>OU612059.1:48774088-51174088 GCA_914767635.1 Melanostoma mellinum | reverse complement strand
TTTTTTTGACTAATGAACAATACGAAAATAAATACAAACCCGGCGTTGCTCGTATCTGTAGTTTTAAGGTTCCCGTTATCGTTTTTCCGTTTAAATGGGAACTTGAGGATGAAAAATAATCATTTTTACTTTGGGATTACATATGTGGGAATCATCCGTAACCGTGGAAATATGTTAAATATAACTGCGTGAACACAATGGGAGCCAAGACGCAATACGCAGCCGGTGCTGAAAGAGCTGTCAAACTGTGTCGTACGTGTTTTTTAAAAACTGCACACAATGCAGCTGGACGTCGTACGTGTTTTTTGACATAAAGTCTGTATTGATGTCAGCTGACTGCATGAAATCTAATTTACGAGTATATCAAATTTGAGTTTGTGAAAATAAAATAAAAGCTGGAATGGAAAGAGAAAATGAAGAGATGGTTTTTTTGATGGGTGTAATCCAGATTTGTTATCTGGTTTTACAATATTTCAAAGAAAAAAAGCGAAGGTGGTGGGTACGACCATTGTACCAAAACAGAAAAACCGAAGGATATTATGAAACTAAAAATTCAATTCCTCAGATATGTTTTTCCACTCCTTGGCTTTCATTTTAACATTTTTTTAATTTCTGTTACACAAATTCCATAACATCTCTCGGCTTCGCACTGCTTCAATAATTTTTTCCGACTCGTCCATCTTCTACCGCCTCTAAAACCAAAACAACTTTATTGAGTACGCACGTAAAAGTTAAAAGTTAGCCAACTCTTCCGGTTGCGACTTGCGGCGCGTAGTGCGTTGCGTATGCATTGTGTTCACATCAATGGATTTGCTACTTTTTAATAATTTGACAGTTCTTGCGGCTCCGGCTCCGATGCGTATGCGTATGCATTGTGTTCACGCAGTAAGTCTATGTCACTGAGCGATAATGTAACATCCTAGAGTTGAAAGAATTTTTGAAATCGGTCAAGTAACTTTAAGGTTTCGGTTCTCGTTTCCGTTTCTGTTCCCGTGGGATTATAGGAATGAAATATAATCTAAATTACTGATGGAGGGGGATAATGAAGCACCCCTAATGCGTTTTAGAAGTAGTAGTAGGAATATCCACGCAATTTTTTAAATTTTTTGTGTCATAAGAACCTTCTCCTGAGAATAACAAACACAACAAAAAATGAATTGGCCAAATTGGTCTAAGCGTTGTTGAGTTATGCGCTTACCAACACATTTTGCGATTCATTTTTATATATACATAAGACAAGATTCAATTTCAATCCGCGGTTGTCTGAAGTTTAAATATCCTAAAAATTTTAAGACGAAAAAGTGGAGTAAGCCCCAACATAAGCTGAGTGTCGAAGTAGATTTTATTTTTTGTTAGTGGAGCAAATATGCTCCGATCGAAGCAAGGTTTGAGCGCTGCCTAGTACTACTTTAGGGCGAGTCAACCCTGAAAACTGACTTTCAGAGCGAGTTGAAGGTTTTTAAAAAACCCAAAAGAGGCAAAAAATCCAAATTCAAAACGATGATAGACACCACATCTACCAATGAATTGCGATAGTAGGCTTGCTCGTTGAAGCCCTAGGGTCGCCCTGGGGTCGCCATAAAGCGTTTTTAGAGAAACCCAAAGTCGCCCTGAATGTCAAATTGAGTGTGAGTGTGACCTTGAATTTATTTGTAACACGTTTTTATTATCACTTTTTAGCTGTGGCTTGTTAAAATATTATTTAAAAAATTATTTAAAAAAAGAAGTAGGCAAACCTACCTACAATCGTTCAATAACTTTTGAACTCTACTGTACACAAACCAAACATTTACCACCCGACACGGCTCACATAAAAAACACAACAGAAACGAATACCCCTATTATGGATGACAACTCAACTGAAATTGGGTTGTCTTCTCATATATATAACACGGTACACAACCAAATTTTCAGTTGGGTTGTCATCTGTAATAGGGGTGGAAATCTTATCATAAACTGACAACTTCGATACTCACTCAAAATTCAAATTCTTCTCCAAAAGAAGCTGTATTATTATTTTGCTTATTTTAGCCTTGTCGGCATTTTGCAAATCATTTTTCTTCTGGTAAAACGCGTAGATAATTCGGAATTCGATGTTTGTAAGTTCATGTAGTTTCTAAAAAAGCAGAAAAATGTAAATATGTAAACATTGATAAGGCATAAATAGTGCTCTTGAGTTTTATTACCGAAGCGTTTAAACATTGAGTTACAAACGGTTGCGCTGCAGCAGATGCGTCTATAGACATGTCTAGTGATATGTCCATATCCATTTTGTTTAGTTTTTATTGTAATGTGACAAGTTTCACTATTTAAATGTTTCTTTTTTTTCTTATTATTACAAAATGAAACGAAAATTGAAAACATCAACAATATTATTTGTAGCCTGAAAACAACTAACTGAATGCCTACTCTTTTATTAAAAATAGAATTGCGCCAAACGCCAATGAGGTTGCCGCAAAGCGCAAACGAGTGATAGTCAAGTCAACACAATCTCATTTCATTTTACGGCAGCTAAACGAATATAATGTACTTGTAGTGTGGCATTTCGCCATACACACCACAGACCACACCAAATGGCACACACTTCAGCACCATAACCCACACCGACACCAAAAATGAAAATTATTTCATTTTGTTCGCACCGTATGCCACACCGAGAATTGGTGTGCGAACCACCCCATACACGTACCACATTTATCCACACCGACACAAGTGTGCACACTTGTGTGGTGTGTATGGGCCGCTTAAAAGCAATATCATGCAAACACCGAAGTGTGCAGATTGCAGAAGCAATGCTGCAAAGAGCACTGGGCTACTGCGCCGGCGCACTATGGGACGAAACGAGGTTGAGCGTCTCATAAATCTGTAACTTTTTTGTTTCTTTATCGAATTAAGTGAAATTTGAAACATATCATCTTGAATATATAGTTAATATAAATTTAAATAGTTTTTTGAGATTCGCCAATGTCATGAGTATAAAAAAAATGTTCAAAATTATAAAATATAATTTTTACATTGAAATTTTAAGCAAGAGAAGATATTGATGTAAAAAAAAGCCTTTTATTTATTTTCTAGGCAGTATCAATATTAATTAAGCGAAAAACTTTGACCTGGTAGGGTTGCCATAGTTTCCTTTTGATTTTTTTTGGTTGAAAATTTTTTTTTTTGGTAAATTGTAAATTCTTCGGCCTTTGCACCCAGGGTTATATATGAATATCCTTACTTGTGTTCCAAGACTAACTTTCAACCTCTTTTTTATTTTATTTCCATGAACCAACAATTTTCCACTAGACAATTTGATGTACATGTAGCAGGATGTCCCAGATTTTTGAGGTTTTCTCAACTGTTGCATTAATTCTATTTCATGTAAAACACGTAGTTATTTCTAAAAAAAAAATCAGTTTGAGATTGTTTAAGTTAAGCTAGGTTACCATCGACCGACAAATGAACAAAAATATTTTTCGCAACGAATCGACACGGATTGCCGTCATCGTAGCAAAGTGAAAAATGGTTTACAAGGAGAGCAGAGAGTTTTTTATGAAATGAGAGGGTTTTCGTTTCCATATCTTAGTTTGTATGTTCAGTATCAGACGCGTAGAGAGTACTAGTATGACAAAAGTGTTTGTAACTGAACATACAAACTAGGATATTTAAACGAATACCCTCTCATTTCCTAAGAAAGTCCCTATTGCAACATACTTTTTCACTACCAAAGAAATTTTTGCGATTTTTCGAATCGTAAAGCTTTTAGAAGGTTGAGGAAGCACTAATATCTAACTCTTTGTTTCTAAAAGCAAATTAGCTACATCTTACAACTCTTACACTTCATAGTCCTGGTTTTTCCTAAACTTGAAATGAAAGGAGCTGATCGTGAACATTTTTCAGAGCTTTTTCTCGGTGGATGACTAACTTCTCTCTTATCGCCTTGTTAAAACAAGTCAGTTTGTATGGTTATCTTAAGTATATTCATATGAGGTTGAAAGGAGGCTATTATTATAGGAAACTGATACTTCAATTTATTTATTAAAAATTATTTCGCTTTTGTTTTGGAGCAACCATGTTAAAAAAAACTGTGATGAAATTTAGTAGTAATTATGTCACTTGTATGACTTGTATGGTGTAAGGAGAGAACCATTTCGTATGATTTTTTTAAACATTATTCACTTTTAACTACTTAGGTACTAAGCATGAGCAGAATTTTAATATTTTCTATCATTGCAATGAAAATTAAAGAGCAACAAACTCAAAATCATAAAGAAAAAAATTCACTTTTTATACATGTGTATTTGCTTATTAAAAAAAAAGGCGGACGTATGCGGACGAGGTTATTTTGGATTCTAAATCTACAATAACAAACAAATTCAAAAAAATCGGTCCCGAGGTGGAGGCAGGTGGAGGTAACAAAGAAAACCTTAATTGAAAAAATCACAAAGCACATAAAAGGTTCCTTTTCTTTTTTTTTCCTTAAATTAACTGTTGAACTAAATCTAAATAGAAACAACTGTTTTGCAAAGAAAAAAAACGACCTTTCCAGAATTATATAACATCAATTACTTATATTCAGGAAGCTAAAAAATATTTCACTTCAAACTTTATACTCTTTTAAGGGAAATTATAAATCAAATTAATGTGACAGGTTTGATCAACAATTTAAGTACCAAAAATAAAAAAAATTAAAAAAAACAGTTACTGTTTCGAAAAGAGCTGGTTTTCTAGTTTAAGGCCTCATCTTTAGATTTTTCGAATTGTAAAATTTTTCAAAACCATTTATGAGACGCTAAAGCTCATTTCGTCCCATAGTGCGGCGCCGCGCCGGTAACCGCTCTGGTCAATATTCACAATATCACAATTCACCTGCTCTCAGAGCTCAAAGAATAAGAGATAACAAACAGATTTACCAAAAAATATGACGCTAGAACACCGGGTTCAGCGTTACCGCTGCGCCACTTTTGTGTCAAATTGCCACTTTTTTTCAGGCTGTGCCACCGAGCCACCACTTTTTAGTCTGTGCCACTTTTTTAGCATTCTTTCTATTTTTAGTAATTTTACAAAAACTCCCGAAAAGGTAATCGAACAATGTAAATATTTAGAAATAATCCGTCCACGCAGATTTAAAATCAATTTTTGAAATTGACAATATCGAATTATTTTGGTTTAAAGGGTTCGGTGTAGTCAGGAGCGTGAAAAACTGGCATTTTTTAATAATTTTTTTTACTAGTAATTAAGTTTATTTGAATAAGAAAAAACATAGTATCATTTCATCATACTTTAACATAACTTCACTAAAATTTCAAAAAAAACAAAAAATTAATAATTTAACAAGTTATGGCGGTCTTAGTTGAAAAGGTTTTAATAATAGGTCCTTGCGGTGCCCACTGTAACTCAAAAACCGTTTGATAGATTTGAATGAAACTTATTCAGATTTTAGAAAACATAAAAAGCTTATACCTGATCGAAGCTTTTTTTTTTTTTTCAAAATTAGCAAAACGGCGCGGCGGCCTCAGAAATTGATTTTTCTGATTTTCGGGAAAAAACAAACAATTAATTGTTTATAAAAAAATGAATTATAAAAAAAAATCCTACGATTCATTCAAATCTATTGAGCGGTTTTAAAGTTACAGTGGTCACCAGTTCATAAAACATAGCTTTGAGAAAAACACATTTAAAATTTTACAGTCCATACCAGACCGCTCTAGAGCATCTTAATCTTCGCTGTCGGATTCACTTCAAACTTTCAGAGAATAGTTTTAAGATGCTATACTTTAAGAAAATGCATTTTGACTACTCCTTACCCCTTAAAGTGGGTAACACGAAAAATAGCTTGAATGGGTGCCTATTTTCCGACTTATATGAGTTTGTTGCAAAAATATTAACCTTGACTTAAAGCATTGCCTGCGCTGAGAGGATTTTTCCAAGCTTACTTTGATGCAAAATAAACTCACCAACCGACCAAAAACTGAAACTTGCGAAAATATGTTGACTTCCTTAAATTTAGTAAGCAAATGTGTCATAGCTGAATTGAGTCCTGATGAGCTCCTTATAAAAAAACATAGGTAAACTATCACAAGAAAGTAAAATGTGGTACGAATTTTTTTAAATAAATTATTATTTATGTCTTATTAATTATTTATTCATACTTTTATTTATTTATTTATGTTGAGTTATTAATACAAAATGAGCTGCTAAATTTTTAGTTTTTATCTTACGTTGCAATAACCCTTAAAATGATTGTTATGATAAGGTATGTGTCTTCTTCAATTCCTATGAATTCGTTGAGACATGTGAAATTTTTGGCTTTAAGTCAATTTTCATACATATATGGTGTTCTTTCGTTTTTAATTTCTAGTGCCACCTTTTTTTCTCGAGTGCCACTTTTTTTGCAACTTTTCCAAAATTTCCAACGGTAACGCTGCCGGGTTATTTTCTTCCATAAGAAAGCATGTATTGAACAGAGAGGCGCCTAGCGCTAGGTACTTCTCTGTTCAATTCATGCTTTCTTATGGAAGAAAATAAGACGATGTTCTACCGTCATATTTTTTGGTAAAAGAAAAAAGAGGAAAGAACACACACTTGTTCTTTCCAGCAACAAATTTTATAAGACGTAATATGTGTAGTTGTTAAAAAAATGTTGGCAGCGAGTTCATGTTGTGTATGATTAAGTTTGATTCATGTTGCCAGAAGTCTAAGATGTTTCGGATGTGAATTTCAAAAGGTAAGTCGGAAATAATCGACTTATATGGACGCTTCACCACTGATAAGTACTCAATTTGATTTAAAAGCGTCTAATTCAACAGCAATCATTTCAACAGCTTGTCATGATGTTTTCCTCTTAGCATATCGATCTATGAACATGCCGGAACAACAATACAGTATTATTTGGAGAGCCAGTGTTACCGCACCGTTACCAACTTTAAAAAGATACCAAGAAATATCACGAAAATGTGATGTGCTTGTAAATTAAGGTAAAAAGCTCAAAGTGCATATCGATGTAAAATTAAACACCAATGGAATAAAGGCTTATGTACGAAATTATTACTCAACATTAAGATTATTATAAAATGTTACGACTAATGTTTAGTATTTGAAGTATAACATGATTAAAGGCAAACCATTTGAAAAATTGGACACGACTAGGTCGATTGTGTTCTAAGTACGATATCAAAGTCTTAAGGTTTTGTACTCGCTCTTCTTAATATATTTTGTGGTACAGGGTGGCCAACTACAAATTAATTATTAAAATTGAATTAAATCACACAAAATAATGAAAAAATTTAATTAAATATTCCAAAGGTTTCAAGCAAATATCTAAAAACGCTAGTCTTTTGCCTTTTTGGAGTTGACTATTATATATATTTTTTTTTTTCACAATAGAATCTATGCCTTAAACCTTTTTAATTGGAGCAAAATATATATACGAATTTTCTTTGATCTGACTGTTAAACATTTTCAGTGCTACCAAACATTAATGATGGTCACATACAATTTACCGTTAGTTTTACTTAGAAATCTCAGATTTGCAATGGTCAAAAATATAAGAGTGCTGTGTAGAATTGCATTATTTCTATTCTTTTTCACTTCCGATCGCAATTTAATTATTGAATTTACCGTTAGACTTGTGTTTAAGTGTTTAAAACGCATTAATTTTTTAAATAATAGGACGCGGAAAGCATTGCTCTGAGGAAGAACACCGTTTGATCCTCCAACTAGGTGATCGAGGCAAAACATTCAGTTTTAATCAAGATGCTCTTCACCGATCTCAATGTGTTGTTCATATGGTGCTAAAGCAGCGAAGTCTACCAACAAATTTCACCGGAAAAAGTGGACGACCAAAAAAACAACAACTTTGCTGATGGACAAAAGGATTATAAGAGAGGTGCTTAAAAATCCTTTTGCAACATCTAGCGGTAAAAAAGCAAATCTATCATTGGATATCAGCTCATACACGATCCGCAGACATTTGCAGGATAAAAATTTACTTGGTCGAATTGCGATGAAGGTCCGTTACTTAGTTCGAACAATATAAAGCAGCGTAAGCGATTTGCAAAAGTAAATCTCTTACAATGGGCTTACAGAAATTGGCAAAATGTATTTTTTAGTGATGAATCCAAGATAAATTTATTTGTGTCTGATGGCAGAACTTATGTTAGAACTAAGGCCAATGAAGAGCTGATGGAAGACCCAATGGAAAAAATTGGTGTCACTCTTATTATTTTGGCCACCACTGTATGAATGATGAAAATTTATTAAAAGCCAGTTTTTTCAAAAAAAGGTTTTTAATTTTTCACTTTTTTTTTTGAAAAACTGATTTTCAAAAGTCAAGTATCCAAAGTTTTAGATCTGGCTAGAAGTTATTTTGACAAAAAAAAAAAAAAAAAAATCAAAGTTATAGTTTTGAAATTATTTCTAAAAATCAATTTCCAAAAGCAAGTATTTTTGTATATTGGCTTTTGGCAGACTTTTTTTAACAGCTTACGACTTTTTAAGTCCGAAATTTCGTCAAGATCGTGTCAGCCATTAACGAGAAAGTCGGTTTTGAAAAACATCATAAGAAAAACAATCTGAAATTTATCCTTCGCACAAAATTTCATTGAAATCGTTGGAGCCGTCTTCGAGAAAAATAAGTATCATATCGGTTGTGTGCCAGGTACCGTTAGTTGAAGACTTAGGGACTTAATTCCAAAAACCCCTCTGTAGGCTGCTCAACTCAACTGCAATTTTTGAGGAAAATCGGTTCATTGGTTCAGGCTGTAGATCCATATACAGACAGACACACACAGACAGACAGATAGGCGGCCAGATTTGCAGGATTCATTTTTTCGTATTCTCTATCATCGTAATGTCACGTTTAATTGCTATCTCAAAAATTTTTTTCTGTACGATTACAAAACTTGTCTCATAGTACCTATAATCGCATGTAAAAAGGTAAATTCACGCTATTTAAAAACAACTTTTTGTAGATGACGAAAGAATTGAGCACGGGAAGTGACGACGCCAGTATTGGCCCCTTTCACAAGGCTTGTCTTAAAAATTTTGGACTTCAAATGCCACATGTAGAGGCTGAGTTCGAAAAACATTCTATTGTCTACGACAACGTCTGATGTAAGTAATCAGAACTAAATTATGTGCCCAGACCGAGTCAGAGAAGGCTATTAAGCAAGCCTTTCGAATGCGTTTTAGTGCTTTTTGTCCAATCTGGTGCACGTGGTGTGATGGTAATAACGTCAGATAATAAAGTGGAATGTCATAGTTGGAATCCCAGCTAGGTCAAAGACACTCTGATTTTGCCTCTCGCTAGAGAGCACCACCAATAGGCGTGCCGGCCGTAATAAATTTTATTTTTCATAGAATCTCAGTAGTGGGTCAAAATGGACTCCAGTTCGATTGATGGGTTCTCTCCAGAAAAAAAATTTCAGTAAAGCCTGTAAAGATCTGATAAATCTTTTCAACGTAAAAAATTAATAAAAATTTTAATTTTCTTCACTGAGTATTGGTCCTACATATTTCAAAAAAATGAAAAACCAAAAAGTTATCTGTTTTCAAACATGTCTTAAGTCCAAATGGGCCGCAGGATGTAAAGGAGGGTTTTTTTGCATAAGAGACAGTAAAGGATCAGACATTTAATAAAGAAAAAATCTATTTAAGAAATTACTTTTCTCCAGTGAAATCTAACTTCGGTTTGTGCCTAAAGCCAGTTGTTGTTGAAAAGGTTTTGCTCAGATATTCCACTTTCGTACTTTTGGAATATTCAGTTTATTCTGAAAATTTTTATTGGCATATCATTTTCATTTTCTTTCCCGATTTCACTTGATACATATCATTTGCGAGTCTTTTAAATGAACTCAAAAAGTAAGTATTCTCACCTTCATACCGCCCGTACGAAACACTATCTTCAGTTTAACATTTTATTCATGTTCACGCAAAATGTGTTTACATCTTCGTGGGTGAAACCAATAAATCTTACCCAACAATCTGAAGGACAGTGTTAAATATTTTCAATATTATGTAGAAGGCTTTGTATCATAAATTAAAACAAAAAATATATAAATGCTGTCAGAAGTAAAGTTATGCTGTTGGTGATGATGCTGGTGTTGCTGCTCTTGCGCAACCATTTTCGTCGTCATGGAGTAGCCCAGTGAACACCAAGTACGGAGATATATCTCCGTAGTTGTGCTGGGCGTGTTGGCACCCAGGGTGTCAAAATATAATTATAGTGGCACCCGCTGATTTCCACAGGGAGCTTGCGGAGCCTCTCTGTTTTGTATTCAGTGAGAACTTAAGCGCGAAAGCATTCAAGTGCAAATTGATGACCGCAATATTACATTTTTTTTTTTTTTTTAATTTTGCTTTATTTACGATGAAATATTTGATTTAAAAAAAAACAGTTAATTAACCCAAAGGAGAAATCCGATGCTGCGATGGTTTTTGTTGGTTAAATGCTGTTTCATTAACAGTCATACTTAGAGTACACGTACGTAGAAGTACCAAATGACATTTTGAAAAGGTCCAATTATTCAAGATAGAAAAACAAAGTGATCGACACTCAACACTCAATTTTAAGAGACGACAATGTCATCTTCTCTTCATTCCTTTCTTTGATGCAAAACTTGCTGTTCTAATTCCAACTTCATGGCTGAGTATCTTAAAATAAAATGTGAAAAGTATCTACATTTCATACATACATTTCTTACATACTTCAATATCGGACTGCACTGCTATCAAAACCTCAAACGTTTAGGTGGTCCTTATCTGTGGCTGCTGTAGTGTATCTTTTTTGGGTTAAAAAAAAAAAACCTTTTTGTGTTTCAAACCATTGATAAATAGTTCTGAATGAAGTTGTAAAATGATAATGTGCACTTAATAGCACACAATGATGTCCATTGAGGAATCTTATCCGGTGGATAAGAGACATGAAGGAAATATCGACCACAAACTGTACAATGGTTTTCATGATTAGAGTGACGCCGTGGTGAGTGAACTTATCAAGGAAGTAGGTTAACGCTTTAATTAAAAGGATGGCAGTGTTTAGAGATTAGCCTGTAGGCAGAATATGTCCTTTCCCAAGAATAAAAGACAAGTGATTGAGGAAAAAAACCTATTAACACTTAGATTTGATGGCAAAGCGAAAACAGATTTAAAAGAGAATACCTGCGAACCGATGGATGAAAGGCTTTGAGATAATCGAATGTAATAGCGTTCAAACTCTCGGTATTCGTTCTAGACATAAACAGATTACGAGTATCGCATATTTGAGTTCTCGCGGAGTACCTTGTACCTTGAATTCAAGCACAAAGGTAATGATAAGGAAATATTTGTTTTGAACAACAATAGAATGTGTTCGAAAGACCAAAACTATATCGCAAGATGTCAGAACGGACATTTATATAACACAAACTATTCTACTATTGATCAAATTTTCTCCCTGACATCTTTAGTTAAAGCATATCAAGCAAGAAACAAGAAAATCTACGCATTTTTTGTAGATTTCAAAGCTGCGTGTGATCTGGTGAATCAGAATGCAATGCTGTATAAGCTTTCTGAACTGGGTGTTTCTACACGATTTTTTCGAGAAATACGCAACATTTATACTTATACGGACACAAAGGCAACAGTATGGGATGGAGCAGTTTTTTCGCAATGGTTTGGAACAGATACTGGTGTTAAGCAAGGGTGTCTTCTCAGTGCCCTCTTGTTCTCTCTTTTTATAAATGACATTGTTAAACATCTTCCCGGAGGTATCCAAATTGCAGGCGTCATCGTAAATGTATTGCTCTATGCCGATGACCTTGTTATTTATTGTCAGAGTCAACAGAAAATTTACAGTTAATGATAAATCGTCTTGCGGCATATTGTGAAAAATGGGGTCTCGCTATCAATACTGAAAAGTCTAAAGTTATGGTTTTCTCAAGGTCAAATCAGCGTGAAGTGAGAAATATTTGAACTTTTAATGGAACTCGTTTGGATGTAGCGAAAGAATACAAATATCTTGGAATTAAACTCAACTCAACTTTGGATTTTAGGAAACACCTCACAGAAAAATGTAATGCAGCACAAGGTCTCATCAATTTAACATGGAGAAATGTATTTTTAAATCCACACATTTATATCTCTCTGTCAAATAAAAAATCTTTGATTCTGTTATAAAATCTTCGCTTTGCTACGCTGCCCAAGTTTGGGGGTTAAGAGAGTATGAAGAAGTTGAAAAATTACAACGAAATTTTATTAAAAAACTGTTTTATCTTCCGATAAATACTCCGAACTACGCCATATACCTGGAAACAGGGCTACCAAAATTATTTAGCTACACTCTGAAGCTTCAAGCCGATTACATTATTAAAGTTTTGCAATACCCTGAATCCCGTTTGTCCAAAAAGATATGAGATAAGAAATAAAGATTGGTGGATGGAAACGTGGCAAAACCTTGGTACTGCATATGGAGAAGTTATCGACCCAAACCTGCCCCAAATTTTGAATGATAAATTTTATAAAATTATACAAATGCAAGATGACTGTACTCGAAATCTAATGGTTGAAGAGGCCTGTCAGTCGTTAAGCAGAATACTTTACGCCCAATTAGAGCACAATCTCTGTGATACAAATTATTTTACAGATACATTCAGCTGTAAGGAAATCTCCTTGATATTCAAAGCAAGATGTGAGGCTTTAAGTCTCAACAGAAGCCCCTACAATGGGAATTTTAATCAGATCTGCACTATATGTAACATGAAAGCCAAAGAAGAATGCTTCCATCTACTAAGCATTTATCCTATTTACAAACCTTATAGACTGCGTTACTTTGGAAAAGCTGTTCTTTCAATAAAGGAGACAATGATCTTCTTAAACGGAGCGTACTGGAAACAGCTTGCCTTGTTTTTGAAGGAAACCTATAAATTTAGAATGCTGATTGTAACAGAATATGTGTGATAATGATACAAAAAATACAAAAATACAAAAATATACAAAACAAATTCAGTTAAGTTTTTAATGCTATTTTTTCTTTGCTTTTTTAATATAAAATATTTTAATGATGCCAGACGAGCCTATAAATTCATAAAAATTTATGTAAATGTAACAAACTCAAAATTTCAATAAATTAATTCCTGACTTACTTACTTATAACACAAACATGAATGTAGAGGCCGAAACTTGAAAAAAAAAAAAAAAAAAAAAAAAAATGTCGCTTATCATCTTTGAAGAAATGCTTCATCAAATAAATCCATTCAACGATAAGTTTTGAAGACGGAGAAAAAGTCAATTTGAATTTTTTTTTTTTTGTATTTAAATTACTTTCCCATTCCATTTCAGACCTGGTAGGCATACTTATCTTTCTCGAAAACGATTTCGATTAAGTTTTGTATGAGACATTAATTTTTAATTGTCTTTTTTATGATGTAAAAAAGTTTTTATACGAAAGAGTATAAGAACTTTACCCTTCATAGTAGGTACCTTTTTTTTTAAACCGACTTATTGTTTACGAAAGTTTTCATACCAACATTTGGAAAATTTTATATTTTTTTTTCATAAATTTAAAATATTTTTTTTTTATTTTTAATATTTTCAAAACGTTGTCTTGGTTTTTTTTTCAAATATTTTGTCAGTGCATCTTTTGATAAGATCTAAAAATTTGTTATGATTGGTTTTAAAAAACCCCATTAAAAAAAAAAAATTAAAAATAAAAAACTGATTTTTTGAAAAGCTAATTCAACGATTTTAATTAAATTTTCATCTGTGATATGTATTATCAAATGCAAGAAAATGGCGTTATCTAATATTCGCTTAAGGCGTTAGTAAATTTATTCAATTTTCATAATTTAGGTGTAGTTGGCAATCCTGTGTCATCAAACATACTGTGAAGAACGAATACTAAAACCTTGAACTCCTTAAGATTTTGATATTTTTATAGGCACCACAATCTTAAGTTCATGCGACCCAGTCGTGCCCATAAGATAAGCTATGATCATGTCCTGGGACTTCAACTTTGAATATAATATTTGCCCTACAGAGGAATAAGAACGGAACAATGACGTTCAATTCAGTTGGAGCAAAACAGCAAAACACAATTTTTTCCCTTTTCCCCCTTTTCCCTTTAGCTTAGCATTGCTTTGGGGATAGCTATTGGATCTCAGACCACAAAATTCTCTTATAAACGTAAAGGAACAATGTTGTAGAAATTGCAGGCCATTTAATTGACTTGTTGAAAGTCCATGGACCATCGACTGAGGAGACATCATGCTATTTTTATCACTGCCTCCTCACATGAATCCTTTGTCAACAAAACACAGGCTTCAGAACTATTTGCTATTTGCAGGACAACTATATCTGATATATCGTAGTTGTTCGCTTTTTCAAAGTCATTCTATACAATATTTAAATACTTTTCTAAAAAATCAAAAAAGACATGTGCTTTTTATAAGCTAGCACTCTAAACACTCAAAGTACCAATTCGGAGTAGGTAATCACCTTCATTATCAAGGAGAGAAATTTATTGAACGGTAAATGTCACCCAGACAATATAGGTATGTCCTCTGAACTCTTTGCCTGAATTTAGACGCAATTTCATGCATATTTTTTGTTTCTGTGTTTCTGTATTAGGTACTCAGTGGAGTGTTTCTCATCTTAATTATTCAGGAGCACTTTGAATACATTGTAAAGTCTTCATTCATGTTTATCAAAGCCTTAGCTTTATCCAGCCCACTCCATGAGTCTTAAGTTTGTTGAAACCTCGATGTGGGCAATTTTCATCAATCTCAATTGCACATTTTTTGCTGTACCTACTAGTGTGTTATAAACAGAAATCGATTGCTTTATCCAGATAAGATTCTTGCAATAGCCCTTCTTTGATTTTCTTCACTGCATTTATAGAAACTTTTTTCATCAGCTGATGAAAGTGTTGCTGTGAAATAACAAGATTTTGCCGCAGACCCAGCTTCATCAACAGCAAACAATTCTTCAAAAGCACATTGTGTTTAACGCCATCAACGCCATGAGACTTAAAGCAATTGATTTTGTGCTTTTGTCACGCACTGACCTTACAGGCTTGAATTATAAAGGGTCGGTGCTTCGGCTAAAGTCATTTTTCTTGTACTTCGTGTATATCATGGCTAATTTCAAGATGGTTTTTTTTGTATTCATTTTTCGTTAGTCTTTTTTTAGCATGTCGGATCGTTATTGCAAGGTGTTATAGCAACAACCCAGCGAGTCCTGAATGGTGATAATTATTGGTTCAAAACAACTGCGATAGTTCTTATGTTTTTATGCACACCTCATGTGAGATGTTAATCGTAACAAATATATACTTCGCAGCTTTACCTTTGATCTTTCCCTACACCGCACCGATCGCCTTAGGATGAAAAATTGCCGTGAGTTCCAAGAAACATTAAAAAAATTAGCCTAGAAAATATCTACTGTCGTAGGTATTCTCTCGTTGCTCGTTTTTTTTTTTACTCTAACCAAAATTACATCAAAGCCCGCGAAAGCGACACTGATGATGCCAGCACAAATGGCGACGACGAGAGCTTCCACCATCACCTCCGAGCTCAGTTGGTGGTCCAAGTACGAAACCACTATACTCCCAATAATAACTAAAATCCAACCCACTTATGACTGAACTGCCTGACATGACACTGGGCTGTTTTCAGACATCAATCACTTGGCGCATGCCTTTAAATTAGAAACCGTTTAGTGGCCATCGGTCTGGGCACTCAGCAGTCTCACGGTAAGGCGCATTCAAATAAACTGAACAAACAGGCAGTTAACTGTTTATTCAGTCCTTAGTAACGATCGTAAAATTTTCGGATCCGTCCGTGGTCGTGCGTTGCGTGCTCGTTGCTCTCATAATAAACTGTTTATGAAGGTACCTACACCACAAAAGGATCGGTGATTAATTGTATGCATTAATTATTTAGCCAAGGAAACATCGAACTGCATTTGGCTTTGATTGATGTTAAGACATTCGCGAAGGCAAGTGGCACTGACTGAGAAAATTTACAATTTTTTTTTGCAAGAGCTCTCTTATCCTTATTATCGCGAGCATTATGTTCTCGCCGTCCGTCGACCACCAACGTCGCCGTCTTTTCGATAATTTTGACTTAAGCCAGATATTTGAATAAAAGTTCACTTAAATGATCGAAATTCAATTTGGAAATGTCAGCAAAAGCGGGTCCGAAAAAAAACATCTACTCACCCTTGGATTAGTTTAATTCATTTGGTTCATTCAAATTACTTCAACTTAAACTTCAATATCCATTTCCTTTTGTCAGTTTTTGGGGACAGCTTCCTTTTCAGGGAAAAGTCAGTAGGTATTGCTCCCAAATGCAGAACCCGATAAAGGCCAGATTGTCGTATTTTATTCTTTTTAACAGCTATGCAAATCAATACCACTCGTTTTGGTGCGGTGGCCGCACAACAGCAAAAAAAGGAAAGTTTTAAGTCCTGCAGCAGGAACAAGCTCAGTGTATAGAGCAGGTGTAACAATTCATCGCGCTGAGTGGTCACTGACTGAATGCCACCGTTGTGTCGGTCTCGTCGTCACGAGAAATAAGTGATGCGGATTACACGACTCTGACTGCCAACCAGTCTGTCTCTGGACGTATATTGTAATGTCCTATATTCGCCTTTATTCAAATCATATTACGCGTTGCGTATCAAAATGTACGGTATCCTTTGGATGTTGTTGCAAAAAGAGACCAGTTCTCGCCGGAATGTAATGAGTCAGCGAGAGAAAGGCACACGCCAGGCGGCAGCAGAGCTGCCATTTCCCCACTTAATTACTAATAACGAAACGGGTCCTACCTGCCAAAAACAAACACCGCCGCGCACGTCGTCGGTCGCGTCGTTGTCAGTCCTTAGCTTAGCGGAGGCGATGCTCTCTGCTGTCCTGCGCAACACAACACAAGGGGAACAACAATTTCAATGATGCATTATTATTGGATGTCGTGATGCCTCGTGCTTGCGTGCGGCTCCTTCGAACTGCAATGTGATACCCCCCGCGCAACTCATTACCAGCAAACAGGTATCTGTTGAACCGAAAAGCACGAGGTCTCCATCTCCATCCACCGATGTAACTAACAACACTATACTTTTATTTAAAAAAAAGTGCTTACAAAGTCCGGGAGGATTGTTGCTCCTATATCGAAGGTTGATTGCCCGTCCAGCTGAGCTTGCACTTTTGTTTGTCATTAATAGATTCCTGGTCACATTTTTCTCCTCTTTCTCTCTCCTTTCTTCTGATCTTCTTTTTTTGCAAACATTCTTAAACACGACGAATTTATTGGTAATAATTAGGAAAGCGATTAAGTGAAGATTGCCTTTCAATGTAGCGCAACCCTGTCCAAGAAAGAATACCGTGCTTCGCACTCGTTTAATTGCTTAATCGGGAAGTGGTGAAGCACTGGGCAGGCCTTATCATATGGCAGTGTAAATATCGAGTAATTAGCATCGTTTAATGGTTGTATTAACAACCTGGTGAGTTTAAACTTCGTATAACGTGCAGGAGGTTGGTTAAGATCGTGCTGGTTGTAGGAGATCTTTTTTATCGAAGATGCATCACTGTGTTACTAAAAGCAACACAAATGGAAACAAATTTGAGGCGATAACAAAATGAGTTTTAATTCAAATTGAGAGTAATAAGTTTTCGAGGATTTTGCTCGTCTTGTATCGATCGATAAAGTGAAGCAAGGTAAATTAATAAAACATTTATTTTGTGGGAATGGTATTTTTTTACAATCATTGGATATTGAGGTTTGTCGAAGTAGTGCTATGCTAATAAACTGACACTGATTAAGCCAAAAATGCTTTAACTGGTTCTTGAAAGTCCAAAATGCGTTTGGTGCCGTACAACAACTGACAAAATCATGGCTTCGTCTTTGACACGTCAACCTAAATGACTTGTTTTTAAAAAACGTTTCGATATCAGTTTTGCGGAAGCTTTATGCAATTCGGAGTTCCAGCAAGCCTTTGGCTATGACCAATCATGGTCATGTAAGTCCACAGACGGCGCACATACATTAATCTAGTGTGTTGAGTTGATTACTTTTCTGTTGGAAATAAAAAAAAGTAATAAAAATACCCACCCGATTCTGAAGATGGCTTCTGCATCTCAGTCAAATTAATTAACAACCGAGATAATCTCACTTAATTTTCTCTACCTACCAGCCCAAGATGCAGATTTCTCTTGCCATTAATTTGATTTGATTATAGCCCTTAAAACAAATATCTTCATTTAAATGCTTTCTTAATGCTCGTTTTAATTATACTTGACTGAGATGAAGTGTTTCCAAAGTATTCATATCTTCATTTGGCCTTCCAGTGTTGTGGAGAAAAAAATTTAGTATCTTATTTTATTGTTAATTGAGCGGTGGTGAATTTTCACCAAGAAATAAAAATCGAAAGAGCAACTACAAAATAAGATATTCAAGGAATTTATTGCAAATTTAAGTTTTTGGGGTGGGAACGGTAACGGGAACGGACTTTCTCGTAGTGCAATCGAATAATGAAATTGTATTGTGAAGCAATTTTTCTGACAAATGACAGTTACAAGAAGGAGTGCCATTGGGGTTTGAAAACATTTAGAGATTGTGTTGGAGTTTCGCAATACCTTATACCTTACAGTTAATATTAGAGAAACAACAAAACTTTGTTCGGCGATTGCGTAGCCTAAATTGTGGTCGTGCAGGACTGCCCCGGCTAATTTTGTTAGGCTCAGATTATTATCACTTTGAGAGAAAAGTTGAATTTATTAATGCGAATCGTGGCCTAGTGCATTTTCACAACCATGCCTTGAAGGGATTATACCATATATGGTACCTACATCATTTTCCGCTGTTGAATTTATAGTAGAATCACATATCCTGCAACGTAGCTCCATGACTAACAAGTAAATAAATAAATAGTAAGGGTTTCGCAAGAAAGCTTTGGAAGGTAATATGGCTAGCTACCCTAAAAACTTTTTGAAACCCAATGCTAGCATTGAAGAAATAAAGAGAGGAGAATCTATGTGACACCGATTGATTTTATATCTCTGGAGATTTAAAATCATTCAAGGCAAAACAGATTTGTGTAAAGCATTCCGCATTTGGGTTGTGCGGCTAAATAATAAGTCTTCATTCTATAAATAATTAGCGTCTGAAGTTAGGCTCTAAAATCTAATAACGCCGCAATTTGCTTTTTGTAATACACATAAACGCTAGAAATGTATTAAATTTTTTAAAACCCATATTTTATTTTTCATTTTCTTAAAAACTACTTTCAAGTACGCAAGTTCTTAGATATTGCGAGAAGATGTTTTGACAAAATATTCGAAAAAAATTGTATCATCTCGAAAATATATGGGAATATTCCGAATTTTTTAAAAAATTTGTAAAAAAATCTAAAAATTTAATATTTAAAATGTTGATAACCAATCTTTGCAAACCCACGTAGGACTTTTATAAGATAAAATTATGTCGAAGCCGTATAAGTCATTAACGAGAAAATCGGTTTTGAAAAAACAATGCTTTGTGGGGTACCTTGTTTAAACTTTTTCAAAAACATTTTTTACATTATAAGAAAGACCTATAAGAAACAATCCTCCACACAAAATTTTAGCGAAATCGTTAGAGCCGTTTTCGAGATAAATATGGTATTATCATATACTATGGCAGATAACGTAATTTCTAGACCTAGAGACCCAATTCCAAAAATCCCTCTGTAAGCTGCCCAACAGACAGTAACTGCATAATTTGAATAAAATCGATGAAGCGGTTTAGGCTGTAGATACAGACAGACAAACATACAGAAAGATGACAGAATTGCAGGACCCACTTTTTTTGAATTTTCTATAATCATAATGTCATATTTAATTGTTTTTTTTTTAACTTTTTTTCTGCATCGATATCAAAGATTCAAGATGTATGCCATAAACTATCTTAATTTTTTCTGTTACTCACTAAAACGTTGATATCTACCTAGTCTAAACTAAAGTTGCGTTCAACTGTTGATGAGCCCACTCGGGTTCCAGATATTGAAGGCCAAGCGGCCAACACTCTTGACTTATTTCTCACTTCTCATCCCGAAAAATACAGGGTTGTAGTATCATCTCCTTTAGGCAAATCGGACCATTGTGTCATATCGGTAGATTTTTCGCTTTCCGTCACAGTAAAAAAAGATAAAGTCCCCAAAAGAACTGTGTGGCAATATGAGAAAGCCGATTGGGACGGCCTGAATAATTTCTTTCGAAATTTTAATTGGTCATTGTGCTTTCTCGACGGAAACGTTGATGCTTCAGCTGATATGATATCTAACGTAATTCTCAACGGCATGAGAAATTTTGTTCCTCACAGAACAAAAAGTATCATCCCCAAAGAGAATTCGTGGTTTGATTCAAGCTGTAAAGAGGCAATTCGGGATAGAGAAAGTAGTTTTCGAAAATTCAAAGACAACCCTACAGTAGAAAATCGAAATTTGTTCAAACGGGCCAGAAATATCTGTAATGCTCATATAGAAAAGACCAAGTTTTTGCATGACCAAAAAGTAAGGCAAAAAATACTGTTGTGTCCAAAAGGAAGCAAAAACTTTTGGTCTTTTGTTAAGAACGTTAAGAACTCGACCACGTCATCGGTCCCAACGCTCGTCTTCAATGACTCTCCGTATGTTAGTTCCATCGGTAAAGCCAATTTGCTTGCAGCTCAATTTGCTGCAAACTCAACACTACCTGATAGCATATTGGCTCCACCTGAGCTTGAGTCTGTAGATTCTGTGATGAAGCAGATATTTTTTCGAACTCGCTCGGTTGCGAGAGTCCTCAAAGATCTCAACATTCATAAATCCGCTGGTCCAGATGGTATCCCCGCCGTTATTCTGAAGAGGTGTTCTTCTACGCTGGCAAAACCATTGCGTAAGCTTTTCCATCTTTCCTATTCTGCTGGGATTTTTCCGAGCAGATGGAAAACTGCATTTGTCCAGCCGGTCCCAAAAAAAGGCGAATCTTCCTCCCCTTCCAATTACCGTCCAATTGCACTTACGTCCCTTCTTTCCAAGGTCATGGAAACGTTGATAAACCGTCAACTTATGAAATATCTTGAAGAACGAAAGCTTCTTAATGACCGTCAGTATGGCTTTCGTAGCAAACGGTCCACTGGTGATTTGATGGCATATCTCACCGAAAAGTGGAACCAATCTTTACATTGTTTTGGAGAAAGTAAGATTATTGCGCTTGATATTTCTAAAGCATTTGATAGAGTTTGGCATCAGGCTCTTTTATCGAAAATGCGTGCTTTTGGTATCGATGAGTCTCTTCTTCGTTGGATTAGAAATTACCTTTCCGACCGTTCAATACAAGTTGTATTGGATGGCTTCAAGTCTGATACCCACTTCATAAATGCTGGTGTGCCCCAGGGCTCCGTTTTGTCTCCGACTCTCTTCCTCATTTTCATTAATGATCTCTTGTCTGAAACTTCTAATCCACTTAACTGTTTTGCTGACGACTCGACCCTCAGCTTTTCATATTCGTTTCCAAATTCACGTCCCTGCTCTTCCGATGTGGAACTGGAACGGTTGCGTATGATAAGCTCATTGAATTCTGACCTTGACAGCATTGTTGCATGGGGTCTTATGAACCGAGTAGAATTCAATGCTTCGAAAACTCAATGCTGTCTCTTGTCGTTGAAGCTTAACATTCCCCCATTGCCATTATCCATGAATGGTACCTGCATCGAAGAAACCGAAAAGCTGTCAGTACTTGGTATGTGTGTAAACGATGATCTTCGTTGGAACGACCACATATTTGAAGTCGCCAAAAACACTGCTAAATGCTTAGGCTTCTTGAGACGATGCAGGAAATTCTTCACCCCTTCTGATCTGGCTACAATTTATAAGGCCTTCATCCGCCCAAAACTGGAGTATAACTCCCATATCTATGGTCAGGTGCTTCTCAAACATCTTTGCAGCTCCTTGATATGGTACAAAATAGAGCGTTAAAACTGATAGGTGATAGTTCAATCGTAGAATCAATTGATTCTCTTGAACATCGTCGAAATGTTGCCTGTCTCACTCTTTTTTATCGCTTCTTTCACAAGCAGTGCTCTAGTGAAGTAGCCAGTTGCATTCCTCCCCTGAAACAATTTAGCCGCAACACCCGCCTCGCTAGGAATGTTCATCAGTTTTACCTTGACTCCAACTTCGGGGGTACAGTCAAGTATAGAGATTCGTATTTCAGTCGCACCACCCGAATGTGGAATGCTTTACCTGGCTCAGTATTTCCCCTTCATTACGATTCACAAAAATTCAAAAGCAACGTGCATCGGTGTCTCCTTTCAAATCCTCTCCTATTTTCCTAAATGCTCGCACTGTGTTTAACAACATTATAAGGGTATTCATAACCCCTTGATGTGCGCGTTAATTATAAAAAAAAAAAAAAAAAAAAAAAAAAAACAATACAATAACCGTCCAAACCCTGTTCACAAATAATATTGAACCGGCCAACACGAGCTTATTTGACCTTTTTTTCGACTTTTGCTAATTTACTGTATAAGATGGATAGATAGATAGATAGATGGATTGTGATTTATTATCTTCTCCCAAGTGTACAATTTACATAAATTTTTACAAAAATCTTTAAAGCATGGCTTTGCAGTCTCCCCGATTGACAATTATTATTAATTAATGAACAAATTAAAATAAATTTTTTGATATAAAAAGTGAAAATATTTCAAAAATAAAAATATCTTGTAATGTATACATGATTTTGTTTTTATATAAATATTTATAAATAAGTATATGTATGTGTTTATTATTTTATGTTTCTAAGAATTCCTCGTTCAAAATTTGATTTCTATATGACATTGCTTTTATATAGTACCTACTTGTAGAGTTGGGTATCATCTTCTTCGCAGTTCAGTATCGCTAGCACTTCCGTTTTCGATTTCATGTCACTGCCAAGAAAATTTCTTCGTACGTCCTTCAGGATAGGACATTATTCCGATGAAGTGTATAACATCTTCTCTTACCGCCAGATTACACAGACTGCAAATAACTGGCAAATCAGTCTTACCAATTCCCCTCTCATTTTAAACATTGCTGATATTAGTTTTTGACTTTTTTCAGCCCGAAAATAATTTTTTTCGCACAAGTTATAGCTCAGTATGCTGTAGGTTGCTCTGTGTACAGAAGAAGTTGCCATATCGATACAGTTCATCCTATATTTTTCATCAACTTTAGAGACTAAGTGATAGAGGGAATCTTCTACAGCCTTTCTGTCAGTTATCTCATTGCTTAGATTCAGGTTAACGTCACAATAGTCTGCAAGCTCCTTGAGTTTATCATACCAAAGTCCTTTTTTTCTTATAGTTTACAAGGCTATTACTTTTGGCAATCATTCGTTTGGCATCTTAAGCACTTTCAATAAATAGTCAACATGTAACTTCAGTGTCTTGGTAAACAGAGGTGACAGTCCAGTTTCGATGTTTATCATGTAGTTCATTGTGTTGCTCGGTAGCTTGAAACATCTTTTTACACAAAATCTCAACAATTTCTCAACAGTTTCAAACTGTTCAAAACACCAAGTTTGCGCCGCATACATCATCACAGACTCCCCAACTGCGCTGAAAACCTTGTACTTTACAGTGTGGGAAATTAGGTTGTTATCGAAGCATTTCTTCCATGTCGCGCTAATGGCACTTTTAGCTTGTATAAGCTTAGTTTTTAAATGGTCTTCCATGTTTAGATTGCTGGTTATAATGACACCAAGATATTTTTTGTAAGATCTCACAACTTCGATCGGTTCTCTATTTAAGTGCCACTGCTCATTCGTTGCCATTCTGCCAGACCCCTTTTTAAAAATCATCACTTTTGATTTCCTCAAATTGACCGGCAAATTCCACAAGCTGCAGTAATCACCAAGCCGATTGATCATTAATTGCACATAGTCATCAGCAAACAATAGAGCTTTGATCACCGTTGCAGCAAACTCTATTCCACCTGGTAAACCATCAATAAGGTCGTCGATAAATAGAGCAAATATGTTGGGACTTAGGGGACATCCTTGCTTTACTCCCATTGCCGTTTCGAACCATTCAGACATTTCCTCCCCGTTCCATACTGCTGCCTGATTTCCATCATAAAGGTTTTCCAAGACTCTGCAAAAAAACACAAAAATGCCATTTTTACTAAGCAATTGCTAATTTTTTTTTTTTAATATTTTTAAATATTGCGTTTTCTGTAAATCTAAGTAAACCATCTAAACCATAAACCAAAAAAAAAAAAAAAAAATGCAATTTTATCATGTATTCAACTCAATACTTTTATTTTTTATTAACAACAATTTTTTTGTTTTTAATATGACGAAAAGGGCTCTCCTGAAAAATATCGAATTTTGACTGATGCCACTCTGCCAGAAAAGCTACGATGTATTCGGATCGCAGTCAATGGTAATCAATGAATTATTTATTTACAAGCTAATCAAAGTAACAGGCTCTTACTTACGAATCTCAATATTTTTGTTTCTTAATCCAGACAAACTAGACAAGTCTTTGTTTGACCGAGACCCATCCTCTTTTTAAAGGTGGGAGAATTCTTTTAAGTTTCCACTATACCAAACATTACAATCAAATGCCAGTTTTTGGTTAAACGGCCTTTTCAACACATGATTATGTTTAAGACATGCAGAGTTCCGTTTAATCGCACCGCAGATGGTTCAAAATGCTCAATTAGGTAACAAAATTATCCTTTAAATTGTATCAAAACGCATCAAATTGAATCCTAGACGCGTATGGCGGTAATAATGTGGTTATTAGGTCTAATGCTGGTAAAAGGGGTGAGCATATTCAAAATCCAACCCTCCTTAAGCCGCATTCGATCCTACGATATTGAGTTTAATTATACCTCTCTACCGTCTACCGCGCCTTGCATTTATTAACATGCTAACAAGGATCGCGTTGCGTTGGCGCTCCTTCAGATTTCTTCTAATTTTCTAAATCATCACCTTTGAGCAATTATCGCACCAATTTATTATTTAATTGTAATTCTCGCGCTTCGCTATAAACTACTGCAGTTCTAGATACTTTCCTGTTTCTCTATCTGAAATGCAATAAATCTTTTTAATCCTTTGAGTTGCGGTACGCGTCCATGTTAAATTTTTCTTTTTAACGTAAAACGTGTTGCTGTCCTTATGACAGATACTTAATCGCCAAAGTAATAACAGAGCTGGAAGTATGTTCGTATTGGAATTACACAGAAAAGGTTATGTGTAGCGCACTTCTGCTTCATTGATATAAATAGCACTATTAGGGTCGGGTAATCATATGCTTCATAGAACTTATATTGAGGAAATAATTAATATTCCTATGAGTAGCGTGTCCTACTTGTTTATCTAAGTTGGACATTGCAGTGGGGTGAAACCTGGGCCTTAACCAACATCTTTGAATAACGAATTCGATTTCAGATGAGCTCTCTCCTATTTTTTCACTCTAAGTTGGTTGAGATCTTCTTGCACTTAATTGCGCAACCTACATAGTACGAAATCTTCCCTTTACGCAATGTCAATACTGTCGAAAAGCCGTAGAATCGAAGCTTTGATGTCGTGTTCCAAAACTGTTGTGAGTCGAACACAATTTTTGTAAAATCTCTACATTCTCCATAATCAACCAAATGGACGGCGTATAAAATTCAGACTCCTAAAAACATAAAGCTCACGGCAGAGAAGTGACAAGTTCTAACACCAAATCAATCAAATTTCGGAATTATCATATACCATTCAACACAGACGACATACAAACCAACAATAAAAAAAACTTTCATGATACAAATCTATCGTGAGATATTTCAATCTATCGTCTGCAAAAACATGAGTATCACTGTACTTTCCCATGGAACTTGATCCAAAAAGCCAAAACCTTTGTCGGTGTGTACCTGTGCGGCACGCGACTTGTGCTTATCGTGCCGGTTCGGAAAATTTCGGCTGCACTAAGTGGTTGACCTGCATGTTGCCCTCCGGCACTTTATGCAGACTTCCTTATAAGAAGACAACTCTCCGTCACGTCCCTCGTCGATTGTACATGACAAGCTCGGAGTCGGAGACGTACGAATACGACCACTTCGTGAGAGCAGACAGCAGATGGATACGAACACTTTGAGCCAGTTATTGTGCCGCAAGAAGTAGACACTGGATTGCCGGTATTGTATCTTGTATCTTGCTTCTTGCATGCATGGGGAAGTTGTTGTCTACCTTTACCCCAGTTGCAGATGTAGGGGTATAAATTAATTTTGCTGTCTCTCTTTGGTAGGATTCTGTTCTCTTTACAGACTCTGTGATGTTTTTTTGTTATTTTTTCTTGGTGTTGTTTATGGCAAAGCCAATTCTACATCTTCTCAGGCGCAAAAGAAGTGATCGAAAGAGATCGTAAGATTTATAATTTACCTGTGTATTGAGATTGAAATGGTGCGCTGTAGTAGCTGTCCACCTTGAGTACCTACAAAATCAGAGGATTTAGGGCGAAGGGATTCATTAAGGGATACGCATCCTCGGAGTCAGCATCTTGCATTGAATTGAGATAAGATTTTTTGTTTGTTTAAGAAAGCAAAGTTGTGCACGTAGATTTAGAATTCAAAGACGTTGAAAAAATAGTTCACAGTGAATTGTCATGATGGCGTTAGGATCGGAGAAGTTACATCACGTACCACATGTCCCAGTTGGAAACTACTTGAAGCACGTACCAATAGCACCTGCCAATCATATGAGCCTAGATGGACCGAGGCTTAATAAACGTTATGTCTACGCAAATAAACCGTATGGAGGATTTGAAACAAATCCGTCGGTAATTCGGCGAAATGCTCGTGAAAGGAATCGTGTAAAGCAGGTGAATAATGGATTCGTTAGTTTGCGGCAGCATATTCCACCAGCAATTGTAGCCGATTTGAGTAATGGAAAACGAAGTGGAGGCAGTAAGAAGCTTAGCAAAGTTGACACTCTACGAATGGCCGTTGAGTACATTCGCCGATTGAAAAGTCTTCTTGATGAGGATAGTTGCGGTAATGACACAGCCGCTTCACCAACCTGTAGAAGTTCAAATGAAATCGAAAGCTCCTCGGAACAACTGCAACAAAATTATTCATCAAATGGAATAAACTCTTTGTCGTTCTACGACCAACAGCAGAATTATGATCAATACTATTTGACATCTTCGACTTGTCAGAACACAGCCTTGATATCACCTACGTCGTCTAACTACAGTGATGGATATTTTTCATCAGCTGAACAAACAGTGCCTAAGACGCAAATCAAGTTCGAGAACTCCTTCGATGATTACCACAACTCAACAGAGGACGAGGAACTCTTGGATTATATTTCGCTCTGGCAGGAGGAAATGTAAATGTGTGTGTGAAAACTAAAGTGGCTTCTGTTCTGAAGCTCTAGTCAAATTGAATATCCAATAATAGCCATTGAACATTTTACCTCTTTTTTTTTTTATTGAAATTAGACATAATTTGTTAATTTTTTTTTTGTTTTACTGTAAATATGTACAAAGTGACCAATAGAATAACACACATTTAGTATTATAATATGGAAGACAATGATTTAAAGCTAGTTTAAGAAAATTTATAAAATTAAAAAAACACTTTTTATAATTATTTTGTTTTAATTTGAAAAGAAATAAGCATGGGGATGAGAATTTGTCTCGGGTCGTATCTGGTAAGCGTAAAAATTGAGTTCACATCAAGGATCACAGAGCAGATGGATTTCGATGATATGTTTGCCAGTATTTGATTTTAGTGGCGGAAAGAAAGTTTTGCACTGGATAATTGCGCTGCTTGAGTACATTTCTATTTAAGAATGAGGATTATTTATAAATGCTGATACCAAGGCTTATGAACACATCCTTAAGGGTGAAAAGCATGTGGATTCTTATGAGTTCTTACAGCTCAACTTTCAGGTAGCAGTTCTGAATAACAATCCTCATTGTTATCCGAGTTTTTGAATTCTCTCAATGAAAATGTCTTTTCTCGAAAAGTTGTTTTTTGCATTCGATTGCCTTCATGTCCTGCCATTTTAACATGGAATGTAGAAAAGGACTTTTAGATAATATCGACGAGGGTTACAATACTATTGGACTATGAACACCGCAAATTTTTTGACAGATTTTGTATGTGGATGTATGCATATGAGAGGCTGTCCTAGTTGATACAAATACACATTATGCGGTGTACTCAACTTGTTTAAGGGTACAATTAGACGATATTTCAAATTAGGAGCGTACTACGCATAACTGATATATTCTAAAGATGGTTTGAAGCAAACCATATGAGTGTTTTGCACAGCACGCTCTTCGAAATGATATGCAGCACTCGATTAGACGAGTCGAATCGATCGGGTGATTTGTCTTCGAGTTATAAAGACAGCAAATTTGAAGTTTACAAAACACGGCTTCGTAACTTACATACATTTCTCAGTTCCTCACAGTCAACAATAGAGTTCAGAATCCGTTTTTCAACAATTTTCTTGCAAGCGTAACTCTCGAACCGATATCAGTGGATAGAAGTTACAATCGTTGGCAATCAAACACAAATTGTGCCGTGAATCGATACCCAACGAGGAAATACCGCAATCAAAATGCGGCCTCATATCCATAAAAGGGAAAAACTGAGCTATGTGAATCCTATTTCCAACTATTTCCCAGCGCGGGTGTAGCTCGGTCCCTACGGTGATCGAAATGAATAGATTAAGTGAAATTTTTTGCAAGTTTCCATTCCAATGAGATAAATGTAGAATGGGGATGAAATATATTACATGCTACTGAGGGGCAATGAAGCACTCCAACAGTGAAAGAGAATCTGGCAAGTCCAAGTTATGTTCAAGTTCCTCGTAATGTTTACGTTCCCGAAGAAATAACCAGGGGAAATAAGGCCTTATTCATTTCTCAGTTCTTAGAACATTTTTGTTCCAAATTTCATTCAAATCAGCTCAGTAGTTTTGGGGCCTTTTCAAAACAGGCACAAAGTTTCCTTTTTACGTTCCCGTTTCCGTTCCTCTGGAAATATTTTGATGAAACGTAGTCTGACTGGCCAGACGCCAAGAGAACAAGTCCTTTATTAGTCCCAAAAAAATGTCGACCATGAAATTTTTGGAAATAAATACCATTTTTTGGTTACTCAAGGTTTCTACATTTTTTACCAAATTCTTGTCAGCCCAATCATCTCAATCATTTTACTAAAGCAACAGTCAAATTAATTGTACTTCAAGTAAGAAATAAATTTCTAAAGAGGGTTGCGACACAAAGCTATGAAGACCTCGAGGATTAGCGCTCTTCAAGGACCTACAACTTTATGCCGATTCTGATTCGCGAAAATGGCGGTGAATTATTACCAACTCTCGACTCTCGGGGAGATTGCCAATCCCCGACTACCTACAATTTTATGCCGCTCGGCTTAGGAAGGAAACTAACTTAACTCTCGAAAGACAAGCCCGTGAAAATCTTTTTTCCATAATATTTTTATGAATCAAACCATGAACCTGCACTGAGTAAAACAACTAGCTATCGTTATAATAAGTAAGTACAGAGTAGAAAAAATCATGGTATTGAGACTGTTTCAAAAGTATGTATCTGTGTATATTCAATATTCATTCCAAAAAAGAAGAAGAAAAACTATCGTCTGATAGATTATGTCTTTTTGGTCAACATTGTCAACATCCTTCTTCCACCGTGGTCGTGGTGTTTTTTTTTGCCTGTTTCGTAGAAGTTCTAACTTCTGACCCGATTCGAATGAAATTCGAATCCCCATATTTCTTCGAGGACATTTACCGGGACCGATTTCATGAATTTTTCACCGGAATAAAATGAACTAGGGTAAACGCATTCGTATCCGGGCACTCAACTTTTTTCTAGACTTTGACTGCGAACCATTTTGTAACCATAAATGCTATCACGGACACTTAGATTGATTGAAAGAATATAGACATTTCTTAATAATGTAGCGTTCAATTAAATTGCAAAGAAATTATTGTTAAAATTAATAACAATTCAGAAAAGTTCCAATAGTATCCGGACACCAAAATTTAGTATCCGGATTTTATTAAATTTGTTGTTTTTTTGCAAATAGTTTTAGTTAATCATATTTCCAACGAAACCAATGACTTTCAATTACAATAAATTAATTATTACTTGTTCAATTGCTAACTACTAAAAACGGTTCACACTATTTTTTTTTTTTTAACACAATGGACATGTTTTCTTGTTAGTAGTAGATTTTATTTTGTAAAGAAATCAGAGAACATAAAGAAAATTCTTAAATTTTAGGAAATAAAATTGGTTTGTACAGAGGTACATAAGTGTTCCCCAATATTTATATCTACAAGCGCATATTTGGTAAGTGTCGTCTCAACATAATTTTATTTCTCTAAATAGTGTTTTTGATTTGCTTTCGAAAAACATTGCCTGATTTTGTTGGAAGTTTGCAATTACAAACATACTCGTAGTTGCAGTTTGGCCAGGTGTCGGAAGCTTAATGACGATGACATGGTGCAACGTGAAAGGTGCAAGAGATGGTGGCATTACGCATGTGCTAAGTTCAACCTGGATTTGTTCGAAACCACAATTCCTTGGTTCTGTGGTGAGGTTGGTTGTGAACCGCGCGATGAGGTTACGGAACTCGAAGATCCAGGTCCATCAGGTGAAATGGAGGTAAGCGTAGTTCTTAAAATACGCATTTCGAGTACCTGAAATTTTGTATGCATGTATAAGACACATTGAAGGACCCATATTTGTTTACGTTTGTGGATTTTTTTTGTGTGATTTATCTACTAATCGCAAAAAAGGTCAATGTGTCCGGATACTAACACTGTCCGGATACTAGTACGTTTACCCTTTATTATTTCAATCCCACATTCCCACGAGAACGGCAAGTCGGAGAACTACTGAGTCGATTTAAAATTTTTTTCGCAAATATAATGCGGTGTTAAGTGTTATTCGCGAGTAACATGACTTTATTTCATTCTCATATTCATATGGGAAAGTGAATGGGAGGGTTTTATTGGAGCATTAAAACCTCTAAACAGATTACCAAAATCATATACTACCCGAGCTACGGGCGCCGGACGGGTCAGCTAGTATTAAGTACAGTATGAAAAATATTTGACGCCGTATACATTAAGCGAATGGTGCTGGAAATTTAAAAACACGACAACTTTCGTTAGATTCGTTATAATCTTATGCCGTGAATGCTAAAAGCCTTGATTGTGCGAATACTGAAATACTAGCACGGGTCATATTTTGGGCTGGTTACCACTTGCAAGAAGCGACATTCAGTAGCAGCAGCAAAGGTGGGCATTTCGGCAAAGGGAAGCAGAAAATCCAGCAAATTTCAGATTTTGAATTATATTCGCTACGTTTTCTGTCCTTTTGATATTTAAACCTTTTGAAATTGCTGCAAACAAATTTTTCGAAATCAATATAGCATCACGTTTAGCTTTTTTTTTTTTTAATTAGCAACTGCTGGGAGCAGCCAAAAGTTTAACATGTTAAACTTTGTTAATCACTAAAAAATACTCGTCAACTGGATGCGAGTGCAGTGAAACTGATCAGCGGCTGTAAGTAGCAGCTACTCGATTTATTTTGAAACAAGGTCAGTTTGGCTTGTGCTTCAGTGGATTGCATTTTCCCACTTGATCTTTCCATTTTCAATCGAATCACTCTTTATTGTATAAAAATTAATTTTTTTTTCCAACGAAACCATTCAACTCCAACGCATTTCTGTCAACGCCCAATATTCTCCTGAAAATAAAACATCAAAACGTTTAACCCAAACTAAATTTTAGCGTGAAAAGGTGGTTTGTTTATTCTTTCACAGATATCCTTTTGAGATACCCAATAGTTTCAACAAAGCACTACGCTGTGAATATTGTGAAAAAACAATAAAAACAATAATTTCATAGCACCATTAATTAATTAATATTGTTTTATTAATATTAATAGCTGTCTGCCAGTAAATCTGATCCTTAACTGTAAAGGATGCCAACCGCCATGGCGCGACGTTAAACTCATGAGGAATTCCCATTTTCTTGAATTGATCTTTGTACCTGTCGTACAACCGTTCGTACAGCGTTATATATCCCTTATGATGCAGTTGTTCCCCATTCTTACGACCGCAATCATAATTCTTATAATTTTACTTAAAGAGGACTTAAATGACACTAATGCCTTATCTCTCATTTTGTGGAGAAAGAAATTTAAAAAAAAAGGATTTAAAAAGGAAAGTGAAATCTCGACTCTTATCTTTTAACAGTGAAAACAATAATTTATGGCTTTATTTGGAAGCCTCGTCTCAAAGGTATTTTTTGCTCGTCTCTAATGGCGATAAAGCAAGGGTAAGATTCACGGCTTGCTATCGCAATTAAGTAATAAATTCAAAATATGAAGTTCTTTGGGTTTCGTTTACGAGATAAAATAATCCGATTACGGAAATGTTTAGTGCGGCAGAATGTGTTGTTGTTTATCGCTTCAGAGAACATAAAATCAGTCGATCAATTCGACGGATTCTATTTTAGATCGAAGAAATTCTTACAATAGACGAAAGAAATTACAACAGAAGGATCTTAAATCACGTCCTTTGAACGCTTTATGACATTTTAATTTTATATCCAAAAAACTCTCTCAAGGTTCGCACATCAGCTCTTTTGTTTTTACTATCGAATTATTTTTTGCCGTACTATTGGAAAGGAATAACTTAAACAAAGCTCTTATAACGTCTTAAATGATTTTCAGATCAAAAACCATCCCGTAGTTGAGACACAAGTAGTCTCCCAACAATAAACGGCTCCATTCTAATTCTAACGACATTCCAGCAAATTATAGGGACAAGTGACATTGGGACTGCCACACGACCAAACTGATGTAGTATGATTGCCGGTGTTCCTTTTTTGTTTCTTAATGTCCTCATCACATCATGACAAGGATAGTGCCTCTATTTCGCGAACCCTCAAACAACGTGACCACCTGCTATGCGTGTGCATATACGCAACCATCTCCACAGGACGATCAACAAGGAAATAAATGAAAAAAACAAAAACAAAATCAACAAAATAAAACAAAATCAAATTCACCTGTACGAATTTAAATCCTGTGCCGAGAATTACACCTGCGATCCATCGCCGTATCGCCAAATGAAACATCCTTTAGTTTTTGTGCAGAACAATGGCGATGTGCCAGTCAGTCAACAGGCGGATGAACTGAAACAAAAACGAAAAACAAATAAAATCCTTAAGCCCCTATATTATTGGGGCGGTTCCTAATTCTAGGGCACATCCCCTTTCCATTGAGTTTTTGATTTGCAATAAAATTTGAAAAAAAAAATAAGGAGTCTTTGATCAATTGTGAGAGTGACAATTTTATTAGGCCGCAAAATGACAAAGTTCTCCTGATCACAATTTTTTTTCTTTAATGATCTAAAAACCGCAGGCGTTAACAGCTAATATCTTTTTTTGTTGTAAAGTTCGTAAGAATCTGATGAGCCTTGTCATTGTGTTTTTTTGTTTCTTTTGCACGCTCTTGTCCATTTTTCGTTGTTGTTGTTTTGTCATAGGCTTGTTGAATATTTTTCCCTGCTGATTTCCTTAATAAATCATAAAAAAGACGTTCGCAAAAAGTTGCATACATTACAATCAATTGAACAACACGGTTATGTTGGCATTTATTTCACACACATCGTGTTTGTCTTTGCACCGTTTCCGATGCATTGAGAGTTTGCTGTTTTTTTTTTCCATTTTTGCTTTCCTTCAAGAAAGAGGAAATATGATAAGGCCTTTGGGCTGAATCTTGAAACCGGAAATCAGATTATTGATGGTTTAGTGCTGGCACTCTTTACAAGGACAGGACACTTGAATATGGGTTCGTTTAGATTTGCTAAGCCATTGGAAGCTTAGGACATTACTTTTGGTTCCAATTTAGAACCTCGTGAGATTAAAACATGGTTTGTAACTTAAACATTCTGCTTCGCAGCCATTGCCTAAACAGGAACAAACAAAACAACAAAATGTGTGCCTTAAATGAAATGCAGGAAAGGTTTTTAATATGTAGGCTTGTTGTTTAGCCGGTAAAGTTGTTGATTGCTTCGCAGGCGATTTTTATATCATTAAAAAAAATTAAATACAAAATAGTTCTAGGTGATTTTTAATGAATGTCAAATACACAGTTTTTACGACCTAACTCAAAAGTTTACAAACTGAGCCAAAAGATATTGCGCATAGCTTCTTTTCTCATAAAAAGCCAACCAATTGTTTTTCTAAATTTCACTTTACTAGAATGACGTAAAACCCGCATTCAGAAAAATATTTTTGTGCTTCTGTTGGTAGATGACAATTTAGCACATTTGCGGCTTCTGACAATTGAAGGCTTTATTTTAATAGTTTTTAGTATTGACTTCAAATTTAAGATTAGAATCAAAGCAGTAGTTAAGAAGAATCTAAAAAATCTGGACACCCTGTTAGGACAAACATGTTTACTTACAAACTCACAAGCTATCGAACTAAACAAATTCAAAGAATTTCTGAACTCACGAGTTGTTAAATTGAATCCAAAAATTAAACGGGCTTACAAAATAAAACGTCTTTAAATTGCGGTCTACAGCAATTACAATGTAATATCCACCCAGCTTCTTTCTTTTAATGTGATTGTTATAAAATTACACATCTCTTCATGCAATCAATTCGATCCCCATTTACATCCGCACAGTAGTGAATTTTGGCGCGTGGTTAAACCACAATTATTCAGTTCGAATTACCAAAAATGATATAAAATGCAGCTTACTGTTAATTCTTTTGAGCACGTGCACTTGTCAAAATAATTGCATTGATTGCAAGGGCTAAGTTGCTTGTTCCAACTTCAACTTATCTGCATCTTATTGGTAATATAATCCAATCCATACAAAGCACATGAACAGCAAACAAAAAAAGAAAAAAAAAAAGAAGGAGGAGTTGCATGAAAATGCGCACTGAAAAGGTGCAATTACATCTGTACAGGAATCAGATAAGATTTGCCGAACTGAAAAAAAAGACAAAAAAATAAAAGTTTACACATGATTATGTTTTCATTGGAGTGCAATGCTCCCAATTCAGGGTGTCGTTGTTGTTTCTGTTCGTAAAAGTGAGTAGTTGGTAAAATAACGCACCGAAAAGAGAACTAATTCGAAGTTGAGTTCAGAACGAACGACAAGGTGTGTGACTTCAAGAGTGCAAGTTTATGGTCGCATACATCTTCCTAAAAATGAGCTTCAGTGACGCATTAGCATAAAATGATTCTTGAATTGATTTATAATTGATTTTAATTTCAGACTTTGATAGAGTCACTCTGAATTTAAAATTAGGCAACCCATTTTAATTACTTTCAATTTCGTTCTTTTGTGTGATCTATTCCTGAACTAACTTTAGTTCTGAATCAAGTATTTCTAGACAAAGACTAAACTTTTGCTCACAATTTTTATTTTCAAGGATTTAATTTTTAACTAATGAACTTATTCGATTTTACTTTTTAGGTCTATTACTTCACTTCATTTGTCTGAACTGTCAAAATTTTTGTTCTGCTCACATTTACTTAATCCGAGTTCATTTTAAAACTGCTAATAGGTAGTGAGGTGTTATTAAACCGTTTGTATTTAATGACCCCATGTCAACTATAGCCGGCTCTCAAAAACGCTCTGACTATAGATTTGCATTGATGTTTCTATTTTTTAAAATACTTTGACATTATTTTTCTGTATTTGTTAACTTTTCTTTTTAAATATGCGGTTTGAATTTTGGAATTGAATTTAAACTAACTTCCCGGTTAGGTAGAGGGTTGAAGTTTGAACCATAGCACAGGAATGACAATGACAACGTAGAAAAAAAAAAACACAATTGCGAGGGAAAGAAATGAAAAGAATGAAAAAAAAACCTTCTCTACAGTGAGCATATGAATCGAAACTCTGACTAAAATTCGGAAATGGATGACAATGCTACGATTTTGATGGAAAATGACCTAGTACGGTGATATAAGTAACATCATAGGCAAAGGCATAAAAAATAGTAATTTTAAAAGTTTTTCTTAAGGGCAGATTATTATAGGACTTTGCCGGAGAGTTTTTGAATAATTTATTTTGAACACCGCACCCCTTCAAATATTAAATTCAAAGATTGAAATACGATTTATCTTTTTTAGTGACAATATAAGATTGGAGAGAAACACTCTTGTGATAACAAACGGTTACGGGATTGGTTGTTATTTATTTAAAAAAAAAGTTCTTGTCCTGCAATTAAGTGTGTGTCGATACCTTTAACCTTGTGCTTTTTAGTCATTCAATCTTGGTACCAAGAGTCTGCAGATCATCCCACTAAAAGGCTTTCAGAATACTAGGTTTAAAAAAAAAACTGTTCTCGTTATGAGTAATCGTTAAAATAAATCTACACAGATTTTGATAAAATGCGCAGGCTATATTTATTTCTTACTGTCTATTATACAGAGCGTTTTGCAGAAGATATGATAAAAGCTCAGGATGGATAGGTTGAATAAAGACATGAAAAAAATCGTTTTGGAGGAGGCTCTATCTAATTTTTATTTAAGTAACAGGGGTATTATACTCTATACCCCTGTATGAAAGCTATTTCTAAATTCTAAGAAATTGAAAAATAAATAAAAGCTAGCTCATTCTTTGCAGAAAATATTTTTTTATTGCTACGACTTTATTCTCTAAGCAAAAAGGGTGTTTTCTAGAAAACGTACCATTCATTTCTCTTAATTTCTGAAAAAATAATAAAGATTTCCTCGTCGGGTTTTCCGTGTTGGACTTAAAACTAATAAGGGAATTGGTTATTTATCACTGAAAAACCATTCACAAAATCAATTTAAACAAATATGTTAAATAAAGAACATGTGGCAGTAAATAGCTTAGTTCTATTTAAAAGTTTCTTTTCTCAAAAAATAGAATAAAAACAAAATTATTTTGAATAAAACTGCCCCTCTCACCAACGGAGTTAGATAAACCTCTGATTTCTTTTCTTTTCTTAACCAAAACCAATGCATCCAGAGCTTTTGCCGCATATCATGCAAAACACCCTGCATAACGGAAAACAGCATCGCCATGAAGTTTATAAACTGTATGTATCTCTTATAGCTAGTTTCCGTTTTCTTTTATTTGCAGATCATCTTATTTGCAAAATTTTAAGATTATTTTGATCTATTTCTCAAGTAGTGTAACTTAAATAATCTTTAATTTTTAATGTTGATAAATGAACTTTCCTGTGTTGCAATCATTCCATATATCCTTCTCTTACATCCTATTCCTTTAACAAGGAGTTGTTCAGACCTTGGTGTTCTATTTGCAAAGGCCACAACTCAAAATGATATTTCGAATTAATTTTGTTGATAGTTCAAACTTGCTTTCCCTTGTAAATGTGTAGTCTCCGTCAAGAGCAAGAGGTGTGATGGTTAGCATGCCTCCTTGTTAACTGGAAGGTTCGTGGTTCAAATACCAGCAAAAGCAATAATGCTTTTCAAGGGTATTGCCTTTCGCGAGAAATTGGCAAGACCTCTGATGGTAAATTTATTATATCTGAAATTATATGGGAAATGCGCTAGACCACCTGCCTCCTCGCTCTGTCGCACCACCTTATTTATTAATATTATTTCGTCAAGAGCACTAAGACCAAGGCCTATATTATTTTAAATTTCACATGGGACTAATTTTGGATTACTAGAACTTATATGCCTTATATGAACTTATACTCTCCGCATTTATAACTCACAAATTATTAGTAGATAGTCATTAAATATTGTACTTATTGTATATAAAGTCTATAGACAAATTGTAGGGAATATTGAATTATTGGGCTCTCATCAAAGAGATGCCTAAAGTCGTTCTCCGTCTTGCTATAGTCGATATATGTATAATCCGTGTTTTATTGAGAATTTTATAGTCATCGTCACTTATACGCTCAATAAAACGCTGTACTCGCACAAATGCAACTTTATTCCATAAACTCCATTTACCAGCCATCCATGTTGTTCACTTCTGAACCCTGACTTATTTTTGTTCATTAATTGTTCTTCACTAATCGTTGTTGTTTATCCATGTCCGATGTTTTGCGATGTTTTGCAAACGTGAGTATAGATTCCAAATAAAACACGGCTATAATCTATAAAATCGGTACGAAGTTCGAAACAATGACATAAATAAAAGCTTAAGACATTGTTTCAACGAATGATGTTTTAATTAATAATTTGGTCTTTTCGAATTTTCTCAGGTTTTTACCAAAGAAAATTAAGTAAAATTACAGTTCTAAAAATTTATGAAATGTATTATTCGTTTTCATCGTTCAGTTAAAAATGTTTTCTCTTTCTTGATCCAGAAGCACATAACTGTCTTAAGCTTGAGGAAGTCATTTTCGAATTTTAGCAACAAATTTTTTGAAAACTGCTATAGATATAAGCAAGCTAACGGCAACATGCTCTTCCAAGTCTTTTCGTTCAACAATCATCAGCCGAGTTTTATTGAGAATTTTTATATTCACTTCACTTAGGCGCTGAATGAAACGCTGTGCTCACTTATAAAACTTTATTCCATAAACTCCAATTATCAGCCATCCCTGTTGTTCACTTCTGCAAGTGACTTATATGTATTTGTCCACTTACGTTGTTCACTTTGGAGTTGTTGTTTTTCCATGTGCGATGTCTTGCGATGTTTTGCTGAAGTGAATATGAATTTCCAATGAAACTCGGCTATCGTATGCACAACTTGCAAAGCGTTTTTGAAATGAGAGGTTGCTTGTACTACCTAGCCATACTATCAGTTAGATATCAGAGTAAAATGTTGAATTTTTTTGCTTGTATTTCCATCAAAAGTTTCAACCAATGTATCGAAAACATATGATCCATAAACATAAACTGAGACACAATTAAAAAAGCAGTTATATTCAAAGGACGTATACTTAGCTTGTAATTTATCTTGGAGTTCATCTTTTTCCATTTTTTTTTTCTTTTTTTGAATGGAATAGACTGTTGACTGCTTCACACTAAGTCATGTTTTTTTGTAACCCTTTAGTGGTGAATCAATAGTAATTATTAAGCATACTTTAAGTAGAAATTCAATGACTCTTGAAGCTTCCAAGACCAATGAAGAGGTTGTTTTGCGGTTAGCTGTAAAGATTGTGCTCAAGAATGTGTAACAAAGCAAATAAACGCCACAAATTGTTGGATTTCATTTCAGGCACTCGATGGTAAAATTCTAAAGTGAAACCTTCCTAGAAGTAAATCCTTTAATGTTTTCTTTTGCGCCGAAGAACCAACAAATTCAATTAATCAATCATGACAAAAGGACTATAACAAAAGAATTCGAGTGTCTCTTTCTTTTGAACAAAAGTCCTAATGGCTTTTCCTTGACACAATCTACTTGAAGCATTATAATGGAAATAATCAAGTGGTGAAATTATCGTCTTATAAATACACATTTTTAGAGTGCTCTAAAATTTTACACTCAAATCTGTTTATAACTTTGATTAATCAATTAAATTTAGCCACAACTATCGTACCAAGAAGATGAAAATCAATGGTTTACATAGATTACGAAAGCGGATTAAATGAATATAGGATTGAAAAGAAGTATTTACATATGCATCCAATAGCTTAACACGTTTTAAATATTTCAAAGACAATAGTGGACATCGGGGTGGTTGCCATACCATATTCTTTTCATAGCAATGACCAAATAATGACCTTAGGACCCTCTGCAACTCACATTCAATCAACAATTCACGCCCTTCCATTGTCAAGGAGAAAGCATGACACCAGGGACAATGTCTTTTGATTCTATTCAAGAAAAGCCGAAACGAATGCGAAAAGTAAAACAACACCAAGTCGTTTGCCACTAGGCCTCTATTTGCATTGAAAAGTGTTCGGCAAATATTAGATGCAAAGGTAATTCTTAAAGGTACAGCGTGTTCCGAAAATTGGTTTACTTTGAAACAGTGGCATAAAACCGATAATGCAACTTTGTGGCGCATGCTGAGTGTAGTAATATTTACAAATCTCTTATTGTGTGATATTGTGACCAGAAAGGATATTCCCAAAAGCAATGCAAAGGAGCAGATGTATCTTCAAACAGCGAAGGAATTCATTTTCAAAGAGAGACTCCGGCATCGACACCTTAAGAAGCTAAATTCAAATTGAATTCGATTGTTTAGGAACTATTGGCGGCATGGAATGCAAAGGACGAAAAATCGAGGAAATTTTGTTGGTTTCCCGCTAAAATATTTAACCAAAGAAATCAGAAATGCCTTCTTTGATGTCAATGCATTTAACAAGACCAATTGTAACTAAATTTTTTCTTAAACGGCTCTTTATTTATTTGTATTATTTAATGTTAATCTCACTGAACATGGAAGCAGTGCTCCGTGAACCATTTGGGAGTAAAATGAAAATTTTTTTAAAACGGTTTCATTTATTTTGCCCTTTTCTTTCTTTTTTTATTTGTTTCTAAAGTAAATAAATAAATAAAAAACTCTGTACCTATGCTTAAGAATTGGAAAACTTAAAAATAGCATGTCAATTTAGCAATTTATTACACCGGTCTACAAAGTTGTACTTCTTGTGTGATGTCAAAAGTGACCTATGTTTTTTATTAAAGGTTTTTGCCTAGATATAAATAAAAAATTTTAACCCAAAAACTAACCAATGCTTTTCCGATAATTTGTTATCCGCTGAATCTAAAACTGGTGGATGGGCTTTGTATACTAGGTACGTTCGAGTACTTTGTGCACCAAAATCGGCCGTCAGAAAAATTTTAAGGAGTGGGGGTAAAATTTCTCTGAGAGCGCTTAATGTTCATAAAAGTACTCGAACATTTTCTAGACACTAAAGCTACAAACATTTAAACGTCAATTTTGAACTGACTGTGGCTGCATTCAAAATAATTAACGAATAAATTTGTGTCAGTATAGTGAAAATTTAAACATATCAAACGTTTCTTTCAGTTAGCTTCTGTTCAAGTAACGAGGTGAACTGGTTTTTGCCAACAGATGCTATTGTGACATTCCCAAAATCACTGGGTATTAAGGAAAGGGAACTTAATTTTTTTCTATAGTTTCGAATGGACTTAAGCAATCCAAAACCAAAATGCTAAAGTACTTTCACCGTCCTTGACAGTCTTTGGAAGGGGCAATACTCTTCGTAACAATTACGCCTGGGGGTCGATTCTGTAACTGTGAAGCTGTGAAGTGATAAAAAATATCACATATTCCCAGCGAATTCTATTCCCGTTCTGTGGAAAAATGAATACAAACGTCGAAATTTCTTCACTTGATAAATTATTTATCACAAAGGAATTTGTCCGTGAAGTTTAAATTTGAAAATGGTAATTCTGTGAAGACTGAAATGAAGTAATTTTTATCACTTCACAGCTTCACAGTTACAGAATCGAACCCCTGGACTACTCACCATTTTCATGTTACGAAAAAATGGTTCTTTCATAATCTTACAAAATATTTATTTATTCTAAATTTTATACAATTCTTTACGTTCAAGATGGTTACAACAAAAGTTATGTCGCTCATAGAAATTTCTTCGGCTAGAATGTGTAGCATGGGGAAATTGTTTACTCTCTCACGGAGAGAGTTTTCTGTCAAAATTAAGTTGTTTATAAAATACTCGAAAAAAACGTGTGGTATAATGTGGATGAATGTGTTTAAATGTGCGGTTATGGGTGCGTACTCGAACGCTACTACTATTCGGGAAAGCTCTGACTAGTGTCAACTTGGCGGCGCGGCGCCCAGATGTTGCAACTTAAAGTACACGTCAATTATTGTGCTTACTATACCACCACGTGGTGGTACCCGTGGCGCAATGGTTAGCATGTCCACCTGCTAACCCAGAGGTTCTAGGTTCGAATCCCAGCAGAGGCAAAATGCAAAAATGTTTTTCCACGGGTATCGCCTTTCGCGAGGAATTGGCAAGTCCTCCGTTAGTAAATTCATTGCCATGAAAAGCGCATTCTCAATTAGCCGTTCGGAACCGGCGAAAAATTGTAGGTCCCCTCCATTCCCTCCATTCCCTCACAAGGCATGGTTGTGAGAAATGCGCTAGGCCCAGGGGCTCCTCGCTCTGTTGCGCCACCCTATTTATTTTATTATACCTCCACGTGGTATCCACTGGGCCCTGGGATACTCCGTCCGGAGCTGATCTGCTCCGAGTGTTGACAAAGTTGATCTGTGCAAGTGTTGACAAAGGATTGCGAAACAAAAGAATTGTGATCAATACTATAATGCTCTGCGAACAATTACTGACTGCACGAATTTCAGTGGTCTACGAGAGCTATTGCGTAAATTTCCCATCAGCGGATGAATTCGAATGACAGAATCAGTGGTGGACTTCAACAGTAAAAAAAAGCAGAGACCCCTGAAGGAGCTACTCCAACATACTATTTGGTTTAAAGGTCTTCAGTGTCTTGCAATACTAGGGCAGGGTATTTAAGTAGAGATGGTGGTCAGTATAACGAGATATACAAGGAGAAAAGAAGGGAAGAACAGCGAGTTCTCAAAAAGGAAAAGAAGCAGCATGAGAAGCGCTCGTTTGAGGAAAGAGAGAGGTGCCATGACAGGAACGAGATTCGGAAGTTTCACGAAAAGATAAAAAGATCCTGCCAGGGTGGCAAGCCCCGAACTTAAGCCTATAAAGACCAGCAGGGAAACATAGTTGTAGAGTCACAGTCGCTACTGAGGATCTGGAAAGATCACTTCTGAAGACTGCTTAACGGCGCGGCGATGAGGACACAAATTCCGCTGTCAGGAAGATTGCCCCATTCAGCTTGGACGATGATCAAGAATACCTTCCTCCCTCTAAATCAAATTATACTGCAGGTGCAGATGGCCTTGATGCCAAACTTTTCAAGGCAGCTGGAGACCAGTTGAAACGGAGCATGCATTGGCTGATCTGCATGATATACTCGGAAGAAAGTATATATACCCTATGAATGGAACCTCAGTAACGTATGCCCGATTCTGAAAAGCGAGATCCTCACAATTGCGTCAATAATAGAGGAATAAGCCTCCTTGACGTCACGTATAAGATCTTATCTGCTGTAATATGTGAACCCCACGCCAACAGCTCGATAGGTATTTTTCAATGTGGTTTTAGACCAGAAAAGTCCACAATAGACCAAATTTTCACATTACGCCCTGATCTTTGAAAAGGCCAGAGAATATAATATCGATATACACCATCTTTTATCGATTTCAAGGCCGCGTAACAGTATTTATAGAGACGAGCTGTACAGACCCATCTCAAGTTTCGGCATGCTTGTTAAATCCGTACGACTATGCAGGATGACTTAGGAGAATTCACGCTGCTCCGTCAAGGTCGGTAGAGAACTCACTGACACCTTTGATGTCGAAAAAGGCTTAAAGCAAAGCGACAAACTGCCATGCGATTCATTCACATCATACTTGAAAAGAATATCAACACCAACTAATCTTTTCATTTATTAAATTAAAAAACAGGTGGGTTATCTCAACTGAAAAACTCATCAACACCAGAGGCACAATTTTTCAAAAGTCTGTACAATTATTTGCTTGCACAGACAATATTAACGTAATCGTGACGGGGCTACGATCGCCTCTGCTGGGATTCGAACCTCGAACCCCTGGGTTAGCAGGTGGACATGCTAACCATTACGCGACGGGTACCACGGAGCTCACTTTCACCCCGAACTATAATGCCCACCTAAGTAATTGAGTACATGCAAAACCAGATAAAAGAAATACATGACATTGTCTATCTGTGTGTTCATCTGTAATAATCCTGAACCGATTGAGTCTACTTTACTGTTGTATTGTTTGCCTACAAACTTTCAAAAACTTCTCATTCTGTCACAAACACTAAGCTGTGACTTGAAGTCTATACAACCTTTTTACAATATCGACTTTTTGTACCTATAAGAAATTGGATATAGTGTGTACTACTTCTCTAAGATTTCATATTGCAAGTGAAATGCCCTTGTTTCTGTCGAATGCCTAAAGCCTTCAAAGAATAAACTCCCGAGGATTTGAAGGCTCACTCATTGCAGAGCAGAGCGATGGAATTATGTCCAACCTCCGACCTATTATTCCCTTTTGGTTTAATTTTCTAGATAAACGGGAAAAAAAAGTTGCGCTGTTTTCAGAGCTTCAGCATCTGGGTTCTCAAAGCATCCACTTTAAACTATAGTTCAAGAAATTAGAGGGCTGAGTTAAATACCTTGCTTTTCGCTATGGTACCTTACTGTGTTTTTCAAAAACATTTATTTCAAGTATATTTCAGCTGACTTATAAAAAGAAACCAAATTAGTTCTTCGGAGACACATCCGATTTGTTGGTCGGAATAGATACTATTCATGAAATATTTTAGTTTTCAAGACTTTGAAATACAATCAAACCCAAAGGTATATCCCGATGGCACGATGGGTCAATCTGTTGCTTTGTTTTTGCGCCAAGCTCTCTTTTCTTTATGGACACCTCTACCAGTAGTCAATTTTGCCGCAGAGTAAAGTGATCATAAAAATCTTATTCGCTCTCCTTGTCGTATCGGGTATGTTAAGGCTTTGAGCTCCAGCACCTTTTTAGATTAGGACAATGCACTAAATATAGCTATACCTTTATTGCAAGTGAATGCGAAACTTCTGATCGTCAAATCTTTTCTTATCAAAGCCAGAGGAAAAGATGTGTCTCCTAAGCTATCACTAGTTTTGTCGTCTGGTGCATCTGGATCTCATATGAACAACAGCACTATTCAGATTTGAAAAAAGGCCTCAAAGAAAAACATGAATTCTCCACGTATTCACCCTTCATATGTTTGTACTAAGACGACTTTATAAAAAAGGCAACGATCAATAAAATCTGTAAATTATTTCTAAAATGTCTTATGAAGGCTTATCCTTGAAATCATAAAATCACTTGTTCCTTTAACTAAAATCTGCATTTAAATAAGAGCACAAGAAACTGGGATGTCATAATCTTGCATAACAATCACTTCCAGGAAATACGATGCATCTTCTCCTTAGAGTTGGTGGAGTTCAATGTTCCCACACACCAACTGCAACTCGCTGCGATTAATGTTTGCAAACAAACCACAACCAGCATACAAAAGACAACAAAAGCTCGATTTACAATGAGAGCAAACCCAAAGATATACTCCCTTTCGCATAAAATTGACTTCTTTATCGATCTTCCTTCCGCTCTCCATTCCATGTGAACAAAATATTCATCCTGAACATCGATTCCCGACAAAAATTTGAATTACAATCGATATCTCCTCGATACCTACGACGAGTGTACAAAAAAAAGGAACAGAAAAAAACAAAACAACAGAAAAATACTCGAAAGGGTTCCGAAAACAACAAACGATTCTCTTACTAAATCAAAAGAAATGCATTTGTTGTTTCACATTTTGGTAATTTACAGTTCAATCGATGGTGGCGGTGGAATGATGTTTTGCAACAACAAGGAGGCAAGCATCTTCAATGTCCATTCCTTTAATGCGCTCGTTTGCCTTATTATAATAAGCTATTGTGGTCACCTCCAGCGAATTTGTCACCGCCATCAGGTTATTCCAATCAACTGGTGAACCAATTTCCTCTATAGTCAAAGAGTAGGTATCTCATGAACAAAGAGCCTTTAATCATGCCGCTTTAAATCAAACCACTCTGGCTACTGAACGTTGCGTTGCCTTTTGATTTGCATATGGTCCCGCATAAGCAGGAAACTGTAAGACTCTTCTTGCGACAGATTGATATCAATTGGTGTAATCGAAGTAGCGGACCATAGAATGCGCAGACCTTCAACGAATAAAAGCTTGTGAAGTTGAAGATTTTACGTGGTTTTAGCGAGAGGAAAATCGTTGTATGTATGATAAAAATCGATTGGTCATTGAGAGCAAATTGCTGTTGTTATAGAAACGTGCGTACTTTGGATTAAATATGAAAAACGACTTTTGGTATGAGAGCAATTTTAGTAGGCGCGGAGAAGCTAAAGAGCTTCTTTATTTTTTAAAAATTGAGAAAACAATGAGTTACTAGTGAAAGCTAAGCCTCTGGGTTATCAGGCTGACTAACCATCACGGCACGGGCTGTAAATTGGTTAAGTTAAGCAGATTAAATTTAGACATCGATTTCAAGCCTACAAAAAAAAAAAAAAAAATAAATACTTGATGTGACCAAGGCTCTCAACACTTTGAGAAAACAGTGTAAGCGCTAATCTTTTGCATGAAATTGGAAGTCTACTGAATTGAAAAGGTTGGTTGCTAATGTGAAACTATCCTTGCAATACTAGAGTGTATAATGCGACTGTATTTTCGCTCATTTCCGGTACAGAATAAAATGCTACTCGAAGGCAGGTAGATTGTTGATAGATGACGATCCTAAATAAAGACAATCCTTTTTTTTTTAAATATCCCAACACCTTTCTATGGACAACCTTGCAATTTTACAAAGAGCGAAAATATGTCTTTTCAATTCGTCCTTTATATGTCAATGGAATTTATTCATCATTTGAATTTGAAGTGATTATAGAAGAGATCAATAGCAAATGATTGAGGTTAATAAATAAAAGGAAAACGATTGATCTACGAAATTCATTCACCCACACGTAAAATACAAATCTTAATAAATCCCATATTTCACATACTTTCAAGCCAATCAATTTACGCAGAAGGGGTTTGCAAGCTCACAGTTCGTCATTTGAGGTGTGGGAACATGCGGGTAAATTTTTCGGTTGAATAGCCAAACTAGACCAACTCATTCAAGCGCTACGCCACAGACTCTGGAAAACATACACTGCCAACCACTTGGATGAGGCCACAAATTTTGCGAAGGATTTTCACTTCTCATACCTGGTGGAAGTTTTGTACCCGGAAAAGTTTCTTACCAGTTAAAAGATACGTATTTTCCCATAACAAATTCATAAAATTTAAGAGTTAATTTGAAACTACCGTTGGAATTTCCCAAGATCAATTAATGAACTCCTGAAAATAGGTATAAAAAGGTGCTCCACTAGGATGAGAGGCCACTGGGAATATTTCCGTGCAGGAGTTCGCATGTGCGAATTCTTGTATAAAATATCTAAGAGAGTGTAAAAAATAACCGTTTTATTTAGTTTGAAGCACACATGGGTTTCGGTAAGATTTTGTTGACAGCAACAGAAAGAGCAAAAATAGATGCATTCAAGGCACTAGGATTCTCAGGCCGTGGAATAGCAAGGAGACTTAACAGGAGTAGCTGTAAGCAATTATCTTGCTGATCCACAAAACCATGGCAAAAATCAAAAAGGACGATTGGGAAAAGCCACAACACCAAGAGAAAATCGGTTGATTCTACGAATTGCCTCAAATTCCACTTTGCCAGCGACTATGATAAGTGCCAAAAGCGAAGTTTCGGCCAGCATAGCAACGGTTCGAAAAATAATACAAAAAAGTGATACTATTCAAAGGAAGAAACTAAAAAAGAAACCTGTTTTGAAGCCAGTACACAAGGAGAATCGTATGCACTTTGCAGGACAGCATGTTGATTGGAGCAGTTAATGGAAACGCTTTGTCTTTTCGGATGAAAAAAGTTTAACCCTGACGGTCCTGATGGTTACAACTTTTATTTCCACGATATTAGAAAGGATGAGCTTAATTTGGCAAGACATCATAGCCGTACATCAGGTGTAATGGTGTGGGGAGCTATTACCTACTATGGCACGAATAGTAGAATATGAGTTGGAGTTTTTGTCGACTACAATGAACGAAAATAGCTACAAATGTTTGCTGGAACGGTCATTTCCAAAAATGATAAACATTTTTTGACCTCTGACTTGGATTTTTCAACAAGACAATGTTTCAAACCACACTTGCAGGGCTGTCAGTAGCTGGATTCAATCAGAAAACTAGGAACTTTTGTCATGGCCGCCATATTCACCGAGGCACAGCTTATTTCTCCTAACAATAGCTTGTGACTTGTGAATCAAAATCTTCTAGCTATATCAAAGCTATAAGTAAATGAAAAACACATGCTGCAGAAAGGAGGCACAAGAAACATAACAAGTCTGATTGTCAGATATTCAAATCAAAAACAAATTATCAGTCTAAAAAAAAACTACTGCTATAATTTACTAAAGACGAGTATGGTGCCTCCACAACCATATCTCGCCAACGAGTCCGATTTCTGACAAGCTGTTTCTAGTTTTACTATGTAAGTTAGTTGTGATCTCTTATCGACATGATTCAGTCATTTTAGACAAGCTAGAAGCTTCTGCCATTCCCATTTGATGCTTTTTGGCGGTATCGGTGGTTCGAAGCCTTAATTCCTGCTTTGTACTCTTGTAGCTACTTGTAACCACAGTAAAGTCGTTAGTCTTTCGACGAGATCGAAGATGATAGATCATAAGGCTCTAATCTTCTAAAAATTACGTAATCGAGGTCTTCGTGAGTTTTTTACTTATACTGTCTTGAAAAATCTTTCGACCTGTGCCTCAATTTGATGATCAATAAAAATATCGAAATCTGCATACTCGTAGATAGCCAAAGGCTGCCATAAAACCTATCTCATTAATTGTTACAAAACTCAATTTGGTAGAAAGACGTTGCAGTAATTTAAGACTGCTTAGCTCAATGACCACCGTAACTTTAATCTGGGCAGTAGAAAAGCGGATAGGCTGGCCTGATTCGGGTCATCACTCGATTCCAGAAAAACGAACAAATCTGAGCTCTAGCCACTAAAACACGAAAAGAACAGAATCCAACGCAACTTTATAAAAATGCCAGAGACAGGTGGTCATACTTAAAAGAAACTTACCGGTTTTTTTTCAAACGGTATCGCCTTTCGCGATGAATTGGCAAGTCATCCGATAGAAAATTCCTCGGCATGAAAAGCGCCTTCTCGATTCGTTCGGAACCGGCAGAAAATTGTATGTCCCCTCCATTCCATCCCAAGGCATATTTGTGGGAATTGCGACAGGCCATGGGGATCCTAGCTCTGTTGCGCCACCCTTTTAATTTTATTTTTGTTTTACCGGGTTTCCAGAAACCTATCAGACCTGTCAGACATTTAAAAAAATATGGTATTTCTTCTCCAGCTTAGAAAGCCTCAGCTCTTTCCTTTAATTGGCATTCTCACGGGTTACAACTCATTGGGTGCAACATGAGAATGGGTACATAAGGCTTACGAGTATAGGTATGCAGAGGATGTCGAGACGAAGAAGCAGAGGAAGGATCACTTAACTTCCTCTGTGAGGGCCCACTGTGGGAAGAAAGGTCTCGGAGCATACCTCCTCATTCTCTGTTATCCCGCAAAGCACAATGGATCCCTGGAATTCAAGTGAGAATGTGCCGCGAACGAACTCCGCATGAATACGCTATTGTTTCTTATTCAAATTTAAAGAACAAAACGGTAAGGTTGTGTGGTGGTTTTTTTCCAGCAAGCCGTGTTGGATCTTCCCCCTTCTGATACATACATCATGAAATGTTAGAATGCAATTTTCCGTGTGGCATATCTCACACCGGATTTAAAAGATTGCTCACAAGTCACATCTTTTGACTCAAAACTAATGCCGTCGGCGTCGACGCGATGACTCTAAGGCTCAATCTGCGAGAGACATTTAGGTGTTACCACCTTCCTCCTATTTTATCTCTGGAGAATTTTAGCCCATATAGATTGTTACCGAATCTGCAAGGATGGTTCCATACTCATGACGGATTTTGTGCTGTAGCTGTCTTTTCCGAAGCGAAAACAGACTACACACCTCGTCAGACACATCCACGGTAATCATCCAAGCGAAGGCGTATCCTGTCGTATCGTAAGCATTAAACTAGCAAATTTCTCGATATCCTTTCCAAGAACTGATTGCCCAACACTTCGAGACAGCTCTCCGTGAACAGAAACTAAATTCAATTGGTTTAAACAAAACCACTTTCAGCATATCCTTCAAGAAGACTGATAACACTGCGAAGAGGTTCTCCCACAGCTATTATTTGCTTTTTAGTGAGTTCTGCTGCAGACTGTCTGTGAGAGTTCAAAATGAAAGCCTTTCCACGAAAAGGCTTGGAAAGTTGTAACTAAAAACCTCTGAAAGATTAAGGATGAGCACTTTCTTCCGACCAAAGTCTATTTTCTTTCCGAAGATGGACGGTTTTTCACTTGTCATTTGAAACCACATCATAAACTCGTTCTTCCAATACGCAAACTGACTTAACGTAATGGACTGACAAAAATTTGTGGACATTTCGAAAAGTCAATTTTCACTGTTTTGACTCCTTTGTAAGTGTTCATTTTGAAAAGGATATAGTTAAGGGCTCTGAAAATGATTTTCATTCCTACCTCTCTTCAATAAGCAAACATTTTTCCCACCAAACCACGTCTGACCAAATATAACTTCGCACGAATCTTGTCGTCTCCTACTTCCCAGAAATCTTTAAGATGCAACATCAATCAAGAACGTGCTGATTACAACACATTCACCAATCCAAAGGCATTTATCCTCTTCTGTTTGTGTATCGATAGATCCTATGACTGATAGGTACTCAAGAGGCGGTTCTTTCATCGCATGAAACCCTTTTTTTTCGTCTAAAGAGAATGCCAAACCACATGCACTCAATTGATTGGTAAACAACTGTTGCAATAACGAGAAGCGATACACGAAATCAATTTCCAAAGTATAGATGTCTTTGAAATGCCATAACCCAAAAGGAGTTAAAATACCTTCATTTAACACTTCAGCACGCAACAACGCAACGTTTGGGTTATCCATGTGCAATCGCTGGCTTATCATTGTCTTAATTTCACATCATCCTTTGCATGAAGGACAGGTTTCGGTTTCTTTGGCATTTGTTGCGTGTGTGCCTGTGCTGTGCACTGTGCAGTTGAGCACCAAAAGAAGCGCGATCATTGAAACATTTAGACTGTCGAAGCGCCGGCCTCTTGTTAACACTTCTTGTGACCTGCACTTGATATATAGACACCGTCAAAGGATAACAGCTTGTTAGACAATGTGTGAAATTGTTTATTTTCTCCCACGGCTACGTAAACTGCCTATTTCGTCAAGGCTTCCACAAACAAAAAAAATAAAGAAAAAATTACAAAAGGGAGACACACAACTACTGGTACTTACGAGTGCTTATGTACATATCCCCGGGGCGTTCGTTGTAAGACTCGTGATTTCATTTTGCACAATCACATTTGTCGAATTGCTTAACGACCACGAGCTTGACTAAAATAAGTTAAAGGTTTTAGGACGTTTTTAATGCAATGCAATTAAAGAATCCACCGCCAGTCCAGTCGTTGTCTCGTAAAATGACATAAAGCTTTCAAAAGTGATTTCGGGCGCGATTTCGAAGTTACCAAGGATTTGCCCGGTGGGTTAATTGGCCTGTGCTGCTCATATACCCATGCGTAAATGTGTTTTTGTGTGTAAATGTGAGTAACTTTCAAAGTTAATGGCACTCCATCACTTTTCGGGGGTCTCGAAAATCAAAAGTGAATCAGTCTGTTGACTTGGTCACATTACAACTTAATGCACAAATTAATCAGCCGACTCATGCTCTGAGATGGCACCGAGTGCGGTTGCGGCGCACCTAAGTGGACCTGAAGCCAAAGAGTGTGTAGAGTGAGTTTGTAGCGTGCTACCTCAGATGTGTGTATTTATGTATATTGAAGAACACCGCAAGCTATTTCTGTGATGTGTGCATCAGTGGGAATTTTTTTTACACTCAGCACTTGCTGCAATCTTTAAATTTTTTGCTGATATATTTATTTTATTTTTAAGTTCCTTTTTTCTTTAATTTAACTGGCAAAGCAATTATACATTAAAATTGTTTTTCTTCGAGTTAATTTGGACATTAAATGTGTAAGCAGAGACTCGGAGAGCAAAGCATGATTTGTGCCGGAGGATTAAAGACCCAGTTTTACAGAGGCTTTCGAATGGGATTAATGTGCGGATGCTTCTGTTGGGATCGGAACGAGGGAAGGATTCCTTTTAAAGGAGCACAGTGGATTTTGCGGAATATAAATTGTGAGAATAAAAAATATGTTGAATGTGGGTAATCAGAAGATATGCCATTTAGAGTTCATCTTGTAAGGCTTAATGTCAGTGTTTTATTTTAACCAATTTTCGTAGTTGACTGTGGTTGTTGTATCATGGGTTGGAATGCAGCTCAAAATTTCTTAATGAGAATGACGTTTTATGAAAACAAAAATTTGCATTAGAAAATGGAGCAATGATCATTCGCGTACGGATAAGAGTGAGGGGAACAAGTAAAGGGTTTTCCAATAAGAGTGATATGATTTCTTTTGTGAAAAAACACACTTTTTGTAAAGGAAATTCAAATATTTTTAATTTAATGTGCAGTTCAGTCAATACAATTAAGTTTTTAATAAAACGACATTCAAATGGCCACCACAAATTCTTCCGCAGCAAAAAATTCGATGAACCCAATGTTCGAGCACTTTTCCCACTAAATCATGTCGTATATCATGAAAGGCACGTTCAATATTGACTTGTAAGGCTTCAAAACAGTCTGTTTTTTTTTCTTTTTTTTGAAAGCCTAGTATGACTCCAAATAACCCTACAAGAAGTAGTCTAATGGTGTTAAATCACGACTTCTTGGAGGTCATTCAATATCACTATTTCTTGAAATAATTGAATCTCTAAATTTTTCAATTTCAATTGTTCTCGACGTTTACAGTGGTCTTATGGTGAAATTGTAAACACTTCTGAATGCAATAAAAAACAAATGACAGATCATGACTTACTACAAATGGCCGAAACGCCCCTGCAAAAAAATCCTATTGGAAAACCCTTTACACGCAGCTCCGAGCAAAAGTTAATTCACCAGTCATCCCAGTTCTTTTCAAGTAGAACTAATTCTGTAATGTTCATTGATAGACCATTCTACTAGTGATTAGTCACAGCTTTTGCTTGACGCCGTTGACTCGAGTCTACATTTATGCAAGTTTTTAGGTTTCGGTATATGCAATCTATTACTCCTTCTTTGAAAGGCTAAAATAGCAGCATTTCTCAGGTGCCGTGAAATAAGGTCGAAGGCAATAAGGCCGAATCGACCTTATTTCCCATAAATTGGGAAATAAGGTCGAATTTCTTTTTCGACTTTATTACCAATTTTAGGAAATAAGGTCGAAAATCATTGTGGCACTAAATTGGGCGAAAATAGCGTTCGACTTTATTTCTCAGTTGAATTCGACTTTATTTCTTTTATTAATATTTTGCGATCATTGTTTATAAAGGCTTTTACTTTTGGTAGAAACAGAAATGTTCTGAGGAACATTGGATTTAAGGAGTTGAACTTTTCATCCGTGGGGGGGGGGGGGGGGGGGGCGCGACCCGGTGCACCGCGCGGCCGGCGCGGCGCGGGGTCGGCGTTGCGCGGGTCGGCGCGGCGCGGTTCGGCGCGGCGCGGGGCCAGCGCGGGGTCGGCGCAAAGTCAGCGCGAAGTCGGCACGAGGTCGGCGGTTTAATTTTTTTTGTGGTTAGAAATTCATAGAAAAACCACAAAACTAATAATAGCTTAAAATTCGCGCGAATTTTAAGCTATTATTAGTTTTGTGGTTAGAAAATTAAACTTTTCTATGAATTTCTAACCACAAGACTAATAAGAGCTTAAACCGAAAAATTAAAACATTTATTTTACAACTTAGGGGGTCAACTCACAAGTAACTTTTGAAATTTATTCTATATGTGTTGATTTAAAGGCCTCCTAATGTTTCTGGTTTTTGACGTAGAAGAGCGATTTCACTTATTCCCAAAGAAAATAATCTAATGGTGTCAAATCACACGATCTTAGAGGCCAATTGACAGTTCTATTCCGCGAAATTATGAGCTCATCGAATGTTTCCTTTAATAAATCGATTGTGACGTTCGCTGTGTGGCATGTAGCCCCGTCTCGTTGGAACCACATCTCATGCACATTCATGTCATCTAATTTGGGGGCAAAATGGTCGGTTATCATGGCTCTATGCCGGTCTCCATTAACGTTAACTGGTCCGCCAGCATCGTTTCGGAAGAAGTATGGCCCAATGACTAAAATAGACCATAGACCACACCAAACAGTCAGTTTTTGTAAATGTAATGGTGTCTCAAGGCACTCATGTGGATTCTCATTACTGAACAAAATTTTGCGATGAAAATCAGCATCGAGATCAATCTTGAATTAGATTTAGATTTAGATTTTTTATTCATTGATTGCATACACTGTAAGAAAGACATCTTATAAGATAGTGTTATGCTAAAGAGAAAACAGTGAGAAGGCGACTTCTTAGAAAAGTATAAGGACAAACATCTCATCCAATTTTTATCTAAATACTCACCAAATATAAGCAAATCACATAACATAAGACTTTAACCATTTCAGTTCTTTATTTTAAATAGATTTTAATTCTCATACATACATCTCACCTAATGTTAAGTGCTTTAGTTTTTGAAAGCCAATGCACTTTGTATTGATTTATTTTAGTCTCTTTGAAAATAGTTCCGAAGTTCAATGCTAAACAAAGCTTGGCCACGTTTCATATTCAAGTTTCTTGGAAGTCCACAGATGGATAGCGTCATTCTGAGGTCCGACAAGAATACCGAGGGTGTATTAGCATTAAAGATCCGTTTGAGGAGCTGAAACGTACCCCTTTGAATAAGCTGCAGGGTTATTGTGTGAGAATAATATTGCAGAGTTATAGTAAAGTTCTGTACAGAAAAAGATGGTCAAAGGTCATATTATAAATTTGATTCGAGAAACTAGATATCCGATCAAACCGACGCGACGCGACTACTAGCATCACAATCGCAAAAGATCTCGCAGCCATAAGTTGAAATAGGAATTACTACGGTTTTGGTTAGCATCATCTGAATATTATTAAAGGTGTGAATTGTTGAACTCCATAGACCTTTCCCAACGCCGCATTTATGTTTTCATAAGTTTTTCGCACTAGATGCATATTTGATTGGTGTTCCATTCAAGGAGATGCTAGGAAAATAATCTAGGTCTAGCACTGTCCTACTGATTACAATACATATGGTCTTGAATGGATTTAGGTCTTCCTAATTCTCATTTTCGGGTCATACACCAAAATCACGACCCATTGCATGGTCTCGCGACTTTAATTCTGGCACAAGCTGGATCTTGTAAGGTCGTAAGGAAAGATCTTTTAGCAAAGTCTTCCATAAAATTGATGGAAAAAGCTCCAATTGCTATGCACGGTGGCGAATCGATTCACTCGGGTCCTATTCCACACTTTGCCTTCAGCGGCAATTGTTTCTTCGGAGTGCACTGTTCGACGTCTCTGCGGATGCGTATTATCACATAAAGTAAACGTAATGCGAAAACGATCCATGGTTAACCGAATTAATTGCTCTGAAGGACTATTATGTCGACCATAAAATGGACTGAGCTTGCGGTAAGCTTCGCAAACTGAACCATTATTTTCGAAATAAATATGCTCGATCTGCAAGCGTTGTTCTTTTGTCAACCTGTTTATGATTAAATGGCAAGCCAAATTAAACATAAATGACATTAGAGTTGGCTGATTTGACCACAAGGTGTCGGTTTTATTCTTATTGAAAAAACCAACCTCTAAAAAATTGCTCGATAGAAACAACTTCTTCAGTAAGTTTCAATACAAGTTTACGAGTGGTAGGTCTGCGGAAGATAAATAAAAATAAATAAATAGGGTGGAGCAACAGAGCGAGGAGCCCCTGGGCCTAGCACATTTCTCACCACCATGCCTTGTGAGGGAATGGAAGGGACCTACAAATTTTCTGCCGGTTCCGAACAGCTAATCGAGAAAGCGCTTTTCATGGCAATGAATACTAACGGAGGACTTGCCAATTCCTAGCGTAAGGCGATACCCGTGGAAAAAACATTTTTGCCTCAGTTAGGATTCGAACCACGAACCTCTGGTTTAACAGGCGGACATCCCGATCACACCACGGGTACCATAGGTCTGCGGAAGATGCCCTTTCAATATTTTGTGGTGATATATACACTTGTGGCCATACAATTAAGTCATTGTTTTTTTTTTTTTTTTTGAATATTTAAAACATTTTTTTTCTTACATTTACATCACCAAATGCTGTGTGAGGTGAAGGCCAACATTTATGGAAATGATGGCAAACCGTATGTTAGACGTCCCAGAATGCTGAGCTGAACCCAAAATACACCAAAAAGACCCTAAAGCATGGCGGCGATTCTATAATGGTTTGGGCATGTTTCACAAGCCATGGTGTGTCAAATAAACGGTAAAATGACAGGTGTTGACAACCGGGATATATACTGGACACAAATCTTTTCGGCGCGGCGCAAACCAGAACCAATTACCCCAAGGATGGATTTTTTTTTTTTTTTAATTATTGTGATTGTAAATATTTAGAATTTGAATTTGTAGTTTGTATTTAATATATGGATATGTAGACGTCATTTATAAAAATGACTTTTTTGCGTGGCCACAAGTGTATGTAGGTATCGTAGTTTAAACAACTCTAAGTTACTTCCGTCTCTATTAATTGATAAGACTCAGGCTTTTGACACAGTTGATCATACTCTTTTACTCAGTAAGTTAAAAAATAGAAGGTTTCGGGGGTAATGTGTATGAATGGCTGCCTTCTTACGTTACAAATAGAAAACAAAAAGTAAGGAATCAAATGGATTCAATGAGTTTGAAAGCTTTTAAATGTAGGTGTGCCACAAGGTTCGGTGTTCAGATCGTTTGTGTTTTTAGTCTTTGATGTTAGCTAATTTTTTTTTTGGTCAATGAAAGGTAAAATTACAGCTTAAGCTATAAGCACTTGATACTGCTCTCTCTTATTCTTCAAAAAAAAAAAAATTTTCACTTATTTTCTTTAACATGCCGTAAGGTTTCGCTGTGGAGTCAACCGCGTCGTACTCTAAGTCTTTATTTATTTAAAAACCTTAAGATGCTCCCAAATACTATACAGTATTTGTATACTACAAAAGTCTTTGAATTAAATCAGTCTTTTCGGCTGCTAGGTTATACTGATCCTTGCTCCATTTCTAAATACCCATACCAATACCAAAAAATCGTTTTTCAGGGGGGTTTGTGCTTACTCCGTTTTGAAAAAAAAGTCAATTTTATAAGAAAATTAAAATTTTTAAATTGTTGAAAACCAACTAAGCCTCATGCTACAACACAATGTTATGTTTTGGAAACTAATACTTCGTTCTTTAAGTGAACAGGTTTTGAGTACTCAAAGTCAAGTTATTGAAAAAAAAAGTAAACTTTTCTTCAAATAAAGCTTGTACAATATTAATGGTCACCTTTTTTTTAGTAATCAATGCTTTTATTAGTTTGGAATAGTCTATGTTTAGTTTTTGAGAAATTAAAGAAAAATCAAAACTACTTTTCTCCAGATAATCGAATTTTGTGGGTGGAACTTTGTTCTCTGAGCAAAAAAGAAGCTTTCTGGACAAAGTATCTTTGGTTTTCTATTTATTTTTCGAGAACTAAGAATGATATTTTTGTTCGGTTTTCTATGTTTGACTTAGGTCCCTTCGCATTCCAATACGAATTTTTTTGGCCCAACCTATACGTCCTGAGTTTTTATCACACCGTATGTAAAACACCTGTAAAGATATCTTTTGAAATACCAACCAGATAAAACTCGTGATCAGTTTTATAATTCTTAACGTAGAAATATTGTTATTATGAATAGCCCGCAAGAATTCAGTTACAGCAGATGTCACTTTTTGGATCATTGAAGCAAGAGATACCTAGACATTGTCCGAGTCTATGACGAGTATCAATAAGAATTTTTTTATACGAAGTATAGAGACAATTGCCTGTATTTCTTCCTCAATTAACCGACGCGACGATTTAAAACCAAAAGTATATTTTGTTTTGCTTAAGATTTTAGTTATTATTCCTGTTGATTATTCTAAAACGTTTGACATGCAAGTTGGCTCTGCTTAATTGATAACGGTGTCTCTTAGCTCCCTAAGGTACCTTAAAAAGTTCTTACAGAATTTTGCCGTCAATTCACCTGTCTTTGCTTCTTCACAAAAAAATTTTGAATTTTTTCATGTACGTCAATAAATTTTCTATTAATTCCACAACAATGGCCAAACATGATTTCTCAATCGCCTTTCTATTCCTTTTGTAATTGAAAAGTGAAAATTAAAAATCAATAAAAATATTATAGCCTATAGAATATGTTGTACCTGGAATCGATTAGGGAATAAAAGACACCGCTCGGCGAATTACTAAGACTCCAATCGAACTACTCAATTGCCCTAGGTCTCTTTAGACACGGAAATAAAGTAATCGGCAGGATTATTTGAACAAAACGAAAATCGGCACAAGAGAAAGGTTGTGGCAAAAGGTGTTAAAAGGCGTTCTTTTCACACTTGATATCACCGTATCAATTCAATGACCACCAAAACTAAATAACAATACCAACAAGTTATTTATCACCACAGGTCCTTTAATACCTTTTGAATTACTTTTTTATTCTCTGTTTTCTATGTAAAGGACATGGTTATGATAAAGCAAACCGCTTGCTCCAGTTGTTCCTTGAGGTGTTAATTGGGCGTTGTAATGAGTGGTATTTAAAAAGGAAAACGACTTGAAATCAATAACTCCATATAGAGACCCTTCCCACGGCTTTCTTCAATAAAATATTTAGTTTTATATCACAGTTCTCTTCAATCGCTACTTAAGCTACAATTTCACTCCGAAAAGGAATCCCTTAACCGGTTGTTCGTCTGTGTAGCAAGTGTAATTCTTGTGTTCCCTTCTTCTTTTTCGCAACAAGAGATGTTGGTACCTATATGATGTCAACCGAAACAAAAATACCAAAAAAACACCTGAAACGCACCGCGGGCTTATTACCTACTGACGTACCATGCTGGGAGCTGCTTCTTTACTTGCCGCTTGTACCGCTTTGGTAGTGAATAGTGATAAGGATCCGAAATCACCATAATTAGCGTTGACACACTTCTACGGTTCGGTTCGATTACCACACAATTATTATGCGCGATAAATCAAAATGTTTCCTGGTTGAAAGACACCGAAGTGGTTATGCTTGCTACGAAATGAAGATGAGGGCACGAAGCGCATATGCTTAGTACTTGCTGTAGTTTCGAAGGCATGCATATGATGCCTTAAATGGAAATTTATAAATTGTAATGAGGCATTTTTAAAGGATAAGTGGCCATCCCCTAAAATTGACAAAAGAAGACCTAAGAACTTGAACTTTTTACAATTTTTCTATTCAATATGTTGTCGAGCATTGAAGGGATGGTAAAAGTAGTGGAAGAAGGCCTTTTGGGTGGTGCTTTCTGTTCAGGGGCACACCATAGCCATAATGAAAACCGATTCTACTGTTGTATTCAAGAGGAGATCAAATTAATCAAACAGCGATTGCAAATTCGAGCTAGGAAATTGTGTCAGAGAGTGACCATATCATCAGATTGAACTGCACTTTTTTCTTTCGTCTTGATATAAAAAAAGTCATTGAAATAACATTGAAACTGCATACTTTCATTCTTAACTGTGCTACTGTGCAAAGAGCTGAGCAAGCTCTACCCGTCCCCTAAATCTACTGTGCAAATGGTTTTAAGCATATGGCACACATGAAACGCATGGAAAGCGTTGATGACAGACATAACAAATAACACAGATGACACAGGTCAGTGTATGGACGTGTATAGGGCATAGTCGAACATCTGTCGAACTCTGAGCTGAATTCCAAACATTAAACTCTTCGTTCGTGGCAAGCTTAATTGGATAAAACTTTTTCTCAAAACAAAAATTCATCCACGACAAGTACCTACTCCCAGCGTTTCGTTGTTGATTTACTGTTCAATATTAATGGACATCCTGAAGCAACAGTCCACCTCTGCTAAGCTTCACGGCAGGTATCTTAACGCCCCTCCAGCACCACTTCCCAGATCTAGCCGTTTACTCAGAACCATTTCATATTGTTCAACACGTTTAAGCTGCTGTCAGTTTGATGGACGTTTATACTGCCCTCAAGGAAGGACCTTCGCATCCGATATGAACTAGTTTTTCTTTATTCCATTTGATACACCCATTTTCCATCCCATTAATCATGGGGTAATTAAAATTTCACCAACTCATTTTGTGATTTCCCATGTGAAAACCATTAACCATGTCCGTTCAACATTAATTAGTAAAATGGCCGCCATCTATACCGCGAGACAAAATTACAAATAAGCAAAAATAAAAAAAAAACATTGACTTTGCGTTAAATATCCAACGTTAATAAGCCATCGATCCGGCTACGGCATGAGTTATGGTGCAATCCCGATTAATGATACCTCCGGGACATTATTAATTGGCCGAGTGACTGTATGACGCTCAGCATTCCATGTAACAATATTTTTGTAATAAACTAGGGCTCGCGCCAGTTGACACTGTCTGTGCATCACTTGGTTCGGCCGATCGTCCGTCGCAATCTTTGGTCGTCACCAACCAAACTGGCCTCGCCAAGTGGTGGCTGACTGGATGGCAATTTTAATTAAACTCTCAGACAAGCAACATCTTCAGTGGTTCTTGCTGGCCGTCATAATCAGCGCTTAGCCTTTTTGTATATAATATCCCTTACGCTTTTGTGACAATACAGATGCGAATACACTTGATAATATCTTGTCCATGTATCACATGACACGCGTCGCGTCGTCGCGCATACTCTCTCTTTCGACGCATATTATTTGCGCGGAAGGGACGTTAAGAGAAGCGGCAGCTAATTAGCAGACTTGCAGGCAAAATTACCAAGCAGCCAAGCACTTCAAACGACTAAAGGCTTCGTGGTGTGCCAAAATGTAATTTATGTAGTTGCAATCTGTTTCTGTTGGATATGAAAATTTCAGGGACTCATTCATGGTGGTTTTTTTTTATTATGTTTTGTTTAAAATTTGGATGCGGGAAAGCAGTGGAACGACAAAAACGTTCCGTTTCAAATATATGGCCAGAGTAAGAGGGGGAGGCTATCTAAATGAAAACCTCTCATCTTTCATTAAAGATAATATGCGTATTGCGTGTGCTCCAATCTCAGAAAGTAATGCCAGACTGGAGAAATTTGTATATATTTGTAAAATTTTGTTCTTCTATTTACTCTTCATGTAACTATGAAATTCACTTACCGGTAGCAAAAACTACAGTGTTTAAAACCGTTTTAGAGCAAGAGCTCACGATGCCTCTCGTTATTTTATAAAAGCTGAAAGTTTCTCTGTACATGTACCCAACACTGGTAATTGAGATTTGTAAGTATGGAGTTCGGATTGTGGTTACTTGACAGCATATGAAGTGATAAAGGTATTTTGAATAGAACTAAGGTTTTGTTAAGGTATAAAGTTCAATTTTTTTTTTCGGAATAACATTTGAAACATGTCACCCAATGCCGAATACTTAGTGCAGTCCCAGCCCTCTGCCAGACACCCTTAAGCTCTAATAAATTATAACTAATTTTTCGTCATAGTATAAAAGCTGAATTTTTGCAGAACATGCGACTAAAACTCAGAAGGATAATTTTGGGGTAAGATAAAAAAAAAAAAAAAATTGTGCGAGATTGGGAGAGGCTATTTTATTAAATATTGACCTAGTTTTCTAAAAAAAGTTATTAGACGTCAACTAAGCCACTAACTACCATTCCTATTGCTTTTTTGAAAGCCAATATTTCGTTTCTTAGTTAACATTTTGGTTTAATTTAATTTAGTGAATAGTTTTGAGAAATCGTGTTTAAAAGCCAAAATTTGGAGATAAAAATTCAATTTTCAAACACAGAAAACCGTTGTTGAAAATCATTCCTAGCTTTTGAGAAAATAACTTTTTTGCACACAAGCTATCTAACGTAGTTACGTCGCCGTCGTAGGTTGTATACATATCGGGCAATTTTGTTATAAATAACATTGAGTCGCGTAGTCTAAGTCACCAAAGACTTCAAATCCATAAAGTAATACGGGAAGTAATAGAGTTTTTACATAAGTAGGAACTTTGTTTTGTAAGTAATGATACTTTTTGTGACTTGCAGTATACGGAGGCATCCATAAACTTATCCTATCGCGCTATTCAGATGGTCATTGTGCACCCGAAATCGCTTCTTTGGAACTAAACTTCGGCGAACCGAGCGACTCATTCCAGCTCTTGCGTCCACTACAGTAAACCACTACAACGTAATATTAACTTAAAAACCTTTCATTTTTGTTTCACCCTGTATTTTACAAATTACCTTAACACAAGTTTAAAGAAATTTAAAATTGACTTCAAATGAAAATTAGTACCGCACTTAATTGACGGACTCTTTTATAAGTTTACAAATGGTATTCAACTTCCCACTTCTTAGGAGCTACTCAAAATTTGAAATACCTACTTAAAACAATAGACTAACTCATCTCATTTGTTGTATTTGTATGTATTTGCTTTCGAAATATAGTTAGTTCTAAGTCAAGGACTTCTAAATTATTTTTCACTAGTGTATTTTTTATACTCTTTAGGTCTGTGAACTACTTAACTTCATTTGCCTGAACTGTAAAAACTTAAGCAAGGTCCACATTTATTTTAAACAAGTTCATTTCAGTGACCACAGTTTAAAAATATAGTGATGATTGAAACAAGGCTGAAATATTTGAATGTTTTTGCTCAATATCAAGTAACCAACATTGGAGTATGCATATTCGTGAATAACTGCTTGATCAAACTCATCCTAACAAGCAGCTTAAAAAGCAAAGAGTCTTTTATGAGTAGGCTATACAAACTTGCATCGCTAAAGTTCCATATGCATGTAAAAATGGTGACAGATGATAGATTTCAGTTGACAAATGACAGATGACAGATGACAGATGATAGATGACAGATTATAGATGACAGATGAAAGATGACAGATGATAGATGACAGATGACAGATGACAGATGACAGATGACAGTTGACAGATGACAGATGACAGATGACAGATGCCAGATGACAGATGACAGATGACAGATGGCAAATGACAGATGACAGGTGACAGATGACAAACTAGTTTAATTAATGTAGAAAAAACCTTTACAAATTATTAACATAAAATCTTCAGTCATACGACTTGCTATCTTCCTTTTCGTGTCCAACAAATATTTGTACACGCTGCATGGAGTACATATCCTACACATAATATTCAGACATTGATAATTGATCTAGTAGAGTTTCGCTTTTTTTTAATTCCAATTGATTAATATATGTATATTCATATTTCTGTTTTTTTCTTAAACTATGTACATATTTTTTGCAATATAAAAATTTTGCAGATCGAACTGTAGAAAAAATTAATTAATTGATCACGACTAATCTGATTAGCATTTCGTTTCGGTGTGAAATGCGAAGATAGACTGGAAAATTTAAATTAAAGCGTAACTAACTTCGACACAAGTGCACTAAGACATCTCATGTCTCTTTCTCTAGTGTTACTCCATCTAGCTCCTCGTTATAAAATTGATCCTCGTCTGTCGAATACCAAAAAAATTAGCACCTTCTCTTCACGTCTTTGTTAAACGAAATGTCAAAATGCAAATTTCTTCGCCATTGGTAAGGCAATGTTGGCAACACTTAAGATTTTGTCAAGTAATGAAAAGCGATATTTTCTGCGGTTCTTAAGGGAATTTCTTTTAATATAATACACCAAATACACCGTAGACACTTGAGTGCTAACAGTTTATTCACTTATTTATATTTGTTTTATTCTTTCTCGTATCTTCCTTTTTTTTAGGGTGTTCGCAAACACGATTTACAGATCGATGGTCACGCGTAAAAATTTGGCTATACAACTTGCGTCCACAGGTGCATGCGAAGCAGAATTGTTCTCACCTGAGTGTACAACTTTTGATAGGGATTTGTTTTATTTTTTCCGATGTGTGGCAGCAATGTGCTTATCCTCGAACACAACTGAAGAAGTAACAGAGAGGAGCTACCAGTGTAATTTTTATGACACAGATTTGGTTTTTGTTTTTGCGGTGTGTGTGTCTGTTTTTAATTTAATAATTTATTACCGTTAGCTGAGGGTTAAACAATATAACAGGTTTTGATTGATTCCAATTAAACGGAGCGAAGAAGTTTCGTGTTTTGGCTCACGCCAATGTGGTTGTGGTTTAACAAATGGAATGTTGTGTAATTTGGACAGGAATGAAGGGATCTCACATTCAGTACTAAAATATCTTGAGTCTTTCAATAAGAATATGTTCTGGAAGAACTGCTATTTATTTGTTCAATCAAAGCGTTGTATATATGCTCCTCGGACACATGACACTTTTTTGTGTTGAATTCCTTTCGCAGTTTTCTCCTTTCGAATGAACAAGTATCTATAATTGCTTCACAGTCACTAAAACTGGAGCGAAAAAGAATTCAACACAACTCGCCCATAAATCACTTTGTTATGCTTGTTGCATTTAATTTGCATTCGTGTACAAAAGTTGTCGCTTGCACAATGTCTTGTGAAGCAATTTGTACTGATAATGATCGAAGTGATAAAATAAATCTTTATCCTTGAACGAGATTCATTGCTCGATTTTGTTCGCTTTACATACTAAGCAATGGTATTCCCTTTTCCTTTTTTTAATGGAAGATCCACTTATGCTCTCAGTGTGTCATTTGAAAAGAGACCATAAACAAGAAATGGGCGATGAACTCCATCTTTGTCAACGGAGGTGATAAAAATCAAAAACCACAACACGTAATCAAGATAAATTGTCACAAGATTCAAATCACACGAAGATTTTTGCCTGATTAACTTTCTTGTGCGTTTGGTTTTTATTTAAGGTGTTGTTTTTCGAATGGAAACAAGGACTTTCTTGAATGTTCGCATTAGTTGACTGAAGGTTGAAGTGGACGTTTTCAATGCAAAAACGGTAGCAGTCCTGTCGGTATATCAAATAGTATAGACCGTTTAATCCGATTATTGACATGTCATCGAAGTTTTCTATTTCTTCATTATTATCGTTCGGCGTACTTCAAATGCCGACGACAACAGATATAATCAATAATCCTTTTGACATATTTTGTCGATGCTTTCTTTTGAGTTTGAAGATTTGCAAGCGCAAAGCAGAGAATTTGCATTGTAGTGAATAGTTTCGTGACTACGCATGAACGGTTTGGTTTTTAAAGAGTCGGCCGGTCGGGGTAGGTACATTCAAAGAGTTTAAGTACAAAAATCGGTATAGTGGACGAATGGATGCTGATCAAAAAGGATTACTGCTAATGAGTAATGACATTACCACAGGAACTGTAAACGATGTTTCTTGATTGATGAATTACTATTTCACTTTGATTGAACTGATGAAAAAACCTGGGCTTCTTCTCGCCGAATCTGCAAAATATTTCTTTAAAAAATATTTTCAACCTTTTGCTATTTATTTAGATTTACAATACATGAGTGTACCGCATATACTGACATACGAGGTGTGTTCAAAAAGTATCGGGAATTTTGAATTTTCGCGGGTTACGTGTATTCGAATTTCGATTTTTTTGTGGCGTTATGTTGGTACTTATGCCGACAAGCTCGGCCATTTTGAATGTTCATCTGCTTTGCTTGCACGTGTTTTGGGTCGTCTTCGATTTTTACTAATTCAAAAAAATGGATCAAAGAACCTGTATCAAATTTTGTGTAAAAAACGAAATTAAGTACGGAGAAGCTATCTTGGACCGAAGCAACGTTTATCGGTGGTACAAAATGTTTTTAGAAGGCCGAGAAAATGTGAACGACGAAGAGCGTGCTGGACGACCGAGCACTTCAGCAACAGACGAGAAAAATAATGAAGTGGAGAAAATGGTATTGGCCAATCGTCGAATCACCGTTAGAGATGGTTCTGAGGACCTAAACATATCAATTTGCCCGTGCCATTCGATTTTTATCAATGATTTGGGCATGAGACGGGTTGCCGCGAAATTCGTACCAAAATTGCTAAATCGCGACCAAAAACAGCATCGGATGAACATTGCTAATGAGATGTTAAACACTGTCCGCGACGACCCAAATTTGCTCCAGAGGGTCATAACTGGTGACGAATCGTGGGTTTTTGAATTTTTTCTTTGATAATAAGAAATTTGATACAGGTTCTTTGATCCATTTTTTTGAACATGAAATCGAGGTTGATCCAAAACACGTGCAAGCAAAGCAGCTGTTAACAATTAAGTGAACATTCAAAATGGCCGAGCTTGTCGGCATAAGTGAGAGACATGAGTACCAACATAACGCCACAAAAAAATCTAAATTCGAATATACGTAACCCGCGATAATTCAAAATTCGCGATACTTTTTGAACACACCTCGTACTCTCTTATTAACCTACACCGATGCGTAAGAGGGTGTCCGCTCAGTGTGAGAGTCTGTTAAGTGAGAGCAAATCATGTAGATTTGGGGGACGGGTAGAGCTTGTTCAGCTCCGGGCACTGCGGTGTCTGAATGAAACTTATTGTGCCAGGAGCAAATCATGTAAGATAAAGGGTTATCTGCACAGCGTGTATCAAAAGAACAAAGCTGAGGGCTCATTTGAAGCAAAAGGGGAATTGAAAAGAATCTGCATGGTATTTACTTACTAATTTTTCAAAATTTATGTCATTTCCGGTAGATGACATGTCTGCATGTTACGCAGCATATTCTAGGTTCGAATCACCAGAGAAAATAAAAGTCTTTTTCTACTACTATCGCCTTTCACGAGGAATTGGTCCTCCGATAGTAAATTCATTGCCAAATCGCTGATTGGAATAAGCAGAAAAAAATATAGGTCACCTCCATTCAAACAATTTGCATGATTATGAGAAAAGCGCTAGGCCCTGGGGCTCCCCGCTCTGTGGTGGCACCCTATTTATTTTATTTATTTATCATTTGACCTAATTTCTCAGACAGTATCTTGTTTCCCTTAAGCAATGGGGTGTTTGTTTGGCATAGTGGCCATCATTAGAGAACACGTCAAAACCCATGACCATGACTAAAATCCAAAGACTACCCCATGGGTTGGCATGACCAGTGCCATAAGAAGGGCACCGACTTTAAAACTATTCTGTTGCATGCTCTCCTATAACTTTTCACAATAGGATGGCATACAAAATAAAAAATGAAAAATTTTTAAAACGGGCCGATCAAGTTACAGAACTATTATGAATCATACTTATATTGACACTCAAACAGACTACACCACTCCGCATACTTATTTCAACCCAGTGACCCTAACAAACATCCCGACATGCAATTCTGGGGGAGTAACAGGGTTGTAAAAGCAAACCATGTCTCCTTCTTGTGCAGATGGATCCAAAACGGACGATAGGGTTGGATCAGGTATCTTCTCAGAAGTACTTGCAGTCTATTTAGCCGTAAAGCATCTTGCTAAATAAAAATTTATCAACAAGAAAGTCGCCATAAGAGCTATTTCATTCATAGTAACAAAATTCAAATAAAACTAATGAAAAAAGGAAATAAAATCTTTCGCAGTAGCTTAGAGCTGTGCAGCTGACCAAAGACTTAGACACCTGTACTCACGCCACAAGTGTCGCTAGAGCAAAAAAAAAAAACAGGATCCAATGAAGCTTTCTGAGAACGTCCTGTGGCAGCTGACCTTCTCTAGAAAGAAGATGGGTCTCCAGAAACCTATGGGCAAATATTTCGAAGAAAAAAAAAAAGAGTTTCTCCTCTGGCTTAGCAGCTTAGAATCCACATGATGAGATTGGGCATTGGCACATCTAACCAATATAGAGGATGTCAAAGACAAAGAAAAAGTGGAAGGATCATTCCAATTCCTCTGTGGGTGCCCAAGCATGGCCAGCTAGCAAAACAGCTTTCGGAAAATACTTCTTCGACGAATAGGGCAACATATCTCACTTTTCACTGAAAAACTTCTTTAGTTCATACACGGCTCGAAATGGTTCAGTGAATTTTCTCAACAGCGATAACCTAGTCACAATCCTCCAATTATTTTCACCTCCTACTCCCGTTTCTCCTACAAAATAAAAATTAATCAACAAGAACGTCGAAATTTTCATAGACACCGTAGTCCCGCAGGAAACACAATGGATCCTTGAGCTCCGAGTAAGGCGTTGTCGCTTGTGGCTTCATTATCTATCGAACCTAAGTTAATGACTCTTAAATAAAGTTTGGTGAAACACACTCTCACGTTCCTGGTTTCGTTTGCCAAGATACTAGTCTCATTTGCCAAATTTCAAATAGCTGTACTTGCGCATTCCTTAGCACTCCGATCGCTGCTCTAAACGCACTCATGAATCTTCCAACCTTTGATAAAAGTACCAATATCATCAGTTGTATTCTCAAGATCATTTCCAGTTTAAGGATAGGTTTTTCATGGCACAATTTTCACTAGAGCAGTGAGGAACTCACTAAAAGTATGTTTTTTGACTCACGTCACGTATATTAAATATACCACCCGATATAATGATCCCAAGACCCAAGGCTCAAACTTCGTAGAAAACACACAGTCAACTTTCTATTGATTCGGGACTGCTTCACTCTAGATCTGAACTAGGAAAAGATTGTTATCGTACCTTCGCAAGTGGTTCCCAAAACAGTGATGAATCTGGCAATGGTGCCTTTCTATGGAGCTATGATAAACGACGAAACCAGGTCATCATGGCTTAACTGGATAGGATATCACCGATAAACATGTAAGACAAGGACCTCAGATAGTTTTCTTATGACCTGAACTAGCGCTTGGTTTGGCGGGGTCATCAGTGAGGGATGACAGCAGACTAAACGAATGCTGCCCAACGTTAATAAGAAATTTGTAAAATGTTTGCTATCCCGAAGCAGAAAAAACTGTAGAAAGCTTGTTGGAGCTGCCACAGGGCACTTCTTTTATCTGTCCAAGCATTTACACATGTTAGGCTAAAGTGATACCATACAGTGATGGACCTAACGCTTCAACAAAATGTATATTTACAAATGGTCACACTTACACTCTCACCACTACGTCATTCTAACTTTCTTACTCTGGATAGACACTTTTCGATCTTAAGACAGGCACGGCCAATTGCTGCTGGCTAATATGAAGATATGGAATCTATGCTCGGATCGCTTACTAACCTTCAGCCTCAAGATATAGAATTTATTCTCGGATCGCTTACTAACCCTCATAAGTATTCAGCTAAAAAAAAATCATTTCGGGCTTCACTCCCTTAAAATCGGGCTTTAAAAAGAAACACTTTAAAATAAAACACTTGAGAAAGCAGAGACATTATAATCAGAACCAACTCTGAACCCTGAGGCTGGTAAGCATTTTTGACTTACATGAAAATCACTTCATCGAATTCAATTATTTCAATGAATGTGTTACTTTATCCATCACTACGCAAATTAAAATCAAGAGACTTGAGCACATATTGTTATTAAAGTGTACATCACATCAAGTGTAAACCATTGAAATATTTCATAAGATCGGGCAAAAGGGTACACGCAGCACTAATTATCAACATTTTCAAAAACGTCCTTGCAAAGTCTTCCTCGATCTTCATCTCCAACCACAAATTATTGGTACTTATGCTGTCGACAGTTAATTTGTTGTCATTATATTAAATCTAAATTGATACACTATATCGAACGGCATCGACAATGTTTGTGGCGGCAAAAGGCGGTACTCCTTTTATATAAACCGCCACCGCGCCGCCGCGCAACTATGCTTTCGATATGACAACGGTTAATTGATTGTAATTACCAAAGCGGTCTCGTTCGTCGCATGGCGCAATGTCTGGGCAACGACACTTTTTGATTGAGGAAAATTGCAACCTTAAAAGAAAATAGCTTCGGCAGCGTCCGACGCTTAACTCCAGCCGGGGTTAGTCATTAAGTCACTATAAAGAATAAAAAAGTTGTGGAAAAGTACTTAGGCCTTTAAATAGCGAATGTCGTAATGGTCTCATTGCCATTATGAACATCAGAGGACCGCGCCACGCCATGTGGTGAATCTGCTAAGCTATTTTGAGGTAGGATAAATATCCAGACTTGCAAATTCTCATACTTTCGGTTAATGATCGTCACCTTCAGATTCATACGCGATTACTTGCGCACAATCATTTTATTGCCGCAAAGAGTATGGGAGAATATTCCACCATCGCAATTTCACTACAAATTGCCGACAAGCGTTCGAAATTGTTGAGCCCCATTACGGGCACTTTTTGGTTATCACATTTGGCGTGCTACTGGAAAGTTAAAAAAAATTTCGATCGAGTTTCAAGGTTCAAGGTCATAAGTTATAAACTAGGCCGTAGTAAATAAAAAAGGGTTCGTTCTCAGCTGAATTATCAAAGAAGACTCCTTTTCTGGTTCAAATAAATTTGATAGGTTGTAGTGTATGTCCTATTCAGTTGAGTATTGAAAAATTACAATTCAATCATGCCACTGCCTTCGTTCACAAAAACAGTTAGTCCTACAAACATATTCAACACCAATGTACGTTGACGGACGTGACAAACGGAAGTTAATGCATCAATCGTGGACACGACACGAATTATCAACATCAGATCGGAATAAAAAAGGACACATTACATGAACTCTCATCTATGCGCATCACTCAGCATCGCTGGTGCACTTCAAGTCCAAGATGACTTGATTGACTTATCAAAAGAATTTTATTATGTGAGTCCCGACGACCGACGTTGTGATTTATGATGTGTACATCGAGTGAAGTGCTTTATGTCAAGTCAGACAGCATAAATCTGAAATTCAAAGAAACGTTTCATCTTTTACAAGACTCGTCAATCTCATTGGAGTCACAACATTGACCTCGATTTAAATAAAGCCGCGACTTCTGGATATTGTTGAGCGACGCGCCGGATCTGTTGGATCTTTCGTTTTCTTTGAATTTACACGTCTCGGGGATTAACAAAAAAAAAAAAAAAGTGGTGGCGGCTCATAAAATCCACGGAACCCAAACGCCATATACGTTGGTATGAAGAGGAAAACTTCTCAATGAACTCTTGATGTGTGCCCGGGATGATGACGGAGCAGGAGACGATGACTACGAAGACGACTACGACGACGATGAGATTACTGGTTAGGAACACGACAACGTGAAAAAAATACACAACTGACACGGCGTCATCCAGTTCCCATGTATGGACATGGAAATAAGACGTGCACACGAGTACAAACGACTGCACTTGACTTGAATTTGATTTGATGCAACAGAATGCGGCAACCTGAATTTTATTGACAGAACAATAAAAATCGATTTTCGAACGACGAACAAGATTTCACATCACTTTTTCAGATGAAGCGGGCTGAATTCGGGTGAGTTGGGATGCTGAGACGGGTTTTATAGTTTCAATGGAAGCAGTGAATTGAATGGACAACTGAATGGAGTGGCCGCGGTGTTGGACTTAACACTCACAATGTTGCGCCGCCATCACAGTCGTGCAGTGCAATCGAATTGAGATGTCTCAAAGAAGATGCACTCTCTCGCCCCATTGATGCAATGAATATTTTCCCTTTTGCTGAATGTGCTGTGTTTAAAAATACATTTATTGTTATTTATGCGATTCGAATATTTGACAACAATGGATTATGGCTATCCTGCAAGAAGTTCACTCCTTTCTTATTTGTATAACTTAGTGTAGAGAGCATTATTGAGATGAATTCATTGAAAGACTTCTTAGCATGGAAAATCTGACTCAGAAATTGAATTCTTTCTTCTTTTCTTTCTCCAACGACGGCGACGGCGACGGCGACGGCGCTTTGAGCGTTGAGGTAAATAATAGATTCTCGAGAAGAATTTAATACAATGTATCACTATAGACTTATACTATGATATGCGGCTTAACGAATAGAAATTTATTCGTAATCCAATATTTAAACAAACTTAGACTTACTTAACACTCTTATCAATAGATGTCAGTAGCAAAACTAATTGTTTATTGGCAAGGAATACAGTTGCAAAAACATTGAACAGCGCAACCGAGGTTAAAAATAACTTCAGTAAAATGAAGGCCTAGTGCCTTCCTATCAAACAGCACAATGTAAATGAACGGGACAAGTGATTCTTTTCGGTTTCATGCGACTTTTTTAAAGAGCTTTATCCTTACCAGAATCGGTGTTGGATGAGTTTTTCAGTTTTCGAGGAAGGCTATATCACTGTGCAAAAAAGTTTAGATGATGTACATTTGTGTTTACCCGAATGTGTAGTGAAGCTCGACGCTTAAACTTCGCCTCATGTCACATTATGGCAACGGTAAGCTGAATAGTTTCTTGACAACTAGAATATACGAAAGGAAACATTTCAAAGGTCTTACGATATCTTGATTTTTGAATGATTTCATGATTCACACAAAAAGAATTGTAGTATCAAATCACGACAGATTATTCCAATTCCGGGCGCTTTATTAAAAATTAGTAAAATATAAGATCTTATATTTGCACTTTTAACTAATGAACGAAATTATGACGTTAACCCTTAAAAGTATCAAAAAACCTTTTAAGCAAAAAAAAAATGCCCTCTGCTTAGTTGTGTGTGATTGGACGGGCAGGTAAGTGTAAGTGCATATCGAGGTGATTTTGTTCAACACAATGTATGTGTCGAGGTGATTTTGGTCAACGCAATATATGTCATTCAAAATAGACGCGTTTGGTTTAGGGGTGGTGTGATGGTAGCGATGAGCTGCGGAGGTAGTTGATTGAGATTGATTATGAAAATTAAATAAAATTGTATAAGATATTGAAAAAAATTCGAATATGTACAGGTATATTAAAAATACTATCGCAAAAAAAAAAAAAAATACAAAAACGCTGTATTTTTGCTAAACTCTTACTCTTATTATTTATTTTTATTTATTCATCTATTTGATTACTTATTTATTTATTTATTTATTCATTAACTCACTTATTTGTTTATTTACTTATTTATTTATTTATTTATTTATTTATTTATTGATTTATTTATTTATTTTTTTATTTATTTATTTATTTATATATTCACTTATTTATTTACTTATTTATTTACTTATTTATTTATTTATTTACCAATTTATCTAATACCTTATTTGACTGTTTGTTAATGTTTATATATATAAATATATGTATATATTTACTTGTGTAGTTATTAATTTATTTATTCATTTGTTGGTTCATTATTTAGTTATTTATTTCTTACTTAATATACAAATGTTTGTATAATCTTTGAAAACAGATTGTAAGAAGTCTATAATTTGGCTGAGGTGATTCTCAGATATTTCCTCCTCTTCTCTCCATCTCAAATATTCAATGAAGGTTTTTCTTGTAGCTTTTCCTTCTATCAATTCACTCAACTATTATAATATTATAAAACCATTATTATAAATTTTTCAGTAGTAAGGTAGCTTTATACCAAATCTCTGTAAATTGTGCAATATAGGTCTAATGAAAAGAAAATGTATAAATTACTCAGCTACAATAAAATATATATATAACATCTTTTCTCGCAACCTTCCATCTTACTCTTGCTCTCTTTTATAAACGCTGAAAATTGAATCAAAATCGTTCGACCACTTTTATAAAAAATCGGTCTTAAAAATGTGAAAAAAATTACGTTTTCTAAACACGCGTTTTGAAAATATTCAAAAAAATACAAAATTTTTTTAAATTATAAACTTGTTAGAAAATAAAACACGTTCGGTCTCGATTTCTTTCAAAACGGAAGTGAAGTTCGGGCATTTCTATATTTCATTCTTTCAATCTTTCTTTTTAATTCTTCGGCAGATGACGTTTGCTCATCACCCATTATTCTTAAGGTCTGGTTACAATAGTTATGTCTTATAATTCTAAGGGTCTGCATGCAATATATTTATACTTTACAAAATCAATACAAATTTCAAAAATTAAAATTTTCCGAATTTAGCTTGGAGTCCTACGACTTCCTACGACTTCTTTAACTAAAAGTAGGTTCCCCACACAAAGTTTTATCGAAAAAATAAGTAATGATCGGTTGTATGGGAGTTGGCAGGAACCATTATTTCAAGACTTTTAACACAATCGCGAATATCCCTCTGCAGGGTGCCCTACAGACTCTGACTGCATATTTTAAAGAAAATCCATCAAGCGCTTAAGGCTATAAGATTCAAGTAAGGACATACAGAGAGACAGAAATAGTTGTTCTCAAACATCGTAATGTCATGTTTGATTGTTATCTCAAACTTTTTTCTGCACGACTGCAAAACTAGCCTAGTACCTATAATCGCAAGTAAAAATCATTTCTTCCTCCTAGAAATCGAGCCATTCAAAGAATTCAAGCAACATAATCCATTTTCTTGCCTTTATTCTGTAAAAAGATTTAATCATCAGTAGCTGAACACGATTTCATTTTTTATAAAATTTTTGGCTCTATAGGCAAAAGTGAAATGTATGATAGCCGTTCCTGGCCTATCGCAGTCAATAGATAGTTTCTTGTCAGTTCTAGTCCCATTTCGTATTTTTTCAAATATCATAAAATGTATGGCTTTTTGAGTGCACTGGGTTATGACTGAGCTTTTTTTTAAATATTGTTTTGTTCATCTGTAAAAAAATACAGAAACTCTATGTTTAACAGGCATTTTCTGCAAAAAAATGACCTCAAAGTCAAAACTTTGTTTCGGGATGAAAAATTGAACACCACTTAAAATTGAAAATCTGACAACCCTAAACTTATGGAAGCTAAACTTAAATACAGTCTTGAGGGTTGTTGTTTCTACAAAAAATTAAGTCTAAGATTAGGTCTCTGTCATTACTATTGACAGAGATATCGAATTTAACATAGGTCAGGGTACACCAAAGTTAGCCTTTTTTTAAATTCTCAAAAAGTGATGTCAAAGTTGAGAAACGAGCTTTACTGTAAATAAATTTTTTTCTTAGAATATGACCAAGAATCACACCCCAAAGAATAATAGACGAAGTTCGGGACACCCAGAAACCTCAAGGAATAACAAATCTCTAGGATTAAAAATTTTACGTCGCTTCCGAACGGCTAAGTAAAGAGTTTTATCTCAGTGCGGAATAACTCTCGCAGAACTTGTTAAGTCCTTGCGAAGTAGATAATAGTGAAAATTTCTTTTTCTTCCTGCAATTCAACGAAACCAGTTGGTCGTCGCCATTTTTTTTTTTTTTTTGTCAATTGTTACGATCTGTCGTGATATATTTGCATTTTCAAATTGACTGCATTTAAGCAAAAATAAATTAGAACGAATTTCCAAACATCTAATCTTCAGCATAAATTATATTCCCATCTTTTTCTTCAAAGATTGTAGGGATTCTACGCTCAAAACTTAACCAGAGAAAAGAGATTGTTTTTTTTTTTCTACGAGATCAACTTGAATTTTAGATCAGATTTTAATAGAATTTACTCACGCACTTTACGGGCTTCCTTAACATAAGAGTAAGCCCATATGATTGACACGGCTGAAGCAGCGGTAGCAATATTTCCGTAAATTACGATTATTTGGGGTCAATTAGTTTCTTTTATCTGAGCACTTAAATCGCATACATATTTTGTAAATCACGATTCAAAAATTTGATAAATATTCCAATAACATTTTGAAATTGTTTTGCATTTTCTCGGCTACAAACACTCGGCGCCAGCGCACACATGACAAAGCAATCAACTGTTTAGGGAACAATTTTACGGTTTCAGAGCTCTGATAAATATTTCAAAAGCTTCTGACAGAAATATATAGCTGAGCCTTGCTACGAAAATTACAATTACCCGGATGTTTCATTTGTGAAGGAAATGCATTTCGCTTTACACCATGAAACCGACTTTTTAGACGATCATCCTCCAGTCGTCTATTGCATCGTCAGAAGATTAATAGCACTACTTCACTCTCTGCGATTGAAGGATAGCCATTATCACCCTACAAATTCTATCAACTTTCAGTGTCTTAAACATTTTTAGAACTTAGAATTTATACGATAATCGTCTGTGAAGCTACAGAATCCAGGACCTGTCGTTGTCGGTTTAGTTAACTACCGCAACGCGCACAAACCATGTCGTGATCTAATTCAAAGTAAATTTAACTCGACAATAGAAAAGATACACGACCTTGAAGCTTATCCATATGCAGTTAGTTTTTAAAGAAATATTAAGCCAATGGAGTTAGTTTTTGCTACTTACATTTGTGTTAATTTAATTTAAGCTTCTTAACAACCCTAAAAGACTGTTGACTGAGCAACAGTCAACTTGCGTCTCATTTTCTGGAGCAAGTGACTTAAGTATTTATTATAATTTGTAAGTAATCGACGACCGACGACGGTCAGAGAGGTCGTAAAGATCTTCACTTAATATATATATTTTTTTTTTATATTTTCCCCAAAGAAAACAAAATAATTAAATAAACACCTGCCATTACAACACGTCGCCGATCGTGTCGTAGTCCTCGTCGACAATTCGGCGGTGGTGGTGGCAGTCGGTCACAATATAGAGAGAACTGTAAAGTGTGCCATCGACAGTCTTACACTGGACCTTCACTCTTGCGATAAGCTGAAACATGGCTGGTTGCCGAAAAGTCCAGTATACATCATCCTCAACAGGACAGGAGCCGCAAAGGGATAACTCTTCTGTACACACAGCTGATTTTAATGAGTGACCACCAGAATCTCTCATTTATAACTGCACCTGCATCAAAAGTAAATTAATGAAGACACGGTTTTCCCGCACCCGCGCGCTGAATGGCTGATTTTAATGCTAAATGCTCCACATTTACATTCCGGTGCAATGCACTTTATATGCCGGATCTATGTCCTGACCTTTGGCGCATGGATATCCTTAAATACACTTGCCGATCGTTCCAGGAAATCATTTGCCAACCTCTGCCGGTAGGCACTACGCGGTTATCTTCATTGGTACAGACCGAAGCATTTTATTGGTCAGGAGATGCAAGGTGTTTTCGATGTTTCATATATGTGTGTATTGTGTACAATCGCGCGCGCGAGCTCAGAAATTTGAATGTATTTGTGTATTCGGATATCTTTGAGTGATTGGTGCATGGCATTAAAAAGGACGAAGAGTACGACTTCGTTTGAACAAAACAATGATGGTATCGCTGTTGCCGCATACAAAACAATTCCGAGGGCTTCTCCCTAAACGAAGGACAATTTTTCAGGATTCTTTTGAATCCAGTGTGGGTATTGTGGCATTGGCACCTTAAACCTCCATCTGAGTATCTTTGTAACCACGTATAAGCCATCAACATCTGCCCAAAATAATACATACACACCAAGACACATATACGAACAGCAACAAAATCAACAAAAAAAATTCCTTTCTTGGCTTACAAAGTGTTTCCGTATTCAGATAGGGTAAGCAACATGCATCTGTTTGGCTCAAAGGTGCGCGTGGATCATGGATCGGGGGATGGAATATTTTTCAATCAATTAAAATATTCACCTGAGGGTCCATATACATATTTTTTGAATAGAGAATAGTTTACAAATACACACATAAATTAGAACTAAACTGGAAGAGAACAGAATTGAGTCCTTTGAAATTAGTTTTTTGAATCTTCGATTAACCCGAACGATTCGTTTCGATTTATTTTAATTTAAATTAAGCAAAGTGCGGGAGTTCCTTTTGTATATGGAAAAAACCAGTAGTGTCCAGTAGTGAATAGAAGGGTCTAATTTAGAATAATGTTTCGTTAGACGCAAGGTGAAAGTTATGAATCTATTTGTGACTTATTGCCTTTTGCGGTGGAGAATTTATTGTGGGAAAAGTCAACTTTGTCAACTTCCAAGAGAATCAATTTAAGTTAGTGTATTACAAATATGGGAACAAAATTAAGGCTTTTGTTTGGAAAGGAAGAATCTAGCTATAAAAAATAAAATACACATGAGAACTGCATGCTGTGCATATCAAATTATTCCACAAATGGTCAGATGTATAAAAATGAAATAATAAAATTGTCATAGAGGAAAGAATTTTCTTTCGTTTAAAATCCATACGGTGGAGGAAAAATATGGATACTTTATGCAGAAGGTGTAATAAGACTTCTATGTCATTGTTGGTCTTTCATGCAATTTGAAGAAATTAACTAGGAAGTTTGCAATAATTGCGTAAGAGTGGTAGGTAAATGCAATTTGCGTTAGGGAATTCAAAGAATTTAATGTTTTCGGTTTTGGCTTGGTTACATGTTTTCTGAGGTCCCAGATTTAGAGCCCTAACTACCACTTTATCGCGCACTCTGAAGCATTTGCTTCATCGAATTCACCCAACTTTTTATTTAACATAGGATACAGTTTCCTTACGATGGAGTTTATTTGCTCATTAAATTCAAGTAGAGTTGATTAGGTTCGTGGTTTGAATCCCAACAGAAATTTTTTCCATGGCCATCGCCTTTCGCGAGGAGTTTGCGAGTCGTCCGATAGCTTCATTACCAAGAAAATAGCTTACTCGATTAGCTATTCGAGACCGGCAGAAAATTTATCCCCGTTTCGTTCGGCGATGACCACATTTGCAAGTCGGTCGTCATTGAACCTAGTGAAGCCAGGATTCTCGGATCGCCAATGCGACATCTCGTCTCTACGATAGAAGTGTCCAACGAAGGCTCTGTTCTCAAGGTCGTAACTCGTATACTCGCTCGAAAACAGCACCCACAGTCTCTACCATCTCTTGAGCATTTTCCACTATAAAGTGATTATAATCCAAAATGGCGTCATCTGGATCTATTCCTATTGTAAAAATTAAGTTTTTGTTCTCTGTCGTCCTTTGGAGTTTAATACTCTGAAGGTCATTTTGATCTTTTCTCCTTTCTCATTGTTGGACTGTACAGTCCGAATTTTGTTGTTCCAAAAAAGAGATAAAGATTTTTTGTAATTTTCTTTTATTAACTGTTGGAGATTTTTGATCTGTGACTTCAGAACAATAATCTCCAAATCGTGTCGGTTAGTAAACCTCCTGTGCAAGAGTTTGAGCCTTGTCAGAAGTCAAGGAGTCTACTTTTTTGTTTGTAAAGTGCGTCTATTGTCGCGTTTTTGTACATGTTCGTAGAGCCATGTTGCCTATATTTAGGAATTGTCCTGTCCATTGCTGTACTACGGATTGCATCCTCCATACGTTGCAGGTACCCATCGATCTCAATGTTCGACAGATTCCTGTTGCATAACGGCGCAATAGCGTTCGAAGGAAGTTCCTTTGAGACGGCACACGGCACCGGAAAAGCGTTGCCAGCTTGTCTTACCGTAGTTGTAAGAGTGCGTCGGCACGTACTCCTCCAGTTCCACAAGGTCGTTCGGAATCAGTATGATGGCAGCAAGTCCACAGTGGTCACTGTCGTACTCAACCGTCGTCAAACAATTTTTCATCCGTCGAAGAATGTCATCGGTCAGTTTAAGTCTCGATAGTCTGAAAGCAATAGATCCAGATGTGAGCCACTTCGAGAATATGAAGGCCTGTCAGTAGCCAGCAGATCGACTTTACACTCAATACTGTGGAGCCGCAGCAAATTGAATAGCTGGGTCCCCCTTGGATTGGCTAATTGATTTCCCCAATCTTGGTGTTTAGCATTGTAATCACCGGCCATAAGGAAATAGTTTTCTTCTAAGTTCAGTTTCAGAGTTCGAAAAGTGATTCGAGCCCTGTTATAAAACATGAAAGATGAGAAGCCTCCGGCGCATAGATCGCGACCACATACAACTGCCTCCCCTGTTGGAGAGGGATGCATGTGAAAAGGACACTCTTGTGACAAGTTAGTGATATGAAGAATTGAAATCACTTTTCACATCACCTACTTGTCAAATGATTTCAAATGTTTGCACCAGTTTCACATTTGATATCCTAAAATCAAAAATGCTTTTGCTCAGTATACTGTGGCCGTGAAATTTGCACATTTACATTTCATTTTTAGGAAGAGCGTAGTTTTTATGTGTCACGTAATAACAATTTGTGACATGATCTCTGATAGAGCGAAAACTTGCGCGCGTTTAGAAAAGACTCCGTTATACTCGTAAGCGCGAGCATTTATGTATAAATTTTGAAAATTGTTTAGTTCATTTTATTTTGGACATTTCTGTCAAGGAATTTCTGGGGATCTGGCGAATAATAAATAAAAGAATTTTTAGAGAATGAGTCAAATTGACAACCACAATTTTCTTTAAGAAGAGGCCGTAATCTAATTACTTAAATAATTCAGAGTTTGTTTGAGGTTGACCATGTTTACGTCATTGTTTACCTGCTGTACTTACTTGGAATCCTAAAAGCGAAAAAAACAATACCAAAATTTTTCATACTACAATGAAATTTGACCCAAACATAAAATGGAAAACAATGAAGAAGTTATATGTTTGTGTGTAAATATTGCGGCATTAATATGGGAACGCTCTGTTGTTATTCAAATTTTACATAATCTACACCTCCATTGATCTCACCTCAAACACCACATCACATGAGGTATAACGCCTTACAGAGCAATAACAAAAGAATTCGAATCACATCCTTGATCCTGCCGAATGGACTAAATTTCTTTTAGCTTCCTACAAAGATAAGACCGTCTTACGCCGATGTTGAATTAAGCTGTTTGCGGTCTACCGATCATACTCATCGATTCCTTTTTACTTTGCCGCCACTTCTAGATACTCAGAAGTAGATCACCCAAGAGAGAAAGGTTTTCACCATAATTGTAGGTCTGATCTCCATCACAGTGCAGTGGAAAGACCGATACTTGAAAAAATCTTGGGCGTGTTTGCATAATTTTTCTTAACAAGATGGAAAAATATTCACTTGTTAGGCTGTGAATGCTACTCAACCATTATCAGGGATTATCTGTGTAACTACTTAGTTACCAGGGTGGGTAACTTTTGATTTTATTTAAGTTTAACTACATTTTGGCAAGTAGTAAACACGATCAGTTTTATTAGCAATCCTGTTAGTGTTGCCCTCCCACAAAATTTCGCGGACTTGTATATCATTGCAAATTTTATTGCCCTGCCACTGAAGCTCTCTCCGATATAAAATCTTTTTTATTGCAACTGGGTATTACCCAAAATCCCAAAGGTAAAGAAAATAAAAAAGTGATCGTGAACAATATAAGTCCAATACGATCGTGATTTCGAGACAATGTTTCGCCGCAAGGACTCATAGGCAATTAATACACATTTTAATTGGTCGTTTATAGGAACATTCTCGATGTTTCTGAACTCCCTTTACATAAACAGATATAGAGGAGCTACAGATCGGGAATCGCGAGTCATCACATTTTTATCACTCCACGGTAGGATGTTCTTGTATTGCTTTAGGTAAACATTTATTTTCTCAGAGTTTTAATTTTTGGTTTTATTGCGGTTTTAATTGTTATTTAATTGTGATTGGGAAATTCGGCTAAGAGAATGGTTATAGGAGAAATTTAACGACTTGAAAATATGTTTGGATAACAATTTACTTCCATTTGGACAGACAACATAGCAGTTTCATTGAGTGTCGTGGTGGTATCACCTTTCGGTATTGTTTTTATGTTTACTTTTGCAACATTGTTTCACTTTAAATTTGAAAGAAGTTGTTTTGCAAATTCAAACTGTAAGAGGATGTAGTGTCAGCAGTTGGTATATGAGAATACTTAAATACCTAATCGAATTCACCACTTAATGCTTTGAAATGGCTTCATTATGCGTGAGCAAAATCTTGAACTTTTTTTTATTGAATTTACAGGTTGGCATTCGAAAGGGGTTCTTGTAGTGATAATTTATGGTATATCAAAAGGCAAACTACATATTATATATGTTTTTTTCAGAATTCCAAACCTAATTTTGTATCGAATGCGTTTCCAGATTAATCATAGTCGTTCCCAAATCTTACTAAGGTTTGTCAAAAGTTCAACTTCTACCATGTTTTCAAGATATTAATGAAACACAGCAACGTTATCTTTTTCAGAGGGAAAATGAGCTGCACTCGTTCTGCAATTTAAAGTAATTCAAATATTTCCAACCGCAAGAGAAAATATGGAAACATTAACAGAAAGTTTAACAAATCTTTCGAATTCAAATATGTTGTTGGTGACTTTAGATTCTTCTTAAATGGGCAATACAGTTCGGAAAGAACATCAGTTTCAACCAACACCAGTTCTAATTCGTTGAAGCACTATCCAGTTTTCCACTGAGGTCTTCTTCCACTTGATTGCGCCACCTAAGACAAGGTCTTACCCTTCCGCGTTTTCATTGCAATGTGCTTTCGAAAACCAGTCGAGCCGGAGAGTTGATGTACATCCGCACATGTCCTGTTTATCGTTGTCTCGAGATGCGTAGTCTTCTAGCTATGCCCATGTCGCGGTACAGCTCACACAGCTCGTCTGTGTATCTTCTTCTCCACACATTGTCTTCGCATACAAGACCAAAGATCATTCGGAATACTTTCGTATCCACCAAGAGTTTCCTCATACACTTTCGATAATGTCCATGCTTCCACACCGTAAGGCAGGACTGTGATGATCAATGTCTTATACAGGGTTACCTTGGTTTTTCTTGAGAGGGTTTTGTTTCTCATCAATTGCTCTATTAACCAAAAGAAGCAACGCAACGGTTGGCAAGAGTTATTCTCCGATTGATATCCCCACTGATGTTGTTTTCCTAGTCTATAGCGAATCCAAAGTAGACGAAGTCCTGTACTACTTTGAAGTTATAACCGTCTTTTGTGACGTTTTGTGCAATTCTTCGATGTTTTGTGTCCCTGTTTGATGACAGCATATACTATGTTTTGCCCTCATTAACCATCAAACTCATTTTTGCCGCTTCTGTTTCAATATACTCGCAAAAGCACATATTATGACATCACGCTTCCTTCTTCCCATTACGTCCTCTGGTGTTGACGTTTGAGTTTTGTACAATCTATTCAAATATGATGTTGAAGAAATCGCATGACAGTTTATCGCCTTGCCTAAAACCTTTTTCGACATCAAAGGTCTCGGTGACGGAGCAGCGTGAATACCATAAAAACATCCTGCATAGTAGTGCTCGTACGAGTTTTTCAGGGATGCTGAAACTAGACATGGCTCTGTACAGCTCGTCTCTGTAAATACTGTCATACGCGGCCTTGAAATCGAAAAAAATATGGTGCAAATCGATGTTATATTCTCGGGTTTCTTCCAAGATCTGCCGTAATGTGAAAATTTGGTCTATTCAGGACTTCTCTGGCCCAAAACCACATTGATGATAAGGACCTATTAAGTTGCAGAAGTGGGATCTCAGACGTTCACATACTACAGCAGACTAGGTCTTATAAGCGACGCGACGTTAAGGATGCTTATCCTTCTGTAATTGGCTCAATTGTGAGGATCTCCCTTCTTTAGGATCGGGCATATGATACTGAGGTTCCATTCACCGGACATGCTTTCTTCCGACCATATCATGCAGATCAGCTAGTGCATGCTCGTTTCCAACTGGTCTCCAGCTGCCTTGAAGAGTTCGGCATCAAGGCCATCTGCTCCTGCAGTATTATTTGATTTAAGTTTGCATATAGCAAGCTTAACTTCTTCTAGGTCGGAAGGACGGCATTCTTGATCATCGTCCAAGCTGAATGGGGCAATCTGCCTGATAGCGGAATTTGTGTCCTCACCGCCGTTAGGCAGTCTGCAGAAATGATCTTTCCAGATCCTCAGTAGCGACTGTGACTCTATAACTATGTTTCCCTGCTGGTCTTTACAGGCTTGAGTTCGGGGTTTTCCACCCTGGCAGGATCTTTTTACCTTTTTGTAAAACTTCCGAATCTCGTTCCTGTCATGGCACCTCTCTATTTCCTCAAACGAGCGCTTCTCATGTTGCTTCTTTTTCTTTTTGAGAAGTCGGTGTTTTTCCCTTCTTCTCTCCTTGTAAATCTCGTTATACTGATCGTAAGCAGCCCTCGTTCGTGTTTGCAGAAACATTTGTCGTGATCTTTGCTTGGCAGCATTTGCCTGCCTGCATTCTTCATCGAACCATGGGTTTCGTTTTGGTGGCCGAGTGAAAACAAGAACATCAGAGGCAGCGGTTCTGATGGCTTCTTGGCAGCAATCCACTGGTCTTCAATCCTTAATGCTGGCGGCATGGGATTCAAGGATAATTGAAGGGACAGTCGATTGGAAAAGGCATTTGCAATCTCTTGCGATTGTAGCTTTCCGACGTCATATCTCTTCACAGCGTTAGTTCGTGCTGGTCGTGAACAAGATATCCTCATTCGTACATTGGCTGCAACAAGGTAGTGGTCCGAGTCAAAGTTGGACCCTCTGAAAGTTCGGACATCTAACACACTGGGACTGGAGGAGTGCCTTGCGTCGATTACAAAATGATTAATTTGGTTGACGGTGTACTAAGTACTACTTACAACATTCCGTCCGTTTTAGGAGGTTTTGGTTAGAATCGCCAAGAACGATTTTCACGTCGTGTCAAGGGCACTGCTCATACGTTTCTTGGAGGAGCTAGTAGAAACAGTCTTTGGAATCGTCGTCTTTCTCTTCTGTGGGGGCGTTGGCGCAAAAAAGGCTAATGTTGGCGAAATTAGCCCTGATGCGGATGGTCATTATACGCTCATTGACTGGATTTTGGCTAATCACCTTATCCCTGAGTCTTCCTCTAACGACAAATCCGCACCCAAATAAGTGCTGTTTCTATTGTCTGTAGCAGTCGCCATAGTAGATGTCACAGTTTTTCATCTTCTTTATGCCCGGTCCACTCCATCGCACTTCTTGGATTACGATTCACGTGCAGATCCGGAGGTCATTGTCTTTTTTTTCGTTTGCTTGGGTCGTCAACTTTGAAATCATTATCGTTATCCGAGGCTTTTGGTTGCTTCGGAACCATATGTTTTTTCCGTGGTTGGGTAGTTAGTCCTACGCACAACCCCCAACCTAGAGGGCCAGGTACTTTTAGATCCCTTCGGACATAAAGGGCTGGAATATCCAGTGTCAGTACAGTCAGGAGCTCATCCGCCACCATCTCTACTTTAATACCCTGTCCTAGTATTGAAAAACCCTGAAAGACCTTTAAACCAAATATGTTGGAGTAGCTCCTTCAGGGGTTTCAGTTTTTTTTTAGTCCTGAAGTCCACCATTAATTCTGTCATTCAAATTCATCCGCTGGGACATTTACGCATACGCTCTAGTAGACCACTGAGATTCGTGCAGTCAGGCATTGTTCGCAGTCTCGTAGTGTTGATCACAATTCTTTTGTTCCGCATTCCTTTGTCAACACTCGCAATTACTAGTTTAGCAGGTCAGCTCTGGACTGAGCATCCCAGGGCCCAGTGGATACCGCGAGGAGGTATAGTAAGCACAATTGCAGTGTACTATAAATTGCAACATCTAGGCGCCGATAAGTTGTCACAAGCCTGTTGTCAGAGCCTACCCGAATAGTACAACGCCCATCCACTTCCACTCCACTTCGATTGATTACTATAGAATATATTTAAGAAGCTCATGTTAAAATTTGAGACTAATCGGCTTAGCCGTTTTTGAGTAATGTTGGTCACCGACTTTGAAAGCACCATTTTGAGAAAAACACGTTTAAAATTTGAAAAGCACTTTACATTGGATACAATTTTTTTTATTTCAAATTTGGGTGTAACTTCGAAAATATTCACCGGAACGATGTGAAATTTTCTGTGTGTATTCTTAAATAATGTACATTAAGAAAATAAAATAAAAAAAACGATTTTTCTGAAAATTCTAACTGTATATAACCCCTTAAAAGAAATCTAGTTGATTGATACCTAGACGAATGCGGGCAACGAAAGCGATCGGATTGAACGGATAAGTACGGCTATGCACTTTATGCGTCAAATGAGACTCTGTTTGATTACTAATGAGAGAATGCCAAATTATGGTTACAGATCACCAAGTTCGCGTAGTTGCGTCACAAGTTATTCGATAACGTGTGCCGTCATTCACCCCCTTTTTGGTATCTTACAGTCGTCATTGCTCCTTCAAACATATCCCCAAATAGGACTCCGAAGCTCCTCATTTTCTATTGCCACCATAAATTTTACACAGTACTATATTTTTCTATACTTTTCTAACTTTTGAATAACAAAAAACAACAAAGCGTGCCTCAAAGACATTCAAATTGACCACGAGCTAAGATGTTCGTCGAACATTTGGGCTTACTTTCAAACAGAAGCCCATTGTCTATTACAGCATTTTCTCTTACAATATAAAGGAACAATGCATACAAATCTCTCCTAATTAAATCCCATTCAATCCAGCATGTAATAAGAGATTTACATTCTAAGCCATACCGCAAAAGAAACCCCCAGATTAAGGGCGGATTCGTCAAAGAGGATTACATTATTTTTAAATAAACACACGTTGTGCTAAATCTTTTCTTCTAGCGACTCAAGATTTAGAAAATCTCTTTTCTGTCTCAAAATTCATTGTTCTACGTCACTGGTCCCGCTGAGAGTTCACTCTTCTTTTGTAAAGCGACTGCTGGCAAAGGCGTGTAATCGGATATTGTCAAATTGTGGTCAGATAATTTCTATGTGCAAGACTAAACAACATCTTATTTCCGGTTCTTACTCAATTTCCGCCACACATGTCTTTATTCCTAATTCTTTAATATGCGTTTAAACAGACAATAACCAAACCTACATCGTCTTGCATTTGCATATCTTACAAATCTACTCTCCTAATGATCTATTGGTCAGGAATAGAAGGCCTTTCAGAACAAAAACCTCTTAACATTTCAATAACAATCAATCAATCTACTTTAATTAGTAACGTCACAACAATATCTTCTATAAGAGATGTTGTTTTGGATAACGTATGAGTTCATTCAAAAACGCACTGAATTACCATAACGCCAATCATATACAAACGTCAATTAGGCTTCGATATCCAGTCTTAAGCTTGGTGAGTAACAAGCATCATCAAGATATGGAAAAGAGTGGAATACACAATGCAAACACCGACATCGTGACCTCGCTCATTGCTTCCATTCGATAATATGATGGAAACCTTCGTTCCAGCTTATGTCCCCTCTGGGCAATTGATGAGCGCCATCAGAGCAGATATCCGCACTTGCACTGGGAACTGGGCACTAGGCACTGTGGCTTTGCGGCAAGCTACCACATCGAGATGGTTTTATGATGGCTCCTGATGACATTTTCCGGTTTGGATATAGGTAAATGAGACATCATCATCGTCGTCGGACTTGGCTTTTTCATTCCGAAACCCCGAGATCAACAGACGATGGACGAATGAGAGGCGCTTTAATCCCACTAAATCCTCCATTCCTGATTGATTCGACTTGTGGTGCTTCCTTGGCAACCGTCGCAATGTCCCCGTAGTAGTTGTTGTTTGCCGCCCGATTATGTCTTCATTTAATGTCATGTTATTTATGAATGTGACTCAATTTATCTGTTGAGAGTGCGGGCTGGGAAGGTATGCCAGATATTCATATAAAATATGATAAAGGAATGATTGGGCATAAAAAAAGAAAGGAAAAAACATTCTTCTTCATTGCAGAATATCACTAGAGAGCTCTCTGCTTGCTCACCAGGGTGTATTGCTAACTCAGAGCTTCTTCCTATATTTGCATTAGGAGTAGCTATACATACGAATGAGGGATGACGTTGAGGAAAAATACATTTTTGAGATAATTGGGAAGTTCATGTAAGGTACGGTGGATTTATGCATCCGTGGATTGAGTCAAGTCGATGTCTTCTCGGATTTCCATTTCGCAGATACACACTGGACACTGGGCAGAGCGATAAATTTGCGATCGTTTAGGAGCTTATATGAACGTAAGGGGCAAGTGCCGTTGCTGATCGGCTGGGCGACGCGACGAAGCGCGGCGCGTTTCAATTGCGGACTCTTACAGTGCCGGTATTAAGTCATTTTAATTGAATTATTCCAGAACAGAGATACAGAAGGGTTGAGTCTTGTTGGTGGTTTCATAAATTTAAATTTTGACATTAACTTATGATAAAACTCGTATGTGTGTGTTTGTGTTGTCGTCCTGTGGGAAGTATTTTCCTCGCTTATAAATGTCGTAATTTGGGAATTATAATTGGGAGAGAAAGTTGAGATTTAGTGATTTTATTGTATAATTACGAGCTTATGCCTTGTCCGTGAAATTAAGTGGCGTATTAATAACTTTTATCATCGTGATCCAATAAAAGATGTCAACTGTTATGAAAGTTGGCTTAATTTTGATTTATTATACATAAATGATGTGGACAGTTGATACCTTTATGAGTAGGTGAATTTGAATCCGTCCTGAAACAATGCCACCCAGTTTCTTGTTCGTGGAAATACAATTTGATCTTATAATATTGAGAAGAAAGTGGTTAGCTTATGGAAAGTATGGGAATTGGGCTCTGAGCCAAGGAACTTATTTGAGCAGTTTTGTACACGGTTAAAAATTTTGATATACTTTTTAATACAGCCCTTGTATTACAGCTGTATGCAATACAGTGAAAATTAGTTTTTAATATTTCCCAAATATTAACTTTCTTTCTTAATTATTGTGTATTACATTTTAATATTTCTGTATTAGGCTTACAATTTGTAATACAAAACCGATTAAAATGTAATCAACACGATTAAAAAACAATACTTTAGTATTGAAATCTAATTATTCAGACCTTTTTTAAGATTGTAGGCAAATTTGATATTTAAATTTAATACCATAATTCTTAGCTTTCAACTTCTTCAATATTACAATTTAATAATCAGAGGTTATTTTATTCCATTTGCTTTGTCAATGTACTGATATCCAGTATTACATTGGATTCACAAGTTTGGTGGTACCTGCGTGGTGTGATGGTTAGCATGTCCGCTTGTCAATTCAGAGGTTCGCGGTTCGAATCCCAACAGAGGCTAAAATGTTTTTCAACGAGTATCTCCTTCGGCGAGGAATTCGCAGTTGGTTAGGAAATTCATTGCCATGGCAATTGTGGAGAGTGCAGTTATTAAAAGAGAGAGCAAATATTAAAAGAGAGCAGTTAGTAAAACAAATATTAAAATGTAATAATGTTAAGATATTAAAAAGTAAAGCGTACTTTTTCATTACCATGCACCTTTACTTTTGAATATCTTAATTATTACATTTTAATATTTGTTTTATTAACTGCTCTCTTTTAATACTTGCAGTTTATTAGATTCTAATAAATTTTTGGTGTTGTCATATATGCAACCCAAAAAATATTAATATCAACACCAAAATTTTTAACCGTGTATATGTATAGACTTTTCCTGATCGTGCATTTCTTCAGGCCGATTTAAAACAACAGAAAGTCATACGGGTTGTTACACATTGAGGTTAACTTCTTAAACGAGAGCAGTCAATATAATAATAGCTGCTAAGCTTGTAAGGAAACATTTGAGTATTTGCCAAAGACAGGACCGGATTTAGAGGTGTGGAGGCCTCGGGGCAACAAAGGAGTGGAAGCCCCTTGGCCTCAAATTATATTCAAAATAAAGTGAACAATTTTTTTCAATCTAGTTGTCCAGTAAATTATTTATTTTGAAACCAAGTATAGACTATTTCATTATTTAACGATAGCATAAACATAATCGGAAACAAGAATTATCTAAAATTAAATTTAAGCGTTAACGAACTGAACTTTTCGAGCTTTTTTCACCGAAAAATCGTTGATGATTTCGCTGAACTCCAGTTCCCGAACCAAATCACTTTCAATGCTCAGGAGAGAAAGCTTTGATAGACGCTAGATCGTGGTTCGAAGCCTGTTTTTAATAATTTTCATTTTTGAAAATGAGCGCTCTCCAGTGCAATTTGATACCATCAAAACCAAATGTATTCTCAATGCAATTTCAAGGTTTGGGATTTGCTGCTCTGAAATTTCGATCTTCTAGAATTTGGCAGTAAAATATTTCCGGAGATTGGTCTTTTCCATGTCTTTTTTTATATGGGTCAGTCAAAGATCCAACTTCTCGATTTGATTAAGAAATCCAAATCTCGAACGTACAGCTTCATCTTCATAGGCATGCAATATTTTGGTTAGAGAAACACATAACTGGTCGACCACTGGGATAATGACGGAAACTTTGTACTTTTCTTTCGGTGACAGATTTACGCTTGTGCTTTCCCGTAATCGAGCGAATTCAACCTCACATTTCTCTTGATTGTACATACATACGTACATATTCGTCAGTCTGAGATATTTTTTTGACAGCTTCCTCGAAGATAAATAGTTTCTTTTAGATTCCAAGAATGATTTCAATGATTCTAATGCACGCATTGCCGATTCAACTATCATTTTTGGGTCTTGTGCATCTTGCTTGTAACAGTAAATCACTTCAAGATGTCGTTCCAAAAGATTGCAAACCAAGCAGTTTCGAGACCACGCATCTTCTGTAGAAGGTGCGCTCTGCTTCATTCCTCGCGATGTTCTTTTGCTCTCTATCGGAAGATAGAGGTTAGAGCTTCTTCGATTTAAAAATAGCAGTCAACTATGGCTTTCGTAGCTTTAGCTTGACAAGACCAACGAATGTCACAAAGCTTCTTCAAGACGTAGGTTAGGTGGAAGTGGCTGTCAGTCAATGAGTACATTGCCTGACACACTTAGGCCGCAAGGGCTCATTTTGATACCACAGAGATCAGCAAGTTAATCACCTACTGATCTCAGAAGCCCGATGTAAGATTAACGAGTTGATCACTTATTAATCTTTCATTAAGGGACTAGCCGGTTAATCTAGTTTAATAATCTAAACCGCTAGTCGAACCGCGCGGAACTTTTAATGTATTTCGAAAGACTTTTAGGGTCTTTGTAAGCTAAGTCGCTAGTATCATCGAAGTAGAATTCACCGAGATGAGTTTTCCTCCTATGAAGTAGTGCAGAGCATGAGCAAAGAAGGTGTTGAACAGTTTCCTCCTCCTCTTTATCCATGCAGCTCCTGCAGAAATCATTGGAAAACACACCAAGTCTTTTGGCGTGTCTTCCTATTAGACAGTGTCACGTAAGAACACCTATGGTAGAACCTAGATACAGGCGGTTCAGGGCTAACAAACTCTTCGAGCGTTTTGAGTCTACACACGGCCAAACTTTTTTGGTTGCAAGGCAGTTGTTACTCTCAGTCCATCTATTGTTTGTTATCCTTGAAGCGTCTTGTCTAAGTAGGAGTTTACATGTAGCGATAGGTACACCTATATTGTTCCATTCTGAGCGTAGGGAAGTGGTCGTGCCCTTTTTGGCTAGTTCGTCTGCAATACAGTTAGTTGCCTGGTATGTCTCTGTGCCCTGGCACCCATGAAAGGTGAATGTTGAACTGATTTGACATCTCCCTCAGAGACATCTGACAATTTTGGACCGTGATAGATTTTGTAGAGACAGAGGCAAGAGATTTAAGGGCAGCTTGGCTGTCTGAGAAGATCCGAATATCCGTGGAGGATATGACGTTTTCTTTGAGCCAAGACAGCACCTCCTTAATCGCCAGAATTTCCGCTTGGAACACACTACAATGATCGGGTAGGCGGAAGAAAAGACTGAGATTCAGTTTCTCTGAGTAGATTCCACTTCCCACACCTTCGCTGATTTTTGAACCATCGGTGTAAAAGTGTATTGCTTCATTTTCCAAAAGAGTGCCATTTTCCCAAGCTTCTCTTGAAGGTATGGTTACTTGGAAATTGTTGTCAAACACCAACTTGGGGGTGGTGTAGTCGGATCGATTTGGTAAGAATCTAAAGTTATCTAGAATGGTAGTGTGGCCGATTTGATTATGGGTGTGATGTAGCTCTGAGTCGAGTAGCTGAGCTAGCTGCGGCTTGTTTGCTGAAGACAGTACATTGAGGGCATCCGATGGGGTTGTCCTCAGTGCGCCACTAATATACAGACTAGCCGTTCTTTGAACTTTGGCCAGCTTGTTGTAGTTGATCATCTTGTCTAGATATTTTCTTGATCAGAATTTCGTATCGTTCTGTACTGGCTGTGAAAAACGTACGTATATAAATTCTGAACGAAGTCAAAGAATTGAACACCTGATGGACAAGAGTTGGCAGCTAATTTCCAACTAAATTAAAAGAACGACCACAACACGGTACAAACGCCGATAAATGATTTTCTCTGAGCGTGCATCCCTGCAACCGCTACAAAGGGTAAGTAGACTAAAAAACCTCAAGTACGCATAAAGAGAGCTGAAATTGTTTTATCCGCCGCGCGGATCGCGTGCAAGCGTGTCATCGAAAATTGCAAGTGCGAGTGGGTCAATTGAGATTTTGATATTTTACTGACTGCCTGATGTTTGTACAAAGTATTGTGGGTTAAAGTACAACGGAAAAAAAAATGTGAAAGCCAAAGTTGCTTACTAATGTTTACTAGTCTCAATTTAAATTTTTTTTTTTCCGAAGTATCTACTGTGGGGGCCCCTCTTTTGTGGAGGCCCTGGGCTGTTGCCCTGGTCGCCTTTCCCTTAATTCCGCCCTTCAAAAGTTGACACGCAGCACTATGACCTTTGCTAATACACTGTGGACTGGATAGAGACCTTTCGCCTTGACAAGAAGTAAACAAATGTTCAAAATGTGTCTGGAGAACATTTTCCTATTTTAGTTTGCATAGAATATGAATATTTAACTCAGCAATGAAAAAAAAGTAGTATATCAGTATCAGGTATTTATTTATTTATTTATTTATTTATTTATAGCAATTTCTTACACAATAAGATACAACATCTTTTAAGATAGTGCAAGATTCAGTATAGTATACTATTTATATAAAACAAAAATTGAATGATAATAAGTAAAAAAAATAATCTGATTACATCTGATTAGAAATCAAAAAAAGAAAATAAGAAAAAAGAAAAAAGAAAGTTGGAAATTACATTTGATTAGAAACTAAAAAAGAGATAATTTTGCATTATATAATTAAACCATTAAGATACCAAAATAAAGTTAAGAAAGTTAAGGTTCAATATAGAATTCAGTCACTATTCTGGCAAATTATTATGAGAAAAAAAGCAGTAAGCTGCTGAGAGCTGAAGTCAAGTGCAAAATCTTTGCGGCATTGGTTTCGACAATGTTCACTATTTGATATTGGTAGCTAGACAGTTAGGTGAATCTTACCAGCGTTGAAAATAACGGAACTATTTTATTTGAAAGTTGCAATATAAAAGTGCGTTCAATAGCATATTGAATATTATTTTGCAATTAAAGATTTTTTTCACCTAAAAATATTGATCAACTCATAAAAGGTGGAGCGAAATAACTGGGGTCGAAGTAATACGTGACTGAATTGTGGTTTAGTGGCACTACTTTTCATTTTATCGAGCACTTTAGTATCACAATTTAACACTCTTTCGTCAGTATTTGAACGAATTAAAGTCGATAAATGAACAGCCGACTAATCTTGTGTAATAAAGAGCGAATTTTGAAAAAAAAAAAGCTCACCTACTCGATCACGGATGCAGTAATTTGGCCCTTGAGGTGAGAACCATACTGCAGTGCTTTGCTCAATCTTGGTGGTTGAGTATTTCAGGAGACTCCACCAAGCCCTGTTGACATTTATATGACATATAAATTCAAGTTATTCTGTTGCATTCAAAAGAAAATTATATGCCTGGTCCTCGTGGCTGGCTACATGTCTTTCTGCAACCCGGGAGGTTCGTGGTTCGAATTCTATTAAAAATATAAAATTTTTTTAAACGCGTATCCCCTTTTGCGAGGAGTTGGTTAGTCCTCCAATAGTAGTATCATTTCCATGAAAAGTACTTTCTCATTTATAAATGTGATATGTGGGGTGGGTAGGTACAACTCGCAGTTTTATAGAACGAAACTGTAAATCAGTAGACCCTACAGACACGACTTAAGGTCTAGCCTCGGATGACGTATCTTTCAGATGAAAATCGTTGTCGATATTGTCAAAAAAGAAACTGTTTGATATAATTTCGACGTCAAGATAATAATGATAACCTTTTTTCTATCGTCATGTAAGATTTGGTGACTTTTTGGATTTTTAATTTCGTTTTTCTTGTACCTAGATAACAGAGCAATGTTTAAGGACGAAGGTCCATGGTTAGCTGGAGTCTGAATAATTTCCGGTCTGTAAGAACCTTTACTTTTGGTCACAGTAGATTTGGAAGTAAATTGGCGTAACTTCACTTATAACCTCAAGTGTTGCACTCAACTGAAACTCGGAAGCTAATAGAAAGGTTGATACACGGATGCGATTCTAACCCACCCTTCTGTCCTTTCGACTAAGCACTCTGTCAGTGCACCACTGCTGAGAGAGATTTTGCACAACATATCACAACGTCACATGATCAGGGTCCTAGATTAAATAGACGATACGTAGGACGACTCTCTCATCAAATCATGAGTCAGATGACAAAAGAAGGGAAAAAGAGTTCATGGATCAGTTTAATAACTTTTCTTTCAATCTAAGAATTTCAACAACGTCGGTAAAGGGAAAATTAACAGTAGGTCGATATATTAAAATAACGTAAAGGAACTCTACTTTCCAGGTATGAGAGCATAAAAAAATCGTGGTAATCGTCAAATCGTCAAAGCGTTAATCCACTCGTTGTCTTCTCGACTACGGCAGAGGCAAAGATTCTAGAGATCCCATCTTACATAAAAACTACTACATTTACAAGGGCTTATCATGATTCAGTTGTTGATTAGAGCGGTTCTTCCAAAGTCCAAAGGATTAAGTAAGGCTGAACAGGTTGTTCTATAGCTGCAGTCGACAGCTCTAGAAGCGCCTGCAGAGAAAGGAAAGAAGACAAGCAGTGAATGTGCACCAAAACAAACTAGCGTGACTAAATGCACTGTTTCTAACTGCAACTCTATGGTCCCTGCAGCGAAGACAACAATCTGAGGAAGTCTTACCTACCCATCAGAATGGTCTATTGTAATCGAAGCAACCCCTTCTCTGCGAAGCTTTGCTGAAATTTTTAGTGGTCCAACCGAAACGCTGTTGAAAGATACCGCAGCCGCAAAGCCACGAGACTTGCTAATTCGATCCATGGACACTCGTCGGAAAAAATAAGACCATCACGGTCAAAACTGCTTTATATCCAAACGGAAAGTTGGTGAATTGAACTGAGTCTTCTTGCCAGTCTGGTTCACGGACATTAACCGGAAGCGAAAATCCTTTCAAAGTTACATTATAGTCTCCGGAATCACTTTAAGGCTACTACTGCATTCCTATGTAGCAGACTATCAATGTTGAGTACAAAATCTCACCTTGAACTATTCATAGGCCTGGACAATTCGAGCCCTCAGTCGTTTTAACACAATCTACGATGAGCAGAGTCTGACTTACCACCGACTTTCTTAATATACCGAGATTCTTTCCAACCATCAAACTTTGATCCATGTTGCGGCGTTCGTTAACTACAAAACTTTCAAAAACTTGGCAAACTTTCGATCTTGTCAGCTAACTTCCATTTCATCCTACCTACACCCCACCCAAAAGACAGGCTGCTTAGTTGTTGTAGTTCTGTTCAAGTCGGGAGCTAGGGCTTATCATGATAAAGCTCCAAACCTACACAGCACCTATTAAAACATGCGAGGCCACAAATATATATACAAATACGAAACCAAGTTTTGTTTTTTGTATGTACGTGATGAACTCGCGAACGGCTTATCCGGTTTTTATGATTTTTATTTATTAAATATTAATTGAAAGTTAACAAAGATGTTTAACATTTATTTATTTCCATGCAAAGAGAAGTAAAAAAGATTTGCTCGCGACGTATCACAGCCAGTCATATTTGATTGTTCTTATTACAATCTTATTCTTTCCGAGTAAATCAACTAATGGATTTTTTCGGAACACCTCGATAAGAAAAAGAAACTGCATTTCTACCTTAATGATACTAAGGCGGCATTTCTTGAAGGACATCCGTAAACTATACACATAAAATGGCCAATGATGATTACACCCTTGGCAGAATTCCGAAAAATGCGAAATTTGACCTCACTTGGAAAAAAGTGGGTGGATAAATTAGGGCAATTTAAGATAGATTGTGTTCTGCCACAAGAAGCCCAATCCCGCAACATATCACTTAGATAGAAGTGATACAGCACTACTGAAAATTAATGGACCAGGACGCAGGTCATTCACAAACTGGATGCAATTAAACTCACAAAAAAATCAAATGGATCGAGACTGCCAGAACTTGTACGTGCTGTGATGCTGTTTCCTTTTAGTTAAGTGTGCCCTTTTTTGGCTATTCATTTGTGCGATCTTTCTTCCTTCCTTAGAAACAACGTTATTTGATTAATGCTTTTTGAATAAAGCGAACTTGTAGGAGGAGGATTTTGGTCGCCTTCATTAAATAATTGGAGCAGTGGATTATAGTCATTTGCTGCGTCTGTGAGTCGTGATCTTGAACACAGCCTAGTAGCCGAATTCGTTTGTGAAAAAATGAAAAAATAGCTTGTTTTCGTGACGTAGGTATTTGTGTCTCAGATGTCTTCAAAGGGGTCCTTTTACACTCTTCATTGCCAGCTTTTGTGTTTACTATAGTTGAACTGCAGCATATTCGCGTCGCATTAATACCAATTTTAATGGGCTCTGCTGAATGAAACCCATTTCCTTAGATCGAATTGGCTAAGTGTCTACTGAACCAGCCTCAGGCGATCAGTGCAAATACAAGGCTTAATTTAATATTTGTTCATCACAATATTAAATCAGTTCGAATAATACTTTCAATGGTGCGTTTAGCCTCAGGATAGTTGAGGAATAGAGTTATCAAATACAATATTGAAAGCCGTCTTTACATTTAGAGGTATAGTCAGAGTAACAGGAGAACCTCTCAATAAGCAAACAACCTCTTTGTGTGCATTGGTCATAATTCACTGTTGTGGTTTCGCGATTTAATATCATTTTTGGCACCTCTGGGTGTCATAATTAACACTTCAACATGGGGCGTTGCTACATGAGATGCAAAACTGATTTTTGTTTTCAAAGGAACAAGCTGCACTGGATACCTACTCAGAGCGTGGGTTCGTTGAGAAGTCATTTAGTATTCGAACTCGATCTGGGAACTTCTGACTGAAACTAAGGTGTAAATATTTGGTTTGAGAAAATCAACTCACGATTGCCTAAGGGTTTGTATTTTGTGAATTGGTATTTGAGTCGAAGGGTTGTAGCAGTTTTTATGAATTTTTTTTTTTTTTGAAGTTAGCCGATTTATAATCTGATGAAAATTTCGCACCGTGATAATGAAAAAAAAATGAAAGTAGATACGTGGTGCGTGCGTATGGATATGCGCACAAAATTTATTCTATGGTAAAGTAAGGACTCATAGTTCTCAGTTGACGTTAATTGATAACATTGAGTAAAATTCCCAAAGTTCAATTGATGTAATTCATTCTGGAGGTGTTTTTTCGACCAAATACTCAATACGATAAAATTAATTGAGTATATGGATACCTAGCAGCACTCTGTAGTGTGCGTTTTGTGATTCGCCATTTAATTCTATACTCAACTCCAAAAGTAGTTTCTCTCAAGTACAATCATTTTGTAAACTCACGTGCTATCGACAAAAATATTGTTGGAGGACACCTATAAGCTGTAGCAAACAAAACCTAGATCCGTATAAGCAAGTTGGTGTTGCTATAGTAAGACTTTGGTTAAAAAGCAATAATTGACTATAGACCTTACGCAAAATTCTTCAGCCTTTGCCTAAATAAGTTTGAATCATAGATGAGCACGTAACCACCTTAGAACTTCTCCTGCATTGTGGTTTGAGCCAGGGAAGTATGTTGTAGCCGCATAGCTTATATTATCTACAGTTTGGTGCTCACCATCAAGCCCATTGTTTTTGCCAATCGATCTCTAGTAAATATATCTGTGCACTTTATAGTAGCTTGTACGACCATCCCAAAATCAAAATCACAGGCGGCCGTGGTGCAGTGGTAGAATGTTCAGTAGGTAGGCCGGACGCGTGGGTTGAAATTCCACTCTGAGCTTTGGTGTCCGACGGATTCTAAGCCGTTTTCAAATTTCACCGTTGCGGCTTAGCTTTGCCTAAAAACTCAGCCGTTGGTCGAATCACATAGAAGTTAGGTATAGCAATTACAAGTTTTTTTTTTACTAAAACAATCAATTTTTTATCCCACGATCACGGTCTACTAGATAAGCAATGCGGAACATCAATGCAAAACCCCGGATGAGTAGATAAGACTGTAATGAAAATGACACTAGCACCTGAATCATAGTACGCTGGTGATGATGGGGCAACTAGCCACGGTGGTAGGATGCCGCGAACTCAGCGTAGGAGGTCATTGTTGTGTCTCTGTTGATTGTGTCGTTGTCCATTAAGATCATCGCATTGATGTAGCTCGGGTCCGGATGTCTGTCTTCTTCTTCTATCCTTCTTAGAAAGGAGTTTGAATGATTGGCCAGGTTTCCCAGTTATCGTCTCCCAGATTGCACCAAGTACCTTTGTCAGTAAGTGCTGCTTGTAGAGTAGTCATATAATATTTTGGCTAAGTCCACTTCTATATCATGTCAGCGGATGGACGCAGTTCAAAGCATAGTCAGCTTTCTTAAACAACTGCAGGGGCGTGCGAATTGGAACGCATTAGTTCGTTGAAGTGGACTCTTAGCTATTTGACCTGCTTCTTTGGCATGAGCTGTGTTCCGTGAGGAAGGTTTATGCAGATGTTGTGGCAGTTTTTGGCTGATCGCGAATGTTTTCGTCCTTGTGTGGGTCATCGTATGCAAATAAGATCGGACTTTGCTGATTTTGTCTTGATTCCCTATCTTTGAAGGAACTCAAAGAGCGTCCTTACGTGATCTTCAACCCTACGAGCTGCAATCACGGGTGACAATGAGTGCGCATAAGTCAAGGAGTCGTCTGCAAAGAGAAGTTTGGTAGCATTACCTGGTTGTGGTTGGTCCGAGAACAACTACAGTGCACCCTGCTCCGATGGGGCTGGTTGATAACATAGTTTTGTCTCCTTGCATGTAGAAGGATCTGGAATGAAGAAAATTAGATAACATTTTAATAACAGCACCAAAGGAACAAAATTCTTCAGAATTCGCTGAGAAAGGATATGGGACTGTAACCAAACACAACGTTTCAATTTCACTTTTTGGGAATAGCCACGATATTTACCTTCTTTCATTGCTCAGAAAAGTGTTGCTTGTTGAGACAATTCTTCATAACAATGGCCAGAAAGATCATAACCCTCTGAGGAAGTATCTTCAGGACAAATTTGGATTTTTTGTCCGGTCCAGCTGACTTTTTGGGCGACCAGTTTGGATCAATTCCAGAATGTTCTGGATATGTGAAAATAGAAAATTGTTCCTTCAACTGTGCGTCCTTCAATCTGGTAGATGGTTGCGTCCTTATTTTTTTTAATACAGGGTCGGAAAGTAGTCTTGACACAAAGTTTTTTCAAGAAATTTGGCCAAATCCTGATAATTTCCCTCTGTTGGTGATGATCTACTCTGGTTTATCTGGCACTTTGCTGACGATCCGGTTGATGCTAGTGAAGGAATACAGACTTGATGTGATGTTTTGCAATCTCTTCTGAAATTGGATGTTGTTGTGGTACAGTACTGCTTTCCTGAAAATTGTATTGGTACTTTTCAGCTCACTCAAGCAAGACTGGCGATCGGGATTGTTCGTGTTCAGCTCAATTTGCTGCAACCTCTTCAATCTTCTCTTCAGTTTTTGTCGGTGGTGGTGCAGATTTGAGATGTAGGCCGGTAGATGATGATATCTGTCTTTGGATGAATTCGGCATCTTTTGGCTTTCTAAAGCATTTCTTACGGCTGTTTCCAGGTTCTCGATAGCATCACAATTTTCATGTCTTGGAGGTATCTGCTGATTGGTGGAAGTATTATGCAGTCCTCGACATCTCTTTAAAGATTCTTTACATCCAGCTTGGAGTAGTAAATGAAGTGGTGTTGAAGAACAATGAGAAATTCTCATTCAATTAGGTTAATAGGTATTGTATTTGTATTGCTTCTTGGTCGGGGTCACTGGATATAGCCGTACAAACAAAGTTTCTCAACTATGTTAGTGGATGGTCTAGACTCTAGACTCTAGATTGAAGATCGTTAAGAAAAAGTCCATCAGAGTTGATGGTGGATGATTTGCTATAGCGATTCCTTCCATGACTGATTTTGTTTGATTTCTTTTGCCTTCTTATTGCCTTTTTTGAACGACTTCATTGTGAGTTGTATTCTGTTGAATCAATTCAAAAGTTCTATTCCATCATTGGCGCTGTATATATCAGACCACTCACTGCACTGCTCGTTTTGTTGTTTCTTTTCTTGGGCAGATGTGGTTATGCTTTTTATATGTTTAATTTTTGAAGAATTTGTGATGGTTCATTACAATAGTTATACTGGGTGCGACGTATGGAAACCCCTGGGACAGAATATGCGTTAAAAAAAATCAAAGGCCCTATATCCGACGTATTTTTCGACGAGGAATCCGATGGTGACCTTGAATTTGACCTTGGACGTAACCTTGAAGCCCCAGCGACCCAAAAATCGATATTTCAAATGGAAACGCCCATTTTTTATCGCAGATTTGGAAAGAGCGCAAAATTAGATAAAATACAAGTTTTTTAGTAAAATTTTGCGCTCTTTCCAAATCTGCGATAAAAAATGGGCGTTTCCATTTGAAAAATCGATTTTTTGGGTCGCTGGGGCTTCAAGGTTACGTGCAAGGTCAAATTCAAGGTCACCATCGGATTCCTCGTCAAAAAATACGTCGGATATAGGGTCTTTGATTTTTTTTAACGCATATTCTGCCATATTTCCAGGGGTTTCCATACTTTTGTCGCACCCTGTATGTACTTCCAAAGCAAAAAAGTTCTACTGATGCAAGTGGACTACACTTTGAGAAATACGGAATTGATACGCTTCTTGGTTAATGCCCCGTGTCCAAGAATACCAGATTTAACCTCATCGTAGGTGTAAAAAACATGTTTTTTAACTGTGCACTTTTTTCTGGACTGCTCTTGAAACAAGCATTTACTTATGCAATACTAATTAACCTTTACATGTGCAACTTTATATGTCCGTTTTATTCTTACACCTGAACTTGAAATTAAGCATTTAATGTTAAAATTTGTGGTTATTTCGTAAACGAACTCTTGAAAAGTTATAGAGTTAGAGTAATAAAAAGCAGTGATCATATAAATTCTTATTTATATATTTTCAAAACATCAGGACTCAAAAACTCCACATCAAAAAAAAAAAAAAAAACTAACTGATGTCCCATCTTATTTCAAGCTAACACATTATACTATATTATTAAATCAACGTAGTTTATAGCTGTGTCTGGCATATTGACAAAATATTCACGCGCCTCAAAATTCAATAAATAATTCATGATTTTTTTTCGTGCAAGAACCATAACCAATCGAAGGCTCGTTCTCTTCCAATTAATGGTGATTAAAGTAGATCAGCGCAGATTTTCTAAGGCATTCTATAACAAAAGTTTTTTGGTCATCCAATCCAATTATAAATATTTCTAAGCAAACACTGACAGAATTCGTAATAAGTCCAGCAACCAAGTTGTCTGTGGTGGGAATGAATGAGTTCTCGAAAATATTTCCATTGAATGATTGAATAGAACGGCGGCGCGGCGTGGCAACATCTCTATTGCTTAGCGGTTGTCAAATTGATGGATTGGTTCCTGTGTTCAAGAAATAGACAAAAAAAAAAAAACATAAGCAATCAATTTTGTTGAGTTTTGCAAAAACTAAACATGTCACGGGAGCATGAAATGTGACTGCAATCTTAAGTCCCAATATAGTGGGCGAAGATTCTTAGATTCTTTCAAACGACAGTCAGACTCTCATGAGGCTCTCATTACTTTTAGCGAAAGAAGAAAATCTGAAAATATAGGTGGACGACTTTTCAAACATTAAATTGACCCTCATTCATCGTAATCGTTAACTTCCTTAAGAATGATCTCAAACACCTCTTGCATTTTCGTGCACACAATGTCACTTATAATATGTAGTCAAGACAAGAGTAAACATGTGTTAACATAAGAAAATCTACAAGGGAGCCTATCTCGGCCAGCACGAGTCAACATTTTGTTTTTGAAAAGCTGATCAAACATCAACAACATGCAAATCGCCTAGAAAAGGAACTTCATAGACTCACCACAGGAAGAAAGACTGATGTTGATAAGGAAGTGCTATACCTACCTACTAATACTTCCGCAAGTCAAATAATGTTCTACAAAACCTGGACTCTATTCTTTTGGGGAACATCCTAGACGGGGATCAGCATAATAAGTGCGGTGACACCAGCGCGCATTCCCTCGCATATTTACACATCCACAAGGTGAGAGTAGGTGGCAGATGTGCACAATTTGGCGCTCACATTGAGCACGGGCATCTATCGTCGTCGTGACGTTATTGGATTCTAGTCATGTAATTCGTTGATCTTTTCAATCCACTCGCACCTTTTAACACACGCCTACAACTTTTATCATTTTTGTCGATCAGAATAAAAGTGTCTTACTACACTGCTACCATTCTGAAGCGACGAACTGTGTCGCTGTTGTCGTGATATGGCACCTGCCTCGAACTACTTTGATAGTGCATCGATAGGGTTAAAATGAAACGAGTATCCAATAGTTTTGGCTTCGGTTCATTCAGTCTATTGAGTATTATTGCTACACAAGCCAGTCAGTGAATGTGAGATTTTCATTAATCCCTACGTTTGATGTTAGGCAGATGTTTATTTTTTGTGAAGCCAATGTTTTGATTTGGTATTTGAAGGAATACGTTCGAAAAAGGTAAAAGATAAGGTTGGTATTTAGATTAGTAAAAAGATTCTGTTCCAACCACTGGGTCTGGCTCTATCTAGGAAAATGATGACTATCTCCGTTAGAATCCCTCAAATAACGGAAATTCAACTTTCGAGATAACAGAAAACGACTACCGAACAGCTGAGTTTTTATGACGTTAACTTTCAAGGGAGAAGCGACTTGATTCTTTGGTAATTGATTTTCTTTATTTGTTTCAACAATCGTATGTCGCTTTCTCTGACTCATGAGAACTGATCGTTTTGCACGAATGGAACGGCTTCAAAATGCTCTTGGGCGCTTCTGGACGGTCCTTAACGTCGATCTCATATTGAGGGAATGAGTTAAGTAGAGACGTGTTTTAGAACGCTCCTGACATTTGAATTCCGACAACTTTTCAGTTTCTAGATTTTAAATCAGTTGACAATGGAGATTCTTTGGCATTTCTGTCTCAACTTCGCAAATGCTTCCGACAAGGTTGAGTGCTTCCAATCGTTAGTTCTTGTACTATTTGAGAAACACGTTCCTATAAAAACAGTATCAGTGCGTAGCAAAAACTGCCCTTGGTTTACTTCTGATGTTGAAATGGCAATACGAAATCGAAGAAAATCTTAGTCTAAATGGAAGCTCAATCCAACTTATGAAAATTTTGAAATTTTTTGCCAAATTAGAAATCACACCACGTATGTGATTCGGAGGGCAAAAAAAAAAAAGATTTATTACATCAAAGTTGGATACCAGTCTTCTCGCATGCTCTGGAGTAATTTTCGAGCTTGAAATCGGCAAAAAGGAGTCTACCCAAAAGTTTTCTGATCCCAATGAATTGAATCATACGTTTGTCATGACGCACACCCAGTGTCTAGACTTTGAGCCTAATGATCAAGCTTTCTGCGATCCATCAATCATTTTTGAATTTGTTTCCGTTTCAGAATTTATGGTTCTTGAGAGCATTAGTTCAATTAAGTCTGATGCTATTGGAGTTTGGAGAGGACGGAGCGCCACTATGTTTCGTTAAAATGATATTACTGCATGTCTTAGGGACCTTAACAGGATTGCTTAGTTTCTGTATTGCTTCTCCATCGTTCCCGGATGGTTGGGAGGTAGCCAAGGTTATCCCCGTAGCCAAGAAAAATAATGCAAGTTCTTGTTCAGATTTGCGACCTATCAGTATTCTTCCGTGTCTTTCAAAAGTCTTTGAGAAAATTCTAGCGTCGCAAATTTCATGTCATCTCAAATGGTTTAACATGCTATCACCATTTCAGTTGGGCTTTCGCGCAAATCATTCTTGCCAAACTGCAATGATCAAAGTAATTGATGATATAAGATGTGAATATGATAAAGACAATCTAACTCTGTTATGTTTGCTTGATTTCTAAAAGGCTTTTGACAGAGTTAACCATGATATACTCTGCAAGAAACTCCAGCGTTATTTTGGGTTTAATAACAGAGCAGTACAATTAATTAAATGTTACATGCACAATCACCGCCAAAAAGTTTGTATTGCTCATAATCAATCAGGATCTCTGAATCTGCGCATGGGTGTACCACAAGGCTCTATTTTGCATATTTATAAATGACCTGCCAAACGTATGTTCAAATTTTTTGGTACATCTGTATGCAGATGATGTACAAATATCGCGTCCTCTTGGTGTACAAGAGGATTTGATATGCAGAATTAATGAAGATTTAATGGCAATTTTCAAATGGTCAGTTAGCAATGGTCTTTGTCTGAATCCAGAAAAGTCTCAGCTTATTGCAATTTCCAAAAAGCTTGTTGATACATCACTTTTACCTCCTGTTTTTCTGTCTCTATTCCAGCTGTTTTTTTTCGGACACTGTTACAAGTTTAGGTTTTTTTTTTTTACCCGTGCAGTGTCGGGTTAGAATAGCACTGCAGCGCCTCCCCGCTTGTCGTAAAAGGCGACTAAAGGAACAATCATATCTAGACAACTAACATCAAAGTGAGTCTAGCGACACACATACCACCTAAAAACTCTCCCCAAGTATGCATGCAGATCCCGGGGTTTACACGACTGGAGATCACCGGTGTAGTAAAAGGGAAATCAAACTCATTAAATGGAGCATGCATGTGTCGAAAAGGATGAAAGGAAAATTTTTGAAAAATTTTGAGCATTATGGAAGTACTTGCGAACATAAGAAGCACTACCCCGCCAGGCAGTTCCATTGCTATGCATGGAGCTGATCCTGGACCGAGCAGCAATGTTCGGGTCAGAGCTATACGGATTCCGGGGGCTAGCAAAGTAATGCGACGAGTTGGACGAAAATTTAGAGTCGCGAGTTGGAACGTTGGAAGTATGACTGGTAGAAGTCTCGAACTCGAAGAGATGATGAGAAGGAGGCGAGTGGACATCTTGTGTGTTCAGGAAACGAAATGGCGAAACACAGCAAACAAAGCCCGTTTCTTGGATACAAAGACCAAGGCTTACAAGATGTTCTACTATGGAACGGAACAAGGTAGGAACGGAGTCGGTATCATCCTTGACCAAAGTTTATGTAACAGCGTGTTGACCATTTTGAAGTCCAGTGACCGTTTGATGTCTCTTAAATTGGTGATGGAAGGAAAGGTCTGGAATATAATCAGTGCATATGCTCCCCAAATAGGGTGTGAGCAGGAGGAAAAAGATGCATTTTGGCTTGATTTTCATAACCTACTTAAGAACATCCCAAAAGAAGAGTATTTGTTTGTTGGAGGAGATTTGAATGGACATGTCGGGAAGACAAACGAGGATTATGAAGACTGCCATGGAGGTTTGGGATTCGGCACCAGGAACACTCCTGGTGAAGATATTCTAAGTATGTGCAAGTCATACGGTCTAATCGTACTAAATACCATGTTCATCAAACAAGACCGACACCTTATCACTTACAGCAGTGGAGGAAATGAAACCCAGATTGATTACCATTTGGTAACCAATTACATGAAATCTCGGGTGAAAGACTGCAAAGTGATACTAGGAGAAGCTGCCGCTCAACAACACCGTCTTCTTTTAACAGAATTTTTTACGGATGCGGTGAAGGAAGTCAAACAAACAAAGGCTCCTAGGAGATTCAAGTGGTACAATCTGGAGAAAACCAAAGGACAGCAATTCATTTCGTATATGCAAAGTCAGCTGTGTAATACCATCGACGCAGTTTCAAATGCAATCACGGCACAAAATATGTGGGATCGCCTACAACGAACCTGCTTAGAGAGAGCCAAATCACTGTTAGGAGTCTCAAAAGGACACCACCAACAAGCTAAAGAAACCTGGTGGTGGGATGATGAAGCTAAAGCAGTGATTAGAAAGAAGAAAGCAGCTTTCCAAGCTTGGTCGAAGTGCCCCTCAAGAAATACAAATGAAAAAGCGCGTCTCAAAATGGAATACAAGAGCTGCAGAAAAGAAGCGAAGAAAAAGTGCGCCCAACTTCAAGCAAAAAGCACGGAGGGCCTGTATCGAGAGCTGGAAGAGATTTCTGCCCCAGCTGCTGAAGCAAATCAGGCAATCCAAGAGCTAAGACAAAGCAACTTGAATAAGGGAGCAACCATTTTCAAAATAGCCGCTCAGAGAAGGAGAAATGCGCAGGAGATTCGTTCGCCGAAGTTCATCAATGATGCTCAAGGAGTGCTACTTGTGGATGACGACAAAATTCTTCACAGGTGGCGACAGTATTGTGATGATCTTTTGAATGAACAGTTTCCTCGGCGCCACTTTCCAACAGCTGCACCTAACTTTACGGAAGTATCCGACATCACAGTCGAAGAAGTTAGAGAGGCAGTTAAGAACTCCAAAAAAGGAAAAGCGATTGGGCCAGACGAGGTACCATATGAGTTTTGGAAAAATATGGGAGACATCGGGTTAAGATGGCTCACGATTCTCATCTCCAAACTTATAAGAGGTGACAGTTTGCCTAATCAATGGAGGGAAAGTTTTCTTCTTCCAATGTACAAGGGAAAGGGAGATACCAGAAGCTGTGACAACTATCGTTCGATCAAGTTGATGTCCCACACTATGAAGATCGTTGAGCGAGTTTTAGATAGCCGACTGCGGAAAATAATAAGGCTGTCTGATGACCAATGCGGGTTTGTCGCGGGTAAGTCAACTACAGACGCAATCCAAAGCATAAGGATCATTATGGAAAAACACCGAGATGCCTTAGAGGATTTGCATATTGTGTTGGTTGACTTCGAAAAGGCATTCGATCGACAACCACGAGATCTGATATGGGTGGCCCTCAGACACCGAGGAGTTCCTGAAGCCTATGTGCGAATAATTATGGACATGTACGAAGGAGCAGTTACGAAAGTGAGATGCCCAGCTGGAGTCACCGAAGAATTCCAAATAACAGTAGGTGTACATCAGGGAAGTGTCTTGAGTCCACTGCTCTTTATTGCTGTTCTGGATTGTTTGCTCGAAGGAAAAGTAACGGACAATAAAGTACAACAATTACTCTTTGCTGACGATGGAGCCATCATAAGCGAGGATCCTACATCCCTGCAACGAGCACTTGACGTTTGGATTGATGTTCTGGAAGGAAATGGGTACCGTATTAGCGCTAAAAAGACTGAATACCTGTGCTGCCCTTTTTCTGATCCAGACAAGCCTATTCCAGACATTTATTTGAATGGAAATGTGCTTCCCAAGTGTGAAAAGTTTAAATATCTGGGATCTATGATCAATAGTAAAGCATCTTGTGATGACGACATCAATCATCGAGTAAGCGTAGGGTGGATGAAGTGGCGAGAAAACTCCGCTATCTTCTGTGATCGAAAAATGCCCCCTAAGCTGAAGGGAAGACTCTACACAGCAGTTGTCCGTCCAGCTCTGACATACGGTTCACAATGTTGGACAATGTACAAAAAGTATGAGAGCAAATTGACGGCAGCCGAAATGAAGATGCTTCGGATGACAGCAGGAGTAACAAAGCTTGATCGAATTAGAAGTACTAAGATCCGTGGAAGCCTTCATGTCAAAAGTACCATCTTGGACAAAATTCAGCACGACCGGCTCAGTTGGTATTGTCATGTTCAAAGGAGAGATCCGCAGAACCCCGTCAAAAAGGCAATATCGTACAACGTTTCAACAAATTCGCGACGAAAAAGAAAAGGCAGGCCAAAACACTCCTGGTACAAGCAAATGCAAAAACAGCAGCATTTGGTTGGCCTCAGACATGGAACAATCCAAAACCGGGAGGCTTGCCGACGATTTCTGAGGTCAACGCGGCGTACCCCACAGGCGGATCACTAGTGTGAAGCGGAAAAGTGGGAGAGTTGTGATCGCTTCAAGATCACTACTCGTAACGCCGGAAATGAAAAAGAAGAAGAAGAAGTTACAAGTTTAGGTTTCATAATTAACAGAAAACTTTCAGCTGAAAATCATACTAATCATACAGTTGTAAGGATATACTCTGGACTACGTAGATTTTGGCCATTCTCCTCCGTTACTCCTGTAAATACAAAGCTAAGGCATATAAAAACGTCGCTCGTGCCATCCCATTAATCGACTACGAAAGTGTAGTCTATTGCAAAATCGATTCTCACTCTCAACATGAATTGCTTGTGGCTTTTAATGACATGTTAAGATATGTATATGGTCTCCGGAGACACTAACACATCTCTCATTACCATCACCAACTTGTTTTTGGACGTTCGTTGCATCAATTTCTGGATGCCAGACGTTGTATATTTTTACACAAAATTATACATAACAAGCACCTCTGGACAGTTACACTCATGGTCACACAATTAAGTCATTTTTATAAAATGAGGTCTACATATCCATACATTAAATACAAATTACAACGAAAACAAAATTTGTTCAAATCTTAAACATTTTCAATCACAATCGTTAAAAAAACGAAAAAACGAAGAAAATAGATTTCACTATAACAATAGTCATTTCTTTACCAAAAAATCAATAATATAAAAAAAATGTGGCCATTTGTTTTGTTCTTTCCGAATTTTTTCCCACGATAGTCCTAAATCGGTACTAAATCTATTAAAAAAAATTCATGCCAATTTTTAGCTCTTAATTTTAATTTTAACCCGACCCACCCGACAGCCAAAGTTTTAAATGGAACTAACACGGGAAAAGTTCTGTTGATTTTTTGAAATTTTTGTCATTATGAAATAATGAACAGATCATGTCAACTAATAATGGTTCATAAAGCAAATTTAACGCTCTACAAAATGATTTTTTGCTTACTCTAACGGTTTCAGATTTTTTTAAGGTCATTGTTGAAGCTCATATGGATATGTAGACGTCATTTTATAAAAATGACTTAATTGTGTGACCATAAGTGTATAATAAACTACAATTAACCCAATCTGTAAGAACTAAGAATTTTTCAGTACCAACTTACAACTACTTGAACTCTTCACGGCTTTTTATTGTGTATGCGACTAAGCTTTGGAACTCTCTACCGATTACCATTAAAAGAATAATTGGGATAACAAACTTTAAAAATGCAATCACTGCTCATTTTCGCTGATGACTAATGAAAGAAAACCAAAATTTAAACAGGTTAAAATGTACAATAAAATTAATTGAAATAAATAATGAGTCAAAAAAAAAAAATTGTTATTATAAGTTAATTCATTTACATTTATATTTACAAAAAATTTTATCTATTATATTACATTTGTATTTTTAAGAAATTTATCTATCGATAATGTTTACTTATCATCAAAGTCCGTATTTTTTAGTACTATAAAAGACTACGTCTCATTTGTACATTTCTTCTCAATAAATTGAAATTGAGACCTACGGTATGATCGACGGAAATTAATATTTTCGTGACGAAAATCTTCTCTCTCGAATTGGGTCTATGTCTGGCGGTGATTGACAAGCCTGTGCTTGTTTCGAATCTTTCCAAATGCGGAGATGGGGTGAAGTACAATGTTCTCACAGGTAGCTATCGAGCTCAACATCAAAAAGAGGATATAAATGACCACCATAGTTCAAACAATAACACATCCGGCCTCCACAATATACAAAACGATATGACGTCTAACTCTTTTCATTTCCATAATTTTTGCCCTGAGACATCCGGACGCGAAAAATCAACACAATTGCTTGACCTTTTTCCCATTTTACTTTTGTGTGATACGATTCCATGCGATTCCACAGGTTACCATGCGTCCGAATAGCATTTACTTTTCCTTTAAGCATGACGGACATTTGCCATATGCCTGTCCATTGTTAGAACTTGTGCGATAAAAATTATGATACACCACAATACCTTTACCAAACAATAGTGTACATTTCCTGGACTCCTCGAAATGGAAGTCCCAAGTGGTTTCAAATGGAAAAATAACGCCGCCGCCGCCACCGGTCTTCAATGATTCTATACCTTTTTGTACACAAACAATGGACACGCGATAAAACAAACCCAAAAAGGACAAACTCTTTAAAAAATAATTTAAAAGAAATCAAAGTGAATTCATGTTGGTTTTTTTTTGCACTTTGAAGAAATTCGGCATGGCATGACCGGCCGACCGACGCGTTGGTGGCAAATATCCGCATGACCTTTTGTTGACACCATAAAAGGTTTGTCTACAAGAAACATTATCACCTTGATGCGACGGTAGAGTTACACCTGGCAGATGTACACCAGGTCAAGTATACGAAGGTCGAACTGACCTCTTTTACGGTAATTAGATCGAAATCGCTTGGAATAAAATGAATGCAAAATGAATTGACATCCCTGGGCGTGCGCCAAATTGATTTTAAGCTTCATTCTTAGAAAAAGTACTTACGGTACAAAGTATTTGACTGCTTTGGAATGTGTGCGGTCCACAGCACCCGATATTATTTGGAATTTATTATGAACGAGTTTTTAAGGAAAATAAATCCTTTTGCCTACAGCTTATCTTTTCAATTAAGTCAATTATGGTACCAAGTTTGTGTGGTAGCTACCTTTTGGCTTATCAAGATTATGCTTATTAATCGCAGTGCTTATAGTTTTATAATCTTAATGCGTGTGGCCGCATTGGAAGATTTTATCAAGCCAAAGATGTGACCATCGTATATGCATAGCGTATTCTTTTTGAAGCGTTGACACATTGACTTAACTTTATTGCGCTTATCTGTACCCGAATCTGCATTAGTAAGTACCTAAATTAAGAAGAATTATTTAATGGCTTCAGCAAAAGAGTCTGAATAATAATGAATGTCTGGAGGACATGAGGAGGAATAATTGCGTAAATGTAAGTACCCACCATAACCTACCAGCTATGGTCCAGTGTCAAGCTATAAATCACCACTTGAATGATGAACTAAGGAGAAGATTACTAAAGGTAGCGTGTATATAAATCACTGAAACCGTGAGACGATAAAATTAATTTTTGACAAAATGTGAACGTGAGAATTATTTGTACGAGTATGTTGAGTAGGTCTGCATTTTAATAACTCTGAGTCCTCAAAGATTCGGGTGAAGTAGGAAGTATGGATTCTTGTTAGAATTGATTATTATCATGAGAAAGACTTTATGAACACTGCAATCAGTTAAAAAGAGTTAAACTAAGCCCTGTGCGGTTTTCAGTCTAAGATTACCTTTTTCAAATTTGGGCTCTTTGACAGCCGTACCTTGATATCAGTTCATCTTGGTTTGCGATTTCTCCGTAAAAGAATTAGAGCCGCACGGCGCTTGATAAATTGTTTTCAAAACGAGATCGCTGTGGGCGATGATTTTTTAATAATTTCGAGCCTTAAACCTGTAAGTTATCTCCAAGATAACGTGATGCAACGCAACTGAGCTAATTTTTGTGGGTTATGCGAAATCGCTAGTATACGCAGGTAAGATAGACAGGCGCGGATCTAGAATTTTTTTCTGGGGGGGGTCACGGGATAAAAAAAATCAAATATAACAAAAATAAACTGTTGTTTATAATTATAAATCTATATATATATATTATATATTTATATATATATATATATAAAAGAAAGTCGTGTTAGTTACACTATCCATAACTCCAGAACGGCTGAACCGATTTGACTGAAAATTGTTGGGGAGGGAGCTTAGGACCAGAAGACGGACGTAGGATACTTTTTATCCCTATATTCTTATGGAAACGACATCAATGCAATGCGTAAGCTCTCGTTATATACAAAACACTGTTCTTTTTAAAAAAAAGTTGACTTATATTGACAGCCCCGGATCTTCAATTTTTTAAAGGCGGGGCAAATAGTGAAAAATGCCGCCCCACCAATTTATATTTGCTTTTACCTTTATAATCCTTATTATTTCAACTATCAGTTCTTCACTAATTGACTGACAACTGGACACAAGCCTTTCAGAAAAAACGCTTAAACCGCTCTTTTTTCTGTTTTAATCCTATTTATTTACAGATATGTAGAAAATATATTTTATACACAATACAGGATAGGACTAAAAATAAAAAGGTTTTTAATAAAGATAAAATCAAATTTATTATTATATTTATCATTTAATTAATTAATTATTTAATTAATTTTACTCTTCGAGCTTTTTGTTCAGCAAATAAATCTATGACCTTATCATAATTTAATTCGTGTGCGATTTGATTTTCTATCGCTAAGATTGCTAGACTGGATAAACGTTCCTGGCTCATAGATGATCGCAAATAATTTTTAATTAGTTTTAGTTTGCTAAGACTTCGCTCACAGCTTGCGGATGTAGTGGGAAGCGTAGAGCAAATTCGCAAGGCAACACAACTATTTGGAAAAGCATCCTGTAAATCATGCGCATAGATCTGTTGCAAGAGATAGAAACCGCTAGCTTTTTCAATGTCACCAGCTTGCAAAATGCAAATGCACAAAGCTTGCTCTTTAAAAACGTAAAGTTCCAGACAGAATTCAACGGTGCTCACATCTCGTTCATATTTTTTAGCCAGATCCGCTCCATATTTTTGCTGTTCTACAATTGACATTTTCAAAATATCATAGCCATTAAGAAAATCGAAGTTCATATTCAGTATGGTAGCACAATCGAACCTCTTTTTAATTTCTGATATGATTCGATCAAATACCATCATTATTTCTTTAGAAAAGAGTTGAACAGGTTTGAGTGTTTGTATATATATATCGAAATGTTTTTTATGTTTCGGAATTCGTTTGTTTTGCATTCCATTGGATTTTGTCTCATTTTTTGTAAAGTTTTGAGCAGACCATCCATTAGAGCGAAATTAGTGCAAGGATTATATCTTCTTTCTGAATCTCAATATTCACTCGATTGATTTCGCGGAGAATATTCGCCCGAATAGTTAAATTGAGAATAAATTTAAAATTCTTTTTAGCTGCTAAGATATTACCTGCCTCGTACTTAGTTTTTGGAGCATGAGAAATTTGCTTAACTTCTTCTAAGGCTTCCGCTATTTCTGGCAAATTATTCAATAGAGCATTCACAAAAAACATGTTTCGCCGGCCATCTCGTCTGACTACTCCCTTTTAAATTTGCCTTAACATTTTTTTTTCACAATGTCCCACCTAGTAGTGGAGCCAACAAAAAAGAAATATACTTTTTGAACCAGTCCAAATAGGTTAATAGCTTCCTGGCATAATGAGGCAGAATGAGCACCTACAAGATTTAAGGAGTGAGCCAAGCACGGTACGAACTGGGCCAGTTCATTTCTTTCTGCAATCCTGGCTTGTACTCCTTTATGGACGCTGGCCATATTGGACCCATTGTCATAAGATTGGCCATGACATTGTCCAATATCTAAATCATTAACAGCCAATTTGTCTAGAATCTGTTGACAAATGTCCTATCCTGTCTTTCCAGCAACTTCTATGAAATCAATGAAATTTTCTTTTATTTCACACACATCGAAAGTTCTTTTTACATATCGAATAACCTAGCTCATTTGTTCTGTATGGGATACATCTGGAGTGCAGTCGAACATTATCGTGTAGTATTTAGCTTCTTTGATTTCATTTAAAATGCTATTTCTAACTGCCATTATGTCAATTATTTCATTTTGAATTGTCTTTCATAAATATGATACTTGTCCCTTTTTTAAGTGTTTTAATTGAAACTTAAGAGTTGAACTATGTTTGGCGAGCAGAGAGATCAAGTTCAAGAAGTTACCTTGATTAGGCTGAGGACATTGTGTGATGAGATGAGCACAATTAGATGATCGACAAGAAAGTACAAAAACTTATAATGATAGTAAAATGCGATCTGTCCACTTTGACTTTTGAATGTGCTTCCCTTCGCTCGCAACCACAGTGGCTGTTTTGAAACCGAAAAGAAGAAAAGTTGTCCTATTCTCGGTCGCAGCAACCGATGCTGCTTTGAAACCCAAAGGTAGACAAATTGTCCACTTCTCGGAATTTCGAACTTGTTTTTGCCGCCCCCTAAACTTGCCACCCGGGGCAAGTGCCCCGGTCTGCCCCCCCCCCCCCTAGATCTGGGGCTGCAAATAAACTGGATTTTTGTGTGAAATCAATATTAAAAAAATAAAATATAGTCTATTAAATAAAGCCATTGCCTATTTAATAAAGTGAAGTGCATCTGGAGAATGGTTAGCGAGTATATTTCTCGGCTTTGAATGCTATGCAACGTACTGAAACACCTCCAGCAACTACATTGACCAATTTCTGTGCGATCTGCCAAAGCGATCCGTTTGGATCTTGGAATGCTTCATCGAAAAAATTTCAAAGACTGAAACAAGGCAATGCGGTCCCTGGGTATCCGGATGTGCTTTATACTGATGCTCTTGGTCGCTTGGTTAGTTTCCGTTTTTCAAGTTTACAAAAATTAGATTTTGTTCGGTTATTTTTTTTTTTATTTTCAGTTTCAGTTTCGATTGGTTTAGCTCTATTTTTTGAAATGCGGGCTGTTTTGGGGGGGGTCATGACCCCTGTGACCCCCCCCTTGAATCCGCGCTTGAGATAGAGACGATTCGATTAATTCTTTTGAAGAGAATTGGAAGACATACACCCCTGAATTTTGCAAAATTTGGTCGGAAATTAGGCCCCTCGACTGGAATTTATACGAACCAGCCACGACAGTCACTTGCCCGAAATCATTTTTAAAACACAACAGCAAACCTTTACCATCAGCAGCCATAAAAGCAGAAACCCCTGAAGGAGCTACTCCAACATATTTGGTTTAAAGGTTTTTCAGGGTCTTTCAATACTAGGAGAGGGTATTGAAGAAGAGATGGTGGTGGATGAGCCAACGGAAGCACTCGCACGCCTGCAGCAGTGTACTAACACTGGATATTTCAGCCCTTTATGTCCGAAGGGATCCAAAAGGACCTGGCCCTCCAGGTTGGGGGTTGTGCGTAGGGTTAACTACCCAACCACTGAAAAAAAATATGGTTCCGAAACAACCAAAAGCCTCGGATAACGATAATGATTTCAAAGTTGACGACCCAAGCAAACGAAAAAAGGACAATGACCTCCGGATCTGTACGTGGAACGTAAGATCTCTTAACGGACTGCGTGCAGCTGGAGAATTAGCGGACGCCCTGAACTGCTGCAAGGCAGACATAACCATCAGACATCAAATAATAATGCTTTCAATTCTTCTTGAAAACCACAAGTCTAAAAAAAACATTACAATGTCTATTGGCGTAACCATCTTCAATTTATATTTATTGCAATACCAAGAGAATCCGTTATTTCTTCTTTTATAAGTAGACCAGCTGACACGCCCGCCCGCCCGGCGCCGGCGTAGGTCGAGTCCTATATAGATTTCTTTGAACTTTAAAAGACTTTTTAAACACATTAAATTGATGAAGGGTTTCTTATTTAAATTTTTAGCTAAATTTCGCAAGTTAATTTTCTTTACGTACTGGCTATGCGTTTTGGACTCTGTGCATCTTCGGGCTAGAACTTCATGTATAGTATCGTCTTTGCAATATTAAGATGAAATTATATCTATGTTCCTGAGGAATATTAAAGCGTTCACATTTTGAAAGAATCATGTTTCATGTGTGAAGAAACATTGAAATTGATTCAGTGGTTTTTCGACTTTCCGTTCCAGCCGGAATATAGGAATGAAATGTAGTCTACGATACTCAAGGAATATGAGAATGAAATAATATAGCCCATGCTATTTGGGGATATCGAAGTCCTCTAACGGGGGGAAAAAAATTAAAATAGGTAAAGAATTGTTTAAAATTCCGATTATGTTCCCGTTCCCGATGGAAGAATTTTTTGAATTGGTCCAGTATTTTCTAATGTCTCGAATGTTGCCGTTGTCATACCTTTCTCATTGCAATATGTGGATGAAATATTGCCTAAATCATTTCTCAGACTCTAGACCATATTCAATTAGGCTCCGAATAAGTTCAGGTCCATTGATCCATTGGGAAGTCGCTTTAAGACAAATTAAGTGTTTGCAGACGATTGCTTGTTGTAAATTTGGAGGGGTAAGAGATATGGGTAAGAGACGTGGTGTGATGGATAGCATGTCCGCCTATTAATCTAAAGGTTCGAGTTTGAATCCCAACAGAGGTAAAAATGTTATTTCCACGTGTATCGCCTTTCGCGAGGAATTGGCAAATCCTCCGTTAGTATTCATTGCCATGAAAAGCGCTCTCTCGATTAGCCTTTCGGAACCGGCAGAAAATTGTAGGTCCCTTCCATTCCCTTACAAGGCATGGTTGTGAGAAATGCGCTAGGCCCAGGGGCTCCTCGCTCTGTTGCGCCACCCTATTTATTTTATTTATTTAAGAAATATGGGATTATGTTTAATGCAGGCGAAGGTATTGATTGAATACCTTCACTTTGGACTTTGCTTAGTCTGTCACGATGAGTTGTTTTTTCCAAGGCTTGTCCACTGTACCTACTCCATAGGCAAGATTCGATCTAACGACCCCTGCATACCTACAACAATAAGGTAATCTGTGGGAATATTCCCCATTCCCGATTCCAAAGTCGTTTTTGCTAGAGACTTATGACTTCCGGTCAAGCTTTTTACCGAGGATTGGAAAATAAGTGCAGTTGCAGTGTCATTTATTGATGGAATACTTATTTGTGTAATTTTATTTTTCCTTGTGAAGAGGACAAGTTCAGTGAGGATTTACATCCGGTCACACTTTTTTTTTTACTATTTCAGTTGATTGGTATCCGTGGCGTGGTGGTTAGCATGTTTGCCTGTTAACCCAGAGGTTCGAATCCTAACAGAGGCAAAATAGTTTTCCACGGGTATCGCCTTTCATGAGGAATTGGCAAGTCCTCCGTTCGTAAATTCGTGGCCATAAAAAGCTCTTTCTCGATTAGAATTTCGGAATCGGCAGAAAATTGTAGGTTCACTCCATTCCCTCAAAAACCATGGTTGTAAGAAATGCGCTGGGCCCGGGCTCCTCGCTCTGTTGCACCACCCTGCTTAGTTTTATTATTAGTACTTTATTGAGGGCAGTTTGCATGAGTTTAGTGAAGATTGGTTCATAGTATCTTGATACCGCGATAGCGGGCGTCAGCAGTTTGCTTCCGTTTGCATTAGAACTTCGTTGGCATCTCGAGATTTCTTGTTAGTATTAAAAAAGCAGACTATCAAATGGATGATGCTTCTCGTAACCGCAGCGGCTCCATATTTAAAAAGTGAGCACGACCGATTGTGTGCTCAGTACAGTTAAAGAATATTAAGGCTGACTACACGTATTTCAGTATTCGCTCTTCATTATAAACTTTGTGGTACAGGACTGCCAACTACACACTAATTATGAAAATTGAATAAAATGACGAGAAATATTGAAAATAAAAAACATTTCAAAGAGTCTTAGCAAAAATATAAAAACGCCACTTTTTGGCAGTTGCTAAAACATAAACGCTGGAAATTTAATAAAAGCGGTTAGATCATTTTCTCAAAAAACCGTTTTGTATTTTTCTCTCTTTTTAAAAACATGTATTTTGGAAATAAGAATACAAAGTTTTAAGATATTTCCAGAATATGTTTTGACAAATAATTTGAACGAAACGAAGATACTGTTACGAAAATATTAAAAAAATTAAAAAGAAAACTATGCTGTGTTAGCCATTTATGTGAAAGTCGGTTAAGAAAAGCTACGGAACCGTTCTTAGACTTTTTTTTCTTCAAATTTTAAATCAGAAGAAAAACAACTAAAACTTATCTCTCACACAAAATTTAATCGAAATCGTTAGAACCGTTTTCGACAAAAATAGGTACCGTTATTTCAAAACTTAGAGACCTTATTCCAAAAACCATTTCGAAAGCAGCCCTTAGACCTTAACTATAAATTTTAAAGAAAATCGGTAGAGCGACACAGGCTTCAGATCCATATATACTGACAGACAGACATGCAGAGAGACAGAATTTCAGGACCCATTTATTGCCATCTTAAATTTTTTTCAGCACGATTGCAAAACTTTCCTTTGAGTACCCATAATCGCAAGTAAAAAGTATTGATAAATTTGAATGAATATGCAATTTGTAGTCGAATGGCCGAAAAAGGAAATGCCGTGAATATATCAGATTATAGTAATAAATTTATATTTCTGGCTTGTACCTACTTTTATTCGAAGTTCTGCAGCACAGGTGATTAACCGGCTAGTCCCGTAATGGAAGATTAATAAGTGATCAACTCGTTAATCTTACATCGAGTTTCTGAGATCAGTAGGTGATTAACTTGCTGATCTCTGTGGTATCACAATGGGCCCTTGCGGCCTAAGTGTGTCAGGCAATGTACTCATTGACTGACAGCCACTTCCACCTAACCTAACCTCTGCAGCACTTCTTAAAAAAAGAACTTTGGATAGTCGTTAATAATTTGGAATAAGTCTAAAAAACAGATTAAGAGTCAAAGCTACAGCTACCATAATGCAGAGAATACCATAGTCTTTAAATTAGTTTTTGAGGCAAATACATTGCAACACCGGAGAGAATCACAGGGCCCGTCACGTTAGCAATTTCGGACTAAAAAATGTCAAATAGAAATGACTAAAAACATCTTCGTATAGAACGCTTTGCAACAGATACATATCTATAACTTGTTAATAACTTTATTAAAAGTAACAAATTTTGTGGCAAAACATTCACTACAAGGAAGGGCGTCTGTGATGTTTCCATTTTGCTATTCGTAGTCCGAAATCCCTACGACGCGACGGGCCCTATGATAGTTGCCAATATTTTCTTCTACAAAATGAAGAAAAAAAAACACCTGAACCTGACTCAAAAAGCATTTTTCCAAAGAACCTCCGAATAATTGAGATGTTCAATTAAATACTTACAAAAACATGACACAAGATTGTGAAGATATTTCAACAAAAGCCCATTTTAATCCCCAAATGCTCACTCACCGCTGCGCATTAAATTAGCAAATTATATGTCCGATTAAACTCGATAAGCACCTTGATTGCTCGCTCGCAGGGAAGAGAATCAAAAGACTTTGTCTGGCTCTGGCCCCTGATCCCTGAACCCTTACACATATGCACTTAATCTCTCACTTGAGACTTTTCCCTGGTGATGTGTAGTTCAGAAGAAAGCTGCAAAAAACTGACCGGTCAATTATACAAACAAGACGAAACAATAAATTCACTTATCGCCTGAATCGGCAAATCGTCAACGTTTCCACTGCGTACCTACAAAAGAAAAAAAATATTTTCTTGTTTGTACGCTTTTAAGACAATGAGGTTCCCCCAAAAAAGGAACAACACGTTAAGTCCATACAATTCGGTACTGTGATTGAATTATGCGAAGCTGAGACGGCCTACAATGGTGGTTTCATTTTGGCTCAAGTAATTGAGTGATTTAGGCCTCGTACAGTAAACGGATTAAGCAATGCTGGAGTTTTGGTGGCCCAATTACGTTTGAACGGATCCAAGATTTATGTTTAAACTAATTGGCAGTTGATAATCGATGATCGCCATCATCTGCAAAATTAATGGCTAAAAGGATAGGGCATCCGTTTTGTGTGATGTATTGTTCGGGTACTTACTTTTTAATGACAGCTATCTCCAACTCCAACCTGTTGCTTGATCTTGATTTGACCACACGCATGAATTTTGTTCTCTTTTGTTCAGGACACACCGTGTTCTACTAGAACGGTCAATTCACCCTTTTTGTATATGTGCTGGTGGTGAAAGGACACATATTTGAAATCTGACTCCCAGAACCCAAAATTATAAAACTAGTTCAAAATCATTAACTGTGCGAGCTGAAATATAAACCATGTAGTATTTAACTTTCCCGTTTCAGAGCCTCACCATAACTTTCTCATCACACTCGACACTCGTATTTAGACGACTCGCTGAGGTGTCATAATAAAAGCAGCCGACATTGCAGCCCGAGGCGTAAACAAATGGAATTTTGCTTCCCGAGGAGATATAAAAAGTATTCCGGGATTCTGTGATTTGCAATTAAGTCGTTTGCGTAACAATTAAATAACTCGAAACCCGCCACGCCAGTATACAGTTAAGAAGAGTCAAGAGTGTAGCTATATCTCTTGATTTTTATGAGCACATTTTGGATGTTCGCTGGCATTTCGCGCGTTCGGTTGTGGATGCAAAAATGAAAAATTATGCCACAGGAGAATGGTAGTAGCCACAAGATATTTATTTTGGGTTGGCAAGCGTTTTATCCCATTTCATTGGCTTTTATTGTAATACACTGAAGCAGTTTCCCAACACAGGGGTGGACTGGTCGTAATTTGTTTAATTGCATTTATGCTGGCGGCGACATTTTGACATACGTTCAGGGCAACACTAAATGGAACGAGGCAAAGAGTTGTACCTAAGTATACCGGCAAATCTTGTGGCTTCATCCTGGAGATGAGGTTCATATTTTGGAGAAAGGTGTTTCGTTAGGTACCTGACGTACTGACGTGTAGGTTTAGTAGACTTCATCGTGGGAAACCGTGTTGTGGTTCTGTTCCAGTTTTTTGCTTTTGATTTTGATTGAGTCCCTTTGGAGTTGGTAATTAAATAAACTTCAGATTAATAAACTAAATTAACATAATAAAATGAAATGATGCCTTGAGGTTACAATGCCAAAGCAAAAACATATCACCTTTGAATGGAGTTATGAAGAAGTTATTTGAGTTTTCGCTTTTGATTAAGAAATTCGTTTTGCGGCTCTCTGTGAAAAGCACTTATATTCTCGTTAAGCAAAAACTAAAAAAGAAAAATTAATTAACGACTGGGGAGGGCAAAAAGTTCATCCGAAATTCATTGGCATATTTTAACCAAAAAATTTCGAAAATTCGCTAGCCCAACAATTACGTTATAGAGTACATTGTTTGTTTTGGCTGTGGGTCGAATATATTCTAGTTCCTGTTTATTCATATTCACGTGTGAGCTCGACTGTCCGCGGATGATTTATATTTCGAGCTTTGAAGTGACGAATCAGCAATCGCGAGGTACCTAGACATTTTGTGATTGTAGCAACTTTTTCTAAAGCCTCTACTATTCTAGTTGAAACAAAAAGTCAAGGAGCATTGAGAAAGCTAAGACGTGACTCCAACAAAAAGTCAATCGAGGTAAAATCTTACGAAAGAGAAAACGGATATTTCAAAATTTTTATTTTCAAAAATTTACGCAATTGTTTTAGAAGCTTCACAACAGTAACTTTTGAAAATACACCAAGTGAGAATTTTTTAAGGAAGAAGCTAGAAGCGCACTAACAAACTCACAATAAAATGATGAAAACTTCGCCTTAAACGTATGTGATCAAGCTTTCGATAATGGAAATTGCTCTAACATGAGTTACACAGCAATTTTAACATACAAGACAAGTGCTCTTCACTAGGTTAGACGCATCAATTTTTTTTTACATAGGGCAAACTGTCGAAATGTGGTTTTTTTAAATGATAAAAAAAATTATTTTGGATGGCCCAGAAGGATATGACCACTACTTTCAGGACATTACAAAAGAAGAAATGTTTTTAACACGTCATCATTCAAAGCAAGGAGTAGTAATGGTTTGGGGAGCCATAAAAGCCGTCTTTGCCCTTTTGGGGGCCGTGGGCACTTTTTGAAAATGGGGCCCCTGTATGATTCTTTAAAAATGTTATGTTGTGTAGTAAAGGTATACAGAAAAAAACACTTTGAATCGATATTTTATCAATTATTATAAATCATTGTAAAAGTAAATAATTATTTATTGAAGCATGTTTATGTTTAAACATTAACGTTAACATAAACATAAATAATGTAAAAATTAAAACAAAATAATAAATTTTTCATATAAGAATTCAAAAATAAACAAAATTTAAATAACAGAAAAACAAATTCAGATATAGTTTAAGGAATGTAGTTTGAGGAACAAAATATTGATATGCAAAAACATGGAAAGAGGAATGCTTATTGAAGGAGTCTTTTTCTTGATTTATGATTAGTAAAATCATTGATTATATCTACAAAATGTCGCTTTCGATTGACATCAGCGACAAACTTGTCAATCTTTCCTGAACCATTGTAGTTCTGAGCTAGTTTTTATTCATTTTAACTTAGAGAAGGAACGTTCACCACTGCAGTTGGTCACCATCATACTTAAGAAAATTCTAAGTGCAATTTCAACACTTGGAAGTTCATATTCAACTGTACTTGTTTTTAAGAAATTATAAAGTTCTAGAATATTGCCAGTTTTTTCATTTTCGTGTCGAATAGTTTTCCAGTATTCTTTTAAATTCAGACATTCAGCATGTAGTTCATCTCCGTTTACATCTTCAGTGTAAAATTTAGCAAAAGATTTGCAGTTTTATTTTAAGTCATCTGAATTCAGGTTTTTCAATCGAAAAAAAAAGTCAAAACTTTGGCCAATACTCGTATATATGAAATGAACCTATTAGCTATTTCAAATCAACGCTAAGAGTGTCAACAATGGAAAGAAAGGTTTCAATTTCGAGCCTTTCTTTTCCAGTCAAAATTAATGAGGGTTCAGAGCCGTCAGAAAAAGTAGGGGAGAGTGTGGTCGAAAGTAAGGCGTTGCAATTGTAACATTGAATTTTAAGAGAAAAATGAGCCTGGAACCGTTCATTTTTAAATGTAGAACTCTTCGCTATTCGGGGCTGAATGCACCCACAAAACTTCAACCGTCAAAGTACTGAACTGTGCCAAATATAGTTCAAAAGGTGGAGTTTGTGTATGAAAGCAAATTTTTTTACTGGTGAGTTTTTGAATACATTTTTTTGAATAATGTAGTTTTGATTCAGTGGTTACATTATCATTTTACTTCATTTAATTTCAAATTTAATGGTTTAAGTGCTTTTGTAATCGACGCAGTAGTTTCTGAAAAAACTTCATATTCAATCAAAGAAACGAGATGTGGACAATTGTAACATTTTTTGAGTGGACAATTGTAACACGTTACAACCGTCCACACGAAAAAATACCAACTCTCCAATGCGTTTTTAATCTTCAGTGAATATCGTAGGTATATCCTCTTTCGCAAAAAATTTGCCACAACAAAAAGTAAGAGGAACCTCCCGAGGCCTGTAGTTTACAAATGAAGTTATTGTAAAAGCAGCAGAAGAAGTTATAAAAAACGGGAAATCTATTCGAAGGGTTTTAAGAGCTCACAACCTGTGTCACGTTACACTCCTGGAAAAAAAATCAAATGGCAAAGAAAGAATGGATCCAGGCTTTCATGAAACGAAATGAAACTCTTGCGATCCGAAAACCTGAGCCAACTATCCACAAACCTTCCAAAATTATTACGAAAAAAACGTAATCGGAGCAAATCGGAGCCATTTCTTCCGCAGAGCAAGCAACTTTAGTGACCATGTGCCTTGCTGTGAACGCTATAGGCAACACAATTCCGCCGCTGTTCATATTCCTTCTTAAAAAGTACAGCCCATCGTTCATTAAAGGAGGACCCATCAGAAGTATTGGAGAAGCAAAGAAGTCTGGGTTGGATGCAATCAAAGTTTTTAATGGTGTTACAACCGTCCTTTCTTTGTGTTACAATCGAAACACCGTAAAGGACGATTGTAACAATCGACTTTCACCTCTTTTTCCCCGCTTTCACCTGGAGAAAGTAGAAAGTTGGAAAACTGACTAGCTTAAAAAGATAGCCAAATATCCACTTGTCAACATGCGCGTTGTAGTATTTTTCTATGTTTCTTGGTTCAAAAGTTATAGAGCCAAATATCTAAAATGTTACTTTCGACCACACTCTCCCCTACTAGTCACCTAGTCCTTTCAGAAAGGTTCTTATATTCAGAATCCACTTCTTTTTGTCTGGATGATGAATCAAAGTTATCAAAATTGTCCTTGAGCCCAATTATAAATTCATCGATTGCACTCAACAAATTTAACATTGTTTTTGCAAAAACTAAGAGCTTCCTGTCTGGCATTTCGTGCCTGTCTTTAATCGTTAGCGATATGCATCAAAGCCTCTTCAATTTCTTGATGATCATTATATAAGGCGCTTATTGCATCAACTCGCGCTGATCATCTTGTTTGAGAAAAACTTTTTGCAACTTTTTTGAACCTAAATGAGCAGTCAACACCCTCCGTCTTAGAAATTTTAAAAAATTGAGTGCCGTTCATCCCAGAGTATATCTAATAATGAGTAGGGACACTCTTCATGCAAATGCAACGCCTACATTAACAATAGACAGCAAAAAATAAAAACTCTCAATTAGTGAAATTTAAGAAAAATTTATTAATAGTAACCCTTTCGGACCATCACATCGCAAATGTCAGAAGAATACACAAGAAGTTTTCCCATCCTCACAACACCATTTAACTTCGATCGTAAGATACACGTTTGGATGTTTATACTGACTGGATTTTTCAAAGTGCTCTGAAACGAACACAAGGTAGTGTACGGTTTGGTTGTCCTGATCATTGAGTGGCCTCTTTTTTTGTTGAATTCGAATATAATTTTGTTCAGAAAAAAAAAAAATAAAAATATATTGAAATTTTGTTTTCTTGAAAATAGACCAATCTCTATTTCAATGTTGCTTCAGCAATTCGGGGGCCCCTGGTGACTGCGGGGCCCTGGGCCTGAGCACAGTGGGCCCAGTGGCGAAGAGGGGTCTGGCGAGCCATTTTTTACTACGAGCGTTCGATTTAGTTTTCGTGTCCAACAAAATGACGGGAGCTCTTCGTATATATCAGCCTTCCATATTCATAGCAAGGGGATAACTATTTGGGCATATTAAATGGATATTGCAACAAGATAATGCGCCAATCCACAATGCTTGTGTTGTTAGAAGAAAATGTAGAATTGTTGCCATTGCCACTTTATTCACCTGACCGAAATATAATTGAAAATGTTTGGGGATAGGTCACGTGGAAGGTTTTTGCAGGGGGTAAGCAGTATGAGACCTGCGATGAACTATTTTAGGAAAAAAGAATATTAGATGACGTTTCCGTTAAATTATTTAAAGAAATTGCACGATAAAACGAGGTGGTTTTACAAAGTACTGAAAATGTAGAAAAACTAAAACAAGCAAAAATAAAAGGAAAACAAGTTTATTTTTACGATAATTTTAAATTTGCTTTTAATCATGTGAACGAAAAACTGCACTCTAAGACAAAAAAGATAAATAAAATTAGTTTTTTTTTTGAGAATTTAGTTAAATTTCAAATGAGTGCAATTATTTGATAATTGTAACAAACTCTTACAAAAAAATACTATTTATGTTAAAAAAAATTGGTGCGTCTAATCAAGTGAAGAGCGCTTTACTGTAGGTAGTAAGTATGTCTATTTTCCACCTCCAAATGATTTTTAAGTACTTAGTTTTATGACATTATCTTTCATTTCAATATAAATAAAGTAAGAGAAAAGGCTGAGATGTCAAACGAAAACCTGTACAGTTTACAGTGTACACACATGGTATGAATGGCTTTACTTGTTGAATTAAATTTACTGGCAACTGGCGTGAATAGAATTTTAAAGTGTCATCATAAGATGTTAGAAATAAAATTCAGCAAAAAGCAAATGCAAAAATTGAACTGTGGCAAGAAAAGTTTGGAAGCTCCATTGTTTCAGAAAATTGTAGTATGTATTAATTGGTCTCCAAGAAGTTGTGATTTAACACCATTCGACTATTCCTTGGGGGGTTATTATTTGAAGTCATTGGTCTTTCGGATTAAACCAGACTCTCTTCAAGCCTTACAAGTCAATATTGCTCGTGCCATTCATGACATGCGACTTGATTTAGTGGAAATGGTGCTCGAAAATTGGGTTCGTCGAACTCGTTCTCACAGAAGAAGTCGTGGAGGTAATTTGAATGACGTTTTATTTAAAATTTTGTTGTATTGATTGTGCTTCTCATGAAATAAAAAAACATTTGAATATCCTTAAAAATTAGTGTTTTTTTTTAAATAACTCATATCACTCTAATTGGAAAATCTTTTTCTATTAGCAGAGCTCACACTGTACAATTAGTTGGAAAGACTTCATTTGATGGATGTTGGATGATCGGATGTAGTTTGCGTTCAGACTTATGAGACTTGTGGTACAAGATTATGACATATTTTCCTCCTATGGCTTTAATTTTTTGTCAGAAACTTGGTTTTTGAAGTTTTGACGTCAAAATAAATATTTTATTTGAAATTTATAATTTAAAGAATAAACTATGTCGCTATAGCCAACAGCATTATGGTGTCCAAGTACAACATTCGAACATTGATGTGGCCGTTGATGGTATGCTAAATCTTTGATTCCTGCAGTACATTTTCCTAAGAAAATTGTTACTCAAAACAAGCAACTGGTTAACCATGAAGTTAGTGGATACAGTATTTGCATTAGCAATTCCCCGACTTTCTATACCTCTCATTAGTTTTGCACAACTAACAGTATGCCGTCGAATTACGACCTAGAGTCGGCCAAGGCAAAGGCACTATTCTCGAAAGTAGGGTTCCTCAAGTACGTCGAATGGAATCAACCTCGTAAACTTTAATGTGCATCGCACATTATTGGATTCATACTTTACCAGACCTTCTTCTACTTCCGTTCTCTGGTCAGTTTCTTACGAGCGTGAGCGTCAACACTACACCAAGCAATCATTGAATTAATATCTACGCCACCGATTGCGCACTATCTCCTATTAAAACTCTTTTATGTACATTTTTTAGAAACGTCCAGATTACTGCCAGACTATTATATGTATGTTTCATCGCTCGTCTTCTAATAGTTCATTTACTTATAATTAGCTTTCCTTTACTTCAGTTGATACTTTCATATGGCAACATCTCGCTATAGTTACTTCATGTCATGGATGAAATTAATTTCCTTATATCTTTTCAAAAATTGTCCATTCGACTTCAATCAACCTATGATTTGATGAATTCTAACTCATTTAGTCGTTTCTTCATAGTTTTTTTTTTTTTTTTTTGTTGCTCGCACAACAAATTAAATATAATCAAATTCTTTTCCATTTAAAGTTTGAGAAAACAAAGTTTGTTTGTTGCATTTGCACCTGAATTCAGAGCTGATCTGCCAAACAAATTGGAGTATATGTTTAGCATTTAGAGCTATACTCTGAGTCTTCTTTTTTTTCCAACGAAACATGGAAAAAGAGTAAATCTTTTCACAAAAGGACAAACTCTTCTCGTCAATGAAAAACGCTATTAATTTATGCTGCAAAATGTTGAAACATGCCCACGTATATGTACTACCACAATCTCCCTATCCCAGTCTTCACGAATGTCAATTTCATCAATCACTTTCGTTTCCATTTCATTCAATCAAAGGGGTTAAATTGAAAGAATAAATAAATGATCCTTTTTTCCCAGGTGCAAAAACATATTTCTCAGAAAACCGTGACAATTTTCACTTCCACTGTGAAAATTTTATGGAAAATCTTTTATATTATTGTGATTTTCCCCTTTCATTTTTATTCTTTTTCAAATGATTAACACTTTCCATACCCTAGCATTCGCATGCAAAAACATTTTAATAATGAACACCCTCTTGAAGGAAAATAGGTACCCATTACCCATTTGAGTTGAGTTGATCGAGAAACTGCATGAAAGGAAGCGTCATTATTATTGATAGTGCTCCTGCTTTTCTTAATGCCAGCCAAAAAGAGGACAATGCATTTGCAAACAAATGGAAACAATACAACGGATTTCATCTCCTGCAAAAGTCCTTACAGACATCCTTTCGAAAGGGTGTGTGGGAATCCAATCTCTGCGCCAATTGGCTTCGTGTTTGTGCATCTGAATTTGAAGTGATAGCTGTGGGCAGATGTTGGCCTTTGCCACAAGTTCCTTTATGATATCAAATCAAATCAAATCAAAAGAGTTGATGAGAGATACAAGAGGATTGATGAAAGAATTGGTGACATCCAACTTAGTCAAGTTCTCAGAAACGTAGAGAAAAATGTTTTTATAACTAAAATGTTTACTGCGATGATGCATTTCTTAGAGAACGAAACTTTCGAACGACTTTTACACATTCAGTAAACATATAATTTTTATTTTAACCTAGTTACACCTTACACCTGCCACGCGACCAAACTGCATCGCTTCGAGTCGCCGCGTGCTGCAATGCATTTAAGTAAAAAAACACACACACACAACATACTGGGACCCTCAGGTAGAGTCGCGAGAAACTTTCATCTTTCCCAGTTTCCCTCATATTTGTTTGATTACAGTCAGTCAACTCAGGCTTCCGGAACTTGACAAGGACTCGCCTATGTGAATGTGTGTCTGTCTGCCTCATATTTAATTTGTTTACGTCACAATTCAGTGGGCCCGTATAGGATGTGTGCCCAGAGCACCTTTCGACAAACAATTCGTATTATTGGAAGGGGGAGCAGCCACTCTCCCATGCTTGTTGTCTTTTCCGAGGGAGACGGAGACCACTGATGCACTTTAAATACTACCTATGCGGCACGTGTCGCATGCCACCGGTTTTTATTTACTGAACTTCTCATAGATAACCATGGCAACACGACTCTGACTCACCGTGATATGGGAAAAAATTATGACTTCAACAACTGAATGAGTTCAATGCTCACTGAACCACGGGCAGTAATCAAGGAGACAAAATTACTTTTCATCAAATTATCCATTTTGGTAATTTTTGAAATAATTGATGTAAATTTCGACAGATCACCAGGGGTAGAAAACCCATGCCGTAGAAAGGTTCTTCGATGACTTCTCCTGTTTGTTTTTGCAGCACCGTGAAGAAGAACTTGAGCAGGTCTTGGGACATCTAATTATTTTATACCACCAGGGGTACATACGGATTGTCTGCTGTCATTAAGCTAATATCTATAAAAAGTTTGAACAATCGCGAATGTCTTGCCTCAAGTGTCACCACCTCATAACACTGATCCGGTGATTAAGTTGAGAGCAAGTTTTTTTTATTCATTTGTATGTGTGCTCTTACTCGAATACTGTTTATGTTCTTAATGCTGCAACAACTGTTGCTCTTGATACGCTATGTCATCCTCACAGAACCAAAACGTCTTGATCTGGGGCTCATATTAGCTGCGCGCGCCACTTGCGACTTCATTCCTTGTGCGCGGATAAAGCGAAGGCATTACGGATGAGCGCCTTTCATCCAGGCCGACACCAACGTTCTTCCAATAACAAGCAGAAGGAGGAGGACGTTCGGTCTGCCAATTTCTTGTTTGTCGTTGCTCGTTGTCTCCTCATGTCGTTCTTTTTTTCATTTTATATTTTTTTAATTCTTTTTTGTCAGTGCCCTCTCCCATCCTCGCTCGCAATCGAATTCGTTATGGAATGTTAATGTTTTTATACGTACTTCTCGACATTTAATTCGATTTGCAGTGAAACCTGTGCGTTGAACATTTGTGCCCCATGAGCAGGCAGGCACTGTCTACCTAACCTACCAGCTCTCCAGTCTTCAAAACACATTGAGCATTATATGATCTCTTCTGGGTGCCCAGACCGGGACCGGGACACATTTTCTGCGAATTAATGTCCAAATATTGCGATAGTTTCATATCGGCACCGCGCAGAGTGTTATTTACGTGATACCTTTCTCGCATATGATCGGCTGAGCAAGATGACTTTATTTTCTTGAACAGGTAGTAGAGCTGCATAATTGCAATTTGGTACTTAGTGACAGTGAAACGAATCCGTGGGACCGTGCAACAACATTGTAACTTATATGGTGGAGTCATATGGCTATGGTTTTTGTTGCAGAGAGAGCCGCCCCAGGGAAAAGTGAATTAAATAAATTTTGTTGGGTTTGTCGTTTTGGTGTCAACCTTTTAGGGCAATGTAATTATACGTCTAATTAAGGAAAACTTCGATAAGTGTGATGGGGCTTCGCCTTTGGCTAGAGCCAACACATTCATGTATTGGCCACAGCCGACATGGTGACGGTGACGGTGACGGACAGGACGCACAGTTGGGCTTGATTTTTCGAATCGGTTTTTGGCGCCTTTGTAATTTATGTTTTGTATTTTGCACAGCTTGATGTGCCGAAAATTATATACATATGAGAGAATGAATTTTGAGACGAACAAAAAAGGTGTGAATTGCTTCCCAAGAAAACAAGGAACGTTTCGCACCTTTCTGATGATGATGGTGTTGGCATCACACAACACATGGTTAGAGGGTTGATTAATGGTGTTTTAACTGGCTTTTCGATATTTTAATTGGCCTTGTCTGTAGCAACAGGGAGGTGTGATAAGTTCGTTGTATTTTTGTATTTTTGCAGATTTGCAAAAAGGTGTGCATATTGCAAAAAAAAAAAGTGATGGGCGGCATTTTAAGGCTCGTTATTGGCCTTAATTTGACAGACGTGCTTCAAAAATCTAATAAATCAGGAAATAGGAAGGTCAAACGAACCGTTAGATCTTCAATGTCAAAACTTATAATTATTTCAAATTAAATTGACTTACGATCGGAGAATTGCCAATGGATTGATGTATTTGAATAAAGGTAGAAAAGGTGTAAAAAACTTTTCGATATTCATTTCGTTAGTAGATAAGTAAAAAGGCTGGTTTCTTGGCAAATCCGAACGGGTAATCGAGAAAGCGTGTTTCATGGCAATCAGTTAGTTGACGCAGGTCTTAAAATTTCCTAGCGAAATTTCAATTTCCCGTTGAAAAAAATTTTTGGATTTGAACCACGAACCTGCTGCTTAAAAGACAAACATGCTTTGCATCAACCCACCGGCACCGGTACATGCCATCAACGCGAGGAACTACTTCCCCATAGGCATTCGTCACTTAATTGAGAAAAACCACCATAGACTTCAAAGTTGAAACAAAATTATAATCTACTGACCAATTTTGGTAAGACAGATTGAGGTTTTTGGAATATGCAACATCATCGAGTATTTGAACGAATCAATCAATCTTCATGGTTTCCTTACCAAAAATATTCTTGACTGAATCAATTTTACTATCAACTAGAGCAGGATTTTGAATTCAGTATATCATTGACACGCTTTATAGATAAGTTCGTTTTGAATTCGGTCTCGTTGACAGTCAATCTTACGCTGAATCTTAATTTAGTCAATAGTAGGCGTACCTAATTCTCTCTCAAAATCATTTTCCTTTTAAAAAGAAGTGAAAAGCATGATCTTGCAAGCACCATATCCTTTGACTCTCGAAAGAGCTTCCGATATTATTCCAAGGCTCAAACCTAGGCAAAAATACACGGTCAGCTTTTCCTCAGCTCAGGAGTGCTTAACTCCGAGATATAAACCAGGACAATATTGTTATCTGATCTGCACGAATGGTCCCAGAACTGATAATGAATCTTGAACTGATACTTTTCTAGGCACGTCTGCCTGTTAAGTGGGAGTTTCAGGTTGAAATCCTAGAAAACCCCCAATGTTTTTCCATGGGTCTGGTCCCTCGCGAAGAATTGAAAAGTCTACAGATTATAATTTCACCCCATCAACAGCGACTTCTCAATCAGACTTCACACGTTTGGAGTCGACAATTAACTGTAGGCCTCCTTCATTCAATACAAGGCGTGGTTGAGAGAAACGCGGTTGGTGATTCTCGCTCTGGCACACCCACTCTACTTGCTAATGTTCTTAAGATAGAAGACTGCACACCTTGTGTTTAATATCTACCTGTCCTGGAAATTAGTTCAAGAATAATCCAAGCAACGCTACGCCATGAAATTGCTTAAAGAGCGAGCTCTACTCAACCCTTTTGCTATTTCGAAACTGATTCAAGAATGGAAGAATGGTTGAGAGAAAGGCGACCTTTCCGGATGCTCTCGGAATTCTCAATTATTAAATTTTGTTTATGTTCTATAGACCGTTTTCTTCTTCGCCTTCTTTCGTTTCGACTTTATACAAGAATCGCAATCTCGAAGGGATCTATCTCCGTTCTTGGGGTACATCACGTTGACCTCCAGGTCATCACGGCGTAAATAGAAACAGTGATATTTTATTATTTCATAAAGTTAACCTAGTGAAACACGCAGATAGTCTTACAATGAAATGCGATCGACCATTTCAATTATTTTGAATATCCTCTTGAAGCAGAACTAAGCTTTTATTATAGCTAATTTTTTAAAGCATCGGACTACAATGCGGGAGTTTTGAGCTCCATTCCTAGAAGCGGCAGGTCTACAGAGGAAAAGCTTACTGGCAAATAGGTATTTTCTCACAATTTGTCGTTGGAACCGGACCGCCATACGTCACTGGCTGAGAATCAGTTATTCAATTACGTCCGACACGTAATGCTAATGCACCACGAGTACCACTTTATAGCAGTGAATTAAATGCTTTTTCTTATTAGGGTAGCTGAACAAAAAGGGGTCTAGTGAATGTTAGTAGAAAGAACTGTTAGATACGTAAATGCTTGACCAGCTATCAGAAATCCAATACAAAAATGAAATCGCTTATGAAAACTCACAACTAAAGGCTCAGGCAAGATAGACAACTAATATTGTTTTTCCTCTCTTTGAGCATAAAATTTGTGGCCGTATTCTCAGCCTTTCAAATCTGTAGCGTATAATGACTTGCAAGTGGTTAAATGGCTACCATATCTGCCTGTTACGTGGGAGTTCGAGGTTCAAATCCGAGAACCATAAAATCAAAATTACTTTTCAACAGGTAGGTACCGACTTTCGATAGAAACTGACAAGTCCTCCAAGAGTCATTGAACTGTCATAAAAAAAAGCTTTCTCACAAAGCCGTTCGGAATCGGCATACAATTTAGTGTTAGTCCACAAGCTTTGTTGCGGCACCCTATTAATGCACACGTGGTTAACAGCGCGGAGGTTCTTCACGACTGGATCACATGTTTGAAGATATTAGGTTAGGTTAGGTTGAATGGGGGGTGCAGCCACAAGTGGCAACACCTCACTCGGATCTCGAGGATCCATTGTGCTCCCCGGGAAATCATAGGATGAGGAAATGGGAGGATTGGAGAGGTGGATGGTTATTGTGGTAGGGAACTCCCACTGAACCATTTGGAGTAAATTTCAGGACGTTGCTCAGTGGGAGGTTAGAGATGTCGCCAAGTTCGTCGAAGAAGTATTCTCCGAGGGTTTTTTTCCGAGTGTGGGCTAAGCTAGGACACTCACAGAGGAAGTGGAAAGATCCCTCCTCTGCCTCCTCATCTTGGCATCCTCTACATAAGTCGGATGTGCTAATGCCCATTCTCATCATGTGGGTACCCAACGAGTTGTGACCCGTGAGAATGCCAATCAACAGAGAGAGCCGAGGTCTGCTTAGCTGGAGTAGAAATTCTGTTTTTTTCTTGGAAATATCTGGCCAAAGGTTTCTAGAGACTCGGCATGTTTCTAAAGATGACCACCTGTCATTGGCGATTTTTAGAAAATTGTGTTTAATTCTGCTTTTTTCTTGCTCTAGTGGCTTTAGAACTGAAGTGTTCGCTTCGCTGGATTCGAGTGCTGACCCGATTTTTGCCAGCTTATCCGCCATTTCATTACCGATAATGTCACGATGTCCAGGAACCCAGGTTAAACTAACTGTGTTTGTCTCACTGAGCAGTCTAAGGTTACTGCGACAGCTGTCTACTAGCCTGGATTTTGTGATAATGGATGAGATAGCTTTAATGGCCGCCTGGCTGTCTATGAAGAAGTCAATATTTTTGTTGATCAAGTTTTGCGTAGCAAGGTGCTTCGCGGCTTCGCACACTGCGAGTACTTCTGCTTGAAAGACACTGCAGAAGTCGGGAAGCTTTATTGATCTATTCATGTTAGAGTAGTCTGAAAAGATACCTGATCCTACCCCTTCGTCCGTTTTGGAACCATCTGTGAAGACGGAAATGTGATTTTCTTTTATAACCCTGTTTTCCTCCCAGCTTTCTCTAGTCGGAAAGACTGTTAGGGCCACTGGATTGAAATCAATATGCGGGGGGGTAGAGTCTGTTTGGATGTCTATATCTGTATGGTTCATGATGGTTCTATGACCTGATATGCCTGTTCTCCAATTGTTGCATTGTTTGAGTCGCAGTGCGCTTTTGGCCGCCATCTCCTTAGTAAAGAGATCTAGGGGGGCTAGCGATAGGAAGGTTTCCAGAGTTGCAGTTGGTGTTGTTCTCATGGCACTGGTTGAACCAATGCATGCAAGCCTTTGGATTTTGGTCATGGTCTTAAGGTTTGAAGCCTTCTCTAATGATGGCCACCAGACTAGACAGGCATATGTGAGGATTGGTCTTATTATGGATGTATACATCCAGTGAATGGTTTTGGGACCAGGTCCCCATTTTTTACCAAAAATTCTACTACAAGTGTAGAAAGCGATTTGAGCTTTCCTTTCTCTTTCTTTTAAATTTTCTTTCCAGCTAAGTTTACGATCAAGGACTATTCCGAGATATTTTGCCGTACCAGATAAGTTTATTGGTATTCCATTAATGGAGGGAGGAAGTATATCTGGAATGTTACGTTTTCTCGTAAACAGAACAAGTTCTGTTTTTGTAGGGTTGACGTTTAGCCCATAGTTTTTCGCCCAGCTGGTGAGCTTGTTTAGAGCTGTCTGAAGAAGTTCACAAAGGGTGGTTGTGAATTTTCCCGAAGTCATGATGACGATGTCATCGGCATAGGCTACTGCTTTTATTCCGCTCCTGTCGAGTTTAACCAGGATTTGGTTAACTACTAGGAGCCAGAGTAGCGGGGATAACACTCCTCCTTGAGGTGTACCTCTACAAGTTTTTATTTTTAGGGTACTTTCACCCATTTCTGCTTTTACTATTCTCGTTTGGAGCATGGAGTCGATCCAGTTTGATAGCGTTGGCTCGATATTTATGGAACTTAATGCCATGCGAATAGCATTGTATTCAACGTTGTTGAAGGCCCCTTCTATATCGAGGAATGCAGCCAACGTGTACTCTTTATATTGGATTGACTGTTCAATGGTTCCGACTACTTCATGAAGTGCAGTCTCAACTGATTTGCCCTTTATATATGCATGTTGGGCTGTAGAGATCACATTGTTATTCAGTTTTGTTCGGATATGCGTTTCTATAATTCTTTCTAGAGTCTTAAGTAGAAAGGAGGATAGGCTTATTGGTCTGAAATCTTTGGGTTCAGTGTGAGAGGGCTTACCGGCTTTGGGAATAAATATGACTTTAACTTCTCTCCAACTAGTTGGAATAAAGGTGAGGTTTAGACAACCTCTGAATATTTCCATTAGTATCGGCACAATCAAGTCTTTGGGACTTTGGAGCATCATTGGAATGATACCGTCCGGACCCGCAGATTTGTATGCTGAGAATGAGTCAATGGCCCACATTACCTTCCTATTATCTACTAATAGATTTCCTATGTTGGATCTAACGTTAGCGCTAGGGTTTCCGCGTTCTGGGGATGTCATTTGAGAACACCCTAAAAATATTGAAGATATTAAGTTGGAGAGCTGTGATCTCTCGAGATCACGATGTTTGTAACGCCGGAAAAGCAATAGTAACGTAGGCATCACGAAAGGTTTCTTGTGAGTATCGTTATTAGTAATACGATCTCTGCTCTGATCGTTTGTTTGTATTTTTGCTGCTGGTCTTTGATAACTGTTAAAAAAAAGTCTTTAGAAACCTGCTGCTCTTATGTTTTCTGAAGTCTATAGTCGAATGGCTTCATTGTTTTCATTATATCTGGTCGTATGCTGGAAGGTTATGTTCATTTGACATTTGGCGACAGCAAGGTGTTAGCCGATAACTTCGTTGGCAACCAGCAAAGCTTTTCATTTTTCTGGAAACAATACGCTCAAGACATAAATTTTTGTATTTTTCAAAAACCTGGAGCTATAGGGCAACTTCATGACTGGATTTCCAAAAAAGGGAATTGAAACTATTTATTTTAATAAAACATTTTATAGTCTTAAAAATATTTATCTAATAAACAGTTCCTAAAGTTTTCTTGAAAAAAATATTAAAAACTTCGCCTTTCCACCATTACCTATGGCTACGCCTCGAAAAAAAAGTGTGTCCGTGTGGCATAACTTTTAATTGTACCATCAGAAGTGATTGGGCTCCTTATCATGTCAGCGTCTTTTGGCTTTTCTCCAAACATTTGGAAAGCTATAACAAATAGAGGGCTGCTATCTGGTAGTATAATGGACCGGTATTTAGGTCTGAGTGCTCCAGCTCGTATTTCAAAAACCTCCAACAGAAAAAACTAACCATCAGAAGTGAACAAAATGCTGAAGTGATTACCCTAAATTGTAACTTGATCGAATGAAGAACATAAAAACGATTTTTGAAAACGAAAACCCTTTACTTCAAGTACCTCTGAATTGAATGTCAAAGACGTGTGTTAAATTTTGTCATTATCGGCTGAGTAGTTCTCGATAAATCTTGTCTACCAATCATAAAACAAAGTTTCTTGTAAAAAGTATTTAAGAATTTGAGGGCTTAGGCTAGCTGACCTCGAGTGCGTTACTTCTCAAGGCTGCTGTATCTTCAAAACAATTACTCGGATTAACTGGGAAAATTAAGGACTATATTTAGGAGATATTGTTCTGCAATTAAACAATAAAGTGTTCTGTACAGTCCCGGTTGATTCATGGGCGTAGCCAGGAATTTTTTTAGGTCTTTTTTCGAGGACAATTTCTCAAAAATCAATGAAAAAACGAGGACATTTTTTTGAAAAAAAAGTAGGACATATTTATTGACAAGAATATTGAGAGATACTTTAAAAGTATCTTTTTTTTTGGTTTCTAAAAATAGAGTAGGATATTTGCCATTAGCATGTTCTGTAATAGCATTCAAAATGCCGCATTCAGATGATTCAGAATTTGTGGAGAATATTTCGATTCGAAGAATTATAAATATAAATGCCCAAATATACTCGTGTTATATTTCTAGATGTTAGAGAAATCTCATTTAAAAGTCCTCGTTTTCCGACAATTTTGCGAATTGTCCTCATTTTTTTTTTTTTTTTTTAATTTTCATTGATTCTCCTTTTTTTCCCCTTTTTCCCGAAATTGTCCTAGTTTTTTACGAGGAATCTCAATTAAAAGTCCTCGTTTTCGGGCAATTTTGCGAATTGTCCTCATTTTTTTTTTTAAATTTTCATTGATACTCCTTTTTTCCCCCTTTTTTCCAAATTGTCCCCGTTTTTTACTAGAAATCTCATTTAAAAGCCCTCGTTTTCCGACAATTTTGCGAATTGTCCTCATTTTTTTATTTTTTTTTTTTTAAATTTTATTGACTCCTTTTTTTCTACCTTTTTTCCCAAATTGTCCTCGTTTTTTACGAGAAATCTCATTGAAAAGTCTTCATTTTTCGGCAATTTTGCGAATTGTTCTCATTTTTTATAAAAATTTTCATTGATACTCCTTTTTTTCCCCAAATTATACTCGTCTTTTACGATACTCTTTGAAAAGTCCTCGTTGTTTCAGCATTTTCTCCAAATGTCCTCGAGGACAAAGATTAATTTTTTCTTAAAAAACGCAGAATTTGTCGAGGACATTTGGCTTAGGTTGGGGCATTCGCCCCTACCTGCCCGTACCTGGCTACGCCCATGGGTTGATTTCATAATCAACACCACACCTAGTAGCAAAAGAAGACACAGCAGAAAGTCTTAATAAGACTTTTGCTAGGTTCATAAAATACTCGTACTAAGGAAAATTAATCAAATCTAATTAAAGACTCTCATGAAAGCAAAACTGAGCTTCACTCGCCATATTAACTTCGAGCTCCCACTCAACAAGCTCTCTTCCATAAAACTTGAAAAAACTTCAAATTAAAATGCAAAATGCGCATTCTGTCAACAACCCTATACCATTGTACCCACCTATCAAATTGAAACCGTCTATCATAACTCCCAATCACTCTGCAAGACAACGAATGAAAATTTATTCAAAATGCAGGTCACGTCCAGACTCATTCATTAGCGCCACCATTCGATATTTTGTGGACCACTGCTGTTACACGTAAAAGTATTCTATGTTACATTTTTTGACGACTCGATTGGTGCAACCGAAAGGTGCAACGCATTAGAAGTGAGAGATGATCGAGAATCTTAAATGTATGCCATAGCACGGAGTAGTCTTGAAACAATGCCAGTAATTTATCTAATTAAACGATCAAAGAGAATCGCTATTGAGTAGAGATATATACAAAAATACTTTGAAGTGGAATGTTGATTGGGGAATTTCTTAGATTGTCTAAAATGTCAAATTAAGAAATAAATAACATTGAGTTTGGAAGGTATTCACGTATGTATAGGTTTTGCAAGACCAGACACTTGTTTCCGGTGGTAGACTGGTTGGTTGATTTTAAAGTCAATCTCGTGTCACGTATTGGTTTCGCGAAAAATTTTGTTCTTCGAAATATACAAGTGGCTGTATTCATTTCTTTCTATTGAACAAGGCCGTTTCTCTTGGGTCTCTTAAAAATTGGTTGCTCAACGCAACAGACCACGATTTAATCGTTACCTTGATGGGTGATTGAAGTGTCGTTACTGTTTAGTGGTTTCAAGCCAGGTGAGATAAGAAAAAACCATAAGACCCCTCATTTACCCTACTCAAACCTCAAACACAATTTTCAGTTCCCTGTTGAATTTGAACTATGGCCACTTTATTTTGTATAATGATTTCCACAAGATCAGTCTCTCCCTTAAGCGTTGCTATGGCCTACTTAACTTGGTGGTAAGTATTTGGCTAGACCCTTCACAAACCTGCCATAATTTTACTTAATATATTTCCTTAATGAATTAACCTCACGATAGCTAGTACCTTCCACCGCAGTACCTCCGTATTTAAATGTCTTTAAACATTTTGCAATTATAACAAAATCCTGTTTGGTTGCCGTGTGCCCGAGTTCCAAGTATAATGCGTAAAAATATCTCATGCAATAAAATTGAGGGAAGCAAAACTCAGGTAAAGAGTAAAGACCCTACAGCCTATAGCCTACATAATGCACTCCACTCCACACACATCAAAGTAAACTTACCTACGTAGAAAAACATCTGCATAAAAGTAATCCCCTTCGCGGCATTTTGTGCAGACATGGCACGCGTTTCGTAAAGCAGACCAACCGATCGGGTACGGGTAGGGTCGTTCGCACACGTCTATCCATGCTATGTTCTTCTTGTGTGCAGACAGAGACTACTTCGTGGTAATCTTCTGCCGATCTCAGACAATCAAAGGGGAAATTAAAAAGCAAGAAAAAACATAGGTAGTATTCTTATCTGAGTCTGAGGGCTCACGTATGCAGCAAAAGACAGGAACTTCTCCTTTTTGAAGACTTTGTGGTGGGGGTTGTTGATCCGCTGCTCACACACAAAATCCAACCATCTCTATGCCAACAAACTTCCCCTACATTTACGAACTCTTTGATGTGTTTACCTGTACGCAACGGCAGCACAATATATGCAGGTAACCAAAGAGAGCAAAGAGAGTACACCACCATTCACCAGGTGGAAAGGTACAAAACGCAAAGGTTTAGGACGAAGGGACTCATTCAAGTGCAAGGTGTCGCAGTGATAAGTTCGTCTCTGAGAAAAAACAATCAAAGTTTCTTACTGACTTAAGACAATTTTTTTTTTTTATTGAAGTGAATAAATTTTGAAAGTGATTTAAGATTTTATATAAAAAAAAAAAAAATGGCAACAGCTTACAACATCCATCACATGGAGAATAAATTAAAATACCAACCAATAGCTCCAGCACCGGTTGGAAAACGGCCTTCAAACCAGCAGACGGTTCTAGGCATGAACGGCATGAATACTTTGCCTTCGGTGAACGAACAGCAGTACAAGAAGAAATATACATACGCAAATATGCCGTATGGAGAACAAACCATGTCGGTGGCAAGACGCAACGCCCGCGAACGCAATCGTGTGAAGCAAGTTAACACCAGTTTTGCAAAGCTTCGTCAACACATTCCGCAAGCAATTATCGCCGACATTTCCAAAGGTGGTCGCGGACCGAGCAAAAAAATTAGCAAAGTCGACACACTGAAGATAGCTGTGGAATACATTCGTCGTCTGCATGAACTTCTAGAGGACATGAATTCAAGTGACACATCCAGCAATAGCTCACAAATGGGTCAAAGCTCAACATCAGGATCTCCACCACCGACGCTCTACTATGATGCTTCTAGCAGCCCGGAACAGTTTCATTCACCTGCTGCTGCTGCGCAATATCTCCAACAATCAGCCAATTCTCCCACATTGTCCTTTCACTCGAATATGTCGTTTGAATCGGCAAACTATGAAAATACAGCACCTCACCTGTCTACACACAATTCAGCGGAGCATGTGCACTTGAAATTCGAACCGTTCGATAACTATGCGATGCAAGATGATACTCCCGATGATGAGGAAATTCTAGACTACATCTCCCTATGGCAGGATCAATAGAAAACGTTGAAAGTGTTTTTTGGGTTACACCAGTGTTTTTTTTTTTTGTACCTTTTGTTCCACCGAAAACGGAAGTGCTGTAGGCTCCGCCTTTCTAGTCAAACTAGTAAAAGTAGTTTTGTTGTAAATAATTTGTAAAGATTTTCTGAAAGATTTAATTATAAAAATCGTAAATGTAAGACTAATGTGCCTATTTAAAGATTTATTTTCTTAAGCTCGAATCATTTCTACTGGAAGACAATGATTAAGTACAACAAATAGTTTAAGTTTTATTTAAGTGGAAGACTTTGAATTTTAAACGTTAACGTTAACTACTTTTTAAGGAAATATTTTTAAATAAAAACAAATGAAAATTTAAAAAATAGTTTTTTCCTTTTTTTCGGAGAGGATCGTTTAGATCAATTGGAATTTGGATTATTTCTTAGAGTGTGAGTATTTTTAGCAGGATGTGGACTTAATCCAAGACAGTTTTAACCCGCACAACCAGGTTCCGAGGTTTTTAAGTGCCGGTTTTTGATGTTTGAATAAAATACAAAGCGTGAGGTAAAAGGAGTCCTTCGTGGGTCAGAAAACCATCTTGTGATAAGGTCCGTGAGGAGATACAATTATTGCACAAAGGAATAAGCTACATTATCTTAAATTTAGAGATAGGTTAGGTAGAATGGGCTGACGGTTAATCTTATTACCGTCACACTTATATCAATGTAGATCCATTGTGATACCCTGGAATGTCCTAGAAACCTATGAGTTTATGTTTAATCAGTTTCTAACCATTTTGCGGCCTTAATGAAGTTTAAGAGGCTGCTTCTTGAAGTGTGTGATAATTCTTTTAGTTCATTGAAAAAGTAATTGCCTGGAAATTTAATTTAAGAGTGCTTACCATTGAAATACTCCAGAGTAGTTCTTCAATCAAATCACACAAAAATAACAAAACAGACATCAAATTCATTCTCGACTATCACAACTAAATAATATAAGAGTTGTTGCAATGTCCGAGGTTTTTGCAATAAGAAGTATTCCGATTACTTCGACCACAATGGTGATCCAGCTTTTCTTTTTTATTGTGGAGATCGTGGTATTGCGTGTTTCGTGATAGTGGCGTGAGTCAAAAGTTGCGTTAATCGAGAGAGTATTCTTTGTGGCTAGAAACAAGGTAAGCCTTCAAAATTTTGTTGGTCTTGTTGGCTCGTCATTGGAGCACTCAAAAGTCTTTGCCATGAACAACGATTTAAAAGGCATCAATAATTCTTAACCAACGGCTAACAATCATTGAAACGAAAGTTAAAAAAAAAAAAAAATATTTTATCTTAAATGCTTGCAAAAGGATTGCTTTTGCTCAGTGAAGTATCGCTTCAGTTGTGTTTAAGCGTTCTTCAACATTACTTCAATGATCTTTCATTGTATTATTAAACTTAATGTTGAAAAGGTGCAAGCAATCTTTTTTAGCAGAAAAAGAAAACCTTGCTACCTCCCAACCAATCAGCTTTGCATAAACGGAGTTAGAGTCAACTGGGATTCGACCGTAAAGTATCTGGGGATTCACTTAGACCAAAAATTAACATTTAGTGTGCATGTGGCGAGAGTGGTCCTTAAAGTGGTTAGGTCGGAATTTTAATGAGTGCACCCCTCACGAATGTTGCAAATAAATAAAAAAAAAATTTCCCAAAATTTCACCCCCCTATCTCAATTTTAACACGTGCCGCCGGACCTGTACTTTTTTTCCATATAAATAACATGTGATTTTTCTTATGTTTTAGTTTTTTTTTAAGCATAATATGTACATAGCACCAAAAAATTCGGTCACGATTTTTTTCTCATCGGAAAAAGTTCTACTTTTTTTTAAGAATTTTTCCAACTTCGAAAAACAAAATGGCGAAACAAATATGGCGGTCTGAAAAATTTAATTTTTTCGTAATTTTCGAATAATTTTGTTTCGCCATTTTGTTTTTCGAAGTTGGAAAAATTCTTAAAAAAAAGTAGAACTTTTTCCGATGAGAAAAAAATCGTGACCGAATTTTTTGGTGATATGTACATATTATGCTTAAAAAAAAACTAAAACATAAGAAAAATCACATGTTATTTATATGGAAAAAAAGTACAGGTCCGGCGGCACGTGTTAAAATTGAGATAGGGGGGTGAAATTTTGGGAAATTTTTTTTTTATTTATTTGCAACATTTGTGAGGGGTGCACTCATTAAAATTCCAACCTAACCACTTTAAGGACCACTCTAAGTGGCCAAAACTTTACAAAAAGTAAGCATTGCAACCAGGATGTTGTACCCATTTATAAATAGAAAGTCAATGTTGAGCAACGCCAACAAAATTACTGTCCATTAAGTTGTCTTCCAGGCTATCCTTTTGTATGGATGACAGGTGTGGGGAAGTTGTGCTAAATGTCATATTTATAAATTGCAAGTATCGCAGAACAAATTACTAAAAATGATGCTTAACCTCTCTCGCTACCACTCTACGATTGATTTGCATTCAAGAGCAAATGTTGAAATTATCACTGAAAGAATTGATAAACTTACAAACAAATTCTTAGAAAACTGTGATAGTTGTGACAATCCACTTATAAATCAGCTGATATCCTAACCATTTTTCTAAATTTACCTATGTCTTTGCGTATCGACTTTTATGTATATTAAATGTCTATTAATTACTTAGTGATTGTAGTATTTTCTTGGTTAACATTCTTATTATAAGGTTCTTTATTTATTTACAAATTTATTTATTTATTTATTGTTTATTTGTTATTTACTTATTTGTTTGCTATTTATTTATTTATTTCTTTATTTATTTTTTTTATTTTTTTATTTATATATTTATTTATTTATTTATTTATTTCCTTCTTTAAATAACTATCCATAAAGTTATTTAAACACATCTGATTCAATTCAATTTATTTATTCAAATACTTATTTATTTATTTATTTACAAATTAGTTTATTTACAGAATTATCTACTTATTTATTAATTAATTTATTTATTTATTAATTTATTAGTTAGTTGTTTGTCAGTTTGATATTTTAATAATAACTTATATATATATTTATTTTATGCAATACTGATTAAGCCTAAATTCAAGTTTAATCATAGTCCTTAAGTAGAAATGTACCTGCCTTAATTTATTACTATTTAAATATGGTAATTTTTTTTTTTTTTTGCATTGAAGGTTTTATTTGTACTTTCCTTCAAAGTCATTTTTTCCATTGATTCTCAAATTTCTTCTTAATTATAGATAATACTTCAGTAGAAAGATATAAATATATCAAATCTCTGTATTATATACTGTGCGGTAGCTTACCATATGTAGATGTGAATACGAAAAAATAAATATCTATCTATCATTGTATTATTAATTTTGGAAAATTTTTTTTTCTAGTTTTAGAGAAACGAATGGCACAATAGGTTTCATTCAGACGGCGCGGTGCCCAGAGCTGAGCAAGCTCTACCTGTTAAAATGAGCCTCAGACGGTTATTAAAATTTCAAACATGGTTTATTTTCATCTGTTAATATTTTCTCCATTCTTTGCTTCAATATATTGAAGAACGTCATTAATTTTTCTTTTTTCATTTTTATATTTAAAACTTGGTCTTTGATTTAGCTTGCAATACGTTAATTCGTTTCAGAATTGTGATAGCAAAATAAAATGCCAATTAAGTTGAAGGGAAGACTCTACACCGCCTTTGTTGTGCAACTCCAGCATCCACATACGGTTCACAATGTAGGAAAATATACCAAAAGAATGAGAGTGAGTTTACAGCACCTGAGGTGAAGATGCTCCAAATGACAGCAGGAGTTACAAAGTTCAATGTCAATGGTATATTCGGCATACCACGATCCGTATAGGAAACTTTGCATTAAAAATACCATTTAGGAATAAATAGACCACGCCTGACTCAGTTGATATGCTCATGTTCGAAGGAGCCTTTCAGAAAGTCAATATCAACCAAGGTTTAGACACCTTCGAGCGAAACAAAAAGAAAGGCCCACTAAAACACTCTTGGTACATACAAATAAAATCTTAATCCAGGACCCAGGAGACTTGAAATAGCATACTGAGGCCAAAGTGTTGTACCATACAAGCGGATCACTAGTGTGAAGCAGATGAGTCTGAGAGCTGTGACCGTAATATTGAAAATGGAAGAAGAATAACCTATTTGCATGCAATGCAATATATATGATGATGAAGTTCGTAGTAGGCCTTGTCATGTAACGAAAACAATATTGACACCATTGACACACATACAGACAGGATTCGTACCGTTGCGTTAGAAAAAGATTATAAGCGTCTGTCAAGAGACGGAATATTAAAATTTGTGGTTCAATTTACTAAATGTGCTTAAGCTGGGGGCTTTTGAAACTCCAAAAACGTTGCTCGGTTGTTTCTGTTTATACATGCGTGCCTTAGAGAAGAATATCAATCAATTCATCACAAAAATTTCGCAAATCTTTCATTATGATATCACATTTACTTGTTTTAGTATAGTAACTCTCTTTGGAGACTTTACCTCAACTCAACTCTTTCGACACACCTTCAACCTTAACTTCAATTCAAATTTCCTTGGTCTAATCGCTAAATCTCTAAACTCTACACAAAATTCAAGAAACATCTAACACATTTCTACCATAATTTTTTCCCCATTTAAGGCAAAGAAAAAATTCGTATATTACGCCGCCGCCCATACGGACACTTTTGTAGATCATTCAATCCTGAAAAAATCTCACCATCGAAAAAGATTGTACCATTCATTATCTCTGAGTTGAAGTGTTATAACAAATAATCAAAACCTAAGTATTTTTTTATACGAAATTCTTGAACGCTTTTATGAAGCTCTTAATATTAACATTAATGACTCAAATTTTTGGGAAATTTTTCCAGGTATTTACCGCAAAATTTCAATGTTGGAGTGAAATAAAAACAGGCGCAAAATAAAGGGCTTAGTGTTTTTTTTTTTTTTTTTACAAAAATTCTAGCTCGATTCCTACACCAACACCATTTTATTTTTGCAGAGAATGGTCAAGTTCATATTGGTCGATTTGTTGGAACTTCATGCAAATAAAGCTAATGTTTTCTTGTTTTCCTTCTTTGTCACACCGATTTATCGAATCGACGGACAATACGAATTGGTGTACCAGAGAAGATGAACAAGAAAACAGTCGCTTTATTCCCACGAAGTTTCAACAAGTCGACCAATGTGAACTTGGTCAAGGGCTACCAATTGCTTATAAAAGGTGTTTCTTTTAGCTGCTTGAAAAGTTCTGATGGCTTTTTATATTGAAAATGTCGGTTTGATAGTTGAGAATGTCAAATTGGGTTGCCATTCTTATTCAGTGAAGTTTGCCAGTTCATAGAACTGTTTTACACCAGAAAAACCCTTCCAAATTGTAAAAAAAAATTCCTTGACAAAAAAAAAATTGTTCGCGAACTTCATAGAGCTCTTTGTCAATTTTAAGATCAACAAAGTCGGCCTAGTGAGCAAACAGCCTGGTGCTCTTGGCGTAATGGTTGGCATGCTCTGTCTGATGCTTGTTTCGCGGGAGGTTTGTGATTCGAGCCCCAACAGAAATGAGGGATTATAAAGTCTTCCGTTAGTAGATTCATTGCCATCAAAAGCTCTTTCTTGATTAGCCATCCGGAATAGGTAGACAATTGTGGGTCCTTTCCATTCCCTCATTTGGTATGGTTGTGAGAAATGCGCTAGGCCCCTGGGCTCACCGCTCTGTTGTGTCTGTAACTCTGTATGTTCTCGATTCGAAACCTTTAACGAACCATCATTACATCCATTGATATTCGCTGTTTGGTGCGGTTCACACGCTGCCGCAATCATTGGTCGTTTTTAATTGCGATTATAGGTACCTACTATAAGGCTAGTTTGGCAATAGTGCGGAAAAAAAATTAAAAAAAAACAATCAAACAAGACATTACGATTATAGAGAATACGAAAAAAGTGGGTCCTGCGATTCTGTCTGTATGCCTATCTGCCTGTATATGGATCTAGAGCATAGATATTCTTCAAATTTTGCAGTTAGTGTCTATGAGGTAGCCTACAGAGGAGTTTTTGGAATTAAGTCTATAGGTCTAGAAATAACCTGTCATACAAACGATATGATAATACTTATTTTTCTCGAAAACGGCTCCAACGATTTCGATAAAATTTTGTGTGGGGGATTAATTTTAAATTTTCTAAATTAAAATTTTTTTTGTTTGAAAAAGTAGGAAAACGGTACCTCCCACGTACCGTTTTTTTCAAAACCAACTTCCTCGTTAATGGTTGACAGGATTTTGACGAAGTCTTATATTTTGGAAGTCCTCTGTAATTTAGGGAAGATTGCATATTAATATGTATTTAAAAAAATTTGATTTTTGAAATTATTTTGAAATAACTTCATTCAATAACAAAACAACTTCTGGCAGGATCTCAAATTTTCTCTTTTTAAAAACTTGTTATAAAAAATTTAAAAATAAGAATCCGTTTTTTCTAACTGGTCCATTGATTTAATTTATTTTCAAGCGTTTATATGTAATAGTAAATGAATGAAGATTTCATATTTTCGCTTGAAACGTTTTGAATATTTAATCGAATTTTTTTTTACAATATTTTGCAGCCACACTAGCACCCAGCTTGGCTCACTCCTTAAATCTTGTAGCTTTTAACTTATTTGGACTGGTTCAAAAAGTATATTGCTTTTTTGTTGGCTCCACTACTAGGTGGTATTATGAAGAAATATGTTAAGGCAAATTTAAAAGGAAGTAGTCAGAAAGGAAGAGTGGTACCCGTGGCGTAGTGGTTAGCATGTCCACCTGCTAACCCAGAGGTTCGAGGTTCGAATCCCAGCAGAGGCAAAATGCAAAAATGTTTTTCCACGGGTATCGCCTTTCGCGAGGAATTGGCAAGTCCTCCGTTAGTAAATTCATTGCCATGAAAAGCGCATTCTCAATTAGCCGTTCGGAACCGGCGAAAAATTGTAGGTCCCCTCCATTCCCCCACAAGGCATGGTTGTGAGAAATGCGCTAGGCCCAGGGGCCCCCCGCTCTGTTGCGCCACCCTATTTATTTATTTATTTATTTAGTCAGACGAGATGGTCGGCGAAACATGTTGCTGTGAATGCTCTATTGAATAATTTGCCAGAAATAGCGGAAGCCTTAGAAGATTTTAAGCAAATTTCTCATGCTCCAGAAACTAAGTACGAGGCAGGTAATATCTTAACAGCTATAAAGAATTTTAAATTTATTTTCAATTTAACTATTTGGGCGAATATTCTCCGCGAAATCAATCGAGTGAATATTGAGATTCAGAAAGAAGATATAATCCTTGCACTAATTTCGCTCTAATGGATGGTCTGCTCAAAACTATACAAAAAATGAGACAAAATCCAATGGAGTATTGGATAAATGAGGCTGAAAAAAGTGGTGTTGACCCTATCTTGCAAAACAAACGAATTCCGAAACATAAAAAACATTTCGATGGGATATGTGAAGATGAATTATACAAACACTCAAACCTGTTCAACTCTTTTCTAAAGAAATAATGATGGTGTTTGATCGAATCATATCAGAAATTAAAAAGAGGTTTGATTGTGCTCCCATGCTGAATATGAACTTCGCTTTTCTTAATGGCTCTAATATTTTGAAAATGTCAATTGAAGCACTGCAAAAGTATGGAGTGGATCTGGCTAAAAAATATGAGCGAGATGTGAGCACCGTTGAATTCTGTCAGTAACTCTTTGTTTTAATAGAGCAAGCTCCGCTTTTATTTGGTGACATTGAAAAAGCTAACGGTTTCTACAGATCTATGCGCATGATTTGCAGGATGCTTTTCCAAATATATGTGTTGCCTTGCGAATTTACTCTACTCTTCCCACTACATCCGCAAGCTGTGAGCGAAATTTTAGCAAACTAAAACTAATTAAAAATTATTTGCGATCATCTATGAGCCAGGAACGCTTATCCGGTCTAGCAATCTTAGCGATAGAAAATCGAATCGCACACGAATTAAATTATGATAAGGTCATAGATTTATTTGCTGAACAAAAAGCTCGAAGAGTAAAGTAAATTTGATTTTGTCTTTATTATAAACATTTTTTTTAAATCCTATCCTGTGCTGTGTGTAAAATATATATTTTACATATCTGTAAATAAATAGGATTAAAACAGAAAAAACTGCGTTTTAAGTATTTTTTCTGAAAGGCTTGTGCCAATTTGTCATCAACTAGTGAAGATCTGATAGCTGAAATAATAAGGATTATAAAGGCAAAACCAAATATAAATTGGTGGGGGCGGCATTTTTCCCTATTTGCCCCGCCTTTAAAAAATTTAAGATCCGGGGCTGCTAGCACCGATTGCTAAATGCCGATCGGCAATACAAAATGATTTTTTTTTTTTTTTTATTTCATGAAATTTACAATGGTTTTGTTTAACTTTCATTATTTGACATGGCCTACGCCGTCTGCCAGTCGGCAATAAAAATTCTTAAATAAGTGTATTTTTACAGTGGTTTTTTTTACATATTTCTTTCCCTTTATATATATATATATTTTATGTATTGTTTTAGAAAAGTTCAGTGAGGATTCGCGTTCTGTAACTCAATGCTATTTTCAAGTATCTGTACAAATTCTCCCATTCAGTTGTTCCATTTAGGATATCTATAATTTCAGCCTCGTTAAGGTAGTTCTTTCTGAATAAACTTCGCCTGGTTTCTGCAAGCATAGGACATCTGCCCACAAAGTGAAACACGTTCTCTACTTCCCTAAGGTTGCATATGCCGCAGATTTCTTGTAAATCGCTCCTGTGAGGTATATGATTCAGGGGGAGTAACTCTCCCCGTGTTTTTAAAACAAGTGACATGAGGTCGGTTGAAAACTCCGCCCTGAAGTAGTTTTTAGCTGCTAAGTTGTAGTCAAGCTGCGCATAAATGTTTCTATGAAATGAGCTCCTGGCTTTCCAAATGAAATCTTCACGCTTTTTTTCATCTACTAAGCGGATTAAATTATAGAGTTGGCTTTTCCATGTGTTAATCGAGTCATATTCAAGATCGAGCGAGAGTCCACTGTACTGGGCTAAATTATTCCAGGACTCAAACCAAGAAATTCTCTTCCTGATCACCAGCCTTGTTATCTGTTTAGGTAATCGTGTATCATCCATTTCTATTGTCTTTAGTATATAGTCAACCTGCATTTTAAGTGTTGAGATAAACATCGGAGAAAGACCTGTTTCCAGCAAAAGGATGTGGTTAGCCGTACTGCTGGGTAGTTTCAATGTGCGCTTCAAAAAGTATCTAAGAATTTGCTCCACTTCTTCGAATTCTTTGTGTCCCCAAACTTGTGCAGCGTAGAACATTATAGACTTGGCCGTTGTTTTGAAGATTTGATATTTTGCTTCATACTGAACATCTCTGCTGTGCATCACACTTCTCCAGGTCGCATTTAGCGCAGTTTTTGCCTTAGATAATTTATCTGTCATGTGGTTCTTGAGGTTAAGATTTCTAGAAATCCGCATGCCGAGATAGTTGTATTCACTCACGATTTCAATGTTGTGCTCTCCAAACTTCCATTTTTCGCTGCGACAATTTCGCCCTAATCCGTTTCGAAAAATCATAACTTTTGATTTGTCGAGGTTCACCTGGAGTCTCCATTTGTTGCAATAAACGAACATCGGCAATACTGATTTATCGAGGATGATGTCCTGATTGACCTTCACATCCATCAAACGCTAAGCTGTCTTTAAACACATGGAGCACGACCAACGAACGACGACAATAAACGAATATCTGATAATTTTAAATTTTATTAACACTTGGAGCTTTGTTTTCGCCGTGAATGATTTTCGACTTCACCTGCAAAACTAAGAGAAGAAGGATTTTAAGGCTAACGCCCGAAAAACTTACTTGTGTGTGTCTATTTTGTGTGAAGCTTGACAGTTCGATCTTAGCACATAAATTTCTATAAAAAATTTTAGAAATAAATATAAGTAAACTTTTATCTCAAAATCAATACAAAATCTATTTCCATCGTTTCCCTCAAAATTTGTGGAGCAATCTATTCTTGTAAGGTGACAAAAATAGATTTACTTCATTTAAAAAAATCCTTTACTCGTAACTACGGCGGAATATCGTCGGATATCATAATATTTAAAAACAAGTGTCATGAAACTATCATATAAATTATAATTCAAAATTCATTGCTTTAATATTTCTAACTTGTACCTATCTAGAATTATAATCTATTCAATGTCATTTCACATGCTTGGTCAAGTCTAGAGTCTGGCGTATAAGCAAGAACGTGTGTAAATAGTAAAGCGATATTTACCTACTTACTTTAATCGCAAGTAAAATGAAACGCTCTGTGTTTATATTGATATTCCCAAAACAAATCAGTTCAGTTCAGCTTAATTTTGAAAATACAAGTACGTACATAGTTATCTACACTTGAAACAAGAAAAGGTGCACAGTGACTTCTTCCTTCATAATTACTATGTATGGAGGTATGCATGTTCTTCGAGAGTTACAGGTATTCATACTTCAGTTAAGGAGGTGGACAAGGATAATTACGAAATAGAAAATGTGTTATTTTTTGGCCTACGATTACAAGTCATTCCTTCTCTTCGTTAAATTTTTTTTGCTCTGTTTTTTTGAAAATCCATTAACAAATGATGAGTCGGAAATCTACTCTTGATTACACTGCCTCACATCCTTCGGAATCAAATAAATACAAACGAAGAGAAATTCCAGAAGGCGGATGTTATCCGAGTAAATTGCCGATCCTCGATTTTAAATAAACAAACATTTTCCCGAAAAACAAATAGAAGGCGGATTCAAAAGAATGTCCTAAAAATACATATCTCTTTGGGTGTGGAATATACGTGATGTAGTATTTTATCCTGTCATCGTATCAGGATCACTCAACTTTATTAAGTCATAATTTTCAGATTACTGAAATAATCCTCCTCGAGTTTTTACACGAATATTTCGCAGAAACAACTTTGTGGTTATTATGAATGATCTTTAGATAAGAGTCATGTCAACAAAGTTGATTATAGGGTTTTCATAATTGATACTTATTTGAAGACGATACTTACTGAACAAAAAATAAGTGAATTTTTTGGTATATTCATCTTTCTTCTTTAAATGGCTTCAAAAACAAAGTTTCGACTTGCATGCATAAACGTTTACGAGTCCGAAACTCTATAAAAAAGAACAACTAATCTTTCAAGGAATTTTTGCCCTGATGGCGCAGAAAATTTTATGCAGAAATATGTCATCTTTTTTATGCAGAGCTGTCACCGTTCCTGTTAACAAACATTTAACCAATCTCTTTTAATTGATATGCAATTATACTAATACCCTTTGAATATAAAGCAAACATTTATTTATTGCTTATTGAAATTCGGAACCTTCTGCCCAACACGTTATTTGTTATCGTATTTCAAAAGGAGTGACATAAGCCAAATTAAATGATCTGACATTCAATGAGTATTAAAAAGAAAAATTAAGTAATTTGTGTTGTTTCTTATGATCCGATTATGTAAAAATAACATCCAATTGAACTGGTAATTGAATTGTTGAATTTATTCCGACACTACAAATCAATGGTAAATTTACTGTCCAGTCAGGACTGATTTGAAAGTTCAAAAAACTGAAAAGAATGTTGATGGGATCAGATTTGATTGCGATCAAAATGAGAATTGTTTCTACAAAAAATGAGAAGAATTGAAAACAAGTTTTTGTCTTGCATTTCTGACTTTTGACAAGGTAAGGCGCAGATATTGTAAGCTAAGTTGTAGCAAATTGAAGGTATTCGAAAACCCTTTTTCACATACTATTTTATCGAGAAAGTAAACGCTGTCAGATTAAGCCGAACGCAGTTTTCCAAAATGTATCCTCTTCCGATGAATCGATGTTGTGGGAGTAATTGAGTTAAAGTGCCGAATTGAGCTGGCAAAACAATTTATCAAACAGTGGAACATAAACTTTTTTTTAAAAAAAAGTCACACCATTGAAGTCACAAGAACTGGAATGGTCCCTTCGGGTATCGAATTCCTCTTTGATACTCGAATCGACCCTAATTCAAATAAAGGATTTTTCTTAAGCAAATTCATGACTGAATGCAGGTAGGCAAACGCAGAAAAACAAAAGTACCACAAATATTGATGCAAAAGAGGAAAAAGTCTGCTTTTGACCAGTATGACGAGATTTTCAAGAGAAAAGAAGGAAAGGGGACCGAATTCTCAAAAAGAAAAAAATGCAGCACGAAATGTGCTCTTTTGAGGAAACTGAGAGGTGATTTGACTGAAATGAGGTTCGAAAGCTCTACCAAAAGGTAAAAAGATCTTGCCAGAGTGTCAAATCCCGAACTCAAGCCTGTGAAGACCAGCAGGAAACATGAGACCGTTTTCGCAGACTGATTGAAGTGATAAAGACACAAATTTCACTGTCAGGCAGAATGCCCCATTCAACTCGGATGATGATCAAGAACTCCGTCCTCCTGACCTAGAAGAAGAAGTTGAGATCAAGCTCAACTCAAACTTAAATCAAAAAAGATTTCTGGTGCAGATGCCCTTGATGCCGAACTTTTCAAGACCGCTGGAGTTCAGTTTGAAAGGAGCATACTACAACAACTGATCTGCATGCTATGGTGGGAAAAAAGTATACCCGCGATGAATGGAACCTCAATATCGTATACCCGATCCTAAAATAGGGAGACCCTCACAGTTCCGCCAACTGTAGAGGAATAAGCCTTCTAAACGTCGCTTAAAACCTTGCCTGCTGTTATATGTGAGCGTCGAAACCTCACATTAACAACTTTATACGTCTCATCTCAGCATCCTTGCAAAGCTCACACGACTTTGCAGGATGACTTTGGAGAATTCACACTACTCCGATAAGGTCGGTATAGACCTCTCCGAGACTTTTGATGTCATAAAAGGGATATCGACAGGGCGACAATCATGTGACCTCCTTAACATCATACTTGAAAGGATTGTGCAAAACTCAAACATCAACATCAGAGGAATAATCTTTCAAAAGTCTGTACAATTACTCACCTTCGCAGACGATATTAACGTTAGTGGAAGAAAGAAGCGTGATGTTATAGGTGGTTTTGCGAGTATTAAAACAGAATCGGCAAAAATGGGTTTGATGGTTAATGAGAGTAAAACGAAGTGTATGTCATTAAACAAGGGCAGAGAACAGCGACGAATTGGACAAAGCGTCGAAAACGGAGTACAGGACTTCGTCTACCTAATCTTTGCTATAGACACCACAAACACCATCAGTGCAGATATAAAACGGAGAATTACTCTTTTTATCCGCTGCTTCTCAATGCACGTAAAGAACGTCGCTTAAAAACAAAAGAAGGAAGCACTTTGCAGGAAGTACATTGCATGAAATTTACGGAATGAAAAGACCTTATCCCAGCCTGGACAATCAGATGGGAGAAAACCTCAACCTACATCGATTGCAATACTGAAGATAGCTCACCCAAATTCGAAATTATTGGAGTAATATGTTGGTTGCGGTCCAGGGTCACCTCGAACTCTAATGTCCACATATGTAAGTATGTAAGTCTTTACGTTCTCAGTCTCGTTTTCTTTCACTTACACTGTTCAAAGAAAGTCAACTAGGGGTTACACATTCCATGGTTGGTATTTTAACAGCATACGCCTTTCCCTGTATTCTCGTGTTTCTTTTTTATTTACATCAATTTTTGGAATTTCTTTGACTTATTTTCACACGCCGGAGATCTCTATTTTAATTAACGGCCCATATTTGGGAGATGAAAAGCGATTTGTCATCTACCACCAATGGTGCTACACATAATCGCTTCAAAGTTACCAAAGCTGCCGAAAGAATTTCTCATTAAAAATTCATAAAAGTAATCAGGAAAGCAGCAGCCTCTCATAATAAGTGTTGCGAGGCGTTTTTATTTACTCACCAGCACCACACTTCTATACTTACATAGCACTTTAATTTGTGTGGACAAATTGCCTGCAATTACTGCAAATTTCAATTTTGAATTTCAGTACTTACGTACTTACTTTCTTATTCGAATTTTTAATTGGACTTTTTATTGGTTGTCTGCGTCAAGACGATCGTGTGCTGTGCAATGTCATGGGGCTTTAAAATTGATTTGCTCATGCAAATCACGTCGCAAGTCCCTAATTGCTGGTGCAATAGTTTACAAAGTTATTTATTTTCCTGGATACCGTCCCATCAATAATTCAGAGCCTTAATTAATAACGCCCTTTCATTTTACACGAAACCAAAACTCAAACAGACATCCTTAAATACCCCAATCCGAGCCTCTAATAAAAGCAAATGCCGCCTGTCGCAGAAATCTTATGGATTTTCGCAGATTAGTTTGTGGTGTGATATTAAAATTAGAGAAAAGCCTCTAGGACAAGATTTGCAAGAAAGAATAAAGGAAATCCTTATACCCGAAGGTGTTAAGTCGGCACTCATCTGTGGTAAAACGTTGCATGTTATCTCTACTAATGATAGCCTCCGCCACAACCATTTCTGCTAATAGGGTATAATTTAGCACGATTTTGGGATTGATTTATGCATCACTGGTGAACTGTATAGATACCATTGGCGGACCATATAGCACTTTAGACATTCAGGGGCAGATCAAGACGGATTTGGAGACCGACACCGGCAACTTGTCTTGGTTTTCCTCGCTGCGCTGCTCCGATCCATCATATCATGGGAAAATGAAATGAAAGTGATGTCCCACACCTGAACTAGATCTTTTTGTTCAAAAGTGATTTTTATTCGAAAAGTAAACAGAGGGAAAAAAATGAATTGGAATAATTTCCCTTTTCAAAGACTGAATGAAAGGAAAGTAGGACAATGCAGTATTGTGTGCCGACCTGTCACAACAAATAAACAAAGCCTACATGTGAACTCAGTAGATGGCATTCAACTGTCAAATTCAATGTCAAGGGAATAGTAAAAAAGGGAGAAAGTTCTTGTACGAGAGACGACCCAAGAATAACTAGTGTGTGCTCCTAATCCTTTTTCATAGCTACCATTGTTGGGTTCAGGTGGATACAATACGACTGTTGAGTGCAAGACAATCATTGATGTCATGCTGTGATAAAATTGGAACAACTTTCTATAGATTCGTTGGGGCGACTTTGATAAATGATTCTAGAGAATAAGATGTCAAGAGGAGTCTAAGGTGCTTTTGTATATTCCAGCATTTAGGATTTTCTCATCGTAGATATGTGGTTCAAACATCAAAGGCTCTTTACCCGTTCCTATTTTATCTTTCCTGTAAATTTTCAGTGCATACATTAGGAGGTATTAGATATGCGTCCAATATATTTATTTTTTAAGTATCTTTTGTGTACTTATAATGTCTCCTTTGTATAACGATAAGCTTGATTTGGTCTGTTTTGTAAAATTGCCATTTCCATTTCATTTTGAGTAAATGGGAGGTGAACTAGAGGCCAAAAGGGTTTTGTAGGAAAGGGCCATGAATTTACTTCATTAGTGGCCGTACTCAGTAGAGGAATAAGTGATATAAGAAGTTGTTGATAGTGGTTAGTTCTTCAAAATAATAAAGATTATATAAAATTTCCAGTTTTGGTGTGACGTACAGCAGTTTCTTTATATCAACTTTCCCGAGGAAAGGAGAAGTCGTGCAAAGCGCAATTCGGAGCTGGCAGAAAATTGTAAGTCCCTTCCATTCTCTGGTCGTACGAGTTTTGCAGGGATGCCGAAACTAAAAAATGGCTCTGTACAGCTCGCCTCTGTAAATACTGACATACGTAGCCTTGAAATCGATAAGAAGATGCTGTATATCGGATTTATACTCTCGGGTTTTATCCAAGATCTGCCGCAATGTGAAAATTTGGTCTACTGTGGACTATTCTCTTCTAAAATCACATTGATAAGGTTCTATCAAGTTGTTGGGGTGGGGGTTTCAGACGTTCACATATTACAGCAGACAAAATCTTATAAACAACGTTAACCCTAGTTTACAAACTGGTTTCTTACATGTTATATTAATCCATTTGGACCCCAGTACTGAAATTATATGAAAAATCATATTTTTTCTAATAAATAATTATTTTATTTTAAAAGCAGCCTAGTTTATGTTTAGAAGAATTTAACTTGAAGTTGTGGGCAGTTTCGGGAGACATTTAACACATAAGGTTCTAGTGTGGCAAGAGCAACGACATCTGCCACATCCATCGCAGGTTCTGACTCAACCAGTTCCTCCGCTAGTTCGATGAGTTTATCACTTCTGTACAATTTTTTGTTTCTTCTAGGTGGATTGAAGTGTCGAAAAATGATAACAGTTGCTAGGGCTGCTACGTCCAGTAAGTTGTAGAATACAACCATCGGCCAGCGATTTGTTTTGCGTGTACATGAATAAACTGAGACCATTTGGTCGAATACATCGACTCCACCTTTGGTGCTGTTATAATCCAGTATCATTGCATGCTTACTTTGATGACCGGAAGTGGCTTTCTCACAGTTATGTTGTGTTGTAGTACAGGCAATAGAGACCAAATAAGGGGGGTTACCTTACAAAAGGTCCGGTAGTTCTAAATTTTTTATATGTTGTCTAGGATGGTTGTTAAGTGTTTAAAATGAAAAATGCACAATTCCCCCCCCTCCGCGCCCGCCGCCATTTTGAAAAAACCGAAAAAAATCTTTCACTTATATCTTTGTTTCGGTGCATTTTAGCTACAAGACAGTTCTATTCAATGTTGTAGAGAATGAAATTCCCTATAATATGCGTGTTAAATTTTGTTTATAGGGCAGATAGTTCACGAGATTTGATATTTTAAAAAAGATTAAAAATACGCATTTAACAGAAATTTTTTCAAACTTCTAACTTTAGAACGCTGTACTTCAATTTTGACCTATTTGAGAAAAACAAGTATAGGAATAAAAATTGTAGGGAATTTAATTACCTACAAAATGAATGTATACTTGTTTTAACCAACCTTACGGAGGGGGCAGTAAGCATTAAAATGAAAACAACGGCACATTGCGTTTTTTGTTTTGTTTTAGCAATGGTTACTCCATAGTGTATTTTTAAAAAATCACTTATTATTTTCCAGTGGTGGCTTGAATTTGTAGTTTATACCACTCCTATTTGGGTTTCTTACATGTTATAGCGCAATGATCATCAGAAAGGTACTATTTCACTTGAATATTTCACTTAACTGGTGATAGCGGATGTTCAATTTCAAATAAGCCACCAACACAGCAGATACATTTTTTAAATATTCATTTATTTAAACATAGTGAGAACAAAAGGCAGTAATTATTATACAATAATCATTAGTAATTGAACTAAGTACTGAAAAAAAAATTTTTATAAGCGCTTCGCTCGTTTTGTAGGTGGTGAGTTCATGAAGTCGGGGTCTTCATTTTCGTAACATAGTGAAATTACTTGATGGGCGTCGTCTTCCTCGTCGACGATGACTTCATTCCTGTTGTCACATTCTTGGCCAGCACAGAATTTGCAAAGGGTGGAACAATTAAGTCCTGCCTTTCTACAGCCACACATCGCCATACAGCCAGTTTTACATCTGCATGAAATAGTCTTGAGCAGGTTTGGGGGAGCCGCGTCTCTACTCATCCTGATAGGCTCCAGTCTTCCAGCTTTTCTACTCCAGCCCCACTCGATAGGGTCTTTGACAATCCCCATCCACTTCATGACCTGGTGGTATGTCCTCAGGAAGTGGAAATGTGCTGCGTCAGTGGTCGGAGGTAGTTTTGCCAGATTGAGCTTGGTGGTACTTGTTTTCAATTTGCAATAGCGGAGGGAGTTTAAGGACTGTTCTCTACTTCCACCATACAGGGATACCAAGATTTTCTCCCCTGCTGCTTTAATTTCTTGGCAACTTGCAGCAGGGCCACTGAACTTCTCCGCCTGCTCCAGCAATGATGGGTCTTTCCTAAAAAGTTGGCAGAGTTTATTCTTTCCAAACCCAAAAATGTTTGAAGTGGTGTCACAGCCCGATATTGCGTGCAGGAGCAAGATGCAGCCTTTGGAGTTGTATTTGTAGGAGGTGGAGGAGTATATTGCGTCTGGATGTTTCCCTCGTGCTGGTTTTTTTAGGTAGACATTGTTCACCGCAGGTGTTGTGCCAGTCAGCAGAACGAGAAGGTCAATGTCTTCCCCGACAATGATGACGGCGTCGTATGTGGGGGAGAGGCATTTAGCTGTGGCAACTATCAACCTGTCAGCATCTTCGGAAGCTTGGTCTGTGGCTATGCTTGACGCTTGCATTGCACTCGAGAGCAGCTTCATGAATCGGTCCTTGTTCCCCTCATTGGCCAGGAACTTATCCTGAGGTGTGGTGTTGACAGTTGTTTTTTCAAACACAACGTCTGCCGATGAGTTTGCCTTATACCTTCTCGCTCGTTCAGCAGTCTTTGTCCCTTGCTGAGAAGGATCTGTAGCGTAACCATCAAAAATCACCATCACATTGGTGCCATAGGGACGCTGAACGTACTTGACGTAATCATGGCAAATCCCTTCAAAGGTGGAGCTTCTGTTCCATACAACCTTGTGCAGAAGGTACCCACGGTCAATAACGACCATGGAACGTTGAGGGAGCTGGAAGTCTTGTGGAAGTGGTGAAAAAGCTTCGTATAATAAAGATTTTGTCCCTTTACGCATACCGTCCTCATTAAACAAAGCCATGGGGAATGGTGCAAGCTCGTACGACAGGTAGTCCTACAGATCTTCTGCAGATCTTCTTCTAAACAATATGCCGTTGTTTTCATTTTAATGCTTACTGCCCCCTCCGTAAGGTTGGTTAAAACAAGTATACATCCATTTTGTAGGTAATTAAATTCCCTACAATTTTTATTCTTATACTTGTTTTTCTCAAATAGGTCAAAATTGAAGTACAGCGTTCTAAAGTTAGAAGTTTGAAAAAATTTCTGTTAAATGCGTATTTTTGATCTTTTTTAAAATATCATATCTCGTGAACTATCTGCCCTATAAACAAAATTTAACACGTATATTATAGGGAATTTCATTCTCTACAACATTGAATAGAACTGTCTTGTAGCTAAAATGCACCGAAACAAAGATATAAGTGAAAATCTAAAAAAAGTGCCGATTTTTTTCGGTTTTTTCAAAATGGCGGCGGGCGCGGAGGGGGGGGGGAATTGTGCATTTTTCATTTTAAACACTTAACAACCATCCTAGACAACATATAAAAAATTTAGAACTACCGGACCTTTTGTAAGGTATCAACGCTTTATTCACTGGGTTATTGATAGCAATACCACTTGTTTGTTTGGCTTCGAAACATAACTCACCAACGCCATTTTTCCAGAAAATCCAAAAATGGATGAGTGGACTGGACGATACTGCTTTTTGTTATTGACCTTTACAGGCTCATTCTGCTCATCAAGAACCTCCTTCGCTACAAAAGGTTTAGGCAAATCTCTTTTGTTTTTCCGAATCGTGCCAAGAATACTGATCTTCTTATCCAGCTACTTCAATGCCAAATCCACCGACGTAAAGAAATTATCAATAGTGAGGTTGCGTCCAGAATTGAAATATGATGGCATCAACGACATCACCACATCATATCCACGACCAAGTCCTGTACTTTGGTCAGAGCTACCAGTGTAGACAGAAAACTTCAGTGGATAGCCCGTTGAGCTTTCATACATCCACCTAAAGTTCAAGCCATTTTTGGCAGGCTTACTTGGCATATATTGGGGAAATTCAATCATTTTTACCTGAACAAAGTGAAATAATGACTATTTTTTTTTTGGCAAGAACATTGATATGCATCAATATAACAATCAATAATTACGTAAAACAGACATATCGAAAGGGATAAGCGGGAATCCCAGATTTGCAAAATTAGGCAATTTCCATCGTTTTTGAAATTGAAAAATTTTGTTGCTGACCTCCTACATACCTGCATAATGACATCTCTGTTTAAATTTCTTTATCCCTGCTATATATAATACTTAGAAACAATTCATACAATAGCCAGAAGAACTATAACTGAACAATATAAGTCAGAAATCAAAAAAATTTCGAAGAAAAAATCGTGGGGTCCATTTGGACCCCAGTTCGGGTGGACACGACTTTTGCCGGTTTGTAAACTAGGGTTAAGAAGGCTTACCCCTTTATAATTGGCGCAATTGTGATGGCTTCCCTATTTTAGGATCGGACATACGATAGTGAGGTTCCATTCATCGGGTATGTTTTCTGCCGACCATATCATGCAGATCAGTTGATGCATGCTCCTTTCCAACTGAACTCCAGCTGTCTTGAAAAGTTCGGCTTCAAAGGCCAACTGCACCTGCAGCCATTTGATTTAATTTTGCATATGGCCAGCTTAACTTCTTCTAGGTCGGGAGAACGGCATTCTTGATTATCATCCAAGCTGAATGGGGCGTTCTGCCTCTGACAGTCTGCAGAAGTGATCTTTCCAAATCTTCAGTAGCGACTGTGACTCTACAACTATGTTTGCCTGCTGGTCTTTACATGCTTGAGCTAAGGCCTTGCCAACTTGGCAGGATCCTTTTACCTTTTGGTAAAACTTCCAAATCTTAATCTTGTCATGGCTTCTCTCAATTTCTTCAAACGACCGCTTCTCATGCTGCATCTTTTTCTTTTTGAGAACTCGGTGTTCTTTTCTTCTTTTCGCCATGTGAATCTCGTTACACTGATCGTAAGCAGCCCTTGTTCGCTTTTGCATCAGCATTTGCTTTTTGTTTGGTTGCATTTGCCTGCTTTCTTCATCGAACCACAGTTTTTTTTGGAGGCTTAATGAAACCCAAAACCTCATAGGTTTTGACGGCTTATTGGCATTATTGCCATTGGTCTTCTATGTTTAATGCTGGCGAAGGAGGATTCAATGATAAATTGAAAGGACATTCGACTGGAAAAGGCACTGGCAATCTCTTGCGATTGTGGCTTTCCAACGTCATATCGCTTCACAGCGTTAGTTCGTGCGAGTCATGAACAAGATATCCTCATTCGTTCCTTGGCTACCACAAGGTAGTGGTCCGAGTCAAAGTTGGCCCCTCAGAAAGTTCGGACATATATTACATTGGACGAGTGCCTTGCGTCTATCGCAACATAATTAAATTGGCTGACGGTTGATTGATCTGGGGATCGCCATGTACCTTTATGAATTTTGAGATACGGGAAGCGTGTACTACTTACAACAAGTTTGAGCCCCGCAGCAAAATCGATTAGGTTGAGTCCGTTTTTCGGAGGTTTTGTCATGCATGCCATACTTACGGATTGTATTTCTAAAGATGTTCTCCTCCCTTAGTTTGGTGTTCAATGAGCACTCTAATCCATCATTTTGACATACATATTACTGGTTGATGGTGATAGTTCTTTCATTTAAACTTGCAGGCCAAGGTTTGTACGATTTCTTACACAGCTTTAACCATTCCTCCAAGTGAATGGGGGCGTCCAACCAAATCGGAGTAGATAGGAACTGGAAAGTACTTTAAAGGCTTGTCAATGTTTACCAAAAGTGGAAAATAAAAAGGGGACACAACAGATAGAGGATTCCCGGTGACTTACAACCATTGCCTTTGTGAAGGAATGGAAGTGACCTGGAAGCCGGTTCCAAACGGCTGAAGAAGAAAACGCTTCTCATGGCAATGGATTTACTAACGGAGGACTTGGAACTATTTCGCCTCTGTTGGGACTCAAACCACAAACTTTCGGGTTAACAGGTAGACATGTTAACTATCACTCCAGGGGTACCACAATGTTTACTTGCTCATCTTAAAAGGGCGTGCTAAAGCGAAAAAGAATATGTGTGCTGGTGTGGTAAAATTTAAATTTACTACCAATTCAATAGTTTTGGGTAGTTTTATTTTAGAAGACGTCATTCTTTGTATTATCCAACCGTTCGCTCTCAACGGTAAGTTGTATTGGATGTTTCCTATGCACGCCTCAACATCTCAGAAAATACATGGACTCTTCCTGTCCACTACCCCAGATATAATTGCGACAAGTGCTTCATTGTTACCTTTTATAAACAAGCGATAATAAACTTCAACCACTTGGTAAACAAACAACCATCTCCATACTAAAAGATGAGCAAGTCAAGTGAATAATTCTTTTCAGAATTTGAGGGTGAAAAACTATTGATTGACTATGCTTTCGATGGACATAAAGAACAATTGAGTTTTCCCAGGAACCACATGTGTCAGAAAACCTGCAATAGCTGAAACCATAAGCTATTTTTCCCACGATATGCACGTCTCTGTGACAAGTTGGGAGGATACTTTAACAGTTTCCATCACGATCACAAAATCATTCATCCATGAAGCTTTAAAAACAAATTCACTTCCAATAAAAACTTCGCATTCATCAATTTTCTGACAAAAAATTAAAATACCGAATTGAAAATAAAATGACAATATGCTCGTGACATGAAATGCACATGCAATTTGGACAGTTTAACGCCTTGCAGCAACGTGTTGTTGTTGTTCCAATTATTTATATGATACGCTCATCAGTTACAACACCAATTACATAGATACCAAGGACCGTAGAGACACGCAAGCTATAGTCTGATTAGTCTGAGAAACGATTTCAAGTGCACGTCACCTATAATGACGAAACATAAAAATTCCACCTCGATTGATCTTAATTATGCAATCTTTGGATTATGGACAAAGCGCACCAAGACAATCTATTTGAAAATTACTTCCAAACTGGATTTCATTCCCATGATTTGGTACACTCAGACCAATAACTAGCCACCCAACTACTTAATTCTTTCGTCTCTCAGTCCTAGCCAAGATCCTTTTTCCTTTTATTTTCCTCAACGAAGACGATGACGACGACGACGACGTGGGCAACGATTGATGCACTGATTCTAGAGTCCACTTCGGCGATGGGTGATGACGGGATAGCTTGTTACCTCTGTTTCGATATATTTTAATCTAGAACGAAAAACTTGCGTTGCAACTTTACGCGCGTTGAGTGCTGCAAATTTTCTGGCTTTCAATTACACGTTTGCTCGTGCGATCGCCGCAAAACACAGAAAAAGCAGTGCGAGAAGTTGAGCTGCTTAATTAATTTAGACCAGAGCCGAACCACTGCAACTGTGACAGCGTAAAACAAACCCAACGCAACGTCAGAAAGTGTTTACTTGTATATTTCCAGAACGGGAAACAAATATCAATTAATTATCCCATTTTATATGAGCAAGGGCGGACGGACGGTATACCTACCAGTCAGTGGTAGTAATGCATAAATGCTGCTCCTGACAGCGCAGTAACACTAACAATTATTTGTTCTGATTCTGTTGGCTTTCGTTTAGGAAAATTACTTTTACGTAAATAATTTCTTTGAGGCCGTGCTTCACGTACGTCGCCGTGCGTCGCATCGCTGACTTTATGGAAGATTGTGAATGTCGGTCGACAGCTTAACATTGCCAAATTAATAGGATTCCTACCGAAGGTTGACTCGAATGACACGGTTTGCAGAATGGTTGCGTATAGATTATATTCGTTATGGTTGGTTGATTGGCTTTATATTCTTCAATGACAAATAATTTAGATTTTATTTAATTTAATTAGCTTTGAAGACCACCTCAGCTTCGGATAGGATTAAAATTAAACTAATTTGATAGATTGGACAGTTTAAATGTCCGATTTACCTTGAATAAGTTAAGGTTGATTATAAAAATTAGAAAAAAAAAAATTGTTACAAAGCACCACCACGTAGAAATGTAAGTATTCCACGATGAAAGTTTTTTAATTGTGGTACCCGTGGTGTGATGGATAGCATGTCCGCCTGTCAATCCAGAGGATAAAATGTTTTTTACACGAGTATCGCCTTTCGCGAGGAACTGGCAAGTCCTCCGTTAGTATTCATTGCCATGAAAAGTTCTTTCTCGATTAGCCGTTCGGAGCCGGCAGAAAGTTGTAGGCCCCTTCCATTCCCTCACAAGGCATGGTTGTGAGAAATGCGCTAGGCTCTGGGGCTCCTCGCTCTGTTGCGCCACCCTATTTTTTTTTTTTTTTTAATTCTTTAATTTAAATACTTAAATTTATGAGATAAAGACATCCATATTACTTGATTCCTACGTTGGTAGGTAAGTAAAAAATAATTGCCTCTCTGAACTATGGTACAGGTGAAGTACTTTGACCATTTCTAGGTGTTTTAAGATTGAACGTGTCTATATGAACTCAATACGAGCTTACACTACACGTGAGATTTGAGAGTAAAAAAGTACTTGCAATTCTTGTTCGTTCATTTAATACAACCTTTTGGGGTAATTTATAGGGGAAAAAAAATATCGTGTGACTCGTGTTGGTTCGTTTAAAACGAAACCCATCAGAAAAAGATTTCAATTTCGTCAATCTAAAATGGATTTTTCACAGTCGTTTGAGTTCACAATCCCATGATGTTCGCAGAATTCCTGCTAAGAGTCACACTCGCGAATTTTGATTAATATCAGCTTAAAATTTTCTAACTGCCTGTTGTGTGACTTGCATTTGAATTACAAAACTAATAAAGTCTTGAAATTTACAGGAATTCTGCAAGCACTATTAGATTTTCTTACCAGTGCAATATTCATCTTAGATTGACCAATAACAAATTTTTTTTATCAGAAATGACTGAGTGACTTCGTTATAAACAATTGAACTTTGAACACGAGCCACACGAAGTCATTTTCACCTTCGCTGTTTTTCTGAAATTGTGAGAAATTTTGTTCCTTACATAACAAAAAGAGAATTCGTGTTTTGATTTAAGCTGTAAAGAGGCGATTGGTGATCGAAAAAGAAGCTTTCAAAAATTTAAAGATAACCCTACAGTAGAAAACTTAGATTTGTTCAAACGCGCCAGAAATATCTGTAATGCTCAAATACAAAGGGCTGAGGTCTTACATGAGCAAAAAGTAATGCAAAAAGTACTGTTGTGTCCAAAAGGAAGATCTTTTCTCAATATCTTAAGAACTCGACCACGTCATCGGTCCCAACGCTCGTTTTCAATGACTCTCCGTATGTCAGCTCCTTCGACAAAGCCAATTTGCTGGCACCTTAACTTGCTGCTAACTCGACACTTCCTGATAACATATTGGCCCCACCTGAGCTCGAGTCTACAAATTCTGTGATGAAGCAGATATTTTTTCGAACTCGCTCGGTTGCGAGAGTCCTCAAAGATCTCAATATACATAAATCCGCTGGTCCAGATGGTACCCCCGCCGTTATTCTGAAGAGGTTTTCTTCTACGTAGGCAAAACAATTGCGTAAACTTTTCCATCTTTCCTATCCTACTGGGATTTCCGAGCAGATGGAAAACTGCATTTGTCCAGCCGGTCCCTAAAAAAGACGAATTTTCCTCCCCTTCCAATTACCGTCCAATTGCACTATCGTCCCTTCTTTCCAAGGTCATGGAAACGTTGATAAACCGTCAACTTATAAAATATCTTGAAGAACTAAAGTTTCTTAATGACCGTTAGTACGGCTTTCGTAGCAAACGGTCCACTGGTGATTTGATGGTTCACTTCACCGAAAAGTGGAATCAATCGTTACATTGTTTTGGAGAAAGTAAGATTATTGCGCTTGATATTTCTAAAGCATTTGATAGAGTTTGTCATCAGGCTCTTTTATTGAAAATGCGTGCTTTTGGTATCGATGAGTCTCATCTTCGTTGGATTAAAAACTACCTTTCCGACCGTTCTATACAAGTTGTTTTGGATGGCTTCAAGTCTGATACCCACTTTATGAATGCTGGTGTGCCTCAAGGCTCCGTTTTGTCTCCGACTCTCTTTTCTCAAATTTCAAGTCCTCTCAACAGCTTTGCTGACTACTTGACCCTCAGCTTTTCATATTCGTTTCCAAATTCACGTTCTTGCTCTTCGGATTTGGAATTGGAACGGCTGCGTATGATTAGCTCATTGAATTCTGACCTTGACAGCATTGTTACATGGGGTCTTAAAAACCGAGTAGAATTCAATGCATCGAAAACTCAATGCTGTCTCTTGTTGTTGAAGCTTAACATTCCCCCATTGCCATTATCCATGAATGGTATCTGCATCCCAGAAACCGAAAAGCTGTCAGTACTTGGTATGTGTGTTAACGATGATCTTCGTTGGAATGACCACATATTTGAAGTCGCCAAAAACACTGCTAAATGCTTAGGCTTCTTGAGACGATGCAGGAAATTCTTCACCCCTTCTGATCTGTCTACAATTTATAAGGCCTTCATCCGCCCAAAACTGGAGTATAACTCCCATATCTGGTCAGGTGCTCCTCAAACATCTATGCGCCTACTTAATAGGGTACAAAATAGAGCTTTAAAATTGATAGGTGATAGTTCAATCGTAGAATCGATTGATTCTCTTGAACATCGTCGAAACGTCACCTGTCTCTCCTCTCTTATCGCTTTTTTCACAAATTGTGCTCTTGTGAAATTTCCAGCTGCATTCCTACCCTGAAACAATTTAGCCGCAACACCCGCCCCGCTAGGAATGCTCATCAGTTTTACCTTGAGCCCAATTTCGGACGTACAGTCAAGTATAGAGATTCTTATTTTAGTCTTACTACCCGAATGTGGAATCCTCTACCTGACCCTGTTTTTTCCCTACATCACGATTCACAAAAATTGAAAAGCAGTGTGCATCGGTGTCTCCTTTCAAATCCTCTCCTATTTTCCTATCTGCTCGCACTGTGTTCTATAACATTATAAGGGTGGTCATAGCCCCTTGAAGAGTGCGCCAATTATAAAAAAAATCTGTTCTCCAATATCTATTTTATCACTTCAGTTGAAATTCTTAACTTAAAAAACTTTGGATTGCCCATGGTAACGGTAGTTTTTTGTATAATTTTATAATATTTTATTGAATGGGCAAGAAATATGAATATAAATATAAAAAGTGTTTGGGTTAAGAACTAAGTTCTTGTATGTATTTAAACATATTTTTTACATTTATTTTACTTACAAAAGAAAAGGGGAAGAAACCTGGTCAAAAAAGAAGAATGTGCGAGGTTAATTAAGAAGGTATCTGAAATGGATGATCTAATCAAAAATAAAAATAAAAATTACTGGTCTTACATTCCGGAGGTAAATGGTCACATCAAAGATATCGATTTTCATTTTTTTTTTAATGACAAAATGGCTGTTTTTTAAACAAAAACTCAGAAAAAACACGATTTTTCATTTTTTTTTTTTTGCCAAGAAAGAGTTACACTAAAATTTCAAAATTCGTATGATATGGGCTATCTCTATAGTCTTAAAGAATATGTGGTTTAAAATTTTGTATTGTAAGGTTTGGTTAAAGTGGCTGTTAGCTCGGCATGTTGGCCCCATTGTGGTATCACAATCTAATGTATCCTTATTCTAATGGAACTATTTTGAGCTAACAATGAAGTGGGAGAAACTCAGAGCTTCCATGTGAGTAAGATCACTAGGGTCATAAATTAAATGCGATCCTAGTGTATCCCAAGGTTGTGAGTTAAAGCTAGGCACAAACAGAGAAGGTGGGAAATAGTTTCCTCTTCTTGCTGATCTATACAGCTTCTGCGAAAATCGTTTGAGACGACTCCCAGCCTTGCGGCATGTCTGCCAATAAGACAGTGTTTTGTGATGACACCTGTCGTCGCTGTCGCTCTAATTTGAAAGATTTGTTTGAATAGATTCGAAGATTTTATTTACAAGCCGCCGAAAAACATCATTCCTATGTACACACGTAAACGTCACCCAAAAGTACACATAGAATGCTTCTAAATATGTATAAAATTTAAAAAAGAAATCCCTCTGTTAACAATTCTTAAGAGAGTAAGCCCCTTAATTTTAATCAGAGTAATAAATATGCATCCTTAAAGAGGTTCTTGTTTCAAATGATACTTTTACATACTATAATGTGTACCATTTTAAAATCACTATGTAATTCAAGTTATCAAGAAATTCTCACGTGGCGATTGAAGAACCATTACAGCAATTCTTCAATTATTCGGTCTCAAATCGACATACTTCGAGCTCATGGCTAGAAAAAATCTCAATAGCGCAAAGGCTCTTCCCGTTTATAGAATCATTCCTCGAACACTGACGAAAAAAATTTGAAAAAATAAAAAGAGTAGCAGAACTGGTCCATCCGTTTAGTACTGTGGCGCATATCAAACACATAAAGCCATTGATTTATCCGTTCTCGTTAAGCGTTAGACGTAAGGTTTCAAGTATAAGGCTAAGCTTAGCATAGGTTTGCTACCATAAAAGTTCAGTATTGGACCTTTGCTTTAAAGGAAGTACCTATATGCACCTACGGTATAGGTTGTGTTGGTTGTTGTAAAACCTCATTTAAGAAATTTGGGTAAAAAAAAGAAGGTGTAGGCTGGTGTTGGTTTGTTCGGGACCGTCATAATGCAGTGGTTCAAGGGGGGCACTTCATTTATAGGAATAATTAAAGTCTTAAATTCCGTAGTTATCATTACTTTCACTCTTTTTCTTAAAGAAAATAATGCTTGATATCATAACATTAAAAAAACTATTACATTCAGTAAATAGAAAATCTAATTACGAAGAATTCCCCTGTTCACTTTTACAAATCGGTTAAGAACTCGCTGAGCCGAGCTGCACGCCAAATTAAAAAAAACACGTTCTGAGAGAATTGCGTTTAGCACAAAAATTTAAATTTAAGACATCCAAATTTTAAATACCCAAGTTTCACACACTTAAAATGCGTATTCATACAATACTCACACGAGACATCACAAAGAGCACTTGTGTCTAACTTAATGTCCTGGAGCTTCTTGAAATTGAACTGATGAGTTACTCTTTAATTATTTTCGTGCTGTCGGAACAGTAAACAAGAGTATTGACTTTATCGACATCGGAACACATGAAAGACTTTTAATATTTTAATTGCAGTACCCCCATGAAATTCTATGGCAATTTACTAGCTTTTTTACGATTTTTTTTATCCGCACGAGCGAATTATAATCCATTGTTTTGACACTCGCGTCCGAATAAAATAAATTTAGTTGTATAATAAAATTACATATTTTAATTTTTCAATGACAAAACAAATAAAATCCTCAAATCTCAGCGAAGACTATCACCACTAAGTGATTTTCAATTGAAACAACTAGGTACAATAAACTCATTTAAGATTAACAAATAGGAAACCACCAATACGAAATCACATTTTTTTGTGAATAGTGACATTAGAAGCAGTGGAAAAAGCTTCATAGGTATTATTTCTCTGGAAGTCGGTTTTCAAATCCTTATAAAAAGTAACCATAATGCACTCTGCATATGAATGTTTCTAAAGATTCATTTACTAATTTTATGCAACCCAATTTGTTGAATTTATGAATGTGTTTATTCCACCTTCTGAGTACCTGTTTGTATGGAGCTGTCAATCATTGATCTATTGTTCAATCCTTTTCTACAGGTAGGTACCGAGTAAGTGCTTGCCATACAGAGCATACGCTTTTCTATTGTCCGATGATCTCATGATACACAAAAAATACAATTCAAAAGGATTATATTAGGCGATCAATACAAATGTAATGGTTTGTTACGCAAATACCCTCTCCATGCAGACAAAAGTGAACCCACATGCACCAAAGCATGCCAGCCAGCGATTCAATCCAATTGATTTGCTTACATAGGACCATCATAATAATCGATAAAATCCTTGTTTTGTTCTTTCCGCCCTCGTTTTTTTCCGACAACCAAATTTTATATCGCCTCCATGATTTAACATAATCATTTTGGTTCTGTGACCAATCCACTTAAGAACCGATCCGAACAATATTTGCATTTGCAGTGTGGACTTCTATGGTCCGTTGGTCGGTAAGGATCGGCAATGGTACGTAAATCGCACCGACAAAGGGTTACTTGGATCGATTATTCAAATTGTTCTACACAACGATTGTAAATAAATAAGGATGCACCTCAACCAGGTGCTTTAAGAGTGCTCCTTAGGTTCTCTCATCTCACCTTCTATTTCACACAGCTACCATTGAAGAAGGGTAAACAATTTGTTGCGGTTGCGCTACCAAACTCCACAATCAACCGACCGACACGGACAATATAACTCGACGGTGAGTATGCTCACGTACTGTGTAATGTTGGTGCGTTATGATCCTTAAGAGTGCGAGGGATCAGAGATCAAGTGCCATGTTTACCAATATAGCGGCGAAGACACGTTATGGATGCCTGTACTGCTGCTGCTGCTGCTATTATCGGCAATAGTGGTCATCCTTCATTCAGCGCCAGCGGGTGATTACTGCTCGTGATTTATTGAGGCGGTGATCCGCCCATCACTTCTTTTTCTCTCTTTCCATGTTGGGTTGTGGTTATTTTGTGTTGCACAAAGTGGGGCTTGTGGATGAGAAAAAAACACTAGTTCTTCACTTTTCGGTTATTAGAAACTTCTAAATAAATAAATAAATGACTTCACCACAAAGTACAAATATGAAAACTATATTCGTAAAATCTGGCTATGATTTTGAATCTTAAAGTAGTCTAGCACCTTGGTGAGTGATTTCTGATGTGAATTCAATCCCCTTTGTCACCTGAAGTCGTGTCTGTGTAAACGTGCCATTCTAAATGTGCAGAAACTTTTGCATAGACAAAGACTTCGACGAACGTGTGCCAGTGAAATGAGCCCTCAAATTAAACTGAATAAAAAGGAGAGACTGACATAGGCTGAAAAAAAAAACGACAGAAAAACCCCGAACAGGAAAAGAAGAACTCTTAATAAAATCGATACGTACACCTGGTGTATGGTGGAGCTCTATTAATAGTCGACCCGCATGCATGATCATGCGTCGTGTGCCACACAGAACAAATATAAATGGCACAGGGCAACCTGGGGATCTGTCTGAAGGTTGTGTGGCACGACAGACAATGTCTTTAGATGTAGAGAGACACCATCACTGCTACTTCTCTACTATACAATCCTTCAACCGGCAGCAGGTTAAATAGGCGCTATGGCTGGCATAGAAACCACGATGACGGGACATATTATGAAAGCTGGTGTGGCGCATGTTGTGAGTGTGCGGCGCAAGATATGTTTTAATTCTAAAGCGCCCGCATTAGACCGTAAATGGCATGGCAGTGACTTCTGGACTCAAGCTGATGGATACATTTTTATTACTTTTTGAGTTTTGTTTTCGTTTTTGTGCTTTTTTTTTCATAGAAGTCGAAATGAAATGGAGAGTGATAAATGGTTAAATGATTTTATCCAGCTTTTTGTTGTTTCGTGACAATTGAAAATGAACCTGGGTCGAAATTTGGTAGACAAGCTTATTTGTAATTAGAACTGCTGTTGAACTTGACATGGCCGTTGATAATTTATGAGAAATCTTAAAAACAAATGTACAGGCCAAATCAAAAGAGCTGAGTTTAGAACTTCTTTCTTATGTCCAGTAGAAAAAACTGTGTGATCCTAGTGTTCTAGTTTTATTATCCCGTCGCTTCACATTTGCATTGGTGTAGTTAAAATACACTAATGTTCTTAAAGACTATCCGCAATCAGTACATCAGCTAAATTTCAGTACATGTTATTGAGTTATTTAAGTTTTTCACATTAGCTGTTTTATCTCTGGAAAATAAAGGATTTTTACCAATTTTCTTGTATAACAAATACAAAATGTGGTTAGTTGTATTTTTTGTTTCATATTTACACACATGGAGAAAAATCCTTCAGTGCTAAGGAAATTATTTGAAAAACCGGTGTTTAGGCTTTGCTGTTGTCCTAAGTTGTAGCTCCATATGTTCATGTCGGACATGCTTCAATCGTTGCGTTATTTGAACATTAACACAATTGGCAAACATTCAATTTGTGCTATGATACTTCAAATACCATCAGTACCACTTGAAACCACGAAATAAATACAATGCATTTGAACAGAAGTGGTGATTGCGAAGGAGTGGCCAGCATTTTTATCATGTAAATACATAATGTACATTTGATAACAGCATTATCATATTTGTAGCCGTTTTCTATTTCTGGCATCCTTTTTCAAGAGCAAGTATTTGGTATCTTTGTTTGTCGCAGCTTTGATATGTTTGTGGCAGATGTAAGTTGTTTGTGGAAGTAATGGTCTTATTATATTTTAGCATTCCGTCTTCTCTGAGCTTGAAACATATTTTTGCAGATCAAAATAAAGGCTTTCATACATACATGTGTATATTTATGGGGGCAGTGAATTAACTCTAAATTACGTAAGTGGTGAGATCCTCCGCGGTAATTAAAACCTTGGACTCGAGCAAGTAGGAAGCATCAATATAACCAGTAATGAGCTGTTGGATGAATATTAGATCGCTGCGTCTTTGGGAAAGGGTTTGCAAGCTTATAAGCTGAATACGGTGCTCATACGGAGGCAGATTAAAAGGATCCTCCCAAGGAAGACCCTTCAGAGCAAAGCGTATAAATTTATGTTAAACTGCCTGAATACGAGACTTATGAATTTCAAACAGTATGGAGACCAGACTTGAGATGCATACTCCAGATGGGGGCGAACATTACAGTTATACAAAGATAGTGTTACATAAGGATCATTAAATTCTTTTGCCCATCTCTTTATAAGACCTAGCATAGAGTTTGCTTTCATTATATCTTTTTGAGGAAGTACGCGATCAATAGCATTCTTAACGGATTTAAAGTTTTCACATCGTCTACGAAAATAAAAATTTTACTATAAGAAATGCATGAGACCATATCATTGATTGCGACAATGGAAAGTAAAGGTCCAAGGTGACTGCCTTGTGGCACACCCGACAGGGCAATAAAAGTGTTCGAAAAGCAGCTACGAAATTCAACTTGATAAGTTCTATTCTGCAGATAGGAACAAATGCATATAAAAAATTCAGTGGGAAAACAAAATGCCTAAAGCTTATTTAATATAACATCATGAGAAAGTTAATCGAATGCTTTGGAAAAGTCAGTGTAAATACAATCGAGTTCATACCCATTTTCAAGAGAAATGGAACAATTATGATAAAAAGATAGCAGGTTGGTTACCGTTTATCTTCTTTGGATAAAACCATGCTGTTGATTGCAAATAAGTGAAGTGATACGCTATTACAGAAGGGCATTTTTTTAACAGAATTGGCGGTATACCATCTGGACCATAAGAAAAGTCATCATGAAGAGATGATAACAACTGTAAAATTGTATCTATGTTAGAAGGTATATTTTTGAAATTTACTTGAGGGTAGTTGAGTAAATTCGAAAAGTAATTTTCGTAAATATTTTCACTAAAAGAGCTTCGAAAATGAATCGCAAAGACATTGCAGATACCGGCAATATCCTTTAGAGTAGTATTACGGAGTTTGCTGGATAACCGTCCGATTTTTTTTTTCGAATTGACAAAGCGCCAGAAACTTTTTGGATCATCTTTGAGAGAAAAGCCCATACGGCTAAGGTAGTTAGAGTAAAGAGTTTTGCAGAGCATATTGAAACTTTCAAAAAGATCAATGTACAAGTGCTGGTCGGCTGTAGAATGCGTTTTAATAAAAGCTTTCCAGGCTTTATTCCTTTTATTCCGCAGAACCTTAAGCTCTTCGGTATACCAAGGTTGACAAAAGCGAGAATTTTTAAGAATTTTTTGAGGAATAATGTTTTTTTTAATGTTTATAAATACCAGCTCTGCTTAGTTCTGCAGAAAGGAAACCAAAATCCGATATCCGGTAGTCAAAGGTATATGAACAGTCATATGTATTACTACGACTATAAAAATCACTACTCAGGTCTAGAAAGATGTCTAAGGCTTGGTGAAAGTCATCTACGTTAGTAATGCCATATTAAGATGTAAGAACAACAGTACTAGCTGCGTCAGATGAAAGTACTAAATCAAGCATGCGATTCGTATAGTTTTTGATACAACTTGTTTGCTGTTAGTCCGAAGAAATAATATTATATAGCATCCGAAGCTCTTTTTGCTACGAAGTCAGGGAAGCTACTTGAAAAGATCCGCCTTCGAAGGAACCCAATTTATTTCTGGTAAATTAAAATCGCCCAACAAGAAAATATAGTTTTCCGAGCTACACAATTCAATTACATGATTTAAAACCAAAGACAGCTCAATATAAGCTGAAATAGTACTCTTAAAAGGTATTTAAACGTCATAAATACTATTTGATTGTGCGGACAATTTGACACACAATACATCAACTTTCAAGTCGAACAGAAAAGTTATTTGGGAGGACATAAAAGTATTTCTTACAGAAATCAAAGCACCACCTCCCTCATCTTCTGACTTTTCATAGTGTCGGTCTATTTATTTATTTATTTATTTATTTAACATCAGTTAGAGATCATTAACATCTTCAATTAGACTAGCGAAATAAATGTGATAAATATGTTTATAATACAATTTAATATAATGCATAAGGATACGTACGGTAAACAGAAAATTCTTGGCTAAAAAGCTCAATGTCCATATGACTTGAATTAAGCCAGGTTTCTGTCAAAACAAATATGTCATCCGAGAAAATATGAGAGTTTAGGTAGAGATTGGTATTTTCGTATGAAGCCCTCTAACATTTTGGTAAAAGAGGGTAAATTACTTAGTTTTTTGGGAAAGACTGTGGTTCAGGTACCATCTTATTTTTTTTTGCGAGCTGGGAACTCTTTTACGAGAGTACCAGTAGGCCAAGATTCAATATTCAATATATAGAATCAGAGAGAGAAGGAGGGGTAACCAATTTAAACTTCTTCTAGAAACTTCTTCATGTGAGTTGGTGGAACTTACATGCATTGAATATCCGATTAAAGATGGCGTACTGTAGATAAGATAAGTCCTTATGGTTGAAAGGTCTTCAATTATTGATTTCAGTTTTAGTCATTGTAGAGAATGATTTCAGAAGAGTGCTCACTGCTTTGTTACACTTTGAAAATTAAGTTCTTATTATGAGCAACTGTAGAAATTGAATTGTTTTAATTTAGAAATTTAATGCAGATTTGTCTAACGTCGATGCTCTTCCTCTTGCTGTCAGTTATGGTTTCAACGGTAAGTTTCGTCTCTCGGTACTTTCAGTTATGGTGACAAGTTTTTTCTAGCACTCTACTTGCTCGCATCCAGTTGATCTGGTGGTACTATTAAGAAATAGATCTTTGAACCTGAAGAAAGAAGTTCCACTTTAATCATACAGAGCAGAACGCCAGAGTGTTCTACTAACAATTAAAAGAGTTGTTTTTTAAGAAACCCCCTTGTACATTTACAAATCTATTTTTGGGGTCACTCCCTGCCAATGACGATACTTTTTTCTATCAAAGTAATGCCCAAACTTTCTACGGTTGTATCTCACAGTTGCTAAAACACTTAAATGTATTCACTTCATGTTCCATCCAAAGCAAACTTTATCAAATATCCCATAAAAAGTTCACACAAACTATTTGAAATATTTTCATCTGTGAAATGAGGTTCGAGGATATACCAAATAAATTTTACAAAGAATCCTTCAATATTGTATACTGGGTCTAAGAGATAACTTTTAATCACAAGGCCTTCGGAGCAATTTAGTTCGGCGATAAAATCATTGCACTTAGTCTGTGGGTTTTCCGTTCTCATGATACTTACTTAGGAATGAAATATCAAAACTTCACAACCCAGCACCGCACATCGAAGACATTCAAGGTCTTAATGCATAAAGAGCTAATCCCGCTCCTCCTCCTGTTGCAGTCCATGTTGGACAATTCCTCCAACAACGCTCTGATTTCATTCATAAATTTGCAAAGTAGGTACACGCAAAAGAAAAATGTGATAAAAAAAACTCCAGAAAGGAGCTACAAGCGCAAAAAAAATGAAAAGGAAAACAATGAGCTCCACAAAAAATAATCATGTGAATCGTTTCGCATCTGAAGGAGTGTGCTCCAGTGTCCAGACCTCTTTGCATCGTGCATCGTGTGTTTTGTGCATCCGTTCTGGCTGCGGAAGCTATCACTCCATTCAAGTTTTACAACATAGAAATGGACTTGAATTGCATTCTCCCCCGTTCCCACAAAACACCTACATGTTGGTGGAACGTTGATGGCTGCATAACATTCACAATGCATTTGGCCGTGTGAGTAATTGTTTTGAAAGAAGAAGTTTCTGCCTTTCAAGTGATTTTAAATAGTTGTTCAATTTGCTTAACGTTTTGTAGTTGCAACTATATAGTTTTGTCATTGAGTGTGAAAAATGGAATAAAGAAAGCGAGGTCCTGCTGGGAGTATTGAAAATTTGTTGTTCTATTGTTTCTTTAATTGCAGGTAAGAGATTAGTTTTAACTACAATGACAACAATGAGCAGGTACGGTATTTCCCAGGGTTAAAGTGAGAGGTGTTTTCTTTAATGAGATACGTATTACCTGTTAAATGAAATTCCAAAAGAAAGGAAAGCCGTAGGACACTTTTGATGACAAAGGATCGAGTGAAACTGTCGTCGCACCATTCGAAAACGATTTGATACGTACTGGGACTTTTGAGAGAAGAAAACAACACGGGTTAAAACGAAAAGAGTGTTTTAGACTTCAGAGATGGTGCAAAAAATATCCAATAGAAAATGCATTTGATTATGTTTAACATCAATTTTATTCAACTTCCTTGTCGAACAATGCCCAAAACTATAAGCAGTGCAAATCAATTAGAGTTGTGCCTTAGACTTCTGTGAGGTGTTTTGTCATTTGGTGTTGAACCAATTCTAATTTAATTTGAGCTACCGGAGGCACGCATGGAAATATGCAATTTTTTTATGAAATTGTATTTTTCAAAGGAAGAGTTAGTTGACACCCAAAAACGTACGATTTCACTTTTTAGTACTTTAACACACATTCACTTCTGTTATTTTTTTCAGATACCATTTTTTTTCAATTTTATTAAATCCAAAATGAGTACTTCAAGTGATGATCGATCGTTGAGATAAGATTTAAATACAAACACAGAAAAAGAAAAACAAGTCGAAAGGCACACTTTTACGACACCTAAACGAGTTGAAATCTAAAATAAGTCATTAAAATTTATAGTCGCCACGTTAGGTCCAATTCACTGTTCAATGTCTTTTAATCATCAATTATGCAGGTATTTATGTCATAAATTAAGACTTATGCCGGTTAATTCTAGGAGAGTATTACTCTTAAAAAATCTATGTGCATCCGCGTTGAGTGGATCAAATCGGGGACTACAGAATTACTAGGAAAATGTAAAAGGTTTTTACGTCAAATCTTTTGTTTGCGCAACCATGATTCCAGGACGATTCATTTAAGAGGATCATCTTCTTTTGTAATGTTTATTCTATTTATTGATTCAGATTTTGATAAGGACTCGTTTCAATAAAAGAAAACCATTTGGAGAAAGATATCCTCTTAGTTTTGTGTATACAATTCGTGATTGGGAGAAATTAAGACTTAAGGAGTTCTTAGGAAATAATGATTTTAGTGAATTCATCAAAGAATTGCCGAATCCTTGTTGGTTTTGTTTTAACCACCTCATTATACGACCATAAATCAAATCTAAAAGTGGACTAATTACTCCTTCTCCTAAGGAAGTAGAGTGCAACCCTTTCGTGGTGAGCTGATTAAGTCATTAAAAATGTATCAATTTTACGGAAACATGGTATTTGGCAGACACTTAAACTCGTATATATGTACTAGTGAAATGAAAATTGATGGTTTTTTCTCATCGGATCCAGAGTAAGAAGGATTCATAACAAACAGACTTAATTGCAATGCTGAATGCCTTGGTAAACAACCTTTTCTAAAATGAGAAGAGAAGAGTACATTCTGTTTACAACGAAACTAAACTCAGTAATGTGAGAAAAGAAACTTCTGTTAAGCGGTTGCAGAGAAACTAAAAACCAATGTTAACTAAAAACAAGAAAGCTAAGGAGTAAATTTATCAAAACAAGTTGCCATTTGCGTAGCATTATAAATAAAAAAAGAAATATCTAATTTTATTGTGAAAAAATATTCAAGAACTACTACTATATTCATATATATGGTAAGCGTATCTGTTTGTTACACCAGAGGTTCATGGTTCGAATACCAACAGAAGTCAATAAAAGTTCTTCCATATTTATCACCTTTCTCGAAGAATTGGCAAGTCCTTCCATAGTAAATTCATTGCCATGAAAAGTGATTTTAGGTGCAATTATTTTTTCACCGAATTAAATTGTTCCGTAGGCCTTGTGATTAAAAGCTATTTTTCAGACCCAGGATAAATACTTAAGGATTCATTGTAAAAATTATTTGGTTGAGATATTTGATAAAGTTAATTTACGAAAGAACATGAAGTGATGTGATTTAAGTCTTTTTTGCAAAAGTGAGAGAGATGAAATCGTAGAAACTTTGGCCTTTGCTTAATTGGAAAAAAGTCTAATTACAAATATGGTAACTGCTTTAGAGTGACCACGAAAAATAATTATGTATGTATATACATATAATGGGGTGTTTTCGAAAAAGCAACATTAAAAATTGTTATTAAAACACTCTGACATTCTGCTTTTATGATTAGAGTGAAAATCCATTCATCAGGTTCTAGTCTCTAATAGTACCACCAGGTCAACTGAACCGGCAAGTAGAGTAGCTTCTTGCCGTTGAAACGATTACTTAGGTACAGCACGAAGAAGAACATCGACGCTAAACAAAAATTGTATTAAATTTATTAATTACTATTGAAGATCTCAAAGCTATTAATATATTTCAATAACCAGCAGCTCATAAAAAAGAGCCCCAAACTTTCACCGCAACTTCTGGTCAAATGCACGGTCATTAGTTTCGTGGTTTCAAGTTGATAATACTGGCATTTGATATATGTCCAATTTAGCTTTAATTTGAAGTATAATAGCATTGTTTGAATGTTTGCTAATTACGATAATGTTCATATAACGCAACGTTTGAAGCCTCTCGATCAATAACATACGGAGATACTCCTCTTAGAAGTTGTAACAACAGACACCAATTTTCCACATATTTTCTTCAGCAGTGAGGTAAATTTCTCCAAGTATGGTGTGCTCTATGGTCGAAATGTGTCACCGTAAAAATGCCGACAGAAAGGCAGTTAAGGCCAATTCGCAGTGATATGGTCGAAACCGAATGATCTCCGAATTTGTTTTGGCTGTGATTGAAGATCATATGATAAGTAAAGGATGTTTTATTTGTGACGAGTGCTTTTCAATTTGGCAATACTTTATGGGAGTTAATCTTTTGGACATCTGTCACTTCATTTATGCTTAATTTGGCTCGAAATCTTTAGATAATCTAGACTCTAGAGCAACGTTTGCAACTACTGAAAATTTATTTACCTGCATCCAAGAAACCGAAAAGCTGTCAGTACTTGGTATGTATGTAAACGATGATCATTGTTGGAATGACCATTTATTTGAAGGCGCCTGAAACGTTGCAAAATGCTTTGGCTTCTTGAGACTATGCAGGGAGTTCTTCAGCCCTTCTGATCTGGCTAAAATTTGTAAGGCCTTCATCCGCCCAAAACTGGAGTATAACTTTTATAATGTGGTCAGGTGCTCCTCAAACATCTTTGGGCCTCTTGATAGGGTACCAAATAGAGCGTTGAAATTGATAGGAGATAGTTCAATCGTAGGATTGATTGATTCTCTTGAACATCGTCGAAACGTCAGCTGTCTCCTTCTCTCTTTTATCGCTTTTTCACAAAAATTGCTTCAGCGAAATAGCCAGCTGCATTCCTGCCCTAAAATAATTTAGCCGCAAAGGCCGCCTCTCTAGGAATGTTCATCAGTTTTACCTTGAGCCCGGCTTCAGGCGTACTGTCAAGTATGGAGATTCACATTTTACTCGCACCACCCAAATGTGGAATGCTCTACCCCTAGAGTACGATTAACAGAAGTTCAAAAGCAACGTGCATCGGTGTCTCCTTTCAAATCCTCTCCTATTTTCTTAAACTGTGTACTAAAACATTGTAAGGGTATTCGTTGCCCCCTGATGAGGGATTGCAATCCCGGGATTCGGGATCCCGAGTCTTTTTTTGGTCCTTAAAATCCCGGGATTAGAATCGTAGAATCCCGGGATTTTCGGGACTGATTTGTTGCTTATTTTGGCAAACTTTTCCGATAAAAAAATTTTAAATTGGATTCAACTTGGTTTTGAATTAGTAATAATAATTAATAACAATTTTTTTCACTGTAAATCACTGTTTGGGTGTATTCCAAAACAAAGTTAAAAAGTTTGCCGTTCCTGTGTGCACAGCTCTGTATATGAATAAATGAATAGAACACATGAAGAAAGTATTCAAATATTCAAAATGAAAATAATATTTAAAGGAAAAGAGAAACACACAATCAGTTAAGGAGAAGTATTCAAAATGAATAGATTGATAAAAAAATAAGCGAAAGTTTGCAATTCTTTCAAAAATCGACTCAACATTCACTTTTCTGTGGAGATCTAGGGTTAAATTGTACCGAGGGAGATTTAGCTTTTTTTTTCAAAACTTTATTTTGTGATAATTGTAATTTCTTTTTATTCCAAAAAGCTACTTTAGCCCATATTGGACATCCACATTGCATAAAAATAGCTTTGTGAATAAATATCTTGTTTTCATTTGTGAGAGCAGATTTTCGATTTATAAAAGGCTAAAGCATCCTAATTGCAAGAACATATTTTGAGTATCTACTACGACCTTTATCATTGGCTTAAAAATGATTGAAAACTAGATTGTGTTTTGAGAACTTTCAAACTAGTTCGTATGTTTCGTCGTATGTTTTTCGAGACTTCCATTCTTTTCATTGTTTTTGATCTATTTGACTATTCTTAAAAGAAAAAAATTAGTAAACGAGTTTTTGGGTATCCTTTCTCTTTTTCTAAATCCCTTTGTACATTATTTTTTCTTTTGTATTTTTGAGTGCTAATGTCGCTGTGTTCAAAGATGGTCTCAATTTAAACTTAAATTTGAAAACAAAAAACAACTTAGTTTATGTACATTTCCTTCATAATGCTTTACGTTTTTTAACTATAAGAATTTCTCATAAAATGACGAGTTAAAAAACAATTTGAAGCTAGTTAAATTACTACAAAATCTCAATGCAAGCTCTGCACAAAAGAGTTAAAATCATTAGAGAAAAGAAGCAAAAGGTTTTCACACCAATTTGTCATCGAAACACCACAAAAAATAGATTTAAATATAAATCAGCTATCAACCAAGTAACTTTTTTAACTGTCTAAATTATTAAGCCAATCCCGGGATTGACATATCTGAATCCCGAAATCCCGGGATTGAAAAAACCTCCCGGGATTGCAATTCCTAGACCCTGATGTGCGCGTGAATTTTAAAAAAAAAAAAAAAAATATATCGTCATGCTAGCGTGACACATCGTGCGCTGCGTCCAATATTCGGCTTTCATAATCACTCAGCAGAGACAGTAACTCGAGCAGCCATAGATCGGTCTCGCATCAAGTTTATACTCTAGTCTAGAGGATATTTCGCATCTTCAGAGACACCGTACAGTGCGCACCGAAGGCGGCATCATTGATGCGGAGCATAGTAAAAATAATAGAAAACCCGAATGGATCAATCCGCCATCACGCTTAACAATCGGAGGTGTGCCCATCCACTTTTGATTAGAAGTACACTGTCGGTTGAATTGTTACGAAATAAGCATAAAGAGTCATGACAATCCACAAACCATTGTAGAAAACCCGCGCCATAGCATTTTAGTGTCATTGTTTGGTGTGCTCTATGGACAGAGGCAATCATTGGGTCATATTTCCTTAAAAATGAAGCCGGACATAATGTTAAAGTCAGACGGGAACGGGGCCATGATTCATGATTTTTTGTTTGTTGGAAGATGTTGATATGGACAACCCTTGGTTAAAATAAGACAGCGCTACATGTCACACAGAAAATGAAACAATCAATTTATCTGAGGAAACTTTTGGTGGTCGCATTATTTCGCGTCGTGTGACTGTGGCTTGTCCTCCCAGATCGCACGATTTAACGCCGCTAGAATATTTTTGTGTGGGAGTGCTAAGTCGCTTATCTACGCACATAAGGCCAAAACGATTTACGCTTTGGAGTTATTACAGATAAACATCCCCAAATGTTGCAAAAAGTAGTTGAATAATCAGCCTTTCGGCTGAAATTTATTCGGGCCAGCCTCGGCGACCATTTGCCCAAAATCATTTTTAAATCATAACAGCAAGCTCTTATCTTTATATAAAAGTCGTGATCATAGCATCAAGTTGCATGCGTTTTATTTCTTCCTTAAAATATACACTACAAGAACAAACACCCTTTAGATGTATCGTGTCGGGGCAGCAAGTCACACAGTACGATCAAATATGGCTGGTCGCGTAGTTTCAAGTCCTGGCGACGCCAATTTCCACCAATATCATGCAATTTGACAAGGTCAGACTTTAATTTGTGAGGCTACGCAAAAGACCGTGTTAACGAGATTAATTTTCAAACACTTGACTTTTTGAAAACCAATATTACTATATAAACCCTTACGTCGAAACGTGCGAAAAAGAAGCGTATGCATCAAAATTGCACCTCTACGTGCCTTTTGTTTAACTCGACTTTCAAAATTGAATAATGGATGACCCTTTAAATCAAACCATAAACAACGTCATTGGATATGATTTTAACCACTTCTCAATATGAAAGCATCAGGCAAAGTTGTAAGTTCAGTAGTCGAGTTACAGACCAGTACATATACAAATTTAAAAGTGTTAGTCATTTAGACAAAGTAGACTCTAGGAATCTATTTATATACAGAATACAACCCATTATCCCGCAATACCACCCCAAGACGAGTTCAATGACAACAACTCATTTGTAACATAGCGAAGAGTTCTCTAAGAATCTGCGTTTTACTCAGGTACAAAAGCGGGCTCATCAGTTAAATGTTGTCATTCTAAGACCCAGTATTAAATAAGTGTAGGTACAATCCGAATAAAGTTTACTAGGACCCAGAAGCGAATGAGAGTGACTGGGCGAAGCGAAAATTTTTAGAGTTAAGATCACCAAATTATTATTAAACTTTGTTGATAGATTCAATCAACTCCGGATAGAAACTCTTTGGTGTTTCTCATTTTCTTAAACCAGCTAAGTCGTCCACATGATAAACACAAAGCGAATATGATCCTAATTACATCAATGCTTTCCTAAGTGAAACGAGAAGTCAGTAAAAACTGGCAGATTCTTACGAGCAAAATGTGTTGAAAGCTGTAAGCTTAGTAGAGAATTGGTTTAATACGACCGACACCACGCCTAAGTGAAGTTGCTGCTATGCCCCTACCAGTGGTAAGGTGCTGTGAAGAAAACTCCCACATAAATGCGTTATCCAACCCATCGAAACATTGTTGGCTAAAGCAAGTAAACACTCTTCTTCAACTTTGAAAATTCAAAATCCATTTATATGCATACACTTGATATGTGTTTATTGGCTAGACTTTATACAAGCTTCGAACACACAGCTTATCACTGTTATACATCATTTTAATGGCCAGCGGTCAAGTACCATTACTCAATATCACTAACAAGGTGAGATACTAAATTGAAGTTCGCTTCTTTTTCACAACAGCAAATTAGTTTCCTCTCCTTCATTGGCAGGAATTGCCTGCAGTACTTTTGTTTCGATTCCTGTAACATTGGATTCAACCGAGATGGTACTTAAGAGATCCATTCCAAGCGGTAGGATTAATGCTCAGTGACTTGACCACTAAAGATACCATCGTGTGGGTCTTACCGATTTTCTCTATACTTGCACAGCACATGTTTGTTGCCTTCAATAACAATAATAAAATCGGCGAACATTGTGCGCGCACATATAAAGTTGCTACAATTCGATTTGGGTGGGCTATACGACACGGTGGAACATCGGCTGGAGTATGGTCAGCTACCATTCAATACTTGGTCCTAACTTATGGCATTTGTGCAATACAGGCTATCGATCGATCGTAGCCAATTATCAAAATAAATAGCAATCAATTTGTACGAGATTGAGGGTAGAATTGCTTGAGTTCGGTTGCGTATGTATGAGCCTAACAAGGATTGAGCGTAAAGTGATCTGAAATTTGAAACCCATTCGATTGTTGCAGGCTATTTTCGAAATACGATATGATTTACTGTCCAATAGTCCGAATGCATGATGTGCAACGAATTGCGAGTATTGCAAATCGATAATCGATATACATCGTGGAATGAGAGTGATTGTAATTAAAGTTATTTAAGGGGGATTAGGGGTCATTATTTATGATTTTTTAGGTTTTATTGCATTCGTAGGCGGTTATCAAGAACTAATTTGGTGTATAATTTCTTTTAATGATTTCAACAAATGATCATCTTCTAGTTTAACAAGAAAAAGTATTGGCCGGGGGATGGAAATGGGCTAGTCAACAGCAAATGAGCAAGATTTTCGTTCATGTTTTAGAAAGTTGTGGTCAGTAGTCTCTTATTTCGAACACCACACATTCTGCATAGAATTCTTTTTTTGTTTTGTAAGAAAATAGACACCATCACAGCCATCACAACTGGCAGTTCTTCCCCCAGAACTTAAAACAAGACCTTTGTTTGCTAATCTAACAAGACTACATTTCCTCCATAATTTGGTCGATGAGGGAGTGGGAGACCGAATTACATTTCTTATATTGACTGTACTCCAGGTGAAAACTCATATAACCCATTTTTAATTTAAAAACACCGTTGAAATATGACCTAAAAAACTAGCCACACCTATGAACCCTAAACTGCCTACATAATTATTTTTCACGAGCAAAGATATTTCATTAAACATCTTTCATTCAGGTTTTCTAACCACCCCACTATGAAATACTTCAAGGAAGAACCATCTGTCTCTGTTTGTTCCTTCCCTACGCAAAGCAAAGCACCCATATGCTAAGTCCCGTTTTCGACACTCTAACTCAAGGATTTTCAAATCAGAACCCTCTCTGTAGGTAAACTCTTTCAATAGATACGAGTAGATAGATCATCATGGCACAAGCAAATATATGCAACCCTTCGACACTGAAAAGCAAAGACGAAAATTATTGTAGAGCAATGATTATGACAACAATAATGGGAAACCGTTCTGACTGAGGGTTCGATTCGGTTTCTTGTTTTCTTACCGTGAAATCATAATGGAATCGACCGGCAGGTGTCATCTCATAGAGAAAAATAGATTTGAATGCGCTGTGTAAGTATATCTACTTGAGAAACATTGTCATAGAGGGTGAAATTCGCGTGTCACACTACATACCTTTGCTGTCAACTGTATTGTCGCACAATTCTTCAATTATTTGGTAACACATTAGCGCATGCGACCAATGATTGCTGTTACCGCTACTTGTTATTCAACAATTCTTGAAAATACCCGCCCTGACCGGCTGTAGCATTTGAGTTGAGGGCTCTCCTGAAAGGAAGTAACTCACGCAGATGGAAATGTTTTTTTCTTTTTCATTATTATTTTGATTCATGTATGGATATTTGATTCAATGTTATTATTATGGTCTGAAACGCCCACTGGACGCATGCGCTGTAATTTAATATCATTTTGATTGTTCTCTATTTTGAGTAGGCAATTGTGGATAAGATTCAGATTATTTTAGTATCGTTTGCTTCAGGATAGACTGTACTTTTGAACCTACTTTAAAGAATCAGGAAAAGGTAAACAATAAACATGAACACGCGTCAGGGTATGAAATTTGAGCATTTCAAGGTCGAAGAAGAATGGGGTTGTACATTTATATGAGCGACGGAATTTATTAGGAAGCTTGGTATGGTTTTTCGTGGTCCCTACTTTTTTTGTTTTTGTTTTTTTTTTTGCTGATTCTAAGTTAGTAGGTACATTAGGTTCCAACTTATTTGACTTTTTTGAGAATCAGTTGTTTAAAAAGCAAGTTAAGTGTTTTGAGAGTGTATGTATGGGTACCTGCAATTATTTGTTTTTTTACAAAGCACACTTCTAATTTTTGCTGTTATTTTTTAGATAACAGAACAACTTAAAAGATATAAGTGCGTATAATTACCATAGTACGGTGAACCACCCAATCATTGGCACCATAAGAAATCTCAACTTTTTTGGGCCATAATTATTGCGAATAACAGAAAATAGTCCACATTTTTTTGATTTTTAAATTTTTGATATATTTTTTCTTTATTAAAGTAAACGGAAGCTTAATTCATACAATGAAAGATTAATTAATGAATAAAATGTTCATCAATGTCTTCATACAAAATGATTGGCACAATTTTCCAATCATTGGCATAGCACTGGGCAATCCCTTGATGACGGTTTTGACCATGTTTCTACTATTTTCCTTCGTAATAAGAGCTCCACTTTGCTTGTGCATATCACTAGGTTTAACTTTAATTTGGCGAATTAAGGATTAATTAATTAATTAATTAAGAATTAAGAATCAAGGCAACATTTTTGACAGCTGTATTTCCCCGGCTATCAACCTTAAGGGGGAAAAATGATGCCAAACTATGCAGAAATAAGTAAGGATAGTATTAAAAAAGAAAATATTAAAAAAAAAAAATTTAAGATCCGATATATTTAAGTCTTTTATGAGGTATGTGCCAATCATTGTGGGGGTGCCAACAATAGGGCGGTTTACCCTAATTGGCTCAATTTCGAACTTTTTTTTTGAAGTAGCCAGCACATCAGGGGACTATGAATACCCCTTTGGTATTACTAAACACAGTGCGAGCATTTTGGAAAATAGGAGAGAATTTAATAGGAGTCACCGATGCACATTGCGCTTTTGACTTTTCGTCAGTCGTAATGTGGGGGAAAACTGAGTCTGGTATAACAATCCACATTCGGGTTGTGTGACAAAAATATTAGACTCTTTACTTTACTGCACGTACGAAGTTGGGTTCGAGGTAAAACTGATGTGCATTCCTAGCTACGGCTAAATCGCTTCAGGGGAGAAATGCAGGTGGCTATTTTACTGGAGCACTGTTTGTAGAAAAGCGATAAAAGAGACAGGTAACATTTTTACGACGTCCAAGAGAGTCAATCGATCCTGCTTTTGAACTATAACTCTTCAATCGCAACGCCCTGTTTTGTACCGTATCTAGAAGGCGAAAAGATGAACCTGACCACATATGAGAAGTGTACTCCAGTTTTGATAGATCAGAAGCAAGCAAAAGCAACGTGCATCGTGCAAAAAAAAGGGGTAAAGAATTTCCTTTTCAAAAAACTTAAGCAGTTTGCAGCATTTATGGCGACTTCAAATATGTGGTCATTCCAACGAAAGTCATCGTTTACACACACCAAGAACTGACAGCTTTTCGGTTTTGGGTGCAGGTACCATTCATGGATAATGACACTACGGGGATATTGAGCCTAAGCATCAAAAGATAGCATTGAGTTTTCGAATCATTGAAATCTACTCGGCTTTTTATTATACACCATGTAAAAATGCTGTCAAGGTTAGAATTCAATGATCTTGGCAAATTATTGTTCTTATTTGATTAAGCTGAAATTTTTTTTGGAAAATTATTTGGGTAGTACTAAATGGCACTGAATGATAGTCTTACGGGTACATAGCACGACGCGTGTTCCAACTTTGGATGGTAGATCGGCATTGTGAAACTAGTTTTATGTTCAGCTTTTACTTTGCTTTAATGCGTTCAGGGTAGAACGCAAAAGGTGTCAAAGGGACGATTTAATAGGAATGTTACATACCCGCTTTTGTTCTAAGTTTTAAATAAGTACTATTTTCGTTTTAGGTGCGTCCACACTATGCCAACCGACCGGGATCAATCGGCACACTTTGATCGGCAATACCGAATTGTTGTCAACTTGTCGATCGGCTTACCGAGTTACTAAAATCAAATAGATCCGATTGGAATGGTATAGTGTAGATGTAAACGCACCAACTTGCTAAATTTATCCTAACATTGTTTTGCCTACTTATTTCTAATTTAAGTAATTAACTGCTACTTAAGACTACATACATATATCGCGGAAGAAAGATAAAGCATGATTATGATGTTATGGGCGTCTTAACCATAGGGTTGTCAGAACAACTAATTTGAGGTAAGGGTAACTTTTTTATTTTATACTCTGTTTTTTTCTTCTAAAAACATAAAATTCTCGTGTCACAGTGTAAGTGTTAATACACCTTCGAGACAGTTAGACTGATTTTGATGAAATCTGATCATATAGGTTGTATGGCAGGCACCGTTGTTTCAGAACCTAGTGACCTAACTTAAAAACCATCCTCTCTCTAAAGGCTGCCTCACAGACCCTAAGAACATATTTTAAAGAAAATCGGTCAAGCGGTTCAGACTGGACTGTAGACCCATATATGGACAGAAAGACAGACAGCCAGAACTGCAGGACCCATTTTTTCGTATCATCCATTCGAAATGTCATGTTTTATTTTAATCTCAAAAATTTTAATTCGCACGATTGACAACTTGCCTTATAAAGGATGGTTAAATTTTAGGACCGATATTTTTTTTCACTATCAGAACAGATTAATACAAGCTTGTGAAACAATGTATCTTTTCTTCAAGAGTTTTTTCACCCTTAAGTACTCAGAAATATGTATCACTGTCATCATTTAGCGAGGTGTTAGAAGTTAGTAAGCAAAAATTAAGTCTAACACACTCAAGACAACAGAGCTAAAAAATATTACAAAATTATTGATAAACATATACAAAAACAAATTAGAAAGGTAGCTACATATAAACGTAAAATTAATTTTTAAATATGACAATTATAAAGATATAAGAAACATGAAAAAACATAGTCAAGAGAGTGGAGCTATGGTTCGAATTAAGGACTTTAACGTAGTTTTACTAATATGGAAATCTATTAAATTTGAGCGAGTAATAGGCTCATTCAATCTATAATTAGTTCTATGATAAGGACAGTGAAGTTACTCCAAGTTGCGCAGTTGGTATGAGCCTCCCCGGTAGTTAAAACTTATGCATGCGAGCAAGTCAGGAGCATCAATTTGTCCTGTTATGAGCTGGTGAATAAAGACTAAATCATTATTTATTCGCCGATGCGAAAGCAGTTGCATATGCAAAAGTTGAATAGGATGCTCATACGGTGGAAGGTCATAAGGATCAGTCCAAGGAAGTCCCTTGAGAGCAAATCTAATAAATCTTCGCTGTATACTTTCTATTATTGAATTGTGGACTGCATATTAAGGAGACCATACTTGAGAAGCATATTCTAGATGGGGTCGAACATGACAGTTATACAGCGAAAGAGTGACGTAGGGGTCCGTAAACTCCTTAGCCCATCTTTTAATAAAGCCTAGCATTGAGTTTCCTTTACTAACAATGTAATTGATATGCGATGTAAATTCTAAATTGGAACTAAAGTAAACACCGAGGTCCTTAATACTGGACACCTTGCATAATATTTGATGAGAAATCGAGTAATTATGCAAAGCCGGTGTACGTTTCTTCGAAAAAGTTAAACTTTGACATTTGCTTGGATTGAGAATCAATCCATTTTTATCGCACCATGTGGCAAAATTATCAACATCAGATTGTAAAATAAGACGGTCGGCTGCGCAGTCTATTTTCTTGAAAATTTTCATATCATCCGCGAAGATCAAAATTTCACTCGATGACAAGCTAAAAGTAACATCATTAATGGCTAGAATAAAGAGGATAGGGCCAAGGTGACTACCTTGTGGTAATCCTGAATGCGCTTTAAAGGAGTCTGAAAGAATGCTTCTAAATTTTACCTCATATGATCTATCAGTTAGGTACGACCTGATCCAATCGACGAAGGTCGAAGAGAACCCATATGCATTTAGTTTAAACAATATAATATCGTGAGATAGTTTATCGAAAGCCTTTGAAAAGTCAGTATATATACAATCTAACTCTTGCCCGCTTTCAAGCGCGTTTGAACATTTATGAAGGAAGTATACAAGGTTTGTTACTGTTGATCTTTTCTGTACAAAACCATGCTGCTGTTTGCAAATTATATTTTTAATATCGAAAGTTAAGCTTTCACAAACAAGCTGTTCAAATAATTTGGGGATACACGAAAGCTTAGATATGGGTCTGTAATTAAGGATATCTGATTTAATACCTTTTTTAAATACAGGTGTAATGAAAGATCTTTTCCACAGTAAAGGGAATCGACCAGAATCTAACGATAATGAAAACAAGTAATGAAGGGGAAATGCAATTTGGGACTTACACTTTTTTAAAATTATTGGAGGGATGCCATCAGGGCCAGCAGAGTAATCATCGTTCAAAGATGAAATATTGTGAAGGACTCTTTCTAGGTTAATTGGAACATTATTAAAATTAACTTGAGGACATTTACGTAGAAACTCGAAATAATTACGATCTATATCAACAATAGAATCAGAGAAGGAATTACAAAAATGGTGAGCAAAAGCGTTGCAAATGTCGGATGTTTTTGTCAAAGTGACATTATTATTATGTAAAGTTATCTGGGTATCCATCCGAATTTTTCTTTGAATTTACAAAGTTCCAGAAACTTTTTGGATCATCCCTTAAAGAGTTGCCCATTCTATGAACATAACTTGAGTACAGAGTTTTTGATAGTGATTTAAATTCATCAAAAAAATAGATGTAAGAAAGATGATCAGATTCAGAACGCGTCTTAATGTAGGTCCGCCAAGCACTATTTCTTTTGTTGCGAAGCTTTTTTAGTTCCTTAGTGTACCATGGGTGATTAGAGCTCACATTCTTTGAAATTTTGAGGGGTACCTATAACTTTGTTCATGCAGTCGTTAAGAATAAAATAAAAGTAACTAACTGCTTCGTCAATATTGGTGAACGCTGATATATTATTAATATTAGATCTACTAAGTTCATCAGAAAGCATTTGAAAGTTTGTCTTTCGATAGTCGAATATATGCGAGCAATCATATGAATTACTATAACTATGAATATGACCGCTTAGGTCAAGGAAAATGTCAAGAGGAGGGTGATAGTCATCTACATTAGTAATGCCGGAATTAGATTTAAGAACGACAGTACTAACAGCGTCAGAGGTAAAGACTAAATCGAGATTTCGATTTAAAAAGTTTTTAATATAGCTCACTTGTTGTAAGTCAGTAGAAATTAGATAATCCAATAAGATAAGCTCTTGTTGAGAGGATGTCAAGGAAGCTTTCTGAAATGAACAGTCAATTGAAGGAGACCAATCTATATAAGATAGATTAAAGTCACCCAGCAGTTAAATATTTATATCTAAAGAAGAAAGATTGTTTAAATAATCTAACACTAAAGCCACTTCATTGTAGGCAGGGGCAGAACTTTTTGGGGGAATGTATGTGCCAATTACATAGACTGTCTTAGACTCAAAAGTAACGTCAATGCAAATTAAATCTATTGTTAAAATAAAAGGAAAAGTGATACTAGACGACAAAAAACTATTGCGACAAGCTATGAGAACACCCCCTCCTACGTCTGCGTCTACATGAGAATAGCGGTCCTTTCTAAATACTTGAAATTCTGAGTTAAAAAGTTCTGTATCCAGAATGCCTGAATGAAGCCAGGTTTCTGTAAGAACAAAAATATCATGGGCAAAAGCTTGAGAATTAATAAAAAAATCAGTAGTTTTACTACGAAGCCCCCTTACATTCTGGTAAAATAGGGAGAGTCTTATTAGTTTTTTGAAACATTATTGACGGCACTATTTTCAACACGTTTCTTCTTGGAAGAACCAACAAATTCTTTTAAAAGAGTGCCTGAAGACCGGAAATTCGGGCTGCAAGGATAATCAAATTGTGACGGAGGGACAAAAATTTTAAAGGACGAAACAAAACTGTTAGGTTTACTTATTTTCGTACATCTTATAATTAAGTCATTAGATATGTTGTGATTCAAAGTTAGATGGGATATAATATCATTGGATGTTAAATCAGGCTTAAGGCGGGATACAAAAATTTGTTTAGGCTTGGGAACTGATTCTACTTGTTTGGGAATTGGAAATGGTTCAATAGGAGGATAATAACATTAATGGTTTCGGGAACTGATTCGACTTGTTTGGGGATATGAGGAAGTTCGGTAATTTGATTATCAACACTAGAAGGCCTACTAGAAACAACAGCTAAATCGACAGTTGTCGTTTCATTGTTATTATTTGTAGGACCAACACAGCTCCTAAGACATAAACGTTTTTCAGAAGAGTGAGTATCTTGCTTTTTCTTTTTAGATTTATTAGGCTTAGAAATATCTGAAGTAGACTGCACTACTATGTCGCTTGTTTTTGATGAGACATTAGGCAGAGGAGTATGCGGCTCTTCCAAACCATCAGTTGAGGTTGATATGTCAACCGAAAACTTGGGGACTGAAAAGTTATTAAGGTTTGAAACCGCATCATTAAAATTATTACAGAGCTCATCTAATCCTTTCTTGATTTTGGTAATATCAGTCTTGAATGACGACATTTTAAATGCAAGTTGGGATAGAGAGATTTTCCTGCAATCAGGACAGTACCATAATGCAATTTTTGATGCGTCAACCTTTTCTATAAATAAGGTGGTTGACCCAACGCATTTAGCATGGTAAAACTTCCCACAAGGGCCGTAACATGCAAAAAGGAATGCATTTGGGGAAGAGTCCAGACATTTCACCGCTGAGCATTCCATTTTAATTAAAGAATTTGAAAAAAAAAGTAAAAAAAAGATAAATAAAAACGGAGAGATTGAGAATAAAAGTTTAGATTTAATTAAATAAAAAAAAAAAAAAAAAAAAAAATAGAAAAAAAAAGTTTACTTGGATAGTACGAGATTTGAACCTGAGATGCTTGACACAACTATCTTCGCTAACCAACTACGCCGTGGAACAATTTAAAAATTGCACTACAAAAGTAATAATTTAAATAACAAAAAATATGATTATAAAACACAAAAAAAAGCTTTCATGCAGTAATTATGATAATTCAAGCAACGTAAAGTGCTCAAGAGACTTGCACTTGAATTATCACTCAATTAAGGTTACGGAATTTTTTTTTTTTTTTAACGAGACAACTTCACCGCTTACCAAAGCTAAACACAATTAAATTGCAAATATTTAGATAATTAACACAATTTCACTGTATACACTGTTGTCAACTAAGAATATGGACTTAAAAGCACGCAAATAAACTATGAGACACGAATAAATCACAGTAGAAATTGTAAAAAATAGAGAAAATCTAAGGAGTATAATGACACACAACCAACACTATGGTAACCAGAGCTGCCACTTGAATGTGAACCACACCTAAACGTATGCATTTCATTTAACAATTCTCAATTTCAGATTAACTCAATTTGAACCATGGAAATATCGAGCAACGCGATGAAGTTATTCGGGCCTATTGTGAAAATGGCGTTCAGGCTTTCGAATCAAAATGCATATGGTGGACTTCGTGATTTTTTCGTCCAAGTTTATTCGTCCAAATGTGCGAACCACCGGGTGTGTAAGAGATGTGATAGCACCAGTGTACCTCGTACACCTCGTACTGGAGAAAATATTGCTACTTTTCGCGATAGGTTGACTGAAGAGAAGTCCACCTCAACTCGTCGTCGTGCCCAACAATTGCACCGCTCACGTTCGTCGTTGATGTTTTATGCATAATAACTAATGACTTGCATTTACTTATGGTATAATTGACTCGAGAACTAAAGCCTCTTGTCCATTTCATGGTTAGAAAGGTTCCCAAAAATGGCAAGAGTGGATGATCTTTTTTTGGAGAAAAATCGTCTTGAGTGGATGAGGCACATTTTCACCTTAGTGGATTCGTCAATAAGCAGAATTGCTGCATTTGAGTGAATGATAACACTGGTTAATAAAGATTTCTAGACAAAGAGCAAGTTATATTTTTCCAAAGTTTTTTTTTTGCCCTGAACTCAAATCTGGCCTCAGAATTGTTCTGTCACGTCAGCTTCTTGAGATTATAGCAAAATAAGTTCAAGACATTAATGAGGCCGGTCAGGCTGAAACTATGAATGTTGTTTGCTATCGTGAGATGAAAACGAACTTTTTATGGCCCGAATCAGAAGATATGGACGATACAACAGGACGATGTCACTTGCCACACAGCTAACGAAACAATGGCTCTTTTGTGCGACAAATTCAATGGCCGTGTTATCTCACGAGGTGGCAATGTCAATTGGCCACCAAGATCATGTGATTTTACAACGTCGGAGTTCTTCCTTTGGGATTATTTGAAAAAAGAAAAGAAAAAAAAACATCAATAAGCCAACAACAATTCAAGAGCTAAGGATGAAATAATTTGACACATTATTTCTCAGCGTCAAAAAATTGTTACCATCTAATGGAGTGCATGTCCATCTGCTAACCCAGAGGTCCGAGAGGCAAAAATGTTTTTCCACGGGTATCGCCTTTCGCGAGGAATTGCCAAGTCCTCCGTTAGTAAATTCATTGCCGTGAAAACACTTTCTCAATTAGCCGATCGGAACCGGTAGGCCCCCTCCACTCCCTCACTAAGCATGGTTGTTAGAAATGCGCTACGCCCAGGGGCTCCTCGGTCTGTTGAGCCACCCTTTTTTAGCCTAGTGGTTGATATATCAGCTTGTTACGTGGGAATTTGAAGTTTGAATCCCAGAATCATCAAATTGTTTTCTTTGCGGGGATCGCCCTTCACGAGGAATTGGCGTGACTTATCACACTGCCAAAAAAAAAACGCTATTTTAGCTGGCTGGAATCGACAAAATTTGTTGGGCCAATCAATTCTCCACCATTGCATATGGTTGAAAGAAATGTCCTAGTTCCAAGGGATCCTTCGTCCCATACTCAATTCATTTATTTGCTTAGCTAATTTTTTGGTTTCTTATAATTAATCATTGTATGTACAAAACGCAACCATCACTGGACCGATTTCAATAATTCTCACGTTTACAGATTCTGAAAACGTAGAACTCATTTGCAGAATTCGAAAAAATGTTTGCTTTTCAAACTGACTTTACAAGTCAACCAATAGCCAAAGAGTTTTATCAACAAGCTGTTACGCACTTTCATCCACTTTCCTCCGTTCCTCACCAGTCCGGTAGTGATGCTACATTACTACCACTCCATTCCTCAAAATTAATCCCACAGATTTCAAGAAAGTGACTGGAAAAATGAAATAACACATCAAAAAGCATATTTTTTACATGAAAATATTCAGCCTCAATCGAAGCCTGAAATGCTTTTGAAAAGAAGTAATGCTGCTTGCCAATTTGAAATTTATTTAAAAAATGTTTACTAATAGCAGCTATTTAACAAGTCGTTTTACTTTGTCCTGACTTAATCATTCTTAAGAACTCAACCTTGTAATTATTGTATTTTGAGAAAAGAAAAAAATACCATATCCCCATGAGAATTTAATTGTTCGCCTTTGAGCGAAACAACTTAGATACGTGTGAAATCTCAACACCTTTATAATTACATGCTAGACCCTCAGTTAAAACTTTTGCGGCTTCTAAAAATGCTTCACATTTGCATATTAATTTACAACTCACGGATCCATTCAAGCAGAGTATCAAAAATTCGATTGCCTGATGCGGAGACACTGAATGGCTTTTGCTCTAACGCATAAAATCGGGAGGGCATTAATGTCCATGAGGATTTATCAACACATTACTCATCGTAGTGTGCTGAGCGCAACTCTTTGACACAACATCTCAAGTGAGGGTGCCTGGCAGCCTGGCAACCTAAAAGGGTGTCAAGAGATACTTTTTTCTCGTTTCGAAGATGCACGTGGTTTTTTAGGGATTGTTGAAATTCGGCTTAGCTGTTGGAAGCCTTTAATTTCGCTTTCCTGGGCGTTGTGTTGGCGGCCTAATTATAATGGTAGATTGGGGGTAATTTTAACACCTCGGCCTTCGTTCATCCTTCGACTGTGAACCAGAGCAATGATTCTAAGAAGACTCGCGCACACTTAATACTTATCTTGAGTGTCGAATCTGTGGCAACTGGCAAGTCATCGCCTTGCATTATCGTCATCATCTCAACAACCAAGAATTGAAACAATTATGAATTTGGTTTGAAGGCACTGCAATAGTACGTGAGTGAACTCTTCCAATATTCACTTCTCCCCGTTGTTGTCAGGGCTAATCACCGACAGCACGCAGGGAGCGAAATGCCATTATTTTCGCAGACCAATGGTCATTTACCCAGTTTTACTCATTTTAGATGTGTGTCGTCTTTGTATTACAATTTTTTTTTATGTTTTGGTTTCCTTCTCCTTCTGCCTTGCCATCATATGTATCTTGTCCATCCAGCCGATTGCTGGAGGTTCGCAATGCAAATGATAAAATTGAAAATTTATGAGAGAGACCGCGCTGCGATGGCTGAGGCTGAGGCCTGATTCGTGTGGCCAGAGAAGATAAACGCGTATGCGAGGTTATTCTTCTGGATTTTGGACGTCCGTCGCGTATCTTAAGTTGTTTGTAGATATTTTTCAGCGTACATTTATCTGGATTTTAATATACCGTTCTTGTGTCAGTTTATTTGCCATGAGGTAGAGAAGATCGAGGTGAATGATGCATGTTGCGTACGGCCAGAATTCGGATACGACATTATCAAATTGCTGAAGTAGCTGGCAACTGTAGAGATCGGTTAGGTGGGTTTTTATCTCAATAGGATTACATTTTACAAGTGTAGGTACTGGTTAATCTTAATACTGGTTTAGGTGAAGACAGAGACTCTGTTGTTGTATAGACATTGTAATCGTTTCGAGATGTTTGTTTTTAATGCCATTTTGCGAACAGAATTATTTTTATTTGTGGGAAACAATTTTCGTACGAACTTTTTGGTTACTTAAGTAGGGCTTATCATTAGGCCAAAGCATGTCAGATCGTTTTTATTGTCTACTTTGAAAGCAACACAGTGCAGCATTTTAAGGTAAACATTTTCATACGAGTTGAGAAAGTTATGTGCTCAATTCAGCTGTTGTCATTGGTTATATTTTGAAATTTGAAGCATCGAACTCTTATATGTATGCGAACAAAACTTAGATTTTGCAAAACTAAATGTTTAGCTTTGAGTCTGAGATATGAAGCGGTAATCTATAAACTTTTAGCTATTCCTGCGGTGAACAAATGTTATTTTGTGGGTGTTCAGACTTTCTATGACCTTACATCGTGAGCCTAAACGTCGTTACAGATCTTGTTAGAATTCATTAGATGAAAGTTCTTTTTTCGTTGAAGGTTAATATAGAAGTAGAAAAGAGAGAGAACAGTGAATCTCTCTCTATTCTTAACTGCGTTCGTCCGAAGTTGGGTTCGAGGTAAATCTGTAAACTCAAAGTTCTTGTTTACGCTGCCGTTTTGGTTAAAGAACAAAATAGGGAGAAATATGGCCTATCTTACTTCCTAAGCTCTAGACCATCGCCATTTCAAATTTCATTCAAATCGACTTAGTTGTTTACTCTGCACAAGCAAACAAACAACAAAAATGTTTTCTCTTTTTAATTGTGTCAAGTTAAAATGCTTATTGTCTGATGATTCTTCAAAGCCTGTTCCGTATGGACTCAAAAGCAGCCAAACCAATTTGGATAAAGTTTTCTGGAAATCTTCATATTCGCAGAACAGCACAGAAACAACAGGGTATCCTTAAAAAAAGGGGGAGCCCCGAAGCCTAGCGCATTGCTCACAACCATACCTGGTGAGGGAATGGATGGAACCTACAACTTTCTACCAGTTTCGAATGGTTAATCGAGCAAAGGCTTTCCATGGCAATGAAATCATCATCAAAAGACTTGCCAAATCCTCGCGAAGGGCGATACCCGTGAAAAATGTTTTTCCTTCAAACCACGAGCCTCCAGGTAGACATGCCAACCATACAAAAAAAAATATAATAATAAACATTCGACAAAAATCATTGTTCAAAATAACGTTTCAAGTTTAGCCTTTCGGGTTGTTGACCATGAAAGTGAATCTTTGTGTAGTGTAGGAAATTCACTGACTGATGGGAATGCCACAGGTCAAAATTCTGACTTGGGGAAGAGCGTGGCAAATGCTGTGGCTACGAATGAAACCTTTCGTTTGTAGGTTTGCTTCAATTCCAAAGGGTGGATGATGCTGCGTGGTCCTTAAAATAAAATCATCTGCTACAGGTTTTGATGGAATGAAGCCACAATTTGTTAAAATGATTTTACCCCACATCTTACCTGTTCTCACGCACGTTTTTAATACTATACAAATGACATCGTATTTTCCTTCATCTTGGAAAGCAGCAAAAGTAATTCCAGTCCTTAAAAAACTGGCTACCCGTTTGACTCAACCTGAGTTCAGACCGATATCGATTTTAGCATTTTTATCTAAGGTACAGGAAGAAATCTTACATGAACAAGTTTCAAATTTTCTACGAAGAAAAAAAGTATTGTGTGATCAGCAGTCAGGCCTTAGATCAAACCATACTTGTGTCTCTGCTATTCTTAAAGTTAAGTTATATCATATAAGAGCCGCAATGGACGATGATTTGGTATCATTTCTTGCACTTCTTGACTTCTCCAGGCCTTCGATACAGTTGACCACAGGAAACTGATATCAAAATTAAAAGATCAGTTTCAGTTTTCAAACACAGCTATGAGCCTTATTTGTTCATACCTAGCGAGCGAAACCAAGCAGTTGTGATAGATGAAAAAGTATATCCGCCCTTAGAACCTATAACAGGGGCTCCCCAAGGTTCAATTCTTGGTCCTCTGTTATTTTCAATTTCTATAAATGACCTTCCTGTTCAGGTGAACTACTCGTCACTTGATTTGTACGCCGATGATGTTCAAGTTCGACTCAGCTGCAAGCTGATGGGGCTCATAAATTAAATACTGACTTGAAATGCATACTAGCATGGTCTGAAACAAACAACCTTTGCCTTAATCCTAGGAAGTCTAAATGCATAATAATTTATAAAAACAAACTGGATTTCAGCTATCTTCCTGCACTTTATCTTAGAACAGAACACCTGGAGTATGTTGAGATGGTCAATTATTTAACTCAACCCTCATTAGTCGAACCGATCATCACAAACATGCAGCTCTATTCATATACTTGGCAGTACATTAATTCAGTTAAATTAAAATTTAATTTTTTATAAAATATTTTCAATGAAAATTTAAAATCTCCGTTAAATCTTTGTATCTTGTTTATCATTCTTCTTAATTTACTTTAACATATTGATATTGATTTTGAAATTAACTTCAATTCAGATTTTGCTATTAGCTTTTACTAATTAGGCCACAATGCAAAATGTAAAAGATGTACATATTAAATAAATGAAAATGAAATAAAAATAACAATAATAATGGTATGTCGGGACTCGGGAGCAAGCATACAATATATTTTAGAGTCCATAAAGTTAGTGATATCTTATTCATACTGAAATTATAACTATCAAATTTTATATCTATATAAAAAGCTTACAAGAGTCGATAAAAACTGTTAAATCTGTTATGTTACCAAATCAAACGTGTATTTTCTAATTTGTCTCAATAAAATTGAATTGAAAAAGTGGATTGAGTGTTTTTTCGAGGCTTTATGCTTGATTGGTTTCAATCTTACACTTGAAATAGGACTCAAAGATCTAAAATGAAACAAAACAGAAGTAGCAAAAAATAATATTCTCATAGGTGTTCCACAAGGATCTCTTCTAAGGCCAATACTTCTTCTGATTTACATCAACTCTTTTTTCATTCAAAGTTTCAAAGGTTAACTGAAAGCTTTTGCTTACAATATCTGCTAACATTTTGAGTCACAATGGTTCCTCCAGAGTACCACCTATTTAAATCGCTTTCAAAAATGTTCTGCTGTATATTTTGGTCTGAATTTTTGCACTCGGGGATTTTTGGGGTCGCTAAATATGAATCTGACGTTATATTTGCAAAATTAAAAATGGCAGATCCAATATGGCGGATAAATGTGTGAAACCGAACTGATCATTTCGACAAACCAACCAAACTTTATTTTACTGCATATATTTTAGTCTAAATATTTGTATTCGGGGCCGTTGATTACAAAACTACTATTAGCTTTGAAAAATTCAACGTAAATACAATTAATAATGTAATAGATCGGTTGGTTCTAAGCGATTCAATTGCACAAAATTTAGGCCGCTATCTTGGATTCGCCATCTTGAATTTTGCAAATCTAAGCTCATATTCGCGATCAGCATTCCCAAAAACCTCTGTATACCAATGTTAGTGAAATTTGATTGAGTTTCACATATTGGTCCTCCATATTGGATCCGCCATCTTGGATTTGAAAATTATAAAAATAATATAACCTCAGATTCGTGATCTGTGACCCCAAAAATCAATGAGTGCAAAATTCCAGATCAAAACATGCTATAAAAAGCACTACTCAAAGTGGTAAGGTACCTCCTCTTTTCAAAACCAGTGGTACTCCACTATCACATCAGTTGGTATAGCATTATACGAGAATTTTGAAGCAGTTAAGGCCTTTTGACAAAGAGACACAAATTACCTTGCAATTTTTGAGGTTCAAGACAATTGTTCCAACCCAAACGCATACATTAAGAGCAACTTATCTTTTTTCAGAGTAGATTGAATGGAATGGAGTGGACCTACAGTTTTCCACGGCTAATTTAGAAAGCGCTTTTCATGGCAATGTATTTTCTATTCGAGGACCTACTGATTCCTCGCAAAATGCGATACCCATGAAAAACATGTTTACTTCTGTTTGGGTTCGAAACACAAACCTCCCGGTTAACAAGCAGACATGCTAACCATCACGCCAAGGGTACCACTAATGAATGCAAAAACTGAATTATTTATAAATGCTGGATAGTAAGGACTTCCTGACTCCGATGCGGCTGCGTTATGCACAGCGAATGGATAGTGGATACCCACGTTCTAGCTTGACAAATTTTAGAAAACAACGTAGCGCAAGATAATAAAAAGAAAATACCTCGTCTTAGATTTCGTTGAAGTTACTCTGCTTATTTTAAATGCAATCAAGACAAAGCTGGTCAGGAATCTTAATCCTACTGAGGTAATAAAAAAACTCGTGTCTTCTTAAGGGGGGACGCTGGTCTAGAGCGTGAAAAAATGGGCATAATTTATGAACTTTTTGTGACTCAACAAAAAGGTCAATCGAAAATCTGTGAAAAAGGTTTTATAATTTAGGTCTTAATAAACAAATACAAATTTTTTCGTGTCAATTAAATTCAAAATGGCGGCTGTTCAGCATTTCTTCGGAGGCACTTCATTTTTTAGATGGGTCCATGGCCGAAAGTGTAAGCTCCTTAATTTTGATCCTGGAACAAAATCCCGAATTTTTGTAGTTTCTTTATAACAACAGCTAGAGACGTACGTAGGATTTTTTTCGATATTTTGTTTTTTCGCGAAATGGTGCACGTTTGAACAAAAAATTCAAATTTTCACTAAAAAAAAGCGACAAAATTTGTTGATTAAAAAAAACTATGCAACATAGAAAAAAAATCCTACGTACGGCTCTGGAGAAAGGTATTTTGAATGTACTGTCAAAATTTCGTATAGATCGGTGAAGATTTGCTCGAGTTATGTTTTAGGCCAGCTCAAAAAAAATGATTTCGAGAAAAACGCGTTTAAAGGCATTCCTGAGGAGCGCTGCCGCAGAATGGAAAGTTTGGGCATTTAGACATTTGCCGGCATCCATCCTCTGGTATGTTATTTTTAAGACCCTAAAGTACCTTTTAAGACAAAAAAAAATTTCTTTTTTTTTCAAAATTCTAGACCAGCGTCCCCCCTTTAAGGTAACTCTCCTGAAAAGGATCATTACATGTCCTTTCACAATTCGTTTTTCTGTGAAGTTTTTCGATACTATCCCGCCCACCAGAAGCGGAAAAAAAATTTTTTCGTTCACTTGTTTTTACAGACTCCACCTGTATTGAGTTTTATTCCTCTTTATGGAAATCACCCAGTACATATTTTCTCCCGAAACAGGAAGAACACTTTAATTTATTTCACCACCAAGGCTACAACCCACAATGTACATAAGTAATAACGACATTTTTCCGAAACATATACCCACGTATATCGTTCGATGAATAAAAATCAATCTTGTGCTTTAGTATTTCTTGTATGAGTACGTACAAAAAAAAACTCTACTCAAAGCCTCGCGCAAAATGTCAATGCACGTGGATAAGTAATTGGCACCTGCCAATTTAATCAATACCTTTCTCTGGGTGCCACACGAAACCAGAATTTGCATGTTAACTCTCAAGCGTCTCCAACATTGGGCACTCTTGTATATCTATAATATTTTCATCTGCCAGATCGAGCACTTTATACAGTGGCACGCATCTAAACCATCTTCATGTCACCTGCTAACCTAAATAAATTGCTTGCGTACTTTCCAAATATACGTATCGTATATCCGTGAATTCCACTTGGTATTCACAGTGTTCAGTTTTCAAACAAGAAGAATTCAACCGGCCCGCAGCTATAAAGGGCTCTTTTTCTGTTTTCCTTAACACTGTGACGACGACGTGTCTCCATTCTTGTCTTTTGGTATGCGCAGATAGTTCAACTGGTATCAATTAATTACCGACTTTATTGCCACCTTTTACCGATCAAATATAATATCATTGAGCGTTCGTTTCCAGCATCCGCTGAATAATGATGGTATCGTATTATGCAATACTGTTTTGAAGAACTCGGAAGGACAACAAGTTGTGTGATTGTGCGTGCCACCTTGCTTGTACGACGAGGTGATTTACACACACTGACCATCGATCGGTCTAATCGATAAGATAAGAAACTAAGCAACTCCTTCGTGAAATCATAAATTCTATATGTGGGTTGAACACTGAGCTAAAGCGATCTAGAGTGTTGATATATTTGTGTCAAGTCATGTCTGACAGGTTGTGGGCTTTGCCACTGGAATTTTCATTCATGACACACGAGCACAGGACATCATTTCAATGGAATGTTGTTAATGGGTGTTCCCTACGTGTGACATTTGAGATGTGACTTACTTTGATCGTGGTGTGGTTAAGAAAAAGGAGTGGGTACAAAATTTCATGAAAGCCAATGGAATGCATTACCGGGAGGAATCTAGCACCTAGCATGGGAATTGATAATGAAGGTCTTAGAAGGAATTGCAGATGTGTGTAACTATCTTCCTCTTAATAGTATTGTCTCTTATGGATGCTTTGTTGAATCTTCCTTGATACCTAAATCGTGGGGTGGCCTCTTAAAACCATTTCTCGTTTACAGAGAGGTGGCCTCTGGCAAAATTCGCACTGGAGCTTGGAGAAACTCACAAGCAGCTTATCTTTTGACTCTAATAGATATGCCGTCCGACACGATGAGTGCGTCAAAAATACACAATCAGCTTTTCTTTGGTTCAGGAGTGCTCCACTTTTGAATCTAAAAAAGGAAAGGATAGTTATCGAGTCTTCACAGATGGTTCCAAAACGGATGATGGATATGGTGGTGGTGCCTTTGTCGAGAACGGCATACGAGATACGACGACACGTCTCTTTAAGCTCATACGCATCCGTCTCCAAGCGGAGGCATATGCTATCCAAATGGCTAGAAGCTACGTTACGAATAATGGTTGGATGGGTAAGAGAAGTATCTGTATTTGCAGCGACAACCAAGTTGTTCTTAAGGCCCTTCTCAACCCTTTAGCTTCTTCGAAATTGGAATGCAAGAGCTCTCCGAATGTGGTCGGAATTATAAATTCTTTCAGTCTGTCTTGGGTTCCAAGCCAACACGACATAGGTGGAAATGAAATCGCCTGTAAATTTCCGAGACAAGGATCTCAGACAGCTTTCACAGAATATGACCGTCGCTAGGTCTGCCATCAAAGTCCTCAATGAGGGCTTCAATCAACGATTGGATCTGTCAAGAGCACAGCCGTAGAAGGATTGCCTCCATTGGATGCAGACAGTAGACAAACCAAACGTATGCTCCCAACGTTAATTAGAAGACTGCAACATTTTTGCTATGCCGTAACAGAAAGTAATGTAAAAACATTACTGACGTTGGCACTTCTTTTTTTCCAAACACTTAAACATGAAAGGCTTTTGTGATTTAAGACTTTGTGAATTCTATGGAGAAGGTGAGGATACCGCAGAGCACTTCCTCTGTGAATGTCCTACTTTTTCTCCCATGAGCTCACAGATACTCGGCAGAGACATGGCTAGACCTGTTTACTTAGGCTCCTTATCATGGCAGCGTCTTTTGGCTTTTATATGAACATCTGGAAAGCTTTAACAAAAAAAAGATTGCTATCTGGTGGTTAGGTTAGGTTAGGTTGAATGGGGGGTGCAGCCACAAGTGGCAACACCTCACTCGGATCTCGAGGATCCATTGTGCTCCCCGGGAAATCATAGGATGAGGAAATGGGAGGATTGGAGAGGTGGATGGTAATTGTGGTAGGGAACTCCCACTGAACCATTTGGAGCCCTGAGTAAATTTCAGGACGTTGCTCAGTGGGAGGTTAGAGATGTCGCCCAGTTCGTCGAAGAAGTATTCTCCGAGGGTTTTTTTCCGAGTGTGGGCTAAGCTAGGACACTCACAGAGGAAGTGAAAAGATCCCTCCTCTGCCTCCTCATCTTGGCATCCTCTACATAAGTCGGATGTGCTAATGCCCATTCTCATCATGTGGGTACCCAACGAGTTGTGACCCGTGAGAATGCCAATTAACAGAGAGAGCCGAGGTCTGCTTAGCTGGAGTAGAAATTCTGTTTTTTTCTTGGAAATATCTGCCCAAAGGTTTCTAGAGACTCGGCATGTTTCTAAAGATGACCACCTGTCATTGGCGATTTTTAGAAAATTGTGTTTGATTCTGCTTTTTTCTTGCTCTAGTGGCTTTAGAACTGAAGTGTTCGCTTCGCTGGATTCGAGTGCTGACCCGAATTTAGCCAGCTTATCCGCCATTTCATTACCGATAATGTCACGATGTCCAGGAACCCAGGTTAAACTAACTGTGTTTGTCTCACTGAGCAGTCTAAGGTTACTGCGACAGCTGTCTACTAGCCTGGATTTTGTGATAATGGATGAGATAGCTTTAATGGCCGCCTTACTGTCTATGAAGAAGTCAATATTTTTGTTGATCAAGTTTTGCGTAGCAAGGTGCTTCGCGGCTTCGCACACTGCGAGTACTTCTGCTTGAAAAACACTGCAGAAGTCGGGAAGCTTTATTGATCTATTCATGTTAGGGTAGTCTGAGAAGATACCTGATCCTACCCCTTCGTCCGTTTTGGAACCATCTGTGAAGACGGAAATGTGATTTTCTTTTATAACCCTGTTTTCCTCCCAGCTTTCCCTAGTCGGAAAGACTGTTAGGGCCACTGGATTGAAATCAATATGCGGGGGGGTATAATCTGTTTGGATGTCTATTTCTGTATGGTTCATGATGGTTCTATGGACTGATATGCCTGTTTTCCAATTGTTGCATTGTTTGAGTCACAGTGCGCTTTTGGCCGCCATCTCCTTTGTAAAGAGATCTAGGGGGGCTAGCGATAGGAAGGTTTCCAGAGCTGCAGTTGGTGTTGTTCTCATGGCACTGGTTGAACCAATGCATGCAAGCCTTTGGTTTTTGTTCATGGTCTTAAGGTTTGAAGCCTTCTCTAATGATGGCCACCAGACTAGACAGGCATATGTGAGGATTGGTCTTATTATGGATGTATACATCCAGTGAATGGTTTTGGGACCAGGTCCCCATTTTTTACCAAAAATTCTACTACAAGTGTAGAAAGCGATTTGAGCTTTCCCTGCTCTTTCTTTTAAATTTTCTTTCAAGTTAAGTTTACGATCAAGGACAATTCCGAGATATTTTGCCGTACCAGATAAGTTTATTGGTATTCCATTAATGGAGGGAGGAAGTATATCTGGAATGTTACGTTTTCTCGTAAACAGAACAAGTTCTGTTTTTGTAGGGTTGACGTTTAGCCCACAGTTTTTCGCCCAGCTGGTGAGCTTGTTTAGAGCTGTCTGAAGAAGTTCACAAAGGGTGGTTGTGAATTTTCCCGAAGTCATGATGACGATGTCATCGGCTTTTATTCCGCTCCTGTCGAGTTTAACCAGGATTTGGTTAACTACTAGGAGCCAGAGTAGCGGGGATAACACTCCTCCTTGAGGTGTACCTCTTTTTTACTTTTAGGGTACTTTCACCCATTTCTGCTTTTACTATTCTCGTTTGGAGCATGGAGTCGATCCAGTTTGATGCTATCTGGTGGTACAATGGACCGGTATCTAGGTCTGAGTGCTCCAGCTGGTATTTTAAAAACCTCCGACAGAAAAGAAAAAAAATGGTCTCTTTTCTCTCCGCTCATTTTATTTTCTCATTCCAGTTCTATTCTTCGTCTTGGTCTATCAGCTCTTCCCAATCCTTTGTCAAGATGAAGATGCAATGCAATAGGTCCCGTAGCATAAGAGAGTGAATTCAGTCACATATTGCTATGCGTATGCGTAGTAGTAGTAGTGTACAACAAACTTCGATAGAAAATACCAAACTTCAAATGAGTTTTCATGTTTCTTTCGGTACTGACGCTGCCTTATAGATGATCACGCCACATTCTTACGAATTATTCCAGATCATGCATTTATTCAAAATGCTTGTCACAAAAAATACAACATAACCGAAACAATAAACCATTTATAATATAAACGCATTTTTATAAAAAAGCGTTACGTTTCACAGAAACTGTGTCCGTTTTTACACTGGATGACATGTTGTCAGCAGACAAATAAATCCAGCTGACAACAATCGTTCAGCTAGACACACAGAAATCCGTCACAAATGTCGGAAAATATAACATTTTTTGACCAAAAGAGCCACAGAGACGACCATATCAGAAGTTCAATGCAGCAAGATCCATCCGCGCATCGTCACACCACATCCGATGGGTGTTCAATGCGCGAAATCAATCATCGTTTTTCGTCAATGGCCGTCAATGTCGATTCCGTTTAAGTCTTGTATAGGTACCTCAGCATCATATATATGAGGGAAAACGTCATATTATATGCCATCATCTTGGGAATTATAACATCCGCATAAAAACAAAATGAAAGCAAAAAAAAAAAAGAACAACAAAATTCTCAACCAAAACAATTGTTCCACGAAATAATTTACGAGCGATCGCAATTCCCATATCAGATCGAATAAATTGATCATTGATCATGGCCAACACAAAGTGCGGGACGGCAGCAAAAACCGAAGCAAAGGGCATCATATCAAATTGTGATATCTTATAGATACATTAATAATATCTGAACGTCATATCGGTTTGGGGCGTCAGCGTACACACATATAGGAACACCGGACACATATTGATTTTGACACGACGGGAAATCATGCCCAATGCCCAGGCGCAGGCACAGACCCACCGTTCTCTGGAGAATTCTTCATATATCTAACCCATAAGAACACATTCTGTGGATTTGGTTCCCTTTTTTTGTTTTTGTTGCGAGTAGTTAGGCATAGGTAGCCTTTTTGAGTGAAATCAATTTGTTAAATGATTTCCAATTCATCAAATTTGATGTAACTGCTAACGTTCGGTGGTGAGATGAAACATCAAGTCAAGTGGATTTTTTCGTGAATTACAACGAATGATGTGAGAAACCACAGCATCGCGTGCTTTGAAATACATAAATAAAAGAAAAAAAAACACAACTCGAAGGTTGAAAAATGGGATTTTCTGTCATTGAAAATGCACATAAACATCACTTACCATCATTACTGAATATGTTTTATTAAAAATTAACATGAATATCGATTCATTACTCATTAGGTTTTCTGACGGCTCAAATTGATTGCTGTGTGTTTAGTGCACCGTTTGGTCCTCAGGGGAATTTTAATATAGACATACGATTTATATAAATCAATTAATCAATTCATAGATTTTCAAACTGCTACCTTTTCCAAATAACTTCGGAAAATATTAATTTTTTAATACATATATTGCTACTTAAACATGGAAGGAGAGTTTGACCTGATAGCTGTAAAATATTTGAGTCTGAACATTTTGATAAGAAGGATATTATAAAAAAGGAAATAAAACTATAACCATTTTTCTTCATCTGACAATGTGCATATTAATGAAAATTCAGTTTTTCATATAGTCTTACTTTTTTAGTAGCTCCCGATTTTTGAGGCGTTAAGTTTGATTCTATGGAAAACTGAAATGGAAACTTTAAGAACATTTTAATTAAGTCCAGTCCTGAGCGATCAAATTCCGTGTTCTGATCTAGAAGTTCTCCAAAATTCAATAACCGTTTTTTTTTTTGGAAGAGGCCATTTATATCAATCCGTAAAACAAATCATTGGAACGACAGTAAGCTTTTTTGATCAAGTTGGTTAAAATTGATATAAACACAAATTTTAGCAATTCGTGGTACCCATGGCGTGATGGTTATCATTTGTGCCTGTTAACCTTGATGGTTCGTGGTTCGAATCCCAGCAGAGGCAAAAATGTTTCTTTCACGGGTATCGCCTGCGGGAGGAATTGGCTATAGTCCTCCGTTAGTAAATTCATTGTTATGAAAAGCTCTTTCTCGATTAGCAGTTCAGAGCCGGCAACAAACTTCAGGGCCCCTCCATTCCATCACCTAGGGTTCCTCGCTTTGTTGCGCCACCCTATTTATTATTTATGTAAAAAAACTTGTTGTGTATTATTATTTAAGTAAATTTTTGTACACGACATTCTAAAATGTTTATCTTTCAAGCAAGCCTTATATAGAGTTGATATGGTATTTTTTTTTCATGAACTCCTGCAACTTTAAGCATCTGGTGTTGAGCTTTAATGATACAAATATCAATTGCTGGTTTCAGGAGAAACAGCACCATTTCAAACTGAAATCGTTAATCTGTAGAAATCATGAAAATACGGGGAATCAAAACATTTTCTTCTTTTGCAATTCCGTTAATATTAATTAAGCAGCTTTTGTTATGCTACGTCACAGAAAAGTTCCCTATTACGTTTTCGGTTAGCAGCCTATGTCTTTTCTTTTCGGGACCATCGCTGTGCCAAAATTCTTTTCAACCGTTTATCGCTTCAGTTATTTGGGTTGTGATTGGTTGCAAGAAAAAACAGACAGACAGATTTATCTTCACCTTCATAATATAAGTATTTTTATTTAACATTTGAAATACAATTTTTATGAAAGTGACAGAAATCTAGCGATGAAAGCGCTGCCTCTCGTATAAAATAAGCAAGTTCAAAAACGTATTTAAAGCGAAAGTCCGATATGAGCTAGGTAAGAAATATGATTTTAACTTATTGCAAAACTTTTGCAGACCAGGCTTTTTGATGTAAAAATTTCTTCTGGCTTAACTCTAAGAACGTTAGCTCCAATACTTCTGTTTTTTTTTTTCTTTTTTTTTCAAAACCAACTTTCTCGAAAATGGCTTGCGTGATTCTAATCAAATTTCATATTCCAAAAGTACTTTGTCATAGCGCATCAACATTCGGAATATTTGAGTTGTTTTTAATTATTACAAAAACGAAAGCTTTTTTTAAATCTTTTGCCAAAACGTTTTCGAGTTAGATCTTAAGACTTGCACTTCAAATTTTTCAGTAACAGCATGTGAATGCTGTGAGTTTTATATCTAAGCGTTTTGATGTAAACCAAACAAATTTGGGCCTGAGAAGGGTACGACAGCATCTAACTGTTCAACCCACTGTCGTACCTGGGCGGAACCTCAATTTTCACTGGATCTCTTGATCCTCCATGTCTTTTAACTTTAATTTTATTAAAATTTCAGCTCCAAAATAAAAAAAACAATAAATAATTCTCGTTAATGTAATTTTTCTAAAATGCCCAGTTGTTAAACCTTAATCACAAAATATATTATGAAGGGCGATCTCATACATTTTTATGTACTTAATAGCCTGAAAAAAATCAGTTTGTTTTGGAACGGCTTTAAATTAAAAAATAACAATTGTCAACTTAAAAATAATTTCTAGTAAAAAAAAAAATGTATTCTTACACACCTTTTATTTAACAGATTACGCTCAATTTCTTATTTATAATCATAATTAAGTTTGCTTTGCCTCAGCCATCAAATAATTTCATTTTACCTCGTTTCCACCGATCTCGTAGGCACTACAATTGTTAGGATATGTCCCCGCTTTTAGTTGGATGTATGTTGGATCGGATTTGTGGAGCGTTTTTACTTTTGAAGGAAAGCAGTAGTCTATTTAACCAAATTGCATATCGTTAGTTAAAATGTAGGACCTCGTAAGTCAAAAAATTAAACAAAAAAAGTATTTATTATTTTTATTTTTATTTTATTTTTTTTATTTTTATTAATCATTATTTCTAAACAATCTTTGAATTAATACATAAAAAGCAAACAATAAAGTTATTATATTCAAAAATATAAAAAAAGTCAGAGTCACCTTTTGGCATTTTCAGTGTACTTACATTGCCTTTAGCATTTCATTGAAAAAGGCTACCTGACTGCTAATGCGATTACTACAAAATATTCTTAATGAAGACACTTTTAATTATAATTTCTTATTAATATTGTTTAGCCTTACGTTGTTTTTTTTTTGCAATTTTACAACTGTATTGTTGGTGGAGATAATACCTAAATATACACAGTGCCGATCTACAGCACACTTTATACTTACACTTGTCACTTGTCATCAGTTTTGTAAATTAGTTATCACATTTGTCTTTCATTCCTTGCACTCAACTTTATATAAAAAGAAGCACAAGTTTATAAATCACAAATAAACTTAAATTTTTCATTTACACTAATTTTTACAAATTCTTTATGTATTAAATTAGCATTAATGTTTTCCCAACACAAAAACGGATATTTGTGATTATTCGTTTCACAAAAAAAAAAATTTAAATTTGCTCAGTTTGTGGAAATATTCAATACTGTTTTGGAGGTTAAGATATAGCAGAAGCGAAAGAAGCCAAATAAACAATATTTTAACAATGTTTCGTTTGATCACACTGATGGTTTCAGTACATTCTCTGTTGCTCTACCAAAAACAAATTTTTATCTGTACCTCTCAGTTTTAAAAAGTGTGTTTGAAAAAGCTGGCTCATGTCGAAGCTTTCACTTGAAAAAATTGTTTGAAAACAAACAATATTGACTATTCTTTCTGAAAGGTAGCGCTTTCATAACTGAGTCTCTGTCTTTCTCATAAAAACAAGGCTTGTGTCAACAAAGATCAAAATATATTTATAAGGAAGAGAAGTGACAAAATCATAAATTCAGATCTTTTAAGTAACGGTAAGTCCCAAATACCCGTGGCGTAATGGTAAGCATGTCCACCTGCTAAATTCAGAGGTTCGAGGTTCGAATCCCAGCAGAGGCAAAATGCAAAAATGTTTTTCCAAGGGTATCGCCTTTCGCGAGGAATTGGCAAGTCCTCCGGTAGTAAATTAATTGCCATGAAAAGCGCATTCTCAATTAGCCGTTCGGAACCGGCGAAAAATTGTAGGTCCCCTCCATTCCCTCAAAAGGCATGGTTGTGAGAAATGCGCTAGGCCCAGGGACTCCTTGCTCTGTTGCGCCACCCTATTTATTTATTTATTTTTAAGTCCAAAATGTTTAAATTTTTTCAATTTTGAAAACATTCGCTTTTCAATTTTTTTAAATTATTCACTTTGTGTTTCGATGAAACGCCCAGTTTTCGACATCTCTTTGCAGCATTTGGGTCTGTATGTCAGCAATAACGCAATGAATATTCTCTTCTTCTAACTCTAAAAAAGTGTTGCCAGATTGAAAATCAGAAAACCTCATTTCTAAGCTCAAGGTAAGCCAAAATTGATTAGTATTGATTTGTTCTAGGATTCGGTGGTAAAATGTAGAGCTGATTGATTGCGGAGTTCCGATAAAAGAACATCTATTGTTTAATGATTCGTTCAAAAAATGATACACATTTTTTTTTAGTATACATAAACCGGAAATCTTAATGTAAGTGCAATTTAAACCTCTTGTATTTACTGCAACGAATACAAAAAGAACCATGGAAATCCATTAACAGTTTCCGGAAATACACACTTTTAAAATTAAATGTCAAATGTCTCTTACCACACTTGAGTATAGTATAATTTATTATTATTTACATTTGGTAGTGAGCTTATGTCGCTTTCCATTGGTTTCACTCGGAGAACCACTCATTTAAAAAACCAATGGAACACCTAAAATTGCTTCTGTTCAATTTTGACAAATTGTCTTTGTGTGAGTAAAACACCTACGGCTCATAAAAAATATTCCTCAAAGCAAATTTTCTTTTTGACATTTGAGTAACATGTGTTAATTCTTCTTGAGCGGATTCTCACTTCAAATCGAGAAGTGGCTGTCACTTCTCAGAATCATGAGAAGCGTTCTTTTTGCACTAATGGAACGATTTGAGAATGCTGCTGGACGCCCCTGGACGGTTCTTTTCGTCCAATGGAAAACGGCATTAATTTCATAATATTTACCTTGGATTTTTGCATTCATCTCGCCTCGCTTACTCTTGCTTCAGCCTTTACAATGCTTTGGTTATGAACCCAGTGCCCCTGTTCTGTAACTATCGCCTTGGCGATAAACGGTGGAAAATCTAACGAAATTCTATGAATTAATTAGGATTTCGTTCCATTTTCCACCGTTTTTCGCCTGCTTTTATCGAGGCGATAGTTACAGAGCAGGGGCACAGCAAACGTAATTCCGCTGAATTCATACATCGCGACCTTAGGACATCGTGCTCAACGATAAGGCAAATATACGTAGGACAAAAAGGTTCTAATTACCTGATAGAACTTTGTGTCACGGTAAGGAATTTAGTTTTTCAGATAGAACCTTGTTTCTTCTTTGTCAAGATAAAATAAACTAGAAAATAAAAAAAAAAAAACTCAGTAAGAAAAATGCTTTTGTTACCTTATAGAATCTCTATTTATAGTAATTATAAATGAAAAGAACAGAAGTTATGAAATTTTATGTATGTAAGAAATTAAGTTAAGTTCTTGGAAGTTTCCGTTGTCTGAGGACCACCTGTAATAGATCTTGCGGTTATTGACCGAATATGTTTTCGAAGTCTGCCAGCATTACGTGTACCTACATATTTAAAATGTTTTAACCACTATGCTTTTCCATTAGGATCTTCATACTATAGAGTAAATCTGTAGTCAAATTACCAGCAAAACGCGATGGCTACCATCTTTTTCAAAGCTCACATGGTATCTCGTTTAACTAATCAAATTTGCATTTAAAGAATTTTTTGATAACCTTGCTATCTGCCGGGTTTTTCGGTGAAGTTAGATTCAGCATCTGGAAAAACTTTCGAGAGATCTGTTCATTTAGCAACTGAGTAGAGTTTTGTCATCATCCACAAGAAGCTGTTTTTGAGCATAGTTAACGAGTACTTCTTCTTCTTTTAAGTCGCTGTATTAAAGTTGTGGCACATCATTCAGACATTTCTTCCTGCTCACGATACGTGACATCCGTGTTCTTTGCTAGGAGCTTGGCGCGATTTTGCTTCGATTCTTTTTTGCAATTTCTGAATTTTTTTGTTCAAGTCGAGTCTTTTTATGTGTGGTGGGCTAGAGAATTTCTCACAACATCCCTTTTGAGGAAAGGAGGGGACCTACAATATTCTGAAGCTTTTGAATTGCTTATCGAGAAAACGCTTCTCATGGCAATGAATTTACTTAGGAGTAATTTACGTCTTAATATAAAAACCTATGTTTTTACAAAGTTGTAAATTGAAAAAAAGATTTTGCAGTTTAAATTTCCACTGGTTTGAGGCTTTCAATAATGTAAGAGAAGTTCATGAGGTAGAAATCGCAATTACTTATGAGAAGTTATGCTAGTGGAAGATTTTTGATAAGTCCCACTTGAGGAAATCAGATTATCATACTTCGACACTTTCTATAGCACCAGCTGAATGAATGGTTTTTTTTCTGTTGGAGGTTTTTAAAATATCAACTGGAGAACTAAGACCTAAATACCAGTCCATTGTACTACCAGTTCGTAGTACTTTCCAGATGTTTGGAGAAAAGCCAAAAGACGCTCCCATGACAAGGAGCCTAAGATAATAGCTCTCACCATGTGTGCGCCAAGTATCTGTAACCTCATGCGAGAAAAAGCGGTGTCCTTATCTTCTCCACAAGATTCACTGAGCGTGGTATCATTTAAGCCTAACACGTTTAAAAGCAACGCCAATAAGCTTTCTACAGTATTTTCTGCTACCATCCAGCAAAAATGTTGCAGTCTTATTAATAAACTTTTCCGACCGGAAAATAAATTTCATTCGGTTCGAATTCGGGTCGGTTTCTGTAAGGAGGATGGCCGATCGTGACATCCACATTAAGTTGGTATTACCGATCAACGTGTGCCAATTGATTCCGTTCGGCAGAGTATGGATCTTTAAGTGCCAACAGAAAGAACCAATTTCTAAGAAGAACGCGCCTGAAAATCCAAATTATTCGCAGCTTACTTTAAACAGACTCCATTATGTCTTGAAAAGAAGATCTTAGCCCTTCTTTACAACCTATGATCTATTTGGACCCCAGAGCATGTTTGAACACTCATAACTTTTTTTTATTTCTCAAGTGGGATTTATACTCAATGAGCAAAATTCAATTTTTGATTCATTTCATACGTTGAAACGATTATCAGATGATTACTAATTTTTCTGCGAGTTTTTAATTTAACTTTCAAATTAAACTAACTTTAAGTATATTCCAAGGAGTACAGGGTTCTAATGATAGTGTGTTTGAATAGTTATTTACAGCAATAAGTTTCTATCTACAACGTAAAATTCAACAAGGTTCTATCTACGAAATATATATTTTTTTTAAAGACAAAAGGTTCTATCTGGTTATTAGAACTTTGTGAACTTAAATTCGTATTGAGTGTTTGTAGATAGAACCTTGTGGACTTCAATTTCATGAATTATTTCATAAACGGAAAGAGATAGCCAAATTTGGATAGCGGTAATTGAAAGAGCGTAGCCTTTTTAGTGTAATGCAATAATAACTCAATTTTGGAAAAAAATGTCAGTTAGAACCTTGTTGTCCTAAGGTCGCGACATAGCTTTACCAATTCATGATCTACCTATTTGTCTTTTGTCGTTTTTCACTAGCCGAGTTTCATTGGGAATCTATATTCACTTATATTCACTTAAACAAAACATCGCAAAACATCACTCATGGAAAAACAACAACCCCTAAGTTAATAACGTAAGTGAACAAAAATAACTCACTTACCTAAGTCAACAACAGGGATGGTTGGTAAATGGAGTTTGTGGAAGTGAACTTGGTAAGTGAATATAGCCATATTAAGCGTTTCATTGATACTCGCACGTTAAGTGAATATAAGTGAATATAGAAATTCCCAATAAAACTCGGCTATTGAAATTCGATAGATCTACTTTCAAATCGACAACTACCTACTCTTTTCAATGAAACATGCAAAATGGAAAAAAAGTAAATCTGCTCAAAAAAGTTGTAACTCTTTACGTCAATGAAAATGAAAAATGTAGAAAATGAAAAATGTATTACCTTTTTGAGATCATCCCCTAAACACACTTAAGAAAAAAAACTAATTTTTCTTATCGTAGACAGGATATGTCTGTTCCTTAATATTCCACTAGATGGCAGGACAAAAGAAAATGTCCTAGACAAAGTATCCTTTTCGTTGGTCCTATTAAAAATCAGATAAGAATGAGTACCAATTGGAAAACTCAACGAGAAAAGTATTTTTCAATTTTTGATAGGAATCCAACTGACGACACGACTCCGACAGACAGTCCTTTTCCTTTATCGAATCAGTTTATAATCAATCAAATTCCATCTCTCAAACGGTAGTCCTTAATGAATCCTTTCGCTCACAAATTCCATTAATAAAATTTAATGCATTTTTGTATTTGAAAGGATTAAGTATATTGATTTTTCTCGGTTCCACCTTCATTTCTGATTGAACTAAATTCAATCAATGTCGCTTAGATACTGATGACGATGAGAGGCGTTTTCTTGCAAGGAATAAACGAAGACTAATTAAATAGTTTAGTTACGTGTTGAAGAATGTGTTTCAATACAAAAATCAATTACCAAGGATCCCAAGGGTGCACCATCGAGGTTCGAACATAATTTGGTGCAGGCTTCAGCACTTAATGCAAGTAAATCCCAACCCAACTAATGGTGCCTTAATGGCATGTAATCATTATTCCCAAAATTATTTCGAGAGCGGATTAAACTGAGATGATGGGCATGGGATGAATGAAGTTAACGACCTCTATAACTGAAAATTACAATGAACTTAGTTCTTTTATGGTTTGATGATGATTGAGTTCGAAATTATTTAATGAATACTTCGGTTCTGCGTTACTTGTGCTCGAGAAAACAATTACACTCTGAGTGAGAGTGTAGCGCGATATTTAGAGCAGCACTCCTGTAAGTGTTTGCAAACATTTGCAACATTTTATTGCCTGTGCCGTTTGCACCATAAACACTGACCATAGACACAAAAGTAATTAACAAACAAGTGCAGCTGCGAGTAGAAATAAATTATTTTTTGTGTCTCAGCCAGCACGCGCCTTACGACACTCATTCGTCGACTGTCGTACATTCAGCAGAATAACAACAAATCCTTGTCCCGCTTCGTATTTCCTCATCCAGACTCTGGGCGCACTGGAGATTGGTGCAGAAAGTACGCGTGCCATAATGCGTGCCCGACTGTCGTGATAACTAGTGCATGAAGTCATGCACTTTTAATTAAGAACTTCAAGGGCAATGTGTTTATGGAATACCCTCTAAGTGCTCGCTTCATGCTTCTCTTAAGGCAAAACCTTTTAATGGATCGTTCACATCTCGAAAGACAAATATTTATTGTGAACATGGCAACATCGATGTCTGAAAATAAAATACAACCTGACGATGTGCTTCTTCTCAATGAATATTGGAACCGTTTATTTCTTTTTGGTGTTCAGATTGCAATACTATTCCTGGTGAGTGGTGAACTCACTTTGTTTGGGCGAAGAGGAGCGATGGTTTTAGAATATTCAAGACACATAGGTCAGGTTTCTTCAGTTCTTTATCATAACTCTCGCTTCCAAAGAGCTTCATATTTGTCCATTCAAAATCTGTGGCTCGAAATGGTTTGATCGTTTGTGCAGTTTGTGTTTTTCCTCAATGAATCTAGAATGGAATTCTTTTCCAGACGCATCAACATTTGCAATGCGATTATGCAATGAATTCTGCTTGCTTACTGCTCTCAGGCCTTCAACTAGACTCGAGCCTTTGGATAAAGCAAATTTTCCCCTTTTTGTGGCATTCCATGTCCGTCGCAGTGGGGTTGCATTGCAAGGTGTTTTCTCGACAATCTCTTTTTAAGTCCAAGTCCATTTCCCTTGGTCTTTGAATTATGCAGTGTCTCTAGCTAAGGTTGCGTGTCTGAGTTTTGAACATGATTTCGCGGCTTTTGATGCAACTTTCAGTACGCCATGAATGTGCTAATTGTTCACCTTGTTAATCATCTGCGGAGAACGTAGTATGTTCGATCATAATACGCATACCACAAAACACGCGTCATCCCGCCGCGGCCGTACGTACCACTGCACCAGTCTTTTGGATTATGTCTGAACATATTTCGTATGGAGTATCACCACCAACCCCATTCATCATATCAGGTCAAATAATTGATTTATAGAACTCACTTTTGGCAAAATACTTTAATGTAAGAAACACCGCTGGAATTTCGCCACTTCATCATATTAGCCCGTCGCAGAAAGCGAGTGTGTTAACATCTCCACATAAACACATTATTGCTCAAAAAGCTTCAGTTTTTGGTAGGTACTAGGTACTTCAATCGCGTGATAGCACATCGACGGTTGTGGGTCGTTTTTGTATGAAATTATTCACTTGCTGCGGGCTTACAGAAGTCACTTGTTTTGGAAGCAACATGCAAAAAAATTCCAAGTCTGAATCAGTGAAGGCTGATTCTGGGGCATTGTTGTCAAGTGCTTGTACGTAAATGATTGCCGAAAGTCTTTCAAGTTCACTTGTGTTATCAATATGATGAAGGAGCATGATTTTGCCAGTTGTAAAAGCGTGTAACAAGAGATTGTTTTACGTACTCATGTATCGTTTGGTAGAATGTGTACGTGCTAACTTCGTACTAAGCGGTGTGAAAATAAGGAAGGGTTATGTGCTCATTCAAAATGGATATTTGTTGACGACAGGGGCGGATCCAGGCAATTAACTTGGGGGGAGGGGGGACTTACATTCGATTTGTCATAACTGTGAATGAAATTATTTATTTAAAATGTTTTCAACCTTACATTTCAAAAGCTCATTACACTATATCCAATCTTCTTGACTTTTTTGACATGATGTTGTGACAAAACGTCAGAATAGACGCATATAACTTCGATGTAGTACAAGACTTCGTCTACCTAGGACCCGCTACATATACGGAAAACAACATCAGTATGGAAATCAAACGCAGAATAATTTTTGCCAACCGTTCCTTCTTAGAAGGTAATTAAGAAACAAAACCCTATGTCTGGAAAAATAAAGGTAACCATTTATAGGACCTATAGAGATCATACCAGTCCTACGAGCGTGGAAGCTCGGAACTTATCTAAAGTGGATGAGTAAAACCTTGGCTGTTTCGAAAAACAAGTTCTCCGAATAATCTTTGATCACATATGCGAGATCAATTTATGGAGATGAAGATACAACAACGATCTGTATGCGGGCTGTAAAGTGAAACTGTCATAACTAGAAGAGTACGCATGGCGAGACTACAGCGGCTAAGACATGGGAAGCGTATGGATATGAACGCTCCAGCTCGACGGTCATTCGAAAGCACAATGCAGGGAAGTCGAGGAATCTGAAAACTTCGTCTTAGGTGGTGCGATCAAGTGGAAAAAGACCTCATCCCACATAGAGTGCAAAACTGTAGAGAGCTCGCCCAAAATCGAAGTCAGTATCGAAGGATGATGGTTGAGGCCTACGTTCGCCCATTACAATTTCCGATGTGGGTTTCACGTCTCGGTGCATGTTCATTAACGCCACCGTGTACAATTGACCCTCGCCAGGCTTGTTTCAGGGTTCATGCGAAGCAACATAGGAAGCTTTTCGCAATTTAAAGCAGCCGATAGATGGAAGAGTATAGAATTCAATATGAGATTTATAAGACCCATATAGAGGAGACCAAACCTGAGAAGCATCTACTCCAGACGGGAACGAACATGACATAAGGAAAGTGTGACTTAGGGATCGTTCAATTCCTTGCCCAATTCTTAACAAACCCAAGAGTTGAATTTGCTTTGTAATGAAGTTGATGTGTTCATTGGATTCGAGGTTAATACATAAAAAAAAAACACCAAGGTCAGGGAAATTTTAAACATTACTGAAATATTGAATAATTTATAATATCGAGAATCCCCCTCTGTGAGAACGTCATACTTTGACACTTGAAAGGGTTCAAACTTAGACCGTTTTAAGAACACCATAAAACAAAACTGTCGACATATTTTTTAATAATCATCAGCAATATGAAGCATTTTTGATAGATTTGAAAATCTTTGTGTCGTCAGCAAAAATAAGAATGACACTGTATTAAATGCAAGAAATCACGTCATTTATTGCAACAATGAAAAGCAAAAGGTGACTTCCTTGTGGCACCTCAGAAAGACTTTTAAAAGGATTTGACATGTCGTTACGACATTTTACTTGATAAGGTCTATTATATTTTAGGTAAGAGTATATCCAAACAATAAATAACATAATTTTGCGAAAAAGTTTGTCGAAGGCCTCAGAGGTGAATACAGTCTAATGACTTTCATGCACTGCAGCAGTTATGGTGAAATGAGAGAAGATTAGTAGCTAGATCCTCTTTACATAAGCCCGTGTTGCTGATGACAAATTATGTTCCTCGCAAAGCAGGATAAACTTTCGCAGACTACTTACTCAAAAACTTTAGAAATATGTATACCCATGAAAGCTTAGGCAAATTTTGACCTCATTTATCGATATCTCGAAAACGAAGCGAGATACCGAAAAAATTTATTTAATATTTTCGTTTTATTTTGACCTAATCAACCCAAATTTATTGTCAGATAACGGCGGCACGGACATCTCATCATGCATTTCCCCAAAAAAAACAATTGACACTCTTTCAAAATCGGTAACACTTTTTAAGCAATTAAAAAAAAATATTTCCGGAAAAAGTTTAGCTCTTCTGCTTTCACATGGTCATTAAGGAAACATGTCTTACTCTTAACTATAAACAATTAACAGACCTGCTTAACTTTTCCAGAACAGAAAATATTAGGCGTAGCTCAAACAACGTTTAAAATACCTCGGTTTTACAGCCACGTCATTATTTAAATTTTTTTTTTTTCATTTTAACATTTTCGAGAAGATTTTGGTTTCTTAAACGCACAATAAAAAGCAAAGATAAAATAAATATCTAATGTGGCGCAGCAAAGCGAGAAGTCCCAGGGCCTAACGCATTTCTCACAACCATACCTTGTGAGGGAATGGAGGGAACCAACAATTTACTGCCGGCTCCGAACGGCTAATCGAGATAGTGTTTTTCATGGCATTGAATTTACTTACGGAGGACTTGCCATTTCCTAGCGAAAGGCGGTACCAATGGAAAAATATTTTGGGCTCTGTTTGGATTCGAACCACCAGATCACTGCTAAATATTAATTCGATACTATAGTATTTTTCTTTTTTCTGATATCGTTATACTTATTTCTGTGATATTTGTAATTTCTTATTACTGTTCTTAGTGGAGGACCGTAAGCTTTTTACCTAGGAATCCAGGGCCAGTCCATGGATTTTCATGAAGTTTTCGGAAATGTGTTTTGGATGGCGTATAGAAAAAAGTTAAAAAATAAATTTTAACCGCTCTCAATTTTTTAATTATTTTCAAAATTAATTATTAACTTTTAGAATTTTATTTTATTTATAGATAGGTAAGGTTTTCCAAACAGTAAGAATGGATAGGTTTGGTTAAGACAAAAAAAGTGTGTATGAGAGGGGGGGTCTATATCTCTCCGTGTAGGCGCGAGGGGCAATTTTATATGAAATTTACTTCATTTCTTAAAAAACTATTAAAAATCACCTAAGCCACTTACTTTCTCATACTTTAGTGTTTTTGAAAGCTATTGCTTTGTTCTTTAATAAAAATTTTATTTTGAGTTCACTTAATGAAAAGTTTTGGAGAAATCAATGCTCACAGTCAAAATTTTAAAAAAAGAAAATATTTTTTTCTTAATTAATTGTTTTTTTCATAATTTTGCCCCAGAAAGGGCCATTTTTTCTTTTCATGTTCAATGCTCTTATTAATATTTACTCAGAGCAAAAACCGAACTAAAAATTTTTTCTTGGTTTAAGAGAAATTAAAACAAAAAAAGAAAGATACTTTTTTCCAGAAAACAAAATGTCGTTAATTTCCCGCTAATTGAACTTTTTTCCTTGAAGTGAAATATGAAACGTGTCTTAAATAGCATATAAAACAAAGTTAAAAAAAAAATTTTTGTATGATCCTAATTTTAATATAAATTATAAATAATTATTAATTTTAGAGTTATATTTTAATTATATTAGTTTAAAGTTAAAATTTTTCAGTACCTACTACTTGATTTATTCGAAAAGCATGTTCCGTTGAAAACAGTCGCCGAACGTAACAAAAATTGTCCGTGGTTCACTCCGGAAGTACTTAATTCTATTAAAAATCGTCGTAAATTATACTCTAAATGGAAGCATTGCCCAACCACCTTTAACTGGGAAACTTTTTGCCGTGCTCGTAACCAATCTTCTTTCATTACTCGTAGAGCAAAAAAAAGATATTTCATGTCTAAACTGTCTACGAACCAATCTTCGCGGAAGCTTTGGACAGGATTACGTTCCATTGGTGTTGGTAGAAAAGAAATTGTTGATAATTATCCTAACCCAAATGATCTTAACGATACTTTCACGTCCGATAGTTTGCAGACTTCGAATTTCACTCCCAACAATAATATCTCTTATGGAGCCGCAAATGAATTTGATTTCGAGACCGTTTCGGAGTATGAAATATTTATGTGCATTTGCTCTATAAAGTCGAATTCTGATGGAGAAGAGGGAGTTCCTATCAAGTTTGTAAAAATGATTCTCCCTCAAATCATGCCAGTTTTAACTCACATTGTCAATTCTTGTATAACTTGCTCATCGTTCCCTGGCTGCTGGAAACTGGCAAAAATTATCCCTGTTCCCAAAAAAACCACACCCCTCATCTTGTGCTGACTTTAGGCCAATAAGTATCCTGCCTTGTTTGTCTAAGGTTTTAGAAAAAATTATGGCCAATCAGATATCTAACCACCTTAGACAATATAACTTATTATCACCATTGCAATCGGGCTTCCGTGCAAATCATAGCTGCTCCACAGCAATTGTCAAGGTGCTTGATGATATAAGAATTAATGTGTCATTATATGTCAGGTTTCCAACTAAAATTTGTAGATACTGTCACTAGCCTTGGTTTTAAAATAAACCGATCTCTTTCAGCTAATGACCATGTTAACATCAGTATAGGTCGGATTTACGGTGGCCTTCGGAAACCTAACCCCTTTTCCAATATTACTCCGGTAAACACAAAGTTGAGATTAATCAAATCTTTGTTACTACCCATCATTGATTATTTCGTAGTAGTTTATTGCTGGCCTGACTCTCATAGTCGGCACAAGCTACTTTTTGCTTTTAATGACATGGTAAGGTATGTTTATGGTTTGCGTAGGTTTGACCATGTTTCTCAGTATCATCAGAAGGTTCTTGGTTGCACTTTTACTCAGTACCTTGATTCAAATTGTTTGATTTTTCTGCATAAGATAATTCATAAGAAAATGCCGACATATCTTTTTGATAAACTCCGCTTCGCGCATTCTTCTCGAACTTTAAATTTGATCACACCCTTTTGTCGATATTTAAACTCATCAACTCTTTTTTGTTTATATTATCTTTTTTGGGATATGTTGTTGACGATAGTTTTAAAATCAAACGCCTACAAATTGTGGTTCATAAAAAAGAAAGCTAATCTAATAAATATATGACGCACAATAGAGCCTGTTTCTTTTTGAAGAAGATTCGAGAATACATCGATGTTCTGAACTTTTTTTAGTGTTAATTGCTAACGTGAATCTTTGAGAACCTACTTGCGTAATCAAAAGTAACTAAGATCCTTCAGTAACTAACGTAAATTAATACAAGTTTTAGAATAGCAAAAATAGTTATATACGAGTTTCGTATAGCATCTGACGAAAAATTAAAGGTGTGTTCCTAGTTTTTACATAAAATAAAAATATTGACTGTTTGTTGCAAGACTATGATGTCATAGTATGTCAAGCATACTCAAAACGATTTATGGTACTACAACAGTAAATTTCTTATTTTGAGTTCATCTAAATAATTGCAACGTGTATTTAGATACTAAGGACCGTGTGATGTGTCGTCTAAGGAGTCTTAACATCATTAACATGAGCTCCAAGATCGAAAGATGGTTCCCTATTCACAGAAACAAAATCAGAATTCTATACGACCCTAAAAACTTCCACAGCCAAAACTTCAATACACTCAAACATCACATACCTACAACCAGTCCGCAAGGAATAGCAAGGATCCTTTTTCTTATATTTTCATATTTTCTATTTTTTGATTTTTTTTGTTTATAGAAAAAAAAATCAATGAAAAGAAAATCAAAAGAAAAGAAATCCTAGAAGAAGGTCGAACAAGTTCAACAATCACAAGGACTTACGGCTATTATTGTGCTCCTACCTCAAGGTACCAATTTAAGGAGGAAGAGGGTATTGGTAAAGAAGAATGGTTGAACATAGATAAAGGACATCATGGCTATGTGTATAGTAGTGTGTATCTGGTCGTTGCTTTTCTTTCATTTTCCAATCGCAACAACAATTCTTATACAAATTACACATACATATACCTAGATGAAAATTTTTCTGTCTATAGGGGCGCTTCACCCACATTCCGTTGCATTTATCAGTTTGAGTGAAATTCAAGAACTATGGAAACGAATACGAAGTATTTGGATCCTTAGAGTGAAATTATGGACGATTTGAATGTTACTTCCACAGCAATGCTTTCGTTGAAGATAAAGGAAAGTATCTAGGAGCGATTCTAATACCGACCTACATACCTAACTTTGAAGCTTAAATTCGTTTCGTCAAGTTTGAGATCAAAAGCTTAATTTTTCACAGCGCGCTCTTATCTACCGATCTACCCCACCTTAAGAGTTCCAATAAAGTGCGAACTGCTAAATTCTCTACCCATCCATAGCCATAGCTAAAACCTATAACGAATTATTTATTCACCCACTCTTACAAATCGATTTAACTGAAAATGTAGAGCAGAGAGTAGACCAAGTAAGTGAGGTGATCAGTTTTGTGTACTGTTTTTTGATTCACGAATCACGATCTACGTAAAGACGGTTCTACGAAAATACCTGCTTTTGCAGAAAGAGTGAATCTTTTATTACAAACACCCCTCTGAGTGGTACTGTGTCTTGTGTCATACAAGAACAGAGGTAGTGTTTGCAGCCTAACCTGTTTTTTTTTTTTAGTTTTTGGTGTTTCGCCTTCTTCTTCTACTTCTTTCGGTTCGTTTCCATGAGCAAGCAACAGGGGTTGTGTTGTATGCGTTTTGTTATAAGAATTTTTCATGGTGTGTGCTGTGTGCGTTGCAGAAACGAGCTCACCGATCGTTGTGGCACTATACTACGGCAGCAGGTACCCGTCGAGGCACCGACGACGGAACACTACAAAAACCACCAGGTTCAGGACGAAGGGTATCATTTCAAAATCAGATCTCAGACGGTGAACACTACTTTAAAAGCGAACTCATCTTTCTTAAACTAAATCCATTTCATTTTTCGAGCGATCGATTTGAAATAAAAAAAAGTAAACATCTTTATCTTTGTCGTGCAGTTGTTTCCATCAGTCACAGTTGAGTTTTGGATTTCGAGTGCGTAGGTTGTGCGCGGAGACAATCAAAGAAAAAATAAAGTGACATTTTTACGAACTATCGCAATGACAAGTGTTTGTGCCCAAAATTCGTACATGATGCAGCCACAGCAGAAGTATATTATGGTGCCAGCGGGTGCTACTATCGTTTACCAACAGCAAAAGCAGCTTGCTCCTGCTCCAAACAGCCGGAAGACAAATTCCATCCTCGGGATGAATGGTGTCAATATGATGTCCAATTCTGTGGGACCGATGTCCAAGAAGAAGTACACTTACAACAACATGCCGTATGGAGAACAGATTCCATCTGTGGCACGTCGTAATGCACGTGAAAGGAACCGTGTGAAACAAGTGAACAATGGTTTTGCAACCCTGCGCCAGCACATTCCACAAACCATTGTTAGTACGTTGTCAAGTGGTGGTCGTGGTGCTAGCAAAAAACTCAGCAAAGTTGACACTCTGCGCATGGCTGTGGAATACATCCGAGGACTCAAGGATCTCCTTGATGACAGTGACAGCCAAGGATCATCTTATGGCTCCCCTTCGCCATCATCATCATCTTCATCGTTCTATCAAGGGGATGGAGGTTCCGAAGAATATGTTATGATGCCCAACTCCTACAACTCAGAGGCATCTGCATCTCCTGCTCCATCGTGCAGCTCGGACGTATCAATTGGAGGCAGCGGCAACAACAACAGCTACTTGCAAACTTCTTCGTCAAGTGAAGACCATATCCAGTTCAAGTTTGAACCTTTCGACAGCTACGATCAAATTGTCGGAGACACACCCGATGATGAAGAGCTCCTGGACTACATCTCATCTTGGCAAGAGCAGTAAATTTATTCTTAACTTTTCAACAAATGATAAAACCTGTCGTATTGTAAAGACAGAAAATAATGAGACAATGTGTCCAGTGATTTTTAGATAGTACACCGTGCGCAAATTCCGACAAATTTGTTCCTGATTCTAAAGCGAATCTCTTTTTGTATAAAGTTCTCTAGTCAAGAAGAATTGTAAATAGTTTTGTATAAAAAAGAATTGTAAAAATGATGATTAACTCAATGTGCCTTACACAATAGTATTTTAGTTTTTTTAAGATTTATATTATAAGTGGAAGACAATGATTTAAAACTTTTTATTTGTTAAGTTAGCTTTAAGTTTATTAGATTTTAAGAAGCAAAAATGGAAGACACTAAATTACCTACTTTAAGATTTTGTTTTATAAATATTTTTTTTATTTATACACATTAAAAAAGTTGACAAAAAAAACACTTTGAATTCTTTTTTAAAAATTCTTTTTCAGGAGGTTTTCTATTGCAAATATTCTCTTATTGGTTTTGCAGGTTGGATGCTTTCAAGTCTGAGCCTTTCAGTTCGACTTTTCTGGAAAAAATATTCAGAAAACTGAGTTGAGTTTTACAACGTTGTGGGTTCTCTGTGACGTACCTCATAACGCGACGTGAAGAGACTGTGTTGTACTCTCAGATCTTTCAAAATAAAGGATACTAAACAATAATGAGCAGACTTATCAAAAAGACTGTAAATAAATAGAAATTTTGAAATCAACGAATAGCTATTTTCTATTTTTGTGACACAAGGGCATGTACAATATATAGTCCGTAACAATGGGATAGCCTCACGCATAAGTTTTTCTTGAACTGACTGTTTTTGCATCTATTTAATCTGTGCCTATATAAAATTTTGGGTTGGTTTGAAAATTAGAATTGAGTCTGTTCATAACAAGAAAAGTTTCAAATAGTTTCGAAAAGTTAACGAATTTATCTAAAATTATTCGTATGGATACACTAAAAAGCAATTTTTTTTTTGTAACATTAGAACAGCATAACCTTCTTTATTGGATTTAAAATGAAAACTAGACGGTTTTTTTTTAAGAAAAGTTTTTGTTTTATTTATTTCTACTGCTTTCAAAATTAACTCAATACTTTGTACAACCCCCCTTATTTTAAATAACATCAAAAATGCGGTCGTAAGAAAATTTTAATAAATCAAGGAAAATACTTGGCCAGGCCACTTTAATGCCTTCAATGGGTTCCTCTTTGTTGGTGTAGGTACTGCGTCCACCTTCATACACTCTTCGTATCAGCCAACCCCATACATTGTCGATTATGTTCAAATCTAGCAAGTAAGGTGGCCAGGAAAGTTGTTCTTTGTTTGTTGACTTTGTACCCAAGTTTTAATTATTCCAGCTGTGTGAATGGGAGCATTGTCCTGCTAAAAAATGATCTGCAGTGGTCCAAAAATATCCTGGAACTGTGGTAGAGCCCAATCAAAACACACAGTTTAAGAAAAAAACAATATGTGAGGCTATCCAATTGTTACAGACTGTATGAATGTCTCGTTGATTGAATAGTCACATTACTTGAACGAAAAACGACAGTGAACCGAGACGTCCCGCCGTATTCAAAATAAATGACAAGTGGTATGATAGCTAGCGTTATAAGGAGCTGGAAGAACATTAAATTCTTGACCCTACAATAATTGTAATCCCTTTGGAGTAGTACATATTAGAACGGTATTAGTTTTCTAGCATAGGTATCGCTAGCCTTCAGGTAGACGTTATCTATGTAATCAAAATGGCGCAGTTTCATTGAGAGCAGTATGCTGTAATTGACATCGTAACGACAAAAAGCGATGTTGCTATTTTCATGACCGAATTCTTGTCGTTGTCAGATGGTTTCCAGATAACGTTTATAGTGAGCGAGTTATTAACGTTAAATTAAAAATATGAGTGGCTGTATGCTAATAATCCCGTGGAACTTCCCACAAGTCGGGATCGTAGACACGGCTGTATTACAAAGGTTGCCACATGTCGGCACCGTAATTCTAGGAGATCAAAGCTACGTTCAAAATCACTATCCTCATTGTTAGGTTGCGACTGCTTTTGGCGGTCATTTAGGTATAGCGCCGAGATTTTAATGGATCCATTTTCATTCATCTTGGGTTTCTTTTGATTTCTTCGTGTATAGAGTATAGCAATTCGTTATCAAGGGTTTTTCAAAAGGGACGCTACAAAAGTAGAGCGACAGGGACAGCAAACAACACCATATTTGCCGTTCTTTTGACATTCAGCAATTTCATGATGGAAAGATATTCGAGCCAACAACGAGTCGAAATTATGTATTAAGATTTACTACCGAAATTTGGAGTCAGTGGCCTCAACGTTAAGAGCGCTACGTCCAATTTATGGTCGTGATAATCGTCCTAGCAGATCAACAATTGAGCGTCTAGTGGAAAAATTTAAATCCACAGGCACAGTACAAAATTTTCACGTGCCAGTGAGACAAAGAAGTCCCCGTAGTGTCGAGAATATTGCTGCCGCTGAGCCTTCAGTTGCAGAGAGCTCAAATGCGTCTCTCCCACGTCGTTCTCAAGCGTTGGGCATCTCTGTGACGTCGTCGTTGTGCCAAATTTTGGGAGAAGATCTTGGCCTACATCATCACAAGATTAAATTGACGCAAGAACTGAAGCCGCTTGACCATCGGAAGCATCGAATGTTCGTGAATTGGGCTGAGAAACAACTTGAAAATGAATTGGTTTTTTATCGAAAAATCATCTTCAGCGATGGTGATCACTTATATCTGAAGGGCTTCGTAAATAAACAAAATATGCGGTGTTGTTCAGGCAGCAATCTACACTTACTCCATGAGTCATCATGGCATCCCGAAAAAATTACGGTTTGGTTTGGTTTATGGCGGCGTTATTGGGCCGCCGCGCCGTGACGATCAAGACCAGCACTTTACTGTGAATTGGAATCGCTACCGTTCAATGATAACCGAATATTTTTGGCCCCAATTGGATGACATGGACTTGGAGGGCATGTGGTTCCAACAGGACGGTGCGGCGCCACAAGCAACACAGCGAATGTCACAATTAATTTATTGGGAATCAAGTTTGGAGAACGTGTTATCTCACGAAATGGTCCAGTCGCTTGGCCGCCTCAGTCGTTGGATTTGACGACGTTAGACTATTTCCTGTGGGGCAAAGTCATGTCTATGGTCTATAATGGCATCAAACGTTTTTTAACAAGAATAAAAAATTTTATTGATACCCGTTTTTATTCTATTAAAAAAAACTTTTCTAGCGCTCTTATTGAAATCCCCGACCGATACCTACTACTATACATAATATGTAGGGAGCCACAACAGAGCGGAAAGCTCTGAGGTCTATCTCTTTTTTCACAACCAAGCCTTTTGAGAGAATGCCGATTTCGAAAAAAAACATAAAAAAAATTTCAAAAAAAAAGTAGCTATCAAGATAATTCTTTTTTGTGTTTTCTTAAAACTAATTAAAACTAATCAAATATACTTATAACTAGCTTTTGTTTTTTGGTGGTTTGTATAATATTGGATCCTTTCTACTCTTTAATGTGTGGGTAGGTATAGAAGGGTATTGAAGGAAGAGGGGGAAGAAAAGGAAGACTCATATCATATAAGTGGAGGTAAATGCAAAATCCTGCTTAGCTAGCAGTCCTTACTGACTTTCTTGGGTGTTATGGTTGTTGTGGTCGCTTGTTGGATCAGCTTTTCTTTACCCACTTCCAGATGGTAGGTCGAAGGGTCTGTTTTAGTTGAGTGGGCTTACTTGCTCTCGTAATGAAAATGAAGAAGTACAATCCAGAAGATTTTAAGTAGTCCTCTGATAAGTTTACTAAAATCGGTAAAATTATTTTTTAGCACATTCAAACCGGAGTGAAATCCACCGGGTCTTTTTTACTTGTGTGATGTATACCTACCGTTAATTTATGTTTTTTTTTTTTTTTTGAAATTCGCATTCTCAGTATTCAGTTATAGGCGTAGTAAGTAAAAGCATACAATGGGAAGTGGCTTTCCACTCTTTAAGGGAAAGCGGAATTGATATCCCAAGAGGAGCAAAAAATTTTTTTGTATGTATCGCCTTTCGTGAGGATTCGGCAAGTCCTCCGATAGTACGTCCATTACCATGAAAAGCACTTTCTCGGTTAACCGTTCGGAATCGGCAGAAAATTGTAGGTCTCCTCTGTTCCGTCACAAGGCGATGCGCTGGTTGTGATAAATGAACTAGACCCCGGGGATCCCCGCTCTGTTGCATCACCTTGTCTATTTCATTTGTTTAAGAAGGCGTATGACTGAGTTTCGGAACAAACAAAGAGAATGCTTAGATGTGCATTAGCATGAATTTTCTTATATACAGTTATAAACTACACAGCTGACGGTTATCATAGCACCAACTTTTTGCATAAAACCACACAACTTTTGTTTTTTTTTTGTAGCATTAAATAATGAAAACCTGTTTGTTTCTAGATAAAATTTTACTTTATCTACCAACATAAGTAAGTAGTACATCGAAAACCCTTTCGAACGATGCATGGTGAAAATGATCAGTTGTATTCTTTTTTTTTTCTTAATTCACTGGACAGACACTCAGTCAAGCATTACAAATGCACGTGGTGGAACACAATAATAACTTCCGGCGGCGATAGCAACCGCACTGAACCATATTCCTTGAAACTGAAAAAAGGAACAAACAAAAAAATATCCTTAACATTGAAACTCATATTAAACTTATTTCTGTTGCTCCCATTGCGTGACTGACTGCATGCCTGCGCACGCGTGCCAATCCTTTGAAACGCCCCATAAATCTACGACAAAAAGACATTAATCACCTATTCCTGGCATACCTTTAATATTACAGAGCGAAAATGGAGGAGTAGACGTTATATTCAAATTTCAGCCAAAGCCAGCACTTGTTTTACTATTGTGTGAGTAGAAATGAAATTCTACACCAAGTGTGTCCTTTTTCCACATATCTCCAAGGGAAAGCAAAATTCTTTATAAAAAGAAAAACTAGTCAAACTACATTCCACAGTTTTTACATCAAGACAATAAGAAAATATATTTCTCTAAAAATTCCATTCATGCAAATCTTTATAATTGGACCAAGAAGAATTAGAAGGAAGGACACGCGTATTACAGGAAATGGGTGTGCAATATCCAACGATCGAGTTACCTTGTTGCGTTGTCCAAATGTGTAATGTTACCTCTAAAAGTGTCACCTTTTTCTTTTTATTTTGCCAAGCATTATTTTGCATACTAAATTATGCATTATGTTATGAATGAGATCCTTTTTGTCCACCCTACCTTTGGTTGTCGTTCTCCCTTTTTTTTTTTGTCTTCATTTTTTATTACCTTTAAGGAAGTGCAAGCCGGTTTCGATCGTATTGTATTCATTTTTATTGTGTACTGATATTTCGGAACATGGTCGCTATAGCTAACACACATGTGTGCGATATGAACAGGATATTCACATACCTAATGATCCGACGTCTTTCATCGTTTGTCCCCGAGGGACAAGAAGTTTTCTGGCATCGGAATAAAAATGAAAAAAAGAAATGAGGATCATTGTACTGAGCGATTAAGATTTCTGATAATTGTTATGTGCTCGTTTTAGGAAGAGAATCAAGAAACGAGGAAGTGCAGCTTAACTCGCCTGAGGATATTCAATGCGGAACTTAGGGACGTAACCTAGGGTTGGACATTTTCACGAGATGAATTCACATAAACAGTTCATTTAGCAGATAGTAAATCTTTCAACTTGGACGTTAAAGATGATCCCAACATCTACTGAAGAAGCAGTTTGAATAAGTGTTTGTGTTGTTACTCAACATGAAGTGTCCTTTGAAGAAATTTGATATCCTGTAGGACTGTTGCAGGAAAGTGCGCACTTTTGTGTATTTTTTCCGAAGAGATATTCTCAAGTTGTCCTTTAAGTATCATATTTTATTCGTTGGCTCGTTGCGCAAAACAAAAATTAGTCTGGCGTCACATAACTGTCCTTTAAATGGATGCGGCACTGTATTTACTTTATTTTATTTATAGGAACGAAAGTCGAGGGCGTTGAATATAAATCATATGGACGGCATGTGCGACGCATGCGCGATAATATGACATCTTTTTAGAGTGTTATTATTTCAAGTATACACGACTCATCTATTACTGTAATAGAAAAAACTACTGATTTTATAGACGAACAACAAACTCCACTATTAAAAGTAACCTTAAAAGTGCCTTTAGCCACGCTATTCGATACATTTGTGGTTCAAGATAATATGAACATGCCTCTCACCTGTGGAAATGTTTTTCAATAGCTTCATACAATTTAAAATCTAAATCGCGATAATGATGATCAATGTATCACATCTCTACCCATCTTTAACAAATTAATAAGATTTATTAATTTACTGTGTAAACTTTTGAAGAAATTGCCTAGAAACTACTATACTATATCAGTGCAAAGTGATGACGGTATATTTCAAACATCTTTATTGTCAAAATAGAAGCAATGGTGCACCTGTAACTTAACCTTAACACCTTAAAAGTTTTTTTAAAGTAAAATCTTACAAACAATTACTTTACCTATCTTTCTTAATATATATAAACTACGTGTCACAATGCTTGTCCGCGATGGACTCCTAAACTACTTAATCGATTTTAATCAAATTTGTACACCGTGTGCAGTTTGATCCAACTTGGAAGAAAGGATCATCTCAATTAATGATCGACCACGACATGTTGATGAGACTAAAGCATAGTTTAAATTTATTTTGAATAAACTTTTCGGTGGTGCTTTCTTACTTTTGTCTGGTCATTTCATTATACCTCGCTCTACTTTCGCGGATGAGATTAATGCATGTTTAAAACAATCGTTCTTATGGCTAAGTGTTAAAACACTTCGATTGGCCAAAAACATGCACATACGATTGCAAAATGACCCAACAGCACAGCACAAATATTTTCCGAAGAAATAGTAGATAATAGAGATAGAGATAGATAGTAAATACTAGATAATAGGAACGGCAAAATAGAACTACAACCAAATACGGCATGCATTAAACTGCCAAACAATTTCTGCACTGTTATTCAGGAAAAAAAATAATTTGATACAGAGTATTTTTCCGGATATACAGAGTAATTACTTGAATCAAAACTGGCTCAGTTATGGGGCTATTTGGGCAGCTAAAAATGTAGATGTTAATGAAATTAACTTCCAGACACAACAGTTGTTACCAAACGATCAGATGTCTTTTAAATCAATCGATACTGTTGTTAATGAAAATGATAGTGTAAATGGAAAAATGGGAAACCCATGTTTTTCTCATGGGCAGCTATATGTTGCATGTTCACGTGTAGGAACGCCGCGACGTCGAAAGACAGGTTAACCAAAAATATTGTGCACCGACTAGTGCTAAATTAAATTGAAACTAAAAGTGTTTATAATTCAAAATAATAAATATTATTGTTTGAAGATTTTATACTATCCGCCCTACCTGCCTCATTTATAAGTTATAAGTTAAGTAATATACTCATGTGTTACAAACTTGAATAAAAATAATAAAAAATTTTAAATTTAATTCTTTTGTTTTGATTCTTGCTTTATATCAACTGTACGAAAATTTTGATCAATTGTGTTCAAAGTCCTTCCCCATCCAATCCCAAACCAGTAAATTTGTATACTAGCTTTAACGTTTCCGTTTTCTATCATAAATAGTAATTTCATTTTAATAAGGGGTAACGGTAGTAGAGAATCAGTTATGAAGGCTGCCATGTTTTTTTTACAAATAGCATCTATATATAAAGAAGCATTGTGGTGCCCAGGTCTGATGTTCTCCTACCGTTCCCATTAAAAACTTTATAAGAATATCATATGACTAAAACACTAGCCACAGCAACGCGTGGCCGGGTCAGCTAGTTTATTTATATATTTTTTTTATACCTTGTGCCTTCAAAAAACAATAATGGCTGTTTTTTTTAATTGTAGAACAACTTTATCCTTACATTGTATAAGACAGAGTCGCTTTCGCTGTCTGTTCGCTAAGATCTTTACAACTTGGCAGCGGATTTTGATGGATTTAAAAACATAAAAAGAATGGTCCAAGAGGAAGTCTGATATGTAAATTGCATCTCCTTATTCCCACGGGAAAGGGAACGTTCAAAACGAAGTCTGTATTTGTATTGAAAATGCTTCAAAACTACTTCACCAATTTGGATGAAATTTGGAACAAAAATGGTACCTACTAGCTAAATATTGGCAACATTTCCATATTCCATTGGGAACGGAAACACAACCAAGTACCTGGATAGGGCTGGATCGATTCCAAAAATTCTGTGACCTTAAGAGTGACTTTATGTCATCCCACATTTTAATATCAACGGGAACGGAAATATAAAAACCACTGAACCGATTTCCACGTTTCAAGGGTTATGAGAACCGTCATAATTTTAAAAATACAAACCGAATGTTAGATAAGAAAGAAAAGGATTAGAAAAGAAGATGCCGATGAACATTTTTTTCAAGTTTCTTTCTACAGAACAGTTTTTGTAAAAGGGTCTCTAGGTCTTGAAATAACGGTACCTGAAATGCAACCTCTATGATAAGCCTTATTATCGATTTCGACAAAATATTATTTCTTAACTGCCTCTGTTATGATGTAAAAATAAAATTGGACACAATAGTATCGTTCTTTCTTTTAAAAAAAACTTTCTCCATGATAGCTGACAAGATTGTGATGAAATTTCAAGTCTTGTAGGTGCTAGACGGTCTAAGAAAGATTGCGCATCAACATTTGGAGAATTATAATCTTTTCAAAAGTGTTGACGGAAGCTTTGATTTTTTCAAGCTTTTAACCCAAAAATCTTTGGGCAAGATCTCAAAACTTGATTTTTAAAAAACTTATTTTTCAAAAGAGAAAAGTAAAAAGCTAGTCTACAAAAAAAAATGGCTTTACGATTTTGATTAAATTTTCAGAGTACATTTGTGATAAGCAACCGCAAAATATGGCGTTTTTTATTTTCGCTAAAAGACTAAGGAATATTTTATCTAATTTTGTTTCTAATACTTTTTGTGATTCTTTTCAATTTTCATATTTAATGTGTGGTTGGCATCCCTCTAAGAAAAATAACAGAAAAGCGAATACTAAAACCTTGTACTCAGATTCAATATTTTGATACTGTACTTAGCATACAAGCAAGCTCGCTCGACACAGTAGTTCATACACAGTGGAGCTAGTGCCCAGGGCGGCAAATTTTCTAGGGCGGCAAAATTAAAAAAAATTCTATATAATTACCTAACTAATTCAAGCAGTAGAATGCGCCCCAGAAGCTGCGTTATTCTTTAATATAATACAAACTTTATATACAACTTCTTTACTGCATCGACGCTAGCTGGGAAGTCTTACAGTCTCATACTGAAAAAAGAATTGCGTTAAAATCTTTATCTGCAACCAAATGGTCAGCTCGTTATGAAGCGGTTCAAGCACTTAATCAACACTTTGTTGAAATAATTGAAACTTTGATTGTTCTTGAAGAAAATGCAATTACACGGTTAGAAACTAAAGGTATTCGAAATCAGTTGGAGCGACTCAAAACAGCATTTATGCAGATACTTTGGCATTTCTTACTCTCAAGATTAAATGCGGTAAGCCAGCAAAAAATTGATTCTAGCATCGCTGATGTAATTGATGATTATCATACTTTGGTCAAAGTCGTTGCTGATACGCGAAATGAATTTGAAATCTATGAAAAAAATGTAATAAAAATTTCAGAAATTCAAGATTATAAAATTACAGTTTCCCGACAAAGAAAGAGCAAATTACATGCTGATGAAACACGAGATAGAGATTTGCAGCTGTCAGGTCGAGACCTGTTTAGAGTTTATATTTTTAGTCTCATTCTTGACAATCTGGGATCTGAATTGCGTAAAAGATACACAGCGTATGAAAGGATTCAAGAAAAATTCTCGGTTGTGATTGAATTTGGTGATTTAGGACTAGAGCCCTTTAGGACTAGAGCCCTTCAGCTCTCAGCACTCAGCTTTCTAAGATTTTTTTTTGATTAAAGTATTGTGTATTGGTAAGCAGGCTTACCTATTGCGTGAAAGTTCATACGAGAGTAAGACACTGTCATGAAAATATCTTTTTAACTTGTCCCTTGCAAAGCGTTAGGCCCCATGGTTTAAATAGCCTTATTGCTGAGCCCTATCTTTAAATCGGCACCCGAATATAAGCGTTGTTTCTGTTTCCTGTATAAAGCTATAGCAGTCGCCATAGTAAATGTAACACTTTTCATCTTCCTTATGTCCAACCAATTCCATTCCACTTGTTGGATGGTGGTTATGTCTGCCTTACAATAGTATAGGGCAGTAGCTAATTCTCCGGCTGCAACCGGCAAGTAGTCTGTTAAGGGATCTTACATTCTACGTGCAGATCCTTAGTTCTTTGTGCTTTATTCTGTTTTTGAAGTTGTCACACTGAAATCAATATTGCAATTTTTACTTAGTTGTGTAATTAGCTACATGCACAACTTATACGCTGGAGTGCCAGGCCGTTTAGAAATCTCCTTGGACATAAAAGACCGCATAATCCTGCCTCATTACCCTACAGCATTGGTATGAGAGCTGCCCTTGGTTTACCATAAGCTTATTCGGCTCCATCTCTACTTCAATACCCTGTTCTTGTATTGAAAGACCCTAAAAGACCTTTTAAACAAATATTTCAGAGTGGAGTTATTTAAGTGGTTTCTGCTTTTTTGACTGCTGAATTCCACCGTTGGTTCAATAAGTCTTTCCCCATATGCTTTTTGTAGTAAATACAATAGATGGGCCCTATATATAAATTGCAACATGTGGGTTAATAAATTTGATAATACAAATAGATTGCATCAAAAATTTAGGAAACTCTAGGGTTTTTATAAATCTATTGAATTTAACCAATTGAAGATAAAATTTATTCTTCTGAATTCGAACACAAAAAATATTTTTTCTCAGATTTTTTGGAAAGCCCTTTTGCTCAAGGAGCTTAAAACTATTTTTTTATTTATTCCTTGTTTGTTGGCCGTGCTCATGTGAAATGCCATTCAGTGGTGTAGTAATGATGGAAAGTTTTGACAGTGATATTAAAGTCTAGCTAACCTCTGATTCTTTCGAACTAGAAAGCCTTTAATGATTGGACTAACCAACCACTTAGCTAATAAAATTAGAAAATCAAAGTTGTTAGATTTAAATTTCCAAACCAACACCATACAAACCCATTTATGGCGTCTATTAGCACAGTGTTAAACCAAAACGACACAATACAATTTAAATAGTTTTTTCTTACAACTCATTTCCTGGAACTTCCTTTACTATAAAAAAAAAAAGAACCGAACAATCCATTCCAATTCAAGATACACGTAGCGAGTCTCTACTGTCTACACTACACCAATGCCAATGCCCATGGACATTTGGATTTTTATCCGAATCAAATATCTTGTTCGACATCCTCTGAATGGAATCTTACATGACCAGAGTCCACTTGCGCACCGCGCCGCGAAAAACCACAATCAAATCTGCTTTGCTCGTTTCCGCCGAAGAAAGAGTACATATCTTCTATAAGTAAAGAGTCTTACTGCGCCGCACGTACGTGACCCCAACCAAATAGATTCGATTGTCGTCCTCTCGCGTTTACAACCCAAGAGTATCCGTGATAATTGAATGAGGTCTCTTCCAATGCTCGGTCAGGCTTTACTCTACAATCAGCAGAGTGTGTACTTCAATGCATGGTATCTATACTATACATACATTCACGTGGATTGCATTCTTAAAGTGCTCCACATTGCTCATGGGTATGGTGGAAAAGATTGCGCATTTGTTGGATTCGGCTCAAGAGTAAATGATCACAGGATGGGAAATTTACAGCAAGTCGGTGATCAATTAAACCGATTACAACAACATGATGATGACAACTCTTTCAGAAAGTCTTATTTTCTACTTCTTCTTCTTCTTCTTCGCATGATAAGCTCATGGTGAATGGATAAAAATCCCTACAGATAGAGCAAGTGGATTGCCATTCAAGGCGGCTTAGCCATTAAAAACATTTCGTAGATAAGTTAATCTTAACTTCATCATATGGGCTGTACAGTGTTCAGTGTGTAGCAAAGAAGATGATCAGAACTTGATTTTACTGCCAGAGAACTCTCGTTCGAAGATGTAAGTAGAATGATTATACGGGTATTAGAAACCGCAAAAAGGAAGAAGCAACCGACAAGTAGTAGCCACAAAGCCCGCGTGCGAGTGGCTAAGTCGTCTTAGGAACTTGGTGGTTGTATTTGCAAGTGCAGAAGACAATTTTGATATCTATACTCTGGGATGTGGTGATACCCTCATCATTGGTGTGGAAAAAGGAATGATATCTGTAACATGTGGTTCACTCTGCAATGGACACAAACTAGACAAATTTACATTTAATAGTTTGGTTGTTTGTTGAGCCTTTGTGTTTTGATATTATTTCTGTGGTACAAAACTAATTTTGTTGTAACTTGGAGTTCAATGATCTTTTTGGATCTATGAAGGAGACGCCTCCATCTGCCTTCACCACTTCCAGTGGGTTTTGCCTTGAAGTGGTGGAGGCTCACAATGTTGCTGTCTAAGTCTAATGCATATTGGAAAACTGAGCAAAATGAAGACGTACACTTTAATACTATTTGAAGTACAATGAAGTCAAAAGTGATAAAACTAAAGGAATTATAATTAGGAGACTTCACCACTGTATTTAGCAGAGGAGTCACTAGTCACTAAAGTCAACGAGGTTCTCTCCGAGCATAACTCTATTGTTGTTAGCAAATGTGAGATGGAGGTGTAGTAGAAAAATCCTTTTTCTAAGATGAAGATTGTCAATCAATCAGTGACCAAGGCACAGGACTCAGATTCCGTAACATTTTTGACGATTATATCATTAAACCGTCTACCGTAGCTTGCAGATAAAGCCAAAATGTTGTTTCATGTAGTCTCGCATTCAGAATTTGATGAAAAGTTGTTTCAATACTGTCTTCAAAGCTTTTGTAACTCTTAAGGTTTTTAAGCACATTTTTTTTAAATTTAGAAGGCAATGGTCTAAATCTAAAAAGTCACATAATGCAGGCCTAGCTCTCCCTGTATATCATTGCTCAGGAAAGTCAAAATCAATCAAAGGTGAAGGTAAGGTTAGTTTGGAGGTACAGAGTAGAAAAGTCTAGATCACGATCTACAAAGAACTTAAAATACGTTCAACCATAGGAAATCGGTACATCTTATCACAGTATCGCTTTCACTTCGATGTTAAGTTGGTTCGTGTACAAGACAACGTAATTCTGGGATTTTCCAAATAAGTAACATTACAATCAACTTAGGAAGACAACTTGTTTTTTCTTCTGAACCTTTCAACTCTGACGTTTCTGAAAGTATTCATCTTCTATCAACCCTTGACCACTTCCATCCCCCCTTCCTTTCTCTTGCCTTCTCCTTCGATACCTAAAGTTATTTCTACAGTAGATTCGGAAGTCTCCCTTCTTTTTAACTATTGTGAGGCTGATATTAATCAACTTAATGTCTTGTTAAATCAGATCTATTATAACCTTTTCTTAAATGCTCGAACTCCCATCGACCTCGCTCCTTCTTTCTTCTATACTACCATCTTCGAATGTTTCATCCAGACTGTTCCTCATTTACCACGAACAAAATTTTATGTCATCGCCCCCATGGTACACTAAAGAATTGCGTACACTTCGAAACCTTAGAAATAAGTTATGGAAAACTTACATAAAATCAAATTCTTATATTGATTACATTAAATTATCAACAAGCTTTCTACAACTTTCCAACCTTATCCGAAGCTCTTTACCACAACTATCTTGATAAAATACAGACTTGTCTTATCTATGACCCTAAACGTTTCTATCAATTTATTAACGTTAAGAAAAAATCGGAGGGGCTTAATTCCTCTTTCAACCATCTTGATACTTCCTCTTCAGATCCTCAAACAATCACCAATCTATTTGCGAATTTCTTTTGTCAATCATACAACCTTAATACAGTTCTACCTGACCTTGAATACTACAATTATCTTGAAAATTTTCCTCAAAGCTCTCTTGTTTCTATTGGTGTTAGTTTCGATATTAAGTATGATAAAATCAATGCACTCAAAGACGACTTTTCTCTCGGTCCTGACGGTATTCTTGGCGTCTTCCTAAAAAAATTTAAAAACGTACTTTGTCAACCCCTAACAGTCTCATTTCAACTCTCACTCTCGCAAGCAGTTTTTCCAACATTATGGAAAGATGCGTTCACATTTCCAATTCATAAGAAAGGCAGCAAAAGTGATATCTCCAAGTTCCGTCCTATTGCTAAACTCTCCTCTGAAAGCATTGTCTATGACTCGTTATACTGTCAATGTAAGTCTATTGTTTCTCCACTGCAGCATGGTTTTCTAAAGGGAAGGTCTACCACGACAAACCTAACACATTTTCTTTCTACGGCGCTCTGTGCTCTTTAACATGGCTACGAAGTTGACGCAATCACTACGGACTTCTCGAAAGCATTCGATAAAATCACACCATATAATTTATCTGAAGTAAGGTGCTTTTGGATTTCCCCCTCATTTTATCCCATGGGTAAAATCCTATTTAGAACACCGCATTTATAAGGTATGGCTTAGAAGTTTCTTATCTATTCCCATTTCTGCCTCCTTCGGTAGGCCTCAAGGTAGTCATCTCGGTCCTCTCCTTTTTGTCCTTTCTATCAACGATGTTCATATGATTATTTTGCACTCGAATCTTTCAATCTATGCAGATGATATAAAAATTATGAAGTCAATATTGACACCTCGCGATAATTCTTTACTTCAACACGACTTAGATTCTTTTCTTAATTGGTGTCATAAGAATCTGCTTGGTCTGAATGTGAGCAAATGTCAATTCATTACTTTTTCACGAAAACGGGAACCTACTCCCCCTCGGACTCATGACTTTTGTTGAGTACCCGTTCCATTTGTTTCTTCTATTCGAGACCTTGGAGTTTATTGTGATAAGGAGCTCAACTTTTCTTTCCATATAGACCAAATTATCGCTAAGGCAAACTCTTCCCTTGGTTTCATAAAACCGTGGTCTAAATAATTTTCCAATCCTTATGTAACCAAATCACTATACATAACTTTTGTCAGACCTATTTTAGGTTTGGTTTCCCTATCAAATCACTCCGTCACATAAAATTGAAGCCGTCCAATGTAGATTCCTTCGCTTTGTTTTACGCCATCTACCGTGATCAAACCCTCTCTCATCCTACCTCCATACGATGATCGTTTACAACTAATTCATTTACTCAGCCTCGCCAAACGACAAACGTCTCGTGCAATTGCTGACAAACTTTTTGTACACCAAATAATGACTTGTGCAATTGAATCTCCCGCACTCCTTGAAATTTTTTACCTTAATACCAAACCACGTAGTCTACGGTCCATCCCTTTTTAACAACCTTCCCACTCACCGCACAAACTATGGCCATTTTAACCCCATTACTCGAATGTTGCGCTTAGCCAATGGTGCACAAGATATCCCTGATTTTAATTTAAGTTTACCTTCTCTCAGAAAAAAATTATCCTCAACATTTTCAACATCCTAATTAAATCTCCCTTAGCTTCTAAATTATATTAACTTTAAGTTTTTAGTACCTAAAAAAGTTTTCTTTTTATTAGCATGTATGTTGCTTGAACTAGGCCAGATAAAAAAAATTACAACGTGACTCCAACTCAAAGCAAAGAGTTTGGTTTGGTTGAACTTATGCTCGCTTTGAAAGTATTTTTACCAAGATTGAAATCTTGAATGTATTTTGCACACTTTTGCACTTACTTCAATGTCTTGCAACCTTTGTGTTCTTTTGCAGCCTTCAACTGTTTTCGCCTTCCTTAGTAGTCTGAACATTCTTTCAAATTCTTGCCAAAACTTTGCACTTCTTACAACTTTTTGCAATCTTTTGCATTCAATTACAGTCTTTGCATTTTTTTGCAATCTCTTTGAGTTTTTTGCATTAAGTTGCACACATTTCTTTGTGTTGTGTATTGGCATCAAGAGCTTTTTTCGCGGTTCAATAACCTCTATTATGAGTGTCGTTGTACTGCTTAACCTGCACGAAAACCTGATTGCTTTGGAGCCAAAAGATTGTTTTTTTAAGGTAACACAACACACAACACTTCACAACTTTTTCGGGGATTTTTATACGAACGGAAGGATGGAAACTGGGTGAAATTTAGTATTGGTGCTGTTTTTTGATATTGGAATAATCTTGGAGCTATTAAATTAAGCTGGGAAAGTACTCTTAGTGAGAAAGAAGTAAGAAATGTATGTTTTGAACCGGCAGGATCACAGGTTACATTATTTTTAAGAAAACCAAGTGAAGGTTGTCAAAGCCCAGAGCATTAAACTTTGTTGAGATAAAACTTTCATCTATGTCTTCAATGCTTATATAGGAGAAGCCAAATGCATTTTTAGTTTCCGCTGCCGAAAATTCTCCTGTTGTTAACGTTTGGGACGGAGTTTCGGAAAGTAAGGGAATCGCTGAATCAAAATTTTTGTTTAATGTGTTGCAATCCAGCTCAAGAATTAGGCTTGCTTACGATTTCCTTCAAGTTCTTCCACAGTTTACTGCCACCTAAAGAAATAGGTACTAAGGTAATCTTAATACCAATCAACTTTTGCGTTTCGAATGGTTTGAACTGTGAGATTTCGCAAGCGGCGATATGTAAGTCGCAATTTTACGATAACAATGGAGTGTTTTTATGTGAATCGTTATTTATAACAAGGACCCTAGCTCCCACAGTCAAGTAGCGCCACCTGCATTGTGTCTGTCTAGCCTTAATGTTCTTAAAGATACCAACCGATTTTAAATTGGATAATTAAAACCTGTTCAATGATAGTCACAAACCCTAGTTACGTTTCGACGAAATATCCCACGACATTCCCTTTTCTTTTCTTTAAATGTTAAAATAAGCTCAGCACTTCACAAATTTTTACTACGACAACTTTCAGAATGAAACTTCAGCTGGAATGTGTACCATGCACATCTTTCTGATTAAGAAAAACTATTTCAACTGCAAATCTAAGATTGGTGGTATGTATTCCAAATACTGCTTCATTACTTGAGCCGGTTGAAGATCGATCTTTTTGGTATTTGATATCTCATCAATCGCTGTCCTGCCTGATCCATTGTGGATTTCTTCTTTTTGTTGGGTTCTTTCTTTCTTTCTGGTTTCTCTCTTATCCCCCATCTAAGATGAACGCTGTAATGACATAGAGTAACCGCAAGCAAAGCAAAACAAAGAATAAAAGATTCATTCACTTGTGGCAATCAACTTTAGCCAGTCATTATGTCTGTGTATGTCGCCACCGAACGTCGCATGTGATCTGCACAGGGATTCCTCAAAGCATCAGTTTTTTGAATTCCCATTATAAATGTCATATCCTTGAAAAGAATTCCTTGGGCTCAATGAATAAGAATCTGATTTTTGTTTTCTCTCATTCATTGGATCAATTCTATAAAAATCCGACACAAGGAATGAGATTCCACTATCATAATTTCTGTGACACTTTTCTACATCAAAACATTAAATTCGTCTTTTCTTACTTTGATGTTGAACAGTTTAAAATTCTTAGGATTGATTCTGGATCCGAAGATATTATTTAGGATTTTCTGCTTAAGATTTTTTCTTATTCCTTCCCCGTGCAAAAGAAAAATCAGTGTCTTTACGAACAGTGATACTGTTGAACACAAACAATGGGAAGATCCCTTTTGACACAAAGCAAATCGCGCCGAATGAGACTCTGTGACTTGGTCAGGTATGCATCTTTGTTCTGTGATATGGGTCTCGATATAATGCTATTTACTAGAGAAGAAATATACGCACTTTGCTTTGCTAGCTCTCCAAAAAAAGGTACAAATTTCATTCCAGTTCACTTGCAATGCTTATCCTGATCCTGATCCTTATTCCGTTGCACAATGAGATGCGCTCAAAGTTCGAGGTTACAAAGTGCAAAAAAGGATTTGAATTTTCTATTGTTTTTGGTAATTATAATACCTTGGCTATTGTCTTTGGGTTTACTACATGAGCATTAGTTCCATGAAACAGGTACGCAATTGACATCATCTATTGTCCGAGACGGGTTTCCCCAAGGATCATTTACAGGTAGTCTTATGAACCTGTTTGCATGAAAGTGATGAGGAATATTTTTGCCAAGGTTGTAAAACAAGTGATTTTCATGTAGCGAAACGAATTTAATTTGCCAAAGGCAGGATCATTATTAGGAGTTAATGAACTCCGTCAATTTTTCAGTGGAAAACTATTGCTTTTTCTTTCTTTTGTTTCGACATTAAGGGGCTGAGTTGATGGAATGGCATGCGGAAATGAATTAAATCAATTAAAGAAATCCTTTTTTTTCGTTTGACTGGTTTTTCGGTGTGGAATCAGTGAGAAGAGATCTTTAAAAATATTGATTATAGCTTGTTACTGCGATATTTGCTCTAGCGACTGCTACAGACAACAGAAACAAAGCTATTTAGGTTTGGATTCGTTAGAGGTGGACTCATCAATAAGTTTCAGCCAAACTCTGGCTAATGAGCGTGTTATGATGTGCCGCATAAGGATATAAATTCGCCAACATTGACCAGATATCGCGCCCGCCCCTACAGAAGAGAAAGACGATAATTCTAAAGGTTGTTTCTGCGAGCTTCTCGAAGAAACATAATTATGAACAGTGTCATGGACATTACGTGAAATTCGTCCTTGACGATTTTAGCTCGAAACTAGGGAAGGGGACATCATTTGAAATGTTGTTCTTAGTATCATAAGCAGAATGAACCCGCTTTTTCTTCAATTGTCAACATTGCAAGAAAAACAGAAGGCTCATTCCGCTTCTTCCATACTCCGCTTAACCATACAAGAAAAAAAGACTCCAAGAATAGTGCTTCGAAGACTTGAACGACATCTCTGAACTTCCACTGAAGTGAGGTTTCCAAACCCCAATAACCTAGTCGCAAACACAATTCCCTTTACTTCACACCTCCTATCAACCCTTCCCCCTCCCCGCTTTTTCCACCAATCTCCTCATCATCCTCCGTTATCTCGAAGGAAGTATTGCCCCTATCGTCTGCGCCCATCTAACCTAACAATCAACAACCACTCAACTGTTTCATACTACACTAGTGATCCGCTTATGGGGCACACCGCGTTGACCTCAGAATGCGTCGGCTAAGTTCTCGGTTTTGGATTATCTCTGAAGCCAACCAAATGTAGCATTCGTTGCATTCGTCAGGACGGCAATTTTTCTGTTCACCCTGCGCTGATTCGACGATTTATGTCGTCATGAAAAATTGCAACTGTTTATCAAAAACCCCAGATACTAAAGCTTTAATTACTAGGCGAGCACTATCTCATTCAAATGCATATATCTGGAATAGACAAGCCTGGATCAAAAAGCGAGTGACGTAAGTACCCAGGCTTTTTTGACTACTACGATGTTCACTGCCTTCTTAAACTTTTACCAGTAATATTTAGTCATTCTTGCAAGAATGTCGTATCCTCGCTTATGATGGTTTCAATCAGTTTGCCGGCCTAATGGTGAAGATCTCTCCAAGTAAAACGAGTCGTAAGTAAGAAAAACCAGTCCGCCGGTACTAAATAAAAGGTACGATAAACTGAAGTAAGTTAAGTATCCGTTGGTCCAACCAGCCATAGCTTGAGCTTATAACCTACCAAGGTATTCGGGCGCTTGTGTTTCTAACCTACCAAGGTCTTCCGGCGCTTGTGTTTCTAACCTCCAGGGTCTTCGGGTGCCTGTGTTTCTAACCCACTAAGGTCTTCGGGCGCTTGTGTTTCTAACCTACTAAGGTCTTCCGGCGTTTGTGTTTCTAACTTCCCAGGGTCTTCGGGTGCCTGTGTTTCTAACTTACCAAGGTCTTCGGGCGCTTGTGTTTCTAACCTACCAGGGTCCTCGGGCGCCTGTGTTTCTAACCTACCAAGGTCATCGGGAGCTTGTGTTTCTTACCTACCAGGGTCTTCGCGCCCTTGCGTTTCTAACCTCACAAGGCTTTAGGGCGCTTGTTAAAGCGGCTTCCTACAGGGTGAATTGCCACGATTGTCATGCCACTGGGGCCGTATAACTATCTAGATCTAACGTATTTATCTTGCTCTTTTCTAAGGTGACGAGACTACTGTAGCACTGACGCACCAGGCGAAATACTCATTTGCTTTGCCGGAAGTCCCGTACTACACCACTCATCGCATTACGTTTCCTGATACATCGGAAGTACCAGTACATGAATTAACCTGGTATCTCAATTTGTAAATAATCATAATCATCAAAATCATATTTTTTTTATTATAATATAAATAATAGAAGTCCTTATATAAGATAGTTTCTGCCCTTTGTGAAGTTTCGAGTGTTTTATTCACAAACCTTGGCCAGCCAGGAGTTTTACCCGGGCTGGGAAACAAAAGCAGGTTACAATTTGGCCTCGCTTATGATGGTCAGCAAAGAATAGTTGGTGTATAGTTAATGCTTCGGCTACTATAGATGAATACCTTACCTGAATATCAGCTCCTGCATTCATATCCACAATCATCCGCAAATAGACCTCTGGAACCAATTGATTTCTGAAGGCCACCCATGTTAGAAATTGTGGTAGTCGAGGTCAACTGGGACAACATGAAAATCTTCTAAAGTTTTCCATAAGGATCCTTATACTTTGGATGGCACCTGCTTTTGACTTGCCCGCAAAAAACACATTGGCAATCAGATAGCTTCATTCCCTAGATTGCATAGTAAACTATCACGATGGGAATCATGAGCCATATAGGCTCAAATGTCTTCCATAACTTTTTAAAACTCATAAAGTTTCTCGTCTGGCCCAGCATAACCTTGCCTTTTTTGGAGTTCTTAACTGTTTCACTAGCTTTTTCGACTGTGATGTCGGATATTTCCGTTAAGTTAGGTCAAGCTTCTTGAAGGTGCTTTTGAGTAAACTTCTTCGTTTCAAAGGCCACCACAAAACTGTAGCCACCTGTGCAGAATTTTGTCGTTATGCACAGAAGCTGTCCTTGAGCTCCGTTAATGAATGTTAGCGGACAAATATAATGCGCATTTCTCCCTCTATGAGCGGCGACGCATAGCACTGGAAGTAGAATAGTTAATTTTTCGTCTAGAGCTGTTCTAACAGTGTTTGCTAGGTCTTCTGACATAATACTAAACTTTCCAGTATATAGAATATTATCAGATTCTAGTGCAGATTTATTTCTAACTTAGCACAACTTCAAACAGTTTATGTCAACCACCAACGCGACTAAGCGAGAGTCATATCGAGGATTTAAACATCGTATGCGAAAATATTCTTCCTCATAACGTTACATTTACCACTGCACTCTCATAACCATTGTCCATGTGTAACCACTTATACCCACACTATCTTTTTCAACGAAAGAAAAAGGAGAAAAACACTTGATTACGCTTCCTGACCATCTGAAAAAAATGTTCACACACAATAATTGGATCATCAGATAATTTGAAAAATTGTATTCGGAAACACTCTTCCCCATCCACACCATGGACACCGTGAATGTTTTAAGAGTCCGAAATCCGCGTACCTACATAAAACATTCTCACGAATTAGTACAATTGCCAGGAACTGTCTCGAAGTGGCGACATACCAATAATTCCTGACAATGTTCAACTTTACGATGCATTGTGCCGCGCAACGGTTGCCTTGCTTTTGCTACTAACTAAACCATACGAAAAGTGTGAAAATGCATTTATCATTATTTGCATATGGTGCGATCCAATTCAGCGAATATCGGTTTCACGCGGGGAATTGATTTCAAAGCTACCGAAGGAGTAGGAATTTGAATGAGATACGAGTAGTCCACCAGCATCAGACAAAGATACCTTACTATCCCGGTCAATTATATAAGATTTTTGATTTTCTCTTGGAATTTAGCATCCAATAGCCTTGTTAATCAAAAGGCGGCATGAAAGGTTTTTTTTTTTGTAATTCAGATGACTCTCCTACCGTTTGAGCGGTGAGACATAAAGGCGTCAGCAGCATACGCCTGCCTTAGAATAATAAAATCACCAATTCATTTAAAAAGAAACGAAGACAAAAAAGAATCAAATCTTCAAAAAGATCCTTCGATCCAATTATTTAGGCGTGAGTCCAAGTCCAAGTCGCTTGCGCTGTCCTTAGATATGTTAATCACCTGGCATACCAGATCAAAATTTTCGTTTTTCACATGAATAAATAATTGAAACGAAAACAGAAAAAGAAAAAATTAAAGTGAGGAAAAGAAAGACTTTCGAAAAATAATTGAAAATCTGGATCATTTATTCGGGGTGGTCCTTTGTTCTGTCTTCTAATATCCTTTAATGCTCTTCTGTTTTGAAATCAATTGAGCAGAATGAAATGGAATAACAATCCTTCGCACAGGTTGAGCATTGTGCAACCTTTCATAAATAAGAAACGAATACCTTTCGTGATCTTTGAATCAGAGGCCCACACACGTGTGCAGATACAGATTCTTAAAAAATGGACCAATCCGTGAGATTTTTGTCAAGATTTGAATGCAGTTTTTTCTATAAAGTCTTCATTATCATTTTTTTCAATTTATTTTTGAACGTTTTTATTGCTGCATCGAATGAGATTAGGTTTTCCTTTCAAAGGACTAGTCGAGGATAATGATGCACGTGCCCAGCGGTTGAACTGTTTTGTAGGAGTGATCCCAAAGGGTCATTCTTCAACTGAGATTAGACCTTGAATTTGGAATAAACACGACCTCGTTGTTGCAAAAATTAACTTGCTTAGCAAACCCTTTCTGTTCTAAGGTGGTTAGGGAGTCATGTCTTTGAAAAGAGTGGCGTTGAAGTCCCAAAGCCATTGTGTTAGCAAAATTTCTAGTTGTCTGAAAAGACTTCTCAAACGACACTTAATCCTGCACCTCGCTACTCCTTGCTAAGTCTGGAGATGATAAGCAGCTTATGACTCTGGACCACTGGTATCAATCTTAAGCTTTATTATCCTTCGTGTCAGTTGAACTGGCCATTCATTCTGATGAGCACGAAGAGTATCTCGTGTAATGCAGTCGTGCATTTGATTTTATTTCCACCGCAGTATCAACATTTTGATTGAGAAAAAAGGCGGCAAGCAAAGACATCATTTGTGATCTACGATGCATAAATGTCATAGCTGTATAACCGCCTCTCGGACACCTCCTTCGTATTCCACTTTCTTATTTACTACAAACCAAGCGATACTTACTTTTGTGTTCACTCTTGGAGGCGTCTCCGTGGCAAACCGCTTTTTCACCCGAATGATCTTTTTTTTTCAAAATATCTTTGCAACCAAACATAATAAGAAAAGCAAATAGAATTCATTCGACAGGAGGGAACGGGTCGGACACAGCATAAAGGATCGATTTCGTTCTTTGCGTAATGTTATAACTTGGCACAAGAAAGAAGTTCCATTGTCACCAACGCTGCCAGTCGGGACGGAGCATTATTAATTTACTTAAAGGTACTCCTGCTTTGGTTTCTCCTATTTCGGTGTTCGTTCTATCGGATCTGTTACAATAAAAGACGACCAAAAAAATGGCCTGCTTGTGCGATACTCTGAAACAATTTCACGTCTAAATGCACATCGTTGATCGCCTTTTCATGCCAATCAAAGGAAAATAAGAAGGAGAACAGAAGATGAAGCGGCAGCACTGTAGAATAGAGTAATCGATTATCGCCATTTAAGGTCCTGTGCAAAATTTAATGTATTTTTTTTATCTACTTGTGGTCACCAGTCGGTATCATTATGAACGATAATCCTTGGCATTGTCATCTGAAATTCAATGGACATGGTGCCGAAATATTCCTTTGAACTACCTACTGGACAAATTTCACTGATCGATTGAAGTCGGCAAAAGTGGTCGAACCTATGAACATATCGCACGCTTTGTTAGCAAAAGTGTTGTCTTCGGAGTAAGAACTAAAAAAACAAAATTACTTTAATGAAGCGCAGTTTCGCTAAAAATAAAAGGGAGAAAAATGTTGTTAAATTAACTAGTTTGTTTTTCGTAAATAGCGTTCGCAGAACAACTGTCAAAGTTCATGGTTTCTTTATTCACACCAAAAATTCAGTCCCAGTTTTATCGAATCCAATCCCACTCAATTATTGATAAAAAAAATCTGTCTATATATATAAAACAGGATGTGTGTATGCATGTATGTATGTCCGGTGTAGACTCCTAAACCACCCAAACGATTTTTATGAAATTTTCAGGGTAGACATATGTAGTTTAGTCCAGGGATGGTTCCTGTCAAGGTTTGATCCCCATACTCCAACAGGATCAGGGTTGGAAATTGAAAATTAGAAACTACTCCACAGATTTCAAAAAAAATTTCAGCACTAGGGGTGCTACATTATCTCCCTTCATAAGTAACTTAGACTATATTTAATCCCTATAATCCCACAGGAACAGAAACGGGAACGAGAACGGGAAGCATAAATTTACTTGACCCAATTCAAAAATTCTTCCAACTCTAGGATGTTGCAGTATCCCTCAGTGAGATAGACTTATATTTCATTCACAAATTTCCGCTGGAACGGAAGATTCCAACAAGAATGGCTTGGGAACGGAAACTTAGGAACTACTGAACAGATTTCAAAAATTCTTTCAGCATTAGGATGCCACATAGTTACACAGTGAGAAAGATTGTATTTCATCCCCAAATTCCCACGGAAGAAGAAACGAGAACGGGAACCTTAAATCTACAGACCCGAGCAAAGCCGGGCGGTTCAGCTAGTATCCTATAATAATTGTTAAGAACAACATAAGCACACTGAAAATGCCTAATGACGGCTCTGACTTTTTATATTATTATTAAAATAAATAAATTAAAAATTGTTGAACAAGGGCTGATTTTGACCGTAGTAGGAAAATTAACAAGTAGAAGAGAAGGGAAAAACACCGAATTCTGGAAAAGAATAGGAATCAGCATGAGAAGCGCCCGTTGGAGGAAATTGAGAGAAGCTATGACAAGATTAAGATTTGGAAGTTAAAGCAAAAGGCAGAAAGGATGGCAAAGCCTGAATTCAAGCATGTAAAGCCCAGCAGAGAAACATAGTTGTAGAGCCACAGTCGCTACTGAGGATATGGAAAGATCACTTCTGCAGACTGCTTAGCGGCGATGAAGACACAAATTCCGCTGTCAGACACATCACCCCCTTCAGCTTCGACGATCATCGAGAATGCTGTCTTCCCGACCTAGAGGAAGATAATTTTGCCATATGCAAACTTAAATCAAATAAAACTGCAGGTACAGATGGCCTTGATGCCGAACTTTTCAAGGCAGCTGAAGATCAGTTGGAAAGGAGCTTGCATTAGCTGATCTGCATGATATGATATAGGATGCCCGATGAATGGAACGTCAGTATCGTATGCCCGATCCTAAAGAAGTGAAACCCTCAGAATTGCGCCAATTATAGAGGGATAAGCCTCCTTAACGTCGCTTATAAGATGTTGTCTGCTGTAATATGTGAACGTCTGAAACCCCACGTCAACAACTTGATAGGTCCTTATCAATGTGGTTTTAGACCAGAGAAGTCCACAATAAACCAAATTTTTAACATTATGGCAGATCTTGGAAAAAACCCGAGAACATAATATCGATATTCACCAATTCTTCATTGATTTCAGGGCCGCGTATGACAGTATTTACAGAGACGAGCTGTACAGAGCCATGTCTAGTTTCGGCATCCCTGCAAAGCTCGAACGACTATGCAGGATGACTTTGGAGAATTCACGCTGCTACGTCAAGGTCAGTAGAGAACTCACCGAGGCCTTTGATGTCGGTAAGGCTTTAGGCAAGGCGACAACCTGTCATGCGATTTCTTCAACATCATACTTGTGAAGATTGTTCAAAACTCAAATGTCAACACAAGAGGAACAATCTTTCAAAAGGAACAATAATTACTCGCCTACGCAGACGATATTGACGTAATGGGAAGAAATAAGCGTGATGTCATAGGTGCTTTTGGGAGTATTGAAACAGAAGAGGCAAAAATGGGTTTGATGGTTAATGAGGGCAAAACGAAGTATATGCTGTCATCAAACAAGGACACAGAACATCGACGAATTGGACAAATCACAAGTCACAATAGGCAGACATAACTTCGCGGTAGTACAGGACTTCGTCTACCTAGGATCCGCTATAGACACGGACAACAACATCATTGCAGAGATCAAACGGAGAATAACTCTTGCCAACCGTTGCTTCTCTGTTTTTAACCCAATTGAGAGAATTGAGAAACAAAACCCTGTCCAGAAAAACCAAGGTTACCTTGATGTATAAGACCTTGATCATCCCACTCCAGCTTTATTACGCGGAAGCATGGACCTTATCGAAAGCGGATGAGGATACTCTTGGTCGTTTCGAAAGAAAAATTCTCCGAATGATCTTTGGTCCCGTATGCAAAGGCAATGTGTGGAGAAGAAGATACAACAACGAGCTGTATGAGCTGTACCGCGACATGGGCATAGCCAGAAGAGTACGCATCGCAAGGGTACTATGGTTTGGCCATGTATAGAGCGGATGGACCCAAACGCTCCGGCTCGTCGGGTGTTCGAAAGCACATTGCAGTGAAATCGCGGAAGGGGAAGACCTCGTCTTAGGTGGCGCAATCAAGTGGATGAAGACCTCAACCAACTTCAGCCCACAAAGTTGTAAATATAAATAATAGATTAAATGCATTGAAATGTAACCTCTTGCAAGACATTTAAAAAATTTTTTTTTTGTTTGTTTCTACAAGAAAATGTGGCACTTAATTTCATGACGTTATATCATACTACAGCGGTAAAGAGAAATTGAATTATATACAAAAGATGATGCATTTTCTTAATTCAAAACCTTCAAAGAAGATGTTTTTCTTACTCCTCCATAAACCCTATCCACTTCATCACATAAAATCGCTTCTATTTTGACGTTAATTCCCAAAAATTATTGACACGCGATGATAACCTAAGACACGGACCACGGACTATGGCTACCAGTTAACCCATTAACCATCACGAAATCACTTCTTTTTTTTTCAAACTGAGCAGGCAATGAATGGGTATCATTTTATGCTCTTATTTGACAACGAACACGTGGATAGGCTTACTCAAACAAGCACTTAGCGGTGCACCGCGAGTACTTCAGTCAACTCTGACTCAGCGGATATGGCACACGATCATCTTGTTCAAATAAAAATCATTGAATAAATCAAATTCTTCGAAGATAGCACTTCTCAACCAACTACTTAGGTATGAACTTATCTTTCCACAACTTCATTTGATTGAATAGTAAAATAGAGATTAAGATTTTTGGTATGTAGTACGGGTACGTTTGAAAGCAATTTTGATTCGCTCTGTTAATCGACCGATTAAAGAATAGCACGTGACTGCTACCAACTGTTGGTTGTTACAGACAAAAAATTTGTTGTTAGGAAAGGAATATACAAAGCAGTGATTGAGACCACCGCGCGCCGGCCGCCGCCGCTAATTGATTTTCAATTCCAATTTTATGCTATTTCAACTTTGACACCACAAACTAAAAAGGTTGGCGGTTTTGGTCCTTGCGAGTTGGCAGTGGATACGAATAATTAAAGAAATTTCACACAAAATTCCGCCTTCTGTTCGTTTTGAAGGAAATGCAAAAGAAAAGACACCTTTTTTGGGTTGGAAACCTTTTAAATTTGAGACTTTTTCTTGAGGTGCATGAAATGAACTGTGTACCTCCGTGAAAAGTGTCGAATATGACACTTTCTTCTCATTTCTCCTTCGGTTTGTGTAGGCGAGGATTTTTTCCATGGCAAATATGAACGTAGATTTGTGGTAGAAAATTGAAAAAAATTGTAATCTGACAGGAAATGTCTCAATTATTTTTTCCAAGGGAATATCCTGTTCGGGGGATATTTCAATAGAGATGGCCAACATGTATAGGAAAGTGTGGATAAGAAAATATATAATTATAAAGTGAGGCGGATTAAAAGGAAGTAAGTATAAGATTACTTTGAGTAATTGGTCATCTTCGACACCTCTGAAAATTATAAAAAAGTCCAAGCGACGTTGCGGCATTGGCTCTATTATAAGATTAAGGATATAGATTGAGTTGTTGTTTGTCTTTGCATCGGCATTCAAGGACTTTGCGCTGTAATTTTCTGCAAACACTTTATTCAATGCTTTTTTCTTAATAAATAAAACTACTTTCGACATCAAGCCACCAAAGCAGGCACTGCCTACATTTTATTTCCAATTATTATACACAGCTATGAGTTCAAAAACTGTATAAGTCAAGACCCAACGGTTGAGGACCTTAACCTCTTATCATTAAAATTATTTGGCTTGAGGTTTCTTGGAAAGTGTAAAAATCAGTGTTTTCTGATATTTTTGAAGATTTCAACGTTATCGTTGCTGTTTTTCTAAATTAACACGAAGACAACATACCCAAGAAACCTCTTATCTTATCCTTCGCCCTCATATTACAGGAAACAACAGGACATCTTAGCAAATTATAATCAGGACCAATACTGAAAATGTACCTAATTAGGTATACGACACGCAGTAGATCTCTGCAGGTGGTAATCTGTGTATAATCTTTATAACACGATAGTTTCTCATAGTTCTTGTGTTCTGCAGAGGACACTTTGTCAACGAGAGATGTACGTAGTCCATTTGTAAATCAATGCTCCTTCCACCTGAAATCGGATTTTCACAGAAATTCCCTCAAGTGAATTTATTACTTTAAGGTACCCTCGTTATATGGCAACTAAACAGATCTCTGATCATCCTGAGCTCCTTAGCGAGGTAGATTAACACAAAAATAAAGATTTAGGGCTATTTCGTAGAATCGCTTTTAATTCGAACCTCAAAATCCGCCTTCAGTAATTATGGACAGGATATTTATTTGCATATATTATTTTCTGGGCAATCTCTGGTCGGTGGATATCCTTGTAATCTTTGCTCAGGTTTTTAATTATTCCGGATCAATTTATTCATTGGTCGGATGTGAGAGGACTTATTCGGAAGGATAATTACAGATACGTTTACACATCTAAGCATAAGTGTTCCAATTAAATTAATAAATTCTGAAAATGAGGTGTTTCTGATTATTGATCATTACCTGCAGTCGGACTGTTGCCTTGGTTTGGAGATTTATGATCGTATCCGAGTCTACATGATGGTTCGACGGAAATGCGGAACAAAGACGTGGGTGTGGATATAGGCAGTTAAAAAGGAGACTGCTATAAGTAGGCTAGTTTCTCCATCCTACCGTTTTATCGATTTCTTCTTTCAGATGCCGCTTTGTATTGAATCAATTTTAAAAACGTTTTCTCTATCTTGTTCCAGAGAGGTTTTTCAATTGTGTTAATTTATAGGCAATGTACTGAAAATGTCTTTGTCTTACTTTTCGATGTTATGAGCATCGTTATCACTAAACTGCTTCACACTAGTGACTCGCTCGTTGACTACGTCGAATATGTGGAAAATGTAAAGGAACTACATTACTAAAAAAGACCTGCAGTTGTATACTATGAAAGGAAGTTCTGAATGTTAAATATCACGCACATAGCAACTGAATTTATTGGGTGTATTTCAATTACGTTGATGAAATACTCTAAGTTTCTGAAATCAGAAGACGATCAGACATAGCTTAAATGGATGAAAACGTTTTTTCGGTTTTCAAGGACTTGTCTTGCAACTTTTTCACCAGTTGTAGGGATTAAAACGAGTTTCCTAGTAATTTTGTTTTCTTCCCGACATCGACTTCTTAATGTTTCGACATTGTATCTCCTATACCTTTTTAAATCTTACAGTACATTTTTTCCTAGCATGAAAATACTTTTTATCATACCACAGCTGTCTGGGAGTGAAAAAAAGGCATGAAGTGTCGCAGGATACCTATTATATAAAACTCCGACATCGGAGAATAGCTTTATTATTGTGTTTTTGGATGGAAGATGCGCAGATTGAATAAAAGAGACGGAATTAAACATCCTAAAAATACTCATGTAATATCGAAGAATGGTCCAGGCGGACGGCAAAAAGTGTTTGTTTCCTTTCACACATGCACCATACTCTAAGAAACCCTCACCCCTGTATTTTCGATTGATTTATCGTCTAAACAAAATATCCTAGCTTTAAAAACTCGTTATTCCATTTCTACAAATTTAAAGATTTTAGATTTATTTCTTTTTTGCGACTAGGCGCCGACTGCTAAACAAATTTGATCTATTATTCGATCTACGCTTTTGAATGGTTTATCAAACGATTCTAGAATAGGGAATGACGTGATCATAAGCTTCCACCATCGATCGGCCAGTGGAAACCTTACTAGCGACCTTAAATAATGCACTGATTGAACATCAGGAGCCTAGAAACAGGTTTTGACCAACTGAGACGACTCTTAAGTCTTTTTTACTGCCCTTCAACAGCTCAACGACAGGCTCATAGTTGCTAAGACGGATAGGGAGATCATAGGTGTGATGAAAAATAATGTTGAGCAACAGGGTAAGGGAAAGCTTTTAGTAACTTAGTTAACTGCTATCTGGAGATGAACTGACAGTACAATTTGATCCTGTTGACATAGATACCATTCCAAATTCAACCAACCCCAAATACAAATACAAATACTACTGATGAATATTTACCGATCCCACACATTCTGCCGTCCAAAAAGTTTTTTCAGACCCAAAACCAACCATTGCATATAAACACGGGAATCCCAGCAAAGCCCTTAAATGAAAGAAACCAAAATTTGTTAGGAGTACGAAAGCTTACGTTTGGAATCGGAAACAGCATCGTTTCGGAAAAGTTGACAGGCTTAAAAAAAAGCTTAGAGAGAGAAAAAGATGCGTATAAGGACATGGAAATCGAACGCTGGTGTAGTTTGGAAGACCCGCGTCCCTATGCCCAAGTGCAAATTTTTGATTTGCTAATTTTTTTGGTACTGGATAGTTAAGTTACAATCGTTTAGTTCGTTAGGGTGGGTGGCTTGGAAGTCCTACGAAGACAGAGCCACAACCCCTCTAAAATTTCTTCCGATGTGAAACGTCAGCTAAACTTGCAAAAATTTTGGTGGAGGCCACAAAGTAAAGACGAAGACAATTCTCCTGTATCTAGTTTCACCTTACTGCAGAAATTTATACTTGGGTATTGACTCCTGGAATTTGTTTTAAATAGTCCCTCAGTTATTATTTCAGGTCGCAAGTCCCTTTTTTTTCAATTGGAATATTTCAATTGGTATTAGACTTTATAGACACAAAGGAGAATGAATATTTTTGGACCCAGTGCGAACACACGATATTATTACCAAATGAAAGATCACAAAAATCTCTTTCTATAGCTACTAATATTATTCATATTAATGTTGAACCCATGAACACATAACAGCAGCAATGACTGAAGATCCTCTTTTGCTTTCAAACGTAAGTTCGCCGACGATCTTGTCACCAAGCCTTCTTCCTTTTCAGAATAAACACACCTAGTTCTTCGATAAAATCCATCAACATTTTCGTATTCCCATCTTGGCATTTGTTTTTGGAGTTTTTGGCAGAAGTAATCTGAAAACTCCTCTTCTCACTCTTGATTGGCTTTTCCGGGTAAAAAATATTTTATTCATATTTCGAGATATTTTCAAGAGTTACAAACGTTTCAAAACAACATATTATGTACAGTAATCCCCGGATAAATACCCCCCGCTTAGTTGCGTTACCCGTTTAATTGACCTGAATCCTAGGCAAAAAAAAGATCACATAAGAAATATACATAAAATTTCCCGTTTAAATGCATTCCGCTTAATTGCGTTTCCCGGTTAAATGGTCCAAAAATCAAAACTCTTTTTCAATTTGAAGCAAAATTGCCCGGTTGATTGAACGAAAAAAACCAAATCATTGAAGTCACTTTTTGCTTACACCTTAAATGATTGATGATGAATTGGTCGCATTGTTGCGCACCTACAAGTTAATAGTCAAATTGACATGACTTAAATCGTTGTGAGATTTTTTACTCTCTCGTGAGCACTCTCTTTTGTGCACTGCTACGAAAAATCGCTGTGCTGGAACAGGATTAGACTGACTTTCACCGAATTTTGGTGCATTTCGTGCGAATTTTCAGTAAAGAAACACACCTATTTATTATTAGGTTTGTTCGTTAAAACCCTGGGGTCGCCACAAAGCGTTTTTTTTTTTTGAGAAACCTAAGGTCGCCCTGAATGTCAAATTGAGTGTTTTTTAGCCCTGGGGTTGACCTGGGTTTTCCCTCAACTCACCCTAGGTTTCTGCTGTGGCGAGTTGAGGGCTGTCAAATGGCATGTATTTTTATTCAAATGACAGGGATGTGTGGTGATTTTGTGGCTTTGCGTTTTTTGAGAATTGGAAAACCCAGGTTTTTTTGACAACTCATAAGATTGTCAAGAAAACTTGGGTCAACCCTGGGTAAAGTTCAATGAACGAACCTATTGTTTGCTGAAACATCAGAGTTTAGCGACTGCAAATTAAAATCTTGAAAATGTGTAAGGAAACAATGCAGGTGAAAATTACAGATTCTTACCATGATATAATGTTCTAGCCAAATAAAAAGCAAATCTGACTAATTCCCTCTTGTACGCTTGCTAAAGATATACGCACGGATTATGTACCAATTCATAATTTATGTGTTGTGTACAATATGAAAAATTGTTCCTTTTCAATCATTCCTAGGCTGAAATTGTTTTGTTCATTTTATATGTCTTACCTAAATGGTAAGTTAATTTTCCGTTCAATAAAATTTTGATTTTCATTAAAAAGGTTCTTCTTGACTTTCTTGCCAAAGTCGTAAGAAAAATCGCTTTATTGCGTTAAGTTATCATTTCAGTTAAGCGGGGTTTTTCTAAATGGGACAGCAGATCAATTAAGCGGGATTCTTTTAATTGCGTTCCCCGGTTAAATGCGTCTAAAGTTGTGCATTTAAGGTGACGCAATTAACCGGGGAGCACTGTACAATGTACAATGTACATGCTTAGAAAAATTAGATAAAAAGGTTTTGTTTCCGAGTCCACAAATGATATATGATGAGAACTGACAGGCCCTTAATTCTCAAATGTTATTTCTGTTTCTTAGAATCAAAAACAACGTTTAGCAATTTCGAGAAAATCGAGTTTACTATGCTGTTTTCTTATTTTTTTTTTTTTTTTTTTTTTTTCAAATCTAGGTACCTATCTCTAACTGTGATCGAAGTTTCCAAAAGTGGACTTATTCCAGAGATAATTTGTTGGGCTATAGAATCAAAAGCAACATGTTCCAAAGTCTATTTTGAATCAAAACAACTTTATTCCACTTAAAAATCTAAGCTTAAACAGTTTGATTTTCAGATTCTCTCGTCTCTAAAAATGTTTTTTTTTAACGTCTCAAAACTAGATATGTAAATTATATTTCTTACACCACAAGATAAGTTTTAAAAAAGATTTCTTTATTATTTCATTATCTTAAGTGGCTTGTTTGAGAGCCGTGGAGAACGAACTGTTCTTACAGAAGTGAATTATAAAACTGAAACTTAAACTCTAAGATACTTAAAGTTGATGTGTCGTCTTCCATCCAAAAGGGTGATGGTGGTTGGTGATGGTGCTATGGTTTTATGATCATAGTTCATTCTTTGCTTATTTAGTTGGTTGTACTTTGGACTTTGATCGTGGACTTTGGTTGCTGGGATTGGGGGCGGATGTAGAATTGATCGAATTCCACTTGAGGAAAAATGCTTATGATTACTTAGCATTTTTTGGTTTATAATTGTATTGCATTGACTGTGTTAACTTGTATACTGGAATTCGTTTTCTTTGAATCTAGAGGACAGATTTGCATGGGCGTAGCCAGGAATTTTTTTAGGTCTTTTTTCGAGGACAATTTCTCTTTCTTTAAAAGTATAATTTTTTTGGATTCTAAAAATAGAGTAGGATATTTGCCTTAAGAATGTTCTGTTATAGCATTCAAAATGCCGCATTCAGATGATTCAGAATTTCTGGAGAATATTTTGATTCGAAGAATTATAAATATAAATGTCCAAATATACTCGTGTAATATTTCTAGATGTTAGAGAAATCTCATTTAAAAGTTCTCGTTTTCCGGTAATTTTACGAATTGTCCTAATTTTTTTTTTTTCTTTTTTAATTTTCATTGATTCTCCTTTTTTCCCCACTTTTTTTCCAAATTGTCCTCGTTTTTTACGAGAAATCTCATTGAAAAGTCTTCGTTTTTCGGCAATTTTGCGAATTGTCCTCAGTTTTTTTTTTTAAATTTTCATTGATACTCCTTTTTTTCCCCTTTTTCCCCAAATTGTCCTCGTTTTTTACCAGAAATCTCATTTAAAAGTCCTCGTTTTCCGGCAATTTTGCGAATTGTCCTCATTTTTTTATTTTTTTATTTTCATTGATACTCCTCTTTTTCCCCCTTTTTTCCCAAATTGTCCTCGTTTTTTACGAGAAATCTCATTGAAAAGTCTTCGTTTTTCGGAAATTTTGCGAATTGTTCTCATTTTTTATAAAAATTTTCATTGATACTCCTTTTTTCCGTTTTTTTTTCCCAAATTGTCCTCGTTTTTTACGATACTCTTTGAAAAGTCCTCGTTGTTACAGCATTTTCTACAAATGTCCTCGAGGACAAAGATTAATTTTTTCTTAAAAAACGCAGAACTTTTCGAGGACATTTGGCTTACACCTGGCTACGCCCATGCAGATTTGTGTTGTTATTGTAAGTTGACATACATATTTTTGTTGTTTCAATCGCTTTTAATAACATCGTAGTTTAATTATGTATCTGTATATGTCTTTCTTAAAAAACTACAAATGTATTTGAATATGCAATTTCGAAAAGGGCACATATCTGAATATTTAAACTTTCCAGGAAATGAAAAAAACTAATTATTTTCTAATTAAGTATAATATTTAGCAAAAATATTTTTGAGTTACATTTGAGGGTATCGTAACCCTCGAAAATTACAGAAATATATCGATGTTAACGTTATTATATATTATGTATATTTCGTTATTATAAATTCATGAGATGTGCCCTTTTCGAAATTTACCACGCTGAGTATTCATAATTTAATGGTGGATGCTTAACCGCACGTGTTAACTAGCTTTAGACTACTCAGTGACTGATGGATGACGCAATAAGTTTGTTGTTTTATATCACAAAAACGAAAGAGATAGAACTATTGCGGCGGGCGGTTAACGGACTTATATTAAAACAATAAATTCGAAAAGGGCACATCTCTCAGAGAGTTGTAACTTTTTCGAAATTATTTCTCACATCTACCATAGAACGAATATCGGAGATATGCTTTTTTCGATTATAATAGGTGCATACAAGTATTAAGAGCACAATTACATGAACAAAACATCCGAGATGTGCCCTTTTCGAAATTGCATATTCATTTGGATTCGTCGCGTCGTTGAGAACTGTATTTACTCCTTCAAAGTTACGTTTGTAGCGCTGTTCTTCAATAGTCTACTTCCTTATTTCAAATTTGAGATTGGGGCTGTTTTTTGATAAAAGACCACTTTTTACCGTACGAAGATAAAATTGTTCTCTTCAAATACTTCTCTCTTCACAGACTATTAAAAAAAAAGCTCTAATTTTGGAAACAATATTCAGAGGCAAATAAAATCATTTTGTAGAGAACTATTCTTATGTCGCACAAGAATTTGAAGTCTAATCTTAGCAACCTTTCCGAAACAATTTAGCAACGCTAATCAAAATTTAACAAAGTACCTTGCATAGTATCTACCAACGATTCACTCTCTATTCTCTCAATGCTCCCATTTCCAGTTTCATAAAATGATGTAAGAATAACTTGTTTTTATTGCCATACACAAAAAGAAATACTTTTAAGTGATTTTTGCGATATAATTGTCCGAGTATTATATTTTTTTACCATCATAATGCCGCCGCGGGAGATCCCAGAGCACGTCATGTGTGTAAGAGATTTAATCAATCTTGCAACACAATTACCGGCCAACAAAGTGTCCAGTCTTTGAAATATTAGTAAAGATTACTTAATTCTAGACTTTACTCCTTATACGTGATGCGCCACACAGCTACACCTTATGGCGGCAAGAAATTGGTATTTTTAGAAAATTGACCACAACAACGACGACACTTATGAGTGGTCCCCAGGGTTGCGAGGCGTACCTACACAAGCCATCTGAAGCACCACCACATTTACTCTAATCTTGGCATGGCTATGGGAATCTCAGGATGAAAGTATCCAACATATACCCACTGCATACATCAAAGAAGCTGTTCGACATCATCGCATGGCACAGAAACCAGTTGCAACCATAATCACCGTCATCATCATCATTATGATTATTATCATAGTCCAGACTATGTGAGTATAAGACGACCATACATAACTTGGATAATCCACTACAACATGTCGATGTGTCAGTGCGAAGACGAATCTTTAACTGAGGGCGCTATCCGCCACAATTTGATGGAGTCATAATGAACCCATACGAAGTTGGGATAATAATTCACAGGCTGCGTGCGATAATGGAGAGCTTCTATGGAAGCCCCCAAAGTAGCAGACGGTAGGTGCGACAGTAAGCTAAGACCATCAAAATCATTACTTTGATGTGCGTGAAAATCTTTACTCTGAAATGATTAATCATTTCTGGGAAATCTCTTAGCGTTAGTTGCGCGTTCACGCTTCGGGATATTTGCAGATGCACTACGCATAATGATTGGTGAGCATATATCACGACTTGTCGAGTGAGAAATTGCGGGTACGTAGTACGTACCTACCTTTGCCTATATCTGCAAAGACTGCTCCAAGCTAAATATTTCATTGATGTAGACACAGAAAATTGCTGTTGGAATTGGAATGTAAGTGCTGAGTTAATTGAAACAAAGTCTGCATGTTACGATAGCGGAAGTGTCCTTTTAACGATTTGGATCGTATACAGTTTTATGGAGCTATTTCTTTAATTTTTTTTGAATAAAAAAAGAACTTGAGTGATATCTTACACATACACAAGCCATAGATAGTCTGTCTTTTTAACTATCGACCTCTTCTATGAATGGAGTCCTGAATAAACGCAAATACTATACCAACCTGTTGGTTCACGACCAACCTGGAGTGCTTCCGAAAAAAATACACAACAGAAAAGTAGGGAACCGCGGGGCTTAGCGCCTTCCTCTCATCCAAGCCTTTTGGAGTGGGAATGGAGGGGACCCACAGTTTTCTACCGTTTCCGCTTTTCATGGCAATGATTTTTTTATCGAAGGACCTGCCAATCCCCAGGAATGGCGACATCCGTGGAAAAACATGTTTGCTTCTGCTGGGATTGGAGCCACAAACCTCTCAGTTAACAGACACACACGCCACGGGTACCGTGGTATTGGTTAAAAACACCCCGAAGGCTTCTTCTTCTTCTTCTTCTTCATTTTTCGGCGTTACGAGTAGTGATCTTGAAGCGATCACAACTCTCCCACTTTGCTACTTCACACTAGTGATCCGCCTGTGGGGTACGCCGCGTTGACCTCAGAAATCGTCGGCAAGCCTCCCGGTTTTGGATTGTTCCATGTCTGAGGCCAACCAAATGCTGCTGTTTTTGCATTTGCTTGTACCAGGAGTGTTTTGGCCTGCCTTTTCTTTTTCGTCGCGAATTTGTTGAAACGTTGTACGATATTGCCTTTTTGACGGGGTTCTGCGGATCTCTCCTTTGAACATGACAATACCAACTGAGCCGGTCGTGCTGAATTTTGTCCAAGATGGTACTTTTGACATGAAGGCTTCCACGGATCTTAGTACTTCTAATTCGATCAAGCTTTGTTACTCCTGCTGTCATCCGAAGCATCTTCATTTCGGCTGCCGTCAATTTGCTCTCATACTTTTTGTACATTGTCCAACATTGTGAACCGTATGTCAGAGCTGGACGGACAACTGCTGTGTAGAGTCTTCCCTTCAGCTTAGGGGGCATTTTTCGATCACAGAAGATAGCGGAGTTTTCTCGCCACTTCATCCACCCTACGCTTACTCGATGATTGATGTCGTCATCACAAGATGCTTCACTATTGATCATAGATCCCAGATATTTAAACTTTTCACACTTGGGAAGCACATTTCCATTCAAATAAATGTCTGGAATAGGCTTGTCTGGATCAGAAAAAGGGCAGCACAGGTATTCAGTCTTTTTAGCGCTAATACGGTACCCATTTCCTTCCAGAACATCAATCCAAACGTCAAGTGCTCGTTGCAGGGATGTAGGATCCTCGCTTATGATGGCTCCATCGTCAGCAAAGAATAATTGTTGTACTTTATTGTCCGTTACTTTTCCTTCGAGCAAATAATCCAGAACAGCAATAAAGAGCAGTGGACTCAAGACACTTCCCTGATGTACACCTACTGTTATTTGGAATTCTTCGGTGACTCCAGCTGGGCATCTCACTTTTGTAACTGCTCCCTCGTACATGTCCATAATTATTCGCACATAGGCTTCAGGAACTCCTCGGTGTCTGAGGGCCACCCATATCAGATCTCGTGGTTGTCGATCGAATGCCTTTTCGAAGTCAACCAACACAATATGCAAATCCTCTAAGGCATCTCGGTGTTTTTCCATAATGATCCTTATGCTTTGGATTGCGTCTGTAGTTGACTTACCCGCGACAAACCCGCATTGGTCATCAGACAGCCTTATTATTTTCCGCAGTCGGCTATCCAAAACCCGCTCAACGATCTTCATAGTGTGGGACATCAACTTGATCGAACGATAGTTGTCACAGCTTCTGGTATCTCCCTTTCCCTTGTACATTGGAAGAAGAAAACTTTCCCTCCATTGATTAGGCAAACTGTCACCTCTTACAAGTTTGGAGATGAGAATCGTGAGCCATCTTAACCCGATGTCTCCCATATTTTTCCAAAACTCATATGGTACCTCGTCTGGCCCAATCGCTTTGCCTTTTTTGGAGTTCTTATCTGCCTCCCTAACTTCTTCGACTGTGACGTCGGATACTTCCGTAAAGTTAGGTGCAGCTGTTGGGAAGTGGCGCCGAGGAAACTGTTCATTCAAAAGATCATCACAATACTGTCGCCACCTGTGAAGAATTTTGTCGTCATCCACAAGTAGCACTCCTTGAGCATCATTGATGAACTTCGGCGAACGAATCTCCTGCGCATTTCTCCTTCTCTGAGCGGCTATTTTGAAAATGGTTGCTCCCTTATTCAAGTTGCTTTGTCTTAGCTCTTGGATTGCCTGATTTGCTTCAGCAGCTGGGGCAGAAATCTCTTCCAGCTCTCGATACAGGCCCTACGTGCTTTTTGCTTGAAGTTGGGCGCACTTTTTCTTCGCTTCTTTTCTGCAGCTCTTGTATTCCATTTTGAAACGCGCTTTTTCATTTGTATTTCTTGAGGGGCACTTCGACCAAGCTTGGAAAGCTGCTTTCTTCTTTCTAATCACTGCTTTAGCTTCATCATCCCACCACCAGGTTTCTTTAGCTTGTTGGTAGTGTCCTTTTGAGACTCCTAACAGTGATTTGGCTCTCTCTAAGCAGGTTCGTTGTAGGCGATCCCACATATTTTGTGCCGTGATTGCATTTGAAACTGCGTCGATGGTATTACACAGCTGACTTTGCATATACGAAATGAATTGCTGTCCTTTGGTTTTCTCCAGATTGTACCACTTGATTCTCCTAGGAGCCTTTGTTTGTTTGACTTCCTTTACCGCATCCGTAAAAAATTCTGTTAAAAGAAGACGGTGTTGTTGAGCGGCAGCTTCTCCTAGTATCACTTTGCAGTCTTTCACCCGAGATTTCATGTAATTGGTTACCAAATGGTAATCAATCTGGGTTTCATTTCCTCCACTGCTGTAAGTGATAAGGTGTCGGTCTTGTTTGATGAACATGGTATTTAGTACGATTAGACCGTATGACTTGCACATACTTAGAATATCTTCACCAGGAGTGTTCCTGGTGCCGAATCCCAAACCTCCATGGCAGTCTTCATAATCCTCGTTTGTCTTCCCGACATGTCCATTCAAATCTCCTCCAACAAACAAATACTCTTCTTTTGGGATGTCCTTAAGTAGGTTATGAAAATCAAGCCAGAATGCATCTTTTTCCTCCTGCTCACACCCTATTTGGGGAGCATATGCACTGATTATATTCCAGATCTTTCCTTCCATCACCAATTTAAGAGACATCAAACGGTCACTGGACTTCAAAATGGTCAACACGCTGTTACATAAACTTTGGTCAAGGATGATACCGACTCCGTTCCTACCTTGTTCCGTTCCATAGTAGAACATCTTGTAAGCCTTGGTCTTTGCATCTAAGAAACGGGCTTTGTTTGCTGTGTTTCGCCATTTCGTTTCCTGAACACACAAGATGTCCACTCGCCTCCTTCTCATCATCTCTTCGAGTTCAAGACTTCTACCAGTCATACTTCCAACGTTCCAACTCGCGACTCTAAATTTTCGTCCAACTCGTCGCATTACTTTGCTAGCCCCCGGAATCCGTATAGCTCTGACCCGAACATTGCTGCTCGGTCCAGGATCAGCTCCATGCATAGCAATGGAACTGCCTGGAGGGGTAGTGCTTCTTATGTTCGCAAGTACTTCCATAATGCTCAAAATTTTTCAAAAATTTTCTTTCATCCTTTTCGACACATGCATGCTCCATTTAATGAGTTTGATTTCCCTTTTACTACACCGGTGATCTCCAGTCGTGTAAACCCCGGGATCTGCATGCATACTTGGGGAGAGTTTTTAGGTGGTATGTGTGTCGCTAGACTCACTTTGATGTTAGTCGTCTAGATATGATTGTTCCTTTAGTCGCCTTTTACGACAAGCGGGGAGGCGCTGCAGTGCTATTCTAACCCGACACTGCACGGGAAAAAAAAAAAAAAAAAAAAAAAAAAAAAAAAAAAAAAAAAAAAAAAACACCCCGAAGGCTAAAGACCAAATAAGCGTTTTTGAGTGGTTTTCGAGAGATTTTTTCGTGAGAAGATTACTTGAACCCTCTCTATGTGGGCGCCGTAACACAAAAACTTTCATGGCCACAAGGCCACAATACAACGTAAAACCAAAACTTGTAACATTTCGAGGATTTAGCATGAGTTAAAATACCACACCAGATAACTATAGGTATGAGGGCTTAGCAGATGCAGGGAACGTATCGTCCACAATTCTCATCTGAAACTCGAAGTGCGCCAATCCCTCAACCAGCAGATTGGAACAAAGGTTCTATACTCAAAATTAATAAATCAAAAAATGCTCTGAGTAATTGCTATCGTATTGGGTGTCCAATGTCCATGTTGCGATCATGATGAAACCTCAATATTTCGGAAAACTCTCAATTCTTAGAAAATTTTCACCAGCCGGGACGGAATCGAAATTGTTAACATTTTCTTTTACAAACAATCGTCATCTTTGTCACACTATACTTTTTATGACCTTGATTGCAGGGAGTGATACTGCTAAAGCAAGAAACTATCGTAAAAACCCAAGACAAGTTTCATATTGTCACAGGATTCCAAGCTACATGTTCATTTGCAGTGTTTTGTTCTTATTTCTTTTTCTTTGTTAATGGACTAAATTTTGGTTATACTGTGGTCACAACATACCAAAAATCAACAAAAGACATTTTTATTGTCCCCTGCAAAAAAGACCTCACGTGAGACGTGTGTTTTGTTTTGCAAACACAGGGGACATCTCTATTGAAGTAGCTCATGTATCTATCAGGAAAAAAAAACAGCCCACGCAGGTAAATAAAACTACACAGGCCAGTATTGTTTTCAAACGACAATCGAATGTCCTTCGATGCATTTATTGAATGGCGCACGCCATCAATGTCGTCCCTGCAGGAAGCAAAAACCAATGTTTACAATCAGTTGATGTAAATAGAGTTTCTATCCATTTTGTCCTTAGAAAATTTTCTTAAATGTTCTCAACTCGCATGGATATCCTTTTCCTTAAGTCATTCAAACTTCATTAGAGTAATATCGCTTTGTTTGCATTCTTATTGACTATTCAATTAGGGTAATTCAGTATACTACACTGACCGAGACGCATTGCCTTGATGGTTACAATGGAAACAAATCGGGTCGTGTGGCTAAAAGATTATTGTAAAGTTTCACATCTGTTGACGGTGACAATAATGAACTGAATACTTTTTTTCGGATGATATCTCTATCGAGAAAGCCACCTGGATCTACACTCAAATCATCGATTGATTATAAGGGTACCTCAACCTATCCGCAGCTATACAACACAAATATTCAACAACTGGATGTTATTGGAGGTGCATTCGGTGGTTTGTTCAATGGAACGTGGATCCCTTACAATTTTCGAATGCAGAAAAATGATGCTGGCCCTTGTTGTTTTAAATGTAGGTACCTATACTGGTTCCAGGTGGACGAAGAAATTGAATCTTTGATCCAAATACAAGCTAATCAACTTTAGTTAACTAGCCATAATAATGGCAAAATCTGTTTTTTTCTAAATTTTTTTTTTTAATTCGATTTGATTTTTTATAAACAATTAATTGTTGGTCTTTCACGAAAATCAGAAAAAAATCCTGAGGCCGTCATTTTTGAAAATAGCTTTTTATGTTTTCTAAAGACTTTTTGAGTTTCATTCAAATCTATCTTATCGAGCGGTTTTTGAGTTACAGTGGTCACCGCAAGGACCCATTATTAAAACCGGTTCAACTTAGGCCGCCATAACTTGTAAAATAATTCTTTTTTTTTTTAATTTTAGTGAAGTAATGTTTAAGTATGATGAGATGATACTATGTTTTTACTTATGTGAAATAAACTTAATTTAGTAAGAAAAATTAGTAGAAAATGGCATTTTTCCACGCCCCTGACTACACCTAACCACTTAAAGAGCGGAGTATTGACTTTAAAAACACTATGGTTTTGTTAATGGAAGATCAACGACAACTTTCTCAGTAGAAAAAATTTGGTATTCGCTCTTATTTGTAGGGTTGTCAGGTTTTGAAAATTAGAATCGCCAAAAGCAAAATAAAAATTGCCAATTTATGTAAACAAAATTCTCACCAACAAAAATATTTAAAAATCATAAAAGCCAAAGGACATCATTACATCGTTCTTATATAAAAAAAACAACAACCGTTCCATACTTTGCAATAAATATTAACCTTCATCCGAGAAAACAGAATTATTAGAAAAACAAAATTTCAAATTTCCAATTTTTGAAATCGGAACAGCGGTGCACAGAAGAAGTGAAAAACGTCTGAAAGTTCAGAACATACAGACTTAACATCCAACAATTTTCTCTCTCGCAAATAAGTAATTTTAGTTTCAGCGCAAAGTTGGATAGGTACTATTTCTTTTATTCCTTTTTATATTTTTGAACTTCTTATTACAAACTACAGGGTGTCCGGTAATTCGTGTATTATCATTTAGGATGTGAATCTTGGTCCGTTTCTCAACTTTGACATCACTTTTTGACAATTTAAGAAAAGGCTAACTTTGTTGTACCCTGACCTGTGTTAAATTCGATATATCTGCCAATACTAATGATAGACCCCTAATCTTAGACTTAATTTTGTCTAAAAATAACAACCTTTATGACTGAATTTAAGTTGAGCTTCCATAGGTTTAGGGTTGCCAGATTTTCTATTTTAAGTGGTGTTCCAATTTTCTTCCCAAAACAATGTTTTGACTTTGAGGTCACTTTATTTCAGAAAGTACCTGATAAACATAGTGTTTCTTTATTTTTAATAGATGAAAAAAACAATAATAAAAAAAATTTGTGAATAAGTGCACCCAAAACCCATAGATTTTATGATACTTAAAAAATACCAAACGGGTAAAACTTAAAAAAAAAAATAAAAAAAAAATTTAGCTTTGAGGTTTGTTTGAATAAAACAATAATATGGACACTTTTAGTATTTTTTTGATTTATTTTATACAAATACAATTATAACAAGTGCTCAAAGGGCCCTCCATATCGTTTTGAATGCATGCCAGAGCCCGTTTTTGAAATTGACTATTGTAAAACAGCTTATTGAACACCACTTTATTAATTAAGGAGCTTGAAAAAAAAACAAATCAACAAAAACACAAAAACAAACAATTATAGGTTAATGTGAATGTACGGCAACGCAGCGGCCAGTAGAAATAAATATGGCTTTCTGGCTACAGTTAACGATAATTATTATAGTTGCCGTAAACCATATCTACTACGTTTCAGAATTGGGATGTGTTTTGAAAACTTCAATTAAAAATTTTACGTTCAAAAAAAAGCTAAGGAAAATTTTTAAAAACAAAAGAATCTCGACTAGTGATATGTATAAAAATCGTCCAACTCAAAAAGTATCTCCATTTATGAGCTAAAAGACCAAACCGATTTTCGTGTCTACTAAAAATCGCCAGTTTGTCGAAAAATTGCCTAAAAATGGGACTACCCTATCTAAATTTAATATGAATAAAGATCTTTCTGTTATATTTGATGTTAAGTACAGGTAAGTATATTGTGTCTTAGGCTAGCTCAATGCTGGTTTTCTTTTAATAAACAGAGATGCCAAAGACTTTTCAGATATACGACTAAGATCACTTTACTTCTCATACATAAGTCAGAAATGTTTTAGAATATTGTTGTACTATTTGGAACCAAATATTTATGTAGGTACATGTGCGGTTTATTCATTGAGAATCGAAAGAATACAAGGACGTTTTACGATAACAGCTATCAGAATATTAGATTGGAATATCGATATGCCCTTTTATAAAGGTGTTTATTACTAGGCATCGAAACTTTGGAAACGGAAACGGGAACGGGAATATACACGGGAGCATACACGGAAACTTATAAACTCTGTCTAACTGATTTCAGAATTCTTTCACCGATAGAATGATATTCATAACCATATTCCCACGAGAACGGGAGCGGAAACATAAACGAGAAATGAGTTTTTGTTTTGAAAAGGCTCCAAACCTATTGAGCCGATTTTAATGAAATTAGGAACAAAAATGGTTTAGAACCTGAGAAAAGACAAAGGCTATTTTTCCATTCCATATTCCTCCGGAAACGGGAACGGGAACATAAGTACATTGAACTTGGAAAATACTTTCAAAGATGTTCCATTGATTTCAAAAATTCTTTCAGCGTTAGAGTGTTTCATTGCCCAAACTCCCACAGGAATCGGTATGGGAATGGAAATATAACCGAGAACTTGGAAAATATTGGACCGATCTCAAAAACTCTTTCATCGTTAGAGTGTAATATTTCATCAATTTTCTTCTATAGAAACGGTTATAAAAATTCAAAAACCACCGATTAATTTTTTTCCACTATTACAATAGGGTGTTATCCCCAAGTTAGATAGACTCTATTACATTCCATATTCCTACGGGAACGGGACGGGAACGAGAACATTACCAGGAGCCCGGAAAATACTGTACCGATTCCAAAAACACTTTCACCGTAAGAGTGCTTCGTTGCTTTTGAGGAACTTAGACTATACTTCATTCCCATTTTACCACTTGAAAGCAAACTTGGAAATAACTTTACTTAATTTGTTCAATTCGATCACTGTTGGGCCCGAGCTACGTCGATCGGCTCAGCAAGTCAATTATAAAATCGATTGTCCCTATTTGCTTTCCATGTTGAGTATATTCGCTCCCAGCTGTGAAAGTCGAATGTTTCAAGCGTCCTTTCATAGAGTAAACTATGGATATAGTGAGCCCATAGCTAGCTGTTTATTACAGGCGGTGAGAACGGCGGTTAGTTATTAATTATAATCATTATCCAACTATGTCTATAATGGTCTATGTGCTCTACTTGGTGAAATAAATAATTAAACTATAGAATATAATATTAGGTGGCTTAGTTGATTTGTAATGACTTATTAGAAAACTAAGTAAATTTTTCATGAAATTGTCACTCCTGTCTAAACGCACGGAGATAGCACCCCTCCAATAAAATCTTTTCCTGCCCTGATCTGTCTTGAGATTTTGTTCCATCTAATGCAAAACATCTTCTATAGTATCACTCAATAGTTGAACTAGCATTTCATGCTATGCACACCCATGAGTTTGAATATAGGGTGCGTTGTTTTAAATACTTAAGCCATACAATTGGTGGTTTTTTGATTTGGTATTACATGTATGGTAATGTGTAGTATGCAAACTTCTATGTAGGTACAGCTGCGTCTCAAATCTAAGCGATGTCTCCTTATTAATATAATAGTTTCTTTGTTTTTTTTTTTCCCAATACTTTTCAAAACTAACATGATGCCTCTTTGGGCCCAGTATCTTTACCCCTTCTCGGAAATCTCACTAGCCTCTTCTATTGTGATGTTGGGAACTTGCGTAAAACGAGATGCTCATTGAAATTACTGCCGAGCAAACTATTAGGTTAAAAGACCATCATCACAATACCGTTGCCAGTTATGTCTAAAAACTGTCCTCGAGCATCGTTATTGAACTATGGAGGACAAATTTACTAAGCATTTCTCCTTGTTTGATTGGCTATTTCGAATATGGCTGCCCCTTATTCGATTTGTTTTGTCATATTTCTTGCATAGCTTGATTTGCAGCAGCAGCTGGGTCAAAAGTATCTTCCAGTTCCCGAACACATGCCCCGTGCTCTTTGCTTGAATCTTTATTGCAGTCTATATATACTTTTTTTCGAAACGAGTCTTTTAAATATTCATTACTTGAGGGGCCATCATTTGAAAAGCTTTTTCTTCTTACCCGGGGCTACACGAACAATATAATATCAATATGTCAAGCAACAAACAATACAAATTAACTTTTTAAATGCACAATCAAGTTTTTCGAAATTGAAACCCAACTGGTATGGAATATTCGAAGCCAGCTGAAAAATTATTTGTTTATTTATTTAAATATTTTTTTTTAATTTTATTTCATGAATGCTTTACAACTGTAAGATATAATATCTAATAAGCTAGTCATAAGCTAATTTAACAAACTAAAGAGCAAGATAAAGAGAAGTTAGTAAAATTGGAGCAAATTATGAAACAAATTTAAATTGAAGTTTTTAGTCATTTTCATTTGTATTAGTACAAAAGTGGTTTATTTTATTAGTCTTTTAATTTTTGTTGCGTTTTGAATTTCCTTAATATATCGTGGTAATGAGTTCCAAAGACAAACGGAATTTACGAAAAATTGAGGCTGAGATGTTAAACACGAACGACGACAACGTTAAACACGAGATTGAGTAGCCATTAAATTGAATTGAAAGCTTAACCAGAACACGCAAAAAGCTGAAAACGAATTGAAGAAGGTAAACAAAAACTGTTCTAAAAGCAAATAGCGCAAATTTATAGTCATGAAGTTCTTAAGAGAAAGTACTTACAACACTCTAACTTTTAAATGGGGTCATGAATAGGAAAAAAGTTGCCAACTAGTGACAACTATCAAAAGGACTTGCTTAAATGAATGTGAACAGTACCAACATTTTGACAGTTAAGGCAAATGAAGTGTAGTAACAGGCCTACAAAGCAAAAATAAAAATACGCTCGGTTAAAAAATAGCATATATTTGGATTGCAAACGAAAATGTGCAATAAAAGTATTGTTTTTATCGAGAAATACTTCATTTAGAACAAATATTTGTTCGGAAACAAATCACATAAAATGACAAGCAAATGAGAAACGTCAGATGACTTAAGGCAAGGTTTTAAGAATTCAAAACAAGGGGTGCTCTGACTTTAAATTTAGAGTGACTAAAAAAGTGTGATGTTAAAATCAATTATAAATTAATTCAAGTGTCTGTCATTTTAACCTAGAGTGGCACTAAGGCTCATTTTAAGGGGACTTTAAATGACTTTAAATTTGCGCTAATGTTTACTTCTAATGTATTTTTGTTTGCAATTTTTTAAAAATAAATAACAAAAAAAATTAATTGAAAGTCAATTGCCTGACAAATTGTAAGTAAGAAAGATTATGTATAAGTGAGCCGATCCCCTTTGCCTATGTGAGACCCTTCCGTTTCAAGAAATAGAAATGAAAGAAATATGTACACCGGTTTTGAAAAATTAAATTGTGACCATAGAATTCTCATATATGAACTATAAGTATACGAAAAAGTTTTAACATAATTCACTCTCTTCTTTTTCAACAGAGAACTTAAATAAAAGTCAACCAAATTTAAAAAAAAATTATCAGCAGTCTTGGTTTTTTTTTTTTTTTTTTAACTGTCAGATGAATACTCCGCCCCCATCTGAGTAAACTTCAGTGATCCTCCGATATGAAAACAGATCGGTTGATCTCCCCTACAAGACATTTCAAAGTGACACCCTCGCATTGAAAAAATATTTTTTACTTTTTATATAACAGGAAGTAATAGTTCGCACCGATCAAATTTTAAAGTGCTGCTCTGATATTTTTATTGTGTTGCGCGTTTAAAAAATTTTTCACTTTTTTTAGGTCAAAATAATGTACATCCATTTCAACAAAGAACAAATTGTACTGAAGCCTTAAAAAAAAGATTCCGAAGACTTTTTGTTAACCGATTGTATGCAAACAAACTTTAATGTTCGATGGATTTGCGTGGGTGGAAGCGATCTGGAAATCATTTATCAGCGAAACATCGTGGGTGTATAAAAATGCAAATATTTGCAGTCAATAAATACTTAGGGGTGTTGAACATTTAAGGTTGGAACTCACCAAATAAAGAATCGAGTTTTGATCGGACCAATCAGATTCTGATTTATTGAGGTCGGGCTTAAGATCAGAATTTGACATTATATGTTATGTCTAGATCTCTGCGAAAAAAAATTGACTTCCTGTGTTTTCACTTGCAGAGCATGCGCATGTGCTCAGATCGTACGCTTGAATGGAGAACATTCATTACAGAGAACGAAGGTATTCCTATTTTGCATATACAAACAAATATGAGAATTCATCGTACTTAAATCTTGACTCTCAATTTTTAGGTTCTAGCAAGACAAAATATTATTGAAACCTTATTCTTCCACAAACTCTCACTAATCCTTTTCCTTTCTGGGAAGCTCTTCCTCAAACCTGATCAGATCATATTTGGAAGACGGGATCGTCGAATATCGCGTCGAGGTTCGAGGTTCAAAGAGTTTTTCAATTCTACTTCTCTATGTGGGAAGGGTTCACAGGAAAGTAACATAAGCACGTGCTCAGAGGAGAAACTCTCGAATAACCGGACTAATCCACTTAAGATGGACATCACAACTCCCTCCCAAATAACCCTTGCACATGCATTCAACGAAACAAAAAAAAAAAACAATCACTTTCTAGAATTTCAATCCAAATGAAAAATGATAAGATGAATCTGGAAAAAGGACAATACAAGTGGCTGTCAAAATAACTCATTCGAAATAATAGCTCCGCTTTCAGTATTTGGAGAGAAAAAGGATACTTCACATAGTGTTCAGAAAACGGAAGGAAACATCCCGAGAGGATTGAAATACGAACACAGACCATATTCGTTGCACTGCTAATCCTTTCGTTTGAAAGGAGGTTTTAACGACAAAAAAAAAAAATACAAAAAGGATATGAGTGTTTTGTTTACCATGTTGCAGATTAATAGTTCCCCTTTTGATAGCTTGCCTGCGGCCATTTCTATAAGAGAGGAAAAAATATTTAAAAAAAAGACTCTATTGTGAGAGACATTCAATAAAATTGAAATCATATACCTGATAGCAAAATATTCCGAATTACAAAAAATTGTTCCAACACGCGTACCTTTTTTTGTGTTTATTTTCAAAGAAAAACTAAAATGTTCTTGGCTTAGCCTAAGATTGGACAAGGAACTGGAATGTCTACGAACACACGTCAAATCCCTCGAAGTAGTAGAAAAAAGAGCATCGTATGAGTTACTATGAAAGAAAGGCATTTCTTTACCTCATTAAATCCGTATTAATGAACCTAAAGGTGCAAGGAGAGTCCTAATAGAGCTACAAAAAAGTCTTCGGCATTCAATCATTCATTGCATAATGAATGCATGCCACACACACAGTCTTTAAGACTCGGAATATTCATTCATCTTACAATACTTATCCTTTTGCAATGTTTGTTTTCTTTTCTGCAATACAGATTGAGTCACATGAAAGATTACCAACATTTTAATGAAGTTCTTTTCGATAATAGGGGACAAGACAGCACATGAGTAGTTTTTTGTATGGGGAGCACTTGAGGATTGATTTAGAAATTGGAATGTTCATTTACAAGGATTTGTCACACTTCCTTATTTGAAAAGAATCAAAAATTAAGAGCGTAACTGCGTTTGTATGCCTATACGTCATTCCACCAACGTCGATGAAACGATCAATTAATGTGACACAATTGTGCACTTCAACAGATGTTCACATTGATGGCAATTGACAAGTAATGGCACATGTTGCGAAATCCGATTGTTTACTGAAATGTTGTGCGGTGCATGGGAGTTACAGCATCTTCTTGCTGCTCTTTTAGCTGCCACTATACTTAACCTTTATTCCCCCAAAGTTTTAGTATTTTTAAAATCATTCGACGCTTCCGGTTCAATTAAGAAACTATTTACACCCATTTTCCCATCAATACAAAATTCTTTTATTGCCCGCGACTTCATCCGAGTGATAGAGTGACTTTAGGTTCCCCTTCCCGTGAGAATATAGGGATTAAATATTTTGCTTATATCCATCTTTATAGGTTCTAAACTATCTCTGTACTAAATTTCATTTAAATCGGTTCAGTGGCTTGGGCGGGAGATATTTTTAAATTTAAAAAAAATATAGGTTAGATTTAAAAACATGTTTTTCTAGCCAAAGGAATATTTGGTCGTATCAAATTATACGCTCTAAATCTATAAGTGTTGAGACTCCTTAAAGTTACGTTCCTTAAAGTTACGTTGCACCCGTTTCTTATATTAAAAAAAAACTTTCATTACATTAAAGACATACATCATAGATGTGCAATTCGAAGTATACGAAGGCTATGAAAACTTGGCCAGCTACTCGTAAGTCTAATGATTTTGCATACGATTCGGATAAAATGTTTTTGGGCAACATAAATCATATTAGTTGTACAATTGTATATTCCACCCCAACTTACAATACCATACTCTAGCTCTGAGTGTGTCATTTCATAGCATTACATTCTTTGGGCCGGTAATTAGGTCTGAGTGCTCCAGTTCGTAAATAACAACATTCAAAGAATCTTTGTTTAGCAGTGTGGTTCAATTCAAGTTTTTATCATATCGAACAAGTTTTTAAGGGCAAGGGAAACCGTTGATAAACCATCAACTCATAAAATATCTTGATGAACGACAGTACGGCTTTCGTGGCAAAAGAGCCAATTGTAATTTAATTTAATGACATATCTCACCGAAAAGTTCAACCAATCTTTACTCTGTTTAGGAGAAAGTAAGTTTGGCATCAAGCTTCTTTATCATAAACGCGTGCTTTTGCTATCTATTAGTCTCTGTTTTTTGCATATATGCGGCAGATGGTTCTGGCAACTCCGCTCCTTTCGCGCAACACATAATTCTTCAATTTTGAGAGTCGATGGAAGCCGCCGGCAAGTGACCAATCAGCATCGGGGAAGAAAAACGACTGGATGCATTGAGAAGAAAGACGGTCAGAATGATTAGTCCAACCAACAACATCACATAACTAAAAACAAATTGCTTTATGCTTTAGAATTATAGTTAGTAAACTAAAAGTTAATTATTCATTTTTTCATTTTTAGGCGGTCAGATTCTCAATTTATCTTTTCTGCCGCTAAATATATTAGAAACAACCTTTCCGAACGATCAGCTATCAGAACTTGCTTTGAGTGTTAACGATGATCTCCGTTGGAATGGCCACATATTTGAAGTCGCCAAAAGTGCTGCAAAACCCTTAGGTTTTTTGAGACAAAGCAGGAAATTTTTCACCCTTCTGATCTGGCGATAGTTTATAAAGCCTACATCCCTTCAAAACTAGTCAAACAAGAGTGCTCCTCAAACATTTTTGGGCAAACTTGATACAAAACAGAGCGTCGATCAATTTTCTCGAACATCGCTAAACATTACCTGTCTCACTCTCTTTTATCACTCTTTTCGCAAACAGTGCTCTAGTGAAATGGCCAGCTGCACAATTCTCCTGAAACAGTTCAGCTGCAGCACCCGTCTCCTGTCACCTGTTCATCAGTTGAGGCCCAACTTCGGACATCGAGTTAAGTGTAGAGATTCATATTTTAGTCGCACTACCCGCATGTGGAATACTTTGCCACACTATGTATGTGTATGTGTATGTTCTTCCCCGGTGTTACGATTCACAAAAATTCAAAAGCAATGTGCGCATATATATTCCTAAATGCTCGCACTGTGTTTTATTACATTATATGGGTATTCAAAACCATTTGATGTGCGCCTAAGGCACATACGTGCCCGTCTCCAAAGCAGAGGAGTATTTGTGTTTGAAGCGACAGGTGCTTAAAGCTCTTCATAACCTTCTTACTACTTTCAAAGTGGTACAGGAATGCATGTGACCGGAAGACAAAATTCTTTGAGTCTCTTTTGGGTTCGAGGCAATCTCGACATCGATAAACTGGTTCGTCGATCAAACTGCAAGGCAAGGAACTCAGGCAACTTATCTACACCAGCACTGTACCGCGCCAAAGATTCGAAGCCTCAATTGAATGCAAACAGACTAAACGTATGTATGCTCCCCAACTTTAATACGAAAACTGCTACATTTTTGCTATTCTGTGACTGTAGAAAGTTTATTGGTGATGGTCCGGGGGTACTTCTTTCTTGTCAAGCAATTAAACGTCCTATGCTTAAGGTAATACACAACGTCATTGTGTAGCACTTCCTCTGTTCTGCATTTTCTGGTATCGGATTGCAGAAACTCGGTGCAGACTTGGTGAGAGCTGGTAGCCTAGGCTTTTTAGTATGGCAGCTTCTTCTAGTTTTTCCATGAACTTATAGAAAGCTACATCAAAAGAAAATATATCCGCTAGATCCATTTTAGGTCCGAGTTAGGGCCAGTTTGTTCAGAGCGGGTTAAATAAGCAATTTGGTTATCAAGGATTCTTCTTAATTCATGATTAAGAATCTGTGATCACCAAAGAGTGTTTGTTCACCTCTTTTATAGCTTGGTTAGCAAATCATGGGTTATTCAAAAATCGTTCCATTTCCCAGTTTATGTGTCAAAACTTAATCAAGGAAATTATTGAAAATACATATACAGTTTTTTTCGGTTGTCAAAACTATAGAAACTTGAATCTAATTTCATCCTGGCGACATCAATTGATTCAACAAGTGCTATGTTTTCTTCATGCACATCTGGTGGAATCTCTTCATTAATAAATTTATAGAAGAATTTGCTTCATTTCAAAAAATTCAGTGATGATGCTTATATATTTCCAAAAAAAATATTTTATGTGATATGTCAGCCTGATAATTTTTTATTTTGAAGGAATAGCTGTGATTTGAACAAAAATTAAACCTGAACAAACTGAATATCAGTTAATCGTTGTTTATGGAGCTAACCCAGAAAAATTGATTGGTTAGCAAAATCATTGATTAAAACTTCTGATCAGAGATTCCTTGATTAAAAATTTCGTGAACAAACCGAATCCATGATTATCATCTGGAATAATCATTGATTATAAATAATCAAGCTTGAACAAACCGGCCCTTAGTATTTTAAAAACCTCTGACAGAAAAAAAGACTTCAGAGTACGTATATATAATACGATAGCTATACTTCAATTACAAGATCGGTAATCGGTTCCGAAGGGCAAGGCGTTAAAGCACTATTCATGGCAGTAATGCATCAGAGTGCCCGAAATGTAGCGACAAAAACGCGCGTTTTCAAATTTTTGCAGTTGTCGCTGCAAAGCCGCTCCTGTTTGGGACTGGGGAGAACTTTAAAGGAGGTGGTTCATACTTGGGCCCAGGGCGTACACCTCATGTAAGTAGAATAGTGTATCTCACTTACATCTTGGTGAATAGCGATGCAAACGTAGCACATAGCTCGAACGCAATAAAAGCTTACTATTGTAACTGTCTTGTTGGAATGAGGACTGTTGGTTGTTGCGCTCATGTCCTGGCATTTTGAAAACTGTATTTTAAATGATATGAAAGATATTTTTATGATCTTTCATATGATACCAAAATCATTGTCCTACGTGCTATGCTTTTCGAGATATACGTAATTATTTGCAGAAATGTCAGATTTTTCCCATTTCCGGCGCTCAACTTCAAGTCTAATTATCTCAAAATCACCAAGACCGAATTCAAAAATATTTGGCAGGCTGATTGGGCTGAACGAAAGCTTTTATTTAGTACTAGTCTCATAGGTGTACGCCCTGGGCCTAGGCTCCATAGAAATATGCACCACCTCCTTTCAATCAGGAGCTCAAGATCCTCTTGAATGCCGATGACATACACGACAATTCAGCGCTCTGCTTGGTCAAAATATGGTTCAAGAAATTATGCGCACTGAATAACCCGACCACTGAATATAACTTAAGATCGACCCGGTACTCAAATGAGCCTATCAAGTGTGGCAGATAGTTTATATGATATTTCATAGATGTAAGTTTTTCAGTGTTGACTGAACAACAAACATCGACTTTGAAATAAAATCAATTAAAAAGTCAAAAACTGAGAAATAGAGGCAATTTCTTTTTTTTTTTTTAATCCTATAACTGAGCTGCTGATTGCATGAGTTGAATATATGATTAGCTCAGCGCTCTATCACATCAACCCATTGAGTCGTGGACGCAGTATTAAACGGAGAATACACGATGCAATCGTCGTATCTGACTTGGATCTCATACGATCGAATTTGGTTTACAGCTCAAGGCATTCGGCATTGCGATGTCGAAACAATCGAAATTTTTTTCATTTCACCAGAGGCTTTAACTATTCTTTTAAGAATAATAGTCTTAACGCATCTGATATGTCCTTTGATGTTATTTTCTGACAGTCGCATCTGAATCACGTTGCATTTTAAAACAGCCCAACAAAATTTGCAATTATAAGAAAAAATCAGTGGACTCTTTACTGCGTTGACCAGCTAAATGAGCAAAAATATTCAACTCTTTTTCAAAGTTTGTTTCTTCTACGCGGGCATTGGCCACTTTAATTTTGTTGTATTTACTTTTTTTTCCTCCACTCTAAAAGTTGATTTGACTCAATTTAGGTTGGTCCGCTCTTAATCTTCATAACTTCCTCAGAAGTTCTCATCAAAAATACAAAATTACTAACTACAAGAGGAAGAAGCGCGCGATTTTTAGCTTCTTCCTTCCTTTTTAATTATGTGTGTGCATCATAAGCGTCATCATATCAAAACCCCCTTCCCAAAAATGAAGTAGAAACAACTCTGACATCAATAATGTAAGGATTAACCTGAAAGAAGAAAATATAACTCGATTTGATACAAGCTTAATGCCATGCACCTTACACAGCAGATCTGGAGAGATATCAGCAATAAGGAAAAGAAAAAAAAATGTTCACAGGGAAGTGAAATTTTCTTTGATTATGCTGCTGCATCGTCGACGAAATCACTGACCCGCCTTGGCTCCGTAAATATTCGCGCACGCCGTCTGTCGTCGATATATGACGCGTATTACTGGATTCTCTTACATCTCTGGACTTTGGATGGACAGCATTGAGACGCATTAATGATTTGTCCGTTGTTTTTGGTTTGATGTTTGCGTGCTAAGCGCTGATTTAATTCTATTTAATTATCAAGGTTCGCGAGCCGTGTGTCGACTGTCGAGATCAACGTCATACATTTAAGATTGAATTTTTATTTCTTAAGTCTACGTTGTAGAGTCGTGATGATATTTTGAGGTCGGAGCATAATAAGCCGATCATGGTAAGGTCGTTCGATGTAAAATTAATGCCAACTAAGAACGAAGGGACTCGCTCAAGTCGTGACCAGGAGATATTTAGCTGTGGTAAACAGTGATGTAATTTGAGCTTTACATTATAGCTTAGAAGAGGTGTTGAAGTGATGACATCTTGGGGGGATGTTCAAGGGCATGTCGAGTGCAGCGTTATTATTATAGACAAAAAAGAAAGTTGACTCAAAGCTTGATGGATACCAATGCGAAGCAGATCAAAGACGTTGTTATACTGGGCTCCTTTCTATTCTTTAAGGCACTAAGAGTATCGTGATCTCTAATGGACCTATCCTAACTCCACCCTAGTGATCAACCCGTGGTTTATGCCAAACGCAAAAATGAACGGTCGTTTTTATAAAAGCTATGTGAGCTATAACACTGAATCTGTTAGGTGCTCCTTTGTAAAAATAAAATTGAAGTCATTGCAATGCAAACTACAGCTATCAACTGAATATCCTATGTGAAGTAACAAATTTCCCTCTCTCATTGGCCTTTATTCATAACTCCAAAATGCCTTCCATCAATGGCAAAGCATTTATTTTGGCATCATGTCCCATCACTGCCCAAAAAACCGTCAATCGACTCCTTCATAATCCAGATCAAGCACTAAAGATATCTGCTGTTGTTGATCCTTGATCTCGCTAATAATCATTCTGCTGCTGAGCGCTGTTCAGGGGAAGCTCCTTACTTGAACACTACACGTCTGCTTGATGATTGCAACATGTTTTTGCTCCTGTGTTTCTTCAGTTAGCATGAGGCCAAGACGCACGCGTACGTTCAGTATGCAGTGTAGTTTCAGGGTATCATTAAAATCATTTTGGGTTATCAAAGAAACGAAAGTCAAAATAATTTCTGTCGTTCGTCGACTTCATCGTCGTCGGCTGTCTCTAGAAACCGGTACCACCAATCTTAGGTCGAAGAAAAAGAGCATCCCTGAAAGTTAGGTATATTCTAAATGCGTATCTGTATTTGGATAACCCATTCCCATTGCCAGTTGGTCAAGTTTGGGGCATTAATTTGCACCTCATCCGATGAAACATGAATTGGCCACTGAATTTTAATTGTAACAATTCTAAAATGTGGAATCATTATGCGGCAGCAATGAGGCAACTCCACTGCAACGACACTATAGATCAATGCACTCATGATGGATGAATCTTTGCCACGCAATGACTGGCTTCATCCTAAAACTAATGCTGGTCGATGCGTTGATTATTGCATGTGTATCGTTCCATCGTGGAGTAGGCAGAAGAGACTTACTCGTATGCACCCTTTGGAGAGGCACATAATTAATTGACATCGGGTCTGCGTCGGGTTATTTGGTCAAAGCGCGTGAAAAGTGTCTTAAAGTGAGAAAAGTTTGTGTCCTGATGGAGTTCGTGTTTGAATTCAATTAAAATGAATCGATGAAGAGTCGAGGTGTCAACAAAGCAGTTTATGTACAATCACCATCAGATGCACAGCATGCTAACACCTCTCTGGTGTATACGAATAGACTCTGATTTGTTTTTTGTTTGTTTGTCGGAATTTCAAGAGAGTGTTGCATGCTTCTGCAATTGAATGCTTGTCGGTTGAAAGAATTAGTAGAAAGGTTACATTTTAATGCTATCGCAATGTTTTGATCGACACCTTTTTTTATTTATGGATTGAATACATGCATTGCATTTGGCTTAGCTTCCTACCAGCAAATGCAATCAAATTAATTAAGTTCCTGAGTCAGAATCCGTTCAAAAAGTTTTTATTTAAAAGCTTAGTGAGTGAGAATCAAAAGTGACAACGTGACGTAGGGTGATTGCAGCGCAAGGTCATATATGCGAATTTGTGCATCTACTTACACATCGATTCAGTCAAAGGAGGTGAGAATGCTCGCCTCGAAAGGCTGGATGTAAAGTGCTTAGTCATGAAAGTCAGTGAAAAGTAGTGTGGGCATGACCATTTGACGTAACGTAATCATGTTGTGTCTTTTGATGCATTCAATGTAGAAATACACCCACGTGAGCCATCTTAATACAAAGCTCAAGGTATTGCCAAAGTGATCATGTAATATAACGTTACAGTGACGTAAAGTAAGCTTACGCAAATTCAATTCTACTGTACTGAGCACCAGGTATTAACTGAAGGACTAAAACAAGAAAAGTACCGAAAACTGCTGGCCTCGGTACAGAGTCGCGATGACTTGTAAATAACGAGCGCCTACCATAAAGTGCCCTTGAGACAGCACATTTAGTAGTGTCAGTTGTTGTACCAATTGATCTCCTTACAGTTCGCACCACCACAACGACAATACATACACAAAAAAAAAAGCAGAAACCAGCGTTGAAGCGGCGAATACGGAAGCAAAAGTGCTTACATAGTAGAAGTCGCAGGAATTATGGGAGTCCAAAAGCAAAGGACGCTTGACTACTGGGCTGATCGGAGACCTAAGCCGGAAACACGGTGAAGTGAACGACTACGTCACACAGTTCCTCACTGGACACGGGTACTTGAACTTCTTTGTACACTAAATTGGAAGAAAAAGAAAGCCCTTGGAGCCAATACGGAGATTCGTTATCATCGATTATGATAACGTGCAGTAAATAGTAATCTCTTCTTCTGGAAATAAACAAAAGTGTCGGAGGAACCAGCCAAAATTATATCATCTTCCAAATGATGCTGAGAGACGAAGAACAGTGAAAGCGAAAAAGCACGTATCTGAACCAATTCTTGAAAACCATAAAAAAAAAACGGGAGGAGGAAGATGGGGAACCAGTACCCAAAACCTAGACAAGGATCTCAGTATGTGATCTTCCTCTCTCTATCAACATGCGGAAATGATGAAGTTATGTTGTTTTAACAGAAAATTCTAGTACAATGTAACGTAACGTTATAACATAAGCTTACACAACTCACTCAATGTAAAAGTATTATGAAGCTGAAAGTTTTTGAATCAATAGTTCTATTGAATAGACATTTATTTTTATTTGCGTTTCTTTCAGTGTTCAACACTTGTCACGGTCTCATTGGAAAGTATTATGAAGCGGTAATGTAAAGCAACGTTTTGATGTAAATCAATGCACACCGGGTTACATTCGAACCATAGAGAAAAATGTTCTAACATTCAAGAGCTTAAGGGAGGGGTTAACCCTTTGGAAGCTGAAAAAAGGGCTTTTTTTACAAATTTTTGATGAAAAATCTGATAAAGTAATTTAATTTACTGATTTGCTATATTATTAATCTCAAGTATCTTCTATAATTTTTTCGTACAAAAATATTGAAAAACAAGCCGCCATTTTGTAATTGTCAAATCCGGAAAAAATATTTATTTTTTTTTAATTCTCGTGTCATTACCTCTTAAAATATATATTAAATGTGCAAAATTCCAGAAGGATCGGTGCAACAGTCGCCGAAATATTTTGCACTCCACACCAACCTTAAAAATACTAGTTTCGAGATAAACGTGTGGCACCACAACTGCTCCGGGCAACGAAAAACAGCACACTGAATAGTGCCCCTCAAAAATATTCCGTTAGAAGTGTCATTAGAGTGAGCTCCCCTTCGCTGAACACAAAAAAAGACCTCAAGCTACCTGGAACCAATTATAAAAGGAGTAAAGATGCTGCGCGGCTGGGACCATTGCCCGTCCGGCCGGTCGCGGCCCCCCTCTAATCGCTCATCGCACATACCTGCCTAAAATCACTGTAACTTTTCGAATTCAACTCGGAATGACTTGAAATTTTGATACAACATTCTGAGATGTAGTACAATAAGAAAATGCAATGAAAAAGATAGGGGAGTTAGAGAACTTAATCAGTCAGGCTAATGCAATACCGATCTGAATCAAATACAAAGACTTGAAAAGGAAACTTTGAGAACCTAGATTATGCGAACTAGTACGTAAAGTATAGCCATGCGATGTTTGCCGTAGTCAAAAAATAAAGAAACAAAAAAATGACCTCAAAGTCAAAACTTTGTTTCGGGAAGAAAATCTGGCAACCCTAAGCCTATAGGAGCTCAACTTAAATACAATTCAACAGTATTGACAGAGATATCGAATTTAACACAGGTCAGGGTACACCAAGGTTAGACTTTTTTAAATTGTCAAAAAGTGATGTCAAAGTTGAGAGACGAGCTTTACTGTATAACAACTTTTTTCTTAGAATATGACCAAAAATCACACCAAAAAGGATAATACACAAAGTACGGGACACCCTGTTTATAAAGCATACTAAAATATATATAAAATTTAATGAATTAGTACAATTACCCATGTTGCGTAACGTACCAGTGTTATTTTTGCACCTGTGACTTAAATAAACATTTATCAAAAAAGCAAAGAATTGTATCTGAGGTATTGAGACCAATAGTAAAGCCAATTATATGAGGAACGCATTGTAAGTATTTTTAGCTTTAAATTATTTTAAATATTTACTGCATTTCTTCAACACTCACCACTCATCAGATCCTTAATTTTTCTTACAATTCAATCATATGTTTTCTGAGCGGATGGTAACAAAAAAACTGTTTGACATATTTTTGAACTTATCTTTAAGGGAGGAGTCACCTTATCTTTTATCCAAAAAAGTTCTATGCCACTACTAATCAATTGAATTTCAAATAACCAATCGAATACATTGCAATCAAAGAAAAGTCGTTACAATTTGAGCCAAATATTTGCCAAACATGAGAAATTTCCAAGAGGTAGAGGATCGATAACAATTGTCTGGTCTGCCCTCTATAGGTACCCACTCCACCTAAGCCCGATCCCAGTGTTCATGTTAAAGCAAATATTTTGAATCATTCTTAGTAAAAGTTATAGAACGCCAATGACGATATCCACCCACGGATGCTTACTTTGGCGCTATCTAGGCTAGTAATCCAATAAAATTTTATCAGGTTGAAAAAGTCAATAAATGGCTAATAAAAAAAAAATGTCACGGAGAGGGAAACACCGCAAAAAAAATCTATTCATTTCAATGATATTTCCTTAACCCCTCACTTGTATGTAAGTAGATTTGTAAACAAACATCGCACGCCAAAAGTGCGGTTGTTTTTTATCAGTTTTGACGTTTCGAGTAGAGATAGCGTATTGATCGGCGCGAAAGCCGGTCGGATAGTAACAGTTAGATCAGCATTTGAATATTTTTTGTTTGAATTGATAGCATAAACTCAAGTGTCTTCTTATAAAGTCGACGTTTGTTTGCGTACAAATTCATCCGAAACGACAAGTCATATTTATAATCTTTTTTTTTTCCGGGAATTTATGAAGTGCTTGTGCAAACTAAGTGCAGGAAATATATGAGAAGTGAGATAAACAAGAACTTAAATCAAAACGAACAAAAAAATTTGTGAAAAACTTGAACAATGAAGATTGGTAACGTCTTTTTATCTTACAGACTCCTGTAAACGAATATTTTCAACCGGTTCTGTTAAAAAATTTAAGTCTTGACTGGACAACAGCACAATAATCAAACAATGTCTTCGAAAATTAGTCCAGCGTTAAAGAAAACGTTTCAAAAAGGAAAACGCTCAGAAATTTTACTGGAAAAATTCCAATGGTATCACATATTGTATGACGGCAATCATACAACGATTTTGCGATATAAATTTTGAAATCATACATTGTTTGTGATGTATGATCTGCGAAATAGGTCCTAGGACACTTGTTTACAAGACATACTCACTTAATCTTTCTCACTCACCGGAGACCATTATAAACGCCCTCTTTTACCTCTTCTACCTCACCCCAATCGCTTCAATTGATGATCAATCAACTATATAGGTACTGTGCATTTTGGAATCTTCAAGTTAGTTTAAACAAATCATAGATAAAGATCTTCAGAAATGGTGGAGGAAGAAATAGCCAAAACGAAAGATGGTTCTACAATTCAAAATCTATTGAAGTCGTGAACGAATTAAGATACCAAGGAGTGTGTTCACAAAAAACCTAAGAAAAGAAAAAGCATCTGAGTGAACAACTAATTAAGGCAAAGAGAGCTATTGGAGCTACGTGGAAACAGTGTTTCTCTAACAGAAGTATAGGTCATAGTTGTAAATTCCGTGTTAAATTGAAGCAGTTTCTGAATCGATTATGTTACATGCTTCACAGATATGGGGATACAAGATTACAAGCAATATGGAAGTGTGGAAAAGTTGCTTAGGCTCTACATTAAAAGGATATTCCACCTCCCTTCCAACACACCAAACGTTGCCTTGATGCTGGAAGCAGGATTATCACCACTTTTCGTCAAATCCCTCAAAGCCCAGGTAGACTATATTATCAAAGTTTTGAACATGGATAATGAAAGACTTCCCAAGAAAGCTGGTATGCGGTATTGAACGAGCTCGCGCAATGGTGTGTTATGGAGCTAGATTTGCACATTGAAAATGTTAGCGTAAGTAAAGGTCAACTCTATAAGCTAATTACAATGGTTGATGAAAAGCTTGGAGAGAAATATATCGAAGATGCCAGCAGCTCTGTACACCGAGTTGTTTACAGTCGCCTATGCCATAACCTAGAACAAAGAAACTACTTCAGAGACCAGAATAGTGTGGAGCATATCTCGATGATGGTGAGACTTCTACATTTGAATTATATGTCACATAGAGAAGACCTTGCCAGCTTATGCCTTATTATGTCTGTTTAATCGGGGCGAAAGAGAAGATATTTTCCATTTTCTTGGAAAATGCCCGGTTTTAATAGAAACTAGGAGCTTTTTCTTCGGCTGCAATTATTTAACCAACAGTGAAATTTTGGATTGTCAACCGGGCAGACGGCATTACCATGCTTTATTTGATTTTGTAGTACATAACGATTTGAACAAGAAAATAAAATCTATTTACTACTTCAACTCACTTATTGATGAATGCAGATTAAGCTCAACCCTAGAAGAGTATAAGTAAAGGTAGATGCTAACTATTGAGATTTTTCTAATTATTGTTTTATTTTTCTAAAAAGTGTATCATCTTGGGTGCTTTATTTTTGAATTGTGATCAAGCCGCCCAGAAAACTAAATAAATGGTACAGATCTTTTCTTTTTTTTTATTCAATCAATTTTTACAGAAACTCTTTAAGGATATTTAAAAAATTCTTGTGACATGTTCACCTGTGAGGCAGTAACACCCAATATGGTTTTATTTAGTTCGTATATAAGTAAGTTCTTGAATTCCAGGGAAAACCACTATGTCCTGATCCTGACACATTTCACAGGCCAACATAATCTAAAAGAAATATTTACCGAGAAACCATCTAGTTTCGAAGCGAAATGTGGTGCAGTTCTTCATCTAGGCTTAAACTCTAAATTCATTTGGAGTGTCCGCATGCTGAGTGATTTCATTTTTTCGAAAAGCTCAACAAGTGAATTTGCATCAGCGATATTCACCCCAGTGGCAAAAGGTTAAACAGTTTGCAATAATTTGTGTACAGCGGTCAGTAAATTTGAATCATTTCGAAAAAGGAAGGAAATGAACCGTTTCACGGGTTAGTCATGAAAAGAAAATCAAGGAGTACTGTTAAGCTAAGGGGTGTGGAATAGGGGTGAAAATCCAACCAATAAATATAGTCAATACGTCTCGCAAACGATTCAAAATTTCGATAATTTACAAAAAAGAATTGTAGAGAACTTAACCCCATCAGAATAATTCACTGGATTAATAATTTTGAAAAAAAAATGTCCAGTTCCTTAAATTTAAAAGTTTTTTCTATAGCACTTCTATTTGGTAACAGATAGAAAGGTATAGCATAGCAATTGCTTTAAGTATCCTTCTTATGCTGATTGTGCTTTTGTTCTCATTTTGTGGAAAAAATAATGTTATTTTCCTGATTTCATCCGAAAATTGTTTCATATGTAAAATAATGAGCATTTAACATTTCGTGTTCGCCAAAAAATGATTATATATACAATGGTACCGTCTTCTTGGCATCAGCAGATCTATCGGTGACTACATACGCACACGTTCAATCGTGCGTATCGACATCGAATCTTCTTCATTTTGGTCAGTGATTGAGTTGTTGCCTGCAAGTGGGTTTGTTATGCGGGTGCATCAGCAGCTGTATAAGGCTCCCCGTAACATGTATTGTAGTTAGTCGTTGTTGAATGCAGTTTGATCATACAGACTTGTGCAGAATGACTTTATGATTCCGCTGTTAGTGCATTGAATGTTTGGATGCTGCAAAATTAAATCATTGCATGCATCTTGACGTGCGTCGTTATAAGCGTTTTTGATCAAAATTGGAACGATGTATACCAAGATAATTACTGTCACAGTACCATCTAGCAATTAATCGTGACAGTCTCATCAAAGTCCAACGATTAGCATGTATTTGTATAAATTAGCGGTACACCATTTTTATACGGACGGCTCAAAAACAAATGAAGGACTAGGTTGTAGTTTCTATTCAGACGAAATGAAATTGGCTTCGTCTTCCAGACCATTGTAACGTAACGTAACGTATTCCAAGCGGCAAATAGGGTGCCGGGGCATATACTAGGAAACTGCAAAGCAGATGAACTTGCCCGAAACGGAACACTTCTGCCTTTCTCACCGAAAACGAAGAGTATTGGTATTCCAATCGCTTCATACAAACTATTGCTCAAAACTAATCAGAGATGTTAAGCAGTTTAACGTTTAACGCAACGAAACAGATCTTGCCCAAGCTAGATCTTAAGTGGTCGATCGGCTTGATCTCTTGAAAATACATTGGTGCGATATAAGGCATTATTACAGGACACTGTCTTATTGGAAGACATGCCGCAAAGATAGGTAAGACCTCAAATGATTCTTGCAGCAGCTGCGTGGATGAAGAGGAGGGGGAAACTTTTCCAACCTTCTCTGTTCATGAGCAGCTTTAGGTCACAATCGTAGAATACACCTAGGTTCGTATTTCTTTGATGACCCTGGTGATCTTACTCACATCGACACCCTGCGTCTCTCCCCCTTTATTGTTAGCTCAAATTGGTTCCATTAGGATAAAGATACATTAGATTGATCTATTGTGATATTACAATGGGCCCAAAGGGCCTAGGCTAAGTGTGTTAGCCGAGCTAACAACCTAGCATCTAAGAGCTTTTATTTTTAAAAGTCGCTAATTCACTTAATAAATCGAAAAAGCTGTCCCCTGAAAAGTATAGTAAAGTACTATAAAGGTTCTCCCAAACCAAAACGTTTTTGCAGTTGCGGCAGCTGTACAATTGTATGAAATCGCTGGTGTTTTTTTTTGCGCCGGTGTGGGTATGTATAACTAATTTTGACAACTGCAATAACTTCTTAGGAGATCCTTTAAGTAAATCAATAGGATGGAAGAACAGAACGGAGAGCTTGGAGGCCTGGACCAGTTCTCTCGTCTTCATCTAATCGAGAAAGTTTTTTTATGGCAAGAAATCACTATCGGAGAACTTGTCAATTCCTTGCGAAAGGCGATAATCGAGGAAAAACGTTTCATTCTCTTAGTATCGCTCTGGTATTCTAACCTCAAACCTCCCACGTAACCGGTAAACACTCTAACCACCCCACGTAACCGGTAAACACTCTAACCAATACGCCACGGGCACTACCAAAATTCTATTGTAATAAAAAGTATAATTATGGAATGGAGTTCAAATGCCCCAAAATCTCAATCTTCGCATTCGAATGTCAGTGGCGTTTCCTGCATGCCAGACGAAGCAAACACAAAAGGCTTTTCAACTATTCAATTTGTTGTTACGGAACCAGGTAAAAAAAAATCAAATTGCGTTACTTTCATGGCCTTTGAATATTTTTTTTTTTTTAATTCTTCAAGAAGTTCCCAAGTTCCCATTCGGATGTCCGGACTCAGTTAGTTTGCAAAAATACTTTTTTCTTTCTCTCATAGTTCGCTCAATGCTCTTTTCGAGGTCTTTCTTGTCTAAGGTCCAAGTGATTTACCGACAAACAATGAAGACTTTGGAAAAAAAAGAAGAATTTATTGCACTTACAATGCATTCCATTATTCGCCTTTGTTGAAGAATTGCGATAAAAATTATGATACTTTTGTTTGGCGAACAATGTCCTTTATGTTCCCTACACACAAGCAGTACAACAATAAAGGATGAAATTAATTGTTCTCTCGGACTGTGAAAAATCAATTGAGGTGGTCGACGGTCGTCTGTCAGTTCAGTCCGAAAAGAAAAATGTAGAAATTAAAAAACCAATCCAAGTAACTACAGATGTCCCTTGGCGACACGCGTTATTGCAACCAAAGGACTTCGCAGAAATCAATGATGACCATTAAGGGGCTATTGGAAAAGTATTCGAAAACAATTTGATTTTCCTCGAAACGGATCCAATCGATAAGATACAGTTCGATTGTCATTTTCAACAGATCGTATTGTGTAAACGACATGAAGGTGGAAATAAATTAAACTTTTTTGATCGTGTTGTGGGTGCACATTGAGAGTATAAAGTTGAGACCCTAAGCACAGGAGAGCAAATCGAATTGCTGCTCGATGGTGGATGGGAATCCAATGCTTAGACTACATTCGCAATTTTAAGAAACAAAATCCATTCAAAGCAAATCCTTACACCTCAGATTTCTCACACTTCCGACTTCCCCACTATAGCTCCAACTGAATCAATCAAAAAGACATCTACGAAAGCTCCAATTATATTTTCAATTTTAAGAAATTCATTGTATTCATTCTTATTTCAATGAAGTGAGGTATTTCTACGACTCACTTAATGGTAACTTCGCATTGACTTCATATTCATATGCTTGCTGCCAATGGCACAGCGCCCATATAAAGGTACAGGAATGCAAGATAAATTCCATTGTGAGCCTGGTTGATTTTTATGTAATGTGACAAACTGCCCGCCGCGAGGACAATATGCGAAAGGGCTGATGGAATGACTGATTGTCTGATCGATTGTTAAATGTGAGGAACTTCGTGACATACTCGATCTACGTGATTAAACTGCAAAATTTAAGATTTACAATATGAACAAGGGGAAGGAACATCATCCATCATCAATCAATAACAAGAGATGAGCTATTTTTCATGTGACTGATGATTTTGTCAGCTTTTCTGGTCCCGTCCCAATTAAACCCTTACTGCGGGCGCACGTAGACCATATGCACTTGTATGCCGCAAGCGAACACACCCGTGTTTCGTGAACGAGGTTTATTAATCAAAAATAATTGGATCACTGATCGTTCGCTTTTTTTATCTTTCGCACTGCCAAATGGATCTCGTCTGTCAAAATTCCATGACAAACAATTATATTTTTATGGTGAGCTTATTGTTTTTATTGGTTGGAGATATATTTATGGATGTTTTGTTTTTGTTTCGTTGATTCGATGTTGAGTTTGTACTCGTATCTACAGGAACATTTGAGCAGATCGAGTTTTAAGTTTTATTTTTTCGCGCAAGAACCGAATTAGATTCACTTTGGTAATGCGATGAGGTCTCAAAGGTTGCCCACATCATGCGATCAAAATAGTTTAATTTATAGCTGTTGCATTGTCATAGACAAGGCGAAGGTCACGGGAAATAAAAAATGGTCTGTTTATATCATCGATTAGATCCGTAACGAGGGACATCAAATTGTTTTCATGGAAACACTTTTTTTATCCTTTGTATTGCTTACCTGATGATAGAAGGACAACAGAAAGAACATTGTTTGCCAAACAAACGAATCATAATTCTTTTTGCAATTTCTAATAAAAGCGAATAATGGAAACACATTGTGAGTGCAATCAATTTTCTTATAGATAACTCCGAATTTCTCGTGATGGTCAATAGTTCAACGTTTTTGCTAATACCACGAGTGCGAATGACAGGACTAAGAAAAGAAGAAGTATAAGTACTTGTGTAGGTAGTAAAAACAATTTCAGAAAGAGTGACTTTCAAATAAAAAAGGATTTAGTTTTTGAACAAAGTGATGGAGAGAGGGATAGGTTAGAGAGAGTGCTATTGAGAGATGGGTGATTCAACGAAAAAAAAAATGGTTGACTTTTCAACCCATAAGCATAAAGAGGAGATCGATTCAGCGGAGCCCAATTGTTGATAGATCTACTAAATTAACGAATTGCCAATTTAAGGACAAACAAATTTAGTGAGGATCGATTGTGTAAAGAACGAGTTAGCGAAGATCGACTGAGGAATGACCAAATGATAGAAGAAGGATTGAGCAAACGCGAATAACGACTGGCAAGTTGATTGAAGAACGATGGAGCGAAAAATAATTGAGCCAAGACCGAATCAGTAGAGACCAATTTACTGAAAATGGAAGGATGACGAGACGATTAAAGTCGAAACGATTGTGTCTAAACCAACCGAGGGAATGTTGATTGGAAAAAGCGCAATGTTGCGATGACCTATTGAGTGAAAGCTAAGGTTCATATGAGGAAAATTGATGAAAAATCGATTGAGGTAAAGTGAAAAAGGATCGAGCCAAGACAAATGATAAAAAATCAATTGGAGGAAGATCAATGGCGCAATGATTGATTGAGTGCAAGTCAAGTACAAGTCAATTGAGCGATTCAGCGTCGACTCAATAAACGAACAGTTTGAAGAGAAATTCATAGAGTATTGCCTGACTAAGGGAAGACCGATTGCAAAATGACCGATCGAAAGAAAACCAATGGAAAGAAGAACGACTGAAAGAGGGCCGATTAGGGAGAATAGATTAAGGAAGAAGAGCTTTGAGAAAATTGGTTGAGTGAAAAATTACCTAGCAATTACTTACTGAAAGAATACCGACTAAGCTAAGGTCATTTGATGGAGATACATCAAAACAGGACCTTTTCAGCGACGAAACGAAAAGATTTACGAATTACCAATGCCACATCAAAAGAAGATCGATTGAGAGAAGACCGATGGGGGTGAAAAAGTTTGAGGTGATTGGTTAAGTCGCAAGTAACAAAACCAATATATACTTACCAAAAGAACACCGATTTGGATATGGCCATTTGAGCATCAAAAACCCATGAAATAAAGAATGATTGAACAAAAACAGGCTTCGAAAAGATTGATACAGCCAAAATTGAGAGAAAAACCGCACTTGGATTTAATTGTCGTAATCATTATCGCCGTATAAAAAGTGTTTTGGCGTAGTTCATTCACTGAACACAATGAATTATACTGATTGAGCTATTTTCCGCATGTTGCTACTTTTGCTAAGTATTCAGAAATGCATCTCTAGACGCAGGCGAACATGCTCCAGACTTATTTGACTGTGCAGCTTATAGAGACTCATAGAGAAATAAGTCTCCGTATAAAATCTTGTCTGCTGTCCTTGTCAATGTGGCTTCAGAGACCACAATAAAAACAGTACGGCAGATTTTAGAAAAAGAAACCGGGAATACAATATCGACATACACCATCTTTTTATCAATTTTAATGCCGCAGTATAGAACCATGTCTAGTGTTGGCATCCCTGCAAATCTCGTACGATTATGCAGGGTGACTTTGGGGAACTCACGCTGCTCCGTGAAGGTCAGTCAAGAACTCACCAAGACCTTTGATGTCGAAAAAGGCTTAAGGCAAGGTGATGAACTGTTATTCAGTTTCCTTACCATTGGTTGAAATGATTGTAGCAAACTCAAACGCCAACATACCAGAGGCATACTCACTCATTCAAAAGTTTCTACAGTTACTCGCTTGAAGATGATATTGACGCTATTTGAAGTAGCTAGCGTGATGTGACAAGTGTTTTGCTAGCATTGAAACAGAAGCGGCAAAAATGGGTTTGGTGGTAAATTAGGGCAAAACGAAGTATATGATATCATCAAACAAGAACAAAGAACATCGACGGATTAGACAAAACGTCACAATAAACATACGTACCTTCGAGGTGGTACAGGACTCCGTTTGACTATGATCCGCTCTAGACACGGAAATCAACATAAGTGAGGAGCGTGGAGACCAATCGGAAAAATTCTCTTTCCAATCACTGGTTTTTTGGGTTAAGAAGGCTATTAAGGAATAAAACATTCTCTAGAGAGTTAAGGTAGACAATCAATCAAAAGCAAGACTTAGATAATCATAAGACCTGTAATGGGGTGCTGAAGCATGAACCTTATTTTAAGCGAATCACTTTTGGTTGTTTCGAAAGAAAAATAGTCTGAATGATCTTCAATTCCGTATTTTTGGAGAAGAAGATTCAATAACAATCTGACACGAACCAGTTCAAAGGGTTTTCGATAGGAAAATTGTGGAACGGAAAAACTTCGTCAAAGATTTCACAATCAAGTGGAAGAAAACGTCAACCAACTCTTAAATGGTTAAAGGGATTGGGAAATCTAGTTACCGTATAAGTTATGAAAAAGAATGGAGGCCATTGGGCTCAAATTTTCATCTCCAAAGTGGATACAGAGTGTTTAGTCGATGTAAGGTTCTTTGTAGGTATTTTTTTATTTTTCGGGGAAAATAACCTCATAATAATTTAGGATTTTTGTTTTTTTTTTTGCGTTTTATTAAAATATTGTATCTTAAAAATATTCTCTGAAAGTTTGAAGTGAATACGACAAATATCTTTCGAGTTATTCAGCTTTATTTTCAGCTTTCATTACATTGTACAATGTACATAAAGCGACTGTTAAACTTAAAATACGTTTTTCTCTAAACTATGTTTATAGAACTGGTGCCAACTGTAACTCAAAAACCGCTCGATAGATTTGAATAAAACTTATACAGTTTTTAGAAAACATAAAAAACTAGTACCTGATCAAAGGATTTTTTGTTTTTTTTTTTTAATTCTACTTTTTGTAAACAATTACTTGTTGATTTTTTTCCGATTAATTAAAAAAAAATCCTTCGATCAGGCTTTTTATATTTTCTAAAAACTGTAGAAGTTTAATTCAAATCAATCGAGCGGTTTTTGAGTTAGAGTTGACACCGCAAGGACCTATTTTTAAAACCTGTTGAACTTAGACCGCCATAACTTGTAAAATAGTTAATTTTTTTTTAATTTTAGTTTAGTGAAGTAATGTTAAAGTATGATGAAGTGATACTGCCTATGTTTTTGCTTTTGTGAAAAAAAATTAACTACTATTAAAAAAAAATTATTGAAAAATTGCATTTTTGCACACTCCTGACTACCCCTTACCCCTTCAATGAATTGAGAGAAACTCTTCAATTCAATCACTTAACTACTGACCCGCTTAGCTTTAACCTTACGGCTATCTAGTGTACAGCACCGACTCGCAGTATGTAGATGAAATAAAATCTATGTTACTGAGGAATGAAGTATTTTAATGTTGAAGGACTTTTGGAAACCGGTTAAGCTTTATTTAAGAATAAATTTACGTTACCGTATCCGTAGAAATATGGAGAGTAAATTTTGTATACGAGGATAATGAAGTAATCTATGAATTTTCAAATCAGTTTCGGTAAGCTCCGGTTTATGTTCCCGTCCTTTTACGGAAAGAATATATTGATGAGATATGGCTTTTCATACTTTTTAGGCTCTAGATCTAGAGACCATCTCTGTTCTAAATTTCATTTAAATTGGAGCCTTTTGAATACAAACAAACAAAAAATGTTAAGTATTTTGTATTACCTTCATACAACCTTAAATAAAGAGTTAAATAAACTTAACCTTTAAGCAGTTTAATGAGACATTCAACAAAAATTGTGTCGGGATAAAAAAGAGTTTCCTTACTGTGCAACCTTCTCCTTGGTCTTTGAAATCAACATTTAATAAGTCCTTTTATTTTAATAACACCGATTTTGAGTAAATTGGTTCCATGTAAAACAACAGTTACAGTCCTGTCTTTATCAACGTTTGAAAAAATTCATACATTGCATCACAAGACTGCAACTAAATTTGAGTATTCAATTCCTTCTTACAACACTTAACTACCGGTATTTGAAGCCAAAACAGTTTCCTACAATCAAAATTTACCGCGCACCGTAAACATGAAGTGCTCTCCATCAACGGTGTGTTATTAATCAGAAGTGGTTAATCTGTGGCATGGCTTATCCCGGTCGATATACTCGTATATATGGAAGAAATTTTAAAAATGAGCACCTCTACGTTGCAGAACATCAATGGCGAAACCGTTGAAGTTTCGGATACAAAATGCAATCTCTTCTTGCGATAAAATAATATTGCAATTGGATTTTTTCGGACGGGGCGGCATGCACATGCACAGCATATCTTTATCCTTCGCATCCTTTATTACCGAGTAGTTAGACTGGATATGACTACTTCATTATTAATATGAGCCACTGTCGAAGCTCTGGTTAAATAATCATCGGGTTCCATTTAAGAATATGCGCTAAATTGTAATGCCGCTGCAGTCTGGTGTGGAACGTTGGATGCGGTCGCTATTGTGAGGATATTACGAGTATTAAGTGGCGGAAAGCGTTCGATTTTTCTGCGATTCCAGTTTCGTTTATTAGCCAATCAACATTGGTAGATAACGCCGTAAATGTTCTTTTTTTCAGTTGCGTACACTTTTTTGCTACAGGAGGCGGTGTCATCTCATCTTGTGTCTGTTTTCAGACTTAACAAGGTGCGTAGAGAATTGGTAGCCTTTCGACTGATAGAGTAGCCGATAAGATCGTCAAAATAATTGTTATTTTTAAAGAGCGCTGTTAAAAAGGAGAGCGTCAAATGCGTACCCGTACACTCCATCGACAAACCAATGGAATAAATTGACATACCTATGCACACCAAAGATGACATGATACGAGTTGATGGATCATTCTATGATGTCGAGCAGGTCAAATATTGATACAAGCAGATAAAGAAATGTCAAAATATTCAAGACCACCAAGGAGGTCGTAAAGTAGATTTTTTTTCTCCAGGTCTTGTGTCGTTTTACAGACGATTCTTCTTTTCTTCAGCCTTTCCTTTACACTGGCTTACTCTATATTCGATTCCAATATGCAAATGGAAGGAATTGACTCTGCTTGTTTGCATAAGACAAAAGAGCCGTTAGTGTATAAGATGGTTGCGAATAGTAGAGGATCTTGTTTTTGGCATTCAAATTGACCAAACAGCAGGAAAAATGTTGCTATTCAAATTGGATGTCTCTTATGCCCGAATGAATGTCGAAGAGAGAAACATAAATTAATTGATTATTTGGAAAAAAGGAGATTTTTATGAATTGATTTTTGATTGCCGTTGAATTTATTGATCGGTTGTTGATTGATTGTTGGTTGACTTTGATTTGATTGCCAGTGACCATTTGCATTAAATTTGGCAGCTCTGAAGTAATTTTTCAATTTTTCTTTTTTTTTTTCAAATGTATATATATGTAGGTACATATATGACTGGGTGGTCTCTAAATGCGCTCGCAGTTTGAACAGGATAAGTAACTATAACTTTGATTTATTCAACGAATAGCTAATGTAATGCATCAGTACCCCACAGACGAATGAGTAGTTCGAAGAAGACAAGTGGGAGAGCAATAACCCTTAAGACATCACTTTGCTTAAAGGTTAGTTTTGGAAAAAAAGATTTAACTTTCAATACAGTTTTGTGAAATACTACTCTCGAGACCATCATACAAATTGCGCTTTAGAAGGGAAAGGTTCGGGTCCTCAAAGCGTGAGCTTACTATTGCAACGATTGTATAAAGGTACTATTGTCTGGGACTTTTGCAATTGCTAAACAATACGCATGATGAAAATTTAATCAAAATTGTTGAACCCGTTTTTTTTCAAAAAACGTGTTTTTATTTTTCACTTATTTTGAAAAACTGTTTTTTAAAAGTCAAGTATGCAAAGTTGTAGGCCTTGCTGATAGTTTTTTTTTTCAAAAATTAAAATAAATTCAAAGTTATAGTCTTGAAGTTTTTCCGAAAATCAAAATTTTTTTTTAAAATTTATAAAAATCCCAAAACTAAATTTTTTAAAATATTGATATGCAGTCTTTCTTTGACAATTCACGACTTTTTAAATCCAAAATTTCGTCGAGATTGTGTCAGCCATTAACGAAAAAGTCGGTTTTGAAAAAACCGGTACTATGGAAGGTACCGTTTTTAGCCATTTTCCTGGTCGAAAAGACTACAACAATAGTGTCTGATCAAGACGCAATTGACAATAAATCGTCCGATAAGGACGATAACAACAAAGGTGGAGTCTTAGACTCCGACGATGAAATGCTTGGGGTTCTCCTTTCTGAAGATGAGTTGCTAGACTCCGCCTCAGATATGGAGGACCTTAATGCTACAGTGTTGGAGATTAAGCTGGATGATTGTAGCAATGCTGCAAATACTCCAGATTAATCTCCAACACTCTATCAAAGCCTCAGCTGGACTCCTTCTCCGACTAAGCAAGTCCGGCGAGGATATAGTCCTGATCCAGGAACCATGGATTAATAAATCCGTGGTAAAAGGACTCAGGACGAAAGATTATTCTCTGCTGTATGTGACGGACAAAGGTGAACCAAGATCCTGCATACTGGCAAAGAAAACACTTAACGTATTTTTACTACCTAATTACAGCAATTGCGACACCACAACAGTAAAACTGCAGACCAACAGTTGGAATTACTGGCTCACGTCCGGCTATCTAGGCCATGACCAACCGGGGCCGCTACCAGGAGAGACGCTCGAGCGCGTAATAAAAAGCGCAACAAAGCTCAAAGCGGATCTCATAATAGGAAGTGACGTCAACGCACATCACGTAGTATGGGGGAGTACGGACGTAAATGAAAGGGGTGAGTCTCTTTTTAATTTTATACTAAGTACTAACCTTCTTATATGCAATATCGGTAACGAACCAACCTTTGTCACAAAAAACAGACAAGAGGTTTTAGATGTTACCTTTGTAGCTCAATCAATCTATAACAAGATTAAAAATTGGGCTGTATCTAAGGATCACTCCTTCTCTGATCACAGATACATCCAATTTAGTCTAACAGATGACACACCAAAACCCATAGGCTTCCGTAATTATAGGAAAACTGACTGGGTAAAATTCAGGGAAATCTTCAAACATTGTTACAACTACAATGACAATAGCTTCCCTTCAAACCCCAAGGATCTTGACAGCAAAGTCGACGATCTAACTAGTGCTCTTAACCATGCCTTGTGTAACTCCTGTCCTCTTACCATAGTAAGAGGGAAGAAGAAACCACACTGGTGGACCAAGGAGCTAGAACCGCTCAAGAAAAGTTGTGCGAAGCTTTTCAATCGAGCCAAATCTTCCAGAAATCCCATAGATTGGGATCTATATAAGGAATCCCTTAGGATTTACAAAAAGAGGTTACGAATAAGCAAAAGATCCTCTTGGAGAGAATTCTGCAATAAGATTGAAGACTCCTCAGAGGCATCTAGACTTAGGAAAATCCTATCAACGAGTCCAAACATGTCAAGTTCTATAAAAGATGAAAACGGCAACTGGACCAACTAATATGAAGAAACATTAAACTTGCTACTGGATACTCATTTCCCTGGTAGCTCGTTGACAATAACAGACGAGGAGCACTTGCCTCGAATCGCAAACCAATCAGGTAAAGGTTTTATCTCTAAAGATATACTGTTATGGGCAATAAACAGCTTTGACCCTTATAAATCACCAGGGCCTGACGGAATCATCCCTGCGGAGCTGCAACAGGTTTCAGACATTATCATCTATAACTTAGAGATGATCATGAAAGGATGTATCAGCTATGCATATATTCCCAAAGCCTGGAGAGAAGCTAGGGTCGTCTTTATACCTAAAGCCGGCAAAAGCTCCCATGTAAATCCAAAAGATTTAAGACCTATTAGTCTATCATCCTTCCTCCTTAAAACACTGTAAAGAATGATTGACATACACTTAAGACAAGAAATTAAACCTAGTCTGATCTCAACGGCGCAACATGCCTATACAAAAGGTAAATCAGTGGAAACTGCACTCCACTCTCTGGTTTGCACCATTGAAAAATCCCTGCACTATAAAGAATACTCTCTCGTCGCATTCCTAGACATAGAGGGTGCATTTAATAATGTTAAAAATTCAGCAATCACTAATGCTCTTGATGGGCTGCTCATAGAGGAACACATCAAAAACATGATAACAACAATGCTCAGCAGCAGAATCATTAGTTCCGAAATGGGGAACTACAAAACAAGCAGAATGGCCAATAGAGGAACCCCGCAGGGAGGAGTTTTATCTCCCCTACTGTGGAACCTGGTCGTTAACAAACTGTTAATCGACCTAGAGGACGAAGGTTTCAAAGCTATAGCCTATGCCGATGATGTAGCAATTGCCGTTTCAGGCAAGCACCCACAAACCCTAGCTGAGCTGCTACAAACAGCACTTAACAAGCTTAACAATTGGGCTGCAGATTGTGGTCTGAACATCAATCCACACAAAACGGAATTAGTTCTCTTTACGAGGAAATACAAAATTCCGGATTTCAAACCCCCAACTATTAAAGGGGTAACTCTCACACTGTCAAATCAGGCTAAATATCTAGGTCTCATTTTTGACAAAAAACTGACCTGGAAAACCAATATTGAGGAAAGAGTAAATAAAGCCAACGTTGCACTCTTCTCCTGTAAAAAAGCCATTGGCGGGAAATGGGGTTTCTCCCCCCAAATCACCCATTGGCTGTTTACATCGGTAGTTAGACCGATACTCACATACGGGGTGATAGTCTGGTGGACAGCACTAGACAAGATGATCAACTACAACAAGCTGGCCAAAGTTCAAAGAACGGCTAGTCTGTATATTAGTGGTGCACTGAGGACAACCCCTTCGGACGCCCTCAATGTACTACTAGATCTCACACCCCTAGATATCTTCAGCAAACAAGTCGCAGCTAGCTCAGCTACTCGAACTCAGAGCTACATCACAGTGGACAAATAATCAAATCGGCCACACTACCATTCTAGATAACTTTAGATTCTCACCAAATCGTTCCGACTACACCACCCCCAAGTTGGTGTTTGACAATAAATTCCAAGTAACCATACCTTCAAGAGAAGCTTGGAAAAATGGCGCTCTTTTGGAAAATGAAGCAATACACTTCTACACCGATGGTTCAAAAACCAGCGAAGGTGTGGGAAGTGGAATCTACTCAGAAAAGCTGAATCTCAGTCTTTTCTTCCGCCTACCCGATCATTGTAGTGTGTTCCAAGCGGAAATTCTGGCGATTAAGGAGGTGCTGTCTTGGCTCAAAGAAAACGTCATATCCTCCACGGATATTCGGATCTTCTCAGACAGCCAAGCTGCCCTTAAATCTCTTGCCTCTGTCTCTACAAAATCCATCACGGTACAAAATTGTCAGATGTCTCTGAGGGAGATGTCAAATCAGTTTAACATTCACCTTTCATGGGTGCCAGGGCACAGGGACATACCAGGCAACTGTATGGCAGACGAACTAGCCAAAAAGGGCACGACCACTTCCCTACGCTCAGAATGGAACAACATAGGTGTACCTATCGCTACATGTAAACTCCTGCTTAGACAGGACGCTTCAAGGATAACAAACACTAGATGGACTGAGAGTAATACTAATAGTTTGGCCGTGTGTGGACTCAAAACGATCAAAGAGTTTGTTGGCCCTGAACCGTCTGTGTCTAGGTTCTACCATAGGTGTTCTTACAGGACACTGTCTAATAGGGAGACACGCCAAAAACTTGGTGTGTTTTCCAATGATTTCTGCAGAAGCTGCATGGACGAGGAGGAGGAAGAGACCGTTCAACACCTTCTTTGCTCATGCCCTGCACTGCTTCATAGGAGGAAGGCTCATCTCGGTGAATTCTTCTTCGATGATACTAGCGACCTAGCTTACATAGACCCTAAAAGTCTTTCAAAATACATTAAAAGTTCCACGTGGTTCGACTAGCAGGTGATTAACCGGCTAGTTCCGTAATGGAAGATTAATAATTGATCAACTCGTTAAACTTACATCGGGTTTCTGAGATCAGTAGGTGATTAACTTGCTGATCTCTGTGGTATCACAATGGGCCCTTGCGGCCTAAGTGTGTTAGGCAATGTACTCATTGACTGACAGCCACTTCCACCTAACCTAACCTAGCCATTTTCCAAATTTTTTTTTATCATAAGAAAGACAATTCTGAATTAATTCCTCACCCAAAATTTTATCGAAATCGTTGCAGTCGTTTTGAAGAAAATAAGTATTATCACATCGGTTGTATCGCTGGTACCGTTATTTCAAGACCTGTACGCTGCTCCACAAACCCCAATCCCCAACTGCAAATTTTGAAGAAAATCGGTTCATTGGTTCAGGCTGTAGATCCATATACAGACAGACAGACAGACAGACAGAATTGCAGGATCCACTTTTTTCGTATTCTCTATCATCGTTATGTCATGTTCAATTGTTATCTCAAAATTTTTTTTCTGGACGATTGCAAAACTTGCCTTCGCATTCGAAATATATTATCGCAAGTAAAAATAGTTTGTGGATATGTCAAAAGGAAGTTATTATGGAATTTTTATCAAAATCGCTAAAGCTATTATTGAGTTTTATCGACAAAAGTTTCAGCTAAAAGAATATACCTATTGCAGGTATCTATATTTTAAAACCTTGACGTCCAGAACCGAAAATTCCTAAATTTGGCTCAATACAAAAAGTAAAAAAAATTTATTAAAAAGTCATACCGTTCAGGCTGCACTGCACAGTGTGTAATTTGGCCAATCTAGCGGAACTTTAATGAAAAATAAGTGTTCTTCAAATGCAACTAAATTGGTATCATATGAAAGATAAAACCTCCTGTTAGAAATCGTTTAGTTTTTTGCTTCTTTCTGCTGACCCCATACAATTTTTTTTGGGTATGTAGCAAAAAAAAATTCAGAAATTTTTGACGTGTGGAGAATTTTTGCAATAGAGAGTCGCAAAAAAAATATCAGAACAGATAATAAATGTATTTGGTATAGAGGACATAGACAACGTTCTTAGAGTGCTTCAAACATATATGTGAGCTGATTATGTAGCAAAATACTGAACAGGTGGAAACGAAGTGAACGAAATGTAAAAAAATTTGTTAAGGCGAATGAAGTATGGTTGTGTAAGGATGCAAAGCTACCAAAAAACTTTATTGAAGATGTTGCTTCAACCTGCTCAGGTGCAAATAGGCGAAATCATTCGAACAGTGCACCATAAAAGTCCAAAACCTTAAATTTATGGAAATGTTTGGCTCAAAAGCTCAAAGCGATATCGGGTTTGCAGCCAAAATCAGAATGAGATCTGCTGGCAAGGTAGATGCAGCCAAGTTAGTAAAAGAGCTTGCGAATTGTTCTCCTCAAAGACCCACACAAACCAAAAAGGCAAGATCAGGTCAAGAAATGGACAAGAAAATAATAACACAGGAAGAAGCCTTTTTGCTTATTTTAAATACCAAAGTGAGCAAATTTCAATATAAGACCATGCGACACCAGCTGAAAGAGCTATTTTCGAGAGTATTTCATTCGAAAATGTTCAATGCAAAACTCAAATTCTTATACGATTAACAGGTTTTTACTTCCCTCGGATCCATACCTTCTAGCCGAAACTGTACAAAGCTTAGTAGAAACTGCAGCTCACTCGCTTCAGAATGTATTGCATTATTGATGGCAACAAATTTCAAGCCTTCAGGCTGAGACACAGAAAATTTATAGTACTAGTATAATTTATTTAAAAAAATCATGTTAGAAATAATCAAAATAAATAATTCAGAGAAGAGCTTTATTTATTTGTTTGTTACTTTTTTTTCCATTCTTAGCTCTCCATAAAATGAAAATTAATATTAGAATAACTATTCAGCCTTTTAAAAACAAAGCTAACAAAGTTAAAACATAAAAATAACACTGTTGAGATAAAGTCTTATAATATTTTAAAACGATCAAAAAACGACATCCACAAATGGTCCAAATGCATAAGAAAAACAGCATCTAAGACTCACGAAAACTTTTAAGTATCATAAAATAACCATAATATACAATAAAAAAACATTTTTAAATAAACAACAAGTCATTCAAACACTCAGCGAATAAAGGTTCGCTAGATTGGCAAAAATACACACTGTGGGCTGTGGGTGTTGGCCTTACACACCACACACCAGAGATAACCGAGACGAAAATCAGGGACAGTAATAGATGCAATTATTTTACTTCCTTAGGTAGGCATTACAGTTTGGGGATAACTTGAATTTCAACCAACATCTTTCGAAAATAATTTCGATTTTGGGCGTGCTTTCTCCAGTTTTGCACTCTTAGTCTGCTGAGGTCTTCTTCTAATTGATTGCGCAACCTAAGACGAGGTCTTTCTCTTTTGTGATTTCCCGTAAATGTGCTTTCAAAGTCCCGTCTTACCGGACCGTTGATGTCCATCCGCTCCTACGTGGCCCAGCCATCGTTGCCTCGCGATGCGTACTCTTCCAGAGAGTACGGAGGGTTACCTTGGTTTTTCTAGAGAGGATTTAGTTTCTCAATTGCCTTCTTAAACCAAGGAAACAACGCTTGTCAAGAGTTACTCTTAGTTTGATCTCCACACTGATGTTATTTTTCGTGTCTATCCTAGGTTGACGAAGTCCTGTACTACCTTGAAGTTATGTCTGTCTATTGTGACGTTTTGTCCAATTCGTCGATGTTCGGTGTCTGATGACAATATCAACCATCAAACCTATTTTTGCAGTTTCTGTTTCAATGCTCGCCAAAGCACCTATGACATCACGCTTCCTTCTTCCAATTACGTCAATATCGTCTGCGTAAGCGAATCATGCCGAATTTTGAGATCTTTTCCAGTATGATGTTGAAGAAATCGCTTGACAGTTAGTCGCCTTGCCTAAAGCCTTTTTCGACATCAAAGGTCTCGGTGAATTCTGTATTGACGGAGCAGGGTGAATTCACCAAAGTCATCCTGTATAGTCGTATTAGTTTTGCAGGGATGCCGAAACTAGACATGGCTCTGAATAGCTCGTCTCTAAATAAATAAGTAAGTAAGTAAATACTGTCAACCGTGGCCTCAAGATCGATAAAAAGATGGTGTATATCGATATAATATACTCGGGTTTTTTCCAAGATCTACCGTAATGTAAGAATTTAGTCGATTGTGGACTTTTCTGGTCTAAAACCACATTGAATCTACTAATGTTGATGTTGGATTTCAAACGTTCATTTATAACAAGAGACAAGATCTTATATGCGAAAGCAATCAGACTTATTCCTCTATAACTGGCGCAATTATTAGGGTATTCCATTTCTAAATGCGATACTGAGGTTCCATTCATCGGGCATTCTTTCTTCCGACCATATCATGCGAATCAGCTGGTGCATGCTCCTTTCCAACTGATCTACTGCCTTGAAAAGTTGGGCATTACATTATGGCAATCTACACCTGCAGTCTTGTTTGATTTAAGTTTACATGCGGCAGGCTTAACTTCTTCTCACTCGGCAGGATGGAATTCTGGATCATCGTCCAAGTTGAATTTGGCATTCTGCTTGAAATCAAAAATTGTGTCTTCTCACCTTTAAGCAGTCTGCAAAAAGGTCTTTCCAGATCTTCAGTAGCGACGTCTACTCTATAACTATGTTTTCCTGTTGGTCTTTACAGGCTTTGGTGCGGTTTTGCAACCCGGTAACGTCTTTTTACTTTTTGATATAACTTCCGAATCTTCACAAATTTTCAGATCTGTAGCTAAGTGATCTACATTAAATACAATTTTTATGAAGAGGACTTACTCTACAAATTTAAGTTACAAAAGTTAGTATACTTCAAATGTCATTTTCTTTTTGGTGTACTTGGTAGAAAACGGTCTAAAATTAATGAACCCACTCCACAAATACCAGCAAAAAATGTGAATCTTCCTCTCGGTTCTCTTGAATGAAAACAAAACAAAAACACGCTCTCAATTATCCCGACGGTACACTACAATAAATTTATTCAGCTTCCATATCGTTCAACGATCTCTTTAGATCATCTTGTTCTGCTGCGTTCTTTTTTCCTTCATTTTTTTTTTAAATTTATTTTAAGATGCAGCCAGAGACGACTGCAAATAAAGTCATGAATCGGAATCGTACAAGCAGCATGTTAGTAGGACTCATTCAACGTTAAGTTTATATGTATTTAGTTTTTGTGACCAAATGTAGTCTGATGAAAATGGTTTAACAGAACAAAAAAAAAAGAAGAAACTCCGTCCAGTGTTTCGCAGTGATTGCGAAATAAAGGCACGGAAATGAAGAAATCTTCAAACCCAACTGAACCGCTCTTGATTGAGTTATACGAGCGTTATTAGCCAATTGGTGATGGTATGTTCCCAGAGAGTGCTTAATTTGGTGGGTTTCACAGATCAATGATGGCACTGAATGCCGCTACCACCGACCGTGATGCCCTCGTATGAAGGTTTTGGACTCAACAAAGGTCCGGTCTGAGTGATTTAACCCAGGACGACAATTTGTGCGATTGTTTTTGTTCGACCTCTGGGAGGCCTAATTACGGAATTCCCACACACGATCTTCGCGACGAACCGAGGACGACGACGACGTTGTTTTGGGCTGTTTTTGATGTTCCATTGAAAAAGGAATAAACGCGTGCACAATGGAATTGAGTAACAATCAAATGACTATACAGCACTACATTGTCGGCGATTGTGTTTTAATAATTTGAATTTGGATCTTGGTTCTTGGATAACAAATTCAGATTGACACGAGGAGGTCTCAGTGAATGTGTTGAAAGTACACTACTCAGCGTTTTAAGGGTTTTCTTAAGTTTTTGTTCAAAAAGAGACATCATATATTTTTGCAGACATTGGATTAAGTTGATGACTGATGAGTTGGGGCGGGAAGCGACCTGTATTTACCTCGAGTGCAGTAAATCTTTAATTGAAGCTAAGAGAAAGAATAATGTGGAAATTCGCTTACTTCCTGTGAATAAACGAAAGCTTGAAAAAAATTTTTTCTTGTCACAGAGCAGCGCTCTACTTTACGGACGAATCTGTCCGTGCAGTCAAAAAAATGGAGAGAGACAAATTATAAACTCCAAAAAGCGATTGCCCCCGACGAGGTAGGTATTTATCATAAAAAAATTTAAAAAAATGTGAAACATGGTTTAATGTGGCTAGTGACTTTCATTATCGTCATTAATGGAGTTAAATTTATCTTTTCCATAATATGTAAAAGGGTTACATGGGCTGCAAGCGGGAAAGCGACATATTTTATAAAAAAAAGTTTACTATAAAAAGTAAAATATTATAATATAGTATTATTCACACTTTTTAAAGTCTTGAAGACAAACCTTTATTAAACATTTTTTTTGTTTTTTTTTTAAAGATTTTCAAAACTCCGCCGAAGTTGCGATGTTATTTTCGGCGTACCCTCGGAAAAAAGTGCGCCCACTTTTATAAAGGATCATTTGAAGTGCAATAAAAAAGCGTTTTAGGCTAAGGCAATAGGTAAACTGTAACTAGAACGAAGGAGAGAAAAATTTGGATTTTTAACAGACATTTTTACAAAAAAGATTAGACTTTCGGTAAAATATGTTTATATTTTTTCTGTAAGAAAAATTCTAAACGAAAAGTAGTCATCCACGTGCTTGCGAGTTGTAGGTCGAAGACCTGTTTAAAATTTCATCAAAATTGTTTGAGTAGTTCCTATGAAATCTTAACAACCGATGTTAAAAACACAGATTCGAGAAAAACAATCATGTCTAACTTTTGACTGAGTAAGCTTAGCCGACGCGAGTGTGTTACTTTTCAAATCTGTACTTCCAGAACTAATTCTCGAATCAACTTGAAAATAAGGACAGTATACAGATATTGTAAAATTTAGTAAGACAATAAAAGCCGAGTTTTATTGGGAATTTCTATATTCACTTTTATTCATTTAACTTGCAAGTATCAATGAAACGCTTTATATGGCTTTATTCACTTACCAAGTTCACTTTCACAAACTCCATTTACCAACCATCCCTGTTATTCAGTTAGGTAAGTGAGTTATTTTTGTTCACTTACGCTATTCACTTAAGGGTTGTTGTTTTTCCATGACCGATGTTTTGCGATGTTTGGCTGAAGTGAATAAAAGTGAATATAGATTCCCAATAAACTCGACTAAAGATGTCGTCAAACCTATGTTACCAGTAATGGGAAAGGACGTTACGTAGAACTGTAAAAATTTGTTTGGTGTTGACTTATTACGCACCATGACGAACAATGAACGGATATTTTGTAGCCAATTGTGAAGCAAATGCGAATTTGTTGCGGGTAAGTCATCAACATGCGATCCAAAGCATGGCAGGAAATGTTCTTTCCAAAAACCAAAAGTTTGAATATCTCATATAATTGTAACCTTTGATAATGACATCAAAAAATGAATGAAGTGTTAGCAAATGTCTCATTCAATCTAAATCTAATTACTTGAAGGGAAAAATCCATCCCAAGATTGTGAACGAAGCTCTCACCTACTGTTCAAAATATGAGTAAGTAGAGCCCAGCTGAGCCGAAGATGATCTCTATGACACCAGGAGCTATGCAACTTTTTAAAATTAGAATGATCAAGATCAGTGGAACTTACTTATTCAAGTTGGGCCTCGACCAACATCTTTCGATAACAATTTCGGTTACGGGCTCCAATTTTTCACTCTAAGAACAATGGAAGCCTTAGCGTCGAACTCAGGTAATCTAGGCCATGAACATCTTTGGTTCTTTCATGCTCAATGGAGAAACTGTTATGCCTACCTGAAAAGAAAAAGAAAATTGTAGAGGGCCATAAAAGCACACAAATATACTACCTTCTTGTATCCTTTGTATCCACCAACCTGCACTCGGAAAACCCTGTAAAGATACAAAAATAATTTTAAAAATCCGTGAAGTTCATAATCAAAAAATTAAATAAAATGTTCCGATGCAATTGCGAAAAAAGCAAGACAGTGTCTATGGTGAATTGGTATTTCGATTGAGTTCATTGAACGGAGTACAACTTACTCACACCGATCTTGCCCCAAAAGGATAAAAAATTGATTCTTTTTTTTTAGTTTTAAATTCATTTTTTATTTCATTTTCTTAAATCTACTTAGGAGCTATCAAAAATGTATAAAACTAGCTTATATAATAACTTAACTAACTTACTGACCCTAAGCGGGTAATCTAAATTACTCAATATCTTAATTCTAATGCCTTTCGGCCTAAAGATAACTTATGGATCTTCAACCTAGAACTATGGTTAAGAACTAAGAAAATTTAAAAACAATAAACTTAGTTTGCTGCATCATATATATATATTTTTTTTTTTTTGATTTTATTAAAACTAACTTAAAACTACTTAAAACTACTTAACTCTATTTAAAACTACTTGAACCTAGAGCAGCCACAGTGGGCCTTTCAAGATCCTAGCCGTGAATGTGAATTTGCTAGTTAGGATAGATCGACGAACCAACCTCTTTGAGTTGTTAAAAGACCAACGTCCAGATATATTTATGGTTAGTGAAACTAGGCTAAACCAGCATCACAAAATGACGAATAACAATTACATTATCGTAAAGAGAGACCGACCCAACTCGACTTCCGCGGGTGGGGTTGCGATCTTCATACGTAAGGGCATTGCTCATAAGGTAATGTATAGTGGTGAAATACGCCGATTCCGGTTACTGGAAGCGTGTATCGCATGCATCCCTCCCCAACAGGGGAGGCGAATCACTTTTTCGAACTCTGAAACTGAACTCAGAAGAAAACTATTTCCTTTTGGCCAGTGATTACAATGCTCCCAAGATTGGGGAAATCAATTAGCCAATCCAAGGGGGACCCAGCTATTCAATTGCCTGGAGCTTCACAGTATTGAGTGTAAGGTCGATCTGCTGGCTACTGACAGGCCTTCATATCCTCGAAGTGGCTCATATCTAGATCTTTTGCTTTTAGACTCGAGACTTAAACTGACCGATGACATTCTTCGACGGACGAAAAATTGTTTGACGACGGTTGAGTACGACAGTGACCACTGCGGATTTGCCGCCGTCATACTGCTTCCGAACGATCTTGTGGAACTGGAGGAGTACGTGCCGACGCACTCTTACAACTTAGGTTAGGTCAAGGGAACTTCGTTCGAACGGTATTGCGCCGCAATGCAACAGGAATCTGTCGAACGTTGAGATCGATGGATACCTGCAAAGTATGGAGGATGCAATCCCGTACTACAATGGACAGGACAATTCCCAAATATAGGCAACATGCCTCTACGAACATGTACAGAAACGCAACAATAGATGCACTTTACAAACAAAAAAGTAGACTCCTGTCAAGACTCAAAGACACAGGAGGTTTACGGACCGACATGATTTGGAGATTAGAACTCTCAAGTCGCAGATCAAAAATCTCCAACAACTTATTAAAGAAAACTATAGAATTTCCATTTCATGTTTCTGGAACAATAAAATTCGGGCTGTACAGTCCAACAACCCGAGTATGTTTAAGGAAACAAACAAAATCTTTAGGAGAAAAGATCAAAATGACCTTCAGAGTATTAAACTCCAAAGGACGACAGAGAACAAAGACTTACTTCTGACATTAGGAATAGATCCAGATGACGCCATTTTGGATGATGACCAAAAGATGAAGATGCTCAAGAGAAGGTAGAAACTGTGGGTGTGCTGCGAGCAAGTATATAAGGTGAATGAGTGCATTCGCCCTAATTACGACCTTGAGAACAGAGCCTTAGTTGGACACCTCTATTTTAGAGACGAGATCTCGCATTGGCGATCTGAGAATCTTGGTTTCACTAGGTTCAATGACGACCAACTTGCAAATGCAATCATCGCCGAGCGAAACGGGGATAACACCCTGTTCGTTTCTAAGATGGACCTCTTGGACATCTTTCACAAAATAAAGAAAAAGAAGTCAACAGTAGTCGACGGCATACCCAATGTTGTGCTGCGAAACCTCCCTTCGGAAGCGGTGGACATATACACCACGTTGTTCAACAATGCGCTGAATAATGCATATTATCCAGTGCGTTGGAAGACGGCAGTGGTCCATCCTCTCCTTAAAAAAGACAAGGATTTTGCTGCTCTCGTAAAAAAACAAACACCAGCGTACTACGAGTATTATTATTATTTTTGAAATTATAATGAAATTTTATCCCAGTTGTAAAAACTACGCTTCAACACATTTAACAAAACTTAATATATCCACAGTACACGACGAATTGAAGGGCACTGTCGCACCTAGAGGGTTGAAATGAATAATTTTTTTTTTTTTTTTTGAATTTTTATGTTTTATGATTTTTTTTTTTTTGATTTTTTTTTTTTTTTTTTTGTGTTTTGTGGTTTTAAAATTTTTTTTTTTTTTTTTTTGTTGGACATTAAACTATCGACATTACATACGTTCAGTGTGTTTCGAAGTGTGTATTGCAATCCAATATTAATGAAGACCGTGAAATGTCACTGTGTCGCAGTTCTCAGCATGTGTTATTTAACAACATGGAGAATTACGTGTCAATTTGAATTCCAAAGCTTATTACATAATATCAACTTCTGCAAGAATGATAGCCCAATGACCTACCAGAACGTTTAATTTTTGGCTTCCATGAAAATTCGCTGTTTTATCGAAAAATTGTGTTCAGCAGATGAGACTCATTTCTCTCTCAACGGCTTCGTCAATAAGAAAAACTGGCACGTCTAGATTGATAAGCAGTCACATGCCGTACAAGAATTATCGATGGATTCCAAAAAACCACAGTTTGGTGTTGTTTATGGGTTGGTGGCATCATTGGTCCATTTCTCTTCAAAGACGACCGTGGAAGAAATTTTACAGTCAACATCAAACCAAATCGAGCCTTTTTCATCAAGACGGTGCCACATACCACACCGAACAGCTCCTGAAACAATGGACATGTTGGAGGATGAATTTGGTGAACAGCTTATCTCTCGAAATGGCCTTCTTAGCCGCTTAATATATGATTATTTCTTGTGGTGTGTTGTAAAGTCGTTAGTCCATGATGTCTACTGAGCACGATTGAAGCCTTACAGGATAACATAGAAGGCGTAATTCGTGGAATGCAGCCCGAAATGCTCGAAAAAGACAAAGTTGGACTTTCCGAATGGACTCTCTGAAAGGGAGCCGAAGACAACATTGACATGAAGTTATCTTCAAAACCTAAATGGCAAAAGCCAGTTTTTCGATTCCAGTCATAGTTTTGAATATAATATGTATTATGCTAATTAGAGTGTTTTATTCGATATTTAAAAACGCAATGATTGAAAAATCACACTTTACTACTATTTGCTAAACCAATTTTGAAGAACATCGGAAATACACTAACTTCAATAAAACAAAGTTTTGCTGCTTCTTTAGTAAACTCTGGATCCAAAGAACTTACCTCAGCCCTAGATAAATACAATTTCTAATTATAGGGAGAGTGTCAAACACAACATGATTTTTTATATATCGTGGAACACCTTTTATCGAACGTTCCTAAGAACTAGCCTCCGTCCTGAGGTTTTGACTAAAGCACTTAACTTCAACGTAATGAAGAACCCTCAAACTATGAATTTGATTTTCAGAATGCACTGCCCAGTATAGAGGTTACAAATTCTGTATGGAAACCATCAACTATAAATGACAATGAAAAAAAAAACTTTCCTCTCCAGTATTTTTTTTTTTTTTTAGAAAATGTGTTGTATAGCAACTCCTCCTTGGAGCGGCAAAGAGCTTCTTGATTTAAGAAAACAGAAGCTCAAAGCTCATAAGTTATTCTGTAGATCCAAGCTTCAATGTGATTATTTGAAATTTAGTTAGCTTCGTAAGGATTTTGTGGTTCTGAGTAAGTTTTTATTAAGGCTTATATCATGAATATAGAAACTAAAATTAAGAGTGATAGTAAGTCCTTCTGGTCTTTTGTCAACTCAAAAAGAAAATCTATTAAGTTTTCCCAAACAACATGTTTCTCAAAAATGTTAATTCTTCGGATTTGTAACCTACTGCTAAGCTGTTTGGAAAATTTTTTAGTCAGTTGATATAATTCTAATTTTAATAGCTGTTCATTAAACAATGTAGTCAACAAGATTGATCTTGGATCAATCCAATTGGATTACACGGAATTAAATTCTGCTCTTGTCAATCTAAAATCGAATGTTAATCCGGGTCCAGATGGCATACCCGCCATAGTGTTAAGAAATTGCTGCAATTCGTTAAGTGTCCCTCTCGTCTCCATATTTAATAAGTCTCTTTTTGAACAAAACTTTCTAGACAACTGGAAACAGTCTTATGCGTTTCCATTTTAGAAGTCGGGTAATAAAAGTAATATCGAGAACTATAGAGGAATTACTAAGCTATCTACTATCCCCAAACTATTTGAGAACTTAGTAAAAAATAGAATCGATTTTGTTACAAAAGAATTCTTATCAGAAGCTCAGCATGGTTTTGTCTCCGGAAAATCAACTGTAAGTAATATTGCTTGCTTCACTTCTTCTGATTTCAGCAAGGCTTTTGACTCAGTAAACCATGAAACTTTGATAAGAAAGCTTGAAGTTTTCGGTTTTCATTCTCAGTTACATAGTTGGTTACTATCGTATCTAATTGAAAGATCATAAAAGGTTCATGTTGGTAACAGTTTTTCGAACGAGTTCGCGTGCTCTTCGGGTGTTCCAAAAGGTAGCCATTTGGTCCCCTTTTATTCTTATTATTTATTGATGATATTATTTCTGTTATAAAATATTGTGAATGTCTTTTTTACGCTGATGATGTGAAGTTGTTTCTCAAAATTGGTAACTTTAATGATTTTCTGTTAGTTCAGTCTGACCTCAATTCTTTGTCAAAGTGGTGCTCTAATAATGGCTTTAACCTCAATATTAGTAAGTGCAATTCAATTTCTTTTTTAAGGAAAATTAATTGTCATTTGTTTGATTACCACATTGATTCACAATCAATTAGTAGAGTCACTAATATTAAAGACTTAGGCATTGTACTTGATCCCTGTCTATCGTATAAAAACCATTTTGATTATTTGGTTACCAAAGCCAACGTGATGGTTGGATTCATCAAACGAAATATAAAAGATTTCAGAGATCCTTTCGCCCTTTTGACTTTGTTATAACTCTCTTGTGAGATCGATTTTGGAGTATGCTGATGTTATCTGGAGCCCTGCCTTCGTTACACATTCTAATCGTTTAGAAAGGATCCAAAGACGATTTACTAAATTTATATTTTTCCAAATGCGTTGGTACCCGCAACCTGATTATAGGACTAGATGTCAATTACTAAGGATAAAATCATTAGAATCTAGGCGAACTATTCATTGTGTAACACTTATAAGAGACTTACTATGTAACCATATAAAATGTGCTACGCTATTTGTTCTAGTACCTACCTACCTATTTATATTCCATCAATATCTCAAGATCGAGAATGTTTTTAAAAGAAAAATTGCATAAGTAGATCGATGTATGAAAGTAATGAAACCATATCCAGATCTATTAGGGATTTAAATGAAGCTTGATAAATTTAAACTAGAAGTCTTATATTTATTTACATTCTAATTATTATTTTTCTTGGAGTGCAATTATGAAATATTTATCTGATAGCTGTAAAATTGCTTGTAGATGAATAAATAAATAAAGACTGACGTTTCTAGGAATGAGAGCATAAGCCAGAACTCAAATCATTACCTTCTATGATATTGGCTGAACAATAAATGGCTAATGGTATCCAACGCTACTCCAACACATTGGAGAAAGAATGTGCATTTCCATACCCCAAACTTTGCACGGCGCGGCGGCGGCGACGACATAATGTAATTGGTTTTCCAAGAAATGAATTCACTTATAGCAAAAAATAAAATATCCATTCCAGCCACACAAAGCATTTCAAGAACTTTGATTTGTACTTTATATACTTGTAGCTGCGATCTCTTTAAGCAACACATCTCTAAAACTAAAAGGTATGTTACGTCTTTATCAAATATGAAATCAGTTCCTACCCTTTGAGATGATAAAATATCTTTTCTGTGCGCAACATTACTGCAAATTAAATTCATTGCCTAATGATCACTTATGGCGGCAGGTAACTAAGTTATTTTTTTTTGTCGTTTGTTTATTTATTTTTATTTGTTGTTAATGCCCCCACACTGATCTTGAAAAGAACAATGTTGTGGCATCACTTAGCAAACAAAAGCAAAGCACTGAGTTTATCTCTATCGCTGTTTCGTAGCCCTGTCGTATCGCAATCGCAACAAGATTTTAAATATGTAAATTAAATGTAAATAAGGATCCAAGTATGCGGATCGTGATAAAGCGATTTGATTTGGCCGCCCTTCCGCTGGTCCTTCAACAACTTTTTCGTGAATTTTAACAGTTTACGATAAGATGCGAATCCATGAAATTTGTTTTTGAGTTCTTCTCGACGAACGATAAACACACTTGTTGCACATCGTTCGTACAAGAGTTTTTTTTTATTTCTTTTTTCTTTTCTTTTTTTCTTCCTTTCGATGGATTAAACAGACCTTAATCTCATGGAAACGGTTTGTATAAGTTTCGCGCTGACATGCTCCGGATTGATGGAAAGAAGTATCCTGTTGTTTTTTATTTTATCATTTTGTGGGGATATTCGCCCCCGATGGCCATCGTTCTTTGGAGGAACGGAAAGGTAAAATAATTTATGCAAAACAGATTTACCATGGATTAACTTGAGATCTAGGTCCAGTCGAGATTATCTGGAGCTACAAGTGATGTTTTGGTTTTATTCCAATTGTCTACATTTTCTCCCATGAATCTGTCTACAACTGTCAAGTAAGGACCCATGTTTGAAATTAATTTCGTTTTTGGGCACAACAAAAAAGAGACTATCATTGATGTTTTCAATCGTTTGACCATTTCTCATTCATCATTTGACAACTGACAGGTGACTATCCGCACCTCAAGTAACGTCACTGGCATAGGACACACGTCAGATGGAAGATGGACCGGTATGGTGGACCCTTAGACCGCCCTGCAACTTTGTACTAACTAATTGGTTTAATGTCCAAATGAAGAGGTCAATGATGACAAGAGGATCGATGCGGTATTATTGATAATATTTTCTCTGGGAAATCAGAAAATTGTAGGAAAACGAACAATCACTGCTCGATGGCGACCGGCATGCCAGAAATGGACGGCATAGTAATCTGTTCAGCTTTTGGGGGAAAACAGAAGAGCAGCGATAGTTTTTAATAGCTTAATTGATTAATTCGATTGGATTTTGAAAGTGTAAATCACTAAATATTTCGTTGAACTTATGGTAAAAGATTTACTTTCTGAAATTAAATTGAAATAATAACGAACATGAATTTCATCAAATAGAAAAGAACACTTTGCTACAATTAGTATTGGCCGTGATGGACACCGATTAACCGCTCTTTAGGTTTTATTGTTTTCTTTAGCTACACAAGTTATAAGGATGTGTAATCGGTGCTATTTAGGACTTGGCTAATGGTCCATGACCTTAAACTCAAAGCTGATGAAGTGATGGGGAGTTTTGATGTCGAGTTGCTTACAGTGCTGTGTGAAGAAGTTTTACTAAAATGATGTTTTGTTTTAAATAAAGTTTATTATAAAAAGTGTTTTGCATGAGATGTGACAAAATGTTACTATAGATGATAGAATGATAGATTGGGTCAAGACAAGAAAAAACTTCGTATACTTCGCTTCGTTTTGTGCGCGAATTGCAATTTTACAAAAATTTGACTGAGTTGTCTAAAAACATGATTCAAAATTAACTAAGCCATTTACTACCACAGTGTTTTTGAAAGCAAATACATATTTTGGTTTTTAGGCAACAATTTAGTTTAAGTTGATTGAGTATATGGTTCTTCTGTAATGAAGTCTTAATAAGCTGTTTAGCGGGTTTTTAATAATTTTTTAAGAATTTTAGATAATCCTAACTAATATTATAAATGTAAAATAAACTCTGTCTGTCAATTTCTCTTTGTTACCATTAACCACCCACACCATCTTCTTTATATATATAATTCTGCTGTACGTGTGTATGTAATTGAACTCCTCCTAAACGGCTTGACCGATTTAAATGAATTTTTCTGTATGCGTTTGAGTGGCACCCTGAATGGTTTAGATTCACAAATCTGGCCGGCAGATGGAATTGGAATATAGTAAAATTGACAATTTCATTATTCTTAACTGTAATGAATTAAAAATTAAATTCAAACAATGATTTTGTTTTTTTTTTTTTTGACAACAAAAAATTCAAATAATAAATAACAAATAATAAGGTTTGTTTTGAAAAATTCTTTTAATTTTTTGACTGATGTGATAAGAATAAAGATTAAAATTTTTTTAACTTATTGCACCTGAGTACCATAGAAAAGTTTTTGTTTGTTTTATAATAAGCCACACATCAATGGGTTATGACTACCCTTATAAAGTTGTTATAGAGCACAGTGCGAGCATTTAGGAAAATAGGATAGGATTTAATAGGATACACCGATACACAAGAGGAGGCTTATATGCTAATCTGGAGAACTCAGACTTAATTACCGGTCCATTGTACTACCAGGGTAGCAGCCTTCCCTTTTTTCTGTGTTGCAGTAGTGGAAATAAGGTGTTAGTTATTTCACAAATAACCTCAGGGGCGGCGTCGGCGTCCATACGAAACTGGGAGGCTGAAAGAAAAGTAGATGCCCAGAGCCGAATTCTAACCCACGCATCCGGCCTACCTACCTACTGAACACTCTACCACTGCACCACGGCCGCCCTTACCTTGCTTTTGAACCTTTGTAAATCGTAATGTAGTTGAAATACAGAGCCAGGTAAAGTATTACACATACGGGTGGTGCGACTAAAATAAGAATCTCTATACTTGACTGTACGGCCGAAATTGGGCTCAAGGTAAAACTGATGGGCATTCTTAGCAAGGTGGGTGTTGCGGCTAAATTGTTTCAGGGGAGGAATGCAACTGACTATTTTACTAGAGCACTGTTTGTGAAAAAAAGTGATAATAAGCAGTGAGATATTATTATATTATTATATTATTCTTCTTCTTTTCATTTCCGGCGTTACGAGTAGTGATCTTGAAGTGATCACAACTCTCCCACTTTTCCGCTTCACACTAGTGATCCGCCTGTGGGGTACGCCGCGTTGACCTCAGAGAGCGTCGGCAAGCCTCCCGGTTTTGGATTGTTCCATGTCTGAGGCCAACCAAATGCTGCTGTTTTTGCATTTGCTTGTATACCAGGTGTGTTTTGGCCTGCCTTTTCTTTTTCGTCGCGAATTTGTTGAAACGTTGTACGATATTGCCTTTTGGACGGGGTTCTGCGGATTATTATATTATTATATTATTATATTAACGGAGGTTTGGGTTCGACTTTTCTTTATAATTTTACTAACACTGCTCTTAACTATAGAAACTGTAAAATAAATGAGAATTTTTAAGTCGAATAATAGATGATTAACCTTATTTTATTATGTTACAATTACTAGTTTATGAAAAATGTACCATAGTGTTTTTGAAACTTAAAATTGTAAATACTGAAAAATGTCAGTCTGGTAGACGGCCATAGGCCAAACCAAAAAGACTTGAGTTGTATAAGTATAGTATATGCTATTATGAAACAAATAAAAAGTCAACTAAACTAAACTAAAACTATTGAACATATTTATATGAATTTTGGTACAAAGTCAGTCTAGAGCCTGAGGATGGACATAGGTATGCTATGCTATATGTTTTGTCCCTGTTTTAGAAAATACAGCACCCATTTCAAAAAATTTGCACCGTTAGAATACTACACTATTCCCGAGTAATATAAACTTTAAGTCATCCTCCGAAAACGACCCTCATATTCCCACGGGAATGGAAGACTTTAGTAACATTATAAATCCGAAATTAACTCTGTCTGTCTGATTTTCTTTGTTTACATTTACTGCCCAGACTATTGAACCGATTTATATGAATTTTGTTACAGAGATAGTCTAGAACCTGAAAATGGACATCCTTACTAATATTACAGATCCGAATCTGTTTGTTCGTATTTCTTAGTAACCATTTCCCGCCCAGACCACTGATTCGATTAAATGGAATTTTATTCAGAGATAGCCTAGAGCCTGAGGAAGGACACGGGCTTAATAAGTAATCCCTATATTTCCTTGAAACTGCTGGATCGATAAAAGTTCTATCACTGTGGGGTGATTTCTGTCAAACTGTCGAAAATACAGTTGACCGGAGAAGAAATGTCTGTCTTGATCTTCGAATAACAATTGGGAATTGGGAATCGCTATGTGAAAGGTCGATTTCGGCGCCGACTAATGAGATAGTAAACCATATACCTACCTTAACTTATAAATTATGTTTGACGTATTGGGGGATGTTGTCGAATGTCTATCAATAGACAATATTTTACACACGGAGCAAATCACATCTTATCCTATAGAGTTTCTCAATTTCTTAGAATTATTAGGAGTGGCAGCAAGCTGGTGTTCCAGTGCCAATAATGAGTAATCCAGAATTGTACACAGCTACAAATTACACATCTGGGATGCGGCACTATAAAAATTTTAATAATGACTGGAACGGCAAAAGGAGAAAACGTTTTGATTCCCCGTTTTCCTTTAATTTCCACTGATTTGTCTTTATAAATAAAGCTCAGACGCTTCAGGTGCTCATTTAGAAAAAATCATATGACAACTCTATGCGCTATGTCGCACGCTCACGTTTATCAAACCCCCAAAACCTTTTTATTTTGCAAAACATGGAAATAATAAGAATGCAAAAATGTACTTTAGATAATAAAATAAGATAACGCTAGGTTGCTTCAATGCATGAGCGTGTTCTGTTTCCAAAATAAATAGCTTCAAAAGCTAAAAATGCTGCTGAAAGTCACTATTCCACGCGGACGAACACGCGGGCACAGCTAGTTTTGTATAAAATTGCCCTTTCTTTCTTAACAAATGGAAACAGACCTCCATACACCCATACGATTTTTTATATTTGCCTTGACCCGTCCTAAGGTTTTGTCGCATCTTAGGTATAAACTTTATTTGAAAAAAAAAAAAAACTATAGACCAATTGTGAAGATTTGTCTGTCGTCAGGCTATTTTTGTTTTTACAAAAAAATTTTGTTTACAAATGGATGGGGTTAGTCGTAGATTTACCATACGGGCACAGTGGGCAGTTGCCTCGGGCGGCAACAATTGAAGGGCGGCAAATTTTGATATAAGATTTGAAATACTGTCATATTCGTGGGAATTGAATTTAGACAAAATTTTATCTGTATTACAGAAAGAAAAAAAGCGTACAAAATTCTCTATCAGAAATTTTCAGTTACTAAAGACATGTATCGTTTGAATGAAAAAGAAAGTCTTGAAAAATCGAAGGTTCGTTCGCAAGTGAAATGATTTAAATGTTATTGCGTCAATAGGAATATGGAAAAATTTCTCCTATGGATCTGCTCAGATGACTATAAGAAGCAATGAGCTCCACACAGTTTTTCCAAAATGTTGATATAGCGTACCGAATGCTCGTGTGCATACCCGTATCGAATTGAAGGGCTGAACGATCATTCTCCGTACTGCGGCGAGTAAAAACCACTTGAGATCAAAACTAGTGCAGAACGATTAAACGCACTCGCTTTGTTGACTATAGAATCAGATTGACTCTAGATTTCTCAAGAGTTCAATTCCAATCTGCGTCCAAAAAACTGCATAGGATTTTTTTTACATTTTCTTACAGATTTAGACCTCCAGAAAAACAGAAAAAATATTCAAATTATCACATAAGTTTTTTGTATATTATAATATCTATGTTCATTGGTAATAAACCTATTTATTTGATAATGGAGAAAAACAGCCTCAACTGCTGGTGAGACTGGGAATGTTTTAACATGTTGAGACAAGTCAAATGACCTACGAGTAAATCGCTTGGAAGTCGGAACAAAGTTAAGCTCTCAGTACACATACTGTTATTCAAGTGAACAGTGCTGCTGTCTGTTAATCATGGCTACAAGGGGTTGTGTTATTTCTCCTAACAGTTTTTGTTATATCTGTGGACTGTGGTGAATTCACTACTAAAAGTCAACAGAGAAATATAAGTAATTTTGTAAGAATTTAAATTAAAACTTGGTGATCAAGACAAACCATGGATAAGGTATGTAGAAGATGCGAAGAAGATCTTCGTGGTTTAAGGGACAGAAAAATGCATTTCGATTAGGAATTCCTATGATATGGCGTGAGCAGAAAAAACACACCACTGACTGCTACTTCTGCTCAGTTGACGACGTAACAGAATTCAATTCAAAAAACAAAATAAAAATAAGTTATTCTAATCTTGACTCAGCTATACGTCCAGTACCTCATAGCTCCAAGATATCTATCCCGCATACACCTTCCATTTTGGATGAATACCCTAGAGAGTTGGAGGACGAAGCTACATCACTTCCTTTGGGTTAATCAAGCTCAGATTTATCTTTTGACGAAGATGGAAGGCCTTAACTTTTTTCTCAAGGTGAGCTTAATGATTTAGTAAGAGATTAAGGTCTTTCAAAAGATGCAGCCGAACTATTATGTTTAAGCTTAAAAAAATAAAAATCTCTTATCACCTGACACTTCTTTCTACTGGTATAGATACCGAGAAAAATAATTTACCCAGTTTTTCTCAAAAGAAGGAAATTTAGTTTTCTGCAATAGTGTGGAAGAACTCATACATCGCTTTGATATAAAGTAGGTATGACTCATTTGAATGGCGCCTATTCATTGACTCATCTAACACTAGCCTTAAAGCAGTATCATTGCACAATGGAAATAAATTTGCCTCGATTCCGATTAGACAATCTGTGCATATGAAAGAAGATTATAACGATTTGGCCATTATCTTGGAAAAAATCAAAAATCAAGACCATGATTGGATGATTTGTGGGGACTTCAAAATACTTTTGGATCAGGAGAAAGAACATGAATGAGTATATGTATTAAAATAATGTTTCGTTTGCTTAAAAAATAAATACTAATTGTTTGAAAATTTTTAATAAAGGAGTGTCAATTTGCAAAAAATCCTTGTGTGATATAAAAAAAATGGCCATCACTTTTGAAACATATCTTATGCAGCTGACAAAAACATTCTTTCGCAGACCTTATCGATGAGTTTGCCGTCCGAAAATCGAGACGTAAAAATTTCAACCAATAATCAATAATCGCATACACAATGCTAATTGTTGAATGATTTTAATAAACTGACTATAATAAACAATCTGCTCTCAGAAAGGTGCATTTATTTTCAGAAAAACTTCCCGAACCAAATTTATTCTACCATCAAAAAAGTTTCGTAGGGCAGGGGCGGCAATTTTCCAGATCCGGAATTAAATGGGGTACCTAGCTGTAGTGATGGGAAAATAATCAATAATACGACTGCATTTTTGAATGTTAAAAGATACGTGGAATGTGAATGGTATCTATATTGGGACATACAGTCTGCGGTGATCAATACGTCCCATCACCATCCGGAATAAAAAGCCTCCCTCCTTTCTCTTTTTCTCAATTACCAGAACTTCAGCAAAACAGGAGTCAACTCAGTAAATTAAAATTATTTTTAGTAACTTGGCCACCCTTTTTTCACTCATGTTATGTAACGCTATTCCAGACGATAAGTTCATATTCATAAGTTCATTTTAAGCACAATTCTGATATATATTTTCGATATATAAATATTTTCAATCCAGGCTAAGAATCAAAATGCAACGGTGTTCTTTCTAGTTTTAAGGTAAGGCAATCAAACACAACTAACTTTCAGATCAGTTTTTTAACTATAGCGGCGACGTTGACTCCAGGTAAGCATTATCTGCTGGAATGCAAAGAATATACAAACACTCAAAAATTTAAAATAAAAAAATAAGAAAAAATTGTCAATAGCTCCATTGAATGACATTTTTCTTCCATCTGTGAACAATATAACTTTGGGATAGATCAGCTCAATCAATTAAACATGGTTCAATGATTTTGACACCTATTGTCCACGGTAGTGTTGTTCTCTTTTTTCCATGTGCTCGTGTGAACGGTGTTTTCTTTTTGGTGTGTGCGGTACTTGCAAGTGTCCTGTCGTCATGTCGTCATGATGAAAATCAATTTTCTCATCGTTCATAAACCCATGTTGATCCTTTCGGCATGCGCTATTGTAAATATTTCTGTAAAGAAAGGCGTCGTTCATAGAGCCATTAAAATCACGGGACGAAGAATTTATTTCTTTACTACCTACAGCATCGGCTTCGTCTATCTCATACCTACATACATAAATTTTAAATAATTCACAGACACTCATTAGGACTTTTTCGTGAAGAAATTTTGTCAAAGAAATTGTGATTTTCCACGGCTACTTGTTGCGCTGATGTAAGTGATGATCACTGGCTATTTACAAATTTCACTTCGGTTTGATGTTCATATAAAGAATTATACCTTTTGCGAAATTCATGCTCATCAACTGAGAATCATCTTCAACTGGCAAAGAAAATATCTTCCACATTAAGGAATCGTTCGCATCGACGACGATTCGCTTTGCCACAATAAGCCATACAAATTATAGTTCCAGACACCTTCGTTTATGCAGGGTTCATATCGAAAGAGATTATGCCAATTGATCCAAATCACATCATAAATTGCTGCTCGAACAGGGCTGCTTGATGGAGTAAGTGCGTGCCGTCTGTTGATATCCAAATGAAATCAATACGGCGAAGCTCCATGCCAAGATATGGCCAATGAACGTTTATTTTTTTGGAACTGCACCGAAATACCGGAGGCACTTATCGCATGAAGTACGCGCGCGAGCGGTCAGATTCTTTGAAAGTGATACAACCACCACCAACCGCTCTGCGCCACTTTGAAAATGTGATATCCACCAGCAAGAGAGATCGAATGATTTGGTTACTCCACCACCATCCACCGCACCGAGCTGGGATCCGTCTCTATTTCAATGCGGGATGAGAATTTAACAAGCATCCACACTTCTACAGTCAGCATGGCAGGGCATCATATTCATAGCGTTCTGAATCTTGTTCTGCGATGCTGAGCCCTGTTTGGGCGGTGCTGAGTTCTGCGCGCGCGCGTTCTGATAATCAGCTAAAGTGCCTGGAATCGCAATAAATGTAATTGTTAAATGATCTATGGTGTTTGCCAGGGAGTTGCGTGTTGGCTGGCGATATGGTCAAACGCGGCAAATACATATATCTGAAGAGAACAGTGATCCTTCAAAAATGATAATTCGTTGGGTTGGCCTTTGCGCGCATTGGTTGAGTTCTGCTTTAGCATTCGGAGCCTTGCGGGGCAATGATAATGTATTTAAATTTTGAGAAGAAATTATCTCATTTTGCCTAATGGCATTCAAAATAAATTTAAATGATATTGGAAACCAGTCAGGTGGATATGACAAACTGCTAGTTCACATGAAATGCGATGAGAAAAAAATTTGATGCTTTCTCGTTTTGGTATAATGTACTCCTTATTCTCGTGAAAATGAATTTGTAGTTGCATTCTAAATAATTAAACGATGTACTCAGAAGATGTTGATATTTATTTTTAAATTAGTTTGAATCAGAGATACAAAAGCGTTAGGACCCACTCAGCTATGATGTGCGGGTGGGTATCTCCTCTTTTTGTCTCCTCTAGTTTTGTTGTCGTTACTGTAAATTTTAAGATTCTTAACCGGAAGCAGTAGGTAAGTAAAAAAGTCGTTGTTTTCACAGTTTCTTCCATCAGAAGACAACTGCTTTCTGAATTTCATTCAAACTACAGAGACACTTCCCTAACATGTACATAGTTACTCTAGAAGAAGCTGGTAGACAATTTGAAAACCGGCAGCAGGCGATATTGCGATATATCAAAATTTTTATCGAAATTACTTTCGACAATGCTAGCTTTGATGGCATGTGCAATGCTACCAGAGAACATGGCGTGGACGAATCATTAGAGTTGTTGATTAAAGCAATGCTAGTGAATAGAACCGTGATCTTTGAAGCAGAGTATGTTTTGCAACATAATAAGGAATAAGGGCTGCCCACAAGGTGGCGTTCTATATCGGTGCATGCTGATCGACTCTCTACTTGTAATGATCAATGGATCTAACGTTCACGCCCAAGCATATGCAGATGACGTCACCGTGCTCTCGGTTGGATCTAGCTGTCTGTCTGCTCCAGAGCATAGGCTGCCTTAAATCTAATTTACACCTGGTATGCCAGGAACGGTCTCTACGTCAATCCTCTAAAAACCGGTTGCCCTCTTTACGAGGTGCAGAAAATTGTGGTTTGACCCAACTTGCACTTAAAGGCGTCAACATTTCCTTTTCAAACGAAGTCAAACATCTTGGAGTAATCATAGACAACGAACTTCTTTCGAAAACTGCTATGTCAGTCTTCTGGCAAAGGAAGGGAGCCTTTGGCCAGACTTGGGTTCTGTCACCGAAAAGGGTCTCTTGGATCTATGCGGCTATGATAAGATCAATCATCTCTTATGCATCAGTTGTTTGGTGGAACAAGCTCTCGCGTAAACACGTTATCGGTTCGTTCGCTTAATTTCAAAGAACTTTGTCATCACTGGGGACTTCCCCCTCGGCTCTAGAGGCGCTGTTGAAAATTCCTCTCCTTTGATACCTACATCATACCCAAAACCATTTCTCGTATATCGAGATGTGGTCTCTGGCACAATTCGCACTGGAGTTTTGAGGAACTCGCAAGCAGCATATCTTTTGAATCACGTCTATTGGATATGCCGTCTGACACGATGATCCTAAGGTTCAAACTATGTCAAAAGTATACAGTCAACTTTCCATCGGCTCAGGACTGGCCCACTCTAGAATCTGAGTCACAAAGGATTTTTATCCTTTTTTTAAACCAATAATGGATCTGACGCTGGTGCATTTGTGGAGAGTAATGACATACCACTTCATGCCTCTTTAGGCTCATACGCACCCTACTTCCAAGCGGTGGCGTATGCTATCCAAATGGCTATAAGCTACGTTACGAGCAATGGTAGGATAGGGAGAAGTATCTGTACCTATTTGCAGCCCATCAATACATTAAGGCCTATCTAAACCCTCTTACTACTTTGAAAGCGATCCAGGAAATGAGGAAAATAAGACTTGTCTAAATGCGGTCGGAAGACTTAATTCTTTGGTTCTCTTTTGAGTTCCAGGTCATCACTGCATAACTGGAAACGAAATGACCGATGAACTTGGAAGGCAAGGATCGCAGACAGCTTTTTCAGGACCTGAACTAGGTATGGCGGGGTCCTCAGTGAGGACTTCAATCAACGATTGGATTTGTGAAGAGCACAACCGTAAATGGCATGAATCCATTGGATGCAAACAGACCAAACGTATGCTCCGCAACGTTAATAAGAAAACTGCCTCATTATTGCTTATGAATTGAAATGATTGTAAAAAGCTAGTTGGCCCTGCCACGGGGCACTTCTCTTTTGCCAAACATTTAAACGCTTTGGCCTTAGTCATACCACACTCTGAGAATCTTGAGGAGAAGATGATGACTTCCCCTGTGAATGTCCAGCATTTTCTCGTATCAGGTTATACATATATACTTACTCGGGGCAGAGATGGTGAGAGCTGGTAGCTAAGGTTTCCAGCGGCTGTTGAAAAAATTTTCAAAAAATTAAAAATGTTTGAAAATAATAAAAACACATTAAAAGTGGTAAACCAGCCACCTTCAACTCACTATAAATAAAATCGGTGGAATCTTCAACTTCTTTTTAAGTTAAATAACCACCAAAAATCGTCTAAAAAATTTGTAACTTCGGGACAATCGTGATCTGAGATCGCCCTACTGAACCGAAGGAGCTCCCCATGAACATACTGCTGACGTGGTAGATCAGCGATACCGCCATTCTCTCCTGAGTTGACTCTTCTAAGGCTTTCAGTTTTTTAAGTCAACTGAGGTGCGATTTCTATTGTGGTAATGAGCCCGAAATATGGAGTCGATCGTGGAAGTCCTCGCTATAAACGCAGATGAGATAGATACTTAAAGTATCGATCATAAAAGGAGTTCCAATTAACCAGCAACCTTACAAGACATAGTAACGTCCCAAAATTTTTATACTGAAATTCGGAGTCAGCTGCAGCAACTTTAAGAGCGCTTACTCCAACCATCGATTTCATTAATACTCCCAGTTGGTCAAATTGTCGAAAATATAGCTGCCGTTCATACGTCGGAAACGATTCAATTGAAAAACCCGATATTAACGAACAATACGCAATTTTTCGGTGTAATCTAAACACAAGGTTTTTTCCTATTCGAAAATCTGTCACATTGACATACACGGCAGCGCCCAGAGACAATGATTGTCTTTATAAGAGATAAGCAAGAAATCACTTTCACCTATGTAGCTATCAAGTTGACCTCATCCAGTACAAAAGCTCTTTTAGCCCTGATGGCCAGAACTGGGGTTGTTAGCCAAAATATAGATACTGGTGTTGCCAGAGGCCGAATAACTTGGCTACTTAATTTCTTTACAGTTGAGGTCCAAACTAACAAGCTTCTTAGCACAAATGTTTCTAATTTCTGAAAGTTGATTATACCAATCGTACCAATAAAAAATCTCCCAATATGAATGTCTATCGGTCTTTTGAAGTCAAGGTGTCAGCATTTTCTGACTCTTGAAGCTTTCATTGGATTTGAGCACAACTTATGGCATTTTTCATCATCAATTCACGAGAATATGATAAGCATAGTGAAGCTAGTCTAATTTTCGTAATGTTTACAAATCGAGATCCAAGCTTATGCACTCAATTTCAAATTCAGCTCCCAATTCATTACTAAAATTCGTTTGTGTTGTAAAACTGTCTGGAGTAGAAATTCAAGCACCTCTTTCCTGGTAACAAATTTGATTTGGAAGCGTGCACGTGTTCAATTTATTTGTTTTTCTCCAAAACACAATATCCGATCATAAAACATTTTTTTTTTTTTCAAAAGAACTTCAAACACATGAAATTCCTTTCTATGGATTGCTACAATTTTTTATTACGTCGCTACAGTGTAACACAATGCCTCATTCTTCGATAAAAATTTTTGAAGTTCATGAGCGTCCACGCAAAGAATACACGATCGTGTAGTGGTGGTTCTACCTTAATTTTGTTCTCGTTTATTAACCTGTTGGGGGAAGCAGTACACAATTTCATCACTTTTTTTTATTTTGTTTTGTTCTTGCACCTCCTTAACAAGCAAAGACGAAACAAAAAGGATTTACGAGTAAAAGGGTTCGCACTAACAATATCACAAGAAACTCATTCAAGTACACTTTTTCGAATTAATTTCAAAACGTAGCAAAATCCGTTTTGAATCTTTTTTTTTTTTTAAACAATCCCCACCGACCCACATCTTCAGTGAACCTGATAATGATGCGCAATGCCGCGTATTATCATCTTGATTCGTAATTTGTATCTGAACATCGCTAATAATAGGTCTCATCCATAATGAATTAACCAGCCGCGTTGATCGCGTGGACTGTAGGCAGAGGTAGTTACAAGCTGCCATGTACAGTACATACATATATATGTATTTGTTGCTCCAGTATGTTTCATTATTATCTTAAAATGGTCCATAAGCTCGTGGGCAAAATTCCATTACCAGGCAATGGCCTTCTGATGGCCAAAGGCCTGCATAATGTTCGTTCACGAGATTAATTTCACGACATCGAACGACGAACGTCAGCGTGCGTCGCGTCGGTTGTCGGTTGTCTCCACTTCTCGATTTGCGGTATCTCGACTTTGAATTGTACACCAAAATGCGGGTAGGTAGGTACTTGACATTGTGATTGCAAAAAGAACTGAGAAATTCCCAAATTGATTGAACATGAAGGCAACATGTGTAAACAAGCGATTTGAAGAGGAGGATATCTCCCTGGTAATTGTTTTGTCTTAAGTGGTTCTATTCGCGGCTGAGGGACGTTTTACGACCCCTTGGGCAGAAGCAGAGGCAAAAAGGTGCTCGTGTGAGATAAAAAGATATACAGTGAGTTAACTTCGACAAGAACGTGGCCACTTGAGACGAGTACAAAGGGCGCGTCTTGTTAGTTGGCGACACCATGTTATTTAACCACACTATTAAGACTCAATTGACTTTTTTTTGTTTTGTTTTAAAAACAGGGAATTGTTCTTTTTTTTTTGACGCATGCCGAAAATATGATCCCAAAGATATTGAACAGGGATAAATGTTGATCCAATGAAATGGTCGCTACGTTTGTACATTGAGGCACTAGAGCCAAGTGGTGGTAATGACTGCACTGAAGTATTTGTTGCTCGATGAAGGCAAGTAGGTACTTTACCTGTTCTTTGAACTTGAGACGAGAAACCGCTGAACCAGCGGCGCTGGTGTTGTTTTGGATACCCTCGGATAAGGATCTAAGAAACTGTACATTTTGGATTAAGTAACAAGCCCTCTGATCACTCCAATTCGAATGGGGTACATTTAAATTGAAGTGGTCAGATGAGCATAAGAAGTTATTTTGAAAAAGGCGTTGTACGGACATAAAGATAGGGTGTTAATTCTTATAAATTCAAGAACCTATACCAAATCTATGTGTTACATTGCTCTCTACACCTCTAAAAACCAAGAGGTTCGTATCATGTCCGGAATAATAAAAACCTTAATCATCAAACGTCACCCTTTAAATTCAAATGGATCAAGAAAATTTCAGAACTATTTGTAAGTGATCTACGCTTTCGGACATCGCTAACTGGGCAAAGAGAAGAAATAATTCATTTCGTAAATAATGTTCGGTACATCCAGCAAATCAAATTTTACGATATTCTTTTCGGCGGTTATTTGCCACTACGTCCTTTTGTAAGCTTATGGAAACACCCCTTTGTTTTTGCGACACATCAAATACATGGTTAGGTTAGGTGGAAGTGGTTGTCATAAAATGAGTACGTTACCTGACACACTTAGGCCGCAAGGGCCCATTGTGATACCATTGTGAGATCAGCAAGTTAATCACCTACTGATCTCAGAAACCCGATATAAGATCAACGAGTTGATCACCCATTTATCTTCCATTACGAGACAAGCCGGTTAATCATCCGCTAGTGGAACCACGCGGAACTTTTAATGTATTTCGAAAGACTTTTAACGTCTATGTAAGCTAAGTCGCTAAGGGCGGCCGTGGTGCAGTGGTAGAGTGTTCAGTAGATAGGCCGGACGCGTGGGTTCGAATCCCGCTCTGGGCATATACTTTTCTTTCAGCCTCCCAGTTTCGTATGGACGCCGCCCTTGAGGTTATATGTGAAATAACTAACACCTTATTTCCAACTATACTGCGACACAGAAAAAAGGGAAGGCTGCTACCCTGGTAGTACAATGGACCGGTAATTAAGTCTGAGTTCTCCAGATTAGCAAATAAGCCTCCTCTTTAAAAAAAAAAAAAAAAAGCTAAGTCGCTGGTATCATCGAAAAAGAATTCACCGAGATGAGTTTTCCTCCTATGAAGTAGTGCAGGGCATGAACAATGGAGGTGTTGAACGGTTTCTTCCTCTTCTCCGTCCATGCAGCTTCTGCAGAAATCATTGGAAAACTCACCAAATCTTTTGGAGTAGACATTGTCCAGTAAGACCACCAATGGTAGAATCTAGATACATGCGGTTCAGGGCTAACAAACTCTTCGAGCGTTTGAAGTCTACACAAGGCCAAACTTTTTTGGTTTCAAGTCAGTTGTTACTCTCAGTCCATCTAGTGTTTTTTTACCTCGAAGCGTCTGTCTAAGTAGAAGTTTACATGTAGCGATAGGTACACCTATGTTGTTCCTTTCTGAGCGTAGGGAAGTGGTCGGCTAGTTCGTCTGGCATACAGTTGCCATGTTCCTGTGCCCCTGCACCCATGAAAGGTGAATGTTGAACTGATTTGACATCTCCCTCAGAGACATTTTACAATAATTGATGGATTTTGTATAGACAGAGCAAAAGATTTAAGGGCAGCTTGGTTGTCCAAGAAGATTCGAATATCCGTGGAGGATATGACGTTTTCTTTGAGCCAAGACAGCAACTTCTTATCGCCAGAATTTTCACTTGGAACACACTACAATGATCGGGTAGGCGGAAGAAAAGACTGAGATTCAGTTTTTCTGAGTAGATTCCACTTCTTACACCTTCGCTGGTTTTTGATAGGTGTAAAAGTGTATTGCTTTATTTTCCAAGAGAGTGCCAAGCTTCTCTTGAAGGTATGGTTACTTGGCTATTATTATCAAACACCAACTTGGGGGTGGTGTAGTGTGATCGATTCGGTAGGAATCTAAAGTTATCTAAAATGGAGAGTGGCCGATTTGATTATTGGTCCACTGTGATGGAGCTCTGAGTCGAGTAGCAGAGCTAGCTGCGAATTGTTTCCTGAAGATATCTAGGGGTGTGAGATCAAGTAATACATTGAGGGCATCCGGTGGAGTTGTTCTCAGTGCGCCACTATTCCACCGACTAGCCGTTCTTTGAACTTTGGCCAGGTTGTCTAGTGATCATCTTGTCTAGTGCGGCCCATCAGACAATCAATCCATCGAACACATACTACCTTTGCATTATCAAAATTGTTAGCATCGATGCACTACATTTCTTTTCTATTTCCTTCAGAGATTTTATATTAACCTTGATAAAAACATTCAGCACCCAATATGTAAAAAAATTATTTACTAACAGAAGCTTGCCAATTTCTTGCGAAAGGCGATACCCGCTAATGAAAACATTTTTGCCTCTGTTGGGATTGGAACCATGAACATCTGGGTTAACATCAGAAATGCTAACCTTCACGATACGGGAACCACGGCCTGGAGATTTCAAAAAGAAAAATATATCTTCGACGATCTAAGTGTTGAAATTCGTTTGAATAAAAAGGCAATTCCTCAAATGTCAATTAGGCATCACAATGGACCTATTATTGTTTCGAGTGCTTCGGTTGTTTTCTCGACAGCCACCTCAACCTACCCTTACCTTACCTAACCAAGTCATTTACTGAGGCTAAACTCCAAAATGCAAGCAACTCGGAAATAGATATAAAATTTGAATAACATTTTAGTACACTTAAATTTTTAATAAGTACACAACTTTTCATAATCTATACTACTTTCAAACTTAAATTCTTTTAATAACTACATTTGGGCGGTTTGAAATTGGGTTGCTATTTCAATACTGGAATATAATAAAAAAAAAAAAAAACAAATGAAAATTAAATAAATCGGTTTTCATTATTTATCAAAAAGTTTAACTACAAAATAAACTATAAACTCAGAACACATTCTAAGACAAACTTTCCTGTCAAAGTCATAGCCCGCAATCAACAATTGTATGATGAAGTTCTAAAGTCGAATTTCCTAGAACTATATTAGCGTTAGGCCGGAATTCTCATTCCTAACGCAGTGATGAGTGAATCACTTTGACTTTAAATAATATTTCTTTTCAAATTCGTCCAGTGATTTCAATGGAGGATTTTAATAAATGTACAAGTACATATTAATTTCTTTATCAAAACATTAACAAGCCTTCTTAAGATCCTTGAAAGATTTCTGATGCTTTCAAACCCTATTTCCACAAAAAACCATCGAAAATAAGCAATATAACAAATAAAAATGAATTTAAAAATGAAAAGAAAAGATCAGAAAACAAGCAAAACAAAAGTCCTCCATTCACATGATTTATTATTCCACAACAATTAAAAATTATTTCCCGACTTAAATTGCCGCCCTGTTTGCTTTTCGATTTTAATTGTGCAACTTGTGACTTGATTAACATCGTTTGGCTTAAGGGCTAGCGCCACCTATAATTTAGTTTGGCTACTGAAGTTGCATCTCTGTGTTCTTGAGGCTGAGAAATTGTAGATTTCGTTTGGTCTCTTCGTTGGATATATTTTTTTCTTTTTCCTTTCTACAAGCTTTTCATGAGAATAGAAATAATAATTATTGCATGTTTCCTATACTCATAAGTCTGTATACGCATTGGGTGTCGCAAGAAAAATGTGTCTTTAATTGAAACTTGTTAATGGCTCAGACGTAGAAATGTATTCCATCCGGCTTCGAACAATAAGTGAGACTTACGACTGTTTTTATCAGAAAATCGTCAGTTTACAAGAAATCATTTTATTGCATAATATAAGCTCAAAAGAACCAACGACTTATAGACCATTGCATAACATGAGCCAAGATCCAGGGGCGGATTTGGGTAAAACAAAACACAGGCAAAGGCGCAGCTCACACAATACAACAAACTTCAAAATTTCTAAAAATATTTGAAAACCATAGGTACAACCTCCTAGACAAGCGGTCTTTCGATGGTTCACATTATCCAACCAATTGTTCAGTGTGAACTGCTATAATCAAGCCGAGTTCCAGAACTTTCTAAGTGCGTATGCATAGTTATTTTCTCCTTCCCCTTTTTTCTTTAATTTTCAATCGACAAATTCTATGATTTTGGAGCTTGATAAAATGAAAGAAGAGGAATATGAAGTGTTTAAGTGGTTTTTACTGCGTACTTTCGCAGGCCTTCATTCTTTCATTTATTCATAGAAAATTTCTAGTCTCCGTACTGATGAGACATTTTGCTTACATTTCGTCTTTTTTTTTGTAAAAAAAAACATATGTTAACATAAAACGAACGTATGTACATATGTGAGGGTGAGCGCATTACAAACACCCCGTTTCGCAAAAGTTTAGATAATCCGCCCATGTACCAACTTAACACTCCAATTGCGTACAGTTTCAATGGCACAGAAATCCGTCTTTTCTGCGTGCATAGAGCAATCGGACTTGGCTGGCATTGTAAATTTCAATCTCAATGAACGATTTAAAGTGAGTGAATATTTATTGCCATCCGTTTTAACCTGATTATATTGGTCGAATGGTCGATGCGGAGATAGATCTTCAGCCACGTATCGCGGACAACGAAGAAGACAAAAGAACATCCGCAAGCTATTAATTTCTGTCTAACTTAACGTTATCATGAGTATACTTAAGCAACAAGTTCCTGTTGTGTTATTTTTAAAAGCTTAGCCATTCTTTAAACAGAAAAGTTAGGTTGGGCACAGTTACTGTTTTAATTTATACTCTAATTAATTTGGAACCCCTCTTTTAAAGATATCTTGTACGGATACCTGGTGCTGTGGCACGCGTATCTTTAAGGTGCTCTTATTCCCTATGGCCGAATGAAACAAAATTGTGTGTACAAGTGTTTTTTGGTCAAGAGAAACACCCGGCCTGAGGTTGTATTGTGTCCTTTAAGTCCGCATTAAGGAATTGGTTATGACGAAGAAAAAAATGTTTATCCTTAGGAATAGTGGAATACAGCAAAATGCAGCTGCTGTTGTTTTACTGATGCGATGGGACGAAATTGATAAACAATTTCAAATGAAATTTATCAAAGATTTTTCGTTGCTACGGTAGGCAATGACTTTGAGATGATTTACTCCAAGCTTTTGTCTGTTGTGATTGCACTTCTAATGAACGACTTTTAAAACTGACAATATTCGTTTGCTTGAGCCCAACATCACTCCCGTATTCCCACGAAGTTAATCACTTTCACATGATTGTGAACAAACACATCTTTCATCTTTGTTTATTTGGTCATAAAATATCATTGCACCCATCATTTTACAAAACACAATCACTTACTCCCCTCAGACACTTCGAAGGCATATTCTCACATTGAATGCCATCACACACCAAACAAGAAAAAAAAATCCAAAACAAAAGAGCTGACCTGGAAACCTGATACTCTTGTGATCCACATGCGAGATGGTACACAATTTTTATCCTGCCACACTAAACTAAAACTAAAGACAACGTTGCTCTCAAACAAAACGACGATAATTCATTTCCATTTTGGGAAGAGTGCATCCATCGCCATGAGGGCTTCATTTGCACTCCATATTCGAGCCACCAAGTCGAAGTTTAGTTTTATATTCTGTTCCACTGACCCCGACCAATTTCTGAGTTCTTTACACACAGCCACATACCTACACATGCTGAAAGCTAGCAAAAAACCTCTTGGAAAAAATATTACTATACTGCCTATTGCTAATAACACTCTGGGCCCCATATACTTTGCAATGAAATATCATAATTGTCCTACGGGCCATGTTGTTTGGATTGCAGTTTATCATATATTTTTTTTGTGTTTTGTTTTGTTTTTTGTTACTCTTTCGCCGCCGACTAGGTGCTGAGGTTACTTCAGCTAAAGGATAAGAGAAGCACATACTCTGAGGTCGCTTCGGTCTAAAGGAAGCGCGATTGATTGTTGTTGCCTCAGTTTAACTGGCTTACTGCAAAGATTGATGCTAACGGGAAGTGAATGGACCTTCAATGGATGTAAGAAGAAATCGAAGGCACTCTTTTTTTATATATGGGAGTGTAAATTTTTTATTTTACGTTGACTTTGATTCTTGAAATAAAGTAGATCATGACCAGACCGGAAGAGATATATATTTTTACTTATTTCCTTCTCAATGTTTTTTACATTTTTGTTCTTATTCGCTTTTTTTGGTGAAAATCTGGTATTGGCGGATGTTGTTAATCTTCGACATTTAATCGATATGTGAACTACTTTAAACTGTGTCTTCTTGCTGTTAGCTTGGTTATTTTACAGTCATGTCGATACTCAAAACTAAGAGTGCGACTTATGAGTGCTGAAGGTTGAATGGGGGAAGGAATTCAAATGTTTTTTCTCCGAATTCATGAATGAACACTTGAAGTTTAACGTACCGTGTTAGCCTCTGGCGATCAAAGCGATAGGGAATCAGTTTTACTAGGCGAGTACTCACTAAGTTTTCTGAGGGGACAGATTGTGCACGGAATCAGTTGGATAGCAGTCCTTTCCAATATTAGCATCCGTATCATATTCTGTTGCAAAAAGGATAACACAAGTTTCTAAAAGTATTTCGATGTATGGCTGAAGAACATAGTCTTGCAACATGATTTGAAAATAACTTAAAAATGAGGAGGGCCGGATCCTAGTGCAACAACATGCATTACTGGATGCATAGGCATAGGTACAACTCCAACATACGCTCTAAATGTTATTGTAGAACTACTACCAATTTAAATAAATAAATAAATAAGTAGGGTGGCGCAACAGAGCGAGAAGCCCCTGGGCCTAGCGCACTTCTCACAACCATGCCTTGTGAGGGAATGGAAGGGACCTACAATTTTTTGCCGGTTCCGAACGGCTAATCGAGAAAGCGCTTTTCATGGCAATGAATACTAACGGAGGACTTGCCAATTCCTCGCGAAAGGCGATACCCGTGGAAAAAACATTTTTGCCTCTGTTGGGATTCGAACTCGAACCTCTGAATTAACAGGCGGACATGCTATCCATCACACCACGGGTACCACAAATTTACCTCTTCATAAAAATGGAAGCAAGACTGGCGACACACCGTTCTCTTCCATCAAGGACACATAAAATCATATCCAAACCCGAAAGGACATCCGCCGAGAATGGAAAGTCTAAAAAAACTTAATACCTTTAGTATGTGATGGGATGTTTTTATTTCCATGTACAACTTCAAACTCAACTTCTCCAATGTCATCCCCCGAGGGAAGACTGGGAAACACAAAGCTTCATCCTTCAAGGCAAGATATGGTCTGATATACGGACGGCTCAAAAATAAAACTGGTATAAGTTCCGGCTTTTTCAGCGGCTCTCTCAGAACGGATTTCTCAGTAAGTCTGGATAGTCTCTCGTTCTTTCTTTGCCGCATTAACAAATGTTCGAGAATAATATGTTCATCGAACACGAAAAAGAAAACAGTATTCATTATCTGAGACAGCCAAGCTGCTCTAAATGCCTTAAGCTCACCTGTCATAAGATCCAAACTAGTCCAGGAGACAGTCATGTCGCTCTCTGAACTGGCAAGGAAAAACGCTGTAATCCTCAACTAGATCCCAGGTTCCCAGCACACAAAAGCAATTATGATAACGAGAAGGCAGACATCTTAGCTAAGGACGGCGCATCTAAACCATTCGTTGGACCTGAACCCTTCTGCGGTGTAAATAAATGCACCTTCAAAAACACTGCCAAGAACATCTTAATGGAAGAAGCTTGGCGTAATTCATCTTTCCAAATCTGTTCTTAACTCTTTTTGCCAGAATACACTGAAAAAATATCTAAAAAAAATACCTCAATTGGGAGAACCCTAAAAATTTGTACAGGACTACAAACCGGCCACTGTTCTCCAAAGAAACATCTTCACCAAATGAGGCTGGTATCTGTAGACTATGCCTTGAAAATGAAGAAACATCTCTGCACATTATACGGAATGTCCAGCATTATTCCACCTTAAAAAGCAAATACGTGACTATAAGATCATCCCCTTAGATAAACTCAAACTCATTCACCTAAAGAAGATTGCTAACTTCTGGTTCAACTCAGGAGCAGGAGAACTGCCTTGAAACCTGACAAGGGTGGGCACAATAGGTTTTATTCAGACACTGCAGTGCCCAGAGCTGTGCAAGCTCAACCCGCCCCTTTAATCTAATCTAATCTAGTCTAGTGCATAACTCTTCTTCGAAACTGAATGAATTTCAAGTAAATTTCTGGTATCAAGTTTCATTTAACATACAACCATTTACTCATTTACTTACACCAAATCAAAAGACAGAAAATAAATTAACAATTTCCATTACATCCATTTTCTTCAGTGGGAAACGAAAGTTATTTTTAGAAAGGGCTTCTCTTGGCAGTCAGCAGTAAAACAAGTAAAGCAATCAGACTTTTGCGGAGCAAGTTACTTTAAAAGCAAAACTTATCTAAAATATCAGCACATAACTAAGATAATTTTAAATGACAAATACCTTATTGTATGCCATCCTTAAGTGCTCAATTTGTGTTCCTTTCACTGTTGCCACTGCAATGCCAATATCGCGAGCGATGTAATGGGTCCATTTATTTATATTAGGTTTTATATAGCAAATAACTCTATAAGGGACATCATAATGGGTGGTCGTAATTGTCACAACGCCACGCCGCGATGCATCGTGTGCCGCCACTGGCCATCAAAAATTTTCTCTGTCAATCTATACTTTTTGCTATGTTGTGCTGTGTAGTGTGCAGTGTGCTCGCATCAAAATGTCAGACCGTTTGATAAGTTTGAAGAATGAGATGTGAAGCTTCTGCGAATCGACAACAACAAAACAAAATTAGGTGAACCACAATTTAAATAATCTGAGTGATGCAGTTAGCTGCCGCTCTCTGGACTTTCATGGTTTTCCACGTAAGCCTGAAGTTGAAATGCTGCCGTTTTGCCAAATAAGGAGTCTTATTTGAAGGATGCCTTCTTTTATTGACATCGTTAGTTTTAAGAGCAATAAATTCATTAAATTCCATACAATGTAACCATCGTGGGCTGTTTCAGGTGGACAGACCTAATTATTGTACCTATAGGGATTTCATGAGCAGTCAGCGCAGTGCGAATGCTAACTTCGATGATGGTCGGCTTAGTGCTATAAAATTAATTTGGCTCAAGTGTATTAAGAACTACCACTTGGTATAGGGGGCAATATTTTTATGTGATGGAAGTAGCGCATTCCAGGTTAATTTTTCGTAATTTTATGATTTAATTCTAAGAAGGCACAAATGCGAAGCTTGCTTCCATGCCACTATAATAGTTTTGAGTTAATTGAACAATCCAATTAGGAATTGATTTCATACCTTCATTAAAAAAAATTTGATATTGATGGTTTCTCAAACTGTTTCTAAGGTCTTTAGCATGTACAGCTGCGGTCAAAATAATAGTAGTATAGAGCTAAAGAAACAACAAAATTGAAAAAAATTTATCCGTCAATTCTAATTTAAAAAATCAATAACGTGGTTTTCAAAGTGGGGTTTTAAGCTTTTATTTACAAAAAAAAAAAAAAAACATCAGTTTAATATTATTATCCGATAGTTGCAAGTTTATTGAACAGATGTTGAAATTCAGCGGTCAAAAAAATAGTAGTGATAGGAAAATCTACCTTGAAATGTTACGAAACCGAAAAATTAGGTCAAAATTTTTATTACAATATATAGCTGAAAGCTGAATGTTCTTACCTTTAATTATTATTTAGTTGCATGTCCCTTGTTAGCTATAACAGCAGTACAAAGACGTTAAACAGAGTTTATCAGGTTGCCACACCTTCCAGTGCTTATCGAACTCCATGATTGCTGTAACGCTTCGCAAAGGACTGTGTTGTTGCTTGGTTTACATTTAGAAGCATATTTTCTTACAGCGCTCCATAGGTTTTCAATGGGATTAAAGTCCGAAGACTGTGCGGGCCACTCCATCACATCTACTTTACTTTCCTGGAACCATTGCTTCTTGCTGAAAGACCCATTTCAGCAAGAAGCAACTTCATTTACGGTAGCATTCAACTTCAGTATACGGTAGCATTATTTCCTGCACTATCCCAACATAGAGATGCTGATCCATAATGCCTTCAATCCGCATTATGGGTCCAACTCCGTAGAAGAAAAAACATGCCCATACCATTATGATTGTAAAGTGTGGATTATATTCGGTGTTTGGAGGTCTTCTTACATATTGACGAGATCCTTTTCCACCCCTTAAAACAATTAAAGTGTAACGGGTTTTCACTATCAACGCAATGCAAAGTGGAAAAATACCAATCTGTGCAATGCTTTTACTCACACTACAATTATTTTGACCGCAACTGTATGTAGAGTTAGTAAAATTTTGTTTTTGATGTAAGAGCATGCCTATTATTTTATTTTTGATCAAGCTACGGTACTAAACATGTAGGTATTAGGTTTATATAGTGAGGTCGATTCAAAAGTAGGCAACAACCTATTGTTGGCATTACGAGTTATTCGAAAGCATAGTTTGTTTGTTTACTTAGTAAATACCTACTTATATTTTAAACGAGAAAATTGTAAAAGCAAAAAAAAACCGTACTAATATTTGATGAAAATGGAAGTTTCCTCTTATAGGAGAATCATTAGTATCGGTGTTTTTCGAGAACTTGGCCCTCAATCCAAGCGAAATAGGTCTTAATCTGTTTAGGAAGTAAGTAGTTACTTTCGCAAAAAAATTGCAATGGGCAAATCATTAGAAGTTTTCACTGAACAGTTTCACGAGAGATGGCCATACATGACTACCATATTTCTGATCAGATCTTTCGACTAGTGGGACTTAATAACTTTGGGATCTTAATTTGTTCGGGCCATTTAAAGCTGGAACTCACTTTTTGGAATCTTCTGACGTGAGGATGGAAAAAAAAAGAAGCACTCCGGGAGTGCCGACAGAAGTGAAAACAGAATTGAATTTTCGGTAAATATTTTAATATACAGGAAAATCCTTTATAATATATGTAGAGTAGATGTACATATAGAAGAACATCAATGAAACTTATGAGTTTTCATTCACAATTTCATCTCTTCTATTATCATCTCTACAATCATCGTATTCTAATACTGAAATAATAGGTCTATGGTAACTTAAATAGGAATCGAACAATTTTGTCTCGAATCTATTTAAATATATCGCAAAGACTGCATCAATCGTCGCTTTATATTTCGTTGTACTAAGGCTGCGGTCATTCGTCATTGTAAATTAGTGTTGTTTTAAAAATTAAAAAAGTGGCAAATTTGTGGCATCGGCGAAGTTGATGTTAAAATCACCACTCAAAATCATTGGGAAATCATCAAATCTCTCCCCAATTTTATCGTGAAGGTATGCAGAAGCGTCTTCAGACTAAATAAATAAATTTTTAGATAAAAACTGTCGTATTTCACTTGAAGACGTATTCGGTGAATTATAAACGCCTACTGTTATAATTTGCTGACAATTCCAGAGTGGCAAAAACATTAGTACTAAACATACTAGTGTACCTCGTATGCAAATCCATATGATTTGAGCAACATATGGTACATAGTTGTATCAGACAACATTTTACAGATAGCTACTCCTGCTGCTGGACATTGGACAATCGTGCCTTCTGAAACTTGCAACTAAATTGAAATCTGGAATATCATACTTATATTTCTTCGTCACCCTTGTGAAATTCGGTTAAAATCAATACATTAAATTTTTTAACGATAGTGTCTACAGATCTTGTAACTGCGCTCGTAAACTTTGACAATAAAATGAAAAAAAGGACAATGCATTAATTTTAGAAACGAAATTAATTAATATTTGAGTAATGGTTTTCAAACTATTTTTATGCAACCATTTCAATTCCATCGATAAATCATCGCGATGAGTTCTCTTTTAATTTGTTGTAAAGTTCGAATCAACGACCAGTGCGTCACCTACTCTGCCGTGATGAAATTTCCAGCTTCACTCATCCACTTCATTGTAATGGTAGTAAAATATTTGGTGCTTTTTATTTTTTCTGCGTTGCATAAATTTTTCTCTGTCCTTCAATTCCTTTCTTTCTTCTCTGTATTTCTACTACTAGGTAATGCTGCTATTACATTGTTTTAAGTCATTTAGCAGCATGCAAATTAAGGTGTTTTTTGGCTCAATGGCAGAGTCGTTGGCTATTAAACTCAAGGGGCCATATGCATAAAGGCTAGTAAATGCTTTTACTGGTAAATTTCTATAGTATATACTAATTCTCGTATGCATAAAACCATAGTAAATACTGGAAAAAAGTATTTACTAGGTAACAAAGTATTTACTGGTTTCGGATGAATTAAACCAGTCAATACTTTAATCGGTATGCATAAAAACTATTTTGTTCAAGTATATACTGGAATTTTTTCAAGCTATTGAAAACCAACTTGAACATTTGCTAGTAAATACTTTTACATGTTAAATGTCCATTTTAGTCGGCAGTATTCGGTAGAATTTTTTTTTAAATGGCCTCTTTTTTAAGTGTAATCGCAGAAAAAAATTATAAGGAGCGAAGAGATTCCGGAGATAACAATTTCAAAATACTTTACTGTTTTGAAAAGGAAAACGTTGATTTATTTAAAATTTAATTTAACTAAGAAATAACTAATTTATTTGTAATAAAAAAATAATAATATTGATAGTAATAATAATAATAATGATATAAACATTTAGGTACTCAAAGTGAAAAAAAAAGTTTAAACACTTAGTCTGGATTGTTAATATATAAGTTATATCTAGGCCGAAGGGCATTAGCAAATTTAATCAAAATCATTACAACCATGTTTTAAAAAATTGGTTTTTTATTTTTAATGTTTTTTAAAGACGAAATTTTAAAAATTTAAGTACACAAATCTTAAGATCTTGCTGAAATTTGTATTGACAAAAAATTTGAAATAAGTCAAATATATCGTTTTGAAAATATTTGAAAAAACTAATTTTGTTTTTTTAAATTAACGAAAATTCGAAAAAACTAGATTTTTCAAATGAAGATACGCAATCCTTCTAAAACAATCTAGGACTTCTAAAATATGAAATTTCGTTAAAATCGTGCTAGCCATTAGTGAGAAAGTCGGTTTTGAAAAAAACGGTACTATGGGGGTTACCGTTTTTAGACTTCTTCCAAAAAACATTTTTACATCATTAAAACAGCTGTTCAAAAATAATACCTCTAGTAAAATTTTATCAAAATCGTTAGAGCCGTTTTTGAGAAAAATAAGTATTATCGTATCGGTTGTATGGCAAGTACCGTTATTTCAAGACCTAGAGACCCAATAAAAAAAGTGAATTTAAAAATGAAAAAAACTAAAAAAGGAGAGGATCTACTACCCCTGATGAAAATATCCGAATCTTTTTGAGATATGTTAGAGATCCACGATTTCAAACCGGGGTTGGAGAAGACACAGGCTTCCATCAGAGTATTGTTTGCAGAGCTTTGCATCACATAGCAAATTTAATTATTAATAGATTATATACTTACCTAGTACCTACTGCCAATTTCCGATGAATTGGTAGTATTTACTTGGATGAACCCAGTATATACTACTAGTATAGTTTTACTAGTATAAACTTAACTTTATGCATACCAAATGAAGTAAATACTCCAAATTTGAGCTTTTACTGGTAGTACTAGTATATACTATAACCATTATACTACTAGTAAGTACTTCTCTTTTATGCATATGCCCCAAGGTCTCAGGTTCGAATCCCAGCCGTGGCGACAATTTTTATTTATGTTTTCACTTTAAATAAATAAAAAAATGTAAGTCATGGCTGGGAATCGAACCTGAGACGCTGTTCTATGACGACTTTACATACGAAATACGATGAGCCAAAAAATGGTGTCGGTCGCGAATTCATTGCTTTACCCCCATCGCAAAAGTGCCAAACGCGCCTAAAGAAGTTTTCACTTCAAAAAGTTTCTTTCAATAAATTATAACTAGTTAAGAATTAAGAGACACATATATGAATATGAATAGAATATCAACTGGGAGTAGAATATATTGCAACTTGGGAAGAGGTAATTATGTTTGTTGAATTTAGAAACAAAATTGTTTTTTTGTACTGAGAATAAAATTAATCAATGTTTAGCATGTAATATTGATGAGAGCTGTGAAACAGAGATTCGAATTAAAAATTCTCATATCAATTCTTTTTTTTTTAAAGAACATCGGTTGTGATTTCGACGTGTTTTATGGTAAAATGAGTCAAACCTTTTGGAGGAGCAATTTCATAATGAAGCTGTCAGTTGGTTATTGGAGACATTTATTTATTTTTACTTAAATCTAAAGTAAAAATCAATTATAAAAGGAAGCTAAAATTAGGAGGGTTTAATAATTCATTGTGAGTAGGAAGCAAGAGATTTCGAGGTATGGAAATCGAACAGATTCGAGGAGTCATTGACATTTCGTAAACTATAGTTCGTACGGTGATAGGGAATTCGGAAAAGGGAACAATCCTAGGATTCCGTGAATTTATATCAAAAGATATTAAGCTCAATAGTGACGGACAATCAATGTTTCCACTTGAAAGACCTTAGACAAATACTAAATCTGAGATCTCACGTCTCCATTGACGAAACTGAAGATTAATAAGTTTAGAACGATTGGCATATGGGGGCAAGTGGTATATATTTTCCTAAGGAAGTTTGCGTATACCGTAAAGAATAAATCTGCGTTGGGCAACTTCGAGGCGTTTACTTGTGTTATTTGATAAGGTGACCACACTTGGGAGGCATATTCAAGGATTGGCCTAGCGAAAGTAAAGTACAGGGATATGAGAATATACGGATCGGAAGATTCTTCTGAACAACGTTTTATGAAACCGATCATGTTTTTTTTTATACCATGTTCAATGTGGAGCTCTTTATCACAAATGACGGGCATAAGAAACAACTGGTAGATAATCGCACTGACGGGGCGGGGGTAAACGTTTGTGGGAAGAAGTTAAAGCATTGCATTTACTTACGTTAAGATGTAAATTATATTTGTGACAGCAAACTGATAAAATATCTAGATTATCTTGTAAGATACAAGTTTCAACGATCAAATACTTTCATATCATTCGCGTACCTATATCAAAACGTTACAATTGAGGTTTTGACAAGATCGTTAATCGCCTAAATAAAAAATAGTGGGCCAAGATGGCTGCCTTGAGGTATACCAGAAGGTGCTATGAAAGGATCGGAGAGATGATCTAGAATTCTAGATCTAAGACAAAATTTCTCTAGTTCTTTTAAGACTAGTTAAAATAATGTTTATACAGGGTGTTCCGTACTTCGTGTATTATCCTTTGGGGTGTGATTCTTGGTCATATTCTAAGAAAAAAAATGTTTTACAGTAAAGCTCAATTCTCAATTTTGACATCACTTTTTGACAATTTAAGAAAAGGCTAACTTTGGTGTACTATGACCTATGTTAAATTCGATATCTCTGTCAATACTAATGGTATAGAGACCTGTTGGTTTCACCAATAAATTAGGAGACAGTTTTGAAGTTTTTAAGTTTTATTCTCATGAATACAAAACTTTAAAATTCCTATGGAAATTTATTAGGTTAACTTAAATTCAACATTATAGGTTAAAGATTTCTTACGTTTAGTTCTCCATTTGTTTCTTTTTTTTACTCTTAATATGCTTAGATTTGTTTTTTGTTTAGTTCTACTAATTTTACTGATTATTAAATCTTCTTTAGGTTAAGCTATTCAATACTTTTATAAGTCGAAATAAATACTTTCTTAAGATAGTTTTGTTCTGCTCGCGCGTCTCAGAGAAAAAAGATTGATTTATTAGGGCAAAAAGATGGCTCCCTTTTTTCTTAAGAAAAAGATGGCTGCCTATTTTTGATGGCTCGTCGGCTACCGGCTCGATTTTTCGATAGCAGCCGGTCCTGCCAAGTTCGCGTTACAGTCCCCCCGGTAACCAGGTAGGAGACCTGGATTACCTCCTTCTCCGAACTTGTGAACGTCAAGTACTGCGAGTTTTACAACAGGTCTTTTGTAAATTCCTCCTAACGTTTGTACCACCGCGCTCCGGACCACTCCATCTCTACCAGTTATCACCTCGAGAATTCTGCCTTTCGGCCACGTCTTTCTGACGCTATTTGGGTCCACCACGATAACGATATCGCCCTCTTGAAGTTGTCTCTGTGGTTCATACCACTTGGTTCGTCGAGTCAGGTCGGGCAGATATTCGCGAATCCATCGTTGCCAAAAGGCTTGCGCGTACTTGCCGGCTGCTAGCCAATTCCTTCTCATGGCGGCACCGTCGTCAATGGGATGTTGGCTAAGACGTTCCTGATTGGCACATCCAATCAATAAATGGTTTGGAGTCAGCGCTTCACTATTTTCACAGTCTAATGGTACGTAAGTAAGGGGTCGCGAATTCACAATGCTCTCTATTTCTGCCATCATGCTTAACAACAATTCGTCGCAAGGGTTACTACTTGGCGATATTTCAGCCAGGACTTGTTTAACTGACCTAACCATGCGTTCCCAGCATCCACCCATGTGGGGTGTGACTGGGGGTATGAAGCTCCACTTTAACTCTAACTCAAATTCCTTAGGTACTGCGTCGCGGTTCAGCTCTGTCAAGGCCTGCTTTAGCTCGTTACTGGCGCCTCGGAAGTTGGTTCCATTGTCCGAGTATATCTCCTTAGGCATACCTCGTCTGCAGATGAATCTTTTGATACCCAAGATACAAGAATCGCTGGAGAGACTGTGCACTATCTCGATGTGAATGGCACGTAGAGTCAGGCACGTTAATAGCATGCCCCACCTTTTTTCGGAGCGTCTTCCGACCTTGACGTGTAGCGGGCCAAAATAATCCACTCCGGTGTACGAAAATGGCCTTTGAAAGGGTTGAAGGCGAGCGCTGGGTAGACCAGCCATGCGTGGAGGCAAAGGTACAGCCTTTTTGTTTTTGCAGTATTGGCACTGTCGTTGGACTTTTCTCAGAGTACGTCTTAAGTTTGGAATATAGTAATGTTTTCGAAGTTCATTTACTACCGTTTCGTTGAAAAGGTGGTGAATTTTAGCGTGATATTCGTAGACTATTAGCTGCGTTATCTTCTGATCTTTTGGAAGGATTATTGGTCTTTTCGTATCGAAGGGAACATTATTTATGGCATCGATTCGTCCGGCTACGCGAACAATTCCATTCTCATCTAAATATGGTGAAAGCTTATACAGCGTACTGGATTTACTCAAGGAAACCTCACTCCCGGCAACTTTTGCTCTCGTTAATGCATCATACTCATCGTGAAAGCCCTCCTGCTGACAAAGCTTATAGAGATATATTCTCGCTGCGACAGTTTCTTCGGAGTCATTTAAAACTTTTGGGGATTTCCATTTTAAAAGGAAAATCTTGACAAAACGGAAAACATACGTCATTGTCTTGAGAAGACTTTTCCATCTTGAGAATCGGTTGTAGTCTAGCACAGACTTTGTTTGGTTCGAGCAGTGAACATAGCATTCCTTTATTTCTTCAGCCCCTTCATCGTCTGATTGGATCTCTGGCTTTTCTGAAGTGAACGAGATAGGATTTTCATGTAGGAACTTCGGCCCTTTATACCACCTACTCGTTGATCTGAAGTCACAGTTATTTTTATATTTCGACGCGTCGTCTGCCACATTTTCTTTACTGGAAACCCAATTCCATTCGTCTGCGTTTGTAGATTCGAGAATCTCTCCTATGCGGACAGCCACAAAACTTTTAAATTTTTAGTTGGTAGACTTTATCCAACTGAGCACAACTCGCGAATCAGTCCAGAATGTCGTACTGTTAAATTGAATTGTATGACTATTTGTTATGAATTTAGAAAGCCTGGTTCCTAACACTGCCGCCTCTAGCTCAAGTCGAGGAATTGAAATTGTTTTGATCGGAGCTACTTTGGTTTTAGAACTAATTAGCGCACATTCGACCTCATCCTTTGTAGTTACCCTCATGTATGCTACCGCTGCCATGGCCTCTTCTCCAGCGTCAACGAAAACATGAAGTTCCACGTTGCTCCCGCTTCCAAATCTCAAATTTGTGAGATATCTTCTGTCTATAGATATCTTCTTTATATCAGGTATGAGGCTCAGCCACGTTTTCCATCTTTGAAACTGACGTTCCTTTATTTGCTCATCCCATCCTATGGCAGATCGCCAGATCTCTTGGAGGATAATCTTCAATTGAATCGTGAAATTTGCGATTAAGCCTAGAGGATCGAAGACGCACATCAGCGCTCGTAGTACCTCACGTTTTGTCGGCACCTGCTTGCCATTCATTATGTCGTGCTGCGTTCTGCCTGTTTTGAAGGTATAAACAAACGCATCTGTACTTGGTGACCACCACATACCAAGAAGTTTCTCAAATTCGCTTTGACCGTTTTCGTTAAATGTTTTTAAAGGTTTCGTAGCTTTTGCTTGTAGAGCGTTTAAAACGCGTGGGGAATTTGAGACAAAATTTCTTATCTCGAAACCAATCTGTTTATGAATGTATATAATCTCTCTTGCAAGGGTGATGGCCTCCTCTTCAGTGTCTACGCTGTCTAGCAGGTCATCCACGTAGTGATTTGCAATAATTGCTTTGACCGCTCTAGGGTACTGACTTTCAAACCTCTTAGCATTCTTATTTTTGATGAACTGGGCGCAAAATGGTGAACAGGTGGCACCAAAAGTCATGACCTGCATCTGATACACCTCGATGTTTCCACTCTCGATGTTCCTCCATAAGAACCTTTGAGCATCTCTGTCCTCTTCAAGGATTTTTATTTGATGAAACATCTCACGTATATCAGCTGATATGGCGACCTTCCTCTCCCGAAAACGGAATAAAACAGATGGCAGTAGCGGTACGTTGTCTGGGCCAGTCATTAGGCACGAGTTCAGCGAGACTCCTCCAACCTTGGCTGCCGCATCCCAAACTATTCTTAGCTTCTCAGGTTTGTTTACATTCAGAACTGGGAATATCGGTAGATACCAGACGCGTGGCATAGGATTTTGCACCTCACTCTCTGTCAGCTTCTTTGCGTAGCCTTTCTTGACATATTCCTCAATTTGCGAGTTGACCTTGGTCATCAATTGCGGTTGACTCAAAAGACGCTTTTCAAGGCAGTGTAGCCTTCTGTCCGCCATCGCTTTTGTTTCTGGCAGGCGTATCTGTTCGTGTTTCCAAAGCAGTGGAACTGCATACGAGTTACCTAGACAGACTGCCTTTTCATCCAACAACTGTACTGCTTTGCGGTCTTGATCTGACATCTCCTTTTTTGTGATTTTCGTACCTGCATTCTCCAAGGCAAAGAATTGCTTTACTGTCTCATGCAGTTGAGAATCTATTTGGACTTGACAATCGCAAAGGTGGATGTTGATGTTAGCGTTGTGGTTTTCTTGCGATGAGTCTTCTGGTGTAACGCCGAAGAGGGTCCATCCTAGTCTGGTTTTAATAGCGGCTGGCTGAGAATCTTTACCCTCCCTACTTTTCAATGGCATCCCTAGTCGCCAATGCTGCAGGCCAATGAGAATTTGTGGTTTTGCATTGAAGTATGAACTTAGTGGCAACCCTTTCAGATGGTTGTACCGTTTCTTCAATTCTTCAAAATCGAGCGACTGTCCTGGAAGACCTAATGATTTCACGGTGTGTGCATTTGGAAGTAAGTATTTTTGGCCACTGCCAATAGCTGATATCTCAAAGGTAATTTTTTTTGAAGATTCTTCTCTCCGATGCGTATTGGCCGTCCATTTAAGACATAGCGGTTCATTCACGCCATCAGCTTCAAGGGACTCAGCAAGTTTCTCATCGATGAGCGTTACTGACGACCCATCGTCAAGGAAGGCATAGGTGTCGATGGATTTTTCTTTAAAGTGCAACCTCACTGGAACGACTTTGAATAGTGTAAGCCCCTTGTTCGAACGCAGAGTTGTTCCACTGTAGTAAGAAGGTTGAACAGCACCGTTATTGGTTTGTTGTTCCGTACTTGACTTGTAGCCATCGGGTCCCAGCTTTGATTCTAGGGTATTGTTATGCAGCAGTGTATTGTGACGAAAGGAGCATCCCATAACACCACACTGTTGAGATGATAAACAGCGTCGCGAACCATGGCGACGTAAACAAATTCGGCAGACAGAAAAACCTTTCACAACCTTCCATTTTTCAGAAAGTGGTAGCTTTAAAAACTTCTCGCAGGTGGCTAATGATTTACAAGTACCTTTGCAAGTGATGCACTCATTCTCTACTTTAGGTTTTGTTTCTTGGTGAACGTTGATACAGACTTTTGATTTTTTGTTCCTATTCTTATCGAATGAGTTTGGAACGGTCCACGTAACCTCAGACGCAGCTCTGGCATAATTGCTAAGCCAGTTATTAAACACCACCAAGTCCACCTGAGAAATAGTTTGTTTGAACATTCCCCAACTAAGTTTTATTTGCGTAGGCAACCTGTCAATTAGCTCTTGTAATAAGCAAGGATTATTCAAATGGGCTGAAAGATCAGTAACTTGCATCATTCTGCACATGTTGTCTACCTCCAGTGAGAATTGTATTAAGGTTTCTAACTTCTCATATTTCGGATCTGGCTCGCTTCTAATTTTCTTTATAAGTGACTGAATTATTACTTCGGGTCTACCGAATAACATCTTTAAAGTCGAGATTACATCGTCGACTTGGTCTGGGTGCAGCAACCTATACTGAACGGCCTCAAGTGCTTTGCCCTTCAGGCATCGTTGCAGACGAAGCATATTTTCGCTCTTACTAAAACCACAAGCGTCGGATGTATTTTGCCACCAACTTATAAAAAGCGGCCACTCTTCCGATCGCCCTGTAAAATGCATTTGTTCTTTCGACATAAATTGCCTAGCCGCGATTTGAGATTTTTCTAAATTTCGAGTTGTACTCGTTGATACCCCTAAGTCCGTTTTTTTTTTCATCAAGTGCAACTCTATTACCTCCCTGTAGGTTTGAATTTTTTAACCATTCGTGAACACGCACACCGCTGTCAGATGAATTTGATTTTGAAACGTCACCGTCGTTCACGTCAGATTCTAGTTCAAGAATTGCATATTTTTTCTCAATATACTCTTTGTCGCGCCTTTCTTGTAATTCACGTTCTTCTTCTAACTTTAGAAGTTGCAGTCGAACGTTTTTAGATATCGAGATTGAGGTTGAACTCCTGGTTGACGAACCACGTACACTTCCAACGTTTAATGCTCGTGTGCATAGCTTCGGTGGATTACATTCATCACCTGCTGCTACGTTCCGCCTAGCCTCACTAACGATAGCACTATCCCTGCCTACTGTGTTTACGATTGTCGACTTATCGATCACCGGTTCTAGCCCTTCAACTACTTTCGTCGTCGCATCTATCTTCCTCATCGTTTTCTCATTTGTAGCCCGAGTTTTCTTTTTATTTTTTCCTTTAGTTGTAGTGGGATCAGCTGTTAGCATCCCTATGCACTTATTGCAATGCCAATCTACATTTTCTATTTCCGCGGATACACCTACGCATGGAAAATGGAACCAGTCGCCGCATGTACCACACTGTACCATAGGTGCCTTCTCATCTGGTTCTTTGCATTTTTTGCAATTATAGTTTTCCCTAACCCTACTTGTTGCTAGAGCATTGTGAATTGGCGAGCCCGAACTACGACTACTAACACTATGTGACATGCTGACTTACCTCGATTATAATGCACGCAATTATGCTGCGGTTGTTCTGGCGAATGAAGACGATGATGATGATGTGTTTTTGTTGCTTTTTATGCACGGATGACTGTGATGAACTCCGGATTAGGTTAGACTCGATGTGCCGATGAATGTACAGATGAATGTGCAGATGAATGTGCAGATGAATGATGAGGTTATGTTTCGTATTAAACGAATTTTAAAGAATTTGTTGGTTTCACCAATAAATTAGGAGACAGTTTTGAAGTTTTTAAGTTTTATTCTCATGAATACAAAACTTTAAAATTCCTATGGAAATTTATTAGGTTAACTTAAATTCAACATTATAGGTTAAAGATTTCTTACGTTTAGTTCTCCATTTGTTTCTTTTTTTTACTCTTAATATGCTTAGATTTGTTTTTTGTTTAGTTCTACTAATTTTACTGATTATTAAATCTTCTTTAGGTTAAGCTATTCAATACTTTTATAAGTCGAAATAAATACTTTCTTAAGATAGTTTTGTTCTGCTCGCGCGTCTCAGAGAAAAAAGATTGATTTATTAGGGCAAAAAGATGGCTCCCTTTTTTCTTAAGAAAAAGATGGCTGCCTATTTTTGATGGCTCGTCGGCTACCGGCTCGATTTTTCGATAGCAGCCGGTCCTGCCAAGTTCGCGTTACAAGACCTAATCATAGTCTCAATTTTTTGTAGAAATAACAAACTTTAAGACTGTATTTAAGTTTAGCTTTCACAAGTTAAGGGTTGCCAGATTTTCAATTTTAAGTGCTGTTCAAATTTTCTTCCCGAAACAAAGTTTTGACTTTGAGGTCATTTTTAATTTTAATCATGGATGTGTCAGATCTTGAGGTCTAATCGCCCTTACGTCAACTCTATTCTGAACAACTAAACTTGGCTTCAGAAAAATTGATGTGAGATAAGTCTTTGTTCAATATATATTGATATCTTCAACTCATCCTCTTCTGTCGTCGAAGTAATAAATTAACTGTTTAGCTATATTTTTCTCAATCATATAGCAACTATCCAAATGGAACTGGGCCCCCAACTATGTAACTCAATTCTACAATAGAAGTGTTCGAATGTCCAAAGTTCCTTCGCTCAAAAAATGGTATACAGTAAGTATGATTGATTGATTAAAACCAATGACACGTTGAAATATATTCGAAGAATATTAAATATAAATTAACTTGGAATATTTATCCGAAGGTTTTTAACAAAAATATAAAAAACTGCTTTTTTCTTGCAGTTGCTAACAAAATATTACCACTGAAAATTTCATCAAAATTGCTAGCCCAGGTTTTCTAAAACTGGTTTTTTGTTTCTCAGAATAAAAAAAAAAACATATTTTAGAAAATATTCTAAAAAATCAAAAATTTTTCTAAGTGTTGATCACTTCTAAGCAATCTAGGAATTTTAAATTATGAAATATCGTTAAGATCCGTGTCAGCCATTGACGAGAAATTCGATTCAAGAAAAAGGTTGCTATGAGGCTACCGTTCTTATGCTTTTTCCAAAAAAAAAATTTTATATGATACTAATGACAATTAAAATTTTATCGAAATCGTAATAATCGTTTTCGAAAAAAATAAGTTTTATCTTATAGGTACTGTGGAAGGTACCTTTATTTCAAGACCTAGAAATCCATTTCCAAATACCCTTGGTAGGCTGCTTCACAGACCCTAACTGCAAATTTTACTGACAATCGATCAAGCGGGGCAGGATGAAGATCCTTATAAGGAAGATTTTTTTACATTTTATAGAATGCGTTCAATATTTTTTTTTTTTTTTTTTTTTCTGGCATACAGTTTAATCTCAGTACTCAGTTTGATCATTCACCATAAGGCGTATCCATTCCCGCACACGGGAGACTTCCGGAAACTTTATTTTTCTTAATGAAAACTCAATATACTCTCTTCTTTTTTTATGTAAAGGGTTTTCCAATAGGTATGATATGATTTTGCAGTGGCGTTTCGGCCATTTGTAGTATGGTATGATCTGTCATTTTGCATTCAGAAATGTTTACAATTTCACCATTGGACCACCGTAAACGTCGTGAACTTTCTGATTTTGGCTTGGAACAACTTGAAACCGACAACAATTTTTTAAAGAAAATCAGCTTTTCCAAAGAGATTTGCTTTTATTTGACTGGTGCGGTAAATAAACAAAACTAGCGATGAAAATCCACAAAATATTCATAAAAAACCATTACATTCACCTAAATTGACAGTTTGGTGTAATTTTTGGGCTGATGGAATAATCGGTCCGTACTTCTTTCAAAATAAAGCTGGTAACACCATTACTGCCAGTGGAAAGCGGTATAGATCGATGATAACCAACTTTTTATGTGCGAAATTGGAAGAAATTGATTTTGACAACATTTGGTTTCAACAAGACGGGGCTACGTCCCCCACAACAAATTCAACAATTGAATTATTGCGAGAAAAGTTTAGAGATTCGATTATTTCAAGAAATGGTGATATTGAATGGCATCCAAGAAGTCGTGGCTTAACACTATTAGACTATATATTAGGGTTATTTGAAGTCATTAGTCTTTAAAAATAAACCGGATTATCTTCCAGCCTTACAAGTCAATATTGAACGTTAGATTCATGATATACGACTTGATTTAGTGGAAAAAGTGCTAGAAAACTGGGTTCATCGAATTTGTTGCTGCAGAAGAAAACGTGGTGGCCATTTGAATGACGTTTTATTTAAAACTTAATTGTATCGATTGAACTCCAAATTAAATAAAAAATATTTGAATTTCCTTAACAAAAAGTGTGTTTTTTTCAAAAAAGAAATCATATCACTCTTATTGGAAAACCCTTTATTAAGTGGATAGTATTTTAATAGCAGTGGTTTGGCTTTGTAACCTCTTTTGGGCTCCTTAAACTGTTTGGCTGGGTTTGCTTTGCCTGTTCTGTATTCTTAGCTGAACCTCAGAATGTGAGATTGTCATTTCTTGTTGGTTAGCAGTGGGATTTAATTGAGGATTCGATTTTCTTTGTCATACCATAACCTAGCAAATTTTATTCTTGATTAAAATATGAAAATATGATTAAAATATGAAGGACCTAAACGACTTCGACAATTTTAGAGATTGCATATTAAATATTGACTTTACCACTCACCATCACACTAGCTCAGTCAAATCGGATTAGTTATCGATATGGTTTACAATGACATTGAGTAATTTGTTTTGGTCCGAAACATGCTTCTACAAATACTAATATTTATAGATTACAGTTTTGGATTTAAAAATGAACGGGATTCGCTTCAGGCTTTATTTTATTTTTCTTTGCTGCTTTCATTTAGAATCAGCACACCATTATGAATGCACAAAAATTCGTCTACGACTTGCTATAATAATTGCAAGCAGTGATTTTATTAGGCTATTGCTTACCCACTTTATTTGTGGGTATTTCTCTACTCTGTTTTCCTCATAATATCAAAATAAGCGATCTCATTTTCAAAAAAAGCTTAAAATACAGAAGCTGTGTTTTTGTGACAATTAAACAATGAAAGTAAATCACACTTCAACAATTTCTCTTTCAAATTTTGCGATAAATGTTGATATGGAAACTAAGTCGTCCTTAAGCGTTACTTAAAGACGCTATTATTTGCATCACCAGTTGGAACTCTAAAGTTAATTCAATTAATAGTTTGAAGCTCAGCTCTTTTGTCTTTTGATGGCCCTTAAAAAAAGTGGCATTTTAAGAAAAACTATGCATTTTACATACAATCGCAAGTACTCCCTTAAACTGATCCTTAAGTCAAGATATAAATACCTACTTTTCTCCTGTGACAAATAGTCCTTATCAAGATGCTGCCATGCGCTTGTTTAGTCAACGGGATATTTTACATTCAAGTGCTCCTACGGAGCGGCCAAAAAATGAAGGAAAGCGGTAAAACACAAAAGATCGAAAGACAATACAAACAAAACAATATTCGGTTGCCTTTAAACACTAACGAGCCTTTTGTTTCTCCGAACCCATACCTAAGTTGAATTTAGGTAGGCGAAATAAATTCACACAAAATAGGAAGTAGATTTTGTACTTGTATTTACCTTCCCGTGGAAGTTCCCATAAATATGTTGAAATACGGACATAGAAACCGTAAGGATTTAGTTTAATCGATTGGAAGAGGAAATATTCATTTGTCAATTTGTTAATAGCACAGGGATTTCCGCTAAATTTCCTTCTTACAGTCATTTGAATCGATTGACGTTAATAACACTCTTTTGTACCATTTCAGCAATCAGACAGGTAATAAAATACTTGTTGGGTAAAAACTGACAAAAAAAAATACATCTGAGCGCCACATGGCACCTGTTTGTTTGTTTATTGCAAGTCCCGTGCTACAATCGTCTTTGTCTGGCGCCAGTATACTATAGGCAAATATTCATATGCGACAATTTTATGAAGAACATGCTGCAGGATTTCATGTCCTTCAAACAAGTGCGGTTGATAAGACACAGTTAAGGACAACATACCGAAATAGATAGTATTGATTAGATTCTTGACTCCTATGCATTAGGTATGCATACAATGCACAGCATGAATGACTTACTGAATGTACTGCTGTGTTTATAGGTCAATTACAACGGTGGCACTTCGACATAATAAGGAGACTTGTTTCGTGGAAAAACAACCTGTTGTCGGTATTTCTTTGTTTGTGATAAGAAACACAAGAGGATAAGTGGACATTTTGATAAAAATGTGATTTAGTAGCCAAATGACATTAGCAGCAGTTGTCTTTCTCATTAAATAATTCGATTTTAGTTACTTTCTGAAATGTTATCAGAGAAACTCATGCTCAAATACTAAAGCAGAGTCTTTTAGACAGAAACAGACTTTTTTCAACATTAAAATGCACAAATTAACTTGAAAGGAGAGTAACAGATTGAAATAATAAAAAAATAAAAAAAATGTATTTGCTCTTTGCGCCTTTGCGGCTGTATATTTTACTTCTTCATCTTCTTGTTGGGAAGTGAATTCAGCTTGCTTTCTTAAACAAGAACGTTTGCTTGCATGACGAAAAACTATTCGATTAAAGTGCGAAAATATTTGATCTCGCTGATAAAATCGACTGAAGAATAAGATCGTTAAATAAAAAAAAAAAAAAAATAGGGTGGCGCAACAGAGCGAGGAGCCCCTGGGCCTAGCGCATTTCTCACAACCATGCCTTGTGAGGGAATGGAGGGGACCTACAATTTTTCGCCGGTTCCGAACGGCTAATTGAGAATGCGCTTTTCATGGCAATGAATTTACTAACGGAGGACTTGCCAATTCCTCGCGAAAGGCGATACCCGTGGAAAAACATTTTTGCATTTTGCCTCTGCTGGGATTCGAACCTCGAACCTCTGGGTTAGCAGGTGGACATGCTAACCATTACGCCACGGGTACCACGAATAAGATCGTTATGGAATTGAATAAAGCCCAAGAGTAGGCAATGGAATTCAAATTGAAGTCAAAAAGTTAAATTAAACTTTGGTGTCCATGCACATTTCAGAACTCTATTTAGAGCAATAGAAAAATTTATTTCAATTTTTAATTTTGAAGAACAAAGCAACAGAATAAACTTTGGGAAAATACAGTACGTACGGGTGACTGGTTCATTGCCGAAACAGTTGTAACCGGATTGAAGAACTAAAATGCTACTCTATACGGCCAACGTAGTATGCTTTTCTTAAGAGAACTCACTATAACAACAACTGCTTCAGTGTTGTATGTATGCGAGGCATCCATTATAAAAGTATAAGTACTCAACCGTGGAATGGATTCCTTACCTTGGTGGACGAGCATTACAGTTCGTTGTCAACCTGGGCCTCCACAAACATCTTTGGCCAACAATTTCGATTTCTGAAGAGCTTTCTCCAGTTTTGTATTTGAAGTCGGTTGAGATTTTTAACCACATAATTGCGCCACCTAAGACGATTTCCCTGCATTTTGCTTATGAAAACCCGTCAAGGCGGAGCGTTCATGTACATCAGCTCTATATGGCTCAGCCATCGAAGCCTCGCGATTCGTTTTCCTCTAGCTATGCCCGCATGTTGCGGTTCAACTCATATTGCTCGCTATTTTATCTTTTTTCCCACACATTGTTCTCGCATACAGGACCAAAGATCATTCGTTGCATTTTTCTTTCGAAACGACCAAGGATTTCCCCATCTGTTTTCGATGAAGTCAACGCTTCTATTCCGTAAAGCAGGAATGGGATGATCAAAACAGGCTAATTTGGATTTTCTACAGAGAGTGTGTTTCTCATTGGCCATATTCACCCAAAGAGCAACAGGTGACAAAATTTATTCTCTGTTTGATGATGTTGTTTCACGTGGCTTCGTTTGATGACAACTAATAATTCGTTATGGCTTGGTCAGCCACTAAACTCAGCTGGATTGGCAAATTATTTTCATGCAAGTTATTTTATATAAATTTGTAAATTAACATAAAATGAATTTATTCGAATTCAATTACATACAGTACGGACTCGATTAACGCAACTAATAGAAATTCGGGCAGTTGCAGTAACCGAGGCTGTTGCACTTACTGGGTCATATTTTCTGTATGAATTTTTAGTAAAGGAAGCGTTCAGACTATCCAATTTGTTTGTCAAGTATCGAGTTTGTCAAGCAAATTTGTTAGTGTGAACTCTCCATCAAGTGGCTTGTCAAATTTGTTGGATTTACATATTTCAAAATTTTTTGCAATTTTTGCAAGTTGGAAAACAAGTTTGACGAATGTGAACGCTACTCGTCAAACTTGCAGAAATTTCATTTCCCAAATAATTTCAAGTAGTGCACATAGCACGGAAAGAATATTTTTTCTTTGCTGGGTACATTGAAAGTGGAATTTACGATGGTTTCAGGTAGTGCACCTCTTTAGTCCCAACACGCTTTCTTTTGTTTTTCTTGCATTTTTAAAATTTCCTCTCTAATAAGCGCTGCTCCTACTATGTCCTTCGTGGTTAAAATTCAAATCAGAATAGAGTTTGACGATTTGTTTGGTGAGTGTGAACGCTATGGGTATTTTCATTCAAACTTTTCATCCAACAAATTTGACAAACAAATTTGATAGTCTGAACGCCCCTAAACACACTCGATGTAGCTTTTTTGAAAAGTTGCACTTATAGAGTCAAGGCGTGTTACGATTTTAGTGTTGTGAAAATCGAGGAGTTGCACGAATCGAGGGTTGCGCAAACCGAGTCCGTACTGTATTAATAAAAGTCTAAACTCATAAACTTCTTTCAAAAAAAGGTATAGTTGTTTCCAGTCAAATCCGTTTAGTACTGCTATTATTTCATTCACGGACATAGTTTTCACATTGAAATATGTAAGCCGTTGTGGAACAAAAATGGGGCATATACTTATGATGTGAAAGCAATCTTCTTTGGCTTTCAAATTGCAGAGGGTACAAAACTGGTTGAAACTTTCGTTGTATGGGCGTCCATTGAGATAGAGAACTTCGCATCTGGCTTTAAATATTAAAGATTTTTCTCTAAAATTCATTGTGTCATTGAAATAGTTTCTTTCCATTAAGTTGAATTGAAGTTGCGAATACAAAATTCTGAATTCCGAACATTGAGCCTTTTCTACGAACGCATCACGTATATGATTTTCATGTGCTTGAATTATTCGGTATAATTGCTCCGTTGGACTATTTAAGCTTGGAGGATCTAATGTCACAATTTCTCCATAAGACTGTCCGAGATTTTTCCACTTCATCATCCACCAGTCTACGTTTCTAATTTCATTAAGAGCCATTTCTTGGGTAGTCGGCCATCCTGATAAGACAAATCCTTAGCAATGTAGTCCGCCTGAGACCTTAGAGTGTTTGTGAAAAGCTTATACGTAGACCAGTTTCGAGTTAAGATAACGCGTAGTTTGGTGAATTCAGCGGAAGGTTAAACAATTTCTTCAAAAAATTTCTGTGAAACTTTTCAATCGCATCAAACTCATCAATTCCCCATACTTGTGATGCGTAGCACAGTGAAGATTTTACTACGGCATTAAAAATTTTATACTTCGCAGAAAGTATAATGCGTTCGTATGTGAATAATGTCTTTTTTCTTTAGCAAACCTTGAGAAGTTTTAGCCTTCTCAGCCAAGTGTTTGGTGAAGTCCATTGTCTTGGTAAGTTTGACTCCTAGGTACATGTACTCGTCAACTATTTCTAAAATGTCTTCATTAAAAGTCCAAATCCTCTAGTCTGGTTGCGACTAGATCTAGAGAACAGCATCACTTTGGACTTGTCCGTGTTAATAAGAAGTCCCCATTTACTGCAATAGTCGGCTAATCGGTTTATCATCAGTTGCAGGTTTTCTGGTGATTCTGACATTAGTACCAGATCATCGGCATATAGCAAAACATTGACTGTCAGTCCAACAATTCTGATTCCTCCCGGTAAATATGTAACAACGTCATTAATGAAGAGTAAAAATAACAGAGCACTTAAGAGACATCCTTGTTTAACACCAGTCTTTGTTTCAAACCATTCTGAATAATGTGAGCCATCCCAGACAGTTGCTTTCGATTCTGAATTGATTATGTATTTGGGACTTCCGTTCATACTTTGATTAAAACTGATTTTGTTAGTCAGTATTTTTTAGAATAGATAAGAACCTATAAATATAGATTATTGCTGCGTTGTGGTTGTGATTAGCTAAAGAATAATCTGTTTGCGCTTGCCTTATGATGCACCTTCATAATTATGTATACATACATAACAGATAGTCAAAATAATGTAAATGGATTTTTACTGGACGTTTCTTGGCTATAAATGTAAACTTGGTTTTGTTTGCATAAAACTGACTTAAAATATTGTTTGAATGTAAGCCTTTTGAAGATTTTAAAATTCTATCTGGAACACAAAGAGATAAATACGGGTCCATTTTAGTACCAGATAGCAACCTTATTTTGTTAAGGTTTTTCATATGTTCGGAGAAAACCAGAAGACACTGCCATCAGAAGGCGTATAAGTAACCAGCTCTCATCGTGTCTGTGCCGAGTATTTGTAACCTGATTCGAGGAAATGCAAAACATTTTTAAAAGCAGATCAATCACCAGTTTAGCAATGAATTTATTATTGGAGGATTTTCGAGTTCGTAGCAAATGGTGATACCCGCGGAAAAAAAAATTTGTTTTTCTGTTGGGATTTCAATCATAACTTTCCACGTTATAGGCAGACATGCTAAGCTATACGGTACGGGCAACACATCCGCAATTAATAGCGGGCCAAATATTCAACTCCAAGTCAGTTTGATAATAATCTACACTTCAAATGCAGATTTGCTTATAACTGACGCAGCAATTCAAGCAATGGAATGAATTTCATGGCTTAACAAAATTTTCACAAGAAAATTTGGATCAATTGCAGCCTTAAACGTGCAAACCAACATCAATCCCCAAAATTGTCCATACAGTGTTGTGCACGATGGACAATATCTTCTTGTGTTCCTCGACGTTAAGTTCTAAAGTGCTTCGGTACAAACGGTAAGTCTAAGGAAACGAGTAACATCACTTAAGGTACTTAACTTTATACGGAAACGCTCTATAGTTAAACGTATTAATTGTTCTGATGGACGATTGTTTCGACAATAAAGTGGACATAAAAACAATATGCAGTATGCACTATGAAGCAAACGTTTTGTTAAGCATTTTTAAGGATATCCAATAAAGTACTATTCACATGTGCACAAAAAATAAATGACGAATAAGTCATGAAAAGTGATTTGAAGCTCGTTTTGAACCTAGATTCTTCTCAAGCTCTTACATTTTGATCTTATTACCATTTTGACAAGTCGAAAATGTCAACTCGCTTGATTTCAGGTGTGTTAGTCGCATTGTTAATTCTGATATATGTATGTAAGTGAAAAATGTAAACAGCCACATGCCTTTTACACAAACGCAAGATCAACTTCTATAAAATAAATAATAAATCAATTGTGTTCATGTTACAGTGTCGTAAATTTCCGTGTATTCCAAGAAACTCCTTATTCGAAGGATGCTTAATGCTTATCATTAAACAACTCAATGTTTGCTGAAAACATTTCAAAACATGACAGTCTCTTTGTTTTATTAAACTCAAGGGTATGCCCACTTTACACAATAATTTATTATTTTACTATACTCTGTCACTGTATAGCTGTCTCCTTATAAAAATTAGGTCATTGCAATATTGACTGTTGAGTTACTCCCTCAAAAACATATCATCGAATTAAGCCACATAGCGATGACATACCACGACAGGCGTGGCCAAAATGTTATCAACCATTGTCATCACACAACATAAACGTCAAACTATTTCTCAAAATATCATCAGTCTGCGATGATATCTTCATCTTCAAATTGATAGGAAACGAAAAATTCAATGGCCGACCCCCACTGCGGTAGGTGGTTCAACAGAAGTGTTGTCAACTCGTTTTAGTGTAGGCCAAAATTTATGATCCGTGTATAGCATTTTTTCTATTAAAATTTAATGAGAAAAAGGATGAAAAAGGATTCTACAATGGAGAGGATGGAACACTAAGCAGCTCTTTGATGTAATAAATAAAAAGAACGGCTATTAATGTCCCCTTAGTACAGAAACCATGTTTCAATTTGTTTCTCTACAAGCCGACCCAACATCAGACAGAGCAGCAAAAAGAAAAGAAAATGAGAACAAAACATGATCAAAATTAGTAGCGCTGCGCTTCCTTCAGCTAATTAAACACAATTTTCTGTTGTAAATAACCAATGCAGCCACCGCGGGAGATTCATTTTATAGTTACCTTTCTCTTATATCATCACAATCTTTATCTCCTTTTTTTTATTATTTTTTTTTAAGTCTCGATACATTCCAGCGATAACCTGTTGTCCTCGAGCTACTGGTAAATGGAAGAAAGTTGTTCTGATGACTAATGGAAGAGCTACACACAAAAATAAACATATTTCGCTAAGTCATCCTTTTGGTCCTTCTGAATTCTGTACAAAAGAACCGAACACGGAACTTTGTTAGTTTTGCTGATAGTGGCGGATTTCAAAGAAAAAAAAAAAAAGAACTGGAAGTGGTAGCTGCTAAAAAATTTGTTTTATCCCAAAGGAAGTGAAAAAAAAACTACATCTTTGCTGATAGTTGGCTTTCGGTTGATAATTCAATTAAGGGAACTTCTCTCATTAGGTCTCGATGAGAAATGGGCTCCTGATGAGTTTGTTGTTTTTTTATGCGAGACCACCTTTAAATAAATGGCGGATGATAGGTTTTTTACAGCATCTTCATTTGAAAGTGCATGCCGACAGCCGACAACAGCTAATTCGTTTACGTCAGCAGTTTGCACTTTCAATTTCATGTGTGGTATTTTTTATCGGTTAGGTTGGCCAAAGATATTTTTTTTCTTGTAATTTTTTGACTAGCAGTGAGACTTTCTTTCTGCCAAGTAGTAGGAGAAGTCATGTGTTTTGAATATTTTCTTTTTCTCTTTGTTAATAAGAAACCATTTGTGACAGATGCTTTGTGGGAAACTTGAACTAATATGAGTGAGATTTTTACCTACTTGACTTAGGAGCGAAAGCCTTCTAACGTCAAAATGTAAAGACGAACGAGTTTTGCATCAAGAATGACGAAAATAAACATCATCATATGGGGCCATATAAAATCGGTGAACTATTTGTGATTTCGATGTACAGTTTACGCAATTTTTTTTTTTTTAAGATCTGTGGCCTTTTGAAAAAAATTTTCGATTTCGATCGTCCCAGGTCTTAAAGTGAGGCTTCAGATGCGTACACGTACATAAAAAGATGGTAAGACATTGTCTGCGACATAAGTCAGACTTATTCTGACTGTAAGGTTCCTTCCGTTAAACTGTATTTTTCATTACTTTTATCTTATTTTATACCTTACGCGAACACCAAGAAGCTATGAAAGCTTAAATAAAAAGGTGGTTTCTATCACAATCTCAGCACTACTGTAATCAGCTCAGCAAGGAAATTTGTCCCTGAAAACCAAAACTAATCAACACTGAGTTAAAAGTGCAGTAGGACTTTGGTAAATTTACAAAAGTGAAAGAGGTACGAAACATCAGCGCACATTGCTGTAAAGCTTTTATGAATTTGGTAATGTGTCGAAAAAATATAGCCAACTCTCATTAAAACTGAGAGAGGAGGATAGTCGAAAACCTCAACGTCAACTTTAAAAACAAATAAAAAACTATATTTTGAATTGTTCATTTTAGATCCTTCAGTTCAACTATCACCTATCAGTCTTACCCTATCAGATAGGCGCCGCCACACCGGCGCGGCGGCGGGCGGCCGTCGAGATGGTGTGGGGCACCTGGCTAAATTGGGGATTTATACTCAGTTTTGAGCAGGTGTAGGCTTTATAAATTGAAGCTAGACTAGAAGTCTTAGTTAAAGTTGCAAATCATTGAACATACCTGGCTTGCGACCATAGCTAGTCAGGTTAGCTAAAGTGTGCTGATTTTGACTTGATCTTCAGAAACAGATTTCAGGTGGAAGCATGGTAGCAACGCGGTACGGAATTTTTCACCATACACCAGTCAAATGGTAGTGACACAATTGAACATAGATAGATAGATAGATAGATAGATAATTCTTTATTTACAAATTAACAAGGTTACATTATAAATTTGAATAAAGAAGTACAAGCATGGCGTGAAAGCCGTCTGCCGGAAGGAAGCAAAAAAAAAAAACACGACCAAAAAGCAAAAACTGCGTGATCTTCCAGCAAATTCCAGTATAACCAAAACGAAAAACAGAAGCAAGAGACACTCTAAACAACAAGGACTTTATTCAAATATTCCAATAGTTCAAAATAGTTCTATTTGAAAGAAAGATGTTGCAGTTTTCCATTAACTGTTTCAAACCTTGTTACTGGCCATAAGTAGATAGTCTCGTTCTTTTCTTCTTTTATTCTATTATAAAGAGGAAAAAATTTTTTGTTTGTTAGTTTTGCTTCAGAGATACTGAGCCGATTTGAACGAAACTTTGAACAGAAATGGCCTAGAGCCTGGGAAGTAACATATAGGCGATGTATATTTCATCTCCATATTCCCTTGGCAACTTAAACAAGAACTGATTGTTTTTATTGAACAGGCTACAAGACAACAAAGCCTATAAAAAATAAAAACCAGGAAAGAGATGGTCTAAAGCCTAAGAAATGATATAAGCTTTACTTCATCCCATTTTCCTCACGAACTGGAAACGGGAACGTAAACGAGAACTTAGCAATTAGTTTCTTTTTAATTCCATTGAAAAGTCACATTAACCCCGAGTCACATAAACTATACTTCATCCACATATTCCACCGGGAACAGGAACTTAGAAACTATTTAACTTACTTTGCTCAATTAAATCACCGTAGAAACCGAGGTCCGTCGGGTGACTTTGCTAGTTATGTACACAATAAAAGACAAATATTGCAAAATCTCAAACTTAAAGAACTGACTTATTTTATGTAGACGTTTTAAGTATACATTTGTGTATTAAAGTTATAAAAGGTGATTGATTTTTCGTTTTCGAAAGCAAAGCTAATAAATCGCACATAGCAATGGATTTTTTATAAAAATAAATTCATTGCAATGTTAAGACTTTACCATTAAGTGTGAAGAACATTGTCATTCAGCTGGCTGCCTTGGGAAGATTCCCAACATGCCAATAATTGTTAGCCAGTGTTTCGCACGCTCGGTTGCTTTTTCGGTCATAACTTGAGTAATGTTGATTTTTGATGCTCTTGGAGCTCAGGGATTGTGCGCTTAACAACAGTCTTTTGTATAGCCCCACAGAAAAAATTAACGACCATCACCAACACTTACATTTGCAGCAGCAATAGCACAGGCCTTACGATAACAGTTGCGCTTCCACTCTCTTCAAACTTTTATCGATTGCCTGGTAAGTCGGTGGATTACGATTTATTATCATCGCGAAACGTGCGAAAAGTGGCGTTTGAATCGCCAATTTTTTATTTGTCGTAAAGGCTATGGCCCAATCACTCCGTCACGCGTTCGACTTCAGCGGCCACAACTGACAACTCGATTAAAACACATGTATTCTTATGGGGAATGGCCCATAAGCAACGTACGTGACGTCCGTGGCGGCGTTGAGATTAAAACATTTTTAATATCAACGCACTTAACGACTTTGACATTTGCTATTGGTATTTTTTGTTGGTTGGTAGACACACATGCTCACACACATGGTGCTCTGTGTAACAAAAGCGCATTAACGCGACGGATTCATTGGGCCATCCAAAATTTTTACATATTTTAAAGTTGAAGTTGAAGTTGAAGTTGAAGTCTGACGGAGTCATTGGGCCATAGCCTTAACCCTTAAATTTATACGCATTTTCGGTAAGCGATCCATTATCCAGTCACAAACATCCAACTGATATTCTAAATAAAATAAATAAAAAGGGTGGAGTAAATAGCGAGGATCCCCAGGCATTTCTGACAACAACGCTTTTTGAGGGAATGGAGGGGATCTACAATTTTCTAGCGGTTCCGAACGGCTAATCGAGAAAGCGCTTTTCAAGGCAATGAACTACCAACGGAGGACCGGAAAAACATTTTTGCCTCTATTGAGATTTGAACCACTAACCTCTGGGTTAACAGGCAGATATGTTTACATCACGATACGGGTAAAACATGTTCTGAAACTTCAAATAACAACTGATTTCGACAAGTGTCAAATGCCAGCGCTACTCACTTGAAGCCACGAAATGAATTAGTATTAGATGAAGTCACTATAGAGGAAACTCAAGACTTAATTCACTCATTCTTCTTAATACAGGATATATTAGTAAGGCTTCAATCAGCTTTGAAAATAACACAGAACTTAAGTCTTTGATCAATCATCTTTCGCGAGCTTTTCAACAAGATTTTAAAAATACTCACAGAAGCCAGTGAAGTATGACAAATCTCCTGTTTCAAAAATTAATTAATTAAATTAATTAAAAAACTTAACTAAAATGTCTTAAAGAAAATATGCGATAAGCTGAAGATTCTGCCAGCGCAGAACTTGTTATTCGCCAGAAAGCGGCTACTCAATTGTGAAGTTGTCTCCTGAGCTCATTTGCTTATTCAACGGAGCATAAATACAGGTACAAAGCCTTTCGTTGAATATAATTTTTTTTTATTTTAAAACCTCTTTGTCTCCTTTCCAATACTTACTCATACTGATAAACAATTATGGATCCAAAGGCTATTCACCAAACGTGGAGTTTGACTTATTATTTTTGACTTGTTATTAAACTCTTAAGAAGTTCAGATTGATTGGAGCTTTTTACTTGGGGCATTGAAGAGTAAAGTGCTGAATAAAATATAAAATAAAAGAATAATTTATTCCAAAATTTTAAAATGCAATTATCATTTCAACACAAGCAGACACCACCCATACAAATTCAAAAACCAGTATTTTGCACGATGGGTTTTCAAAATATTTTTCTATATCGTAATTGGTTTTGTGAGTAGGTAGATTAGTTTGGCAGACATAACTTTCTGAGCTCACTTGAAACCATGGAAAAGGACATCAAAAAATTGAAATCATTAAAATTCGAAAGGAACCACTCCATTCGATTTCAAGTTCTCTCATGCATTGATCAGTAGCTCAAAAATAATCGACCATCAATTTTGAACATTGAAAATCAATTTTATTTTCATTAGTGCCTCTTAAGATCCCAATTTACTGCAAAATTTAGAAGAAAAAATCCCAACAACAATAGCTACCAGGTCATGCGAAACCCATTAGCAATTTTTGGCAAATCATTCCTGTTTAAAAATTGCACAAAACCTCTACTTATTTCCCAAAACCACCACTCAACTGAAGATCACTTCAAAACAACAAAAGCAACGTGCACCAATTATAGTGGCAATGGCAAATCAAGTGAACTTTCTCAGAACGATCAGCCATTAATCTTCGAATTGTAAAGAAAGGATTGTTACAAGGATTTGAGAAAACCCCAAAAAACATTTTATAATGTAAAGATTGCACATATACAGATAGCAGCAAAAAAAAAACATTTCTCTTTGCCATTTGCAGAAAAGGAACTATCTTCAAGGATTACAAACCCACAAAACAAATCAAAAAAAACGTTGACAGACAGGCAAACACATACCTGAAGCAAACACCCCTTTTTATCTAATGGATGATCGTGTCATGGAGTTTGAGTTTCCATCAGGAAAAACAGGATCTCGTCCATTTCTGTTCCATTTAAAACGTGTTCCTTAATGTTTTTTTTAGACCATTGTGAAATAATTTTAAGGCAATCCTCTCTAATCCTCGATTGAGGGACTGAATCCGTTCACGTAATATCACCCCTACTACCCATTCCCAGATCGAGATGATCAGTCATAAGCAGCAGAAAAGGGTTCGCATAAAATTTATTAAAAGCCATTCTTTGAAATAAGACCAACCCATCCCTAACTTCTATGTCCCTTACGTGATAGAAGTCCTTCGAATATTTTTTTATTTCCTACTTCGTAATCCTCCATAACTGCTGGGTTTCCCATTTTGGAATATACTTTTTAACACACTATCAGCAAAATCAACCAGAAGAAGGAGAACTTTGCAGTAAATTATAATCACGTAGGTACCTACCTCCAGTGAGAGAATTCTTAATCTGCTTAGATTTAAAAAACTGCACACGGACAGCATTTATTGTTTGCTTCTTTGCGAATTCTCGTTAACTTTACTTTCCATCACTTTTCTTGAATTCTTGAGAAACAGTGTTACGTGTTCTTTGGATTTCTTGCCATTGTTCTGGTTGCATGTTCTTGTGGTCAGAGTAAACATTGGGTCCTGGGAACAATAGCTTATGAACGAAAACGATCAACAATCAATTTATTTGCGCAATTCAATTCTGTCTTCAAAAAAAAAAAGAAGAAGCAAAAAACTCGTGTTCGCTATGAAGTTGGGAATAAATCAAACATCCTTTTCTTCTATAGGGATCTTCTCTGCCAGAATTCCTTAGAGTTTTCTCTGTTCATCGAATTGCTCAGGGAAAAGTAAACATAAACAATTCTGATAACAATATCGGTTGATTTTTCTCTGACAAGATCCCAATGGATCCTTGTGCTAATATTATCCTTACAACAGACAATGGCACGGTATGTGGGTTTTATAAATTCAATGATTGGACGAACAGGGAGAAAAATACACTTAATTTAATTTTTTAACCTTGTTAGTGAAAAAATAGGGACACAACGATTGATGGCATACATAGACCTACTAACAATGAAGTATTTCTGGCACAAGTGTAAACATTTAAAGTAAAGGATATTTTTTTTTTTTTAATTTAACAAAAGAAATGCATTTGAAAATCAAAAACATAAAAGATGTGTAGAAGGAGGAGTGAGAAAATATTTCATTCTTTAATGCATTTTTGTAGGTAAACACGAGGAATCAAAACCCTTGTTTGCGCAAACACAATGTTTTGGTACACAGGAACAAACAAACTGGACAGTCTTATTGAATTACACGCCTTTCAATGAATGAATAAAGCATAAAATAGATTGCCGATAAAACATTTAACAATTGACTTTGTTGTTGATTGCTACTAAGGTAGCTCGTTTTAAAGTTGTAAAAAAGATGCACATTATTTCCTGAGACATTGCCGCAATTTTACCCAGGGTTTCATTTTCAATTTGGAATCATAAATCAGATTTCAAAGGCAAAGTTGCTTTCAACCGTTCTTTGTTTCCAATATATATTTTCTTATTTTATAAGTCACCAAGATTTTTTTGCTGCTACATTAAAATATTGAAGATTCTGAAAATTTCTTGTGTGAAGTTATATAGATCTATAGATCTATAGATCTTCTGATGACATTTGTCTACTTACAGCCGTGGCCAATAGTATGAGGCACCTCTAAAAACTGACGAAAGTTTAAAAAGAAGGTAAGATGAAAAGAGACGAAGTGTGCAGAAAAATTAGAAATTCAATATTATATATAAAAAAATCAAATTTTATCTTGTTGATATCCACAACTTTTTCTATTTTTAGACACTGGTCTAACCAGTTGCATCTTTCAGTTCAAACAAACTTCCTTCATTTTGTTTATGTTATCTGATCATCTCTTCGGGGGTTGTAGGGTGCTTTTGGGCCTTACGTCTTAAATTTTTCGAAAGCCCCTGTTCTTAACTTCGGAGAATAGGAACAAGTCCTCCAGCGGCTTATACTTTTGGCCAAAGCTGTATCTATACTTATTTAAAATCAGTGAGTACAATCTAGAGCTTCCGATTAAATGTTTGCGTATATTCCAAAAAAAGTAGTTCATTCAAATACTACAAAACTCAAACAAACTTTCATTCTGGACAGTACTTATTTTGAACTTCCTTCAACCACCGTCGATAGCCTGACATAACCCTAAAAGCAAGCTCTTCTACTCTGCTTTGAAATTTTAATCTTTTTGAAAAGTACATCGCACTTTATGGAAATTATATGAGAACGGCATAGAAAGGATCAAACAAAAAAAATGTAATTACGTAGGCAGGTCCAAACTTTGCCCTGCCTTCAGAAAGTTGGTGAACCTTCGCACAAATTTACAATCAAACTCAGCAAAATATGTAAATAAAGGGTTTTCCAATAGGTATGATATGATTTTGCAGCGGCGTTTCGACCATTTGTAGTATGTCATGATCTGTCATTAGTTTTTTATTGCATTCAGAAGTGTTTAGAATTTTACCATTGGACCACCATAAACTTTGTGAACTCTCTGATTTTGCTTTGGAACAACTTGAGATCGATAACGATTTTTTAAAGAAAATCATCTTTTACGATAAGGCTTACATTCATTTGACTGGTGCGGTAAATAAACAAAACTGGCGATGGAAATCCACAAAATATTCATGAAAAACCATTACATTCACCTAAATTGACAGTTTGGTGTGGTTTTTGGGCTGGTGGAATAATCGGTCCGTACTTCTTTCAAAATGAAGCTGGTAACACCATTACTGCCAAGGGAGAGCGGTATAGATCGATGATAACCAACTTTTTATTTTCGAAATTGGAAGAAATTGATTTTGACAACATTTGGTTTCAACAAGACGGGGCTACGTGTCACACAGCAAATGCAACAATTGAATTATTGCAAGTACAACTTAGAGATTCGATTATTTTAAGAAATTGTGATATTGAATGTCCTCTAAGAAGTCCTGATTCAACACCATTAGACTATTTCTTGTAGGGTTATTTGAAGTAGTTAGTCTTTCAAAGTAAACCAGATTCTCTTCAATCTTTACCAGTTAATATTGAACGTGCCATTCATGATATACTATATAGATTTAGTGGAAAAAGTGCTCGAAAATTGGGTTCATCGAATTTGTTGCTGCAGAGGAAGTCGTGGTGGCCATTTGAATGACGTTTTATTTAAAACTTAATTATATTCATTAAGCTGCACATTAAATAAAAAATATTTGAATTTCCTTAGCAGAAAGTGTGTTTTATGTCATTACTTGACATAGTAGACAGTCAAATCGATGTCAAATAGGTATATGTATATCCATCTCGAGATCTATCTAGATGCTGCAGCAGGATTTAAAGGATATGGACGTCTTAGTTCAACTTCAAACTTCAATGTCAGAAAGAGTCTTTAATAGGTTGACTCGCAAAAATGTTCAATTATTAGGCCTACATAAAACATTATTTTTCAAGTTTCCATTTGAGCTTACCAGAACGTAATCTTACACATTTAAAGAATCATAGAAGAAAAAATTATTTCTTGCAACAAGCGTTTCTTATGTCTCAAAATTACTTTGAATCTTCTATGAATTCGCAATCTGAGTGGTCTGACTCAATGTAGGGTACCTCATTGTCACTTTCATCTGGATAGGATGTCTTTACGTATTTGCGTTGATTTAAGTCCTTTTTATTTTAATTTGGCTGTTGCAGACTCTTCTACTAGGTCGATTTATTTTCCAGCTTTTGGAGTTTGTTTTCACTTCTTTTATTTTATTTTCTTCTTTGCATTGTTTGTCAGAAGAAAAATAAAGAAATACATAGGATGGCGCAAAAGAGCGAGGAGCCCTGGGCCCAGCGCATTTCTCACAACCATACCTTGTGAGGGAATGAAAGGGACCTACAATTTTTTGCCGTAGTAAATTTACTAACGGAAGACTTACCAACTGCTTACGAATGGCGATAATTTTACAGAACGTATTTTTACGAACTGTATAACTTGCGTGAAGTTTTCGAAATTTGCAACCAGCCCACGATTTCTTGCAATGATTTCCCATTCTTTAACACAATTACTTCTCCTTGTGAGCATGTAGGAGAGTATGATTTTTAGAAGTCTTCTCTCATCAATTCCCATAACTACATAGTCGAAATGCAATTTGAGCGTTTCCAAAAAGATTGGTGGCATTCCTGTCTCCAAGTGAATCATGTAATTTGGTGTGCTGTTTGGAAGTTTGAACACCCTTTTGATACAGTATCTATTTAAAATGTCAACAGTAGAAATTGAGCGATATCCCCATACTTGAACTCCATACATCATGATAGATGTTGCAGTTGCACGGATGATTTTGTATTTCGAAGAATGGTTCAAATAATTGTTACCAATTACATCTATCCCATATTGAGCCAATCGAACGTTTTGCTTCAGATAATTTGGTTTCAAAATGCTTTTTCATATTAAGGTTTGCTGTGACCAAAACACCCAAATATATACCTATACTCTCTTACAACATCAATTGGTACTCCTTCATAATTCCATTGTTCGTTTCTTGAATGTCTCCCGCCACCATTTCTGAGTATCATCATTTTAGATTAACAAACAAATTCCATTTTCGGCAGTACAGTGCCAGTCTGTTTTAACTTAAGCTGCATGCTGGTGACGCTTATAAGCCTGAATAACTTTAAACTTAAAATGAGTTTAAAATAAAGTTTAAATTAAGTCAGTCTGAAGTAGACAAATCGTCAGCGGAAAGCTCAATTGGTCTATGTCCACTTTTTTTCGAAAATGAACTAATGATGCAGTTTTACTAATTTGAGTATGCTCTTTCCGAATCTGAAACCTGTTTTTATCTATCTTTTATAGTTTTTCAGATAATGTACACCCACTTTGTTCTAAGCGCCAAATTTTTCATGCTTAGTTAATTCCAAATTGATCTAAGAGACAAAATTGTATGAAAGAGAAAGTCATTTTGTTCTAAGCGCCAAAGAATTCTTTATTGTTTATTGGACTTAGAACAATACATAAGGAAAAAAGTAAAATAGATTAGTTGCAAGTCCATATAACCAATCGTTCTAAATCCATATTTTTGTTCTAAGTCCACGTTTTTTTTTTCAGGAGAATGCATACTTATATGGTGGCTTGTTCTATGTCCATTTTTAGGTTATTTGCTTTCTTGAATATTTTAAATAACGGGAAAGGATTTATAGGGATTTCATTATTAGTTTTAGACAAAAAAATGGCAAGAGAACAAAAATAAAATTACATGAGGAAGAAATGAGCTAAAAAATGTGACTATAATTTAATTTAAAGACAAAATATCGTCCCCTGTAAAATTTTGTTTTTGTGACTTAGAACAATTGAGCTTTCCGCTGACGAAATGTCAAATCAAATGCAAAAAAAAATTGGTGTGGTCAAATTCAACATCGACCCTTGAAAGAAAATTGTAAATGTTTGAACCCAAGAATCTTTGGGTGGACCAGAATGGCAAAAGCCGGCTCCGATAAATAAAGCCATAAAAAACTTTGTGGCAATATAACACTCGATAAACTTGCAACTTGTGAAAAGACGATTTTTCTTTAAATCATGTTGAGCAAAAATGCATTTTTTTTCAGTTGTGGAGTCAGCGTGTTGATTTACAGTAGATGAGTTCGAACTGTTGTTTACAATGTTCATAGAAAAATGCTTCTTAACTTTGGAATTTTTCATAAAAAATGTTCATGTTTTTTTTCTGCTTTTAATTTGTGCTTGAATAGATGCTTGTGGCTCTTTAGTTAAATCACAAAGCAATCAGTACGAAATTTCAAAATATTAAATGAAGCGTTAAGAGAAAAAATATATGCTAAATAAAGACATAAAAATATTAAAGGGCCTCAAAAATTTGATGGAGTCAGAGCCCCTTGAAATCTTAGTCCGCCACTGATATCAATTATGAGTAAATTTAACACAAATGCCAAAACGCGACGGTATTGTGATTTTGAGTGAACAGTTTCATCGAAAGCACTTTCCGTAGTACTAACCGGAGCACTCAAATCTAAAAACCGGTTCATTGCACTACCGGACATGAAACTTCTTTTGCTAAGGCTTTCGAGATTTCCGGAGAAAAGGTATGATAAGGAGCCTAAGACCCTCTCGATATGTCTGCGCTCTTCACAGATCCAATCGTAGTAAATTTAACGACTATCTCTTACCCAGTTATGCCACAAAGGCCTGGAATGCAAAAATTTAATTTCCAAAACGCATTCAGAAACGTCTTGTCATCCTGGTTTAATTGGAAGAAGTTGGAGGTTAGTTGAGGTATAAGTTGAGTAGAGCATTAATTGAGTTCGACTGTCGCTGCACAGTGCACACACAAATACTCCTCCCCAGTCCCCATCCCAGTCATTCTTTGTAACATCTTTTTTAGTCATTTAGAGAACGTCTCCGCTGGGAAGACGAACGCGTATGTAGTAGTATGTCATCGCTCTCCACAAACCACAAAGGCAATAGTGCAAAATCTTCCATCGGTTTTGGAACTATCCTTGAGGAAAACATAATCCTTTAAAACGGTGAAAAACAGCTCATAATCAGGTAATTTTTTCGAACATGGAAAATTTTTTCCCCCGAAACTAATAGTAAGGAAAAGCGAAATGGGATCCTTTCGAGGGAAATGCTGTTCACGTGCAACTCATACTAAGGCTGATGCTGTTTCCGAATTACCCAAAGCTCCAGTCCGAATTGTGCCATCATCTTTTAAACGGGAAATGGACTTGAGAGTACATCCCACGATGTAAGCATCAAGAGATTCAGGAGTGCGTAGAGAGAAGCATCCGGAATGCTGTATGTCAGTACACCAAACACATATTGTTCTTTGAAATGTGGCGAACAAGGCAGTGATGTGTTTACGTAAGAGCTTCTTCCATCAAACAAAGGTGTTTTTTTTGTCCGCGATTGAGAATAATGATTTGAACGATTTTCGATATGTGGAATGTGGTTCTAAAAAGACGTGGCAACAACAATTGTGTCTTTATAGCGAGATGATTTAACAGGCCATCTACGTCCACGTTTTTGTAACGTCAATTCGCCACCAAAAATTTTTTTGCACTGGTAGGTATCGCCTTTCGCGAGGATTTAGCAAGTATTTCATTAGTAAATTCTTTGCCTTGAAAAGCGCTTTGTCGATTAGTCGTTCGGAACCAGCAGAAAATTGATGGTCGCCTCCAACAAAAACATAGGTACAAAATCGAGATCTGCCACAGGCGACAAAATCACTTTTTCTGTCACTAATCTTTAACTATAATTTCGGTCAAATCGAAGCTTAAGTTAGATAAAAATCTTTGTGAAACTACTCTTTGCTATTTGATAGGGGAGGTAGATACCTATAGCTTGGAATATGTAGGTACCTATAGATAGGTATGTATCTACCTGTTCTTATTTGGTAGCTTTCAAAATGAGAAATTGACTGGTTTCGAAAACGATTAACCTGTTCTATAAAGAAACTTACACACCTTTACCTTCCTACCTGTCGAGAAAAATTAAGAGCCCAGTTACATTAATATATAATTAAATTATTTATTTCACAAAATATTCACCCTCTAAATTCCCTGAAAATTTTCAACACCCTTTTGCTTTCCATTCCCTTCTTCCATAAAAATACAGTTTTCACTACCCCCAGAGAGTCGCGTGGAATAAGCGTGGCATGAGTCTTCAAACAAAAGAGTCAGCAATTTGAATTCAATGTAAGATTTAATGAAATCCCCTGCCGTCTTATCAATGGAATAAGAACCTCACAACACATACCTAACTCAGTATATCCTTCTCACACCACCATATGAGTAAGTGAACACCGGCACACATCATGAAGGTGCGATCGAACGAAAACTATAAAAGGCTCTTCTCTCCCCTACGCATTCAAAACAAAAGCATCGTCATTCAACTCACCCTACACTCCTCTACCTAGAACGACTTCAAATCAATTTCAGTCCAACGGAATGAAAAACATAAAATTCTAGATGAAAGGGAAAGAGAGGACTTCACATGAATTAATCCTCCAAGAGATGTACTTAACAAAATGAATTCAGTTAAGGTCCTAAAGTGGTCCCCTTGCGCCTGCAACACGTACCAAAAAACCAGCCACGACGAGGACGAACGCACCCGACCCAAATCAAAAATTCGATAAGGAAAAAGTATAAATGAAAAACGCGCGCGAATCGGGTTGCCCTTCAAAAGTGTCCTGGGGTCGTGTTAGAAAAACATCTGCTCCTTCCATCATACCAACACATAAGTTTTTTTTCCGGCCGGGCGATTGTGTGAGTCTACAATTCCTTCACACACAAATACATTCTTTGATCGGAATGACGGATTTATTTCTACACAAATTCTGAATTGTCCTTTGAATTATTTTTTCATATCATTAATATGAATGCAGATATAAAATGTACCTACCTACCAACAGGGTAACTTCAGGGGTCCACATATGAATATACAAAATTCACTTTGCCTCTTTCACCCTGTTTTCTATTTACTATTCTACTTTAATCAAAGCTTGTGCATATTAAGCCTGAAACTACCTAGCAAAGGAGAGAATATCTACGAACGGTGTTGATCCTGAAATAACATAACAATTCGTGGGGGAATTTCATCCTTTTGTTGATCGCTTGGCTATGGGTGTGTAGTGTAGTAAAAAAAAGCATAAGCGTGTGTATGGTTATGTGATGTCTGTTGATGCAAGGTCCTTGAGTTTATTGCAAAAGCAAAGTGCAAATAAGGGAACTGCAAAAACTTTTGTGCCAAAACAAAAGAAGCAAGGATCCGGTTATGTTTTTAATTTAGGGGAAGTATAATACATATTTTGTATCTGTGTATGTACCTACGTCATGGTAGGCTTAGTAGATTTTAGAAGGCTTATGAGTGGATTCGAAATACCTTCCTTGATTTAATTTTCATCACAGTACTGCGGCATCCTTTCAAAATCAAAATCAATTATGATTAATTGAAAAAGGAAGTAGGTACGAGTATGAGTCGTTTGTTGCATGCTCTGTTCTGAAACATTTTTCAGTTTATTGTTGCACATGACTATAAAAAACTGGTTTGCCAAGCAAGACCACAATTTATTGTTCTTTTCAGATTTCAGAACAAAGGTTAAAAGTTACTGTATCTGTATAGGTACACTTTCAGAGAATCTGCACTTTTGTGAAAAGCACGAAAACATGATCTTAAGAGGCTTCTCTGAGTTTGATTAACACCTTTCTTGAACTTTATTGTACATACAAAATGTAGCTATACCCATACGTATTTAAGTTTCACGACAGTAGAATCCTAGAGTATCCTCCCAACACTGCTACCTTCTCATCATAGGACTTATAAAAAAAAAACTTATATAAAATAAAAACTTATATCGTTGGTAAATTAAAGGAAAAATCACTCAGGTATGGCATGAGTAAAGTGTAAACCACTCCTATATTCTCAATGACATGCTTCTTCATTGTAGAACGTTTCTTGTCAAATGTGGCCGTGTAACTTCTAAAAGAACTTTAAAGATCGAAAACCGGTTGCGACAAGTATCGGGGAACTCGCTTATCTTGTTAAGCATTTACACCATCCATCTAATTGAATCCCTCCACCATGCTATAGGGTCGCTCACCTTGTTGCATATCGAACAAGTCCAAAGATCGAGGTGATCAGAGTTCTCTTGCAGCGGGACTTCGAAAAGATTCAACAATATTGCTATAAGTGGAAGCTGAAAATCAGCTTCCGATACGATGCAATAGATACAGAACAAGGGTCCATAATTCTGATTACGACTCAATCAGTTTAAAGCCTTTTTTTCTTTACACGAATTTGAAGAAAAATAAAAAAACAGTCGCTTTATTCGAACGAAGTTTCAACAACTCGAAAAATGTCAACATTGTAGTTAAAATGCTTCAACATCACCTAACACCTACGTTGAACAATCTGACTAAAGTCAAGTCTTAACACAGAATTAACGAGAATTGAAATATTTATTTAACCGACACCGATGAAAAGGTATCGACAGTTTGTTTCGGCGCTGAAACGTGATTGTGTTTCACTATAAGAATTCGATCATCGGTCACAACGCTCGTTTGACCGACCGTTTACTTGTCGCATGTCAGCTCCATCGACAAAGCCAATTTTTGCTGGCAGCTCAATTTGTTGCTAATTTTGCACTTCTTTTTAGCATATTGGCTTCACCTGAGCTTGAATCTGTAAATTCTGTGATGAAGCAGATATTCTTTCAAACTCGCTCGATTGTGAGAGTACTCAAAGATTACAATATTAATAAATCGATGGTCCAGATGGTATTCTTGTCGTTATTCTGATAGACCAAGAGCTGGAAGCAAATTTTTGAAGTGGAGTTACAACCAAAAATATACGCACCATTATATCAAATTCAACCGCATGGCAATTTTTTTCAGCCGGGGGCGGGACGTTCGAAAATGGTAGCTTTGCAGATTTTGAGGTCGAAATGATAACCACATAAATGATACATCAAAAAATTAGAAACATTCCCCTGATTACAAAAAAGTGTGTCTCAGGCGAGTTTGTTTCCGTCTTCTGCTTGCCAGACGCATTTTAACACTTTTCAAGTGCAATTTTCAGCTTAAATCAATTATAGCTTTTTTCTATCACATACATAATCGGTCGAAGTTTTGGCCGAAACCGAAGGTTTGTAGTACTAATGAAAAGATCTGACAGATTATTTAATATTCAAAATCGACTTATTAGTATTTATTAGCAGCGAAGTATTTCTCAGATACCTACACACTTCAACAATACAAAATACACCAAAAAAGTTTGGCCTTGTGTAGACTCAAAACGATCGAAGAGTTTGTTAGTCCTGAACCGCCTGTATCTAGGTTCTACCATAGGTGTTCTTACGGGACACTGTCTAATATGGAGACACGCCAAAAGACTTGGTGTGTTTTCCAATGATTTCTGCAGAAGCTGCATGGACGAGGAGGAGGAAGAAACCGTTCAACACCTTCTTTGCTCATGCCCTGCACTACTTCTTAGGAGGAAAACTCATCTCGGTGAATTCTTCTTCGATGATACTAGCGGCTTAGCTTACATATGTAGCGGATCTACATATTAATAAGAATAATAACAATTATATTATCGTTTAATAATAAAATTATGGCAAGACAAAAGAAGCCGCTGCAAAATGAAAAGTAAAACGCAGCAGCATCTTACGTGAATGCGTCCATTCCATTCTCACGAAAAATGTTTCGTCAAGGTAGTTGACGAAACAAATACATGGGCATTTCGTTGTCGCCATGCCTTTTCCGGCAACCCACATTCCTTCCATTTTCTGACAATCAAGAACGATAGACGTGCCGGCATTCTTTGTTGAATCGCAAGAACAATTATTATTGTATTTGTAACTCTACTATATTGTATTAAAAACTTAAAGTTAATTTGGAGTTTATAAAGTAAAATAAAAAAAGTAAATAAAATAAAAGCCAAAGGAAAATAAACTAATTGGAAGGCGAGACTAGGAAGGAAGAAAAACGAATCAGGTAACCTCATCGAAGACGACCACACAATAAGGTTTGTACCACAGGTTATATTCGTTCTCATAGAAAGTAAGACTTCCGATGGTTTTCGATCACCAATGTCTGCTTTGTCTATGAGAACGCTTGCGGGAAGTACCTTCAATGAAGATATTTTAAAGAAGTTTTGGATGCGTAAGCTTCCGCAACCAATCAATATCGCATTGCTTTCAGTAGGTTCGAAAACTCTTGAGGAACTGGCTACGCTCGCGGACAGAATATACGAAGCTTCTCAAACCGCGACCATTTGCAGCGTTTCCACTGCACAACGAAGCGAGAGTTCTCGCAACGCTAGCAACGATCTCGAACAGAGACTCGCTAGAATTGAGTCAATGATCGAAGCGTTTTCTTTCAACTCGCGTCCACACAGCAGCAACAGTCCTCAGAGTTTTCGAAACCGAAGCAGTCGTTCTCATAGTAGGTCCAAGACTTCCAATCATCGCGCAAATTCAAGTTCGGGCACAGGCATATGTTGGTATCACAGACGATACAAGAGAGAGGCAAAAAAGTGCGAGCAACCGTGCAGCTTCAACAAAAGCAATTCAAACAACAACGCAAACCACCCAAACTAACTCAACCTGCTGTTGCAGCGGCAAACAGGCAGTGTCTCTTAAGTCGCCGCTTATTCATTAAAGACAGAAACTCTAATTTAACTTTTCTTATCGATACGGGAGCGGATTTGTCAGTTCTCCCTTGTAACATTAAGTGCACACTGTTAACTGCATTTGTGCAGCTCATCCCCAAAAAGGCGAATCTCCTTTTCCTTCCAATTACCGTCCAATTACACTAACTCTCTTCTCTCCAAGGTCATGCAAACGTTGATAAATCGTCAACTCATGAAATATCTTGAAGAACGAAAGCGTCTCAATGACCGACATCGGCAGTACCGCATTTCTAGCAAAAGATCCACTGGTGATTTGATGGTATATCTCACCGAAAAGTATAACCAATCTTTACAAATTACACAGTTTTGGAGAGAGTAAGACTATTGCGATTGATAGCTCTAAGGCTTAAGGTATTTGATTGAGTTTGAGCTCTCTTACCAAAAACGTGTGCTTTTGGTACTGATGAGTCTCTTCTTCGTTGGTTGGTAGATCTACCTTTCCGACCGCTCAGTACAAGTTATTTTGTAATACCTTAAACCTGTGGCGAAAAAATTCAAAATATTAACGAGAGTATTAACATTCAAATTAATGACCTAATAAAATTTGTTCCAGGGAGTGAATTAGAAGATTCCCTAATTCCCTCATTTCTCATGCCCTTTTGATGTATATTTTATTCTCATACGCTTATTTTCCATTCCTTCGTTAAAGGATAGAAAATCGAAGAATCGTCATGTCGGTGTAATATTTTATGACACTCATTAGATCCAAAAAATATTTATAATCTAAATCTTCTGTTACACATTTGACACTCTTCAGTGATTTATTAATTCCTGAACAAATTCCCCTATGCGCTTGAAGGATTTTTTTTAAGCGGCGAAGCGTTTTTCTCTAAGTGCATCCTGTTTTTTCTTTTACTTTTGAGACAAGAAAAATAGTATCGCATCCGAGGAGTTGACACCTACAAGAGTTAGAAAAACAAACTCAATCCATATGTAGAACACTTGCTATGACAGTGGTGGAGTCCTTCTATCGCATCGTTACGAATCAATCGACGAATTCACGTCCTGTAGTCAAACTAACAACACATGTAGGTACATGCGTTAGTTCATAAATTTGAAAATCAAAACTCACATTTTTAATAGGCTTGAAGAAATACACGAGCGCTAGATAATTATTGAAAATATTTGCCGCGCCATATGGGAACATAAGTCACTCAACCATGATGGTAGATATAGAGTGACTGATGAAGTAGCTATTGAGTTTGGAGTTCAAATGCCTACCTCGAGCTAGAAGAGATTTGAAAATAAAGTAAAACTACTTCTGAGTGTGGATTGAAGTGGGCTATTGCTTTTATTTCGAAAGTGAATTAGGAACAACGTTTTGACATGAAGAGGAGTACTCTCTTCTGCATTATATTTACAAAGGAGATTTTTATCCCACTGGCAGTGTGCTGAATCGGCAGCAGGCATGTCAAACAAAAGCAGTTGTTCCTCTTTTAACTTTTGGACGAATACCTACATTTTTTTTAAGAAAATATGTTTTCGTGCAGTTTTTGGGGACTTACCTTTTTTAATTTGGTGGAACGATTACAAGTAAAGCTGATTACAAAGCTTAGGTTTTCCAGAAACGGTTGTTACAATTTATGTGAAATGCAGAAAGTTTATAAAAGATATATAAATAGTACGCTTCATAAAATCACAACAAGCAGTTATGTATGTATAAATTTTGAAATGGACATATCGTCCGCTAGGCTCCTCCTCTCACTGAGTTCGGAAATAACCCAATAAATGCTTTTCTAAACTAGTCTTCTCCCACTTTTTTTTACAAAAAGACTTCTTAAGCAAATAATAGTTGCGTAAAATATGTGGCTTACAGTGTTCTTTGGGTTATCTCATACCCCGGTGGAAGGACGGAAGAATCGTTCACATCCCCATTCCCGAGGGAATGTGCGGGTACAATATGGTATATCTTTCTCAGGGATACAACCTGCTGCGTTCTAGCGGTTAAAGAATTTTTTAACGATTTAAAAATTCTTTCATCCATTCTCGTTGGATTACGTATGGGGTTTTGAAATATAAACTATGTTTCTCATGGATAAAGTAACAATCCAAAAGTAAAATAAATTTTGAAATCGGTCTAGTAGGTAGTTTTGGATTTACTTCTCCCGTTCCGTTCCCGTTTAAATATGCAGCTGAAATTAAGTTAGAAATACTCATACCTAATGAAGCATTTCCAACGGTGAAATAATTTAAAATCGGTCCAGTAGCTTCTAAGTTCACGTTTACGTTTTCGTTCAATTAGGAACAAGGAAACGAGATACAGCTTATATTCTGTCTCAAACTTTTGAATAATTATGACAAAATTTTACCTAAATCTTACTTAGTACAGTTCGGAGTGAACCTGGGCCTAAACCAACATTTATCGTCAACAATCTCAATTTCTTTTAAGTTTTCTAAAGTCTTTTCAAATAAATGATGTTAAAAAAATCACTTAACAGTTCATTATTTGTCAAAAGCCATTTTTGACATCAAAAGTCTCGGTGAGGTCTTTACCGACTTTGACGGAGCAGCATAAGCTCTCCAAAACTTGATTGAGACTTTAAGGGATACCAAAACTAGACATGGCTCTGTACAGTTTTGTAAATACTGTGATACTCGAGTTTTTTCCAAGATTTTGGGTACGTGGTGGGTTTTTAGACGTTCACTTGTTGCAGCAGACAAGCCAACGACGTTAATGGGGATGTTCCTCTATATTTGGTCTAATTTAAAGGATTTCCTTTTTTAGGAATGGTCGTACGGTACTGAGGATGAGGTTCCATTCATCGGGTATGCATTCTTCTGGCTAAATCCTGTAGACAGTGGTGTAGCAAAGGGGGGCCGTGGGAGGCGGACCGCCCCGAAGTATATATACTACCAAGGAGTATGGAGAAAATAGCTGTTTTAAAAGTTGCTAGTGCTTATGATGAGGTGTCAGAGTCAGAACTTCTCTCAGAGATCCCAAGGTTGAGAAGTCTTTTGAAAGCGGCTAAAGTCACAGCATCTAACTGGTTATCTTTAGATTTTTAGTTTCATCCTTGAATGGGACCTTGCAGAATTTTTTCCGAATCTCATTGTCGCATTAAAAATGTTTAAGACAATATGTGTATCAGTTGCGTCATGTGACAGGAGTTTTAGTAAGCTTAAATTAATTACAAACTACTTGCGGGCAACAATGACGGATAAGATACTCAACAACCTGGGAATTTTAACAATTGAACATGAGGTGACCCAGCAAATAGACGCTCTCTGCTTTAAAAGCTAGGAAGAAGACGTTTTATTAATGTTATCTGTTTTTTTGATGTTAATTTGGGGTTTTGTATTGCAATTCGACTTCAAAGACCTATTTTGTCCCCTTCTTAATTAAGTTCTAGTTCTTCTCATACATAGTCTCTTTGATGAAACTGATGATAAATGAAAAAATTTTAACAATTAAAACACTACAAAACTCATAAACTGATGATCTGGGTTACGTATGTAGTTACGTTTCGGAATTTTACTTCCCTCTTTTCTGTGAAGTATGATTCTAGACACTTTACCTTTGGTTTACGAGAGCATCGCAGCTTCCAAGGATATGGTCCGAAAATTCTTCATGTTCGTTACAATATCTGCATTGATTATTGCTCTCTACACCCAAGTATTTTGAGATGTTTCCTCAGACTCTCTCATTTATTCTCACTATGAATATATGAGCTTTATTAGTTAGTAAAGCATACTTGTTAATATTTTCCATTTTTTTTTTTTTTTTTTGCTTTGTTCTTTTATTAAAGTCCCTAAAATTTAGCTTTTTCTTAATAATTGTTGACTTATTTTGTAAGATTCAAGACTAGTTATACCAAGAGAGTTATGAGAAATGTAATGTGGCAATTAGGGTGAATTGCGCAGTACTTTTCAAAAAAAAAAAACATTCACGGTTGGGTCGCACGAACTTCCGATTGTGTTAACACATGAATTATGAAAATGAATAAAATCACATAAAGTATTGAGAAAACTTACATTTAATACTTCAAAAGCCATGAGCAAATTTAATAACATCATTTTTTACAGCAACAAATATACTTATAAAATCTGAAAATTTAATCAAAATCGTTGGAGAAGTTTTAAATAGTTTTATTTTTCATTTTTCTCAAAATCGAATTTTTTTTTAAATTCTTAAACACAAGCAAAAAATTTGTAGAAAATCAAAGAAGCAGTTCCGAAACTATTCAAGAGCTTTTATTAAGAAAAATAAGTATTCTCAAATAGATTGTATGGCTAGTATTGTTTTTTCGAGACCTAGAGGCCCACTTCCAAAAACCCCTCTGTAGGCTGCCTCACAAACCCTGACTGCAAATTTTGAAGAAAAACGGTCTAACGGTTCAGGCTGTATACGGACGGATAGACAGACGGACATACATATAGAAATACAGACATGCAGACATACAGACAGACGAAATTGAAAGAACCACATTTTCGTATTCTCTATCATCGTAATGTCATGTTTATTTGTTATCTCAAATTTTTTTTCCTACACGATTGAAAAACTTGGTTTATAGTTATAATCGAAAGTAAAAGAACAGCATCATTTTTCTATTAGAAAAGGTTATATTTGTGTAACTTAAGATACCTACCCGCTCACAAAATTTACTCTAGATTAACTCGGAGATGGAGATTACTTTAGCACCAAAAAATGAACCGGGTCCTATTGTAACTTCCTACATGATCCTTATAATTTGCTTAATATCTTTGGTTGTGGCTGTTTTTAAAAGAGATTACCAATAAGTATCTTACTGTATCAAAACAGATGATCTTTAGCTTTTTTTACGGTAGACATTTATATTTCATCGCATTTTTGTTTCCAATAATAACAAATAATCTATAATCTTACCCGTTTTGGTTTGGAACCTTCACTAAAATCACAAGGCTGACTAATAAAAACGGAAAAAATTTCTACGTACTTGGTAGAAATAAGCACACTTCTACAACATTTGTTTATTTAATCAGCTGCCTAACCTTCCCCTTTCAGGATCAGTTAATTTTCTATGAATCGGCTCTCTGTAATCATATCCACCCTCTCATTAAATTAGTCGGATCTTTTGTGCTGAATGTCAAAGGAAAGGGTCCTCCATTAAAATAGGGGGTGTGTTTTTAAGAACCCATCAAAACCTAAATAAACACTTCATCTGCATAACAGCTAGGTAGGTATAGGTACTCTTTCATGGTGAAGTATGACATGTGCCAGTGTTGTATGCAATCATTGAAAAAGGTATAATTTTGATAATGCACTCATAAAATGTAAACCACCAAGCCCAAAATCACTAGTTCCTGCTTTGTTCGAACGTCACATAACAACCCCATAGAACCCGCATTTTTACAAAGCTGTGCGTCATGCAAGTGATCGGTGATTTTTGATTTCTATTCCACGTTCCACCCTTACAAAGTGTCAGTGACATTGATCGAACAAGTTCCTGTTGTTGAAAACTAATGTTGGTGGTGACATTTCTGCAGTTATATTTATGTTTCTTTCTATTCAACCCTTTCGCTTGCATATTTTTCGTGTGATATGTGCCTATGCCTATACTTCTCACTCATAGAGTCTGTTTAGAGTAGGGGTAGGGGAACATATACTTGGCATTTGCACTTTGCAAAGAGTCCTTTCAAAGTCAGCAGGAGGGATTTTTTGGATATTCAAGTGTGCGACATTAAAAAGTTCCACCATAATTAAATGCAAAGTAGTTTTATAGGTTTTTTTTTCAGCCATTAAACTTTTATTATTTTATTATAAGGATTGTGAGGTACCTATGTACATAAATATCCAGTGAAAGGGTTGACTGTTTATTCGTCAAAAAAAATGTAGCCTGCCCTAAGGGGATTCGACAAAAAAAAACCTGTCCTATTCATCCTGATGACTGCGGCTGACATATGCCAGAAATGCTCCACCCAAAGTGAAGTAATAATAATAAAGTTGGGTTTTGAGAACGGTTCGGGATCTTAATGCCTATGTAGCGCCTATTATATGTATGTAAATAAAGAAAAAAATCTTTTTACATAGATACATACCTGCTGCTTTTCATATTCAATAACTTTTGGAACTAACACTTGAATAAATAAATCTAGGCGAGATGTTCATTCCTTACGAGTTACGACTTAAACTTCAGCATTCAAACTTCTCTACACTCACTGTTAGGTACAGGTAGGCATGTTCCTATCCATCTTCTGTTGTCATTTGAGCTGTAGAAACTTATTTGAATGATTTGGTATTGAGTTCTTCGAGGTTAAAAACAAGGACTTTTTGAAATATTTAACTAAATGTTTGAAAACTTTTTCAGTATTTTTTTAATGTTGTAAATGAAGAAAACAAGTTCGATCATAGATGGGTACATACCTACATACTGGTACGCAGGTAGGTACTCCACACCCATTAAAAGAAAAAAAACAGTGATTCCATCTTTAAGTCATCTCCCAAGTTACAATAGAGAGCTTCATGAAGCCTCTTGTGGATTTGTTTACTGTCACATTGTAGGTCATTGTACCTACTTTAGTCAAAAATAATAGGTAGATAGGTAGGTACCTATACGGTTATCTCTTACCCGTATGACCAAAGGACGTAACCACAATATTTCCTACTGATTTATTTGAATTTATAGAATACCTAGATAGGTAGGTAAAGGCTTCACATAGCTACTAATTATATAAAATATAAAGGTAAAAGGTAAACGTATGTAGGTATCTACATTTTTTGTACCATATACTATCTGAAATGAATTTAAAAAAGGACACAGAACATTGTTATGTTAAAGCAAGGCTATCTGATAACTTTCTAGCTAAGCTACATACCTACATTTACATGATCACCATACTACCGAACGGTTTGTTATTTTTACGTTAAACTTTGGAAATACATTCCGACCTAGCCATGTAGAAATACTAGGCTCTATATACAATATACACTTCCCCAACGATTAATGTACTGTACCTATACCAACATGTTCAATTGTACGGTTCATTTTCTGTGTTTTTGTTGTGTGTGTGAACAATTGCGCCACATGTAAGTAAATGGACTACTGATTATAAATAATGAAGTATTGTCCTCATGGCACGATTCAATATCCAGAGCCAGACATAAAGTCACGAAAATATACTTCCTATATTTCCTTCCCAGCTAAAATAAGGAAGTGTATGGTATGTTTGGTTTTTCGATCACTGTCAGTAGGTCGATCACGTTCACTTTTCAATTTTTTGAAAAAAAAAAAAAAAAAAAATACTTAATAATGCAAAATGTCAATTTTGACTTTGATACTTACTCAAAAATTGATCACTTGAAATAAAATACAAATCAAAAAAAGATTTGAAGTTTCTTTTTTTTTTTTTAAATTGAACTTACATATATTTTTTTTATAAAACTGCCCCTGCCGCTTAAACGAGCGTAAAGAAACCCCTTCATATACGCTCTTAATATTGTCTCAACCGAAGCTTTACGTCTTGGGCTTTTGTCGCATCTTAGGCAAAGCACCCTGTTAAAAATCACATCTTTTTATTAGACATCAAAAAAGAAGAAACATCGACACCAACTTTCGGAAAATGAAGATATTTATTTATATCTTTTGTACTTATAATTAAATTTTTGGGGTCAAAATGAACCATTTTCAATGAAAAGAAACAAAATGGCGGACTTTTGAATTTTTTTTTTACAATTTTTTTTTCTTTAAATTGCTTATTACTTTTTTTGAATAATGATGAATATTTCTGGTTCTGCTTGAGGCCATAGCCAGACATCTTAAGAGTAAAATGCCGTTTGGTTCATATCGATAAGTGCAATAGTTTTGAGTGTCATCCAAGCAAAAAACCGTGCTTCGGAGAAAAATCAGTTCAAAGTTCAAAGCTACCGAAGGCGTTCGAGCGGCCGGATTTATCGCAGCGCTCCCAACTCTTTTATATCTGCTTCTCGGTCTTCGGGACTAATTCTATACTATTTCTACGAGTATACAGTAGCAATTTATGAAAAAAAAAATTTCGATTTTTTCAAAATCTTTTGGGGTAACCTGGCCTTAAGGAAAAATAAACTAAGTGTCAGAAGTGCCTTACAGTTTGTCTACTCATATTCTTAATTTTCTTAAAAAAAAAACGGGTGCTGATATTTTCAAGGGATTGGGTTTGATAACCCGCTTTTGAAAGTCTTTTTAAAGTTGATGTTTTCAAACCCTGGGTTATTTCGAAAGAAAAGCACCCCAAATGATCTTTGGTTCCGTATGCGAAGACGATGTGTGGAGAAAAAGATACAATGAGCGGCTTTGGCATAGCTGGAGTACGCATCGCGAGACTACGAGATGTGAAGCGGATGGACATCATCAACGCTCCGACTCGACGGTTTTTCGAAAGCACATTGCAGGAAGTGTGTGAAATCAAGTGACAGAAGACCTCAAACGAATTAGAGTACAAAACTGGAGAGAGCACGGCCGAAATCGGAGTCGTTATCAAAAGATGTTGGTTGAGTCTCAGGTTCATGCCGAAGTAAATAAGTAAGCTTGAATTCAGCTTCTATCATCCCTGTTTTTAGAATCTAGCTTTTTTTAGAGCCATTTTTAAAAAGCGTATAAGAAATAGAATTTTGTTTGAACGCTGTAATCAAAGCGAGATTCCAAAAACAGCATTTCAAGGTTGAGTTTGATGCTTTTCAAGATTTAAGAAAACCAGTTTGAGAATGGTGGGATTTTGATATACTTCCTTCTTTGAAGTATATAAACCTTAAAGCCATGAGCTATGTATGTGTATTTTGAAATATGGAAACATTACACTGTTAAGAGCTAAACGAACTATAATTTCACTAAGTTTTATTCATTTTATAACACAGATAAAAAAAATAAATAAATAAGGTGGCGCAACAGACCAAGGAGGCTTAGCGCATTTTGCACAAACATGCCCTGTGAGGGAATGAAGGGGACGTACAATTTTCTGCCGTTTCCGAACGTCTAATCGAGAAAGCGCTTCAAGGCAATGAATTTGAACCTGCCAGTTCCTCGCGAAAGCCGTAGGTATCCTTGGAAAAAACGTTTTTGCCTTTGTTGGGATTCGAGCCAGGAACCTCTGGGTTAACAGGCAGAAATGCTTACCATCATGCCACAGGTATAACGCAGATAAGTTAGCGAAATATAAACTGAGTCAGGCAGAGGCAAAAATGTTTTTTCCACGGGTATCGCCTTTCGCGAGGAATTGGCAAGTCCTCCGTTAGTATCCATTGCCATGAAAAGCGCTTTCTCGATTAGCCGCTCAAAACCGGCAGAAAATTGTAGGTCCCTTCCATTCCCTCACAAGGCATGGTTGTGAGAAATGCGCTAGGCCCAAAGGCTCCTTGCTCTGTTGCGCCACCCTATTTATAAATAGGGTAAGCAAGTCTCGTTGTTTGTAAGAATGTCAATAAATTGTTTTTAATTTATCATTATTTTTTTTTATTATTTGATACTCTTTTGGGAGCACAAAATTTCTCCAAATAATTATTTTCAAACTTCAAAGCGACAAATGACCATAATTTTGATAAGAGACACATTGTGAAAATGAAAGTGTCATATGGCCATTATTTTGAAACTATGGACAAATGCGTTTTCCCGATTTACACCCAGCTTGGCTCTAACGTTCTATGGAGGAGCTTTTGCAATTACCAAGTCACACTTTCTTTTTCGAAACTTTGAATTTCTCAGTGCTTTAATAAAATTTTCGTTTCTTTACTTTGTGCACAGAAACTCACAGTCTGTCATATTTTAAGGAGTGGGAGTATAATTTTCTTAGAAAGAGACATACTGCGCACAAAGTAAAAAAACGAGTTAGACTAAACATTCACAGCAACGCTTGCAAAACGTGTATTTGACAGCTGTTGTATTTGTTTTAGCTGTGCACGATTTCTGTCCACATAAATTTTGGGGGCAAATATTCGCATTTTTACTCTCTCTTGAGCACTCTCTTCTGTGCACAGCTGAACTGCAAATAAATTCAACACAATGTTGGTTATATGGGAGATACTTGATACTATCTTGCCAAATTACAAACATAAAATCCTGATTTGAAGAAATATTTGATTATTAGCTGAAGCGAACGGCGTTGCTCGGGTCTGTAGTTTTAAGATTTCTGTTCTCGTTCTTCCGTTTCCGTAAGAATGTGGGGATAAAATATAGTCTTAATCACAGAGAGAGTAGCAACCTTATGCTGAAAGAATTTTTGAAATATGTCCAGTAGTATCTAAGCTGGTGACCAAGTTTTTTTCTCTTATTTACTAACCTTTTAAGCCTGTTCTGGACTCCCAAAAATAATTTAGAACAAAAACTAATTCAGTCGTTCTAGAGTTTAGGCAAGACTAACGAGCAGAAATTGATATTCATTTAGATTGAGATGTTTATAATTTAGATTTTTCTTTACAGACAGGTGCTGGGGATGAAAGGAAAATAAATTGGAAAAAAAACTAAGTCTTTCGTTAATATTAAGTCAGTTTTCATCCACTATCAGCTTTTAAATATCTGCCCAGTAAAAATTCCTTTGCTTCCTTTTTGAGACTGTTCGCTTTGAATCTAAATAAATATTTGTCTTAGCCAATCCGAAATTATGGCTATCTGTTATGCAAAACATTCTGCTCATTTCATGAACTATTAATCAATCAATAGGCTTGTGGATTATTATATAGTTGCTCTCCCAACAAATTTAATTTCATCAACTCCAAGCTCAAAATATATTCTGTTACCGATCTTTTCTGTTACTATTTTTTCAGTTGTTAGAATTCATTTAAGCCAAACATTCAATCACCTACCCTATTATCCTTGCAGGAGCCGTTGATCTTCGGTTGAAAAATATAAAAACAGACATTAATGAATTCAGTCAGCCTCAACTTTTGCCTGAATGTGTGTGCGATCAGATGTTAGATTTCCCACCGCAATAACACGACGACTGACGGCAACAGCCAACGGCCACAAACCAACACATTTACAAGGATACAATACAAAAAAAACCGTTTCACTTCTGACAATGGGGTGGTGGTTGGCAGACCCTTAACAGGCATAGCCATGAACTTCATTTCGTTGCGATTCGGTTTAGTACACACAGGGGATGAATAAATAGTCTTGCCCCTTGCCTCGCTCACTGCTTGCATACACATCCAACGTATTCAGTTTCGTTAGTGTTTGTGCTTCGTGTGTAGCACGATAACTGCACCTTTTCCAGTATTCTTATTTTTTTTTCTTTCTGAAATTCTATTTCTCCACATAATCGCTCGTCGCCCCATGAAACATTACAGTGAAAGACATCGGGCACGCGACACAGATATCGAGCAGCTGTCCTTCAGACAGGACAACAAACTCTGATAATTTTTCCAATCGGTAACGGGACGGTATTCAGTTAAGTTGTTGTGTGTTTTTAAACAAAATCTATTAAAAGATCTTTGTGTCTTGAAAAATTCAACTGAACAACAAAAAGCACTATCAAAACGAAAAAGAATCGTGAGGATACAGTAAAAGTTTTGTTTGAGTGAAGGCAATGGCCACGATCGGCATCATGTCATATGGTATGCCGCCAAATTTAAAATTAAAAAATACCTTCAACAAAATAACAATAACAACAAACAACAGCGCCGGTATATTAAGTGATAACTCGAGCAATAAACTTGTGATAAATAGCAACTCGATTGTGAAGCAAATAAAGGATTTTGGCATGATCGGCAGTGTAAATAATAGTGGCACCGTTATAATGAGGAAAAAACAAAAGCTAAGTCCACTCAATGAGTCCAGTAGTGATAACGTTTTCAGCGGAATGGCTGAGAAGCAGCCCCCGGCCAAAAAGATGAAGATCGCTTCGAAAGTTGTGGACGTAAAGTCGGGGAAAAATGCTGGCGACAATAGTTTGGGAACTCCGGGGCGAAAAGGACTACCTGCTCCTCTTGCTGTGGCTCGACGCAACGCTCGAGAACGCAATCGAGTGAAACAAGTGAACAATGGCTTTGCAGCATTGCGTCAACACATTCCGGAGGAAATTGCAAAAGCTTTTGAACCTGTCACTGGACCAATCAAACCAACTTCAAAGAAACTCAGTAAAGTAGAGACACTTCGTATGGCTGTCGAATATATACGTGGCTTAGAGAAGCTACTGGGCTACGAAATTCCCCCTGTCTCGCCGATCTCCAACGACGATGGCTGTTTTGCACTGATCAAGGATGAATTTGGATCGCACTCCCCCATGAACGACCAGTTTGATAACTTTGACGATAGCAACAGTGTCGCCGATTTAGATCAAGACCTGGAACAAGATCTCTCTCAAATTGCCGATAATCTGCCCAACATTACCACTCTCAATGGATTGCAATACATTCGGATTCCAGGAACAAATACCTATCAACTGCTGACCGATGATATCTTCGGTAATGAAGAAAATTTCGGCCCTCTGATCGGGACTAATTGCTATCCAAATAATGAGAACCTAACGAGCGAGGATATTCAGGTTGCTCTGCTGGCAGCGATTGCACCTGCATCGACCCCATCCCAAATGACGGCACCTACCTCAACGTCGCCTCTATCGCCATCATCATCGGGTGTACTGTCACCTGCGGCCGGTGGAATTTTATTACAGCAGTCCATGTCGCGTGGCAACAACGACCTCTGCATGATGCCATCACATTACCAACCGATACACGATGCCCCCCATCATCTTGATCGTGGTCTGTCTCTGTCGGCACGCGTTAAAGTTGAGCCTTCAGATATTATTTATCCACAACATTTGATGGGGAATTCGTCACCCCATCTAGAGACTGTTGGCCAAGGCAACTACGTTTCAACATCGTCGGGTGAGAATAGCAACGAGGAACAAAATTTGTACGATGGTGTGGTGTACTTCAAAAAAGAGTTTAGCGATGTCATTTTGGATACATCGACTGCAGCACTATCGGACGAGAGCATGATGGATGCTATTGACTGGTGGGAGGCCAATACCCCCAAATCAGATGGCGGGCATCTTTTGTAAAGGGCATTGTTAGGTAAATCATTCTAAAATATTGTTGACAAATTAAATTAAGTTGGAAGTGAAAAGCGAGAAAAAAACGCTTAATTATTAAATTATCTATTATTGCATTGAAAAATTAAGTTAAGAACAACCATATTTATATAATTTAACCATGTAAATAAAAATGAAATGAATCAAACAAACAAACCGAAGACAAATATTTATGTATGAAGAAATGATGATGACTTAATTTGGAATTAAAGAATATTTTTAATTCTTAGCTTTTATTTATGATTTTATCTTTAAATTGTACATGTTTCTTCCAGTGAATAAAAGCATTTATTTAAAAATTATGCAGCGTATTTGTTTGTGGGATTTTCGGCTACTTTTTTTTCGTAAGTTGGGATGTTCAGTGGTCTTGATTACCTGCGCATATGTAAATAAACTGAGTTGAGAAAAATACAAAGGGATTGAAGGAATCAAAAACTTGATTATGGTGCCGTACATGGGTATCAGCCAACCAAAAAGATTAGTTTGCTTCGTTACGACTTCAGCTTTCGTTATTTTCGGGAGTTGGAAAAGCAGCAAATTTGAGTAAACCGTCGGATCATTCACTTTTAAAATTAAAAGTTCCTTAAAGTCCACTTCCAGTGAAAAAAACGTAGGTACCTAAAATTGGAAAAGTTGGACAGTTAGACATTTGTTGGAAGAATTTTGATAAGAACAAGTCGGTCTGTGGGCGTAAGATGAGATGTAAAAATTCCCGACAGCGAATGAATCAGTCAGGAGACAGTTAGGATTTTCGAAGGATGAATAGCGGTAAGAAAGAGAATTTATACAGGTTATTCAGGAAAAGCGAAACGAAAATAACGATAGATTGAATTGAAATTTCGGGAATGGATCCATGGAAATGTCAGAACATTTACAAACAGCTAAAACTAGTCGTAAATGACCACAAGTATGGGGAAAGAAAGAGCATTTAATAGAGTAGATCATATTTGTCGAAATGTTAATTATGGTTGATTAGTGATTTTTTACGATTATCGTTACTTCCATTACAAATAACGATACCCCAAGAAATCTCACATTATAGTTAGGCTGGGATTACGTTTCACGCTACTCGCTGTCATTTGAAACTTACTTTTGACGGTCGTTTTGTTATCGTTCTGACATTTTTATGGATCCATTCTAGTAATTCATAAACGGTTTGGTTTTTTTTTTTCTGCCGAAAGTCAAGTTTCTTCTGATTTTTACAAATTATTTGATGCACGTCATAAATATTCATTTGTCTGTACCTATAACTGCATTAGGGAAAACAGGGAATCAGGTCTAAGTGTCGCACATACCAAAAACCAATGCGTTGGCGTTTGAGATCGCTGTGAAAATTGTGCGGATCCACCTTGATAATAAGGCAAACACTTACGTAACCTGTTGACTGTCAACAAATTTCTTAACTGCGATCTATGGAACCTGTCAGATCGGAAGGTAAAATTTTCAATTGACAATTGAATACATGAAACATAGGTAGGTACTGGGAAATGAGTGAAATATTTTTTTCATGGTTGGACCAATATCTAATCCCCGTGGTATATCGATTAGCATGTCTATCTTCTATATGGACGATTCGTGTTACGTGCGAGATCGGCATAAAATTGTAGGTCTTGGAAATGCCGCGCAGAGATTTTCTGTTGCGCCATCCTAATTATTTTATTCCTTTAACAAAGAAAGATATATTTTCTGGTTTGAACAGCTTTTGGATCGATTACTGACTGTTCAATGATAGGTAATTGAGACATCCACCGTAGGCATTTTATTTTTCGGTGGACTATATTTGAGATACCTACACGAAAAGAATGCTTTTTGTTTTTTTTTTTTTTAGTTAAAAACTTAGCTATTTGAATTAGTACTCGCTAAATACAAATTTTCTTTCAAAACATGTGCAACAAATCGACCAATGTGAACTTCGTCTAAAGGACTCAGAAAGAGAAGCACGCGATTTTTTTTCGAATCTGGTAGTTGGGCAGATCTAGGCCAGTCGAGAAAAAGGTACCTGTCTTGGTGAAAGCTGCTCGCCTCGAATTCCAAAATCGGCCACTAATTGAATGAGATGAACATTGAGTAGAGACAAATCTCTTACCAAAATAATGTCGAATTAAATGCGATACTATAGGCACGTCACACACAAAAGTGTAAAGTTTTTCCGACATTCTTTGATAGTTTTGGATAAAGTTCGATACTTCTGTAATTTAAGAAGTAAAAAGTATTTCTATCATGAATGTGACAGTAGGTTGTGTTAACAGCACCCACATTCCAATTTTGAGAACTAGAATTAATTAGCAGATTATCATTTTTACTTGCGATTATTGGTACAATAAGGCAAAAAGTGCAGATAAAAAAAAATTGTTATAACAATTTAACACGACTGACTTTCTCGTTGATGGCCTACACAATGTTGATGAAATTTTGTATTGCAGAAGACCTAAGTTGTGTAAGAAAGGATTCATACAACATTTAAAAAACATTGATTTTTGAAATTTTAATAAATTTAAAAAATAAAAATTTGATTTTTTGAAGTAACTTCAGAATTGTATCATCTTCAATTTTTTTCTAATTCTGTCAAGACAACTTCTACTCGTAGCAAGATCTTGAAGTTTGCATACTTGACTTTGATCTTCGCTTGCAACCTTCGCAACATTTAATTAATTTTTTTTCAACATTTTTCGTAATTTAATTCGATTTTCGTAATTAATGTGTATTTGGCAACTCTGTACCACCAAATATATCTGTGGCAACAAGGAAAAAAGACATTAGTTAGTTTTTACTACTTTTCAGGAGAGCGATTTGAATGTTTGGTTTTCAATTACAAATCAAGTACTAGACTTTTGGACGAAATTTAAACGTGAAAATGGCTCAAATAACTGTAAGATCATATTTGAATTTATAAAGAATTAATTTTATGTCGCTTTATAGCAGATTTTGATAAAAATATAACATATGTCGTTGTTCCTTAATGAATACAATTAAATTATTTTGTTTAAGTTAAGTTATTTAACTCCTTTTTCCAAAACAAATTTTTGAAATTTGCAGAAATGAAAACAAGAAAAGAAGATCTAGTAACTAGGAGGGACATGTTGAATAACTGGAATGTCAGATCTTTTGAGACTATTTCCACCACGTTTTCTTATTGTATATCCTTAAATGGCTTGTCCTCGTCCAAAATATTTTTTTGGATAATGTACCAAAGTTGTCTTTGTGATATCTTAGCCACCTGAATTCACCCCCAGAATGATTCTCGCCTTCAGTATTCACATTTCGCCATGTTCTTTGAGGTTGCAACAAAGACAAGGAAATCTGAATGACACATTACCTTCACTTTAAAAGGATTTATGTCCCTTAAGAAAGCAATTAAGTTGAGCCAGTCTCTTGGATGATGAATCTTAGCTGTTTTCTTCTTTTTTTTTTGTTCAATAACAGAGTGACTGACATCGGATTCCATGTGGGTATGACCAGGTACCAGGAGTTTATGGTCAATTATCCTTTGTTGCTCGCTATCCTCTAGGGCGGCAATAAACATACAACTAACATTATACGTGTTTTTATTTTGACCCGGACAAGAATCACTATAAAAAATAAAAATTTTTAGCGGCAACAGGAACTGCTTCCTCTATTATGTTCTTAAAAACACAACATGCCATTTCATTTCACCTCTCCTTGCATTTCCTTCATGCCATATAAGGTATGTTTGTTGAAGCCCTGGGGTCGCCACAAAGCGTTTTTTGAGAATCCTAAAGTCACCTTGAATGTCAAACTTAGTTTTCTTTTTTTTTAGCTCTAGGGTTGACCTAGGTTTTCCCTCAACTCGCCCTAGGGATCTTAAAAGGCATGCTTTTTGAGGATTGGAAAGGGTGTCGTACAGAATCTCCAAAAAAAATCCCCATCGATCAAAATCCCCAAAAATTTTTATTCACCTAGAAAATATCCCCATTGAGATAACTACTTGAATATATTTGCTTTGGAGATATTGGGTTTGTAGATTCTCTCTTTGGGGATTTTGGGAGTTGGGGGTTTTCGTTTGGGGATTTTGCGTTTGGGGATTTTCGTTTGGGGCTTTTGTTTTGGGGCAAACGTTACCAACCCGATTGGAAAAACCCGGTTTTTCGACAACTCATATGGTTGTAAAGAAAACCTGAGCCAACCCAAGGGAAAGTTCAACGAACGGACCTGTTTTTAGCAATAAGGTTGATCGTTAGCCAAATTTGGAGCCATTAAGTTATATGTCCACAACTGACTTTTGTAGAATGCAGTATTTGATTTCAAATATGGTGTAGGCAAGCACTGCTGCAGATTAAACGCACGTGCTGCAAAAGCTTTGTTGGTTTTGCCATGCGCTTTCTGTGACCTGCAAGCCGCCCTCGAGCTTTAATTTTTCATCAGCACTTTCTATAGCTGAAGTTTTGTTATGCAACTTAGGGGAGATTTTACTTACAAATTCAGCTTATGAAATACTTTAGTATTACTTGGATAAGCTTTTTGGTTCCTCATTTTCAAAACAAAAAAGATTATACATTTTTTTAAATCACACCCTAGCTGGTAAGTACAGTTTATACGTATCCCGTTTGGTGTAATGGCTCTTATAAGCCGGGAACTTTTTAATAATTGTTTTTATTTTATCTATTTCTTCTGTAGAAAGAGTGTTTGGGGGTGTCAAGCTTCCTCTATTGTTAGCTAGAGTACTGAAAGTTGAACTCAATTTCTTTAGTATTACTATGCGTACAAAGCCATTTGATTCGCCAAAACAATCCGAATACCTTACCTTCAATATTTTCACAAACGCATCTCCCTGACTTTTTTATTTGCACTTAAAGCGGCTGCTCTTTCTACGGCTAAAGACAACATTCCGCTACCTCGCGACATTATTACTTTTATCAAAAGAATTTTCTCTTTATTTTCTAAGAACAATCAATGAAGATGCTTCGGATGACAGCAGGAGTAACAAAGCTTGATCGAATTAGAAGTACTAAGATCCGTGGAAGCCTTCATGTCAAAAGTACCATCTTGGACAAAATTCAGCACGACCGGCTCAGTTGGTATTGTCATGTTCAAAGGAGAGATCCGCAGAACCCCGTCAAAAAGGCAATATCGTACAACGTTTCAACTAATTCGCGACGAAAAAGAAAAGGCAGGCCAAAACACTCCTGGTGCAAGCAAATGCAAAAACAGCAGCATTTGGTTGGCCTCAGACATGGAACAATCCAAAACCGGGAGGCTTGCCGACGATTTCTGAGGTCAACGCGGCGTACCCCACAGGCGGATCACTAGTGTGAAGCAGAAAAGTGGGAGAGTTGTGATCGCTTCAAGATCACTACTCGTAACGCCGAAAATGAAAAAGAAGAAGAAGAAGAAGAATCAATTTTCTTTAACACTTCCTATATAACACTAAATAAAAAAAAAGAGTGCGTGGAGTCCCTCCGCGCGGTAGAAGTGAAACTTCCCAAAGTGGAAATGAAAATGGGAAGAGGTAGAAGAGGTTGATTTTTAGTGAACTCATATTGTTTCTTTAAAAGAAAAAGAAAAGAAATGGATCGGAGTTAACTTTCACGGGATATGTACTTAACACCATTTCATAGAACAATTTTTTTATTTTTTGGTGGAGATTAGAAGGACTTTGAAGATGTATGTATGTATCATGTATGGTAGGATGTATGCTATTCTATCCATAATTATGATACAATACCAGTGACCTTTCTGAAACCGTTGATTGGCTAGTGTAAATGGAAGCTGACTGACAGACTAAGTCGAAGACGGAGAACACTTACATACATGTTTAGACATGATCAAACATCTTTAGATATGATCAAACACGTTTAGACATGATCAAACACGTTTAGACATGACCAAACATGTTTAGACATGGACATGAACAAACATGTTTGGACATGATCAAACATGTTTAGACATGATAAACATTTTTGAGCCGGGCTTAAATGGAAATTGCTTATATATATATATATTATGCCTCCACTAACTACTATGTACATATATACTCACTAATATCTTAAAATTCGAATAACATCTTACATCTTATCACCAAAAGCTCTGATTTGTGTATTGTCTTCCAAATAAAACTACGCAGTCAACATACATCATACATACATACATATATCAAACAAATTAAAAGAACCTGCAGTAAATATTTTCTATCATTTCATTGGAGAAGAAAAGAAAACACAACACTGATCGATTATTCACTGAGCAATTGAAATAATTTTCGCACGCACAGACATGATTTTCTTCAAAATATTCCCACCGAAAAACACAATTTACTACAATGAAATCGTTGGGATGAATGGCGCGGAATGATGACAGCAACTTATTAGCAGTGCCAAAAACGCTTAAGTGTAACGCGGAAGTGTAACGCTTAAGTGTAACGCGGACGTGTAACGCTTTCATGTTTGCAAGTCGCATAAGAAGTTTCACTTTAAAAAGTATGCAATAGAACACGGAAGTGTAACGCTTAAGTGTAACGCGGAAGTGTAACGCTTAAGTGTAACGCGGAAGTGTAACGCTTTCATGTTTGCAAGTCGCATAAGAAGTTTCAATTCAAAAAGTATGCAATCGAACACGGAAGTGTAACGCTTAAGTGTAACGCGGAAGTGTAACGCTTAAGTGTAACGCTTTCATGTTTGCAAGTCGCATAAGAAGTTTCACTTCAAAAAAATAGTGCGTGGAGTTAACACGGGAGTGTAACACGGGAGTGTAACGCTTTCATAACGCTTTCGTGTAACGCTTTCATGTAACGCTTTCATGTTTGCAAGTCGCATAAGAAGTTTCACTTCAAAAATTTAAAAATAAATTAACTTTCGACACACATCTATGACGTACAAAAATACAATAACGTAATTTAAACAGATATTTTATAAGAAGAAAACGGCATAAGTCGCAACTGAGTGTCAAAATAGTTTTGAGTATATTCCGTATCGTCTTTTGGAACAACAGCACAAGTCAACTTGTGTTCTTTATTTTTATAAACCGAAGTTTGGAAATCGTTCACACGTAGGTATACTTGTGCAGGTATTTTGTGCGAAAGTGATTTTGAAAAAACTACACAAGTCAACTTATCTGCGTGTAAGCTAAAATTTCATTTTGGAAAAAGAGCGCAAGTAAACTTATGATCACGGATAAACAATAAAATAGTTTTAGAAAAAGAGCATAAGTAAACTTATGTGTAAATTTATGTGATTTGGTTTTTCGTTAGGGAATAAATAAAAGCACAAGTAGAAAATAAAAATTAAAGAATTGTACTTATGTTGCTTTTCCTTGTGCAAGCTCCTTAGATACAGACTAAAGTCGTTTTTCTTTAGTCTGTAATTCCTTAACCCCTTGAGATAAAAATACAAAAAAAATATGGCAGATGAAATAACTTACTGCACATCGAATGCTATGAAAAACTCATTTTCGAAATAAGTCGACTTGTGTCGTTTTTCCTTGCTGCCACAGATATTATGAAGAGCGAATACTAAAACCTTTTACTCAGTCTTAAGATATTGGTATTGTACTTACACAATCGCAAGTGCGTGCGAACTTAGTCGTGCTGATTTTTTCTTTAAAATCTTCAATGTTTTTTTTGCATACATGTATATGGAATTGCGCCATTGGGTTTTCAATTAAATTTGTTGTTTTTGAGTTAATTTTGGCCTTTCCCTTGGCTAGAGCCTTTTAAATACTCGTAAATGTTTCAAGAATCTGTTTTTTTTTTATTAATTGTCATATTATTAGTTTGCGCAAGCGCATGAATAAACAATGACTCTTCTGAAAATTGAACGCCAACCTCACATGTCAGATTTAACATACCGTATCTATTATTCCACGATTATTTTAAGATAAAGAATTGCAAGAACTGGTGTGTGAAAGGTTGTTCTAAGTAAGATTTTCTGTGAAAGATTTTTTGAATATATAGTTTTGACCTTTTTATTTTTAACAAGGAATACTTTTTTTCCTTAAATATGCGCAAATATTATAATCAAGATTGGTTCAATGGTTTGCTTCTATTTCTGAGTCAATAAATAATCTAAAAAATAGTTCGTGATACCTTTAACTTGCCAGAAGTAGAAATTTCAGAACTCGCATCCGAACAATGGCAACCGCATGCAAATCTCTCAGCCATTCTAAAGATAAGTGCTGAACTACTTCCGTACTGAATACCTATACCTAGATTCTTAAATTCAAAACTGTCCTAACACTTTTATATAAGATATTGAATCGGCAGAACGTTACGTACCTTTGCCTTCGCCTTACCTCTTCCTATATACCTTCCATGGTTAAGAAGTAAACACATTCTTCAAATGTTTCTTTATTTAAAACGAAGGGCGGGTAGAAGTCAAGCCAAGAATAACTTCCTTAAAGCAAATTAGCATATAGCTCTACATACTGACAACCAATGTTTAAGTACAACAAAGTTATCATTGATTCCACTATTCAGTTAGGTACCTACCTTTGTATACCCCTTACGTATATGTAGATTGTAGAAACCATCATTCCTTTTTTTTCAACAAAACAAGTTCCCATGGATCATGAGAACGTTACAAAGGAACAATATGGCTGATGCGTTGTATATAATTAAGTTGGTATTTTGTACCACCTTAAAACCACATTAGTCTCCTTTCTTAGGGTTAAGTTGGATGTCATGGGAACAATAACATATTAACATATTTCCTGCTCCATATTAGAAAGTATGTAGGTACATACATTTTTTGTGCTCTTGAATTTTTGCTTTCACATCTCAGATGTTATGGTCCTAAAAAAAAATATTAAAATTTTTCGGGCATGGCTTACCAATACGTACCTATACTTACTATCATTTTATGTCGCTGGAAATGCTTTCGGTGTTAGCCATTAAAAACTCAAAATACAATCTAACCATTCCACGTCGTAGGTTCCATTACAACAACGAACTTGACGAAGCTTTTAGAAATATCACTGTGTATACTTAAAACAGGGATTCAACAACTTTCTTCAATAGAAACTAACTCAGAACATAAATTGCTATAAGGTATGAGAACGATATACCACTTAAGGTCCTACTCTTAAAGCGAATTCAAGTCCTTCCCAGATCCCACTTCACTTTAAACTAAAACTAATAGCTCATATAGAAGCCCGAATTTAAATAACGTTTTTGGTTTTATTTTCACACAGAAAAACCCATCCAATGCAAACAGGAAGGCCATCAACCAGGAAAAAACATTAATGCATGACTGGCATCGGTGTTTTTCAGTAGCCATAAGGTACAATAGCCCCGTGACATTACAAAACAGAAAATGTCCCCTTCTGTGAAAGATTCTGCTATGTTATCTTCAGTAACAGTTTTTCGATCATCATTCTCGTAACGTAAACTCGTAGGTTTACCTTTGCATAATCGGAAGGCACACATTATACCGAACGTTATAAACACACCGTAGATTCCCAACGCATATTTACACAAGAACTAAATACGGTACACGTCCTTGCTTAGAGGACACTTTTTGCCCAGTCCCTATGCATTTTAATTTTTCCCTTGTTTTTGTTGTCATTCACGAAACCTCACGTGAGAATTTTTATTCAATCGTGGGAAACTCAAAGTGCATCCTCTTGTCCTATATAAGCATATAGTAAAGCACCCTTAATAACAAAAAGTAGAAGAAAAAAAATTATAAAAACGTCCCACGAAGAGATAGGACAACACAAACTCATTTATATGAAAAATGAACTCTATGAACTTTTGTGTTTGAGTTCTGGAACTAGAGTCGAGCTGAAAAGGGAAATCTCATCTCGTCGTTTTCACTTAGGTACCTGGACGAGCAGAATTTATTCTGAAGATGAGCAAATTTTGGGGTATCTGATCGTGATCGACCTTCTTTCGATTGTATAATGGACTCGAGGGACCTTTCTCCTTCTTTACGGCTCTTCTTGCAAAAATAAAATGAAAAGATTCTATGCTGGTAAATGTTGTTATCTCATCAAGAAGACGATGCAAAGTACGGTACCGGTATATAAAAAAATAACCACTTTTCACAGGACAGTTTTCTTTATTTTTGTTAGGACCGATGAGAGATTCTAGCTTGCCCTCTTCGCTTCACGAGCCACCAAAATGATGATGCAAATCCATTGTCCTTACCTCGAATGTTCAGCGTTCAGAAAGAAAAAGAACCTAATCCATTGTCCTTATATGTATATTCAGTTGATTGAAATTCAAGAGGATATCCATCCATATGCATGGGATGCGTTCTCGAATTATTATCGAATCGAATGTACATTGTGTCCGTTCATCTGCCGTTTTAAACGCATGCCGAACATTTTTTTAAAAAGTCCTTAATTACAGAGTTATGTTGTCTTGTCGTCCTTCCGTACACCTTTGCACACACAAAAAAAATGTGTTCCTCTTTTGTAGTGTAGTTTGGATGCGCCAGGTAATTTGATCGATTCAAGATCTAGAGAAGAAGACACAGTTTTGGGTTGCACTCTTGCACAACGTTGCATTGTCATGGTCCCGTATTTAGTATTATATGCAAACCGGGTTGGTTTCATTTTCTATCATCAGATATTTTTCATATTTCACATTCTATAGATACAGTTAGATTTCATATATGCAAGTTATTTACGCAACTAGTTTCGTCTTACCGAACGAAGGACGCTAATAGTTCGACAACACAGTTAGATGTAATTTGAAACGCCCCAAAATATGAAAATACGCAACTGGGCTTTGAAAAAGTAGATCGAATTTGGAAAGAACAGTTATCCATTTGACTGATGGAAATGGGTTCATGTGTATTTTCTTTGTTTTCCCAACAATATCCTTCGGGAGTTTTATTGACATGATGATGGATTTGAATTTGATAAAAGGGTGCTGCCGATCAGTAAAGTGATGAATGAAGATAATAGTTTTGTAGAAGCACCCATTTGCGGATCATCGTCGAAATGAAATCATTAAAGTCCAGGTGTTTTGCAGATTTTTGTTAAATCACGTGCGCTTTAATGATATCTTAAAGTTTTTGTTTTGTTTTTGCTTTAGTGAGTTTTTTTTTATCGGATTCCGTAAGGTAAACATTTTCGAATTGGTTCTCTTTCTTTCTGATCACTGTTTACTCTTGATCAGTACCTACAATAGATTGGTCTGCGGACTGCTTAGAATAGCCACTTTTTACGCTGTCTTGTGTCTTCCAGATTGTAAAATTGCTTCATAACAAAATTTACTTAGGAGTGCTCTTTTAATTCAAATGTACCTACATTTGTTTCTTGTGTGTCGAAATCTCAAACTATATTTTATATGGAGCACTCACTAAAAAGTGGCAACCAAGTTCTGAATTCATCGGCTTGTTGGCCCTGAATGCAGCAAATTTGTTTTACCCGTGGGCAGACACAGCAGTTAAAGAGTTAATTAAGAACTTGTAAAATTGAAATGAGTAGCCCTCGTTTGAGGAAATTGAGAGATGGAATGCCAGGAGTGAGATTTTGAAGTTTTATCAAAGGGTAAAAAGATCTTGTCGGAGGGCAATCGCCGAACTCATGTCCATAAAGACCAGCAGGGAAGCATAGTAAAGGCCCCGACCCATAGAATCCGTTGCGTGCGTTCGCTGCCGGATTCAACTGACAGCAGTGAGTTTTACCGGACACAACGGATTGGGGTGACCCGTAGAATCCGTTGCGGTGTGAACAGAAAACTTCAAATTGGTTTTGACAGCTTATGTCATCAGTTCTGCCGGACGCAAAAAGTTAAAAGTTGGGCTACTTTTTCCGTTGCGTCCGTTTCATCCGATGCTTATAGGTCACCTCTCATTTGATCGTGTGTATTTAATCGAGCTATCAGTTGAATCCGGCAGCGAACGAAAGCAAAGGATTCTATTTTCTATGGGTCGGGGCCTTAATAGAGACGCAGTCTCTGAAAAGACCTCTTCTGCACTGAACCAAAAAGGTACATAAAATCAATGTAAATGGACGTTATTTTAATGTAGGAAATCATGGAAAATGGTCCAAACACTAAATTCATTAAAATTAAGTATTTTTGTTCATACGTTTATGTACGAATTCATAACAGTATGAATGTAACATAAAACATAAGTATTTGTGCTTAACTTTTATGACCTTAATTCTTGAACTATCAGTCACTAAATTATGTAAAACGTAAGAAATCGTTCATTAAATTTAATGCTTTTGCATAAAAGAAATGATTTTTTCTTAAGATTTTATGAATTTTTTCACTGATTTCAATTAAAATCGTAAGAAAAGTTTCATAAAATTTAAGAATTAAACATTATTTATAGGAACTTATTCATAAAATTCTATGATTTTTTCATAAATTCAAGCTAAAAGTATAAGAAAATGTTATTAAATTTTATGAAATAATCATTCGTTTTATGAATGATGTGATTAAATTATATGTTTTTATTCATATTTTTCTCCTTGAAACTTAAGAAATGTTACATAAGCTTAAGAAAATAAACATTCTTTTAATGAATTGTTTCAGGAAATTTTATGATTTTTTTCATAAATTTTAGAAGAAAGTATAAGAAAACCTTAATAAGTTTTATGAAATTTATGATCTTTTCATGAATTGTTTCATAAATCTTTATGGTCTTTTTCATAAATTTCAGTGGGAAACTTAAGAAAAGTTTCATAAATTCATGATGATCTATCAATGAATGATCTATTAAATAAAGACAATTTGTTTTTTCTTACAATTGCATGTTTTTATTATTTATAGTAGTAACAATTATTATTAATTGTAACAGTAAATTTGTCATCAAGTTTTAACAAAGCAAAGGATTAATTATTTGCATAAGTATATTAAATTTTTAAAGAAATAAAACTAAAACAATGAAAACAAAATAGTACTGTGTTACTTGGCTTAAAAATGTCAGTGTTCCTTTTGATTGTCTTTTGCGTTGGAATCGGAAACGCATGAAGGCACCACATCATCTTCACTGCAGCAATTTCTATTGAGAGTAAAAAAAAGGATGTGCAATTAGTGAAGTGAGATCTTATGTTTTTTGTTATTTTAAAAAAGTATTGAAAGGTAATTTGTATGAAAATAAAAAAGATCTACCACTCGTCACATTATTGTCTTCGATATTTTCCACCACTGCCCCTACGTGTTTGTCTTTCAAACGGTTTTCTTTAATAGAAAAAATTATTATTTTATAACTATGATATTTTTGTTAGTTTACACAACTTACTAGACGATATCCGGTTGGTGTCTTATACTCTGGCCACTTTTGAAAAATTTCCGTCGAGGGAATTGCCTCCTTAATTTTTTTGCAGTCTAAACTGACTGTAGGTACGCCTGCCAGCAGCTGTTAAATTCAGGAATCGACAAATTACAATTTTAATCGTGCTTACCTATTCCTCAGCGCTTGGTTCGGGAGCTAAAATAATTAGTGGCAAAGTTAAAAGTAATTAAGTTTAAAAACAAATCTGCGAACTCAAAACGAAATATGTATTTATGTATGTAGATAGGTATACACTATACAGGTATACTGGTAAATATATGTGAGAAACTAAAAATAAAATGTAGAACCTACCAAATTCGATGTTTGCGAAGTTTCTTCATTTGATAGTAGTTTTACATTATCATCAGAGGTGCTTTATCATTTTCTAACAGCTCTCAAGGTGTTTTTTGAGTGGCAGAACTTGGTATACATTTTTCCCTCTTGCCAACCCTAAAGAATACCGCTATCTTAGTGGGAAAGCAATTTAAAATTTCTCCTTCTGGTCTCCCTGTAAAACTGATTTTTGAATTTGATAAACATCGTTTCTTGCTATATTATTATCATTTGAATGAAGCAATAAAGTAAATTTGAGTGCATTTTCTAAAATATTTTTGATTAAACTTTCTACTGAAAATTTATTATTTATACAATACCTACTGCGAATTACAATCAGCAACAATCCAAGACTCCACAAATTCTTCTGCTATATTCAGGACACTTCTAATTATGTTCAAAAACACAAATGGTATATTATTACCAATGCTTAAGTTTATAAAACGTTCAACTATTAATTGCACAGAACTTTTTACTTTTAACTCTTTTCACGTCTACAATTTCACATCCGATCACGATCTACAACAGACTTTAAATGGAATCTACAATATCAATTGATACAGCAAATTCGGATATTTTTGAGTTTCTTTTTATTTATAGAAAAATACTTAATTTTTAAGAACACATGCTTAGACGCCGAGAATTTTATGATTTTCTGCATACAAAATGTGAACAAATGCTAGCAATTTATTAATTAATTCTTAAAATTTGAAATATAATGAATTCTGTGCATAAGAAAAAGAAACAAATCTTATAGTTTAAGAAAAAATTCTTAGAACCTTAGGAAGAAGCAAACTAAAAACTATGAAGGAAATCCAAAGTATCGGTAAATTGCCTTGGTTACTTCTTCAATTCATAAAGAAATACTCAATTTAGGAAAAAATACTTAAATTTTATGATTTTCTGCCTATAAAATATGGACAAATGCGTACAATTTATGAATGGGTTCTTAAACTCTCCATTAAGATGGATTTGCGCGCATAAAATAAGAAACAAATCTTATATTTTATGAGTAAGTTCTTAAAATCAAAACCAGCTGCAAAAATTTTATTAAGGCGCATATTTAAGAATTGCTAAAAAAAAAACTAGCTACAGTTAGCAACGTCTGAAAGTGTTTTATGCAAAAATACTTATTTTTTAAAAAAAATTGTAAACCGCTCGGAAGTATATGATCTTGCGGCCAAAAAATGCATGAAATTTAAGAATAAGTTCTTAAACTTCCCTTTGAGATGAATTCGTCCATAAAAAATATGAAACTAGTCTTATATTTTATGCACAGCCTCTTAAAAATGCTACTTCACCTGATTTACGAAAAAAGGCTTAAATTTCAGAAAAAAATACTTAGACGCTTAAAACTATGGTTTTTTCTTACAAAATATGAAATATTTCATAAAATTTAAGAAAAAATTCTTACACTTTTAAAAAATATGAATTTTGTTCATAAAAAGTATGAAAAAATTCTTATTTTTTACAAATAAATAACTGTTGAATTTTTTTCTTTGAGTGCTAAGAAACTATTCATTAAAAGGTAAGAATTAATTCATAATAAATATGAAATTTTCATTAACTTTCTAAAGGAAAGGCGAATGAATTGTACATACGGGTAAAAATTTGTTCTTAAAACCGAATCTTAAAATTTTTGTGAGAATTTTTCCATAGGAAAATATTTATGAATGCGAATTCATAAATGTTATGATTTATTCTTCAATAAATTTCTTTTTTTAATGAATTTGTGCTTACTTCTCATGTATTTTCATAAAAACTTAATGAATTTCAGGGTATGAATGAGATTCATAGTTTTTATGAACTATAATTTTTTCAGTGTGCAGACTGACCCATTCAACTTAGACGATGATCAATAATGCCGTCCTCCCCACCTAGAAGAAGTTGAGCTTGCCATATGCAACCTTAAATTAAATAAGACTGGTGCAGATGGCCTTGATGCCGAACTCTCAAGGATCTGGATGAATGGAACCTCAGTATCGTATGCCCGATCCTAAAAAAGGATACCCAGACGATTGCATCAATTATAGAGGAATAAGCCTCCTAGAGACCAGCTCTGCATAGTCATGTCTAGTTTTGGCATCCTTGCAAAACTCGTACGTTTGCAAGGATGATTTTGGAAACTCATGCTGCTCCGTGCTCCGTCAAGGTCGGTAAAGAGCTCACCGAAACCTTTTGTTGTCGAAAATGGCTTTAGGCAATTTAGGCAAGGCGACAAACTGTAATGCGATTTCTTTAACATCATACTTGAAAAGATTGTACAAACGTCAACACCAGACGAATCATCTTTCAAAAGTCTGTACAATTAGCTGCTCGCTTACGCAGACGATATTGCCACTTTTATGCTTTTGCGAGCATAAAAATAGAAGCGGCTAGAAAGGTTTGAAAGTTAATGAAGGCAAAACCAAATGTATGTTGTCATCAAACATGGACAGAGAACATCGACGAATTGTTCAAAACGTCACAATAAACAGACATGGTGATGCACATAAAGACGCACGGAAAACAACATCAGTGTGGAGATCAAACAGAGAACCACTCTTGCCAACGGTTGCTTCTTAGAAGGCAATTAAGAAGCAAAGACCAGGTAACTCTTTATGGACCTTATAATCATCCCAGTCCTGCATTACGGTCCGGAAGCGTGGACTAGTAGATGAAGAAACCCTTGGTCGTTTCGAATTAAATTTTTAGTCCCGTATGCGAAAATAATGTATGAATAAGAGGTATGAGCTGTACCGCTGTTAACGCAGATTTTTACATTATTTCGAGTTTTTAACTTGAGAGTAGGTCTGTTCGTTGAACTTTCCCCAGGGTTTACCCAGGTTTTCTTGACAACCCTATGAGTTGTCAAAAAAACCTGGGTTTTCCAATCCTCAAAAAACGCTAAACCACAAATAACCACACATCCCTATCATTTAAAAAAAAAATACATGCCATTTGACAGCCCTCAAATCGCCACACCAAAAAGCTAGGGCGAGTTTGGGGAAAACCTATGGCAAACCTATGGCTCAAAAAACACTCAATTTGACATTCAGGGCGAATTTAGGTTTCTCAAAAAACGCTTTGTGGCGACCCTAGGGCAACCCCAGGGCTTCAACGAACAAACCTAGTATCTACCTGCAAAAACGGGCGATTTAACACCTCTGGACTATTTTGAGGGGTTTTGTGAAATGGCTTTTCAACGCAGATAAGACCGATTCGGCTGACACATGGCCCCAAGTGTTTCAAAAATTGGTCACAAATTGGACCTGTCGGCTGGAATTTATTAGAGCCAGTCTGGCGGCCACTTGCGTGAAATAATTTTTTTTGACATAATGACAAACTCTAATCTGAACAATAAAACGAAATTTATTTCTTCTTGAAAACCTTTTTTCAAGGAACGGTGAAGAAGAGTAAAATAGGAGTACACCAAAAAAGCGTCCTGAATCTTTTGCTATTTATAACAGTAATTCACTACCTGACGTAGTATCAACTATACGGAACATCAAAGTACATCAAATATTCTTTGGTGACGATGGAATCATAAAAAGCGAAGGACCTACTCGTATATCTCCACAAGGAGCATTTAAGGCATGGTAAAATTTTAAGAAAGTAGTAGAGTACCGATCAAGTCCAGAAAAGACTGATTACTTGCGTTGCCCATTTTCTGATCTACACATGACTATTCCAAACTATTTAAATGGAAATGTTGTTCCTAAATTGGATCAATGATTAGTGAAACAACATGTGTCGTCAGACACCGCAATCATTACCAAAGAGAAAGGTGGATGAAGTGATGAGGTTGTTCCAGCATCTTCTTTGATATAGAAATATGGAAAAGACTCTATACATCGCGGTTGTACGTCCGGCACTCACACAACAGTTACCATTTTGGACAATGTACAAATAGTATGAGATTAAGTTGAAGGCAACTGAGAAGAAGATTCTCCGTAAGACAGCAGAAGTAAGAAAGCTACCAATCTAAATGCAGCAAAATGTAACGAAGCTTGATCGTATTAGAAGTAGGTACAAGAAGCTTCGGAAAACAGGTTTTAAACGGCTCGATCGGTATTGTCATGTTCAAAAGAGAAATCAGAGAACCCCGTCAAAAGGCAATGTCACACAATGTTCAGACACGATAGCGAAGAAACAAAAAGAAAGACAAACAAAACCACATTTACATTTGCAAATGCATTTATATAGACAAATGCAACGAAGTCTGGGTTTGGTTGGCCTCAGACATGCAATAATCCAGAACTGTGGTGTTCACCGACACTTCCGGAGGTCAAATCGGTGTGCCCCATGAACGGATGACGAGTGTGAAACAACTCAGTGGGAGAGCGGGTGAACCTTTGGAGATCACGATGCTGGTAACGCGAAAGAGTAGTTGATGTACTTTGATGTTCTGTACTTTATCTTTCAGCAGATAGTCAAGGACTGTAATAAACACCAAAAGACTCAAGACGCTTCCTTGATGTGTCTTCGAATTCTTCTGTGACTCCAGTTCGACATCTAATCTACGTTATCGCTTCTCCGTAAACATCCTCAATCATCCGCAAATATCCCTCTCGAACTCCTCGTTGTCTCAAGGTGACCCATATTAGATCTCGTGGTTCTCGATGAAATTCTTTTTCAAAAACAACATACTAGTTTTTAGAGGAATCACGATGTTTATCCATTTGGATCCTTTCTTTGAATTCCACCACAAAACAGCATTGGTTATCAGATAAGCTTTTTTTCACAGTCAGTCGGCTGCCCAATACCCGGTCAACTATCTTCAAAGTTTGAGACATCAGCTTGATCGAACGCTAGTTTTCGGAATTTCGTTAAGAAATAGGTGCTTCATAATAATGCACCTGAAAAACGGCACACTATAGACACATTTTCCAGACAAAATGTTTGCTAAACTCGATATAATTACGGAACCATGGTGTTCTGTTTTAAATGCGAAGCTGGAGCTGATCGTGACGGCTGCTCTCTGTTCTACAAAATATTTTCAAACGGTGCATTGGTTAAAATAAGTATGATGAATCTCAACTCAATTAGTAACTAAAAACAAAAGCTCAGCCTAAAAATTTACAAAAAAAAAAAACTTGAAAATTGTATAAGATTATGGAATATTTTGTGTAGCTGCTACAAATACTTGAGTAACATCCATGAATTGTAACATCCATGAGAAAATATCACTGTTGTATAGAACTAAGGCCTACATCTGATCCACACGAGTAAGGACACTTCCCTTTTGTTAGATTTATGATATTTTTGGCAAAAACGAAAACCCAATTAATTCTTCTTTTCATCCCTCTGGATTTATAGTCCTGAAAATGAGATTTCTAGGTGTCAGGTATGATGCTCATTTTTCCATTGAAAATCACACTGCCGCACAAAAGATGTTTCCGTCTCTACGATAATTGCGATAACTGTAACGAATAGCTGTTTACGAAAATGCTTTCCCCCTTTCGCTGATCGTATTTTCTTCTTTTGTTTGGTGAAAAGTAAAGAAAGAAAAAAATTAAACCTTTTTCCACAATTTTCCGATCGTGAATTTCTATGATCGGTTCGACGTTTGAATAAAAACGAAAGGATTGTCGGCCTTTCACCGGAAATGTATTGATTTCATAAGAATACAGCGACAAATTATTGTCACTGAAAGCGAAATTCAAGCGTAGTACGAATTGCAAAGAGATTTGCTTTTTTTTTCTTTCTTTTTTTCTTTATAAAAGAAACTGTCATTAAGCTGGAGAACCGGAAGAAGATATTTGTGCCACTGGATTTAATAAAAACCGCGCGCTGAACGATAAAGACTAAGGGAGGACTCCATGTGGATTGCATTGAAGGGCAGAATTTCTGAGCCAATGTAGAATATACGAGTGTGTATAGAAATTTGTAAAAATGTCGTATGGATTAGTTTCAGGTTCAATGGCATAGAACAGCATGTACCTTTGCCAATGTCACTTTTCTTTCAAATCAAACTGTGCTGCTACTGCGCAGTATTGGTTTGTTAACAAAAAGAAGTTCACTTCAATGTATAAGTATGACCTTATTCGCATAGCTCGGAGCGTTTTTTTTATTTTTTAAATAATGTAGAATGTAGAAACCTGTAGAGCGGAAAGATGAAGTAATGATGTAGGCTTTTTATATACACGAGGGAACGTCAAGTTGAACACAAATGAGTAGCTGAATATTTGACGAAGACTTAATAAAAAATAATACAAAGTGAAGTCTTTTGTGTAGAAGGTCAATGTGAGGATTTGTTCAAAAAGCTTTAAAGATTGCTGTACCTACCTATGTACAATAAAAGAACGTGTTCCTTTGAGACTTAAGTGTCTGTGCACGGCTCTTGAGAATAAAATTTCAGGTGGAAACAGTCATGGTCTCAGTTTGAAAGAAGTGAGTTCAGCAGATCGAGAGCTATTGCACCATAGAAAATAAGGGTTTGATGTGCACATCCAAGTTGTGAGCCCATATTTTTTATTTTCCAGTCAGCGCGTTTCTGAAAGAAAGTATCGGCTCTTGTTCATACCACTCTAACTTTTAACTAAGATCAGAAAATACAAACGATCTATAAACACCAACTAGTTAGTGACAATATGGACTTGGCTTATAAATGTGTAGATCCTTCCACCGTTTTTGGTATTTCCGATTGTATGATCTTTTTTACTCTTGCTTTCATCTTCATCTCAACTGCTGTCAACTTACTCTCATACTTTTTGTACTTTGTGAGCGATATGTGAGAACTGATCTTATACCCCAGTGTATAGTCATATTTTTAGGTAAGAAGGCATTTTTCGATCAGAAAACGAAAGAAACGGCTTCCGGATCTAAGGAGTAAACCGTTGTACACCTCAAGATTCAAGGACCAACAACAAAAAAATAGGTTGGCGCAACAAAGCAAACTACCACGGGGCCTAGGGCAATTATCACATCCATTCTCTGACCAATTTTTGAACTTTTTTTTGTCGATTCCAAACGGCTTATCAGGGCAAAACTTTTCATGATCATTCCACGCAACAGGCAGATATGCTAACCATTACGCCTAGGGGACTACTTCAAAAAAGGCAAACGATGAATCCCAAATCAATCTTCTCTCCGCTAGGATGAAACCTTATAAATAAAAGTAAACAGGGTGGCGCAACAGAGCGAGGAGCACAAGAGCCTAGCGAATTTCCGCCGGTTACGAACGACTTATCGAGAAAGCGCTTTTCATGGCAATGAATTTACTAACAGGGGACTGCCAATTCCCGTGCGCTACCCGTGGAAAAACATTTTTGCCTATTTTGGGATTCGAACCCCGAACTTTCGGGGTTAACAGCCATCATGCCACCGATTGACACGTCAGCGATCGATAAAAGACTCGTCTACTGTATTCTAAATTGCCAACATCCACTCGGATCAATGTCTTGTTGTAGCAAAAACATATACGAACGAAACTAATCTGAAACTGATCACATCCAAACTTAAAAAAATTCTGTGAATAGGAAGCTACAATCGTTAGATATGGAAAGTACATCCTCCGGGTCCTCCAATCAAGTTAGAAGCACAAAGTGTTCCTGATTTCTATATTGGTGGGAGTCTCAATCACTGAAAGACAGGTAGCTGCAATAATAACAGGCCATCTAAAGAGCCTAATAAACCATGTGCTGTTGCAAAAAAAAAAAAGCAGCTCGTGAGCTCCGCAAAGAAGAGAAGAAAATCAACACCGTCTCAAGTTAATAAACGGTCAACTCATGAAATATCTTGAGGAACGAAAGCTTCTTAATGACCGACCGACGGCACGGATTTCGTAGCAAAGGTCCACTGGTGGTTTGATGGCATATCCCACCGAAAATTGGAACCCATCTTTACACAGTTTTCGGAAAAGTAAAATTAATGCGGTTTATATTTCGAAGGCATTTGAAAGAGTTTCGCATCAAGCTCTCTTTCGAAAATGCGTACAATTGGTAGCAACGAGTTTGTTCTTTGTTGGATTAGAAGTTACCTTTCAGATCGTTCAAAACAAGTCGTACTGAACAGTTTCAAGTCTGATAATTACCTTATAAGTGCTGGTGTACCTCAGGGCTCCGTTATGTCTTCGACTGTATTCCTTATTTTCATAAACGATCTCGTGTCTGAAATTTCTATTCCTCCTAACTATTTTGCTAATTTGCAGACGACTCAACCTTAGATTGCCATATTCATTCTCGAATTAAGTCCCTGCATTTCGGATGTTGAACTGGACTAACACTCGTTCGTACTGTGTTTTATAACATTATGAGGGTGTGCATAACCCTTTGATGAAGAAAGAGCATGAGATGCGCTTCATTCGAGTAATTGATAAGTGCCATGATTGGAGCATGAATTGAATGTTCCAATAACATCCGTTGGTGATTAAAGGGTAAAAAGTTTATGTTAAATTGGCAATTGACACACCTCAAACTTATACAAACGAAGAGCAGCGAGAAAACCACAATTTTAAGGTAAGTAACAAAGCGTACACTTCGTCTTAGGTGGCGCAATCAAGTGAAAGGGTAAATCATCCACCCAACTGGAAGTGAGAAACTGGAATGATTGGGGATCCGGGGAAGTAAGTTGATGAAAGAGCTGGTCGGTTCATCAAAAATTGGAACGTCCACCGATGTAAAAAGAGTTTCAAAGCGGTCTTGGTTATCCTCGATCAATTCAAATTTCTATCAACGGAGAAAATCTTTTTCATGTGTGTGTGATTGTGCTTTGAGCTTGTTTCCTGTCAAAACGCGCATCTGCTTCAACCTGCTCACACAGAGTTTGGGTTTCTTGGTTCTTCCATGATGCTCAATCAATATTTTAGAAATTAATGTAAACATTTACGGTTTGTTCATTCTGTTTCATGACTCATCTCCGTTGCATTAGCCTCAGAGGATTGATACATATTTGGATTTTGTTTCAATATTTGTGAAGAGGGTTTTTTATGGTTAACCCGCCTATTAGACAGTATAAACAACTTCCTAAGCTGTGAAGTTATTTTCAGTTTATTCGATACTCAAAAAAATATTTTGTCAAAGTCTGATATGTTTGTTTCTTATCCCATATTTCAAATTGACAATTTCGTGCCACTCACTTTGAAGTTTGAACACATGTGTGATGCACATTTCTTTCAACATTTCTCCATAGAAGAGGTACACACTACACACATTTCGAAAGGAATGTGAAAACGTTACGATCATGTAAACGGGCACGAATAATTTCCAACATCCCTTAAAAAATCGTAAGTATCAAAAAAAAATATTCTTTCCGATTATTGGTTTCCCGTAAAAACAAGCCAAAATTCTTATTAATCATTCGTACAAGAAAACCAATAACACAAAAAGTATGCCGAATTTTCAACCCGAATAGTCCCACATTTACCAGTCCACTCAGCAAGAAGCACTTCGCTTACTGTCCACCTTAATTCCATCAAATTAATATATGACATTCATCTTGCCATTGATTCCCATTATAGTTTCAATTATGGCACGTATTGATGAAGTAAGTGCACACGCATCTTATATCACCTCCAATTGGAGAATATAAAAGTCCGGCAGGGATTAACCTCATCTAAGAATATTATACAGAGAGAGTGTGAGAGACTGCTGCTATGACAAGTCACGGCTCACGGTTGCTTCTGTGCTTGTCCGGACAATAAGCAGCTTGGAGCATAATCCTGAATTTATGGTGGTAAATATTTTGACATCATCATCGCAAGCTCTGTGGTCTCTGAGATGGTGTGATCCGATAGTGTTATTGCATTTACATAATGCTTACGTTTTTCATTTGAACAACCAGCTCTCTTGACACAAGAAGTAAGACAGAAGACAGTGCAGTCAGTGGCAGTCGAAGGCGAGATGGAGATTATGGAGTAATCTGAACCTGGTAACCTTCGTGAGTTGTTGATAGTTTTTTTTTTTTTTTTTAACAACATGAAAAACCTACTTATGGATTTTGTAAAGAGTTGAATCAGCACTTTGAGCTCCTAGGATCATGTTACTAGTTTGTATTTGTTGTATACTCAAGTGCGATGACAAGTTAAGTGGAAGTGCCACTGAAACCAATCAATCTCTTCTCGAGATTCATTCGATCAGTAAAAGTGGCAATTGTTATTGAGTTCACACCCCCAAACGAAAAATAGGGGAGGTTCAACCTCTTTGATTGATAAAAAAAGGATCGCGTTGACAGTTCTAACTAATAACATGTTGCACTAAAATCGACTGAATCCCTTTTTATGACATCTTCTAAATGTCAAAATAGCGTCCATGTGTCGTCTATTTACACACAGCACCATATGTGGATCTTGGCTTGGCATGTAAGACCCTGGATGCATTGGAGTTGGCTGCTAAGTAAATTATATGGAAATCAACTGATATGTTGCAACGTGTGTTGCTCATGCAAACAAAATAGTATGGTATTATGGTTCTGTGAAGCATGAAATGAGAATAATTTTCAACATGTGGCGTGTTGTAGAGCTAGCTATAAGCGAATCAGCCTCAGAAATGAAAAAAAATAATAACAAAAAGGCCTATGAGAATTTTATATTTAAAAAAAAAAGTTCAGTTGGTATTGATGCGTTTGATTCCATAATAACTATGAAACGAAACAAAAAAAATGTGTCGAACGAAGTTTCGAATTGCAAAATATGTTAAAAAATCTAACTTGATACAGTATACAGCCACAAACTTATATTTTTCGAGTTGTAGCTATATCCAAATAACTAGTGTCCTTTTTAAAGAATTTTCCTTTTATTTCTGTCATTTTAGTCGAATTTAGGCAAGAATCTCAGAATGTGAGATACCTAGCTGTATAAACTTCTATTTTGGCATCCTAAAAGTTCTCTAAAAACCTACGTACTTATTAAAACCAAAGGTCAGAGGTAACAAAAGAATTATTTTGCACAAATATTTCGTTTCCTACTGTTTTTTTTTTTTTCCTATTTGTGTATGTAACTAATGATTTACTTTCCGTTTCTGACTTATTGCATATGATATGAAAAACAAACTTGCCATAGCTCTTGAAATTGTACGTCTGTTATTAACGAAAATACGATTCAAAACTAATAAATAACCGAGGCTTTTTTTTTTTGTTGGAGGTTTTTAAAATACCAGCTGGAACACTCAGACCTAAATACCGGTCCATTGTACTGCCAGATAGCAACCTTCTATTTGTTATAGCTTTCCAGATGTTCGGAGAAAAGCCAAAAGACGCTGCCATGATAAGGAGCCTCAGTTACCAGCTCTCACCATGTCTTCGCCGAGTATCTGTAACCTCATGCGAGAAAAAGCAGGACATTCACAGAGGAAGTGCTCTGCGGTGTCCTCATCTTCTCCACAAGATTTACAGAGTGTGTTTAAATGCTCGGCAAAAGAGAAGTCAATAAGTTTTCTACAGTCTTTTCTGCTAAGAGCTAGCAAAAATGTTGCAGTCTTCTTACTATCGTTCGGGAGCATACGCTTGGTTTGTCTGCATCCAATGGAGGCATGCCATCTACGGTTGTGCTCTTCACAGATCCAATCGTTGATTGAAGCCCTTACTGAGGACGCTGGCAGACCTAGCGACGGTTCAGGTCCTGAGAAAGCTCTCTGAGATCCCTGCCTATCGAGTTCATCGGCGATCTCATTTCCAGTTATGCCGTGATGGCCCGGAACAGAAATGAGACTCAAGGAATTTAGTCTTTCGATCGCATTCAGAGAGCTCTTGCATTCCTGGATCGCTTTCGAAGTGGTAAGATATTTGAGAAGGACCTGAAAAACAGCTTGGCTATCGCTGCAAACAAAGATACTTCTACCCGTCCATCCATTGTTCGTAACGTGGCCCTAGGCCATTAGGATAGCATATGCCTGCGTTTGGAAAACGGATGCGTATGATCTCAAAGATGTATGCAGTCGTATGTCGTCGTTCTCCACAAAGACACCAGCACCAGAACCCTCGTAGGTTTTGGAGCCATCTATGAAGATAACAGTTCTTTCCAGGTTCAGATTCTGGTGTGAACCAGTCCTGAACCGAAGGAAAGTTGACTGAGTAGTTTTGACGCAGTTTGAGCCTTGGGATCATCGTGTCAGACGGCATATCCATTAGACGTGAGTCAAAAGATATGCTGCTTGCGAGCTCCTCAAAGCTCTAGTGCGAATTGTGCCAGAGACCACATCTGTTTAAACGAGAAATGGTCTTGAGAGTACACCCCATGATGTATGTATCAAAGGGAGGAAGATTCAACAGTGCGTCGAGGGGTCTATGAAATAACTCCCACGAAATAAGTCCCACTTTTAAAAACGAAATAAGTCCCACCAAAAATTGCAATTTTGAAAGTGGGAGTTATTTCGTTTTTAAAAGTGGGACTCATTTCGTCAATTGGTGGGACTTATTTCGTTACGCGTTTTTATTTTAAGTGGGACTTATTTCGTTTTGAGTGGGAATAAATTCGTTTTGTAAAGTGGGAGTTATTTATTTTTTTCTTATGCAAAAAGTTATATATTGGACTTTTCGTAAAAGGGACAACCATAATTGGTTGTGGGACTTAATTCATTTAAGAAATATATTATTCAAGGGGGAGTTATTTCATTTTGAGTGGGAGTTATTTCATTTCAAGTACATTTTTAAATCATTTCATTTTGGTGGGACTTATTTCGTTTTCAAAAGTGGGACTTATTTCGTGGGAGTTATTTCATTTTTTTAAGCAATTTTTGGTGGGACTTATTTCGTTTTTAAAAGTGGGACTTATTTCGTGGGAGTTATTTCATAGACCCGCGTCGAGAGCAGCTCCCGGTGTGCTGGGGAAGGCCCCCGTAACACCAAGACAAATTGTTCTTTGAAGTTTGGCAAACGAGGCAATAACGTATTTACGCGAGAGCTTATTCCACCAAACAACTGACGCATATAGGAGATGATTGGTCTTATCATAGCCGTATAGATCCAAAGGACTCTTTTCGGTGAAAGACCCCATGTCGTGCCAAATGCTCCTTTACATTGCCAGAAAACTGACAGTGCTTTAGTAGTTTTAGACTCGATGTGCTTAGACCAAAGAAGTTTGTTATCCAGGATCACTCCAAGATGTTTGACTTCATTTGAATGTTGACACCTTTAAGCGTTAGTTGGGTCAGACCAGTCAATTTTCTACGTCGCGTGAAGAGGACAACGTCGGTTTTAAGAGGATTGACGGAGAGACCGTTTCTAACACACCAGGTGTCAATCATATAAAGCGCAGCCTGTGCTCGGGAATAGACAGCTTGGAGGCTGGAGCCAACCGAGAGCACGGCGACGCGACGTCGTCTGCATATGCTTGGGCATAAACGAGGCTAGTAGAAAGTAGTCCTTGAAGAAAAAGACGGTCTTTGCTATTCAATTAGTGTTCGACCGAAGCTTCGGCTTCGGCCATATTCGGCTAAAAAATTTGCAATCGGCTAATCTTTCGGTTTCGTTTTTGGTTAACGTGCGTCCTGGTAAGCGCTGAAAAAAATTCAATTTCGTTTTTTGTAGAATTATGCTCTAACCGTGCGTGCTCTGCCCTCTATCTCGAAAACTGTTCAACGTTCAAAAAAAAACTTTTGAGTTAAAAGTTGTAGAGAATCTAACCTGCTACAATATTGAGACTGGACACAAATAGTAAAACACCAATAGGAAACGAGATGTTTTCGAAAAATCTTTTTTTTTTTTACCTTTGACCCTTGGTTTTAATAGATGCTGACACTCTACAGTGTGTAGGTTTTGAGACAACTTTTATGATGTCAAAATAGAAGTTTATACAAATTTACTGGACTGGCTGGACTATTCAGATTGACTAAAAATGAAAAAAAAAAATGGTTTTCTTTGAAGCCATGGGTTGCCACAAAGCGTTTTTTGAAACATCTAAACTAGCTCTTTCTAACTGAGTGTTTTTGAGCCCTGTGGTGACCTAGGTTTGCCTAACCATGTCCTAGGTTTTTGCTGGTGCGAGTTGAGGGCTGTCAAATCTCATGTATTTTTATTCAAATAACATTGATGTGTGGTCATTTTGAGGTTTAGTGTTTTTTGAAACCTGGAAAACCCCAGGTTCTTATGTTTTCCTTGATGTTTCTAAAATTCGAACCATGAACCCTCCAGTTAATACGCAGACACGCTTACCATTACGCCACAGGTATTAAGCAACTACGAGTGCGAATGCAAAATGTGAGCGGGATCGTACAAAATTACGGGTGCACAGTCCGAATACAAAGAACACTAGCAAATGAAAAACTAGGTGAAAGCAAGAAAAATTTATGTGTGCGTATGCACATGCCAGTACAAAAATAGGCAAAGTTCGCCTGCATCGGTTCCTTCGGTGCTACCGAATCGAGTAAATTAGCTTCTAAGTTGACAATCCCTTGGGAATATGGGAATGGATGGATGTCTTTGTAACTCGATGATAACACCGCATTATATTGGTGAAAAGAAAATCATGAAATCCGTCCAGTCGTTTTCGAATTCACGTGTAAAGATTGATAGCAAATAGTCTGTTCAAAGCATGTGTTTGGGTCTGCACCTGCGATGTCTTAAAGGAGTTGTGCATATTATCAGAAGTTTCACTTCTACTGAGTTTGGTCACACAAATACTTACACACTTTTATTATTAGAATGATTCACACTTGATTTGGGGCAACATCCTTACAGAGGCAAAAATATTTTTCAGCTGGTATCGCCTTTCGCGAGCAATCGGCAAGTCCTTCGTTAGTAAATTCATTGCCATGAGAAGCACCTTCTCGTTTAGCCGTTTGGACTCGGCAGGAAATTGTAAGTCCTCTCCATTTCGTCACAAGGCAAGGTTGTGAGAAATGCGCTAAGCCCTGAAGCTCCTCGCTCAATTGCGCCACCCTATTTATTTATTTTTATTTTATCCAAAACGAAAACACAGCTGTATTCACGTCCTATTTTGTTCCATTCTGTTAATAACTTTTACACAGAAATGATAAAAAATCTTGATTATTTTTTTCCCGTAAAACCTTAAGCAATGCGTATCCTACTTATATCCATTAGAAAACTGCATTCACTTTCAATCAAATGACAAAATCTTGATCATGACAAGACGGCGAAATCAAAGAGTGCATGTTATTTTCTTTAAATTTCACCCTTCAGAGGATACACATGAACCTAAATTTCACTGAGATCATTTTTGCATAATAATTTCAAAAGAACAAATTGCTCATTCAGCCAGAATTGCAGAGATCACACTTTGGTGTGGATGTTCGATTGTTGACAGAGTTCATAATCTCCTGCTGGTAAACAATGATAGTGTTTCGACAGCTTTGTGTATGGATTTTTCTGTTGTTATCATTGTAAATCACTGTCATGGATATCCATTTGGAACACCCAAATAGTGAGTGCAGTATTATTTGAAGACTTCATTATCTCGTTGGGTGACAGAAGAAACACATTATCTATTCTTAAAGTCATCGAGCTGTGAAGTCTTAGAGCGGATATTGCATTCTTTTCCTGGATCCTGGTGCGAAAGTCCATAATTCACTTTGCCAAAAAGTAAATGTGAAGAATAGAAGTCTATTATTTGACATAAGTATACAGATTCTGCAAAACGTGAGAGATTGCAAAATTTCTAATCGGCATTCTCTCGGCTTCTAGACGCAGAGCGTTTATATGAACACTTTTACTTACGATTTATAGGTATGTAGTATTGTGCTGGGGTAATTTAATAATTCTTGTACCTTCTCTGCTGAGTCGACTTTTAAGTCAAATCAAATCAGTTGTTCAGATTCGCTCTGTCTATGATCTTTTGGTACGATCTCAGCAGATTTGCTATATTTTGAACTACTCACTACTACCCAATTAAAAATGTGTAGCAATCAGAGCTGAAAAAGTAGGTTCAAATAGTAACACACCGCAAATTGAAAAATTTTCATAAATATATTTGCAATTTACACATAAAATCAGGATAGTGCGAGCCCATCCCTGAATGAACAAATTCTACGAATGACAAAAGGGATATGTTATTCACAAAATTTCCCGAAATAAAATTGTATGCTTTTAATTAGCAAAAAATCGAAAATAGACCAAACGGGAGCTCCTAAAAGTAGAAAGAAACGTACTTTCGACTTAAAGTAGCATCGAGATGACAGATCACAGATGGCAGATGACAGATAACTGTGACAAATGACGGATGACAGAAGGTAGAATACAGGTGACTAATGCCAGTTGCCAGATGATAGAAGGCAGAAGACAGATGACAGATGACAGATGACAGATGACAGATGACAGATGACAGGTGACAGATAGATGACTTATTACATATGACAGATGATAGATGACATATTACATATGACAGATGACAGATGACAGATGACGGATGACAGATGACAGATGACAGATGATAAATGACATTTAGGGGAGAGATAATAGATGAGATATAACAGACGACAGAGATAAATGACGGATGGCTGATTTTTAATGCAAAAAATTGATGAATTTCTTTAAAAATTCAAAATTCTCTGGTCAAGTTTGGCACAAATTCGCTTTCGAAAAGCTCTTTTCTTACACGTCTGAGGCCGCTATCAGAATCCAACGACATCTCATAAATTTCATAAAAGAAATAACCTTTCTGAGTGTAGAATCTGTCTAACAGTCTTTAAATTTTTTGGAAGGAGAAACCCAGCCCCGGATAATGATTGTTGCATTAAATTTCCAATATTTTCAACGGTTTCCTAACACTTCAGAACTTTTTTTTTGAAATTTGAACTATTTTTTGTGAAGCATTAGTATCCCAAGGCATCATTTGAACTCATTTGTTGTGCTACTAATATTGGACTATCGTACCAAAATTTAGAAAAAAAGTCCAGTTAAAAATAAAACGATTAATATGGCAACTCTATCGCCTTCAGATAAGTCGCTGTGTACATGACGTTGCATCCTTGGATTGGATTTCGCAACTTTTAAGACGACTATCGCCAAAATTCTAAGTACTTAAGAAATGTGTTAAAGAACCTTAAAAAGTTACCCGAATTTATAAGACGATAGTCAAGTAGCTGTCCTTCAAACGAAGCAAAGTTACATGAAACAATATTTGGACGACACAATAGGGAATTGAACGATAATCGTCTGAAAAGTTGCAGAATCACAGCACCTTTATCCCTGGGCAAATTCAGTCAAGAAGAGACTAAATTTGCTTAGAAATAAGTTGTTGGGTCGCTTCGTCACTGAATTAGCCTAGCAACAAATGATAGCTAAATCATAAATAACGATGTTTGGAGTTTTTTTTTTCTTTTTTTAACTGAAATGAACAGTAGTTTCAAAGTTCTGCTGCTCTTTTGTAATTAACTTAAATGTCATATTCATCTTATTTTATATATACATGCTGTATATGCTTATATGCTACCAACACGCGACCAGAGTTGTACCTCTACCGCTCAGGTATATCGTTCTTTAGGTTTTCGATCTCTTTTGAACGCAGAAAAAATACATAGAAACTTATAGAAACAAAAGACTTCAATTGCTGCCACGGCAAAAAAAAAATATTCAAAAAAAAACACCCACTTCCGCTTGGGACTGTCAAAACCAAGTTCAGATCTTTATGGTCTATGGCAAGACCTATGCCAATCTTATATTTCTTACAAAGGATGGATCACATTAACATCATACTTTTTCTTTCCTTTGAATCACGCGTAAAACAAGACCCTATTCCTGCATAAAAATAAAGAAAAAAAAAAACACTTGTTGAACTGGAGATCCTATATTTCAGGAAGCAAAATGGGAAATTAAGAACAAACGAAGAGGAAACGTTTTCACTTTCAATAGACGCGCGCCGCCGACGCAACATAAAACGTATGGACTATTCAATTCTTGTGTCTGATTGTGCGTTTTCTTTTAATAGATTTGAAGTGGATCAAGGCTTTTTTTTTTGGTCGGACGAACATCTATTATAGATTTTCGTTTTTGCGTGTCTCAAGATATGCTCTATTGTGCATGTTACGACAATTTGATGTATCATTTGTTGTTCTTTGTCCTTTAAGAAACATGAGACACTTGTTCGAAATTTGTTTTCAAATACTTGATGTCGTCGTTGAGTTTGCGTATCCGCAGGAATCGAGCCGAACGCGTGGATATTTTTTTAATTTATGTACAGCTGTGAGAGGTAGGAGATGAGGATCAATACCCATTTTTTTTACTCAAACATCAATGTCAATCCAAATTGTCTCGTACGTTAAGTCTATAATTTTCACAATTAAATCTGGACACAGGCCTAAGTTTGTGTATTTTGACCTATTTATGCTTTGAGAAAAGAACTGTTGCTACATTCTATATAAGAACATGGGCCTTGACTCTGGTGCTGCTTTGAAAATACATTGACTACCTCATAATCTTTTCAAATTTCAAAACATCAGAGGAGATGCGTATGTTTCATTTTATTCTTCTTACGATTTTCAATAAATTCTCCAAAAGACGTTTGACCAATGCTGCCAGCCTAAAATTCTCCGTCCAGAACCAAATACACGTTTAAAAAGCACATTATTTGTTTACATAGTCAAGTGATCATTTAAATATTTCTAACCTTAAAATGAGCTAGTGATTATTTACATATAAAAAACTTGTTGGTACAGCTCCAAAAACATACTGAATCATGTTATTTAGACATCTAGTAATTCAAAAAACAGGAAGTGATCATCTAAAAATCATTGGATCAATGATTCTTTTCCTCGTAATTTTTTTTTTTAATAAACGCATCTGTCAGTCACTGCGATTGGTTTCACCATTTAGACGGTAGATCCTTGTGTTAAATTTTCAGCGCCAACATGATGTGATGAATTTTTTCTGCCTTTATATAGATTCTAATTTATTAATCAATCATTCACTCACGGCTTAACTCACCATGAAAAAACATTTTACAAAGTAAATTCTTTTACTTTCTTGTCCTTACAACCTTTGTGGTGTGTAGGTATTTTACAATTTTAATGAATATCTTCTTAGTGGGGAAGATAAACGTGGATTTTATTAGTAGAATGGCGTGGAAATACATCCGATGTCCGACAATGATCTGCAGGTGCGATAGATCGCGTCTTTTTTCATGGTTTTCCTGATTACAAAACCTATGCCTTCCTTGGAACAGGGTTTTTTTTATGCATTTGATAGTTATTTGTGATGGTAGTAAAAGTTTAGGAAAGCAACAAATTATTTTAATTTAAAAAAGATCTTAAAAAAAAATCTACTAACGTTTTGTCTTCTCTGAAGAACCAATCTAAGAATATACACACTCCGATACAGAGAGGCCCCACAACCCGCTAAAGGAATTGATACCTATTGCGGTATTTACCACAATACATAAGTTCACAAACAACTTTCTTCATAGTGTATTTTTACTTGTGATTAAGGGTACTATACGGCAAGTTTTGTAATAATGAAGAAATAAAAAATGTTAAGATAAAACTTTTAAATATGACATTACGATGATAGAGATTACGAAAAAAGTCCTCCAGTTCTGTCTCCATGTCTGTGTGTTTGTATGTTTGTCTGGCTGTATGTTTGTCTGTCCGTATATCTACAGCCTGAACCGCCAGACCTATTTTCTTCAAAATTTGCAGTTAGGGTATGTGAAACAGCCTAGAGGGTTTTAGGATTTGGTTCACTAGGTCTTGAAATAATGGTACCTGCTATCTAAACGATATGATAATACTTATTTCTCGAAAACTACTTCAACGATTTCGATTAAATTCTGTGGGAGGTATTAGTTTTAAATTTTCTTTCTTATAATGCAAAAAATATTTTTGAAAAAAGTCTTAAATCGGTACCTTCTATAGTATCGTTTTTTAAAAACCTACTTTCTCATTAATGGCTCCACGATTTAGGCAAAATTTAAAATTTAATAAGTCTTCGGCAGCTTGAGATAGATTGCATATTGACAAGTGAACAATTTTAATTCTTCAATTTTTTATAAATTTTATAAAAGAAAATAATTTTTTGAAATAACTTCAAAAGTGTATCTTTGGTTTTGCTAAGACAATAACTTCTGGTAAGATCTTAAGCTTTGCATACAGTGAAAATAGAAAACCATTTTTTTAAATTTTTAGTACCTACAAGTGTAGTTTTTATTTTTGCGCTAAAAACCTTCGATTTCAGCGATTGCATAATATGTATCGTTTCTTAAACTGAGTTAAGATAGTCTGGTCAATTAAGACATAAAAATTGTGGCGAAATAACAAAAATTCCCACAGAGCCAACATTTTGTGGGTGCTCCATTAAAAACAAAGTATTAAAAGTCCTCATAAAAATCCGGGATAGAATGTCAAAGTTTGTTGGATTTTTCTCCGAAATGTCAAGTTTTATAAAAAGAAATATCCACATACTAAGTTGATTTTGAAATTCTCTATAAAAATGGTCCATGTGGATTTTTTTAGAGTTAAGAGTTAAGAGTTAAATTATATGCTCAATGAAACATAATCAGGTACTTAAGACAAGTATAAATGCCTATTTGTGTGTCTATTGATTATGTTATACTTTTCTCAAAACATTTGCTCAAAAGATAATCAGTCCGTAACTACAACATGGCTTTGAAATACATTATGTCTGTTCTATTGTCCGTTAGCTTCGTTCATATAATTGTTCTTTTAAGTGCTAAAGGTTCAAGCCATTATACGTACTTATTACAAGCAACTATCATTTAAGTTATTTGGCTTATTGATATCTGGAAAAAATGGCTCAGCTTGGCTTTATTTGCTATAAACTTTTAACTGAAGTGGTCGTTGAATTTCAACTTTAATGTAGGATAGTGTGGCGAGGGTGGATAGTTCGCTGAGTATTTAAGAACTCGAAAGTTCTATACGATACACGTGGATTGCAGAAAAGAAACCATTTCACATTAGCATAAATGCTATTCAACACTTGTATCGAGTATTCCATCAAGTTCAAACATGGCTTGGTAATTAAGTAAACTCAGAAGACTGGGGTTTGGAATTTGATTTTGAATTTCACTCCCAACTACCACTGGAAAACTCTCCAACATTTTTTTTGCAACCACAACAAAGATTGTAGTTCCAATGGTGGCTGTAAAAAAGTCGGGTTGCTGTGCTTTCCAGCGTTTACCAATTGTCAAGGTCAGTACTGCTCATCATAGAGGAAGATTCCCCCGTACCAGGTTCACTACCTCACATAAATGTGTCGTGCTGGAAATGTTTAAATATCATGTAAAATGTGACTCTTAAAATCGCTATATCTCAAGAGGTATGGCAACTCTTAGAAAAAAATCACGAGGCCCATTTTCTAGAGGATTTCAAGACCAACAACTATGTCCAAAGTTATTTTTTTTATTAAACTTACTGTTTTTGAGAAAAATTAAATTTTGGCCTTTGACCCGGAATAAGTTTTTTAGCACATAGAAGATTGATGACGACTCAAGCTCTCAACAAAATGTTGGCTCTGTAGAAATTTTTTGTATTTCGAATGTCTAAATTGACTGCACTACAATGCTAGCCGCGACTAACTTTAGCTAGCGAAAATCCCTGCCGGTCTACCGGTACACTTCAAAGCCAGAGCTTTCAAGAAGTTACCTGTCCAGCATATTTCTTGTTTGACATCGAACCTTCATAGAACAAAATTTAGGATTAGTTCTAGATCCATCGAAGGAAAGCTGAGAATCGTTTAGCTTGGACGATAAAATCACCTTTATAGCACAGCATTAGCTCTTAGAGGACTAAATTTTTACCAAAGGAACTAACGAAATTGGCCTGCAAGATGTTGGAATTGTAAAAGGATTGTCCATTTACACGAAGTAGGCCTTCTGATCAACATCGTAGAAGCAAGAGAATCGAGTCGCAAGGTGGATAGAAAGATTTCACACTATGACTATACTGTAACGTTAACCCAACATTTTATACCAATTTCCTAATCGAAAAACGTTCAACCGAAAACACAACTGGCAACACTATAATGGAATGGTATAAATGACAGGCGTTGCTTGTAAGCCAGTGTGTGTGAGTGTAGAGATGCTTGACAGCAAATGTGGGGACAATGTAGAAGTTACTGGAGAGTTCTAGATGGCATGTCATTCGATATAAATAGCCCGCCCGAGGCAACCAGAGGGCAGTTTTGTTTATAGAGTGATAAAGTTAAGAGTAAATACAAGTGATAGTCCAAAAGTCGAGTTGAGTTCGAATAAAGTGTATATCGAAAGTAGATACTGAATAAAGTGGTAGAATTAAATTGAAAAGTAGAGTTTTATTTTTGCGAACTAAGCGCACGTTACATTGGTGTCAGAGGTGTAAATAAAACTTATTTGACTAGTAAAGTGTAAAAAAAGAAAAAAAAGTAAAAAGAAAATAATAATACAGTGAAAATGGGTAAGTTGTTAGAAGAGCTCACTTGCATTGAGCTTAAAAGTGAGTTAGGTAAGCGAAATCTTTCTAGAGCGGGATCGAAAAATGAGCTCGTCCTGCGCTTACGTAACTATTTGGAACAGCAAGGGGAAGACGTGAACACTTTTGTTTTTGAAACAGAAGTGGAAGAAGAGGAAGTAAGTGAAAATGTAGATTTTTCTAGTATGATGAAACTTTTGTTAGAACAACGAAACGAGCAAAAGAAGGAACAGCAGAATGTTCTCGAACAACTTGAAGCACAACGAAACGAACAAAAGAAAGAACAACAGAACATTCTCGAAAGACTCGAGGCGCAACAGAATGTTTTGGAAGGCCAGAAAAACATTCTAGAAGGCAAATTGGGCAACATTGAGAAAAATGTATGTGCCCTTGACGAACGAGTTGAAGGTGTGGAAAAACAGCTTTCTGTTGTAGAGAATCGTTTGGAAAGCCGATGCGATAACCAGTTCTCTCTTCTGTCCAAGGAATTAGACCAGATCCGGAAAATAAAAATTCGAAAATCTGCTGGAGAGTTTGCAAGGAAAAAGGAGATGAAACCCCCAACATTTGATGGACAGTCTTCTTGGCCAGTCTACAACAGACAATTTGAGGCAGCCGCGACAACAAATGGCTGGGATGACGAAGACAAGTACATTGCACTGACTCTTGCTCTTAGAGGACCAGCAGCTGAATTACTTCAAACAGTTCCAGCTGGTAAGAGCGGCGATTTCAGTTCTCTCGTGGCAGCTATAGATAAACGCTTTGGAGATAGCCATTTGAAAGAAGTCTTCCGAGTCCAACTCAATAACAGAGTCCAGAAAAGGGGTGAAAGTCTACAGCAGCTCCAGGCAGACGTCGAAAGACTGGTTCACCTTGCATACCCGGATGCTGCAGAAGAAATCATCAACCAGCTAGCTGTTGAGTCCTTCGTTCGTGCCATTTCCGATATACATCTTCAGAGGTCTGTGCGAACTGCTAGAACACGTACTCTTTCCGAAACTTTAGCATTCGGATTGACAATTGAAGCAGCAGAACAGGCTTCTCAGGGAGTACATCGACTTAGAGAGGCCATAGTCGAAGAATGCTCGTGCCAAATAGCTGAAATACAAAAGAACCGGAGCGGACTAGCAAGATGTTGGAACTGCAACAAGACCGGGCACTTACAGCGTCAATGCCGACTACCACCAAACAAAGTTGTCAACATTGTGGAAGCAAGAGATCCAACCCAGAGCAAGGTAACAACAACACCAGCGTTGCCTATCAGCCCGTTTCCCATCAGGGAAACGAGTAAGAACCAACTTCGAGGGGCAGAGGCTGGTTTCTTGTATCGATGGCCCCAAAACCACCATCCAGGTCTCCCAGACCAAACGCGACAACAAAAGTCTGACTGTGGAGACTACTATTAACGGGAACAAACATGTGGCTACCATTGACACCGGTGCCACAGCATCCATAGTACGTCGAGACCTAGTAAAGATGACGTGGCTCCATAACACCAATAGCTACCGTCTAAGAACCGCAACGGGAGAAGCAGCAAGAGTATATGGAGAAGTGTGTCTCAAGATCCGACTGGCCGATCTAGTGTTTACTCATCAATTCCTGGTGGCAGATATATGTGACGAGTGCATCATTGGAATCGACTTTATGAAACAGCACGGAGTTATTTTGGATATCGGTAATCAAGTTTTGAAATACCAAAATAAAGAAATTCCAATGACCTATTCGAATGAAAATACGTCAACACTGAGAACTGTCATCACGGAAGATCTGATTCTGCCTCCTTCTTCTGAAGTGTTCGTTTGGACAAAACTGGAAGGTGAGTTTGGCAGCCTTCGATACCTCATGGTGGAACCAGACCCAGAGTGTTCCTCCCAAAGCGTCATCATTGGGAAAACACTGGTAGCACCGAAAAACAAAATGGTCCCCGTACGATTACTAAACACCAGACCGTACGATGTAAAGTTGAAGAAAGGAGAAGTCGTTGGACGTTGCGAATCGGTTGCAGCAATTACGAAGATCACAGACGAGGCCCCGAGAAAAACGTTAACTCCGGAGGAGCTCATAACCATCAGAGCTAAAATACTGAGTTCATCCAACCTTGATCACCAACAAACAAGGATGGCTGAAAATCTCCTACAAGAGTACACTGACATCTTCGCATCGAAAAAGGGACAATATGGTAGGACACAGTTGGTGCAGCATCGCATCAACACAGGAGATGCAAGACCGATTCGTCAACCCGCAAGACGCCTTCCACTGGCCAAACAAGGTGAGGTTGAGGAAATGATAACAGCAATGAAAAAGGACGGTCTTATCGAAAATTCCAAAAGTCCTTGGGCGTCACCAGTGGTGCTAGTGAAAAAGAAAGACGGAAGCACTCGTTTTTGTGTGGACTACCGAAGGCTGAATGATGTAACTAAGAAGGACAGCTATCCCCTGCCGAGAATCAGTGATACCCTGGATGCCATGGAGGGAGCGCAGTGGTTCTCGACGCTGGACCTGAAGAGCGGATATTGGCAAGTTGACATCCACCCTGATGATCGGGAAAAGACGGCGTTTTCTACAGGTAATGGGCTCTGGCAGTTTAAGGTTATGCCGTTTGGGCTATGCAACGCTCCGGCAACATTCGAGCGTTTGATGGAGTGCGTTCTTCAAGGACTGACGTGGAAAGCTTGCCTAGTCTACTTGGACGATGTCATTGTTTACGGGAAAACATTTGACCAACATTGTAAGAACCTTAAAGCCGTGTTTCAAAGACTTCGAGAGGCTAACCTTAAACTGAATCCAGAAAAATGTGCACTTTTCAAAACCGAAGTCAAGTATTTGGGACAGATCATCTCATCCCAAGGAGTAAAGACTGATCCTGAAAAAGTTGACTCCGTCAAAAATTGGCCAACACCACAGGACAAACATCAACTGCGAAGCTTTCTGGGACTTGCCACATATTACCGACGTTTCGTTAAGAACTTCGCTGGAGTTGCAAAGAGTTTGCATCAGCTCACCGAAAAGGGGAAGCAGTTTAAATGGTCAGGTGAGTGTGAGAAATCTTTCCAGGAACTCAAATACCGCCTCTGTAACGCTCCAGTGCTGGCACATCCAACACCTGGCAAAACATTCATCGTCGACGCAGATGCAAGCAACGTTGGAATCGGGGCGGTACTATCCCAAGTGCATGATGGCGAAGAGAAAGTGGTGGCATACTACAGCAAGGTCCTATCGAAACCCGAAAGGAACTACTGCGTGACCAGAAGGGAACTGCTAGCTCTTATCTTGGCAACAAAGCACTTCCATAAGTACATCTATGGACAGAAATTCCTTCTGCGGACAGACCACGGTGCTCTGAGCTGGCTGTTGAACTTCAAAAATCCAGAAGGTCAAGTCGCAAGGTGGATAGAAAGATTGCAGACCTATGACTACCAGATCCAACACCGCAGAAGAAAGCTGCACTCAAACGCCGATGCATTATCACGAAGACCTTGCAAAGTGGATTGCAAGCATTGCAAGCGGCAAGAAGACAAAGAAATCATTACCGCTCAGCGACTAAGAGCTGACCCCATAAGCGGATGGAGCAATGAGGAAGTGAGGACTGCTCAACAGGAGGATCCAGATATCGAACCCATTCTCGCATGGAAAGAAAATGAAGAGAAACCGGAATGGGGAGACATTTCTGACAGGAGTCCAGTTCTCAAAGCCTATTGGGCACAGTGGGACTCACTATATGTGCAAGAAGGTGTCCTCAGGCGAAGATGGGAATCCGCTGACGGTAAGTCACATGTGATGCAGCTGATCGTACCGCAATCGAAAGTCAGTGAAGTTCTTCGGGAGATGCACGACGGACCTTCTGGAGGCCACCTGGGAGTAAACAAAACACTGGAGAAGGTGCGACATCGGTTCTACTGGTTACATGCTAGAGATGACGTGGAGAAGTGGTGCCGAACATGTGACAAGTGTGCTGCAACCAAAGGACCTGGTAGGAAGATTCAAGGTAAGATGCATCAGTACAACGTTGGATCGCCTTTTGAGAGGATTGCAGTAGATGTGGCTGGGCCTTTTCCGGAGACCAACGCTGGAAACAAGTACATTCTGGTTGTAATGGACTATTTTAGCAAGTGGCCTGAGGCGTATGCCATCCCAAATCAAGAAGCCAAAACGGTGGTCGACCAGATTGTGTTTAACTGCGTGAGTAGGTTTGGCGTGCCTATGGAACTCCATTCCGACCAAGGGAGGAACTTTGAGTCAAACATCTTCCAAGGAGTGTGCGGACTACTTGGCATTAAGAAGACGAGAACCACACCGCTTCATCCACAATCTGATGGGATGGTTGAAAGATTCAACCGGACCTTGAAAGAACACCTCACCAAGGTCGTAGGCGACTACCAAAGAGACTGGGATAGGCACGTACCGCTATTCCTGATGGCCTATAGAAGTGCAGTACATAGCTCGACAGGACAAACACCATCTGACATCCTGTTCGGGAAAACCATGCGGCTGCCCAGTGAACTTAAATTTGGATGCCCCACAGAGGAGCCACAGGACACAAACGAGTATGTGGACGACCTCAAGGAGAGACTCGCTGACATCCATAAAAGAACAAGGGAACGGATGAAAACCTACAGCGACCGGATGAAGACACGGTACGACACAAAAGCGACAACGTCAGGATTCCAAGCAGGAGATCGTGTGTGGCTTTATAATCCTCATCGTCAAAAGGGATTGTCACCGAAACTTCAGCAAAACTGGGAAGGTCCTTATACTGTAGTCACGAGGATTAACGACGTGGTTTACTGCATCCAAAGAGGACTAAGAGGCAAGTTAAAAGTAGTTCATTGTGACAGGCTGCATCGATATAGTGGCGAGGTTGCAGATGGAATTATTCGGGACGAACAATCCTAAGGAGGGGGCAGTGTAACGTGAACCCAACATTTTATACCAATTTCCTAATCGAAAAACGTTCAACCGAAAACACAACTGGCAACACTATAATGGAATGGTATAAATGACAGGCGTTGCTTGTAAGCCAGTGTGTGTGAGTGTAGAGATGCTTGACAGCAAATGTGGGGACAATGTAGAAGTTACTGGAGAGTTCTAGATGGCATGTCATTCGATATAAATAGCCCGCCCGAGGCAACCAGAGGGCAGTTTTGTTTATAGAGTGATAAAGTTAAGAGTAAATACAAGTGATAGTCCAAAAGTCGAGTTGAGTTCGAATAAAGTGTATATCGAAAGTAGATACTGAATAAAGTGGTGGAATTAAATTGAAAAGAAGAGTTTTATTTTTGCGAACTAAGCGCACGTTACAATACATATACCGTTCAACATTTAGGAGAAAAGCCGAACTCAAACATAAATGCAAACGTCGTAAAATAGACTATAAGTACTTCAAGCAAATTGACGAAAAAATAAAATGATTGCCCCTCGACCAATAAGATTTGGATCAATATGTGAACTAAGCAAAATCCCAAAGCATAATGTTGGCTCACCTCAAAAGTATATCCTGAAATGGCTGTAAATTCAAAATGATTGAGTTCATCTAAATTACAAAACTTAATGTTGCATATTTTCAGGAAGTATTATTTTAAAGTGAAGACAATAACCAAAAAGTTTCCAGTAGTCAGGTCCAGAATCATTTCAATTATTATCAAAGTGTTTGCTCTATTACAATTTTACAGCACGTTCGTTGGTCTCAAACTCACAACACGAAACACGATACGCAAATAAGAATTTTCATTTTTGAATTATGACTGTTGATTAAAAAATCGGTCGTTAATATTTTTTTTTTTTTAAATGGTTCAAACGATATTAATGAAATTCTGCATGGGACCTGAGCTAAAGAAGTACGATATAGTTATTTGAAAACATATTTTTGTAGCGGCATAACTCTTCCTTTAATTATATTTACCGTCTACGCTTTTTAAACTTATTTGGAACCGGATGCCCTTGCTGTATGATTCCATTTTCTCTTAAGATTACATTATGGTCGTGGGATTCACTCCACTGATTCTTTTAAGTCATTGAAATAAAAATTGGCAATTCCAAAGTAGTATATTCTGTTATTTTCTTAAACATTTCCCACAAAATAAGTACATAATATGTACATAAATGAGCAACGAAGTCACCTGCATGCAGCCAACCAATACAATGCCATTTACAAAAAGGAAATTCGATTCGTAGTCAAGGAACAAGAATTAAGGTTAGAATATTTTGTTAGTAAACAACTCTTTGTTACCAAGATTTTGCTGTCTGATTCAGTTGTCAAAACAAACAAATATTTGAATAACATAGGAGCGCACAATTCATACAAATTATTTTAATAATTAATCTAAAACCAAAACTAATTCGAATCATGAAAAGGACCAGCTCTTCAGGCTCTGGGCTAAGTAAATACAGTTCTGAAAGCATTCAAAATAGAATGAAAGACATGGTGTTTCAAGAGTTTACTCGAAAGAAGTCTGTAGTCTTCAAACGAAAATCTTCCGAATCCTTAGTTAACATAACGAGGCAAAGGAAAAGTATTTCAAAAACCACATCTCAAAACCAAGACGAAGTAAAGGCTACACTTTTTCCGTATAGAATTTTCAACATGTTCATAACTGCTCTGATCCTATTTCCAGCAAGATGTCGATAAAACAACAATTTTGAACTCAATTCCAGACCTAAATGAACTCATTGAGAACAAAATAAAGAAATTCAAGGGTGAAGAATTTATATATCTCACCTACATGGTACCCAAGAACAGTGAATTTTTTACTCCTTACAGTTTATCGTAAGTAGAAATATTTTATATTCATTTCATGCAAAATTGCTCATTAGTTTGATGTTGCAGAGAAGTTCCTTTTCAAAAAATACCCAGTAAAAGTCAATATTATACGATGAGTAGACATGGTGTTACATTTTGGAGCCAAACTGAGAACTACTTTACGGAATTAAATCAATGGCAGCAAGAGTTTCAAATGTATATGAATATTATACAAATTAAGACGTTTGCAATGTTCAGAGTGTGGAAAGGATTCAAGGTTTGGGAAAAAACTCTTAAGTGGAGAAAGTATGATGAAGCTTATACGTATTTGAGCGAAAATCTATTCTATGCTATTCCGCATTTGGCTTCAGCTGCCTTACAACTTCGTTTGGACTTCTGCAATATGCAAACTTTAAATTTTATTGATGTCAGAGGTGATTATTGTGATTTTTATGTCCTTTTTTGTTTTCAGTGAGATTTGCAGATCTAGGGAATATACTTGAACCTCAAGTCGTTCGTTCTATTCGAATCTATAGGCCCTTTCAAACCACCGGAAATGGTTTATTGTATACGGCCTATCATATTTTTGGCGGTTAGCTGATGGATGGACTTAGCATCATATCATCTTCTTTTTTGAAAACGATTCACGATCTTCTGGCTTGCTCTTTTTTTGAAACTAACACCAGCTAACTAAATAGCTGAGAACGTAAGTGGGAGATGAGTTCCAATTTTTTTCCTCTTGTTGTTGTCATGCGTCTGGAGTGGGGAGTAATGAGGATTTGGCAGTACCTCCGTGTTATACTGTCATGAAACGCACTTTGTCATACTTTTCTGTCACCGTTAGCAAACAGTTTATACCTCACAAGGTATATTCAAGAGAAATACGCTAGGGCTTGGGGCTTGCTGAATTCTGTTGTTGTTGCCACTCTACTTATTTGTTACCTCTTGTCGCTAAGGAGGAATTTTATGTTCTTTAGTACAAGACTCCTTTTCCCTAGTCATATTTTTCGAGATTGAATGAGCCGAAATGTCTGGGACGCCTCTTTCGTATTAAATGTTAATTATTCAGATGTTACCAGACTTTAGTACACAATATTTTGATGCTTGTTATTTGAGGCCCGGTTTTTGTCCTGTGCTCGCTACAAAGCGTTTTTTTTAAACCTCATCCTGAATATCAAACTAAGAATTTTTAGAGTCATGGGCCTACTCTCGACTGGCCTTTAACAAGCTCTAGACTTTTGTGGGGGTGAGTACAGGGCTATCGAATGGTGTGTACTTTTCTTCAACAAACAGGGATGTCTAATAATTTCGTGGCTTAGCGTTTTTTTGGGAACTGAAACCTGAAAGCCCAGGTTTCTTTTGACAACTCATAGCGTTATCAATGAAACCTCAGTCAGCCCTGGGTAAAGTTCAACGAATGAACATTTCATTTTCAGCCTCACCAAGATTGACTCAAATTACATACTTTCTGACTTTTTGGTTTTAGCTATTGAAGAATGGCATCCATTTTACTTTATGGAAGTTCATATGAAGATCTACGAAGAAATAAAAAAAAAATTTAAAGAATTTCGTGAGAAGGCGCGAAAATATATTTGTAAGTGCGAAATAATAAGTCTTGTCATTTGAATTGCAATCTAATGTCAATGTTTATCATCGACTAGACGATGCCTGTCACGGCGCCATCATTGCCAGAGGCTTTTTTCCAACTGACGAAATTGACTTCTTCCCTTCGGTGAAAAAAATGCGTGAATCCATGAGCTTCATGGACCGGGCAAGGAAAAGGAGTTTCTGTAAGCTGTTGTGCAGGTAAGTTTAGTAAATTATAATAATTCTAAAAATGTTCTGAATTTTCTCATACGTATTTAATTTTGGCTTCAAATTTTGTAGCTTCCTGAACTATTGTGACCGTATTGTTCTTATATTGCTGCATACCATTACACGCAATAGCTTTGAAACTCTTGCTAAAGCTTTGATAATACACCACGAGTTGGGGCCGACGGAGCAAGAACTATCAAGTAATTCTGGACTAGATGTGAATGTGGAACCTCCGCGACCGGAAGATAAGCCCCAGGTCTTATTTAAAATCTTTTCTTTCCAAAAAAATCAGAAAATCAATATATTTATTTATAGAAGCCATTCTTTTTAGCCGAACTCTTACTGACCCCCAAAAGTGTTGATGTTGAGCCTTCAGAGTAAGGATTTTACATAGTGGGCCGTTCACGTGCGTATGATATGTATGTAACTATTTTTTTATTTGACAGAGATGCCATGAAGGCCATTTTCCATCAGTTGACTACTTTGATCCTGGACTCTGTTATGGAAATAAAAAATTTCACGGAAGACCCAACCTACCTTATCTTTACCGAGTTTGTTTAATACAAGCAAAAGTTCTTTTTATTTATTTTCATACATCCTTTATTTACATATAGGCCATCAATTATGGGACGTCAGGAAGAACGATTAGCTGATAGAGCGCCAGATTTGACTTTTCTTTTTCGCACTGATATCGAGTTTCAAGATAATAGAAAGTTAATTTTTTCAGTGATTCGCAATGCATACGAAAAAGCCGCTCTCTACTCCAAGCGGTTTGAAAAAATTCGCCTGAACTACGAAGCTGACGTTATGACAGGTGCTGATGTTATAAGAAGAGAAAAAAGTAAGAAAATCTTAAATCATGTTTAAAAAAAATATCAGATGATTTGTTTGTTTTATCAGGTCTTTCAGCTCTGAGAGCATTTTGCGAGCGTTACCATGCAAACATGCATGCCATTGATGGAGTTCTACCCCATGTTAACCTGGGCTTATTGAAATTGACACAAACTAGTTTCAAGGACACTATCACACCAGAATGTCAACGACTTCTTAATGTTCTTGCGCTTTATTTGCCAAAGTAGTTGATGCTCTTATGAAAGATTTGTCTTTATCATGTCTTTTTTTTATACAGGTTGGCTTCTTCCGAAGTAGAAAAAATCAAAATGAAAGCTGATGAGTTTATAGCAAAAATAGCCTCTGCTCCAACCACAACTTTGGAGTTGGTGACACATTTGAGGTATTTGACAAGTGTAGAAGACGAATTGCAACTGCTTTCGAAAGACGTTGACTACGCTCATGATTGCTTCATTTTACTCAAAGACTTTGATATATTTATTGAGCATGAAGAGAAGGAGAAGTATATGGGTGAGTGTGATATTTGATTTATTTTATAGAGAATCAGAAATTCGTTTGTTTTGTATGTTAACAGTATACTGTATTAACTTTAATTTAATTTATTATTGGCAATCCTTCTTAACTTTTGCAAAAAAAAAAATATTGTTGGGAGGGAATTGAATCAGAGTAGGGGTGCTTCAAATAAGTGGGATTCTGGCATTTCTGTTTAGTGAATGGGGGTTTCGAGGTTTAAATCTTAGAAACATAAAATGGTTTTCGTACGGCAATCACCTTTTACGAGATACCCGAGAGTTATAACATAATCATGAAAAAAACTTTCTCAGCAAGCCGTTTGAAATCCTTAAAAAAAACTCTAGGTCTGTAAATATCGCTAGCCTCCGATGATCGCTGAGCCTTGTGGAGCCACTCATTTTACGTTAAATCAAAAAAAATACTACTGAGTTATTCAAAATTAAAGGAAATACGAATCATACCAACGTTTTGATCGTCTTCTGTTAACGTTAAGGCAAGGTTAATTTAAGGCAATTTTTAAAAGAATGACTGAAAAATATTAGCTCCACTTGTGATAACACAGTTAAAATGTTTCGAATTATTTCAATATTTTAACAATTTTATGCTTTCTATAGAGCAATTAAGACTGAATCGCAATTAAGACTTGGATCGCTGAATAGATCTCTTCCAATCGCCCTTTCCGAGTTAAATTTCTTGCATAGGGTTGCAGGTTTTTATTTAACTTTTGAAACTTATGTTTCAGGCTCCAAATTATATAAAAGAAAACACATTTAAATTCTGTAAAGTTCTTCTTCTGTTCTTTATAAGCTCTTTTATTGATATTTATTTATTTATTTCACCTACGAGCAAATCAGCTCAACAGATTACATATTACAACGCAATAAAAGAAAAGTTTTAAAATTAAATTTAAATGAAATAATAGAAAGGTTTCAATTTCTTAAAAGTAAGTAATACAATTCATTTCGGAATTTATCTCTGGAGAAAGACAGATCAATATGACTATAAATCTCATTGAACTCTCTAATTGATCTTGAAATTGGTTCACTCATGCCATAGTTAGTTCTGTGCATTGATTGAAAAAGAAGATTTCTATCCCTCAACGGTCTCTCCGGAGCATAAATACAAATTAAGGATAACAAAGGAGGACGTTTTATATGATAACATAAAATATCTCGCACGAAAACTATGTCATGACTAGTTCTACGTGATTTGAGGGACTGCAAACCTAGAAGATTTTGCCTAGCTACGGAATTTGGAATAAAACTCCATCGCATTTTGTAAAATGCATACTTCGTAAAATTGTTCTGAACTTTCTGAATTCGATCTGAAAGATATTGTTGGTGAGGGTTCCAGATGATGTCTGCATACTCTAGGTTGGGTCTTACTAGTGAGGTATAAAGAGACACAAGGGTGTAGGGGTTAGTGAAGTCTGTTGAGTTTCTTTTTATAAATCCCAACATCGAGTTTGCTTTTGATATAATAGCTTCTATATGTGGTGTAAAAGAGAATTTGGAGTCAAAAATTACGCCTAAATCTTTGAATTTTTCAGTTCTCTGAAGAGGGTTGCAATCCAGATAATATGAAAACTCTTGCATATGATGCTTTCTTGAGAGAGAAATCACAAAACATTTCTTGGTGTTAAGATTCAATCGATTTAACATACACCATCGACATAGATTATCAAGATCCAATTGGAGTTTTTGACAATCACTTATAGAGGTTACTTTCAGAAAAAGTTTCAGATCATCTGCATATATGAGGCATTTGCTGAAGTTAACACAGTTAACAATATCATCAATGAATATTATAAACAGTAGAGGACCTAGATGACTACCCTGTGGAACACCAGAGGTACAATTTATCTGCCTTGAGGTAAATTCGTCAATTTTGACTTTTTGAACTCTTCTTATGAGGAAGGAACAGATCCATTTAAGGAGGCTTGAGTGGACACCAAATGACTCCAATTTTTGAAGCAATATTTTGTGGCAAACCGAGTCAAATGCTTTGCTAAAATCCGTATAAATAACATCCACTTGGTTTTTGCTTTCAATAGCATCAACAACAAAAGAAGAGAAACATGTTAAATTGGTGATTGTCGATCTTCCCGAGATGAACCCATGTTGAGTATCACTTATATGTTCCTTCTCTAGGAAATCAAGCTTTTTTTTGACAAGGCTTTCAAAAAACTTAGGAATTGCAGACAGTTTACAAATTCCTCTGTAGTTTTCTACATTGTTTTTGGAACCCGTTTTAAAAATGGGAATCAAGAAAGAGGATTTCCAATCATCTAAGAACACTCCCGATGACAGTGATGAATTGAAAATGATTAGTAATGGAAGAGAAAGGGAATTGGAACATCTTTTTAAAACTATTGCTGGAATGCCATCAACGCCAGGCTTAGCGTTCGGCTTGAGATCTTGCAATCCTTCTAAGACATCGTTAAGATCTAATTGTAAGGACCCTATATTTACTTTAGGATTGCAATCAGGAAGGTGAACCAGATTTTCATTTGATTTGGAATAGACTGATTCAAAAAACTTAGCAAATAGCTCAAGGGTGTTTTTAATTTCATCAGATTCCTGATTTTTATAAAACATAGAATTTGGAATCACCAGTGATTTTCGTTTAGAATTTATAAAAGACCAAAAACTTTTTGGGTCATTTTTTAAATTGAGTTCAACCTGCATAACATAATTTCTGTGCGAGAATCTACTTAAAACCATGAACTCCCTGCGAAGATTACAAAACTGTATTTGGTCAGCCAAATCATTTGATTTCTTAAACTTAGCGAAAGATTTATTTTTTAAATTTTTAAGGTGTGTCAGCCTGTTATTATACCATGGAGGTTTGGAAATATTCTTTTTCTTTTTATGTGGCAGTAATAGATTGAAAGCATTATTTAAAATCTTCGAAAAGCGATCAAACATATTTTGTAATTCTAGGTTTAAAAATTCAGTTTTCCAGTCAACAGTTTCAAGATAATTATCAAGTTCAATATAATTGGCTTTTAAAAAGTTAAATGATAATGAATCGTTACTATTAATTTTTAAATAAATGTACAGTTGGATTTCAATATATAGTTCTTTGTGATTGATGGAATCATTTAACAATGAAAAAGGAAGCGTCATTCAAATTACTTACAAAATCAATGTTAGCAAGGTGCTTTTCATAGATATCAATGGGACTTCTAGGTGGTATGTAGCTGGTGATGATATACACGGAAATACCTGTTCCAAGGCGAAGTGACACGCATAATTGTTCGATGTCGATGTTTGGCAGCGATATTATGTGGGATGGGAAGCATGAACGAACCGCCAATAGTAGACCACCTCCGCGATCATCTGCAGTAATGCATCGATCTCGTCGAAAGACTATGTATGAACCGCCGTTGACAATTTCAGAATCGGAAATTCCACTCCAAAGCCAGCTTTCAACAATAACAATAATATCATAGTCTACATGGGTAGATGATTGGTATAAGGCGGCAAGTTTGGTTCGAATTCCACTTGCATTGTGGTAATATATTTTTAGGCAATTGGCATTCATAGACTTAATATTGCTTCGTTCATTGGAATATATCAGAGAGGCTCTTTCAGCTGTTGTTGGGTCGTCGCTTCTTGTTGCGAAAAAAGTCATGAACCACAGTATGCAATGGCCAAAAAGACCTATTGCATAGAACATTGTAGAGCTCGAGGTTTCTTCCAACTTTGATTTCGAAAGACGAATATTCTTTTTCTGGTTCCATAGCGAATTTGCGAATAATAAGATTAGATACACAAACAGACGAGTTATTTTTTAAAATATATCTGTGAATTAAATCTTCTGACGTTGATGGTGAAAGGCGAGAAACGAAAATACTCTTCACAGGTGGTAAAGCGGTTAGTTCTTCGACATCAGATTTGCTTGAGTGAACTTCAGTGGACAAAATTGCTACCGAGTTGGAGCACCCCTCATCCGTGATGGAAGCTGTTGGGGCCTCCAGTGGCTCGCTAGCGTTAAATCCATTGGAAATACTGGGCCTTATGGAAGGAGAGTCACTTACATGCTGTTGAATTTCCAAGCATCTGCTTGCTCCAGAACGTAGTACCCTTGCAACTGAGGTGGAAGGCAATTGACGTTGTTGTTTGGCCTTCTTTAGTTGTTGTTGTTGTTGATGAGGCTGTTGCTGTTGATGTTGTTGTTGTGGTTGTTGTTGTGTTTGTTGTTGTGGTTGTTGTTGTTGTTGTTGTTGTTTTTGTTGTTGTTGTTGATGAGGCTGCTGGTGCTGCTGCTGTTGTTGTTGTTGCTGCAGCTGTTGTTGTTGTTTTTGTTGTTGTTGCTGTTGAGGTGGCTGCTGCTGCGGTTGTAGTTGTTGAGACTGCTGTTGCGGTTGTTGTTGTTGTTGTTGTTGTTGTTGTTGTTGTTGTTGTTGTTGTTGTTGTTGTTGTTGTTGTTGTTGTTGTTGTTGTTGTTGTTGTTGTTGTTGTTGTTGTTGTTGTTGTTGTTGTTGTTGTTGTTGTTGTTGTTGTTGTTGTTGTTGTTGTTGTTGTTGTTGTTGTTGTTGTTGTTGTTGTTGTTGTTGTTGTTGTTGTTGTTGTTGTTGTTGTTGTTGTTGTTGTTGTTGTTGTTGTTGTTGTTGTTGTTGTTGTTGTTGTTGTTGTTGTTGTTGTTGTTGTTGTTGTTGTTGTTGTTGTTGTTGTTGTTGTTGTTGTTGTTGTTGTTGTTGTTGTTGTTGTTGTTGTTGTTGTTGTTGTTGTTGTTGTTGTTGTTGTTGTTGTTGTTGTTGTTGTTGTTGTTGTTGTTGTTGTTGTTGTTGTTGTTGTTGTTGTTGTTGTTGTTGTTGTTGTTGTTGTTGTTGTTGTTGTTGTTGTTGTTGTTGTTGTTGTTGTTGTTGTTGTTGTTGTTGTTGTTGTTGTTGTTGTTGTTGTTGTTGTTGTTGTTGTTGTTGTTGTTGTTGTTGTTGTTGTTGTTGTTGTTGTTGTTGTTGTTGTTGTTGTTGTTGTTGTTGTTGTTGTTGTTGTTGTTGTTGTTGTTGTTGTTGTTGTTGTTGTTGTTGTTGTTGTTGTTGTTGTTGTTGTTGGTGGTGGTGTTGAGGTGGTTGCTGCTGTTGTTGTTGGTGAGACTGCTGTTGCGGTTGACGTTGTTGTTGTTGTTGTTGTTGGTGTTGGTGTTGTTGTTGTTTCTCTTGTTGCTGTTGTTGCTGTTGCTGTTGCTGTTGCTGTTGCTGTTGCTGTTGCTGTTGCTGTTGCTGTTGCTGTTGCTGTTGCTGTTGCTGTTGCTGTTGCTGTTGCTGTTGCTGTTGCTGTTGCTGTTGCTGTTGCTGTTGCTGTTGCTGTTGCTGTTGCTGTTGCTGTTGCTGTTGCTGTTGCTGTTGCTGTTGCTGTTGCTGTTGCTGTTGCTGCTGTTGCTGTTGCTGTTGCTGTTGCTGTTGCTGTTGCTGTTGCTGTTGCTGTTGCTGTTGCTGTTGCTGTTGCTGTTGCTGTTGCTGTTGCTGTTGCTGTTGCTGTTGCTGTTGCTGTTGCTGTTGCTGTTGCTGTTGCTGTTGCTGTTGCTGTTGCTGTTGCTGTTGCTGTTGCTGTTGCTGTTGCTGTTGCTGTTGCTGTTGCTGTTGCTGTTGCTGTTGCTGTTGCTGTTGCTGTTGCTGTTGCTGTTGCTGTTGCTGTTGCTGTTGCTGTTGCTGTTGCTGTTGCTGTTGCTGTTGCTGTTGCTGTTGCTGTTGTTGCTGAGGCTGCTGCTGTTGCAGTTGAAGCTGTTGAAGCTGTTGAAGCTGTTGAAGCTGTTCCTGCGGTTGTTGGTGTTGTTGTTGGTGTTGGCAATGTTTATTTTGGTAGATAGGTTTCGGAGAAGGGGTTAGTTGTATTAACGGTTCTTGTAGAAATATATTAGGAGTCGAAACATCAAATTCAATGTTATTGAAAGCCTTTGACATAATTTGATTATTCAAGATGTCAAAATCGAAAACATCTTTAAGTTCCCCGAAAATGGAGTTAGCATTATTGAAAAGCTTTTTCAGCTTCACAATTTTCCAATAAATTGTGTCTATGGAAATTTTTTCATGCAGTTTGCAATAGAATTTTAGACCCGGTACAGTGAATAATTTATCTGCATCCTTTCCTTTTATGCCAATACATTTTGCATGGACTTGTTGCAGACATATGGCACAGGCCACTGTGACATCACTGGAGTCTTTTTTGCAAATTAAACAATTCATATCACTCATTTTCACAATTTGAAGAAAAAATGGATAAAAGGGCGTTTAACGTGAGCTACACAAAAAAAAAAAGCTATTGATTTAATAATTTTTTCCAAAACGACGTGATGGCAGCCCTTAACTTTGGACTGTCAGCCTTGTTAATATTGGAAATTATAGTTAAAGTTAAATAACTTTGGATATACAAATCCCACAGATAATTATAACCACTTTTTGTGTAGCTTATGATTGATCTCAACAAGATCTTTAAGATCTTTATTTACTTAAAAGTTAAGAACTGAACAACACAATGAGTTTACAATACGCAAATGCGCGGAATTAAACATTGACAGAAAATATAAAAACAAACATATTGCAATAATGACGGACAGTCAAGCTGCAATTAAGGCCATAAGATCCTACACAATCTCTTAAAATCTTGTCAGAGAATGCATTGACAAATTGAACAAACTGGGCAGTACCTAACAACAAGGTTACAATCTACTGGGTACCAGGACAGTGAACAGGCAGATGAACTGGCAAAGACAGGAGCCGGATCACCTCTTATAGAACCGCAACCTTTTTGTGGAGTAACAGAAAGGCACATTAAAAAAGAAATCAAAAAGTTGGAGGAAGACAACAGAGCTAAAATGCGTCTAGCCTAGCTCTTACTTGGCACTTTTAACACAAAACGTTGCAAAGATGCAATAAAACTAAGTGGAAACAATGTAAGAATGCTAGCCGGGTTCCTAACCGGACACTACAGACCAAGAAAACACCTAATAGTACTAGGCAAAGAGTCTTCAGTAGATAGGCCGGACGCGTGGGTTCGAATCCCGCTCTGGGCATCTACTTTTCTTTCAGCCTCCCAGTTTCGTATGGACGCCGCCCTTGAGGTTATATGTGATACAACTAACACCTTATTTCCACTACTGCAACACAGAAAAAAGGGAAGATGCTACCCTGGTAGTACAATGGACCGGTAATTAGGTCTGAGTTCTCCAGATTAGCATATAAGCCTCCTCCTTTTTATCAAAAAAAAAAAAAAAACTAGGCATAGAGAGCAACGAGCAATGCAGATACAGCAACGAACAGGAAGAGTTATGTGACCACCCCTATTTTAGTTATATTTTCGGCGCAGAATAATTAAATTCGTTAGTTGTAGCCCGGGGTTGGCCCTTTGCTCGGAAGAAAGCCTTTTTTAAATACCTCAACCCACCCTGAATGTCAAAATAAGTGTTTTTTGAGCCCTGGGTTTGCCTTCAATTCACCATAAAGTAGCCTTGAGTAGCTTTAAGTTTTCCTGGGCGTATGTGTTGACAGCAATAACTTGCGGAATATTCTCTTCCAAGGCGTAAATGTTCTCGGGCTTAATTAAGCGACTTCACACAACCCCACAAAAAGTAGTATATTTGTTATAAATCACCCGATCTTGGAGGCAACTCATAGGCTTAAAACTCGAAATTATGTTAAAATCGGGGTCAAGAAATATTTCGTTATTCGAGAGAAAACACCGTGCGGCTTTAATTCAACGATAAAATGGCAAACCAAATTGAGGTTAAATCAACTAACAGCTGTCGAAAAGACCAACTCCGAAAAAAGTATTGCCAAATTGAAAACCACACGCCTACAAAAACACCCTTTTCTATCTAAAGAATTCGACATTGAAGTTTGAAACACCTCACATATTTATGTTCTTATGATTATCTCATTATTTTTTTAAATATATTTTACTATTGATAAATCTCTTCCTAAAGATACCGAACACCTAGTTAACGTCTGCAAGGAGACTCTTCAAGAAAAACGTAGTGAGAGAGAGGCATTTATTCAGCAACTGAATACGATATTGCAGGACGATATAAAAATTATATTTGAAGAAATTGAAGATGTCGCTTCGGAAGTGAAAGAATTTAAGTTCCTAGATGTAAGTATTGAAACACTGGCGTATAGAAATTGATCAACTTACTTTCCACCTTACTATAAAAAAAATATTCTTTCCTTTGTTCCTCAATATTTTAACAGGTGCATCCGATTTGTATTTGAAAAAGGCAAAGTGTATTAACGAATATAAGTAGGTACAATTATGCATATGTAGCTCAAATGATATCATTAAATAGAAAAACCAAAAATAATAAACAGAAAGATTTTAAAATCGTACTTTTGCGAATTAAAATAAAAGTAAAGGGGCGCAACAAAGCTTGAATCATCTCAGAGTGTATAGCTAGCTCATTTTAAAAACTTGCATCTTGCAACATTGCAAGCTTAAACTATGCAGTTTACCTACTCAATTGGTTTTATTCGTTGGTCTATACAAAGCACTTTCTGAAAAACCTAAGCTCGCCCTGAACTAAGTGCTTTTTGAGCCCTGGGTTTGCCCTCAATTCGCCTTGAAGTAGCACTTGGTTTTTGTTGAGGTGGGTTCAGGTGACGAACAGGGCTGTCAAATGACATGTATTTTTTCAAATAACAAGGATGTTTGCTGATTCCGTGGTTTAACGTTTTTTTGAGAAGAACTTCAGAGACTAGCAACGATATACATCACTAGCTGCATGAGTACCGCACCGTCATTATAGGACTAGCACTTATCCACCTTTTTATAAAAAAATCGACGCAAGACTGGGAATCCAGCATCTCTTCTACCAAACTCAAAAGGTATATTATCGATGATTGACAATTTAGAGAAACTTCAAACCTTTAGTATGTGCTAGGATATTCCCGTCTACAACTTTATAGTCAATGTCTCCATACTCATGACTGAAAGTACGCAAAATCCACCCTTCAAGGCAAGATATGGTCTGGTATACTGGGGGCTCAGAATGGAAACTGACAAAGGTTCCGGCATTTTCAGTGACTCAGCTAAAACTGAAACAAATATTTCAGCAAGTCTTCTTCTTCGTCAATATTCTAGGCTATGGCTTTTGCTTTGGAAATCAAAACAGACAAGCCAAGCATTGAACTCACCATTCATAAGATCCAAACTAGTCGAGGAGATTATTATGTTACTCTCGAAACTGGTAAGGAAGAACTCTGTTCTTCTCCACTAGATTCCAGCACATAATTTTGGTAGTACGGATTCTGTAGGCTTCTTAGCATAAAATAAAGCCTCTAAACTGTTCCTAAAAACATTCGTCGACCCTGAACAATTCTGTGAAATAATGGAACACCTAAATTTCGAATATACAGCCTAGAACATTCCAATCCATCAAAGCTTGGCGTGACTCCCTTGGTCAAAAATGTTCCAAACTTTATGTCAGAATACGCAAAAAAAAAACATTTAAGTTTGTACCTTACCTCAACAGAAAAACCCTCAAAACGCGGACTTCTAACCAGTCCCTACTCTCTAGAAAAAAAAACATTTTCACCAAATGGAGTTAGCAGTAGTAGAAAATGAAGAAACATCTCTGCATAACAAAATTCTCCGCCTAATGTCGCTTTCCATTGAACGAAAAGAACCGTTCAGGAGCGTCAGGTGCATTCTCAAACCGTTCCATTAGTCGAAAAAGATTGCTTCTCATGATTTTGAGAAGTGACAGCCACCTCTCGATTTGATGTGAGAATCAACTTGGTTTTATAACATGAGTGGCTTCCCAAGTGAAACCAATGGAAAGCGACATAAGAAAACGGATCATTCCCCAATATAAAGGATTTTCCAATAAGAGTAATATGATTTCTTTTTTGAAAAAAACACACTTTCTGTTTAAATTAATAAATACAATTCAATTTTAAATAAAACGACTTCTTCTGCACGACTTCTTCTGCAGCAACAAATTCGATGAACCAATTTTCGAGCACTATTTCCACTAAGTCAAGTCGTATATCATGAATGGAACGTTCAATATTGACTTGTAAAGCTTGAAGAGAACCTGCTTTATTTTTAAAGACCAATGACTTCAAATAACCCTACAAGAAAAAGTCTGATGGTGTTAAATCGCTTCGATTATTTCTTGAAATAATCGAATCTCTAAATTTTTCTCGCAATAATTCAATTGTTGCATTTGCTGTGTGACACGTAGCCTCGTCTTGTTGAAACCAAATGTTGTCACAATCAACTTCTTCCAATTTCGCCCATAAAAAGCAGGTTATCATCGATCTATACCGCTCTCCATTGACAGTAATGGTGTTACCAGCTTTATTTTGAAAGAAGTACGGACCGATGATTCCACCAGCTCAAAAACCACTCCAAACTGTCAATTTAGGTAAATGTAATGGTTTACCTGAATATTTTGTGGATTTTCATCGCCAGTTTTGTTTATTTAACGCAGTAGTCAAATAAAAGTAAGCCTCTTCGGAAAAGATGATTTTCTTTAAAAAATCGTTATCGATTTCAAGTTGTTCCAAGGCAAATTCAGAAAGTTCACGACGTTTACGGTGGTCCAATGGTGAAATGGTAAACACTTCTGAATGCAATAAAAAACAAATGACTGATCACATGACATACTACAAATGGCCGAAACGCCACTGCAAAATCATATCATACCTATTGGAAACCCTCTACAATCAAACTCATCCTTCTGGTTCAATTCAGGAGTACGAGAACTGCACTGAAAATATCCATGATAAGGCACAATAGGTTTCAACTAGGCGCCGCAGTACCCAGAGCTGTATAAATTCAAACCACCATGATAGTTTGATTTTTTTTTTTTTTGCTACTGTAGCTACTTTATTGTCATTGAAATTCACTTTTCTGATATTGCCATTGAGCTCAACTTGTTAAACTTTCTATCCCTCAGCTTAATGCGTGATCCATATGAGCATAACAACGCGTAGACAAACATCAAAATTATGTGGCACTTCTCTTCAGAAATTTGAGATCTCCAGAGATCCATTGTGTGTAGAAAAGCGAATGCTGCGCCATTACGCTCCTTCGGTCCTAAACATTGTTAAATCGCATTTTTAACTTACTATAGTTTCCTTATACAATGATTAGACTTTGAAATCTTCTTATTTAGTTATATGAATCACAATACAAAATTAACATTTTTACAGCAAGAATCTGATGCCGATGAAATCAAACTCCAGCTTGGTGCGCTTTTGGAACGTTTGAATGAATGCCAAGACAAGGCTCAAGAATATCGTACTTATCAAAAAGAATTTAAAGTGAGAAGTATAGTTTTCGTATTTCGGCCTCCATAAAACCCTATTTCCTTCCAGATTGACGTAACACGTTGTGATGAAATGGAACTAACATTTCAAGAGATACGAATGCGTCAAAATTTGTGGAACAGCTTAGAAGAATGGGAGACTTCCTTGGAGATGTGGAAAAAAATGAGCTACCAAAACTTGAATATCGAGACAATGAACAACTTGAATGCAAAAATATTGAAAAGCTGCATTCAATTTGAAAAATATCTACCTACCAACGAGCTTGTACCACGTCTTAAAAAGAGCGCCGAGTTATTTAAAGAAAAGCTTCCGGTTTTGGGATACATAGCGAATCCCAACCTCAAAGGGGTAAGCTGTACATGTACAACGAATAATAGGTGTGTTCGTTGAAGCCCTGGGGTTGCCCTATGGTCGCCACAAAGCGTTTTTTGAGAAACCTAAATTCACCCTGAATGTCAAATTGAGTGTTTTTTGAGCCATAGGTTTGCCATAGGTTTTCCCCAAACTCGCCCTAGCTTTTTGCTGTGGCGATTTGAGGGCTGTCAAATGGCATGTATTTTTTTTTTAATGACAGGGATGTGTGGTGATTTGTGGTTTAGCGTTTTTTGAGGACTGGAAAACCCAGGTTTTTTTGACAACACATAGGGTTGTCAAGAAAACCTGGGTCAACCCTGGGGAAAGTTCAACGAACAGACCTAATATACAAAAATTATATTCGATTTATATTTCAAGCGACATTATACTGAAATGGAAAACATTCTGGGAATGAGAATCTATCATGAGGAGAATGTCCTGATTTCAAACTTTGAGGCAGTTCACGCTTTCGATGAGGAAGTAGCGAATCAACTTATGGGCATATCATCACAAGCAACTGGTGAGGCTCAGTTGGAAAATATGCTAAAGAATGTTGAGAACATATGGAAGGAGACTGAACTCCTGATTGTGCCACATCGTGATTCTAAGGATGTGTTTGTTTTGATGGGAACTGACGAGTTGCAAGTAGTCCTAGATGATTCCAATGTTACAATCAATACGATTGCGGCCTCAAAATATGTTGCTCCGATAAAGGCAAAGGTCAATGAATGGATAACAATGATGGATCAATTTGGAGAGACTATGGGTATGACTGAGATGGTACTTTTTTTCTTTAATAATTTCAACATCTAACAGAGGAATGGGGCAATTGTCAGACGTCATGGATGTACTTGGAAGCCATATTTGCTTCGCCCGACATTCAAAGACAGCTTCCTATTGAGGCCAAAATGTTTACCGGTGTTGATCGCAGTTTCAAGGAAATAATGAGAAATGCTTTGAAAGTTTCCCTCGCCTTGCCAGTAATGACGAATGTAGACACGTACAATGCTCTCAGAGAACACAACAGGATGTTGGACAGTATAACAAGAGGCCTTGAAGCTTATTTGGAAGTGAAAAGAGTAGTTTTTCCCAGGTAGGTATACTGATAGTATGCTTCTTTTTTTTCATGAATTGGAATGTTCTTCCTAGATTTTACTTTCTTTCCAATGATGAGCTTCTTGAGATACTTGCACAAACGAGAGTGCCACAAGCAGTTCAGCCTCATTTAAGGAAGTGTTTCGATGCCATTTCCAAATTGGAATTCGGCCAGAAGGATAGTGGCGATGGCGCCAAAATGGTGCCTACGAATGATATTATTGCAATGCTCTCACCAGAGGGAGAAAAATTACTATTCGGAAAAGGACTCAAGGCACGCGGAGCTGTTGAGGAGTGGCTGAGTAAAGTCGAAGAAGCAATGTTTTTGGCAGTAAAGCGTTATATGAAATTTGGATATCAATGCTATCCAGCTAAGGAACGCTATCAATGGTTTGAAGGTGAATACATACTTAGACCTAAAAACAATGTTAATAAAAATTTTTCTTTTTTTTTATATTTCAGATCATCCCAATCAAGTGGTCCTAACAGTCTCGCAGCAGCAATGGGCTGCAGAAATACACTCCATATTCGACCGATCAAACCAGACAGACGAAAATGTTCTCAAAACCTTAAAACAATTTGAGAGGAAATGTTATGACAACTTGTCAGCGCTTGCTGCAATTACTCGGAAGGAAATATCAAACCTCCTGCGAAAGGTTCTATGTGCTCTTATAACAGTAGATGTTCACGCTAGAGACTCCGTAACAAATTTACTGGAAAAAAATGTTGTCAAATCGTAAGTCGAAGAAAAAAAAAAGTTTGTAGTCTTTACTCAAACTGGTGTCTTTAATTTCTAGAACTGACTTCAACTGGCTGAAGATGCTTCGATTTTACTGGCAAGATTCTACAGAGACGATGGTGTCAGAAATGGCATCGGCCAAGATTCCTTATTACTATGAGTACCTTGGTGCAGGTGGAGTTTTGGTGTTGACACCACTAACCGACCGATGCTACCTATGTCTAATGGGTGCTCTTCAAATGGACCTTGGTGGTGCTCCAGCTGGTCCTGCTGGTACAGGAAAAACTGAAACCACCAAGGATCTGGCTAAGGCTGTGGCCAAGCAGTGTGTGGTCTTCAATTGTTCGGAGGGTTTGGACTTCAAAATGATGGGCCGATTCTTTTCGGGACTGGCTCAATGTGGTGCATGGTGTTGCTTTGACGAATTCAATCGTATTGACATCGAAGTCTTATCGGTGATTGCACAGCAGTTGATCACCATTAGGAATGCCAAAGTCGCAAATGCCAAAAGGTTTATTTTTGAAGGCAGAGAAATCAAGCTGAACAAATCATGCTCGGTTTACATAACAATGAATCCTGGTTATGCTGGACGAACGGAGCTGCCAGACAACTTGAAGGCCTTGTTTCGTCCCATATCAATGATGGTACCGGACTATGCACTCATTTCTGAAGTCATTCTCTATTCGGAAGGCTTTGAAGATCCAAAAATACTGGCGCACAAAATGGTTCAAATGTACAAGTTGTGCAGTGAACAGCTGAGTCAGCAGAATCACTATGATTTCGGAATGCGTGCAGTAAAGAGTGTCCTTGTTATGGCTGGCTCTCTGAAGAGATCAGCGCCAAGTCAAAGGGAAGACATAACCTTGATATCAGCTCTGCGAGACTCGAATATCCCAAAATTCTTAGCCGATGATGCTTTCCTTTTCCGAGGAATTCTTTCTGATTTGTTTCCAGGTGTCGAACTACCGGATTCTTCGCATCCTGATCTACAGCAAGGTTTAGTGGTTGGCTTAGAGGAACGAAACCTTCAACCTGTCCCATCGACAATACGCAAATGTATCCAACTCTATGAAACCATGTGTGTTCGGTGGGGTGTTATGCTGGTGGGACCAACTGGCGGTGGAAAATCGACTGTCTTGCATGCTCTTGAGTATGCTTTAACACATTTGTATAAAAACGGGATTCCTGGACCACACTTTCGAGGAGTTGATGTGCAAAAACTGAATCCAAAGTCGGTGTCAATGAACGAGTTGTATGGGTATGTGAATTTGAAAACAATGGAGTGGCAAGATGGGTTGCTCGGACTGGCCGTACGAACAGCTGTGAACAAAGAAGGTATGAATTTTTTATAACTTGTGTATCACCGCCAAATCTTCATTATTTTAGATGAAATCCATCAATGGATTGTGTGTGATGGTCCTGTGGATGCTGTGTGGATTGAGAATATGAACACTGTTTTGGATGACAACAAAATGCTTTGTTTGGCCAACTCTGAAAGAATTAAACTAACTCCTTGGGTGCACATGGTGTTTGAAGTTCAAGATCTGGCTCAGGCATCTCCAGCTACTGTTTCCCGCTGCGGTATGGTTTATGTCGACCCTGAAGAACTTGGCTGTTTGCCACTCATACAGTCGTGGAGGAACGGGCCAGCTGAGAAAAAACTCACACCAGAACAAATGGAATTTGTTCACAATTTGTTCAAATCTCATTTTGAAGGATTCATAAAAACCAGCATCAAGTTTGGAACTTATGCAATTCATCAGGTAGTTACAGCGAAAACACTTTTATGCTGTGAACTTCTGACGTCGATGATAGAATTGGTGAAAGTGATGTCGTTGCCGTTTGACACGTCTAAAAGTCTGTTAACTAAGCTCTTTATGTGGTCGTGCCTTTGGTCGATCGCATCTAATTTCAAGGAAGATTCTCACATGGTATTCGAAGCACAAATGCGAAAGGTTTTCGCTGAGGACGTGTTGATAGCCCACGAGTAAGTTTGAAGCATAAGAACAAAACAAATATAAAAAAAAACTTTACTATTTACTTTGCCAGGCTGCCTGAGAATTCGATCTGGGAGTACAGAGTCAACTTAGAAGAAAATCAGTGGGAAAAGTGGCAGACAATCGTTGAGCCTTTTGTGTTCAATCCATTGAACAAGTACTTCGACATGCAAATCCCAACAGTCGACACCACAAAATTTGGGTAATTTTATGCCAGATCATTAAAAAAACATATTCTCAACAATTTTTCCATCAATTGAAAGATACATTTGCGAGCTGTTATTTCAAAGAAAATTCCCTGTAATGATAACTGGAGATACTGGAGTTGGCAAAACTGTGCTTGCAATATCAACCTTGAAAAAGCTGGCCAAGAAGAATTTCGTTCCTGTGCTACTGAACTTCTCTGCTCAAACAAGCAGCATTCGCACACAAGAAATGATAGAAGCTCAACTAGAGAAACGTAAAAGGACGTTGTTAAGCGCTCCGATTGGCAAGAGTGTGATTATTTTCATTGACGATATGAACATGCCAAAGTTGGATACTTATGGAAGTCAACCACCTATTGAACTTTTAAGGTAAGAGATGACATTTGTAAAACATTTGGTAAACTTTGGTTGGAATCGCTTAAGGTCAAGCAAGAATACTCACTTGCCAATTGCTTTAGCTATTGACTTATCAGTCTTCCTTACTTCCTGCTTAGAACGTATGCAAAAGTGGCAAAACTTTACTACAAATTCATCACCTGTCTCACATGCAAGATGCCTACCAACTGCGAAAACTTAAAATTTAGCATTGAATTGAATGTGCTTTGGACAAAAAGTATTTTGTGGTGGACATGGTGCTTTTGACAATCTAAGTTTAGATGGTATACATTATATTTATGCAGTCGAAAAATATGCGAAAGACGAATCTATAGGTCTGTTCGTTAAACTTTCCCCAGGGTTAACCCAGGTTTTCTTGGCAACCCTATGAGCTGTCAAAAAAGCCTGGGTTTTCCAGTCCTCAAAAAACGCTAAACCACAAATCACCACACATCCCTGTCATTAAAAAAAAAATACATGCTATTTGACAGCTCTCAACTCGTCATAGCAAAAAGCTAGGGCGAGTTTATGGAAAACCTAGGCCAACCCTAGGGCTCAAAAAACACTCAATTTGACATTCAGGGCGACTTTGGGTTTCTCAAAAAACGCTTTCTGGCGACCCCAGGGTGACCCTAGGGCTTCAACGAACAAACCTATTAGTTGATTTAAAGAAATGCTAATGAACAGAACAGTGATCGTTGAAACAGAGTGTGGCAATATGTTGCAACAAGCTCTCAAAGTAACGTTCTACCACCTTTTCTCCGGTGCTTGCTAGTTGTCTCTCTTCTTGAAATGCTCAATGTAAATGTATCTATCGTCCACGCTCAATAAAATGCTGTTAACGCAACGTAAGCCGCTGTGCTCTCTTTTGTATCTAACCTCAGGCTGTGTGTTCAATGGCCGGTATCAATACCGTGTTCAAGGGTGTGAGAGGTTCGCGAGGCTACAATGTAGAATGGGAGGGCATTAACGCTCCGGCTCGACGGGTCTTCGAAAGCACGTTGCAGGCAAGTCACGCAAGGGGAAGACCTTGTCAGACCTCTCAGGTTTACCCCGAACTGTAATGCCCACCTAAGTAACTAAGTAACTTTCCATCTACTCAGGACTGGTTCACTCTGAAACCTGAGCCAGGAAACATTGTTGTCGTATCTTCACAGAAAATTCCAAAGCCGATAATTGATATGGCGCTGGTACCTTTGTGAAAAGCGATGACTTGCGGCTGCTTTTGAACCTTTACGAATAGTAATGCAGGGAAAATACAAAGCCAGGTAAAGCATTCCATATTCAGGTGGTGCGACTAAAATAAGAATCTCTATACTTGACTGTACGCCCGAAGTCGGGGGCAAGGTAGAATTGATGAGCATTCCTAGCGAGGCGAGTGTTGCGGCTAAATTGTTTCAGGGGAGGAATGCAACTGGCTATTTCACTAGAGCACTGTTTGTGAATGCAGGAACGCTCTAAATGCGATCGGAAGACTAAATTTCTTGAGCATCTTATGTTTCAGGACATCACGGAAATGATATCGCCGATGAACTTACAAGGCATAAGGATCTCAGACAGTTTTTCCAGGGTGTGAAACAGAGCGCTTGGTCTGGTGGCATTCTCAGTGAGGGCTTCAATCAACGATCGGATATGTCAAAAGCACAACCGTTGATGAGATGCCTCCATTGTATGCAGACAGACTAAACGTATGCACCCCAACGTTAATAAGAAAACTGCAAATGTTTCTATCTCGTAGCAGAAAAGACTAGAAAACTCGTTGGCGTTGCAATGGGGAACTTCTCTTTTACCAAGCATTTAAACGTGGTAGGCTTGAGGGATACCGTACTATGCGAATCATGTGGAGAAGATGACGGGACCGCGGAGCACTGCTGCTTTGAATGTCCTGCATTTTCTCGAATCAGATAACAAACATTTGCGCCGAGCGACTTTATTTACATTTACTCGTCGCATATGTGATAGCTGGTAACTTAGGCTCCTTAACATGGTAGCCTCTTTTGGCTTTTCTGCGAAGATTAGGAAAGCTATAATGAAAGAATTTTGCTATTCTCGCAATGCACCGGTATTTAGCTTTTAGTGCTCTAGTTAGTATATTTTAAAAACCTCCGACAGTGCACTGCGTACATTCGTCCTACAAGACTAGGGGCCGAATTAACGCACACGTGATCGAGTAATACGTGACTGAATTGAATGTTTTTGGTATCTCTAAGGGCCTTAAGGCTCTTTTGGAACGAATTATGAAAGAAAAACTGTAATCACTCATTCGATCACTGATGCGGCAATTCGACACCAGATTTTTCGTAATACTAATTGACTTTTAAGCAAGTTCCGCAATAATTCAACAACTTCAAGCTTGTGAGACTTTTATTGAGAATAGAAAAATAAAGAAGCCAACTGGGAAACGGTTCTACAAGAGTCTTGGACTAGCAAATTAGTCGCGAAATCCGATACCCAGGGCTAAGCAATTTAATGTTTTTGGGAGTCGAACCTTGAACTCTCACATAATAGGCACACATGCTAACCAGTTCTCGTTACTCGACGGATACTATGTTATATAGCATGTCCGCCTGTTAATCCAGAGGTTCGAGTTCGAATCCCATCAGAGGCAAAAATGTTTTTTCCACGGGTATCGACTTTCGCGAGGAACTGGCAAGTCCTCCGTTAGTATTCATTACCATGAAAAGCGCTTTTTCAATTAGCCGTTCGGAACCGGCATTAAATTGTAGGTCTCTTCCATTTCCTTACAAGGAATGGTTGTGAGAAAAGCGCTAGACCCAGGGGCTCCTCGCGCTGTTGCGCCACCCTATTTATTTTTTTTATACCTTTTAAGGAATAGGAGTTCTTAAATACCGATGGTCTAGAGTCGAGAAAACGCTTTTCATGCCATAATAACTCGTACTATTGGAGAACTTGTCAATTACTCGCAATACCCGTGTTAAAACAGTTTTAGTTTTATGTTGGGATTCGAACCTCGAACATGTTAACATGCTAACCGTTACACCACGGGCACCACTTGTGTTATTGTATACGCTCATTATCAATAAAAAGCTTCATTTAATCTTACCTCCTACGAATCTTGCCAGACAATTTATAGATTGCAAAGGGCTGTATGACCGTGAAAAACTTTACTGGAAAGACGTCATTGAAGTTGCGCTCGGAGCTGGATGTGCTCCACCAGGTGGCGGCCGTAACCCACTTACACCGAGGTAAGAATCAACTTAACGCAAAGAAAAAACACAAAAGCTCTCAAATTTATTTCGTCCAGACTCGTCCGCCACTTTGCATTACTAAATCTACCCAAGCCAAATCATGAAACCCTAACGACCATTTTTGCTGGCATTCTATCAGGGTGAGTTTGAAACTTTTTTCCATTTTTCCGTTTTTTTCTCAATACAATACGAAAATTCCTACTATAGCTTCCTAAATGATTTTTCTACGGCTATTCGTCCACTCGCAATTCCAATTTGCAATGCTCTCGTCGAAATTTACACTCGAATTGCCGAAGAAATGCTTCCTACTCCAGATAAGTCTCACTACATATTCAACTTGCGAGATTTATCGAAGTGCGTTCAGGGAATCCTGCAATCCGATAGTTCCAATTACAACACAGATCTGCAAATAATGCGACTGTTTTATCATGAAAATATGCGTGTCTATTCTGACCGCTTAATAAACAGTGATGACGAAAATTCCTTCAAAACACTCATTACAGAGGTTTGCACGAAACATTTCAACAAGACTGTAGTTTCGGAGGGTGAAGTGGTTTTGTTCGGTGATTTTATGGTTTTTGGACAAAACCGTGCTGAAAGAATCTACGAAGAAATTAAGGATCTTGGCAAACTTGAAAGTATTTTAATGGACTTAATGGACGATTACAACACAACCACAGGCAAAGATATGAAATTGATTATGTTTCAAGACGCTTTGGAGCATACTGTTCGGTTGGCACGTTTGCTAAGAGCTGACCGAGGCAATGGGCTATTGGTTGGTGTAGCTGGAATGGGCAAGCAATCCTTGACCAGACTAGCTGCGCATGTCAATGAATACAAGTGTTTCCAAATTGAACTTCGACGGAACTATGATATCGTGGCCTTTCATGATGATCTAAGAGTTTTCTACAGAATAGCTGGGGTAAAAAAGAGTGTTTTTCTAGAACGAGAATAGAGGTCTAAAATATCCCTCTCCGCAGGTTGAAAACACACCACTTGTGTTTCTCATTGTCGACACACAGATCGTTGAGGAAGAGTTTCTAGAAGACATCAATAACATTTTAAACTCTGGAGAGGTACCAAACCTTTTTGAAGGGGATGAGTATGAAAAAGTGATTTTGGAATCACGTGAAGCATGTAACGAAGAAAACAGTGCTGTGAGTGAGAATTACAAGGCTGAGAGGTTTAAGTTTCGAATTTATTCTTTCTCTGTTGCAGGGTTGTTCAAGAGATGACATCTACAAATTCTTTATTAATCGCGTGAGGAACAACCTTCATGTAGTAATTTCCATGAGTCCTGTGGGAGATGCCTTCCGTAGGCGCTGTCGAATGTTTCCCTCTTTGGTAAATTGTACAACAATCGATTGGTTTTCAAGTTGGCCAGCTGAGGCGCTGTATTCAGTTGCCGTGGGTGTGCTACAGGATGTTGCTGAAAAAATTGAAGACCGAGAGGTTTTAGCCAAGACCAGTGTGTTTATGCATAAGGTAAGACGATCAGGTTATAGAAACAGAAAAATGAAGGATGTTTTTTAGTCCGTTGAAGAAGCATCTGTGCAGTTTTACAAGGAGATGAAGCGTCACTATTACACGACGCCCAGCAGCTACTTGGAACTTCTGAAGCTTTATAAAAGTATCCTTAAAAGTCGAACTGATATGATCGTGGCGAAAAGGAAGCGGATTTCTAACGGTCTCAACAAAATACTCGAGACTAATAGAATTGTAAGAAATCCATCTTGGAAAATAGAACTGTGATTTTATTCCTATTCCACAGATCGCTGTAATGCAAAAAGAACTTGAGGTAATGGTTCCCCAGCTAGACGAAGAATCCAGCAAAATGAAAGAGCTTCTATCCAAACTTGAAATAGATACGAAAAATTCAGATGCTGTCAAAGATTCCGTTGCGAAAGATGAGGCAGTTGCCAAGGAGAAGGCAGAGCTCTGCCGAACGATAGCCGATGATGCAATGAAGGATTTGGAAATTGCCATGCCAGCACTACAAGAGGCTGAAAATGCTCTGAAAGGCTTGAGCAAGGCCGATATTAATGAGTTAAAAGCATTTTCAACTCCGCCACAATTGGTGCAGTTTGTTATGGAGGCAGTGTGTACATTACTTGGTGCTAAGTAGGTTTGTCTGACTCCTTGACTGTTGCTTTCTAACAAAGTGATTTTCAGACCAACATGGCCTTCAGCAAAAGCTGTCATGGCTGATGTTAACTTCCTTAAACGTTTGATGGAGTACGACAAGGAACACATCCCTGAAGCTACACTCAAAAAGGTCAAAACATATATTGACCACAAGGATTTTGTTCCAGCTGTGAGAATTTCAATCTTGACACATTAAAAAACATACTATATAAAAATCTATTTCGTTCTTTATAGAAAATTGAAAAGGTGTCACGAGTTGCAAAGAGTGTAAGTTTGTGGGTTATTGCCATTGATAAGTTTGCAAAGGTTTACAAAGTAGTCGAGCCCAAAATAAAACGTCAGAAATCAGCTGAAGCAGAGTTGAATGAGGTGATGAGAGTTCTTCGAGCAAAGCAACAAGAGCTAGCCGACGTAGAAGCAAAGATTCAATCGCTGAGAGATTCCATTGAAGTCAAGAGTCGTGAGTTCAAAGTAATCCAAGACAGTGTTGATCTAACGTTCGGGAGAATCAATCGAGCTGGTCGACTGACCTCGGCACTAGCCGATGAAGAAATTCGATGGAAGGAAACTGTTGAGGTAATTTCATCTTATAACAATCCGCCAACACGCTGATGCTTAAACGATGATGTTTCAACAGACTCTTAGTAATGAGCTCTCGGCAGTACCAGGAGATGTATTGGTATCCTCTGCCTGTGTCGCTTACCTCGGAGCATTTTCAGCTGACTATCGAAGAAACTTGACAGATATTTGGGTTGCTGAATGTCGGAAATACAACATTCCCAGTAGTGCTGAATTCAGTTTATTGGCTACTCTCGGAGACGCTTATGAAATGCGATCTTGGACAATGGCTGGACTGCCGAGGGACACAATTTCAATTGAAAATGGTCTGTATTCTACTCGAGCATTGCGATGGCCACTAATGATTGATCCACAAGAGCAGGTATACAACTTTTAAGGACCTTATAGGAAGGGTTTATTTAACACTAAACCGTTTTCTTACTTAGGCCAACCGTTGGATAAGGAACTTGGAGCAAGGCAACAATTTACATGTTCTTAAAATAAGCGATGGGAACTTTTTGCGAGTACTTGAAAATGCTATACGACAGGGACTCCCTGTTCTATTGGAGGATATCGATGAAACCGTTGATCCAGCTTTGCGTCCGATTCTGCAGCGTGAAACGTTCATTCAAGAAGGAAAACAATATTTGAAGTTGGGAGAGGTTGTGATTGAGTATGATGCAAATTTCAAGCTTTACATGACAACCAAGTTGTCAAATCCACATTATCTGCCTGAAATTTGTATAAATGTGACATTGGTGAATTTTCTTGTCACTGAAGCTGGCTTGGAAGATCAGCTGTTAGGGTAAGTACATGTTAAATGGAAATTCAATCCATGTGGTAAATTCATGTTTTACAGAGATATCGTAGCAATTGAGCTACCAGTGCTAGAGATTCAACGAAATGATCTTATCGTCAAAATAAATACTGATAAGCAACAACTGTTGGCCTTGGAGGATAAGGTTCTGAAGCTTTTGTTCAATTCTAAGGGAAATATTCTGGACGATGAGGAATTGGTGGAAACACTCAATGATGCAAAGGTAGTTTTTCTTTTTGCTAGCCTCGTAATATCATTATTGGCACCAATTGGTTTCAATGTTGGACATCATCCGGCTTTTTTTTATGAATGGCGCCCAACGTTTTGGAAAATTACACTTGTTTTATAGATGGTGAGGAACTAAGTCAGACACATAAATGATACAAACACATCTTTTCTAGTCAACTATCTCCCAGTAATATATAATTTTAGTTAAATGGCGCCCAACGCTTTGGATTTTAAAGAGCATCCCACTATATTTCTGACTTTGAAGAGTCGATAAACATAATTAATGATGATTAGGTATTCCAATTAGGTTATTACCAAAACTTTTCTAGTCTTTAATCTGGTTGTCCTAAGTGGCGCCCAACTTAAATCTTTAGGGCCAGCCAAATCTCAATACGAAATATGTGCTTCTCTTCTTCTAATTGTTAAAAAAAAAACTATTTTTCGACAGGAAACATCTCTTATAATTGCTGCTCGACTTATAGACACTGAAGAAACCGAACAAATGATCACAGCAACAAGGGAAAGATACCGAAGCCTAGCATCTCGTGGAGCTGTTCTTTATTTCGCTGTCGCGGGACTAGCTGAAATTGATCCCATGTATCAGTACAGCCTTAAATATTTTTCAATGGTCTTCTGCAATGTTATCCAAGCTGAACACCCTAAAATGGATATTGATGAACGTATTGTACAACTGAAAGAGGACGAGTTGAAGGCATTATTCTTAAACATATCCCGCGGCCTTTTTGAACACCACAAAATTATTTTCAGTTTTATTCTGTCCCTAGCAATTGAAAAACAAGTAAACAAGATAAAGTACCTTATTTGTACACAATTAAATTATACTTCAATTTTGCAGGAAGGTAGACTGCTTGCTTCAGAGTTCAATTTTCTTACTAGAGGTATGGTTGGTTCTTTTGAAGTGAAACCAAAACCTGAAGGATTGTCGATGTCCTCCCAAGAATGGGCGTTGTGTTGTTTTATGGAGCAATCGTTTCCTGAGTTTGAAGGATTCTGTGAGGATATAACTAAAAGAATTAAAATATCCATAGACGACTTCCAAGAGGTTAGATTGTTTAAGTAGATGTGTTCGAAAAAAAAAAAATATAATTGAAATGTTTTATTGTCCTTAGATTTTCTACTTTGGGAAGTCAAAAAGTCAATGCGCCACTGATTGGAACTTAAAACTATCAAATTTTCAAAAACTCATGCTTGTTAAAGCGTTTCGCAAGGAAAAATTTACTTCGTGTGTAACGTCGTTTGTACGGGCAACTGTTGGACCTTTTTTTGTGGATGTTTCTGGTGGAAATCAGCTTAAAGTCGTGTAAGTATTACCTTATATTTGTTTAGTTTTTTGTTTGTTTTGAATTATGATCCACCAAATGGCGATTTATCCTAGCAAAAGCCTGATAGACTTCAGAGGGTACATACTAATAAACTGAAAATCATGCTTATAACTCATCTTATTGAGGAATAGCAAAACTATTACAACATAGTTGTGCTTAAATGAAACATAGAGCTTTAATATTTAAAATTGAGAAAGAAGTGTACAATATACTTCCACTAGGAGCTTTGTTGTCTTCTCTGTGGTGGCTTCACAATGGTGTGAAGTAAATCTAGATCGTGCGTTTTGAAGGATGTGGTGGCTGGTGATTTGATGGCATATCTCACCAAAAAATGAAACCAATCTTTACACTGTTTTGTAGAAAGTAGGATTATTGCGCCTGTCATTTTTAAGGCTTTTGATAGAGTTTGGCATCAAGCCAAGTCTGATAAATAATTACCTCAAAAATGCTGGCGTGCCTCAGGGCTCTGTTTTGTCTTCGAATCTCTTCCTTATTTTTGTGAACCTTGTCGGAAGCTTCTAATTCTCTTTACTGTTTTGCTGAGGACTTAGCCCTCAGCTTCTCATATTCGTTTCCAAATTTACGTCTCTGCTCTTCAGATATGGAAATGGAACGGTTCCGTCTTGCGTATGATAAACTTATTGAATTCTAACCTTGACAGCAATTTTACAATGCTAGAGTAAAGGGAGGTTAGGGAATAAAAACTGAGTGTAGTTCAATGTTTCGAAAACTCAATGCTGTCTCTCGTCGTTAAAGCTTAACATTTCTCCATTGCCGTTATCCATGAAAATGGTACCTGCTTCCAAGAAACCGGAAAGGTGCCAGTACTCGATATGTGATAACGATGATCTTCGTTGGAATGACCACATATTTGTCCCAAAAATGCTGCAATATGTACAGTAAATTATAGAGATTCACATTTCAGTTGCACCACCCGAATGTGGAATGCTCTGCCAAACTCTGTTTTTTCCGGCATTACGATTTTCAAAAGTTCTAGAGCAACGTGTACCGGTGTCTCCTATTAAATCTTCTACTATTTTCCTGAACGCTTGCACTGTGTTTTATAACATTATAAGGGTATTCAATTCATAGCCTCTTGATGTGTGTGTGCTAATTATAAAAAAAATGATTGCTCTTCTGAAAAAATGTTTCCCAAAGTTAGGTGTCCAAAGTTATTTGTATGCAGCAATGAAACGTACGTTGTGAATTTCGTGCAGTGAGCTGTCTACAGTGTGTTGTGTACAGTGAATAATTGTACTGTATACTATCCTCTGCTTTGTTTAAATGGCGCCCAACGTGAGTTTACTGTGTTGCTCTTATTGTAATATTCCTTTCCATTGGTATCCCTCAGTTCTACACAAATTTTCAGACAAACTTTAACACACAGAACAATTTTGACAAATCTATAACGTCTGACCAAATTAGCATTTCATAAAACAAAAAAAGGAAGCAAAGCTTTTTCGTGTTTGTTCGAGATTTTAGAAAATATTTTGTGAGAAAAAATATAAATATTTTGTTTTTAATATTATAAAAGGAAAAAGACAAAAGATGATTCCAAAAGATGAACACCTCGAATTTCTTACAAAAACATTCCGCCATTCAGGCGTTCTTTCTTTTCACTTTCAGCTTAAAGTCATTCTTACTGCATGCATACTACTTAATTGCGAGTACAAGCCACAACCAAAACCAATAAACTCGCTTGTTTGGTTATAACAAAACTATTTGAGTAACCTGTTAAACGAGTGACCCGTTTCTAACCACATTTACCTGCAGCTACTATTCCTTCAAAAATTCAGCAAGTTTCCATAAAATATTTTTGTTTTATTTTTGAAGGTACATGGACATGTCGAATGTCACTCCCATGGTATTTGTTCTATCAAGCGGTTCGGATCCAATGGCAGGTTTTCTGAAATTTACCGAAGAAATGCAGTATACCGACAAGTTTTACTCAATATCATTGGGCCAGGGTCAAGGGCCCATTGCTGAGGGTTTGATAGAACGGAGCTTGAAAGTAGGTCATTGGGTATTTTTGCAAAACTGCCATTTAGCCACATCATGGATGTTACAAATGGAAAATATCATACGAAACATAACCCTTGGAATAACAAAGGCACATACAGACTTTCGCCTCTTCCTCTCATCTATGCCAACAAAGCTATTCCCCATTAGTGTACTACAAAATTCTGTTAAGTTGACAAATGAGCCACCTAGGGGTATAAAAGCTAATGTCTTAGGTGCCTTAGCCGACCTCGATAAAGACTTTTTTGAACATCATATCCTGGGTCCGAAATGGAGAGCTTTGGTTTTTGGAATTTGTATGTTTCATTCAGTTATTTTGGAAAGAAGAAAATTCGGTCCGTTGGGTTGGAACATTATGTATGAGTTCAATGAAAGTGATCGTGAGTGTGGAATCAAAACACTCGATATGTTCATTGATCGAGAGGTGGTTGTTGAAGAAATTCCATGGGAGGCCATAACTTACATCAACGGCGAGATCACCTGGGGTGGTCGAGTAACTGATTACTGGGATCAGCGTTGCTTGAGGACCATCTTAAAGGCATTCTCTTCGTCTGTTATCATCGATGTAAACTATACGTACAGTAGCAACCCGTTCTATCGAAATCCAAGAAGGAAAAAGCTGGAACAATACCGGGAATATGTGCAGACTTTTCCAGTTGAAGAAGATCCAGAACTTTTTGGAATGAACCAAAATGCCAATATTGTTTTTCAAACAAAGGAAACCGACTTTTTTATATCAACTCTAGTTTTGGGGCAGCCTAAAGCTGCTGGCGATGATACTCAGTCTGCAGATAATGAAATTTGTCTGGAAGTCATACAAAAAGTAAAGAATGCACTGGTTTTGCGAATTTCGAAAGATGAAATGCATCCAAGTCTAACTGTTGTAAGTTTTTTTTACGAAGTTATTGGTGAACTTTTTCAAAACCTTTTTTATTTCCAGTTAGACGACAAGGGTCAGATTCCTTCACTGACAACAGTTCTTACACAGGAGTCCGATCGATATAACAGTTTCCTTAAAATTGTTCACGAAAGCTTATCTAACTTGAACAAGGCCATCAAGGGCTTGGTAGTTATGTCTGAGGCGCTTGAAGAGGTTTTCATTTCTCTTCTCAACAACATGGTTCCTAAAATGTGGACTGCCAAGAGTTTTTTGTCTATTAAATCTCTGCCAAATTACATTGCTGATTTCCAACGACGAATAGACTTTTTGCAAAACTGGATTAAAAATGGCGCCCCACTTTCTTATTGGATCAGTGGACTTTATTTCCCACAATCGTTTTTGACTGGAATTTTGCAAACACATGCTAGAAAACATCGTCTTCCAATCGATTCCCTAAAGATTGATTTTTCCGTTAGCGATACTATTCTGGTTCAGCAGGAATTTTTCGAAAAGCATCAAAACGCAGTGGATGTAAAAGTTTTTTTTTTGTATATATTCTCTACAAATATGGTATGTGTCTTTTTTCAATTTAAGGATAGCAAACTTTACGGCAACTTGAGCATGCCCGAGGTAGGAGTCAATGCGCACGGAATATTTATAGAAGCGGCTCGTTGGAATCGAGATTACGGTGGTCTTTGTGATGCTCGGGAGGGAGAATTGTATTCTCGTCTTCCCGCAATTCAACTCATACCAAGCCTTGATTTGAATCCTGGAGACCGATACGACGTTAGTTTTGATTTTTAAAATGCTTAGAAGAATTTGAATAATTTTTGTTATGGTTTCTTCTTTATAGGCTCCTCTTTATAAGACTCAAGCAAGATCAGGTGTACTGTCCACAACAGGACATTCAACCAACTTTATACTGTCGATTTTATTGGAAAGCAAGAAGCCTTCGGATTTTTGGATTCTACGCGGAACTGCATTGGTAACTGCTGTAGCAGAAAACGAAGCTTAGTACTTCAAAGATATTTTTTAAATTTAAATATATCCAATCTATTTATTTATGTTTTGTAATTGATTCTTACTTCATTATAAGATTGTGGAGGAAAACAATACGTCCAACTATTTGAGGGATTGGATGGCATCAAAGTTACAACTTATCCCGTGTGCTTGTGCTTTCAAAGATCCTTGATATTTTCAAAGATTAGGTATGGTCAACAATTTAAAAGCCTTTGGTATGGTCACAATTTCGAGGTCATAGCGAATGCTCATATCCTAAGTAGACCAGGAGCTCTTACCTCATACACGGGTCCAGCTTAAGCCGACTCAAGGAAAAAAAGATATTTTCTGCATCGGAACTGAAAGTCGTAGGTGCAATGAACATCTTACTTCCTCTCTCCCTCTGCCTGGATTCGTAAGTGTGCTCAGTTACGAACTAAAACCAATTACACTCTATGTGCACAAAAGAGACGAGCTTCGTTAGCTCAAATCCTCTGGGGCCTGCTTCTCTTTAACAATGCTTCTATGATATCAACATAGATGACGAAGAGTCATCTATTCTACTGTGGCTATACAAATAGACGGAACGAAGAGCCTGTTTCCGTCGGTGTCGGGCGTTGCAAAGAACCAAGTATTTTTATGTCCGCCTCAATCTATTCGGGCTGTGATAACAATTATCCAACACCTGGTGAACTTCCGAAAAATAAGATTAAGGAAGCAAAAACTAAACTTCCAACTTCGCATTACATGACCGTCATCCGTCATCGGAGCTGGTGGATTGCTCTATGCAAACGTTAAATTTCAGAGTTCTTATATGTGAGCAGGTTCCTACGCTCACCACTTCTTTTGTGGCACATTTTTCTTCTACCTTTCTACACAATCATGATATCTTCGATAAACAAGCAGCCACGAGCTCGGCTGTTAGACTACAAAAAAGTCTAAAAATGAGCCAATAATCACGATATCCTGAATAGATTTAAGTTCCTGAAACTTAAAATAGACTGCGAATTTGGTGAAAACTTCAAAATACCTCCAGGCTGACTAAGATTAGAACTTTTATAGTGTTTACTTAAAAACAAAGATAGATCATAATCAAGACATTAAGCCTAAATTGACGTTTAAATAAGATAAATAAATAAATGGGGAACAACAGATTGGCAAGCTTCGCGTCTAGCGCATTTTTTACTAACTTTGGCAGTTTGTTCCATGCTTTTTTCTTTAATAGTCCTTGTGCTTTGCGCATCCCTCGCTCCAAGAAATAACTTCCCACATGCCACACCCTTTTACAGACAGAAATGAACACGACTAAGTTCATATTTTAAGCGGTATCTATGTTTGATTTTTTCTTTATAAAAAACTTGCAAACAAAAATGTCACATTAATTTTTTAAATTTATTTTTTAACTTTCTTACAAACAAATAAATATTCTTTTGGAGCCTAAAGTACTCTCTACATTCATTAAATTTTGAAAAAAGTACACTGCCGTTTCAGGTATGTATATAACTTTTTTTTATTGATGAATGCGTGAAAAAAAAAACAAATTGTTTGGGTTAATAAATATTAAAAATTGAAAACAAAAAATAAAACTTTGTAGTTAAAAACAATTATTAAATCTTAAACGATTTGGTTTTAAATTTGGCACGTTTATGATTATTTTAAAACTTGTTGTTCTATTGCAACCAGTCATTAAAATTAAAATCACCTGTTTTGTTTAATTTGCATTCCAAATTTGCACCTTATAAGTTCAAATTAGATCGTAACAAAATTACTTAAAACTAAATTTAAAATTAAGTTTCATAAAATTTCACCATGGAATACAAAAATTAAATAAGTGTTCTTGATTCTATGCAATGAAACAGTAAGTACTTAACACTTTTTGCTTATTTGCTAAATATTGCAACATAGTTCCAATGTTTTCTTTTTTCCTTTTTGTCACATAACTGGATAAGAGCTTTAAATGGAGCACTTTTTTCTACTTTTTTTTCTAGAGTTGTGCTGAGAATTTAGTTTTTATCTGCTGTGAAGGTAGCAATTTTGTAGTGTGTTCTTATTGCGATGCAATCCTTTGATAAATTTAGTTTTTTATGTTTCGGCTTTTCCATATGATCCCAATGGAGGACGATACATCGCAGGTAATGAATAAACCTGGGGTAAATTAAAGGCGTACTTCCGTTTTCCTATATTTTTCTTTACGTTATCCATTCGACCACCCTCACTGAAATTACAAATAAAGATCTTATGTAAAATTTTCAATTTCATAAATCAACTCAATCTTGATAACCAAACGTGTCCTGCACTGTATTCCGAGCAAAACTGTATTTCTATTCTACTTTGTTCATGTGTAGAAAATTCAGTTGTATTCAAAATCAGTCGATCTTACCTTCGCATAGCACTCAGAACATTTGGCACACTCTTTGCAGGTAAATGAAACTCTTGCACTAAAACCCGACACTGTTCCAGTGTTACAGCCATTCCAGTTCGATCTTTGGCACTTTTACAAGATGTAAATCTTAATCCAGACATTGACCGGCAAATATCTTCCGCTAAGTGAAGAATTTTCATATTTTTCGACACGTTGGATCGTAATTGTTCTTCCATTAGGTATAAAAAGTTGCTCGCGGCTTGTAATGGCAAAATTTGCTCAGATTTAGTTGGAGTATCTGGTGCCACTAAGTTTAACTTGCGATACCGCAAGTGATATTGCTTTAATCTTTCCAAATTATCCCAATTCGAACGATGTTGATCCCGATTAAAACCTAAAGCTTCGGCAAGTGTTGCTTTTTCATTGATCCCAATATTAAAGAAAACTGGAGTAACTTTGAATTTGACCATTTCTTGTGTTGGCAACATGGAATGCACTGACTCAGGTACGGGAAGTGATACATTGAGCGCATTGCGAACTCCGCTCACTCGAGGCATTGGCACTGATGAAGAATCTCTGTAAGTTTTTCAATTCACATCAAAATCAATTGACAGTAACTTAAAACAAAAAAAAAAACGAACCTTTGGATGTTGCTTCTGACTAAAGTAAACCGAACCGTCAGAAGATCTTCGATGGCAACCGACATGTCTCCCCACATATCCGTTTCACTTCCGTACAGTGACAAGAGGCCCTCGAAATAGGCCAAAGGTCCCAGTTCGGTAAGTATTTTTATGAAATTCTCTGTCAAATTTGTCCCCCAAAGTCTAGCCATTAGAGCGCTAACTAAAGCTGTCAGCTGAAATGGAGTTAAGTTCGATCAACGACTTGTTATTGGAAGCAGAATTTCAACTCACAGATTGAGAGAAACAAACATCTCTCCGGTACATAATATCCAGGTTGGTACTATTTCTCTTCATATCTTGCTGCAACCTCTGTACAGAATGCATAAGACGGGCAGTTTTCAAAAGGCCATCCATGGCATGACGCAGCTTTCGCATTGAAGGTCTCAATTCTGATACCCAGTCGGTGGTCATAGAAAGGTCCAACCCTAAAATAAAATAACAAAACTACAATTTCCATTCCAAAATAGATTTTGAAAAAGATTACCATCCGTAAACTTATTTCCTTTCTTAGAACGCATTTGAACCCCATCTAACTCATCCATAGTTTGAGTCAACTCTAAGTTGAGATCCTTGCCTGAGGATGCTGCCTCGCTCTCGACAGCAGTATCCTCGCAGCTACACTCAGCTTGATTAGTAACAACATCGGGAGCGGTAGAAATTCCCGCTCGGGTTGCTGTTGTACTCTTAGGATGCCTCAATCTTATAGCAGGACTCCCACATCGACCGCAAAGAAATTTAATTTTACTCACAAGGCACATGACGCTTGCCTCGATATTCAATTGTGTTAAATCTAACGGTTCCGGTTCTTCAGTCGGTCGATAATAGTTCGCTGATGGACTAGTACTCATCATTTTTGTATCCAAGAAGCCAACATTTTGCCCAACAATTGACGAACGGTTTGGAGGCAATACTCCAAGCTCATCATCAAAACCATATGTTGAATCAAGTTCATTAGATGCTCCAGTGGCAGGATCTGCAATGAAATGATCCAAAAGCATTCCCATCTTAGGACTATCATCAAAATGAGATTCTTGAAAATTCATTTCGCTTTCAAAATTCACTGATGCTGGCAGAGATTGAAAAGTTACTCCGGCATCATCTTCAGATTCACCAGCAGATAGTTGTTCACTGTAGATTTTCATTGATTTTTGAATGGAATAAATAGCATTTATGTCGGTCATTGAAGGTGATTTCATTCGCATGTTGCTCGAACAACCGAATGGTCGGGAAGGAGTTAAATTTCGTTGAGTTTTTGGCCAAAGATCGGGTGGAGCAACAACTGGTGTAGCAAAGTCTTCCAATTCAGGCGACTTGAGATCAAGCGCACTCAATTGTTGAGTTATCTTCTTGAAAGGTGACATTGGCTGGACATAAAATAGGATGTTGTTTTAATTATTATTTCAATTTTCGATTTGGAAACTCACCATCATGACATTATCAGGTTCTTCAATGATACGATGTTGTTCAATAAATGAAAATGCTTCTTCGACAAGCCGAGGCTCCCAGATATTAAGAAGTGTTTTTGTTTTAGCAATCATTTCATTGCACAATGGCATCATTCCTTTGGTGTTTTTGGATTTGGCCAGAAACAACAATTGCGACATTATCTCGACTATTTCTCTTCGCAACCGTTTAACAGATTGCACAGCATCGTTGGCGGTTTTAACTTTGCATTCATTGTCATCGAATTTTGAGGGGGAATCTCGAATTTGCTGGAGCAGTCTTTTAAAAGGGAAAGCGAGAGGTACCATCAGCAAATATTAAAAAGAAGATCAAAATCATATATTTTTTGCATACTTAATCAAACCTCCAGTACGCTGCTTTCCTGAATGCCGGGTAAAGGCACCAACCGTCACAATATCCAATACGCCCGTACGATTAAGCGAATCATTGTGTGCCCACATTCGTTGTAAGTGAAGATTCACAGGGATAAATTCTAACGAATCATCAGTTTTCACAGAAGATTGTTTGAAGAAAGGGCCTTAAAAGAACGATTGTAATTAACGGCCCTTTGATTATTTGAAATAACTGTGCCCTACCATTTTCCTTCATAGTTTGTTGCAACACTTGTTTTGCTTGTGAGTAGTCCTTTAAAAGCTTCAAATGCTTATCAAGCAATTCAATTTGCCGACGCCTCCATTCACCACCTAACTCTCCCATTCCTGATATTTCCTGAAGAAGTTCTTTTTCCCTCATAATCCATATTGACCTGCAAATTGTTGGTTCAACATTTTCAATCAAATTTGATACCTTAAGTGTCATCGACTTACAGAAGTTGTTGCGGAATGATAAAACAATAACGGCTTTCCATAAGAACCTCTTGAACACTGATGTCACCACCAAGTCCTGAGTGTAAACGGTAAGTGTGTATCTGTGCCATAATAAAATAAGATTTTTCATTTTGATAAGTTTCGTAAGCCAATAGTTTACCCGAGGATTAGCGAAAACTTCATGAATTTTCTCCTGATTTGGAATAAATAGTTTCACACCCAATTTCGACGGAAGAGATTGTGATCTCCTATGGCCTGTAAGTGCGGAAGAGTCAGGTCAAACATTTTAATTTTATGATAATATTTGTATGGGGCACCTTTGAATTGTTGATCAGTCGATTTCGTGGGCGATCGAGGGGGACGTACGTCGGGATCGGGAGCCCAAGATGCAATAGTAATAAAGCCGACATCACCTTTAGCAGAATTGAGAGGAATCCGAAATCTTGTTGCGTCCTTGAAAACAAAATAGTCAATAGATTGTCAAATGGAGTTATCCAAAAAATACTACCTGTATAACTCCTAGACTTATTTCTGCAAATCCAATTGGAATAGACGTTTGGGATACTTTCTCAACAACATTGTAAAGTGTAAATCGAATCAATGATTCTGCATTCAAATAATCACTCGCATGGAAGCATACTGTACACAGGAATTGCGGATTCAAAGTGTTTTCAACAACCTCGGTGCGGGCGTACTGCCGCCAACAACAGTCAACACCATTGCGTATTTGGACTGTAATCAAGGGATTAAGTACACGACCATTTTCATCATTGGGTAAATTATCACAGGATAGGGCTGACTCGCAAATTGGAATCTCCACCAGATCTAAAAAGAAATTTAGGGAAAAATTGTGTAAATAAAAAAGGATTGGCAATTGAAACAATTTGCTCATTTGTATTATGGGTAACTTGTCCGATCGACGAGTTGGAAAACAACTATTCGTTAAAGAATGAAAACAGCTTCCGATTGCTTATACCTATTGAAGTTGGACCTTTAAGAATGGTCTCACTTGGGTGGCTATATTCAAACAACGATATCTTTTCGAAATTCTTTTACAAAAAAGCCTTTATCAAAGAACTGTTTTTAATAGACAGCAGGATGTTTCCCGTACGTATATAAAAGTAAACTAAACTAATCAAGAAAATACAAAATCAAAGAAGTGATCTGAAGTAGAGGAGCACTAGTTTTACATTTTGTCGCGGAGACAGGAATGATTTTTAACAGCGTTTTTATCGCTGTCGGAACTGCGAAATTACCATCAATGAGTTAGAGCTTCTAAACAGTTTTACTTAAGGTTAAGATAAAATCAATAAGCAATAAAAATTCAGTTGAAAAAAATACTCTTTCTGCAGCCTTTCATGCATGCCTTAGTTGGCTCCGTAGTGGGAGCAATAGACTACTAAATAACTCCGCTATAGCTGAAGTCTTTCGCCTGTGCATGTACTTGTCTGAATTTAAGGGGTACGTTCAACACCGAAAAAGTGAAAACGGGTAATTAGACACCTAAGAAATTCTTATACATCATAATACAAAGCTTTTGCTACACCAGTCTACTATCTGAAAAATTTTGAATGGATTTAAGGTAAAAATAAGATATCGTCCGTAAAAATAAGAATTCAACTAATCGCTCGCATTAAATCGCTTGTGAAACAACTGGTAGTTGCAGGTGTGTGTTTTTTATGTACGTATATATTCCAAAATTTTACAACCATTTAAACTTTGTATGCAGAAACGGCTGGTGTTGTTGAAATGCATTGTGAACAAGCCAAGCTTTTTTCGTCGTTGGGCGGCTGTTGTGAGTGATTTTTTTTTTTTTTTTTTCAAATCAAAAGTTTTGGATGGTTGGAGACTATGGTCTCGATTGAAATTTTTACGAAATTTTGTTTCTATCAGCTCGAAAACCATGCGTCAAATCTAGTGAGGTCTGAGAGGAGGCACTTCGGCTTTGTTTTCAATTATGTTCATTTGGAAAAAATATTCGGATACCTACTTTTCCTATTGATTTATTTTTAGAGTTCTAATATGAAGTTCTGTGGTGCCCGTAGCTTAATGGTTTGCATAGCTGCTTTTTTAGTGGGAGGTTCGAAATTTGAATCCCAACGAAAATCAAAAAATGTTTTTCTACGGGTACCGCCTTTCGCGAAGAACTGGCGATTCCTCCGGTAGTAATTTCATTGCCATTTAAACTGGGTTCTTCACTTCCCTGCTCTTTATTTAAACTATCAAAAAACTACTGCTTATGAAAGTTCAAATCGCTTGTTACATTTCGAAAATCATTTCCAAATGACCACACTCTTTGCATTTTAAGCAAAACATTCGGGTTGAGATATTATTTACCACGAAGACTTTAAAAGCTATGTCAAAGAATTAGAATTAGCCAAAAATAATTTCATTGCTAGGAAGATAGATCAAGCTACGGACCAAAAAACAATGTGGAGAACAATAAAATCGCTCGTACTGAATGAAGAAAGAAGTGAAATAGATCAAATTGTATGTGATAATAGAACGATAAAAAACAAGAGAGAGATAGCTAACAGCCTGAACAGATTTTTTGTTAAAAGTGTCGAAGAATTGAATAGTAAAATATCGTTTGAGCAGTATGAAAATTTAATAAATATAGATAGTGTTAATACGTTTAAGTTCAAATTAATTAGTATGAGTGAATTGAATTGTACAATGAAGAACATGAATGCTAAAAAAGACTTCAACGGATTGTCAACAAGAATGTTACTAAGCGCGTTTGACATTTTAGGGCCTTGTATTTTAAAAATAATTAATAATTCATTAAGAACAGGAATTTTTCCTGAAAACTGGAAGGAATCTACAGTTGTACCAATTGAAAAAGTAAAAAAAAATAGTGCGTGGAGTCCCTCCGCGCGGTAGAAGTGAAACTTCCCAAAAATGAAAATAGGAAGAGGTAGAAATTGATTTTTGGTGAACTCATATTGTTTCTTTAAAAGAAAAAGAAAAGAAATTGATCGGAGTTAACTTTCACGGGATAGGCACTTAACACCATTTCATAGAACAATTTTTTTATTTTTTGGTGGAGATTAGAAGGACTTTGAAGATGTATGTATCATGTATGGTAGAATGTATGGTATTGTATCCATACTTATGTATGGAGTACAGTACCAGGAACCTTTCTGAAACCGTTGATTGGCTAGTGTAAGTGGAGCTGACTGACAGACTAATGAAGACCGCAGTCTTAACACCTAAGCCGAAGACGGAGAACACTTACATACATGTTTAGACATGATCAAACATGTTTAGACATAACAAACATGTTTAGACATGATCAATACGTTTATACATGATCAAACACGTTTAGACATGACCAAACATGTTTAGACATGACCAAACATGTTTAGACATAACAAACATGTTTAGACATGATCAAACATTTTTAGACATGATAACATGTTTAGACATACATTTTTGAGACGGGCTTAAATGGAAATTGCTTATATATACATGATTATGCCTCCACTAACTACTATGTACATATACATATGTATACTCACTAATATCTTAAAATTCGAATAACATCTTACATCTTATCACTAAAAGCTCTGATTTGTGTATTGTCTTCCAAATAAGATTACGCAGTCAACACATTCGAGGAGAAGCTTCACAAATTATTTTTTGTTAGAATAATTTAACTTAATCGATTTACATATTTAGTAAGCACTTATCTACGTACATCATACATACATACATATATCAAACAAATTAAAAGAAACTGCAGTAAATATTTTCTATAATTTCATTGGAGAAGAAAAGAAAACACAACACTGATCGATTATTCACTGAGCAATTGAAATAATTTTCGCACGCACTGACATGATTTTCTTCAAAAAATTCCCACCGATAAACACAATTTACTACAATGAAATCGTTGGGATGAATAGCGCGGAATGATGACAGCAACTTATTAGCAGTGCCAAAGTGTTTAAGTGTAACGCGGAAGTGTAACGCTTAAGTGTAACGCGGAGGTGTAACGCTTTCATGTTTGCAAGTCGCATAAGAAGTTTCACTTCAAAAAGTATGCAATCGAACACGGAAGTGTAACGCTTAAGTGTAACGCGGAAGTGTAACGCTTAAGTGTAACGCGGAAGTATAACGCTTTCATGTTTGCAAGTCGCATAAGAAGTTTCACTTCAAAAAAAAACAGTAAATCCAGCAGAGTTTCGTCCTGTAAACATGCTTATGACAGAAAGCAAAATCCTGGAAAAGGTGGTACATAAGCAATTACAAAGTTACATGGAAAGTAACAATTATTTGAGCGATTACCAATCAGGCTTCCGACAGCAACACAGCTGTGAATCACTTTTAAATCTAGTTGTCACACAATGGAAAACAAATATACATGAAAAAAAGTTATAGTCGCAGTTTTTTTGGATCTTCAAAGGGCTTTTGAAACAATTGATCGAGAAGTGCTGGTACAGAAGCTCGAACGATATGGAATAAAAGGAGTAGAGCTTGAATGGTTTAGAAGTTATTTAACAAAAAGAACACAACGAACAAGAGTGGCCAACGAATATTCTGAAGTTATGGAGGTGAGACTGGGTGTACCACAAGGAGCAATTTTGGGAACGCTACTTTTCATTATTTATATTAATGATCTGGAAAATGTACTACACTATGCCAAGGTTAGACTTTTCGCGGATGATACTTTGATCTACGTAACTGGAACATCAGCGCAGCAGTGTATTAACCAACTTAACGCAGATTTGAAAAAGCTAGAAGTATATTTTAAAATGAATAAGTTAAAACTTAATATCGCTAAAACTAAAGCAATTATAATCAATGGAGATTCGACAGAAAATATTGTAATCAATGATAATGTTATAGAAACAGTTAACGAAATTAAATACCTAGGAGTTATTTTAGATAAGAAGTTAAGTTTTGAAAATCACATAAACTATGTATGTAAAAAAATTGCTAAAAAAATTCGATTTTTTCGTAGAATTAGAGATCGACTTTCGCCGAACTGTGCAATAAAAATTTTTAACGTAATGATTAAACCTCATTTTGAATATTGTTCAACAATACTTTTTTTAGGATCTAATCGAATGACTGATAGATTACAAAAATTACAAAATAGAGGAATGAGGTGTATTCTCAAGTGCAATATGTTAACACCAATTCAAGTAATGCTAGATACCCTGAAGTGGCTTAATATAAATCAAAGAACATTAATGAATGTACTCATTTTCATATTTAAAATTAGAAATAATATGTTACCGAATTATCTGTTTGATCAAATCGTGTATGTATCCGATGTTCAACCGTATCAGTTAAGAAACAGAAGAAATTTTAGGCTACCTTTCTTTTCAACGAGCAGAGCTCAAAATATATTGTTCCACAAAGGTTTACAATTATTCAATAATTTACCCAATGATTTAAAATCAGAAACGAATATAATATCATTTAAAAGAAAGCTTATTTTATACGTAAAATCTAATTATAATTAGATACATCAATATGTTTTTTTTTATTTATCAATATTTCAATTACTTTTATGTAAATATTGTAATTTAATAGCAGAAGCTAAATAAAGAATCTAATCTAATCTAATCTAAAATCTATACATATATAAACTTGATAAATGTTACTTTTCAGATATACAAAATTCTCACAGTTTGAAAACCAAAGGCTTTAAGAATTGACGATTTCAAAACATCAGTTCAAATAACCGAGTTCACTCTCTATTTTAAGATGGTTGGAACATTTGGGAAGGTTAGTTCACGTCAATATTTGTTGAATAAAGCCACGCTACTGATTACAGTTAATTCTTTTATAGAAAATGGGGAACTCTCATAATAATTATTCCAAGAACTTAGGGATACATGAGAGCTGTAAACTGTTACCCTAAAAATATTCAAAGCACGATATTTTATAACGATTTATAATGAGTAATATAAAAACAAACAGCAGGGTTTGCTGAAAGTTCTGCTTGGTTTACTGTGGTGTCCGTGTTGCAGTGGTTAGCATGACTGTCTTTTGCGGGTGAGTTCGAGGTTGGCATACTTCTGGGATTTAAAACTTCTAACTCACCCATAACCCATTGAGAGTTATTATTGCCAATGCCATGATAACCTTATTCACTTAGCTACTCGGAATCAAAAAATCTATTCAACTCTTGTCATTTTGAAGAGATAAGCGCTAGAAGATTGGCCTCCCCGAGTTTTGTTGTGCCACCCTATTTATTTAAATATTTATTTTGTTTCCTTACTTAAAATTGGGAATGAACTCACTCTTTTGTCCAGGTTAAAGTAATAGTGTGTGCGGTCTGTTAAGCTCCACAAATGAGCTTCTTTGTGTGGCGCAACATAATTCCCAACTTTTATTTTTGGGACTAATATCCTGCTTAAGTGACAAAAAAGTCCCAACTTCGATTTGGGAGAGATGTCCGATATCATCGGGACATAAGTGCCACCTTTTTATAGTGGCTAGCAAAACATTGTGGGTTTCCATTAGTCATCCCAACGCTTTTGTCTTCCCATAAAATTGTTGGCCCTTGACGCTGTTTTCTTTGAATAGCGCGATTTTTAAAATTTATTTTGCAACTTCTCAAAAACTAAAATTGCCAAACAAACAAATTTACTTAAAAATAAAATGTTATCTCCAGTTGCGTAAAAAAGGTAATTGAGAAACAAAACCGTCTTTAGAAAATCCAAGGTAAACCTTTATAAGACCGCGATCATCCCAGTCCTAAGGCCCGGAAGCTTGAACTTCATATAAAGTGGATAAAGACACCCTTAGCCGTTTCGAAAGAAATTTTTTTCAAATGATCTTTGGTCTCGTACGCGAAGACAATGTGTGAAGAAGAAGAGGATACAACACCGAGCTGTATGAGCTATGCCGCGACATTTGCATAGTTAGAAAATACGCATCGCCAGAAGACTACGATGGCTGGGACATATAGAGCGGATAGACATCACCGCTCCGGCTCACCAGGTTTTCTAAAGCCAATGGAAGGGAAATCGCGAAGGGGAAAGACCTCAAGCAATCAACTGGAAGAAAGGTAGTCCAAAACTGGAAAGAAAAATAAATAAATAGGGTGGCGCAACAAAGCGAGGAGCCCTTGGGCCTAGCGCATTTCTCACAATCATGCCATGTGAGGTAGTGGGTAGGACCTACAATTTTCTGCCGGTTCCGAACGGCTAATTGAGAAAGCGCTTTTCATGGCAATGAATTTAATAATTGACTTCACAATTCTTCGCGAAAGGCGATACCAGTGGAAAAACATTTTTGCCTCTGCTCGCCCGAAAACGAAGTCGTTATCGATGGATGATGGTTTAGTCACAGGTTCACATCCCAGTGTAATGTTCACCTAAGTTAGTTAGTATCTCCAATATACTACATCTGAAGAATTTCTTTCTCTATTCGCTAATGATTACTAAGTTTGTTTGAAATATGAAATTGGGAAAATAAAATAAAAACAAAAATGAGAAGCAAAAACGTGTTTGGTTAAACGTTCCTCTTGATTGTTCTTCTAAAAAATTCTCTAATGTCCCTTTTGAATGAAAAAAAAATGTCCAGAAATGTTCAACATATTCGGAGGCATCCTCAAAACGTGCCATTACTACAAAAAGAACGATCTTTTCGTAGTAATGGCACGTTTATTATGATTCTGAGAGGAAACGGTAATTTCTCGATTTGAAGTCAGATTTTACTCATGCCAAAAGAACTTATGTCCCACTAAAATGACACATAAGTTCTAAAGCAAATGATGACTGAGGTCCCTGTGTTATCCAACGACTCCATTAAGACGACCTCTATTAGTGGACTACAAGAGAATGACTACCGCCGATAGCAACAAACCTCGACATTGATAAAACTTGAACCTACCCCAATATGTTAATATAACTGACATGTGCTCAATTAATAACTCTAATCAAAACTAGATAAGATTTTGAAAAAGAATGTAAAAAAGAACTATACGAAGTAGTATATGAGGCAAAGATTGATGACAAATACAATTTGATTTAATTGACTATGCAAACGTTCTTTTTTATGGTAGAAGCTTTAGACCTTCGTGTCCTGCCTGTCGTTTTTAAATACTCTGGCTTTTCTGTCGTGTCATTTGGGTAGCCTCACAAATTTTACTGGTTTGAACTGCTTTTGTTTTATTTATCTAGAAATTAGTTTTTTCTTTTGGTCACTCACATAAAATTACAATCTGAGAATAGCGGAGTTCACATTGTACAATTCATTGGACAGACTTCGTTTGTTGAGTGTTCGATAGTCGGATGATGTTTGCGTTCAGACTTAGACTTTTCGTCCAACATTTTGTCATATATTCCTCCGCTCCGTCGAACTTCAAAATTTTCAAAAATATTTGAAAACCATTTAACATTAACAATTTGGACAAGCGATCGTCTGGGCTTTTCAGCTATCCAAGATTGGTCGTTCGAACCAAAGTCTGTCTAATTATGTACAGTGTGATCACCGTTAATGAAAAATCTAAAACATTTCCAACATTCTAAATATTGGATTGAAATTCAAATGAACGAAAATATTACCAAGATCTAATATCAACGAAATCAATAACACGCGTGTGGTGTGAGGTCTTTTTTGCATGTTAGCAAAACATATAATGAATCCATTCATTTTTTGAGGGAACTTTAAATTCTATGTCGGTTTTATGCAAGCAAGTGGAAAGGACACACCAATGATGCTAGACAGCGTAGTTGTAAGTTCAAAAAATTCCTCCTCTCCTACATCATCTACATATTCTCATAAAAGTTAATACTTCATGCTCTTACTACTCGCTAGAATTTATTTCAAAGGCATTACTCGTCCCATGACTCTAACCAACCACTAAATCATGCTGTCAACAAAGCTAACGCACAGAAATTTCTCCAAAATACTCTCCTCCAGGAAAAATAAACATGAATTCTAAGTAAAGGAATGTAAAAAAAGAAAAGAATAGGAACGTGCATCATTGAAGTATTAAGAAACAAAAATCCATTGAACTAACTGAATGTTATTAACAAAGTTAAGTGCCACAGCCACATCGAAAATAAAACATGTCATATTTAAGGGTTAATTTTTTCGAAAAAGCATTAACAGTTTTATTTTCATTATAAATAACTTCAACAAAGGAAAAACTAAATATTTACATGGCAAATATCATTCCACCATAAATCACAATTTCAATGAGATAACGTTGTTTGATTTTGTTTCATTGTTTTAAATTAAATTCATTCCAAAACTATATTAACTAACTAATCGTTAAGGGCGAGAATATTTAAATGAGCTTAGTTCTAATAGGATTTTTATCAAAATTTTATAAGATCACCTTCATCTTTGTTTGTAGTAGTGACTTCCTGAGGCTCGGCCAAAGGTGTGCCTCGTTCAATGCGATTGCCCATGTTAGCGTTTGCTATTCTTTCGTTTAAACGTTGTATTTGCAAATTGAGATTTGTGTAGCTAGCGAGCTGTAAACACATAACCCAGTCGTTACGATCTTGTGAAGTCCACGTTGTTATTCGTTGCGGTTCGCTGCCTTCAAATTCTAAAATTGGGCATTGGTTAATATCGACGTTTATTCTTTGTTTCCTGTTTAAATTGATGAACGTACCTAAATAAAAGGCAAAACCATCGGAATCTTTTCCCGGGTTTCTTATCACAAGTCTGCAGCCTTCAATGACAATCACGCCAGCAGGTGGTGATGTACTAAACTGATCTTTGAGATAAAACAGAAGATTTCCTCGCAACTTGCACCAACGAGGAAAATTCACTAAAGACATTTAAAATAAATGAAAAAAAGATGAAAAAAGTGAATACAATGGAAGAGCATTGGTTAGAATTATTATTTGTTAATGTGCGCTTATTAGTAAAGGTTAGAATCATTACCATCGACACGCCATAAAAGGCCTTGCTGCTCTGTTATGAACAGGAGTCCTTCTTTTTCAAATTGTGTTTCAGGATTTCTAGCTAATTCAAAGAGCGTCTCCTTATTAAAGCGCATATTTCTATTCGTAGTTTTATCTGCAATAATCACAAATTCAATACTTTACCACAAGAAAAAAGAAATACAAAAAGAATTCAATCAATACTGTCAAATAGTTTTTATTCTACGGTGTTAAAACAATAAAGCTTTCCTTATTAAGATTAATTTAATCATGCAATGCATAAGAAGTGTATACACATCCGCTGCTGAGACAGAAGTTATGGCATAGGTGAATAAGTACTAAAAGAGATATGGAGGAACCAGAAACCGTTTACTAATATATGATGATTGATGATTTGATTACATTAGTGCTTCAGTTGTGGGTGTTATGAGCACAGAGGGGTTGGGTAAAAACCACGCAAATAACAAGCATTTTTTTGGGTTTTATGTAGGCTCTACTGATTTCACCTGAGATTTATATGAGATGACTTTTAAAGACATCGATGTGCATAATTCACATTTTCTTTGTTGGAGTTGTTGATGAAGCAGCTTTCTTTACTATTTACATGTTTTTCACAAGCTATTTTGATAACTTACTGGTTTCATATGAAATTTAGCATTACTTTAAATCCACATAAGCAGATTTTCTATGGGAAATGGTTTATTTAATATCGAAATTGCAAGAGAACAGCGAACATGGCAATGGCAACGACTACAAAAATTTTCTTTTCGACTGACAGAAAATCGTTTTTACGTTTCCCCTTTTGCATATTTGACAGCAATGTGACATATGTCAGTTGTTTGCTGTCAATTGTAATACAGGGATGTACAGTTATCGAAACTTTTGAGTGGAAATTTGCCACTCTTGCACACTTTTGCACTCATTTTCATGAGTTGATGAAAAAAAGTTGGCGATTTTTATTAAACTAATGGCGCTTTCCATTGGTTTCACTCGGGGAAGCACTCATTTTAAAAACCAATGGAACACCTAAAATTGTTTTTGCTCAACTTAACGTGTTGGCTTTGTGTGAGTGAAACACCAACAGCACATAAAAAATATTTCCTGTGGAAAATTTTCTTTTTGACATTTGAGTAACATGTGTTAGTGCTTCTTGAGTCGATTCTCACTTCAAATCGAGAAGCGGCTGTCACTCCTCAGAATCATGAGAAGCGATCTTTTTGCACCAATGGAACGGTTTGAGAATGCTTCTGGACGCTCCTGGACGGTTCTTTTCGTCCAATGGAAAGTGCCATAAGGGCGGGTTCTTAAACGTAAGCCTTGCACAAATTATGCAAAACAAGAAGTTCCTAAATGCCGATAAAAAAAATCCCTTCAAAGCTGATTGTCCCAAAACGTAGTATATGCTCACTTCAAATCGAGAAGCACCTGCTAGGCGGTTCTTTTCGAAAGCGACAGTACTTAGCAAAGCTTACGTTTAGGATTCCGCCCTAGTAATACTAAGATTTGAGAATTCCTTCAAAAGTAAAGAAGACTGTCTACAGAAATGATCATTTGCTCCTGAAACTCATATGCCACAATAGTTATAGCAGCTCTTAAATTCTTTAGCATTTAAAATGAATACTTAAGAGTACTAAAGCGTTATAAATGATTGATTATATATGAAGTATCTAGCAAAACAAGAAAAGCCCAGTTCGCATTTTGTACAATTAGTTAGACAGACTTTGTTTGATGGAAGTTGGATGGTCGGATGTACTTTGCGTTCACACTTATGTCGTTTTCCATTGGTTTTACTCGGGGAAGCACTCATTTTAAAATCCAATGGAACACCCAAAATTATTTCTATTCAGTTTAACGTAATTTCCTTTATGTGAGTGAAACACCTATGGCTCTTAGGGTGGTATTCACCAAACAATCTTAAGAGCGCTCTTAAAGCTAAGAGGCTCTTAGTTTTAAATTTGGATGTGCTATTCACCAAGCAATAATAGGGTCTAGTCTAAGCTAATTCGAATATTCGAAAAATAAGGTTTTAGAGTCTCTGAACGCACACTTTTCGAACTAATTCGAAAATTTCAGTGTCAATTGTCAAAATCAGTCAAAAACAGAAAAAATTATCGGAAATTTAGGAAATGGTAGAGCGTAAAATTAATTCATTCTCTGTATTGCAAACCATAATTCGAATTTCTTATTTTTTTCAACAGTTATTTATCATTTTTGAGTATCAACCACAAATGACGCTGTCAGTAAATTTCGAATTTTCGAAGTTATTTAAAACAACAACCGCTCATAACTTAAGAGTGGTAGCGACCACTCTTAAGTGTTATGAGCGCTCATAAATCTGCACTAATAGTGGTCGGTGAATAGGTTTATGAGGCACTTAGGGTGGTATTCACCAAACAATCTTAAGAGCGCTCTTAAAGCTAAGAGGCTCTTAGTTTTAAATTTGGATGTGCTATTCACCAAGCAATAATAGGGTCTAGTCTAAGCTAATTCGAATATTCGAAAAATAAGGTTTTTGAGTCTCTGAACGCACACTTTTCGAACTACTTCGAAAATTTCAGTGCCAATTGTCAAAATCAGTCAAAAACAGAAAAAATTATCGGAAATTTAAGAAATGGTAGAGCGTAAAATTAATTCATTCTCTGTATTGTAAACCATAATTCGAATTTCTTATTTTTTTCAACAGTTATTTATGATTTTTGAATAACAACCACAAATGACGCTGTCAGTAAATTTCGAATTCTCGAAGTTATTTAAAACAACAACCGCTCATAACTTAAGAGTGGTAGCGACCACTCTTAAGTATTATGAGCGCTCATAAATCTGCACTAATAGTGGTCGGTGAATAGGTTTATGAGGCACTTAGTTTAAGATTTCTTGGTGAATACCACCCTTAGTTTAAGATTTCTTGGTGAATACCACCCTTAAAAAATATTCCTTGTAGAAAATTTTCTTTTTGACATTTGAGTAACATGTGTTAGTGCTACTTGAGTCGATTCTCACTTCAAATCGAGAAGTGGCTTTCACTCCTCAGAATCATGAAAAGCGATCTTTTTGCACCCATGAAACGGTTTGAGAATGCTCCTGGAGCTGCTGGACGGTTCTTTTCGTCCAATAGAAAGTGACATTATCAAGCTTGTCGTCCAACTTTATGTCACGTTCTCTTCCACTCCATCTAACTTCTAGATTTTCAAAAATATTTGAAAACAGTCCAACAAGTCAAGCGATTGTCTGTAGAGTCACACTATCAAATCTGTCCAACTAATTGTACAGTGTGAACACGGCTAAACAAATAAAAACTCATACATGATTTCTATAGTTATTCAATAGATAAAAGGATTAACGAAACAAAACAGGAATGTATTGTAACGTGAGCCCAACATTTTATACCAATTTCCTAATCGAAAAACGTTCAACCGAAAACACAACTGGCAACACTATAATGGAATGGTATAAATGACAGGCGCTGCTTGTAAGCCAGTGTGTGTGAGTGTAGAGAGACAGACAGACAGAGAGTAGACAGCAAATGTGGAGACAATGTAGAAGTTACTGGAGAGTTCTAGATGGCGTGTCATTCGATATAAATAGCCCGCCCGAGGCAACCAGAAGTCAGTTTTGTTTATAGAGTGATAAAGTTAAGAGTAAATACAAGTGATAGTCCAAAAGTCGAGTTGAGTTCAATAAAGTGTATATCGAAAGTAAATAAAGTGGTAGAATTAAATTGAAAAGTAGAGTTTTATTTTTGCGAACTAAGCGCACGTTACATTGGTGTCAGAAGTGGAAATAAAACTTATTTGACTAGTAAAGTGTAAAAAAAAAAAAAAAAAAAAAAAAAAAGTAAAAAAAAAAAGAAAAATAATAATTATATACAGTGAAAATGGGTAAGTTGTTAGAAGAGCTCAACTGCATTGAGCTTAAAAGTGAGTTAGGTAAGCGAAATCTTTCTAGAGCGGGATCGAAAAATGAGCTCGCCCTGCGCTTGCGCAACCACTTGGAACAGCAAGGGGAAGACGTAAACACTTTTGTTTTTGAAACAGAAGTAGAGGAAGAGGAAGCAAGTGAAAGTGTTGATTTTTCTAGTATAATGAAGCTTTTATTAGAACAAAAGACAGAACAGCAGAAGGTTCTCGGACGTCTGGAAGAACAACGAAACGATCAAAAGAAGGAACAGCAGAATGTTCTCGAACGACTCGAAGTACAACAAAAGAAGCTGGAAGAGCAACGAAATGAGCAAAAGAAGGAACAGCAGAATGTTCTGGAACAACTGGAAGCACAACGAAACGAACAAAAGAAAGAACAACAGAATATTCTCGAAAGACTTGAGGCGCAACAGAATGTTTTGGAAGGTCAGAAAAACATTCTAGAAAGCAAATTGGGTAACATTGAGAAAAATGTTTGTGGCCTAGAAAAACGCATTGAATGTGTTGAGAAACGATTTTCCAAGCTTGAGAGTCAATGCGAAAGTCAGCTTGCCACTTTGGAGAAACGAATCGAAAACATGGCTAAGGAACTAGACCAGATGCGGAAAATGGAGCTACGGAAAACTTGTGGAGATTGTCTAAAGCAAAGAGAAGTACAACCACCAACATTCGACGGACAGTCGTCTTGGTCAGTTTACAAGAGACAATTCGAGGCAGCTGCGACAGCAAATGGCTGGGATGACGAAGACAAATACATAGCACTGACTCTTGCTCTTAGAGGACCAGCAGCTGAATTACTTCAAACTGTTCCAGCTGGTAAGAGCTACGATTTCAGTTCTCTCGTGGCAGCTATAGATAAACGCTTTGGTGATAGCCACTTGAAAGAGGTCTTCCGAGTCCAACTCAATAGCAGAGTCCAGAAAAGGGGTGAAAGTCTACAGCAGCTCCAAGCAGACGTCGAAAGACTGGCTCACCTGGCATACCCGGATGCTGGAGAAGAAATCATCAACCATCTGGCTGTTGAGTCCTTCGTTCGTGCCATTTCTGACAAACATCTTCAGAGATCTGTGCGAACTGCTAGAACACGAACTCTTTCCGAAACTCTAGAGTTTGCATTAATGATGGAAGCATCTGAGCAAGCTTCTCAAATGGTACATTGTCAAAGAGAAGCCATATTCGAAGCTGGATCATGCCCAGGAATTAAGCTACAAAGGAACCAGCGGCACGGACTTGCCAGATGTTGGAATTGTAATAAGACGGGGCACTTACAGCGACAATGCCGGTTGCCACCAATTAAAACTGAAACTGCTTGTCGACGTTGTGAAGTCCAAGAAAATCAATCCGTGAGCTGTAGAGTAAGACCGCAGACTTATCAACAATACCGAATTGGACATCAGGTAGAAAACCCCCAATGGAATTGCTGGCGGAAAGTAGAGACCAAGACTCAGCGGATGAGAGTGGAACCCATATTCGGATGGAACAAGGAAGAATTGAGGTCTGATCAAAAGAAGGATCCAGACATCGGACCGATTCTCAAATGGAAAGAGAACAACACGAAACCTGACTGGAACGACATTTCGGACCAAAGCTCTGTTGTCAAAGCTTATTGGGCACAGTGGGACTCGCTTCGCGTGCAAGAAGGCGTACTCCAGCGCAAATGGGAATCTCCTGACGGTAAATCTTTTGTAATGCAGCTTATTGTTCCTCAATCGAAAATCAAAGAGGTTTTACAAAAGATGCATAGAAGCCCTACAGGAAGCCACCTGGGAGTCAACAAGACGCTGGAGAATGTGCGAAAACGCTTTTACTGGCTGCATGTTAGAGGTGACGTGGAGAAGTGGTTCCGAAATTGTTATGTCTGTGATTCAAACATAGAGGTGGGTAGGCTGACAGATAGACCTAATGGAACAGGGACATGGGCCACAGTGTATGGCGACCGGATGAAGACTCGGTATGACACAAAAGCGAGAACGGTAGGATTCCAAGCAGGAGATCGTGTGTGGCTTTATAATCCTCATCGTCAAAAGGGATTGTCACCGAAACTTCAGCAAAACTGGGAAGGTCCTTACACTGTAGTCACGAGGATTAACGACGTGGTTTACCGCATCCAAAGAGGACTAAGAGGCAAGTTAAAAGTAGTTCATTGTGACAGGCTGCATCGATATAGTGGCGAGGCTGCAGATGGAATTATTCGGGACGAACAATCCTAAGGAGGGGGCAGTGTAACGTGAGCCCAACATTTTATACCAATTTCCTAATCGAAAAACGTTCAACCGAAAACACAACTGGCAACACTATAATGGAATGGTATAAATGACAGGCGCTGCTTGTAAGCCAGTGTGTGTGAGTGTAGAGAGACAGACAGACAGAGAGTAGACAGCAAATGTGGAGACAATGTAGAAGTTACTGGAGAGTTCTAGATGGCGTGTCATTCGATATAAATAGCCCGCCCGAGGCAACCAGAAGTCAGTTTTGTTTATAGAGTGATAAAGTTAAGAGTAAATACAAGTGATAGTCCAAAAGTCGAGTTGAGTTCAATAAAGTGTATATCGAAAGTAAATAAAGTGGTAGAATTAAATTGAAAAGTAGAGTTTTATTTTTGCGAACTAAGCGCACGTTACAGTATTTAGCTTTTGTTTTTTCTTGCAATTTCCAAAATACTGTAATGTGCACCCAACATTGCATGCTAGTTTCCTAATTGAAAACGTTAAACCGAACGCTATATGGAATGCTATAATGGAAGACGTTGTTTGTGAGTGAGTGTGTGTGTGCAGAAATACCGGGAGGAGAACTTGTTTGGACATTATGGTTTATAGCAAAACTACCAGAAAGCTCTCGATAGTTCACACTTCTATATAAAGAGGGAGCTGACGCAACCAGAGGTCAGTTTTATTTAGAAAGTGATAGTGTGAATATTGAATAAACGTAATTGAGTTGAGTTCGAATAAAGTGTATATCGAAAGTAGATACTGAATAAAAGTGGTAGAATTAAATTGAAAGGTAGAGTTTTATTTTTGCGAACTACGTTACAATACTGTAACTTGTATTTGTATACATTATTGCTTTTGTAACACGAGATCTATCTGTGATACACATATTCAGCTGAATATCAAGTGTCAGTGTCATGTTTTGGAAGCCAGTTTGAGCTTTGAGGACAGATGCCGTTGTGTGTGTTTGTGATTTGGCCTCTTGTTGTAAATCCTCTGTAAACTTCATTCAATCAAATTTAGCTTATTTTATCTGCAGCCCAAAAATGTGCCCAAAAAGGCATGAACAACTAGAAAAGATAGTGCAGCATTAGGCGCACCCTTTTCAATACTTGATACTTTCCTCAAAATTTGGTGCACTAAATAGAAAAGAATCAACTTAAATAAATAACATAACAAAATATAATTATATCCCCAAAAAATATATTTGAATTTCTAACGTCCAAACATCTAAATACCATTGAGCTTAATCATAACAAATCATTGCATAACTTAGGGCTTACTATAGCATGCAAGAAATGAGGTAGTCAACTAGGTGTCTACTTAACACCTACAAAAAATCTACCTGTTGAGTTATCAGGTTATCACTACATAGCTATTTGCAATTACTGAGGTGGAGGTCTCTCTTAAATCGTCAGGTAAGTACAGTTCACTTTTTTTTTTTACGAAAAAACAAGATAGTAGGTAAAAGGTAAATTGAACCATTGAACGTCTACTCAAATCTCACAGTCTTTTAGCCTCAGCAAAATTTGAAGTAAAAGCTACGTAGCTACATCGAAAAGAGAACGTTCTCTGTGCGTTGGTGGTGTCTGGTGTTGCACACAATTGAGAAAAAGACAGAACAAGTTGCGCGATTCTATATTCCCACAGTCGGGATTCAACTCTGGTTTAGAACGTTTGAGATTCATGATCGGTTCCGTGTTCTTTTGACCGGCATTCATTGGGATAACCTGTTTCGAAGTGTTTTCCATTGAAAAAAAATCAGTGCTACTCGCAAAATTCTTAATTCAATATTTAAAATTTCATCCCTATTCAAACTAGGTAGTTCATTAGCATTCCTCGTGTTCATATCCCTAAAAAAATTGAAATTTAATATCCCGATTCTGCGAGCTAGAGGTACCTACTACACAAGCTATGCAATTTTTTCCCTTCCCGGGAACCTGTTTTACAAGAGTGAATACAAGATTAAATAAAATAAATGTACGTGTAAGTACTACGGCTGCCGTTCTGTACAAGTTTTAGATACACAAGCGAATTCGTGGAAAAATATCGTTACTTTATTGTTGATCCTATTTCTATAGTTTGTCAACTAAAATCGCTTGTCAGCTACTGAAGAAGATGAGATGAGAGTGACCGCGTTTGTGCTATCGCAATTGTGTTAGTGAAATGAGAATAATTTAGTAATCAGTGGTGTGTTCGATTTAAGTGCGTTGACATAATTAAAATTAATTACAAACGATCAATCGATCTTCTGTCGTTGACCATGCTTAAATACCAAATAAGCAAGTATGTATTTTTATTAACATTGCGCGAGTGTTGAAAAGTAAAACTGTTTGTCGAACCGGTAAGACAAATCTCTGCACTCTGCATCCAATACATTCTGGATACTAACGAATACATTTTTGGAATAAGTAGGTGGTGCGCACTACGCAAACGCATACCTATAAGTAACTAGAAGACAAAAAGGTCAGTTAAATAGGCATGTGCCTACGTATGTATCTGATTTGGATAGACTGATCACTTTTCTTTCCATCTTTCTCCCCTAGTAAATAATATTATTTAAATTAAGGCATTCAAAAGATCAGAAGTAACAATTTAGATGTTCTCTTTTAAGAAGACTACTAATGTGTCAGGGTTGCCATCAGGTTGAATTAAAATCTCAATACGTCAAAAATTTAATAATATAATTTAGTAACTTGAGCATAATAACAAGAGAAATGGTTTGATGTTTCGAAACTTATAAGTGAAATATTTTGAAAATTAAAAAAAAAAAACGGAAAAATCGATGTAGTGTCTACCAACATAAATTACCTACGTGGCTAGGAATTTGTTGGAATTATGGTCGGTTTAGCCTCCACAATTTACCAATCCGAACCGTTATATGGATCAACCATGCTAATTATTTCTGTTTCAACCAAGAACCATCAAAACTAAAATTCAGCGATTACTTTTCCAGACGTTTGCTTTTTAATTTACTCAACTTCAAGAGTGTTCAATGACCTGTTCTAGAACAGTTTCAGACAGAAAAGATCAGACTTTTGGTGTTCAATGAGACATTTTCTGTTCTTTTCTGATCTTTTTTGTGTTCAATGAGCTGTTCTAGAACAGTTTAGCACATCATTTTCTGCACCTCCTTTTGAGCAAGTGCAAGTTTGATGAAAACTGTCAAAAGCAGCTGTTGATTTTTTGCTCGTAGTTTTTTAAGCGAATTGTAATTTTAATTTGTTGTGAAAAATTCAGAAAAAATTTGAAAAATCAAGAAAATAACACCTAGCCTTGTGCTGAAAATAAAATTACTTATTCGTGACGAAAATACGTTAAATTAAATTGATATCAGAAAAAGGAAAATTGGTGGTTGTTTTTTTTTCGTTTTTGTTGTTGCTTATTTTGACAAGTTTGCTTGTTCTAACTTGCCTGACGTTTTTCACTGCTTCTGTGCTGTGCTGTGCTGTTCTGATCTAAAAAAAAGCCTTCATATACCTGAACTGTCGAAGCTAATTTTTTGTTAAGGTATGTCGATTTCCATTGGTCGTTCGGAAGCATTCTGAACGCTTCTCAAACCATTGCATTGGCATCAAATGACAGTTCCTCTCCTCGAAAGAAGAGAAATTTGATTCTTCTTTTGAAGAAGGAAGCGAAGACAGAAGCACTCACACACTGAAACACTGCTGACGTCAAAATTGACAAATATTATTAGACACCTCTAAAAATTTAAAAAAAGTGACCTGAAAACAATATAAATTTTGTGTTGAGTTCTAAAAACGTTTTAAGACATATTCCAGTGGTTTTAAGTGAATTTCTGTCCTCTTCATAAAAAAAGTAGCGCTTGATGTTTCACACCGATACACAACACAAGCAACGAAACTTCAAAACAAATAAAAGTTTGGTTCGGAAAATTTTTCCGGATTACCAATAGAAATCGACTGTGGTACCCGTGGCGTAATGGTTAGCATGTCCACCTGCTAACCCAGTGGTTCGAGGTTCGAATCCAAGCAGAGGCAAAATGCAAAAATGTTTTTCCACGGGTATCGCCTTTCGCGAGGAATTGGCAAGTCCTCCGTTAGTAAATTCATTGCCATGAAAAGCGCATTCTCAATTAGCCGTTCGGAACCGGCGAAAAATTGTAGGTCCCCTCCATTCCCTGACAAGGCATGGTTGTGAGAAATGTGCTAGGCCCAGGGGCTCCTCGCTCTGTTGCGCCACCCTATTTATTTATTTATTTATTTAATAGAAATCGACATTAATTTCCTCAGGCTGGTACATATTGGGTTTGTTCGTCGAAGCCCTGGGGTTGCCTTCTGTAATCATCACAATGCGTTTTTACAAACCTCACACTGAATGTCGAGCTGAGTGTTTTTTTTAGCCCTGAGGCCTGTAACACAAAACTATCAGTTTGCTTGATCTTCTACAAGTGTAATGGACGTAGTCGAGTGGGTGTTGAATTGGAGACTTGTAGCTTTCTGTTACAGGCCCCTGTTGGGTTTGCTCTCAACTCGTCCTTAAGTAGCCCTAGGTTCTGCTGAGTTCGATCAGGCTAAAAAAAAGTGTCGAAAACATTCATTTTTCTTCAATTAGCAGAAAAAAGCGGTGATTTGGGGGCTTAGCGTTTTTTATGAACTGAAAACCCAAGTCCTTTTTGACAACTTGTGGAGCTGTCAAAAAAACCTTTGTCAATCCTGGGTAAAGTTCGACGAATGAATCGAAGAGACTTATAGCGTTTTTTATTAAAATTGCGAAAGTTTTACTTTCAAATCAAGAGCTATGCCTTTCAATCATTGGTCGCAGGGTTCATATACTATTAATTTTGCTGTGCGGTGATTTACTTTCTTCTCGGCAAAACAGATGTTTTTGTATGTGAGAGTACTAACAGATTGGATCACCCCAACCAAATGATAGAAGAGAGAGTTTTCTGAACTACTCTTTCTTGCAATCGGACATGGAAAGGATGAGATTTCGGCTTCGGCTTCGACCTCGTTACGTTTTAGATCTTTTTGTTCGCTTTCAGTTGACATTATGATTGTTAATGTCAAAGCGAAGAAAAGTTCAATCAAACCGAACTTTTTGATTAGAGTTGGAGTTACTTTACGTTGGCTTGTACACTGTACATGAACCAACGGAACCTCGAAGTCAAAGTGACATTGTTACACCTTTCCACTTAGAACTGAATCACACTTCAATTCGAATCACGGCTAGCTGTATTCAAGTAATCGGTTGATCAATTCCATTTAAGTGATTTTTTGAGAAACAAGTGGAAATTGCGGTGTAAAAAGACTTGTTAGCTTTTCATTGTTGTTGTATAGTGCTGGAATTGGTTCAAATGTGAAAATGAGAGGGCATGTTCAAGCTTCTTAGGCTACACCGTGTGCACATTTCGATTCCATTTGAATTCGATTAGCCGATTCGGTGAAGCTAGCATCGAAGCTCTATCCTTATCCTATTCGATTACCCCATCCTAAGTGGAAATGCGGTATGTGAAAGAATGTTTTCGTTTTTATGATTGAACACTGGCACTGTAATTCAAGCATCAAGGTGCGTCTTAATTTATTTGTAACTAGGTGTGCCAGCGACTTCGTCCGCAAGAATTGGCATAACTTTTTTTTATTTATCAACCGATTGACATGAAATAAAAACTAAATGTTAAGTGAAGCTTAGCACAATAGATTACTGAAATTCATCTAGATAGGATAAGCCGTTTCTGAGATTAGCGTGTACAAACAGACAAACTGTTACGTTTTTATTATATTTGTAGATACAGAAGACTATGCCGGGTGGCAATTGTATTCTTTTCATTCAGTTTGAATTTGGGTCGACATTGAGTACGTAGGAGTAGGTAGTTGGGAACGTTCATACTAATTCGATATTGCTGATGGTGCCGTTCAACATTATTTAGCAGCTGATTTTATCGTTAACTACAAAATCGCTAGTTAGGGGGAACATTAGCCCTTTCGTCAATGAAAAACTGTGTGAGCGCCACAAATTGGAGAGATTGAGTCTGATAGCATACTTCTATCATACTTCTACATTTATTTGAAAGCACAAAGTATAAATCCATAGCTTGTTATAAAAAAGCAGCAGAAAGGTAACGAATATCCAAAATCCAAGGCTTTCATTATCATACCAAGACAGATGGCAGTATACTTTAACATTTCTTTAACTTTCAACATTCAAGGATTAGGTTTTTTCGTTGAACTTTACCCAGGGTTCTGACCCAAGTTTCCTTGACAACCCTATGATTTTTTTAAAAAAAAAAACATGGGTTTTTCAAGTCCTCAAAAAACGCTTAACCACAAAATCATCACACATCCCTGTCATTTGAACAAAACTACATGTCATTTGACAGTCTAGTTCAATACCTAAACTGGATGGAAACTCAGGGCAAACTCAGGTTTTAAAAAAACACTCAGTTAGAAATTCAGGGTAAGTTTAGGTTTTCCAAAAAACGCTTATTTTCAATACGTTATTTTTACTAAGCTGAAACCAACCCCATTGGGCACAATAATTTCTCGGTTTAAGTCCTCAACCGATGTCAAAGAATGTAAAAAAAAGGAAAATGGCCTCGGAAGTTGGTATTTACAAGGCAGAAGAAAATTCAATATTAAAAAAGTTTTTGTTGACTCACGTCTCCAAAGCCCTAAAATATGGCAGCAGAATATCTGTTTTTGTGTTTTCTATCGACCTACAGATAGAGAAGTCTGTGATAACAGCTTTCCTATTGAGCAAATTAAAAAATAAATATAAACTCCAATAAAATTATAATTTTAATCAATTTTTTTTTATAAAAAGAATGACTCAGGACTGCGGCAACCCATGTCAGATGTCGTCTAGAGTTGAATTCGTGTGAATATCATCTAAAAACTCTGTCTGTGTGTGCATAGTCAACAATGATTCTGTCGGACGTTAATTGCCTTATCAGGTCGGAAGATGGTATAGCAATTAGAGTCTGGGTTTGCAATATACGTCCATAACTCAATTATGTTACTGTGCCAGTGTACCCGTTGTATTTTGAAACAAAAAAAGCCAGGTATGATTTTAACAGATATGAACGTGACATAAGGCATATTATGGACAGGTAGATATACAAACACCTTGCCGAAATAATTTTATTATATTTCTAAACGGTACACATAACACATTATTGCAAAATCAGTCTGTACACCACTTAAAATTTTTAAACTAACTTCTGATAACGTCTTTTAATCTTTCGACTACATTCACAAAATGTTCATGATAAGGTGTCAACGTGCTAATGTTGCGTCACATTTCAGATGTAAAGTGAGACGGAGAGTAAGTTTAGAGTGAAATTGTCAACTAAATAAATAGAACGATCGATTTGCAGGCAGCACAAAGATTGAATGAACCTTTTTTCAAAAAAATTTTAAATTACTTGTTGATGGTGTTGGTATTTGTTATCAAATTAAAGTCATTGAAAATTAAGTTTCAAGATGATATCTAAGAAACCTACCAACATTAACTACTCTCGATAAACAATGAAACCAATGACCAATCAGTTTTTGTCGCGGTTTTTGTAACTCGAGAAAGTGATTAAAATCTATTGTCACTATTACATAGTAACAGTAGGAATGGAAAAACACTTTAATTTGGGTCAATGTCCGTATTTGGAATTGAAAACAGAATTTGAATGATAAATTTTAATGAAAATCCACTAATTTGTCTTCTTTAATTTTCATGCTCAACACTTTCTTAGATCAAAGGCCGTTGAATTAATTCTTTAATTACCAATCTATTGACTATAGATCTGACAAGTCATTGATTTTGATTTTGAGATTTTATCAATTTGAAAACTTAGGTCATTAATCAACGAACACGTCTCGGTTTCCAAAAAAAAAAAAAAATTTTATTAGGCAGGTGCTTTTGCTTTCTTATACCTGTCTAATGATAACATATGTCGGCTTTATAAGATTTTATGTGAACTTACATATATGCGTAACTCTTAAACGGTATTTAAAACTGGAAAACTTGTTGAAATTTAATTTGACTTGAATTTCTGATGAATGTTGAATAACTTTTTGGGTAAAGATTGTGTAAGACGTGTTGCAAGTTGAAAACCTATACCTTTGTCCCGATTTTGCAGAAGGAAGAGCGATAAGAATTACGGTTTGTAATAAAACTCAGCAGCAATCCTGCTATCAGCGTCGAAGACTTTGTATTTGTATTAGTTTGTTACGTTTATAAAAACGATAAATAAAAATAAATAGGGTGACTAAACAGAGAACACCTGGCCATAGTGCTACGCATTTCTCTTAATTAAACTTGGGAAGAGACCTAAATTTTTTTGCCGATTCCGAATTCGAAGGAAATGGCGCTGTTTTTGTTAAAACCATGGCTGTACCCTGTCAGCCGTTAGAACTATCGCATTTTAGAGTTCGCGAAACTTTGAAGCACCTTTACTCATTCCTCAAATAAAACTAAAATCGTTACAATCAATGTTCGGCTCTAAATTAAGGTTGAGTCAATTAAACAGAAATAATGTTCTGACCCGCTTTGGTGGAGCTAAATGCCTTAACATTGGTTTTTCTCATTGAATATTTTTTGTCTTAAGAAAATTAGGTCTTCTCTTGTTAATAAGTCTTCTCCTGCTAGTATGCGACATTAGGGTGGTCCTTAAAAAAAAAAAAAAAAATGGGGACGCCCCCACTTTGGTTCTAAATCAGGAAAAAATGTCCTAGTTTTTTCAAATTTTTATTCCTTACCCTTCCTGACCCTATTTCATTAAGAAGTTCATCATAAAAAATAATCCATGCCGAAATGTTTGCTTACTTTTCGCGTATTGAGCGGAATAAAAAATCTGCCTCTTTGTTTATAAATAATAAAGTTTAAAGTAATGACCGAAGTTTTTTCGAATCTCCACGCAGGTATAGAGTTTTCAAAGAAGCTTCATTTGATCCCAATCAGGTTTTTTCGATCATCCCTTCAAAAATGGCAGCTGTTATAAAAAAATTGTTTATCGAGTTTTAAAAAATGAAATGATAAATAAAAAAAATTTAATTTAATGTTTGGTCATTAAAATTGACGTAGATATCTTTGAAAGAAATAATCCATGTCAAAATATTGCTTACTTTTCGCGGATTGAGCCGCTTTTTTTTTATTAAAAATAGAGTACCTATAATAGCCCAGTCATTATAGTAAGTTCACCTCGGAATTTGAGATACCCAGCTGTAAATTTGTATGAACTTCTATTTCGACACCCTTAAAGTTGTCTCAAAACCTACATACTGTAGGGTGTCAGCGTCCATTAAAAACCAAAGGTCAATGGTCACAATAATCCTTTATTGGCATATATCTCGTTTACTATGGGTTTTTTGCTATTTGTGTCTATTACAATATTGTAGAAGATTAAATTCTCTACAACTACTTCAACAGTTTTTTTTTTACGTTGAACCGTTTTCGAGATAGAGACCAGAATGCGCAAGGTTATAGCGTAATTCTACGAAAAAGGTAAATGAACTATCAGCGCCTACCACGACGCACGATAGCCAAAAACTGAACTTTCGGCCTCGGTAAAAACTTCGGCTCATTTCGGCCGAAGCCGAAGGCTTAGCCGATTGTAGTTTTCTTAGCCGAATGTGGCCGAAGCCGCATTAAGTGGCTGTGACACGACTTCTGCGCTTTTTAAAAAAGTGAAAAAAAACTTTTTTAAAAGCATTCGACAAACTACCGAATTTGGATGAACTTGCTGCAAGCATTTCAAGAAAAAAACTGTCCGATTTAAAAATTATTTGAACATGGAATTCAAACGTTGTTGGCAGTCTATAATGCTCCTACATCTGTGGTAAATATCGATCATTTTCGTTATACACAGTACGTAAAGTCTACCAAATTTAATAAACCTGTACGCAGTTATCAAATATTCCGCCAACAAGTGCAGCAGCTTATCAACATCTTAGTCGTGTTTCTTATCAAGTCCAAACTTGGTTAGGGTATGATTTGGAACCCCCCAGGAGTGGAGTTTGAACAATGCTTAGCGGATTCCTTGAACCAATTATGACACTTCTAAAACCTGCTCCAGAAGAATTGCTTAATACGATCTTCTGTAACTGCAAGGTTGGTTGTGGTTCGCGATGTAAATGCAGGAAATCAGGGTTGCAGTGCTCTTTAGCTTGTGGCCAATGTAATGGGCAAGATTGTCTCAATGCTTCACCAAATCTAAGCGATAACATTGAAGATGAAACATTTGACTTCGAAATTGTTGAAGACCCATACACAAATGGTGTTGAAGACGATAAAGAAGAAGAATTGCAATCTCTACAGCAGCCGGGAGATGACGATAAAGAAGAAGAAGAAGAAGAAGAAGAATATAGTTTAAGTTTTAATAATTTTCATAAATTTCTTTCAAATTCAAACACCAGAAAAATGAGATTTTACAGTAAAAACATTACTTAAAAAGAATTAATATATACATTTATAGTACATATATGCAGTATATTACATAGTATGATGATTAAATGTTGATGACATTATTAAATTTCTTATTTTATCAGCTTTCACAATAGTTTATAGTTTTTATATGGCTGGTTTCTGACCGTGGCTACCGGATGACCATAAATTATGCTCCTTGCACATTCTGGTCTCTATCTCAAAAACGATTCAACGTATAAAAAAACTGTTGAAGCAAAAGTTGTAGAGAATTTAATCTTCTACAACATTGTAATTGAAACAAAAACCCATAGTAAACGAGATATATGCCAATAAAGGATTTTTGTGGTTTTTAATGGACGCTGACACCCTATAGTATGTAGGTTTTGAGACAACTTTTAGGGTGTCAAAATAGAAGTTCATACAAATTTACAGCTGAGTATCTCAAATACCGAGATTCTTGTTTTATTTTGACTAAAACATACACGCGGCTGTAAAGTGTTCAGAGACGCTTCATTTGAGCCTAATTCGAAGTTTTTCCGTTGATTACTTAAAAAATGACATCTGGTACAGTGTTTTTATAGCATAAAATAAAAAAAACTTCTTATCAAAATAGGGTCAGGAAGGAGGGTTTATTTATTTATTTATTTATTTATTTGTATTGACTACAGTTTAAAAACTAACAGTCTTGGTTAAACTTAAACTAACTAAATGAAATTTAATTTGAAATAATTTAACAAATGTAATTTTGTAAGATCACTAGTTGAATTATCACAAACAGAATAGTAATCATTAAAAAATCTGCAACATCTTGTCAGAGGCTCGTTGGCTAAATAATTATATCTTTGGAAGCTGACGTGTAAAGGTGTATAGTTTCGAGTTCGACGGGCAGGTACGTTAAATTTGATTAGGGAAAGTAAATATGGTGACGATATTTCTCCATTGATGATTTTTAACGTTGTTAAGTAATTGAAAACCTTCCTCCTGTCTTCTAGTGTGTTCATTTGTAATAACAACAACCTATGACGATATGGTGGAAGCAAAAAGCGATCATTCCAGTTTAAATCGCGAAGTGCAAATAGTAGAAACTGTTTCTGGACTGATTCTATCCTTTGAATATGGGTAGCATATGTAGGTGACCAAATTTGACAAGCGAACTCTAAGCAGCTTCGTACGAGTCCAACATAAAGAGACTTTGTAACATATGGGTCGTTAAGTTCTTTCGACCAACGCTTAATCATCCCCAGTCTTGATTTTGCTTTGTTGACTACGTAGTCAATATGGTCATTGAAAGTAAGCTTTCGATCAAAGAGCACTCCGAGATCATTGAACTCTTCGCATCGTTCAAGTAACTGCCCGTTCAACACAAAATCCACTTGGTGATCCGAAGATTTACGAGAGAAAGTCATAATCTTGCACTTTGAATTGTTCAGTGATAATTTATTAATCGCAGTCCATTTCAGAAGAGCATCGAAGTCGTTTTGTAAGTACGAAGAATCCGTAGGATTTGAATACGATAAAAATATCTTGGCATCGTCGGCGTAGAGGAGAATCTTTGAGTGATGGAGCACATCAGGCAAGTCATTTATGTATAATAAAAAAAGGAGAGGTCCTAAATGACTTCCTTGTGGTACACCTGATGTAACATCTATCGCTGTTGAAAAACAAGTTTTAAATTTGACGTATTGGGTTCGACCATTCAAGTATGAAAAAAACCATTTTTGAAGAGAACCAACACAGCCATGTTGATCTAACTTTTTTATCAGTATACGATGATTCAGTTGATCAAATGCTTTTGAGAAATCAAAGTAGCCAACATCAGTTTGTTGGCCATTCGCGAATCCTTTAGAGATGTTTGATGTTAGTTCCATTAAATTTGAAACAATGGATCTTCCACCGAAAAACCCATGTTGATGTGGTGAAATATATGGTTTTAAATTAAAAAACATAAAGTTTACCATGAGTGATTCAAAAAGCTTAGGAATACAGCTCAGTTTTGCAATCCCCCTATAGTTGGAAGCAATAGATCGAGATCCAGATTTGTAAAGGGGTAAAATGAATGATTTCTTCCAAATATCGGGATAAATTGAATCATGCATGGACTTGTTGAAAAGAGAGCATAAGACTCCACACAAAGATTTGGAACATCTTCGTAGTACGCATCCAGGAATTTCATCATGGCCAGGTAAAAAAGAGTCTTTGACTTTCCGACAAGCAGCTTCTACATCACTTTCAATAAAAGACGGAGCTTGTAAAATATTTGTGTTGATTGTTGTCAGGAAAATATCATCTTCATTATCCTCACTGGATTTGTAAACTGTTTTAAAGTATTCTGCAAACGTGTTGCAAATCTCGGAGTCACTCGTGGATAATTTGTTTACATGAGAGAGGGAAGAAGGATCTGATGTCTGTTTCCGCTTCCTTTTAATAAAGTTCCAGAACAATGAGGGATTCGTTTTTAAATTAGATTTAACCGTGCAGATATACCTTTCATAGGCAATCGATGTTTTTCTTGCCAACTCTTTCCTGGCTACTGTGAAGCTATTGTAAGTATTTATACAGAATCTCCTTTTCAATTTTTTATGTAGAGAGGTCTTATAGTTTTTTAGTTTCCGCAATTCAGCTCCGAACCACGGGCTAAAAGAGTATTTTTTCGGTCTAATCCGCTTTTGTGGAATATGCAAAGCAAAACACTCGAACAAGGTTGAACAAAAGGTATCCACCATGGATTTTAAGTCCATATTTTGGAACTTAACGTTCCAGTCTATGTCAGAAAGTGTATTGTCTAACCCAGTGAAGTCAGCTGATTTAAAATCAAATGTAAGTTTAAAATTGTTACTTGTGAAGTCATGCATAGGAGCTGATATTTCGAACTGAAACTCGAGGGCTGGATGGTATTTAACTTCATTTAGAATTGGATCAGCTCGGTGGACAAGAAGTCCATTTGGATCATCACATAAAATAAGATCCAGGTTTCTTTGAAGTTCGTTCCGAACTCCACTAAACTGAAACAAAGGGAGGGTTGCTACTTTGTCCATAAAATCGACATAAATTGAGATTAACGAAGTTGGTAAAAAGTAATTTATATTTTCGTCTCCATTTTTCGTCCAGGAGATCTCTGGCATATTGAAATCACCACAAATGATAAATTTATCACATGGCTTCGCATGATCCATCACATTTGCAATATTGTTGAAACAGGATTCGTACAATGAAGGATCGGATCTCGGTGGAATATAAACGTTGAATAAATATGCATTGATGGATTTGAGATCAACTTCGACACAAACCATCTCAACATTTAAGTCACGCAGCTTGATGTATTTAGCTTCTAGATTAGATCTGAGCGCTATTAAAACCCCACCACCTGATTTCTTATTGCTACTTTCTAACGAACGATCTACTCTGAAAATTTTGTACTCATCATTCATCACTTCAGAGCTAAGAACCGTTGAATCCAGATTAGTTTCAGTGAAAAATAATATATCATAATCCAAAGAAAAACTTAATGTATGCAGAGAAATTAATTTAGTTTTCAATCCTCCAACATTTTGATAGTAGCAATAGAGATGATTTTTGTTAGTGTTCCGCGATTTCACGCTTTCTGGCACGAAAAAACTCATGAACGACTGTGTGCAAAGGCCACATTTTATAATTATTTAGGAGTTAGAGTTAAAAATATGAAAAAATTAGGGAGTTTTTTTTAAAAATTTTTTGATTCGATTTTGGGGTCGTCGCACTCAATTTTCGCAAAATAATAAAATAAGGACCACCCTAATGCGGCATTTGTTATAAGCGTCGATAATTCAAACGGATTTTGGCTCAGGGATGCACCACCAACTAAGAACTCGGGAATAAAAATTGTCATTGCTACTTGATCATAAAATAGAATTCTAACGGTGAACGAATTTTTGAAATCGGTCCTGTCGTTACTAAGTTTAAACTCTTTCCACTCCTGTAGGGATATTGGAATGAAGTCGAGCCTTTGGCTCTAAACTATCTACATACCAAATTTAATTTCAATTTGTTCAGTAGTTTACGCGTGAAGGCGTACCAAAAATATTGCTTTCACATTTATAACATTTGTAAGGATTTTTACCAACTTTGATTATTTATTTATACTTATTCAAAAGATTGGAACATTAGTTTCAAGCTTTTGAAGTAGTGGCAACAAAGGAACAACGTTTTTCCAACTCTTACTCGAAACAGCGTTACGCACTCTTGACGGCTTAGTTTTATGTTGTATGTTGTATGAACCAAGCCAGGAATGCGAAAATTGTAAGGAACCGCTAACAATCTGGCATATTTTTACGGAATGTCCTATTTCCCGTCAAATACCGGACATGACAACAATTGAAGAAATGCAAAACAGCCTTTCGATCATCCTCAACCGTTCTGATGCTTTCACCATGCAACGAATTAAGAAAGCTTTAGATCAGCACAAAAAATGGAAAGAGATATAATATCAAACTAAAACTTTCTTGTTCATTCATCTTTTCAAATTTTGTCTAAACTCAATCACTTTTCATTTCCATTTTCTTCTCTCACGACATCTATGGTCAAGTTGCCCTGATGTCTTAAATTTATAAATAGCTTATTAAATCTACTATGTAAGTTATTTTTTGTAGATAAATAAATAAATACATAAATAGTTTCAAGCTTCTAGCAATTATTGAATGAATGAATTCCTAACCAACTTTCAATATTTATAACAATATTTCAACACCTTATTGCCCTTCTTTGAGCAAGGACTCTGCATTCTAATATGGAAGGTATTTTTAAAATAATTTACCCAGCAGCTTTTTAGTTCCCGTTTCCGTGAGAATAATCAGATGTATGAGCCAACAATAGCAAATCCGAGTAATCAATTTCAGTTAAAAAAATCCGTTGTTCATGACTGTTGTCCACAAGCATTCCCTTATCTTTGACTTTTTTATAAGCGCCCTACAGACGATCAATGTTACTTGACAATATTACTTGAAGGAGCTTCTGTTCAAGTAAAATTGATCGTTTGTAGGCTCTTCAATGTTACTGTCAAGTAAAATTGAAACATTGACGAAAATCGAATCTGATTTGGTTTTCATCAAGTTTCACTGTCACTCGTGCGATTAGGAAACTACAGAAGGAAAAAATTGTCAATTTTCATTAAACGTGAGATGGCGATTGTTCATCAATTTTACTTGACAAGAGAAAACCTCAATAATACCTGTAACATTGATCGTCTGTTGAGCGCTATAAACTTCGAAATCGCACTATTTGCACTACACAGCTACTCGTTTTGGAAAGACATTTTAAATATTTCCCAGCTTTGTTTAAGTGTAGGCTGACTTATTTCGCTTCGTGGAGGTATTGTGCTGACTTTCTGTAGAAATTTCGAGAAGGAAAGAGCTGCTGCCATTGTCAAATTAACTTTCGATTAAAAAAAGCCACTAGATGACCAGCCCTGTATAGCAATTTTTCAAGCGGAAAAGTAGGTATGTAAACGTAAATTTTCAAGTTCATTTTAATCTTTGAGGAGTTTTAATAGTCTGGTTTTAGCATTAGTACATAGCATCATTCTTAATCAACAATTGTTATTATTATTATTAACTAGCTCGTTTAAAAGAATTTCCTAAAAAATCAAAAATTTCAAGAAGATCACAGGGCTAAATTGAAGATTGCCTGAAAGTTTTAAATTTCCTGTACCAGTTCTCATGTGAATATGGGGAGAAATACCGTATGAGGTATAGTGTATAGCATCCAAATATTAAAAGAATTTTAGAAATCAGTGCAGTAGTTTTTAAGTTCCCGTTTCCGTCGCCATGGTAATGCAATGTGTTTAATAGTTTCTCTGCATTTCAGAACAGGGATGAATACAACACATGGAAAACCACGAAAATCGGTCCAGCCGTTCTCGAGTTATAAGTATTCGAATAATCCCGACTTTTTTAAATCGTCAAGAATTCAATCATTTTACTTTTTCAAAGACGATACATAAGCCATTTCTAAACCCATTTTAAATTTCAATATCAGTAATATTGTGAACATTTGCGTGTTATGTTGCAGTTTTCCTGAATTTTCGCTCAGTATTGGCAATCAGGTCTCTGCCCACACTTTACTTTCCTCATTGCTAAAAGCACTTCAAATTGGTTTCAAATTGCACATATATGCAATGAGAATTAAGTCAAGGTTCTGCCACATAAATCTGTTAAGCAAATCTGTATTCACACAATAGTCATTTATTCTAATGCGAAACGTGATGCTCTCGTCGCGTCGCAATGTTGAAGAATTTGTATCCACTGATTTAAATTCAACAGACCACGTTTAATGTTTATGCAATTCTGTATCACTCTTGTGTGACTGAATTGAAAGTATGAATTTCTGTGAACGTGGTACCTGCAGTGTTGAACTAGGCGATCTTCGTGAAAAAATAGGTATAATTTTGCTTGTATAATTTTGCTAAATCACTGAAACTAAAAATAGAATGAGTCAAAGTTTCATAAAAAAAAAAATCAATCATCTCATCAATCATTAAAAGAACTAACAACTCACTCCAAATTGAAATTAATACGTCAAACTCCACTTAATTATGTCGAAATGACAACGAAGATTCCCCATACACTCATCATTTCGTCATACTGTGGGAATCGTATAAATGCTTGATCAATTTAATTGAATGTTGTTCTACCTACGCTCATTGTGAGCCCATTAATAAATGAAGCATGTCGATGTCCCCCTTCCGCTTTGAGTGATGAATTGCCACTCTTTTGTGCTTTAATTCGCTGTTCTGTTACTATACTAGGGCAAACCTCTGACTTTAATGTTTATAATTATGTAATGTGGTTCAAGATTTATATTTTTATTAATTTTATTAATTTATTTAGGATTTAAGTCCTGCAATAGATTTTTTCTTTCGGTAACACATGATCTTAAGTCATATAAATACTCATGTAGTACAGCTCGTCATCGCGATACCACACTGCCAAATGTATTGATTTTTGCCGTTTTTATATAATCAGTAAATATCAGTAATTATTATTCATCTTCATTTAAACTAACTAAGCAAACGAAGACATAGTCTCAATTTAAATGCACCCAGCCTTGTCTAATAGCAACAAGGAAGACTTTCGCCACCGCAGCGCCGTTGCTCCACATGCATATTTAAAAAAAAACCAAAACAGTCAAAGTATAGTTTATCTCATTGGAACCGATGAACGAGATACTTACCGATTAGTTTTCAATGTCATCCCGACACAATTTTCCCATCGAACAAAATGTTTAATTCAATTTTATCGACTTATTTGGGCTCTATTTAGATTCTTCGTCTCAAAAGAAAGTCATTCTTGTGTGTGAGGTTTTAAAGTAGGTCATTAAAATTTTTTTATGTGTCTACTCTTTATGCCCTTCATAAAAATAAATGAATGACTCTTTATGTGTTTCTGCTTTAAAGTGTCCTCCAATTAACACAAATTCACACATCTAATTGAGAGGCTTAAAATTTTGCATATATATACGTTGGGAACTAAGCGTTGTGGTATGTTGAACCGATGAATTATTTAAAGGTTAAAAGAATTGATTTATTATACCGCAGAAGGATATATTGGTTGACTTTTTATTTATCTGGTAAAAACAGAGCGTTTGAAGGTTTCCGTAGATCAATGATTAATGATTGCCCTCAGTTGTTTGAATAATTTGGACGGAATTTGCAAAACAAGCGATATGGACGACAGTATCGCAAAAAATGCATATTTTTGTATTTAGGAAAGTGTCATATGGTTTTTGGAGGAAATAAAAGAAGTTCGCTCAGAAATTAATGGAATTGAATCACACAATGAAGATACTGATAGCTGTGCAATTAAATTGATCCAAATTTGGTTGCAATTCTATAGATAAAAGTACAGTAATGAGCTTTGTGAAAAGAAGGCCAATATCCCTGATTGTAAAGTTATAAACAAGTACAAAACGTTATTTTTCACTTTTATTCGAACCAGCTCCATTAAACGATGAACTTTGCTGTCAATATTATAATTCATAATTTTTTGGAAGTAACCTAGGCATAGAATCTGTGTCTAAACAAAATAGCAAACTTTGTTCTTCTTGAAGCTCTCTGGGGTCATTGTGGCATCTTTATTCGGATCCCAACTAGTGGGAGGGCTTCGACATCCAAATGCTAATAACCTCATAAGAGAAAAGACTAAGGACTATTGCTGTAATGAAAACAACTTCCTCAGAAATTTAAATAAAAATTTTGGAAAAAATGCCGGATTTGGTCGCTCGATCCTGTTCTTTAATGTCAAACTCATCTCTCTAATTTCGATGTTAAATTCTGCGTGGACTTGAAAACAGGCGTACTTTGGTAATAGAGGTGAACCTGCTGGGTATATGACTAAGACCTAACACACAAGTCCATCTCGGATGTTATCTCTCTCTCTATATCTACGTGATGATACTGGTCACCGTTTAAAGATTAATTTTCGAGTCCAAGTTAGAAATTTGTTACCAGATCCAAAGCTATCGAGTCTTGGGTGCTTTTTACGATTTTTGACCACTGTGAGACGCGGCGCGGCGTTTCTTGGATGTAAGTTATTCAAAGGGTTACTTGCACAAAGTTGTCAAAAAATCAATAACTGTCAGAAAAATTTGCTGGGCTGAGCTGAAAATTGGTAAGCTTACCAACGACCAACGAAAAAAAAAACTTCACAAAAGTGATAAGTGAGGGTATGATTAATGCTGTTTTTGCATATGCATTTCGGACACTTAAAAAAAAAATTTCTTTTTGGTATTCTAACTTTATATTTTCCCTTACACTTCTTTCTAAAATCAATTTGCTTGAAATTTACGAGGTTTCGACCAAAAAAACATACTTTTTTAAAACAAGTTTTTGGAAAAAACGGTGTATTCTCTACGAAATCGCATAGCTTCGTCGGCTGAGTACTATCTTGTTCAATGCCCACTTTTCAAAATGTTGTTAAATCGATTTTTAAAGTTAAGATCGAAATTTTTTTTTTTATTATATTTGAAGATTGTTATTTAGAAACTAATTTTTTCTGCAAGCGTATACAATAGTTTAGTATAGTCTTAAAACAAGTCACACTAAATGTTTTTCTTTTCTTCTAAATAAGTTATAAATTAAAATCAGCCAGGAAGCCATTTTGGATATTGAACAATGTTGTATGGAGCAATGACAAGTTGGAAATTTTATTGGAATATTGAACAAAAAAACAGGGAACATTGAACAATATAGATGAACAAAAATGACACCCAAAACAGTTAGAAATGTGTCATATTGAACAAAGCAGTTTTCCAAAACTTGAAAACTAAAAAAGATAAAACAAAATGGTTTGCCCCAAACGAAAGAGCGCCCCCAAATTATGAAGACTGCATGCCTAACTCAATTTCTTGAAAATTCTATTGGATACCTCCTCAATCCAGTTAACAAATCGCCTCATGGCGAAAACTGTTTGAATCTCCTCGAACTAACAGATAGTAATCATTAATCATTATTTGTTAGTAAGAAAATTCGATATAAAATAATATTGCGGTAATAAATTCAGATAAATTCCACACAGTGTTAAAAATTTCATAAAAATCGGTTAAGCAGTTAAGGAGTTCATCGCAGACGAACATGTAACGCATAACTTATTTTAAGATAATCCACAGTCGTACTTTAAAAATAATTAATTAAAAGTAGGTTTGCCTGAAAAGGTTAAACTCATGTTTCTAGCACGAGCCATGTTTAAATGTTTATGCTATGTTCTCCAAGTAATCAAACGCAAATCTTCCGATTACTTACATCCGTAGACCTAGTTAGTATTGACAAATATGTTGGTTTAGCCTCGAAACCAAATTGGAACCGAATTGTTTTCTTTTGATATAATTTTATCAAAACTTTAACCAAATTTTCGCTGCTCTGACACTTTTCGAGCGAAGTGTCATAATTCGTTACGGCGCGGCGGTTTCCTTGAGAGTTTTACAGGTACTCATTCTTATATGTTTAAAGAAAATGAGAAGTAATCTTAAATCATGCTCTCAAAAATTGTCAATATTGTCATAGTAATTGAATAGGCCAGTTGAGGGCAATTTTTGTTTACATGGAACATAGCAATGTGTCTACTTGTTCGGTCAGAGTGCGAGCTCAAAGCACCACTTCAGTTATTTGTAAAACTAGAATTTAATAATTTCTTTGTTCGCACAAGCAAAAGTTAAACAGTTCTGAACAAATGTTTGATTGAATCTAAAAAATGCTAGGTACCAGTTCAATTCATACTTTGAAAGATCTAAATTCTACTGTAATTAGATAAAAAATGAAAAAAAATTTTCAAATGTATTTCTTTCGTCTTTTAGGTTACTTCGCCATTTCAATGCGTATAGCATACAGATTATGAGAATAAAACTTTAAAAAACATATAAATCACCTTTCACTTGGTTCCTATCACTTACATGGTTTCATTCAGACAATCTGCAGCTAGTCTACTCATTTCATTAATAAAAATATGAATTCTTCTCGACTAATCATTCTGAAAATAATGCACATAGATCACGGTTCAGCAATTTAAGCTCGATTTTAAATTGCTTACAATTGAAACCAATTGTGGATGAGTTTGCAAAGAGGTGGATATGCAAATCGTGCTCGTGTCATATAATTTTTCTCATACTAAAGAACAACTGCAACATAAATTATGGAATTCGAAAACACACGACACTAGCTTATAAAAGTCTCATTGGCAATGTAAGACGATTCTTATTTATAAATTCTTATCAGGGAAAAATACAATGACTTTTTTTTAAAATGACAAAAATGAACTCATAGGAAAAGGCAAGTGTGCTTTGTAAATCAATGTGAAATATTAATCACATCAGTAGGTACTATTTATTTACTGATAACGTTACAATAGAAGATTGTTTTGCTAATGAACTGACCAATTTAGCGCTCAACCGCAGTGAATTCAATAAAATCGAATTGAGTAAGTTCTTTTTCTGTCCATTTGTTGTCAGCAAACGTCTCCTTTTCAGATAAGATACTGTTAGATTCAAAGTTTTTGCATTTAATGTATGACAAAAAATATTTAATTTTGTCTACGTCAATAAAACCGGCTTTGTGGTCAAAGACTATTATTATTATAATTTCTTTTAGAATAAAATTAAAATATTCCCAATTTTTTATTTAAAAAAAATTTATTTTCTTTTTCAGCCTCCGTGATGCTACGATGAGAACTGCCATACTCAAAACATCTGTGACTTATTTTATAGTTGTACCAATATAATTTAAAATGGCAACCAAACCCGAGCAAGATGTCGTTGATAAAGTAAAAAACGGTGATAACGAAAAGTTCAATCAAAAACTTGATTCTAATACCGAAACACTGCCACTCACAACAAATAAAACAAAAGCCGAAGATGACTCAACAGATGCAGAATCTGGAAAAGCGAGAAGAGGTAGGAAATTTGTCATTATATTTTGAAATGAAAAACAAAAGATAAGAACTTCGAATATGCTGCAATAGAAGACATTTGTTAGGTTTTTATTTACTATTTCAAATTTTTGTGCCGTAAGCTGGGTGCACTTTAGGCAGCTAGGTTGTTAAACGTATTCGACCCTAGCGAGGTATCCGTTGGGAGAGGAAAGTTCTCGTATTTTGTACGATTCGGTGGTTTCTTACTACAGGTTGTTCTTTCGAATGGCTGTTCGAAGTTTTTCTCCGAAATTATTTTAAGACACCCGACGAACTGCTTACGTTATATGGGAACCCGAGCATTATACCTAGCCCCTGAACTCCCATGTTGAACTGGCCCCAAATGTTCTCTTTTGGTATATCTACCTAATTTGAATGAATTTAGGAGATTTACCTTTCTCATCTGGATGTAGTTTTTTTTTGCAAAGACAAGGAAATTGTGCAATAAAATATTTTTCAGTGAAGCTTAGAGATAGAAAATGCAGGAGCGAATGACATACCAGCTGAATTTGAGAAGCATGGCGTTTATATTTAGTAATGGTATGTCATGGAATTTCGGAAGGGTAATTCAAAATCTTAACGAGAATACGATGGCCAAGATGTGGAATGGTAAAGTGTCCGAAGGATTTAATACACAATCTGGAGTCGGGCAAGGTTGTCCATTGAGGCGAAGCATGTTTGCTTTATTTATTGATGATCTTGTAGACCTCTTGCCATGTTTAGTTGAATACGCTCGGAAAATGATGAAGTTTTTGATGTTTGCGGATGACATTGTGCTTTTGGCAGTCTTACCCAAATTCCTACATCTAATGACATATCGCTTTTTTCAATACTGTCGGCTGTGGAGCTTGATAATTAACCTTGACAAATCCAAAATTTTTATATTCAAACGTGGAGGAGGGCGCAACCGTTCAAACGAAAAATGGTATTACAATAGTGAGGACATCGAAGTTGCTAAGGAATACAAATATGTATAGAAATCAATTTCACAAATCTAAATATGGAGATGCATCTGAAAGAGAAACTAATGAAGGGGAAAAGGGCAATAACATAATAACCTTATCATGTTAGAAACTGGATTGTCGCCTCTGTTATAGAAGTGGATTAAGTAATGAATGTTTTGAAAATTGATGATAATCGACTACCAAAGATAGTAGCTCCTTAATCCATAGGGACTATAAGAAGCTAAGCTAGTGTGCTGATTTGCTGGATTTTGTGACCGAACGTAGAAAAATGATCCACTCAACTCAGTCAGGGACCAATAATGCCGTCCTCTCTCCCTAATAGAAGATTATATAAATGAGTAGGAACAATTTTTAAAAAGTAAAATAAGAACGCATCGAAAAGTTCAGCATCACTTCATCAAACCAGGCTCTAACTACAATTTTTCCGTAGCTCTTGTTATTTAGAAGATAACTGCGAAAAAACGCGAATTTAAAAAAAAATTAGGCTTAGTACCCCGTATACTTCCTCGCCTGTGTGAGTTACGACTTTGCCGCAATAGACACATTTAAAAATAAAAAATCATAGTTTCCGTCTATTTTCCATGGGAAATCTTCACACCTCTTGGTCGGGCACTTTAAATTAACATTTAGCACCCAAACTTTCAGGGCATTTGTTTTTTTGGTATTTTCCACAAAATTTAACGATAGGATCGAAAAAAATAAAAAGTCAAAAAAAGAAATCACCCTAATATAGATGCAATAACAAATAAAAAGTGTGTTTTTTTAAAACGTGTGATTTTGAAGAAGAAATCCAACACATATAATTTGATGTTATGGACAAGAATTAATATAAGCTCTATTGTGAAGAATAGGGTTTGACAATGTGTTTTAAAAATGATTTCAGGCAATTAGCCGCCGGCCGCTGCTGACTTGAATAAATTCCACCCGACAATCCCTATTTTGGGGGTCGTATGTTAGCAATAACGTGCCAACTATTCTATTTCAAGGCGTCAATCGATTCAGGCTTACCAGAAAAGCGATTTCACATAGCCCTACAAAAAATAGTACAGCTTTGTTGAACTGACAACAGGTATTTCGTTTCGACACAGTTTACCGAACGTTCGCAGTGCCCAGTGGTCGTACGGCTTCATTTCTTTCCCAACAAATTGGCAACCCAAACTGAACATCTATCAAGTAGTGTTGCCAGCTTAAATTCCACACATCTAAGGAAAACACTCCCTAGATGTCATTTATCTGGCGACCTAACACTTCTTGCCAAAAGTAGATCTGCAACGCTGTAGACATTTCTTATCTCTTTTAGCTATATATTCAGTTTAATAACCGGACACTGCAAGAGAGGTAGACACGTCACAAGACTTAGTTTTCTATCTAACGACCTCTGCAGAAGCTGTATGCACTAACAGAAGATAGTCCCACACCTCCTCTGATATACTAGGTACTCTTCTCTCCCTAAAAGGAAATTACATTTCTTTGATGAGTGAAATGATCTGAAGAATGCATAAATGCCTACATAGCTTCATTGAAAGCTCAAAGTGGTTCGGTTAATGACGCGAACGGCACACCACACACCCTAGTATCTTTTGTTCGTCAAATCACAATTGATCTATGTATTTTTGTTTAAAATGTGTCAGTTGTTTTCTAGGTGGCATGCACTTAAATCTAACCCTACCCTATTAGTATAATGAACCAGTGATTTGTATGAGTGCTGAAACTGAGTTCAAAAAAGCCTCCTCTAAAAATGAAAGTGTAGTAGGTAACGAAATGTAATACAAATCAGGGTTTTGACTCGATGATCAATGGCAAAAAAAAAAAAATTACGTCCGTTGAGTTTGAGATACTGGGTATCATGATTTTGCAGTAGCGTTTCGGCCATTTGTAGTATGTCATGATCTGTCATTTGTTTTTTATTGCATTCAGAAGTGTTTACAATTTCACCATTGGACCACCGTAAACGTAGTGAACTTTCTGATTTTGGAACAACTTGAAATCGATAACGATTTTTTTTTAAGAAAATCATCTTTTCCGAAGAGACTTACTTTTATGTGACTAGTGCGTTAAATAAAAAAAACTGGCGATAAAAATATACAAAATATTCATGAAACACTACTACATTCACCTAAATTGACAGTTTGATGTTGTTTTTGGGCAGGCGGAATCATTTTTCCGTGCTTCTTTCAAAATGAAACTTGTAACACCATTACTGTCAATGGAGAGCGGTATAGATCGATGATAACCAACTTTTACTGCCGAAATTGAAAGAAGTTGATCTTGACAACATTTTTTTTTTTTTTTTTTTTTTATAATTAACGCGCACATCAAGGGGTTATGAATACCCTTATAATGTTGTTAAACACAGTGCGAGCATTTAGGAGAATAGGAGAGGATTTGAAAGGAGACACCGATGCACGTTGCTTTTGAATTTTTGTGAATCGTAATGAAGGGGAAATACTGAGCCAGGTAAAGCATTCCACATTCGGGTGGTGCGACTGAAATACGAATCTCTATACTTGACTGTACGCCCGAAGTTGGGCTCAAGGTAAAACTGATGAACATTCCTAGCGAGGCGGGTGTTGCGGCTAAATTGTTTCAGGGGAGGAATGCAACTGGCTACTTCACTAGAGCACTGCTTGTGAAAGAAGCGATAAAAAAGAGTGAGACAGGCAACATTTCGACGATGTTCAAGAGAATCAATTGATTCTACGATTGAACTATCACCTATCAGTTTTAACGCTCTATTTTGTACCCTATCAAGGAGGTGCAAAGGTGTTTGAGATGCACCTGACCAGATATGGGAGTTATACTCCAGTTTTGGGCGGATGAAGGCCTAATAAATTGTAGCCAGATCAGAAGGGGTGAAGAATTTCCTGCATCGTCTCAAGAAGCCTAAGCATTTAGCAGCGTTTTTGGCGACTTCAAATATGTGGTCATTCCAACGAAGATCATCGTTTACACACATACCAAGTACTGACAGCTTTTCGGTTTCTTCGATGCAGGTACTATTCATGGATAATGGCAATGGGGGAATGTTAAGCTTCAACGACAAGAGACAGCATTGAGTTTTCGAAGCATTGAATTCTACTCGGTTCATAAGACCCCATGCAACAATGCTGTCAAGGTCAGAATTCAATGAGCTTACATACGCAACCGTTCCAGTTCCACATCCGAAGAGCAGGGACGTGAATTTGGAAACGAATATGAAAAGCTGAGGGTCGAGTCGTCAGCAAAACAGTTAAGCGGATTAGAAGTTTCAGACAAGAGATCATTAATGAAAATGAGGAAGAGAGTCGGAGACAAAACGGAGCCCTGGGGCACACCAGCATTTATGAAGTGGGTATCAGACTTGAAGCCATCCAATACAACTTGTATTGAACGGTCGGAAAGGTAATTTCTAATCCAACGAAGAACAGACTCATCGATACCAAAAGCACGCATTTTTGATAAAAGAGCCTGATGCCAAACTCTATCAAATGCTTTAGAAATATCAAGCGCAATAATCTTACTTTCTCCAAAACAATATAAAGATTGGTTCCACTTTTCGGTGAGATATGCCATCAAATCACCAGTGGACCGTTTGCTACGAAAACCATACTGACGGTCATTAAAAAGCTTTCGTTCTTCAAGATATTTCATAAGTTGACGGTTTATCAACGTTTCCATGACCTTGGAAAGAAGGGACGTAAGTGCAATTGGACGGTAATTGGAAGGGGAGGAAGATTCGCCTTTTTTGGGGACCGGCTGGACAAATGCAGTTTTCCATCTGCTCGGAAAAATCCCAGCAGAATAGGAAAGATGGAAAAGTTTACGCAATGGTTTTGGCAGCGTAGAAGAACACCTCTTCAGAATAACGGCGGGGATACCATCTGGACCAGCGGATTTATGAATGTTGAGATCTTTGAGGACTCTCGCAACCGAGCGAGTTCGAAAAAATATCTGCTTCATCACAGAATCTACAGACTCAAGCTCAGGTGGAGCCAATATGCTATCAGGTAGTGTTGAGTTTGCAGCAAATTGAGCTGCAAGCAAATTGGCTTTATCGATGGAACTAACATACGGAGAGTCATTGAAGACGAGCGTTGGGACCGATGACGTGGTCGAGATCTTAACGTTCTTAACAAAAGACCAAAAGTTTTTGCTTCCTTTTGGACACAACAGTATTTTTTGCCTTACTTTTTGGTCATGCAAAACTTGGTCTTGGACATTTGTTTTCAACAAAACGGAGCTACGTGCCCACACAGCAAATGTAACAATTGAATTATTGCGAGAAAAGTTTAGAGATTCAATTATTTCAAGAAATGGTGATATTGAATGGCCTCCAAGAAGTCGTGATTTAACACCATTAGACTATTTCTTGTGGGGTTATTTGAAGTCATTGGTCTTTAAAAATAAACCACATTCTTTTCCAGCTTAACAAGTCAATATTGAACGTTCCATTCATGATATACGACTTGATTTAGTGCAAAAAGTGCTCGAAAAATTGGGTTCATCGAATTTGTTGCTGAAGAAGAAGTCGTTGTGGCCATTTGAATGACGTTTTCTTTAAAACTTAATTGTATTAATTGAACTGCACATTAAATAAAAAATATTTGAATTTCCTTAACAAAAAGTGTGTTTTTTTTCAAAAAAGAAATCATATCACTCTTATTGGAAAACCGTTTATATAAATTGGATGTAGTTACATATGTATGACCGGTATAGACTCCTAGTCCTAAGCCACCTAACGACTTTTTATGAAATCTTAAGGTTAAATATAGCTTAGTTCAGGGATGGTTCCAGATATGGTTTGGTGCTGTTGGGGCAGAAGAAGAAAAGTTCAGGTTTTATCTATATCTATTTTATTTCTTTTAAAATTGTTTTCTCCTGCTTTTTATTAATTTTTATATAAATAATTGTGTGCTACAATCAAAATAGTTTTTGAACCGTAATTAAGAACAGTTGATAGATGACACATGACATAGGACAGTTGACAGATTACAGATAACAGATGACATTAGTTGTGTTTAATGACCTGCCCTGGATCGATCTAGACCAGAAACAGCAGATTTTTGGTGTTTAATGACAATTTTATAGTTCCGAGCAAGAAGTTTTTGTGTTTAATGACCTGCTCTAGATCATTTTAGAGCAGCATTTTCTGCACTTCATTTCGAGTAAGAGCAGATTCGAGCAATGGGTCAAAGTCAGTTGTTGACATTTGCTTCAAATATTTTTGTTTATATTTTGCGTTTTGCAATCTATTTGAATTAGAATTTGACTTTGGATTAGTTTAGATTAACATCACATTTCATATTTAAGTTCAGTTTTGATTCCAATGTTTCCAAATAAAGAATTTTACTATAATAGGATACCAAACATATTTTGGTTTTTCAGCTGACTTTAGGTACCAGCTGACTCTACTTTAAATTGCTTGAAATTTTTCATTTTGCTTGCTCTGCTCTGATTACACTAGTCTAAAAGTATACAGATGACAGATAACCGATTAGAGATGACAGATAGAACAGATTACAAATAACAGATGACAGGTTACAAGCATCATAAAACTAAACTTTTTTCGAATTTATTTTACTAACAAAAAAAAAAAAAAAAATACATTGAAGACCTCAAGCATTCTCATAACGAAAACTCTCTGGAGTTAAGTAAAAAAAATCCATAAATAAAATTTTGCCTTGCTCTTTTCCTTCCATACCTGGGCATTGGTCTGTGAAACCGAAAAAATAACTTTTTTAAAAATATTTTAGAAACAGTGTAATTTCATGCAGTGTGCTTTATGGTAGATTCGTGGATTGTATCATCCCATAATATTTTAATGTAGAAGCAGAAGGGAAACTATAAGGTAAAGAGTTCCGGTCCAAGAAACCGTGCGCGGGTATACGTGTTATCTCTTTGACGCGGGTATAGGATAAGGTTAATAACCCATGTTTTTAATAATTTTAAGTCGAATGCAGAAAACCAAACGAAAAAGTCTTTCTTAGTTTTTGAGAAACTTAAATAAATTTCCTTTTTGTTCAAAAGATCCAGTGAGCGTACAACCCACAACTTTTTTGATTATCTGAAGAAAAGGAGCTTTGGTTTTTTTTTAATTTCTCAGAAAAACCTAGTTAGATTTATATTACACGTTCGTTCCGTGTTTAACTTAAAACTAATAAGGGCATTCATTATCTTTATTGACAAAAGTGACCATTAATAAGACAACTTTTTTTTTTTTGTAAAAAATTTATATTTTTTCTCTCCGAAAATTTGATTTTCAGATTGAATTACTTAAAAACTAGTCATTAAATTGTGTTGAACAAATGAAGAATGTGGTAGTTAGTAGCTTAGTGGATTTTGAATCTTTTTTTTTTTAGAAAAGTCAATTTAAAGAATAATATAATTTTTTATTGTCTTGACCCAACTTATACAACCTGAGTTTTTGTCGCATCTTATGCAAAACACCCTGTTTAAATCTGCTGCGCTCTAGTAGATGCCCAATTCCCGCCTTGGGCATACTGTAAATTAATTTTGTTTCTTCTCATATTCAATGGGTTCCAAATTAGGGTTATGTGTGATATAACGTGTCCAAACAAATAATAATTGGAACTAGATTCCATACTTAAAAGCGTTCGAAGAAAGACTAAAAACAATTCATTTTATTCATAACAAGATTCTTTCTTTCTTGGTAGAAGGTGTGAAAGCTCACGAGACATAAATAAGAGCAAAGGCGTGTTCCTAAATGGCGAACATCGCACACCCCCACCCATTTATGGATTAAAAAAAAAATACAAAATTAAATGGCATCAACTTTGTGTATGGCCAAATGTCCATAATATGAAAAATTGGGCTTGGGCTACCTAAAATTTTTGGTTTTTTTTATTATTATCTAACAGTAAAACAAAGGGCCTAGGGGTGGCACATCTCAACATATTGATTAAAGGTGTTAATATAAATGATTTAATCAGTGATTTCAACGCAATCACCAAGTTTTATCTTATTTAAATCTTTTTTTCATTATGGGACATGCACATTGTCGAATAACCGCTGTTTTCACCTTATGCAAACAATTAATCATTCATATTAAAAAACAAAAAAACAACAACACAATACTGTGTCAACTTGAGTAATAAATAAAATAAATTTAGCTCGAAGCCAGTAACTGCCAATAATAACCACAACACAAAATTGGTACAAAACTGAAGATGTCAAAACTAATGATAAAGCGAATCAGAAGAGACATTAATCGTACCATGATGACATAATTCAGTATTCACGAACTTGATATGGTCAGTAAATACATTTTATTTGTTTTGTATTACCAACAAATTGAGGTATTGTCCAGAACAAAAGTGATTTGCCTGATGTTGTCAGCGTTCACATACAATTGTGTGGGTGTTAAAGATTTCCCCGTTTGAGTTTTAACTTTTCGGTTTAGATTTATGGCCGCGAAGGATTTTTATTCATGAAGTTGATTTTTTAGTTAAAAACAGTTATTCGAATTAAACAGAGTTGAGTCTTTTACAATTTAGATTTGTTTCTTGAAATAAATTGTAAACATTAGTTCTTATGAATGCGATAAAGACTCAGTCTATTGTGTGTTTACTTCCTTGGAAGTGTATAGGAAATAAATAAAAATGTTCAAACAACTGAATTTAATTATTAACTTTTCTCTTTTTATTTGTTTCAGGTCGACTGTCACTAGATGCCCTAATGCAACTGTCGAGAAAACGGCGATTCTTGTACATTCTGACTGCCAGTCTTTGTGCCCTTCTTTTAGTTATTATTATCTTCTTGTTAGCCTTTTGGCCAGAAGTACCCTTTTATTTGAAGGCAGAGCTATGTGTCGATAAGGAATGTGTAGTCGCAAGTCAACAGGTAGCCGCAGCTTTATTTTTCTTTCAAGCAAAGCCTTAAAACTTTTAATTTACAGATTTTATTGTGGTCAAATATTTCCTATAAGCCTTGTCGAGATACATACCAATGGGCGTGTGGGAATTTCCGCAAGGAATACGAAGAGAATGACTACTTTGTGATAAAGAAAGGAGAGTGGGACTTTCAAACGTACAACGAATATGAAGGTAGTGAATTAATGAATAATTGTATTTTTTGAAGTTTTCAAGTTTATATCAACTGAAAGAAACAGGGTTGTCTCTATGAGAATATGGATATATCGAATTATAATTTTTCGATTTAAAGCTTGTTAGAAAGTGCTAGACTACTTCTAACATCTTACCAGTTTTGACTCCACTAAAGAATTACCTTCTGACCAAATGCTTTCCACTTTCAATTCCAGAACTAAGTGAACTCAACCGATTTATTTCAATGCTACCAACATCTAGTCAGTCGTATTCAGCAGAGTCCATGATATCGAGCCTCTATAAATCTTGTCGTGAAATTGATGCCTTGGATAAAAGTCAGTCAAATATGCTACTGCGACAAGCAATAAAATCAGTTGGTAAGTTTTTTTTTAACTATCTTAATTTATCCCACGCAAACACCAAAATCAAAACGGGAGTCAAACGAAGACGCTGTGATCTTCATTTAATCGATTAATAAATTAAACAAATTAAATCGTTGAGTTTGAAGTCATCAAATTGTATAAACAGAGTGGCATTAAAAAGGTTTTATTTTATCAATTCAAAAATCTCTGAGACTTTCGTGAAACAAAAACGAAATAAAAATTTCTGTCGCCTTTCTGATGGCTCTTGACAGATTTAAGATTAAACAAAGAAAAAAAAGTGTGTTACGAACCATGATTGATGTGTTTGAAAATTGAAATTTATGGGTTTTGCATTGCAATTATAAAATAAGCGTTGGGTAAAAACACACGAACAAGTTGATGATGACCAAATGAGTCTTTGATAAGAAATCTACGTCGTCGAACCTGATGCGCGCGCTGTTACCACAGGAGTATTCATACTAAACTACATTTATGCACACCTAAAACTATTACGTAATATACATACAAAGGTTTGTGAGGAATTTTTGTTTCTTTCAAAGCCATTTATGCATATGCAAAGAAAAACTGTGGCGCCATGTGAGAATTTTTAATGAAAGTCCGTAAAAATCGACTGTCTACATCCATTTGTCTGCCATTTAACTCCACAGATATGAATCGCTATGAATATTTTAACTATTAATTATAAAAATTGGATATTTTTAACCGAAATAACAGTTAGCGGACACGGACTTGAAGTGTCACACCCTGAAATGTTTTTCATTCTATTGCAAATTAATTTTAAATCGTAATTTAATTTATTTTTAAAAATATTATGTGAAGGTAGTTTTGGCAATATCTTCCGACTTTGTTTAAGAAATTGACACATTTAAGCAATGTTTGCCACTGTTAAGTTTTATTTTGCTACTATCTATGCTTTGAATTGAGTCCTGTACAGTTTACATACTCGTTTTCTAAGAGGAGTAAATATTATGTTAGGTTATACTGTTTGATCCATAAGCAGGAAGTTAAAATAGGAAAATAAATGCAAAATGGAGATCTTTGGCTGCGTTTTATTCACGAAAATAGTCCTTTGTTAGGACTAACACCAAACAGACCGTCAAACCTCAAATGCTTGTTAAGAACGCAAGAACAGGTCAAATTATAATATAAGAAAAGTAAATAAAAATTCAAATAAATATTTGCGCAAAACATCTAGAACTGGTCCAGTTTATAGTCTATTGCTTTTGACCATATTTACGAGAAAAGAAGGGACCTCAGATTTTCTACTGGTACCGAACGACTAAGGATGGAAATAACTTTTAATGTACTTGCTAAATATTCGTTTATAACTCTGGAACAAGTGTTTTGAATATAATTGAACCGAACCCCAACCTCAGATTTGGTTAGGTGAGGTGAAAGTGGCTGTTAGCTTGTCTAACAGATTTAGGCCCGTTGGGCCCATTGTGATACCACAATGGACCCCTATCCTAATGGAACCATTTCGAGCTAACGATAAAACGGGAGAGACGCAGGACGTCGATGTGAAAAAGATCATTAAGGTCATCAAAAAAATACGATCCTATGTGTACCCTACGTTTGTGAGCTAAAGCGGGGCATGGACGGAAAAGTTGGGAAATATTTTCCTCCTCCTCCTCATCCATACAGATTCTAACTTAGGCCAGAGCTGTTTCGTTGCAGTACACGTTTAAATGCTAAACCATCTCAGATTAGTTTCCTTGTATGCGTCCTGTTTGAGCAAGAGTTTGTATGTAGCGAATGGTATGCCGATACTTTCCGTTTTCGGTTTTCGGTGAGAAGAACAGTAGTGTTCCGCTTCCGGCGAGTTCATCTGCTTTGCAGTTTCCTGGAATGTCTCTATGCCCCGGCACTCAGCACAGGTGAATGTTATCGGTAGTTAATGGTCAGAATAGAGTTGAAGGAATTTGATGCCAGGGATTTGATGACCGCCGGACTGTCTGAGAAAATGTATGTGCCCTTTTTGGATATCACGTTTTCACCTCCGCTTGGAACACACCAACCTCCTCCTTCAATTGTTTTTGAACCGTCCGTATAAAAATGGACGTATTCGTTTTCCAAGAATGATTGGTCCTCCCAGTCTGTTCTGGATGGAATAGTCGCCCGGAAATTAAACTTAAATCACTTAAATCACTGCCATCATCAGAAAGATTGATTTGTGTAGTAATTCGTGCATCAAACTGCTCATTTAAGTCTATTAGTTAGGGGTGAATCTGAGCCACAACCAACATCTTACGCCAACAATTGCGATTTCGGACGAGCTCTCTCCAGTTTTGCACTCTAAAGCGCTTGAGGTCCACTTTTGCGCCACCTAAGACGAGGTCGTCCCTTCCGTAATTTCCCTACAATTTTCTTTAAAAAACGCGTCGATACGGAGCGCCTAGGCCCATCCGTTCTACATGTCGCTGCCATCATCGCCTCGCTATTTGTGAACTCCTCTAGCTATGCAAATGTCGCTGTACAGCTCATACAGTTAGTTGTTGTCTCTTCTAATCCACACATTTTTTTCGCATGTGGTACCAAAGATCACTCGGAGTAGTCTACTTTCTAAACACCCAAGGGTTTCCTCATCGGCCATCAACCACGCTTCCACGCCGTAAGCCCACACTGGTATAGTTAATGTCCTATAAAGGGCAACCTTGGTTTTTCTATTCAGAGGGTTTTGTTTCTCAATTGCCTTCTTAACCCAAAGAAGCAACGGTTGACAAGATTCCGTTTCATCTTTGCACTGATGTCGCTATATCCGTGTCTATAGCGGATCCTAGGTAGACCAAGTCCTGTACGCTGTACTATTACCTCGAAGTTATGTCTGTCTATTGTGACGTTTTGTCCAATTTGTCCGACGTTCGTATATCACAGCAGACAAGATCTTATAAGCGACGTTAAGAACCTTTATTCCTTTTTAATAATTGGTGCTATTGTGAGGGTCTCTCTCAGGATCGGTGATACGATATTTGAGGTTCTATTCATCGGGTATGTTTTCTTCCGACCATATCAGGCATATCAGCTAGTGCATGCCCCATTCAAACTGGTCTCCAGCTGCCTTGAAAAGTTCGGCATCAAGGCCATCTGCACCTGCAGTCTTATTTGATTTAAGTTTGCATATGACAAGCTTAACTTCTTCTAGGTCGGAAGGACGGCCTTCTTGACCAAGTTGAATGGGGAATGACAGCTGAGTTAGTATTTTTGTCACCCCGCTAATCATAGTCTGCAGAGGTGGTCTTTCCAGTACCTCGGTAGCGACTCTATTACTATATTCTACAGCTGGTATTTACAGGATTGGGTTCAGGCTTTGCCACCCTGGCAAGATTTTTTAACGCTTGGTAAACCTTTCGAACTTCATTCCTGTCATGGCATCTCTCCATTTCCTCAAACGAGCGCTTCTCTTTCTTTTGGAAAATTCGGTGTTCATCCCTTCTTTTCTCCTTGTAAATCTCTTTATATTGGTCGAAAGCAGCCCTTGTTCTCTTTTGTATAAACATTTGCCGTGCTTTTCGTTTGGTGGCATTTGCCTGCCTGCATTCTTCATGGAACTATAGGTTTCGTTTTGAAAGCCGAGTACAATTCAAAACTTCATAGGCTACTGTTCAGATATGTAACTTGTTGGCATTGCTGCCACTGATCTTCAATGCTTGATGCTGGTGGTAGACGAAATACGATTCATGGATAGTTGGAAGGACACTGGATTGGAGAAGGCACTATCAATCCTTTGCGATTGTAGCTTGCCGACGTCATATCTTTTCACAGCATTGGTTCGCACAAGTCATGAACAGGATATGCTCATTCGTACCTTGGCTACAACAATGTAGTGGTCCGAGTCAATGTTGGCCCCTCGGAAAGTTTGGACATCTATCACATTGGAAGAGTGCCATGCGTCGATTGCAACATTGTCAATTTGATTGAAGGTTGATTGATCTGGGGATCTTCATGTACCTTTTTGAAATTTAAAATACGGGAAGCGCTTACTACTAACAATAAGATTTTCTTTTTCTGGTGTTCTGAAAGCATATAAGGCTAATGTTGGCAAATTTAGCTCATTAACTGGATTTTAGCTAATAACCTTATCCCTGAGTCGTTCTCTAAAAATCCGCACCCTAATAAGCGCTGTTTAAGTTGTTTGTAGCATTCACCATAGTAGATATCGCAGTTTTTCAATTTCTTTAAGCCCGGCCCATTCCATGACACATCTTGGATGGTCTGTTTTGTAGCAGTCGAGGGCGTCCGCTGATGCTGATTTACCGGCTGCACGTAATGCGTTGAGTGATCTTACGTTCAACGTGCAGATCCGTTGGTCTTTGTCCTTTTTTTGTTGGCTTGGATCTTCAACGTTTAAATCATAATTGTTATCCGTGGCTGCTGGTTGTATCGGAATCATGTAATTTTTACATGGTTGAGTAGTTAACCCCACTCACAACCCCCAGTCTTAAGAGTCAGGCTCTTTTGGGATTCTCTTAGATATAAGGGCCGAAATATCCAGAACGGTACCCTGCTGCAGGGGTGTGAGAGCTGTCAATGGCTCGCGGAGTAATTCATTCAGGATTTCCTGCTTTTTTAGACTGCTGAAGTCCACCGTTGATTCTGTAAGTCAAATTCATCCTCTGAGACATTTCCCAAAAACTCTGGTAGACACTTAGGTTCGGGTCATTACTCGCTGAGAATTTAGTGTTGATCTGTTTCTTCTTCGGCCCTTTCTCAACACACATTCACAAACAATCGCGAAGACATATGAAGGATTACCTACCATATCACTTCTGATGCAGACAAATGCAACTACGCAACATCTGTATTTCGTTGGCTTCAAACATGGCACAATTCGTCTTTCCGACGAATGCCAAGTTCAATGCGGCGTTGCCCATGCGAGCCGATCACTAGCATGAAGCAGTTAAGTCAGAAGAGATGTGATCCCTTTGAGATCACGATGCTCACAAAGAAGATTGGTTACTTCAGTTAGAAAGATTAAGTAAAAGCTCTTTGTCTATAGCACGATCAGCTTCTTTATTTTTCTCTAAGAACCTGATGGAAAAAAGAAAACATTCTTTGCATACAATACTGTGAAATACTTGAGTGAATACTTGATTCTTTCCAATATAACTTAACTACGTCCGCTAATCATAACAAATTAATGCCTTCTGACTATCGTTGCATATGATGTTTTAATTACATACATAGTTTGTTTTTGGTTTATTGTTAATGAATTTAAATAGAAAATTGTGTATGGAAAAATGACGGTTATGGTTATAATAACAATGATCTCAATGTCTTCCTGGTGGAAGGTAGTTTGATGTTGGCGGCAAATACGATGCTGGACTGACAGCAGCAACATTCTGCTGATTGGATGATGATTGCGAAAGTTCATCGTTGTTTCCCAGAGCACCGATTACAGAACTAACCGGAGCAGTTCCTTCATCAGAAACTTGACTTGATCCTCCCAACTGATCGTATTGTTCTATAACCAGAAAACAGTAATAAAGACACACCTTTGGCTAAAGGAAATCAAAATGCAAGCTTACCTTGGATCTTTTGCTGGGCATGTTGTGCTTCTTCGGGAGTTCTGTACTTAACAAAGAACACCTCCGGTTTGCTAGGTTGAGTTGGTGCTGGAGTTGCAATACTGTTCACATCCAACTCTGATTCCTTTTGGCTCAGTACGAAAATTTGTGTCTTCTCTTCAATTGGGGCGTATTCCGCTGAGAGTCGTACATTTGCATTTGAAGATTGTGGTGCCTTGATGAATACAACACGATAGTTTCTTTGAGGACGTCCTAAAACAAAGTGTTTGTGTTGGATTTCGTTGTCCTCTGGTGCCGAGTGCAAGAAGAATTGTTTGCTGATTAATGGCTCTTGTGATGAACCACGCTGAACAGGTCTGTTTGAGCTGAAGACTTGATTTGAAGCTTCAGCTGAATGAACTCCTCCGCTACTTTGATAGTTGCCTTGGGGTATCGATAGAGCAGCCTCATTTAAGTTACTCCCAGAAAAGGAGGGACCGCCATTTTGGACTTGGTAATTATAACCTAAACCAACATCCGGCCGCCCATAGACCACGGCAACTAATGACAGAATCTAAAAGAATTTCCAAAATACTCAGTAAAGAGTAACGAGTAAAATTGTTTTTAAAACTTACCACAAATGAACGCATCTCTAACTTAAGAGTGTCTGATGGTTGCGAGAAAGTATCCAAAGGAAAGCACAAGTTCAAATGTTGATAGGGCCAACCACGCAAAGGGCTTTTATACAACCCCATAAATTCCGCTTAAAGATGCAGATCATCTCCATCCAGCCTAGTCAGACTAGAAATACCACTATCAAATGTAAACATTCAAAGTTGCAAAAGATTTGGGATATTCCACCACCACACCAGCGCTACCACCACCACTCCCATTATTGTCACCACGACCGCCCGCCGCCGATGCCACAATTAAAAATCGATCTATGACCGTTAAAACTATGCCAAAGCTTGTTTTGAATTTTTTGTTTAGTTATTTGGATCCAAGCTTCTTCAAGTTACATCACTTTGTTGATCGAAACAGCAGTTCTTTCTCTCTAGTGTAGTAAGTTACATGATAGTTTGTCTGATAAAACACTTCATAGGCTTATAGAGCATGGCGTAAGCGCTGCCTGACTTAAAAATGTGGATGCACCAACCCTTTAGTGGCAACAGCAGCTCCAGCGTCATGTCATCTTATAGACATGTCTGCAATTAAAAATGCTAAGTTGAACGGCTTGCTCGCTTGAGTGCGAGCTTAGAGATGCTATGAGTCTGCTGCTTTGATAAAAGTTTCCAAGACGAATGGACTGGTTTGTTGTTAGTTTATTTAAAAATGCAGTTATTGTAATTAAGGGCGAGTGATAACAAAAATAAACTAATGCATTTTTCGTGTTAGTTTTGTTTGTTTTGCCACAGTTGCTAGGGGGAATTTTGGTTTTTTGTTTCTTTCTTGGAAAACATATTGCCTAGCTACATAGGAAGGGAGAGACCTACTCGTATGTTTTTTTGTTAATTTTGGATTTGTTATCTGAAGTGAAACAAGGTGCTTTAAATAATTGTGTTGTTCAAAGACTTAAGTGATTTTTCAATTTGTTAAATTTACTGTTTGAAAGACTGAGTGTGTGCTTAAGTTGGGCAATACACATGGGAAATCACTTTTTAATTTGACAGGCTGTGTGTTATATATTTGATTAGTTTTAAGATTAAGATGTTTAGTCAATTAAATTGCCGTTTATTGGCTTGGGCTTGCAGTGTTTATTTTAAGACGCGACGGAATAAAAAATTAAAAATAGAAGCAGACTTTAAGTCAGGCTTGACTTAGTTCGTGGGGTGAAGTTAGCTTTATGATGGGAAGTTATATGGTGAAGAATGTTTACTTTTCTTTGATTGTTTTTAGTCCTTGTTGCGTGGCGAGTATGGTTCCATTTTCAGGCTTCATCCTCCGAAAGCTGAAAATTGATTTTTCATCTACTTTTTATTTTTGTTTACGATGTGATTTGCAAAGGTTGCCACAAGCGTGGGTGTTTGGTCGAAAGAAGAAATATTTCTAGCAGTGGAGTCTATTTCCTCCCATTTAATTTAGATTAACAGTTTGAATAAAAGTATATAGACCAGTTTTGTGAACCACTGAGTCCAATATTCAGCCGATAATAGGTACTTTAAGGCAAATTTTTATTTTCAAATAACAATAAAACATGGCATTACGAAATTTGATAATTTTAATTTTTTTAAATTTTTATTAAAATTTAATATTTTTTTTTTTGGATTTCTTATAAAGGTTGCTATTGTGGGTAAATGACAAAGATGTGTACTAAGCACCTTCAATACCCTTAATCTTAAGGCTGAATAGAAAGTTTTTGTTTTTTTTAAGAATGAGTTTTAAGGTGGTATTTTGTCTAAAAGTTAAAGTTTTAGGAATTTTTCATATTAGGATATGAATATTGAAAAATAATTTTTACTATCAATTTTTATTAGTAAAGATGACGCTATCGAACTAAGCTTTGAAAAATAAATTTTTTTTTTTGAAAAACAAAGCAGTTGCGATAGATGCATGTATTACAAAGATCACCTTCAAATTTGAAAGGAGTTAGTTGGGTAGAATCTGAGATATCATCTCAAAAAAAAGTACATAGTTTCGAATAAAACGCGTTAGAAGTTCAATGGGATTTACCATAATACACTTCGATTCGATATTTCGATCGATTTCACAGAATAGTTTTGAAGGTGTTTCAAAAATATTCTGTGAAAACGGCAAAGTTTGTATTTTGAATTGATTTTGATCGGCTGTGCTCTTAAGAGCCAAGTGCAGGAAAAAATGTCGATAATCTAAACTTTAAACGCGTTTTTCTCGAAACGACATTTTTCAAAATTGCTGATATCATAGCTCAAAGAGAAACTCACCGAACGACAATGCCACAAATGATTTATTTTTTTTAATACAACGCCATTTTGTTAATTTTTGATTTTTTTCCAAAATCATAATTCATTGCATATGAAATATTTTCAACTTTTATACCTTTTTGAATTTTTTTGATACCGGAATCATGTCAGCAGTTGGAACACTTTTTTTGCACCTCCGATGACAGTTATTTTTCAATGTTTTTGTAAAAACAAAAGCATAAAATATAGCTTAAAATATACCTTACCTTGTCCAAACTTCAAAACATTCTATCGTGTAATTAATATTGAAAAAATTTCCCAAAGTCGACTAATTTTTACAGCCCCTTAAGTTGAAACTAAACGGCTTAGATGTCGGGTCACAAAATCTGCTCTTTTGAATCGGGAAGAAAGTGATGTGTAAACCATTCATTGGTATATATAAAACCTGAGTGTACCGCCAAAATAAACTAGAAACCGCAAAATATTTTAATCGTGAAGGTAAATGGTTAATCGGGAGTTTTCATGTTCGCGCGGAGTTGACAAGTCCTCCGATAGTCAATTCATTGCCATGAAAGCGCTATCTCGATTAGCCGTTCGTAACCGGCAGACAACTGTAGGTCCCCACCATTCCTTCACAAGGCATGGTAGCGAGAAATGCCCTATGGCCACTCTATTTATTTATTTATTTAAGTTTTAAGATCAAAGCAGAAAAATTTTTTTGTCACACCAACATTTCAAGATTTCTTAAAATGACCAAAGTCTTTCAAAAAATTACAAGACCAAATGTATTATTTATTCAAAACCGTATATGCAATTCAAGAGCATTATATTTTTTTAATTGAATTTTTTGATAAGAAACATAAAATTTGTTCAAAATTGTTTGCGCTGTTTTCAATAAAAATTAGTATTATTATACAATATACAGGGTGTCCCGTACTTCGTGTATTATCCTTTGGGATGTGATTTTTGGTCATATTCTTAGTAAAAAAATTTTCTACAGTAAAGCTCAATTCTCAACTTTGACATCACTTTTTGACAATTTGAGAAAAGGCTAACTTTGGTGTACCCTGATCTGTGTTAAATTCGATATCTCTGTCAATACTGATGATAGAGACTTAATTAAAGACTAAATTTTTTGGTAAAAATAACAACCTTTAAGACTGTATTTTAGCTGAGCTTCCATAGGCTTAGAGTTATCAGATTTTCAATTTTAAGTGGTGTTCGAATTTTCTTCCCCAAACAAAGTTTTGTCTTTGAGGTCACTTTTTTCAGAAAATGTGTGATAAACATAGAGTTTCATTATTTTTTACAGATGAACAAAACAATAATAAAGAAAAAAACTTTGTATTAAGTTTGCTCAAAAACCCATACTTTTTATGATACTTGAAAAAATACAAAATGGGTAAAATTTAAAAATTAATAATAAAAATGTTTACCTTTGAGGTTTGTTTGAATAAAACAACAATATGGGTACTTTTAGTAGTATTTTTATTTTTTTTATACAAATACAATTATAACAAGTGCTCAAAGAGCGCTCCATCGTTTTGAATGCATGCCAGAGCCCGATTTTGGATTTCATTGTGGATTAAATAGATTGCAGTTGATGCCTGTGCGTTAATCCCTAGCATGTCTTCCTATTACGTGAAATGTTTGTGGTTCAAATTCCAGAAAAGTCAAAGCAAAAAAAGTTTTTCACTTGTATCGCATTTCAGCAGAAATTGGCAAGTCCTCCTAGAGCAATTACAAACTGCCATGAAAAACGCTTTCTAACTTTACACTTTAATGTCGGCTTAAAATTGTAGGTGATTGAAATACGTTCGACGGCAAAGTTTCCATAGCTTTGTTTCTCCATCCACCATCCTATATTTATTTGTTAAGGGTCGATTTTTTGTTCTTCCAAAAAACAAACGGTTAACTATCAGAATGATCTGGGAAATAAAATATCTGGCAAATAAAGAAAGAAATAAGTTGTTTTTCATTAAAAGAACATCCGTATTAGCCGAGTTCACACTGTACAATTAGTTGGACAGACTTTGGCTTGAATGCTTGATAGTGTGAACCCTCAGACGACCGCATGTCCAACTTGTTGGATGTTTTTCAAATATTTTTGAAAATTTTGAAGTTGGACGGAGTGGAAGAGTATATGACATAAAACTAGACAACAAGCTTGATAAGTGTGAACGCAAACTACATCCAACCATCCAACTTCCATCAAACGAAGTCTGTCCAACTAATCGTACAGTGTGAACTCGGCTAATAACGCTTTCTTAGTTCTTACAGTTCAAAAATATATTAGAAATAGGATAAAATCTATTAGACGTCTAACTGACTGCTATTTGGGGAATGAAAAATCGGCCTTTGAACAGTCAAAAAAAATTTTTCTGAGGAACCAACAATTTCAATTTTTAAGATCAAACCTAATAGCACAGTTATTTTCTTCTTCAGCTTTGTTTTTATGTATTTCCTTAATCATACCTACGAATGTATGTACATACGTGTGGAGAATGGGTTTAATCGATTTAAAAATGTATTTGTCATTTTCATTTTTCGTTTAAAGACCCCGACCCATAGAATCCGTTGCGTCCGTTCGCTGCCGGATTCAACTGACAGCTCGATTAAATACACACGATCGATCGGCAGCGAACGGACGTAACGGATTCTGTGGGTCGGGGCCTTAACTGTGGCTGTAACAATAGCCTACAGTTGTGAAAGTTACGCAGTGTATGTGTGAAGCTTGGACGGTCTACTAGTCCATTTCATTCCACTGAACTCGGCAAGGTCTATTAAATTGAGGGTTTTTGAAATCTAATTGCTCATATTAATGGTTATAACAATGCAGCAAAAAGGTTCCACGTGTTTCTAATTTAAGCACTTCTCGTACTGAATTTGAAAATGTTTTTTTAAAGTGACTTTTATGAAGTAATTTCAACCCAGAAACATCTCTTATGGATCGCTGACCACACTAAAATAAGCCATAAAAGTTTTATTGTCTGTTTATGGGCCCTTAAGATGGTTTGCATACTAAAGAGTTCATTACATTGGTGAATCATGTGATTTCGTGAGCCCATTAAATAATAACCAATTTCTAAAAATCGTCTTTTGCCTAGGCCTATGTTATTTAACTGTTTTCTTTTGTAAATAACACAAAACTTTAAGGTCCAACAATAACATTCCACAATAGGACACGTATTATATCCCCTGTATTAATCTTCAAATTTCTTATGACTAAATTTTTATGTTCATTTTATTGTTCAAATCTTTGGTTATTTTTATTTTAACACCATTAAAAAGAAGCCGGATATGAAACAGGTAGCCATGGCACAGATCTGTAATAATAATGCGTGGTGTACTCCTTTTCTTTCTGCAGCTGTCACCCTCTCCATGCTGACCCTCGAGACAAGAAACAAATGCTTTCAAAACAATAAAAACCATTAATATTGTCCAGGCAACAGTGGCAAATAAAACTTGTAAGGTGATACTTTGTAGTTTGAAAATACCTTGAGGAAATTTCGATTAATAGGCACGTTTTGCCATGGCATCATCCCCGTGTTACTAAAAGATGATGTCAATACCAAAAAAAGAAATTATGAGATACACCTAACCGAGTCAATAATTTGTCATTTTGACTAAAAACCGAACCTATCAACATATTTATTTTTTCATATCTAAAAATATAAAACCTTTTGGCTTACCATGGTTTCTCCAATTTGCATGGCAAAAATGCGAAGGAGGATTATTATTAATTCATAAAAATAAAATATGAAAAATTATTATTTTTTATTGAAGGTGATGCAATTCAATGAGTCGCTGATTAATTTATAGATATCCAACGACTAATAGCGCCATTAAAATTATGTCAAATTTGTGCTACTTTGCATATGCTTCTGATAATCCAATTGATATCTTATCATATATTTTTTGACAACAAGGAAAATACTTTTCAAGATTCCAAATGAAGATTTCATTGCCGAAATATTCGTGTATAATGAATGAGGATATGGTTTTTGTTTTTAACCTGAAAGACGTTGCTTACATCTTCCTCTTTGATTTTGTTGAAGGTTTGCTGATGCCGGAGTGCACTTTTTGAAAAGATTAAATAAGTGAGTCATTTTGTCTGAAGGCCGGTTTTTCAAGCAGTTCTTAACTACACGAGTTGCAAGAGTACACCCAACATGAAATTTTCTCATGCCAATGAGTTTGGGTGATTGGTCCAAAATCAACTAATCAAACTGCATTTCAGTTCGCTAATCTATGGCAGACGAACAAATTTAATGATTTTTAAAATCAATTTACGAGGGTTTTTTTTTAAATTCAAATCTAATACTACTAAATTGATGTGCATAATGCATTTTTGGCAGAGAACCCGCGCTTTTTGAAAATTTCATCTTATTTTAATTTATAAACGTAAAACAAACACCGATCTGTGTATACCTTTCTGAATGGTAGATGTAATAAATAAAATTAATGCAGCCCATCTTAGCCGACAATTGATCAAAAACAAACATTTTAACTGGGATTATGGTACTATACAGGGTGATTCGCATAAGGTGTGACAAAAAGATAGGGTGTGTAGGTTGGACCTAGACAAGCAAAAAATCGTATGGGAGGGGGGGGGGTCTATTTCCCCCGTTTAGGCGGGGGGGGCAATTTAAGAAAAAAATCACAAAAAATGGGAAAAAAATATTTAAAAATAACGGTAATACCTACAGAGTCGTGCTATAGCATTTTGAAAAGCCAAAAACTTATACATTAATTTAAATTTAAAAATAAGTTGTTCAAATAAATAGTTTTTGAAATATTAATTTTCAAAGTCAAAATTTTGAAAAAAAAACATAATTTTTTTTTTAAACCACTTTTTTTTTCCAAATTTTACGTGATTAAGTAGTATTTTTCTGGCTTATTTTCAATGCTCTTATTTATTTTTGATCAAACACAAAAAACCGAATGTCAAAATAACCTGTAGTTTTTGAAAAAACCAAAAATTACGAAAACGACTTTTTAAATTTTTTTTTTCTTAAAGTTTTTTTTCGTTATTTGATTCTTAAGTGATTCTTAAGTGAAAAAAAGTAAAGAGAAAATTCATCCTCAATTTATTAAATTCACTTAAGAATCAAAAAACGAAAAAAAAAAATTTAAAAAGTCGTTTTTGTAATTTTTTAATTTTTCAAAAACTACAGGTTATTTAGACATCCGGTTTTTTGTGTTTGATCAAAAATAAATAAGAGCATTGAAAAAAAGCCAGAAAAATACTACTTAATCACGTAAAATTTGGAAAAAAAGTGGTTAAAAAAAAATTATGTTTTTTTTTTCTTCAAAATTTTGACTTTGAAAATTAATATTTCAAAAACTATTTATTTGAACAACTTATTTTTAAATTTAAATTAATGTATAAGTTTTTGGCTTTTCAAAATGCTATAGCACGACTCTGTAGGTATTACCATTATTTTTAAATATTTTTTTCCCCACTTTTTGTGATTTTTTTCTTAAATTGCCCCTCCCGCCTAAACGGGGGAAATGGACCCCCCCCCTCCCATACAATTTTTTGCTTGTCTAGGTCCAACCTAGTAAAACCTTTCTTTTTGTCACACCTTATGCGAATCAACCTGTATATTATGTGCATATAAGGCACTTTATGGATTGGAGCAAAAAAAAAAAAATAGTTAAGATAACGCTACCTCCTATTGAGCCGCTTTTTAAAATCAGAATTCCTCTCTAACGACAAAACTGATTTCAATTAAATTTAAAACTTGGGAAGGCTCTCATGGTCAAGTTCATAAAAAACTTTTTATTTACCACTGGAAATGTGAAGGTATGTGGAAGTAAAAATAAGAAAATAATCAAAAGTGGGTTGCTTATTGCTTTTTACTTATTACTCTTGAGAGAGAATAGAAACGCATGGAATAAACCGGGTAAAATATCGCAATTAATTGAAGTGGAGTAAAGAAGTTCAAAACTAATGCATACAAGGACACCATTTGTTTATTTAGAAGTAAAATAAAAATACACTCTACTAACTAATAACTATACAAATTGTTTCATGTAGGTACACGTCTTTCTATTAGGTATATTAAATTTTCTTGAGTTGTTTAGATATAATGTACATGTACATACATCACGAGGAATCGAAGCTAAAGTTATTTTTCAGCCTGGGACTGATTTTTTGGGGTTGTATTTAAAAATTGTTAGAGTTGCCTTACTAGATTCATCGAAAATTTTGTCGTACTACTTCGGCTAAAACAAAAATTAGAAATGAAATGAAAATAATCAATAACTAAACTGTGACTGGACTGTTGGACTGTTGTCGCCTGCCTTTCTTTTAGTTTTTTGGAGATAGTGTCTGAACATTCTATTATATGATCTTTTTGAGGGGGTTCTCTGGGTGCTCTATTTTTCCACATGATATTTTTTATGTGAAGTTTTCCACTGATCTTTGTACTTCAAATAGGATCTCTAGCATTTAAATACGAATACGAGAATTTTCTTCTCAGTTGTTGTCAACTCACACTTTTTGTACATTGTTCAGTGAGTGCCAAACGTACAATTGGCGTAGAGTCTTTCGTGGAGTTCAAAGGACATTTTTGTGTCACTGAAGAAGGTGAAGTCTTCTATCAACTTCCTTGACCTTAGACCCACTCGATGATTGATGTCATCATAGAATAACGGATGCAGTTGAAAAGCATTATTTATTTCATTTATCTACAAGCAGTCTTACAGCTAACAGATATAGTGCTCCAAGAATAAAATATTAAAATATAAGTAAGTACAATAAATCAGTCGTAAAATTACTTCTACTAAGGATTGAAAAATCAATTTCTGAAGGCACTTCAGTGAAATCAGCTATACATCTTGATAACGTTTCATTACATCCATAAACTGTTCTATGTATTTTTTGAAATAGGAAAAACCTTGTTCTCGTGAACCTGGCAGGTACATGTATAGGTAATAGAGCAAGGAGTGTTTGACACTTTATGTGGTAGCATAGTAAGTCTCTTATGAGCATTACGCCATGAATTTTTCTTCTTGTTTCTAAGGATTTTATTCCAAGCAATAGTCACCTAGCTTTGTAATCAGGACAGAAACCCCAGCTCATTTTGTTGAAAACGTATTTCGTTAATCTTCTTTGAACCGATTCTACCCTGTCAGAATTAACTTTAAACGCGGCACTCCAGATTACATCAGCGTATTCCAAAAGCGATCTGACAAGAGATGTATACAAAGTTAATAAAACATAAGGATCTCAAAAATCTTTGCCATTTCGTTTTATGAATCCAACTAACGAGTTAGCTTTTGGTACTAAGTAATTAATGTGGTTCCTAAAATTTAGTGAAGAATCAAGAATAACACCTAAGTCCTTAATGTTTGAGACACGATCTAAGACATTAGATTTAATTGTGTAATTGAACCGAGAACTGGTACATTTTCGAGTAAATGAAATAATGTTACATTTTTTTATATTAAGTTTCAAGCAATTTTCGTGACACCAGTGTGTAAAAGAATCAAGGTCAGATTGAATCAATTGACAATCACCTAAGCTGTTAACTGTCAAGAATAGCTTGAGATCATCCGCATATAACAAACACCTACAATATTTGAATGCAGTTATAATGTCATTGGTAAAAATAATGAACAACAATGGACCGAGGTGGCTACCTTGGGGTACATCCGATGTACACTGAATTTCTCTTGAAAAAGAATTTTCAATTTTAACCTGTTGTTTTCTACAGGAAAGGTACGAGGATATCCAACGAAGGAGTTGAGAATGGAATCCAAACATCTCAAGTTTAGCAAGGAGTATTTGGTGGTTTACAGAATCGAACGCCTTACTAAAGTCCGTGTATACCGCATCGACTTGAAAACCACTTTCCATAGCATTGGTTACAAAAGAAGTAAAATATGCCAGATTTGTTATAGTGGATCTACCAGATACAAAACCATGCTGTACTTCCGATAAATATTCGCTTGTGAAGAAATCTAGTCTATTTTTCAGGATACTTTCAAACAATTTGGGAATAGCAGAGAGTTTGCAAATACCTACCCCTATAATTTTGAAAATCACTTTTTGAGCCTGATTTATGGATCGGAACTAAATAAGAAAGTTTCCATTCTTCGATGAAGATTCCTTCTTGAAGAGACTTGTTAAATAACATAAGTAAGGGAGTGCAAATAGAGTCACAGCATTTCTTAGGCACTGTGGCAGGAATGCCGTCGAGACCAGAGCTAGAACTAGATTTGAGAGATAAAAGTGCTGTATTAACTTCTTCGAAACTGAACTGAATGTATCCAATATTAATGCTACTGTTCAATTGTGTGAGTGAACTTTTATTAAATCTAGATACGGAATAAACCTATAATCACAGCTTACTTAACTATTCATCATTGAATTCAGATATTTAACATCCTTGTCTTCGCGAAAAGATCTCACATTGGCGATCTGAGAATAATGGTTTCACATGGATCAATGACGACCGACATGCCAAATCAGTCACCGACATGCAAAACGAGGTATTCTATGCTTGCTTCTATGATGTATCTGAGACTCGGCATCTTTCATAAAATAAAGAAAAAGAAATTAGTGGAGTCGACAGTATAGCCAATATTGTGGTGGAAATCTACACCATGATGTTCAACAATGCTCTTAATAATGTTGTCTGCTCTGGCAGTGGTAAAACCTCTCATAAAAAAGGCAAATTCCAATTTAGTAAATCTTCTGCCAATTTGTGTTCTTCCCAGTATCAACAGGTATTCTAGAAGTTTTTCAATAGAGCACTGTCGACATGGGCTGATGAAATAAAAAATTATTCCGCAGAAAATCGTTCTGTTTTAAGGTTGGTCATGCTACCTAATATGCTAGCTTAGATAGTATCAAATATTCAATGGAAAAAAACCTTAAAGCAGTGTACACTGTACAGGTACATGTCTGATTGACTTGGAGAAATCATCCGATACCGTTTGGTTAGATGGTTAGATGGTCTTTTCATGCTTCATGATAGAAAGTTTGTTGTCAAACGTGGCAATGCAGGTTCTACCAGAACTTTCAAGATTAGAACGGTCTCCAACAGGGAGTAATGAACTCGACTATTTTGCTAAGCATTTTCACCGGCGCGGCGCTGTGATTGGCCCTCTTCACCATGCCTACAACCTTATTGCGTATAGAACAGGTCCTATCAAAGTTCTCTTGCAGTATGACTTCGATAAGATTCAGCAATATTGTGATGACTGCCGAAGTTGAAAATCAACTTTTGAAAATCGGAAGCGATTGTGTTTAGAACCCCGTTTGCTCGGGTCTCATGGGATACGAGAAAGAACCGGCGAGAGCTGCTAATCATTGATCTACATGGCCACTGCCAAGCAAAGTAGAAGTCTTAACAATAAAATAAATAAATACAACAACAGAGCGAGGCCTAGCGCATTTCCCACAACCATGCCTTGTGAGGGAATGGAAGGGACCTACAATTTTCTGCCGGTTCCGAAAGGGCTAATTGAGAAAGCGCTTTTCAATGAATACAAACGGAGGACTTGTCAATTCCTCGAGAAAGGCGATACCCGTGGAAAAAACATTTTTGCCTCTGTTGGGATTCGAACTCAAACCTCTGGATTAACAGGCGGACATGCTATCCATCACACCAAGGGTACCTCTTTACAATGAGGCTCTAATAAACACAATCAAAAACTTCATGATTAAGCTGACTCGAGGTCACATTGCAAGGGCTGATATCTGGGGCTTATTATCCCAATAATCAATATATGCAGAAAATACACTGCAAATGCTTTGTCCCATCTATTTTGATTTGGAAGGGTTTATACAGGACAGATTGTCGGTGCCGTTGATCTATCACATCTGACGTAAGTCCGTGGAAGATAATGGTTCTTTTATAACAGAGTCGTCAGCGCAGCAGGCGGAGACGTTGAAGTGGTCCTTCGGTCTAGTAGATCGGCTACTACTTTACTTGGCAATGGTCACCCATATTGAATCTCGTAGTTTTCTGTCGAAAGATTTTTTGATGTGAACAAGCACATCATCAAAAATTCAAAATAATCACAAATATTTTTCCATTAGCAGTAGTTGTGGGCTTGCAAGTGACAAAAACGCATTGGTTAACAGAAAGCTTTATTATCTCAGTTGACTACCCAATACCCTCTCAACGATCTTCAAAAAGTGACATCAGCATTATTAGGCTGTAGTTATCGCAATTTGGTGCATCTCATTTCCTTACAAAAAAAAAAAAAAATCATAACAAATTAAGCTCGCCAGTTTCGCTTTTATTCCATTTCTTTCTTTCAAATCAGGAACTTTTGAGGTTTCTTAAACTTTTTAGCTTAGCCTGACTTTGAATAGGCAGATTTGAAAAAGTCAGGTATTGTAACCCAAAATTTGTCTCTTATGTTGGCAACAAGCGGTTGCATTCTTTTAAGTCTTCAGAAACTTTCATGCGAATGTAAAGCTGTCGTTTTAAAATGAGAGTCGCAGTCTTATAGCACAATTTTTATTCACTAAAAGCATAAATATGTACTCACATGATAGATTTATCAACTTTTGTTGGGCAACCCATGGAACCCTAAATATTTGCCCTTAAGCATTCACCATCAGAATACATAATCGTAAATCATTGAAAATACAAAACCAATCAACGCACACTTTTTTCAGTGACTATGTATCGTAGGCCTTGTTTATCGCGCTAGTTGACAGTAAATAAACGGATCACCCCATAAAATATGTTCAAGATTTTACATACAAGTATCTACTTTCACTTTGAGCCTAAATTGTTAAATAAATCTAACTGACACATTTTAATTTTAACACCACCAAACACATTAAAGGTCAGAAACTGAATGAGCCTATCAATATCGTCTCAGATTTCTGTATGGTGCAACTAATAAGACCACCCTGTCCACTAGGCTGTTATAAATGGATTTAATCTTAATAATTTTTGAATTAATTATCGTTCTGTAAAGAGACACCAGACAACAGACAACACCACTAAGTCGTGGAAAAACCCAAACATCCGAAATTGTTTTGATACCAGTTATCAAGGATGTCTACGAATAAAAACAAAAATGTCTCCCACCCAAAAGAAGAGAGAAGAAAAGGTAAGAAATATCACGTGTTGTTAGTTACAAAAATATAAATACCGATGACATTACAAAATCTGTGCTGTGTCCAACATATGTACATATTTCACCTATTGAGATTTTATTTTGATCAAGCTTAACTAGCTAGGCCACCAACCAACGCATCTTTTGAAGTGGCCCGAAACTAATCTTCATAACTCAGTTTTAACGCCTTTATACGGTTACTCCAATAGAAACACTAGATGAGCAACATAATGATTGCCCCATGCCGGCAATTATTAAAAATCATAATTAACATACAGAAACTGAAATGCCTGAAGACTATGTTTCACCAGCCAATGAATGTGGATTATTGCTTAGAGAGACAAATAAACTCCCACACACATAACACTCTGGCCCGGTTTTTCGGGAATCCCTATTAATTATACTAATTTGGATAATTTCTTTTATGATGATTAATTAATTCAATTTGAATTCATCCGTAATTTGCAGTTTATGGATGATGCTGCCGTCGGTTGGCGGCGTCGTTGTCGGCTGGCGGTGGCATGGCGTCGCCACCACACCGCCGCCGTTGACGTCGTGGTGTCAAATGGGGGGCGGTCATAAAATTTTGGTTATTCTTTTTTTTAATCAATCAATGGCGGCGCGGTGGACGACCGACTCAGACAACGACGCGACGTTGAGCAGCAATAAGAAATGAACTACAAAACAAGCCTTGGTATTGGCAAATGCGGATCTTCATCATCTCCTTCTTTGGTATTTGTTTATTTTCTTGAGTAACTTTTAAATCACCATAGTTGTTGGCTCGAAACAAAACAAGCACGATGGTTAGGGACGCCTCTTTTTTTTATAAACCAAAAAAGCGTCCTTCACTATGGCAGTTTGCAATTATTATTTACCAATTTTATGTTAAAAAAGAAACATAATGCAGGTTTTAACAATAGTTTAGCCTTCTCAGACTGAAATGAAGAATGCGTAATAGTTTTTTAGACCTTTTCATTAGCACAAGGCTTTTGTCCAATGTTGCTAAGTCTGAGATGGAAGGTTAAGGCCTTTGAATTTATTGATGTGTTGTATGAAAGAATTTACTGAAATATTCAATCCTCAGTACGTTACTTTGTTAATTGTTTTGAGACCTAATAACACTTCAAACTGTGTAATAAGTTTAATTTAACATAACAAACAAAAGTTGAAATTAACACACATTAAATTGAGCTTTCAAGTTGTAATAAGGGAGCAAAGGAAACACTCTTCACTCCTCCTTGAATTCTCAAACACAACAATTATTGTACCGCCCATCAGTTAATTAGATCATTTAAAGTGTTTCGATGCTACTAAGTAAGCCTTCAAAGTGGACATTATTTTTTTGGTTGAACCTGGATGAATAAATAAATAAATGTGGTGGCGCAACAGAGCGTGGAGCCGCAGGGCCTAGCGGATTTCTCACTACCGTGCCTCACTTCTCACTTGTAAGGGAATTGAGGGACCTACAATTTTCTGTCGATGCGGAATGGCTAATCGAGAAATGATTTTCATAGCAATGAATTTAAGGACCTTCCAATATTTCGTGAAAGGCGATATCGGTGGAAAAACCTTTTTGCCTGTGTTGGAATTCAAACCATGAACTTCTAGGTTAACAGTAGACACGCTAACCATCACGGCACGGGTACCGGGGTTGAACCTGGATGCAATTAAGATATCCTTTCCCTCTCATCAGTATCGTCTTTTTGATTCACCGTTATCCATAAAGTGACTTAGCGCGTCCGGTAATTGTTAGCTTGATTTGTGAATTTGGGATTAAAAAAGATGGCAATAGTCAACGCACTCAGTGCGAAGCAGTTGTTAAACATTGGATATATAATAAAGTTGCAGTGGACACCTCGACCATACCACAGATTTCTGTCACATCATAGATTCAAAAGAGGAGCTTATTCAGAGTGTTTTCCCAGATATATCGCAGTTCAATAACCATATTTAGCTGGGCGAAAGAGCAATATTGGCGGCGAAAAATAAAGATATCGAGAATCTCAATGCGACCATTTAGAATTTTCTTCCATGACAGTTGGTTTCCTTCAAATCAATTGACACCGTTATGAAGAAGGATGACGTAGTCAACTATGCCACGGAGTTTTTAAATTTACTGGAATTTCCTGAACTACCACCTCATAATTTGCAGTTAAATATAGGATCAGTGGTCGTCATGCTGCGTAAAATTAATCAACCTCGACTATGCAATGGAACAAGACTGGCTGTGAAAAGCTGATGAATAACGTCATTGAAGCATAAATGTCTTGATCCCGCGAATACCGATGATTCCAACGGATTTAACATTTGATTTTAAACGGTTACAATTACCAGTACGTCTGGCCTTTACGATGACCATAAACAAATCACAAGGACAGTCGTTAGAAGTTTGTGGAATCAGTTTGGAGTTTCTCTGTTTCGCGTATGGAAACCGTCTTCTTTGTATATTTACGCACCACAAAACGAAACAAAAAATATAGCTTATGAGAAAGCTTAAAATTGATTAACAGACTGTATAATAACAGTGTGTGTCTGTCAATATTAAATTTAAGCCTTATAAATAGCCGGTATTTCAGGAAAACTCTAATTTGTAAGTAAGCAACATGATGTGCCGAAAATAATAATAGTAGGTATTTCAATCTTCATAAAAAAATGCTTTTTATTAAATACGGACTTGTTTTGTTTGTTTTGAAATTAATTTATACAAAAGTATAGGTCTTTTATTTATCGGAACACAAAAAACACATTTTTGATACATTTACTTAAGGGTATAGTATACGCCATAAAAAAATAGTACGTATACGCCATACTCATTGCTATACAGTGTATACCATTTTTTTTTTAGTTTTATTCTGATAATAAAATGTAACTACTTTCAAAACATTTTATATTTAAGATTTCAATGAGAAAAATTTTAGTTGCTGATTGTTGCTGAATTAATTTCTTCTGTGAATTTATCAATTCAAATTCATTGAACTTATCCCTCAGTGACATTCACTTATTCATTTCATTCACATATTTGCACAGGAACGGGAGATTCCCTCGGTAACGGAGTTGGAAATGGAAACTTAGAAACTACTGGACAGATTTCAAAAATTCTTTCGGCACTGGCATTTTATCTCTTAGCCTTAAAACTACAGACCCAAAAAGCAACGCCGGGTACCCTGGACCTATTCCAAAAACTTTGTCATCGTAAGAGAGCTTAATTGCCCCTGAGTAGAAACCAGCGTTTGAAAATTTTAAGCATTATTTTATTATTCAGTACAGGTTACTCAGCAGTTTGCTTAATTTTTTTTCCCTTAATGTTGTTTTACTCATTCTAATCCGTATTTAACGTAAACGAAGTATAAAACTTAATTTGAAATTGGTTTTGAAAGCGTGGCAGGGCCCCTTTTAAGCCACTCTTTTTATAATTAATCTCTTAATGTTTAGAAGTTTGTTGAGCTTTAAATTTTCTACGACAATACTCATCAAGTTTCTAGTTTTGGACTAGTTTGTTTGTACCATGTTGAAAGAGTAAGCTGGTATGTGGTATTGTTGGTCCATGTCCATTGCAGTACTTATAGGAATGCCTGATTAAAGACTTTCCGAATTCGTTCATTTTTCTGTGGTTTGCAACAACAAATCTTTTTCGATGTACAGCAGCTGTTTAGCAGCAAAGCAGAAATAGTTAATATCGTGCTGCAATGACCCATGGTCATCTCCAAAGTCAATAAGTTTTGTTATTCTGCAAAAAAGAAAATAACTCAAGAGTACTCAAAACTTGCAAAAAAAATACTTTATCTACAAGAATGTCATCAATTTTGTGTATAAACGGCCTACATTTATTGATTATAAATATGTATGTATATGTATATTGTATACTGTATGTATATCACTTAACCGGTTCTGCACTGGTCAAGCAATCTGATCAAAACATAAGGTTCAACTTAATTAACAACCTTCAGTAAGAACGCACGTTTTCATTATTTATTACAATCGGTTATTGTTGCTTTAAAATCAATTTTTTTTAGTTTAAAGGGGGACGCTGGTCTAGAGCGTGAAAAAATGGTCATAATTTATGAATTTTTTGTGACTCAACATGGGTCCATGGCCGAAAGTGTAACCTCATTAACTTTGATCCTGGAACAAAATCGCGAAAGTTTTTAGTTTCCTTATAACAACAGCTAGAGCCGTACCTAGGATTTTTTCGATATTTTGTTTTTTCGCGAAATGGTGTACGTTTGAACAAAAAATTCAAATTTTCACTAAAAAAATGCGACAAAATTGTTGATTAAAAAAAAAAACTATGCAACATAGAAAAAAATCCTACGTACAGCTCTGGAGAAAGGTATTTTGAATGTACTGTCAAAATTTCGTATAGATCGGTGAAGATTTGCTCAAGTTATGTTTTCGGCCAGTCAAAAAAAAGTGATTTTGAGAAAAACGCGCTTAAAGTTTTAAATACTATAAAATCATACGGCATTCCTGAGGAGCGCTGCCGCAGAATGGAAAGTTTGGGCATTTAGACATTTTTACCGGCATCCATCCTTTGGTATGTTATTTTTAAGACCCTAAAGTACCTTTAAAGACAAAGAAAAAAATTTCGGTTTTTTCAAAATTCTAGACCAGCGTCCCCCCTTAATATCTGCAAACTATTTCAAGAGTACGAGTTGAGCTAGTCATTTTTCAATAATGATATGACAGTCTTATAACAGAATTGTACCGGCCGAAGCAGTTAACATAGATATAAGCGAAGCATTGAAATTAACAAGCTTAGTTGGTAGTTTACTGAATGAACTTAAAGTTTTGATGTCAATGGAAAGTGACAACAAAAGAGTTTGAGACTCCTTTCCTGGGAAAATTTTAACATGATCAAGTTGACGTTTTTGAACTTTCAGTCATTGTTGAGTTGAACACTCTCAAAAATGAACACTGAAAAATGGTTTTAACCTCAACTTTTTTGTCCAGCGTTCCTTCACATCATCAAGGCAAAGACTAATCAGCTGCAAATGGTGTAGTTAATTTAAATTTAAAGAAATGAAAACTGCACACAATTAGGGTATTTCCAGAACAAAGTCAATGTGTAAATTGATTTTTTTTTCGTTTAAAGGGTTATGCCGAAGTGAGTTTTTTCTTTAATTTTTTTTTTTTATTATAAAAGTATTCTAGCACATCCCAAAAATTTAAATCAAAAAGGACCAAATACTAATATACATACTTTAGAAAATTTGGAGATATAATTTTCGGAAGCAACTGCAATGCAAATTCATAGCGTTTTGAAAATTAGACCCCGCTTATCACAAAACTGCGTTTTTGTAACTGGCCGGATACGAAACTTTTTCAGTTTTAATCCAATATACTTGAAATCGTTGCTTTTTGTGATGATTATCTAGTGAAGTACTCACGATTAAAGAGGTTGGATTTTTATTTAATAATAAGCAACTCGAATGTAACTTTTTTGGTCAAAAATTTAAATTTTTGCTTAAATGGTCGCCATATTGCGAAAATTGATATTAATCTATTAACTTGCACACTAGCAAAATGGATGTAGACTATGAATTTTTACTTGCGATTATAGGTACTATAAGGCAAGTCTTGCAATCGTGCAGAAAAAACATTTTGAGATAACAATTAAATACGACATTACGACGATAGAGAATACGAAAAAAGTGGGTCCTGCAATTCTGTCTGTCTGTCTGTCTGTATGTCTGTATGTCTGTATGTCTGTCTGTATATGGATCTACAGCCTGAACCACTTGACTGATTTTTTTCAAAATTTGCAGTTAGGGTCTATGGAGCAGTCTACAGAGGGGTTTTTGGAATTGGGTCTCTAGGTCTTGAAATAACGGTACCTGCCATACAACCGATATGATAATACTTACTTTTCTCGAAAGCGGCTCCAACGATTTTGATAAAATTTTGTGTGAAGAATTAATTTTTGATTGTCTTTCTTATGATGTAAATAAAAATTTTGGAAAAAGTATGAAAACGGTACCTCCCATAGTACCGTTTTTTTCAAAACCGACTTTCTCGTTAATGGCTTGCACGATGCTTACGAAATTTTGTATTTTAGAAGTTTTAAGTTGTTTAAGGAAAACTGCATAACAAGATTTGAAAAATTTTAATTTTTGAAATTTAAAAAAAAAATTTAGATTTTTTGAAATAACTTCAAAACCATAACTTAGATTTTTCTCAAATTTTTTGTCAAGTTAACTTTTGCTAAGATCTTAAATTTTGCATACTTGAATTTTACAAAACTTTTTAAAAAAAAAAATGTAAAATAAAAAACCGTTATTTTTAAAACTGGTCCAACGATTTTGATAAAATTTTTAGCGTTTATATGTATTAGAAATTGCAAAAGAATGGCGTTTTTAGATTTTCGCTTGAGACCTTTGGAATATTTAATTGAATTTTTTTCAATATTTTTCGTGATTTAATAAAATTTTCCTAATTAATGTATAGCTGGCAACCCTGTACCACCAAATATATTATAAAGAGCGAACACCAAAACCTTTTACTCAGCCCTAAGATTTTGATATCGTATTTAGAACACAATCGCAAGTTCTTGCGACCCAGTCGTGCCCATTTTTTTTTTATTGTTTCATGAGCTGATGGTGATGCGTAACGTGTCCGACCGCGGAACATCTTATTAAAATACTAGTTTATGTATCATATTCTTCAGCCACCATACACAGTAATATTGAAGTAAAATATTTGACCCGTTTAGACTCTTTTAAAGAACTTCCTTTGGGAATCATTTAAAAATTATTAAATGAATATTATTGCTTTAAATAAGTAAATTAGTAAGTAAGTAAATAATTAAATAAATACGAGGCGGCACAACCCACTTTAACTATTCTGTTTTTTTTTTGTGATGCCTTACATTGATGTTATTATATAGTCCAGGCGCTAGAGGTAGTTGAGTATGCAAAATCCGAGTACCGAATTCCGCCAACGGATTTAAGTGAAGAAAAGGCCAAAGAATTATAAAGTGAATCTTGCCGGTCGATTTTTTGGTCCATATTTTTTTTATCCCCTCTGAGCCATTCCATATGAAAACGGTCAATCCGAAATGTTGCTATACCTCCGATTTTGCTCAAATTTTGTAGGAATGTTCCTTTGCTATCGAAAACCCAAATAGTCAAAGGATTTTTTTTTTGTAATTTTCTTCTCCCCTCCAGCCTTACACAAAGAACCGAACATAGTGATTTTATGGGCTTCAGACTTTGCACTCTAAAATTGTCTGTATTCAAGCGATTAGGACGATTAAGGTGTCATTTAAAAGCTGATAAAATATCCTTTTCAAATCAATTAAAAGGTTTAAGATATTTGAGTTGCTTTAGAACCCATATCCTTTTGAAATCAACACATTTTATATACATTTTTGCCATTTTTGAAGCAGTCCTGTGCCTAAAATATCAATAGTAAATCGCTAAAAATTTACCTAATTAGACCTTACAATAAGTAAAAAATAAAAAATCTAAAGTTGATTAAAAAAAATTTTTTCGTATGTACTTTACATTCCTTTCAAATTTTGAGTTTTTGAAAAAAGCCAATCTTTGGGCACATTTTTGGGAATGTTGACTACCAGATATCAAAACGAAAGTAGGCAGGATTTAAAGGTCTATTCTTCAACTTTAAATCCTGAAAATTTCATTTTGTTATTCGCATGCACACTGAAGTTACAGCCGATTAAAAACAAGCTTATTTGCAAGCTATGAAAAAAGCCAATTTTTGTGCCCTATTTTGGGGATGTTGACTTCCAGTTATCAAAAATTTAAAGGTCTATTCTTATACTTTAAGTCCTTAAAATTTCATTTAGTTATTCGCATGCACACTCAAGTAACAGCCGATTAAAAACAAGCTTACAAAAAAATTTTTTTTAATTTTGGATAAGATCGATATTAAAAAAAGTCTTTAAAAATTAGAATTGTGTTCTATTAAAAAAATAAGCTTGTTTTTTTTTCAAGGATCCAAAAAATTAAATTCGAGTTCGATTTGGTAATTATACTATGCAGCTGTTTTGTTTATCGATTGCGATCGATTCAAATTTCATCGATCTGCAAACCCAGTTTCTTTTATCGAAGCTCCAAGATTATGATCACAGAAAATGTGAGACAGATAGACTCTGAAAAGCAACAAGATACAGCCTTGGTCAATAGTTTTAGGCACTTAAAAGATTTGTTCCTGTTACTCGAAGTTAGGCACAGCAGCTTTTTTGAATTTTTATTCGTAAGTTCGTTAATTCCTGAAAATAAAACCTGAACTCGGAAGATCGTAGTATTCCTACTAGTAATGGCCCTTTCTTAATTGAAAACTCTGTGCACCTTTGCATGTGTCTTAACTATAATGTCACATGAATTGAGACCTCTAATCATATTTTTGATTCACACTCAGGTATTGACACACCAAATTGTTCTATCATAAGACTTCCAAATAAAGTCATCACTTAAAAGCCAAAACTTCAACTCTTTCATCAGCCATCGAATGAAGATTTTGATTGGGACACTAAATTAATTAATTAATAAAAAAAATATATAGCCCTGTACAAAATTTCATATCAATCAGTTTGGTAGTTTGAGCGGGAGATAGTAACATAGAAAGCCGGACAGACAGAGGGACTTTCACATTTATAATATTAGTTAGGAAGTTAGGATTAGGATAATACACTTATAAGAAATCACATTCCTTTTCATTTACTTGAAATGTGGGATACTTGATCATACGGGAGACTTGAACCACTCTCAAAAATTCACTCGAATTCCTCTCCATATCTTCATGATTTCAAAGACTTTTAAACATAATGCAAGGGGTTTCATCACAAATATCAGAGAAGTGCGTGGAAAATTTGGTTTTGACTCACTGAACATTTATATCTGCGACGAAAATGAATGCACTCATTTAAAAAAATGCCCGATGGTTCTAACAAACGAAAGAAATGCCCAGACATCATCTGCGCTGTTAATGTTTTAGCGGAAAATGTTTTTTTTTTTTAAGCGATAGTTAAATTCTTACAAAACAGACGATAATGCTGCGAATATAATATCTGAATTTCCTGAGAGTTTTTTGCCGAAAAGGAATACAATCACTATCCACGCTTTCGAATAAAACGCTGTACTCATTTCACAATTTCTTAAGTTTTTCAAACAAATCTGTGACACATTTTTTCTGTTATTGTCTTTTCCCTGTTCATTCAAATTCGACTTTGTTTTTTAATTAATTCATTACTTAAAAGGAGGGAAGTTCAAACTCCTAAGCCACAACAATTGACCTCAACCACAATCAGCTTACGCGACACGAAATCACCCCTATTATTTTTCGTATTTTGGTCATGCTGCCTCGTATATCGACGAAGACGTCTCTTTGCTTGATAAGACAACAACATTTTTTCATATCTCGATTCTACTACAAGTGTCACTTATTTAAAGACTTTTTTAAATAAAAAAAGGATATTAATTTTTGGTTTTAAATTCTTAATCTTTTCAAATTACTTGAGGTACTCTTTTGTGGTACTGCATATATTTTTTTCGGTGCCCGTGACATAGTGGTTAGCATGTCTGAATGTTACACGGGAGGTTCGTACTTCGTAGTTCGAATCCCAACAGAAACCAGCAAAGTCTTAACTGGGTATCGCGGGGAATTGGAAAATCCTCTGATAGTCAATTTATTGCTAAGTGCCTTCTCGATTAGATGTTTCGCTCCTGCAGAAAATGTTAGGCACATCACCAAATTTCAAATTTCAAACTTGATTACTTGTAGATTTGTTGAAAGAGTAAGTTGGGATTGTTTGCCCATGTCCTTTGCAATACTTATAGGAAAGCTTGAATAGGGACTTTCCAATTTTGTAATGCAGTTCTTTTTGTTTGGTTTGCACCAACAAATCTTCTTCGATTTTAAATGGCATATAAATACGTTGCAACGTGTTCCCTCCCCCGTACCGCAGTTATTGAGCAGCAAAACAAAAAGAGCGTGCTTCAGTGACCCACGGTAAATAAGTTTTGTTAAACTACAAATCAGAAAACAGCTCAAGAACTCTTCAACGTTACAAAAAAAAAAAAAAAAAATTTAACCCCTATGCATATCACCACTGCACCATTTTATGTTTAAATGTTCTACATTAAATAATTATACACAAACACATGCATAGTCATACTTAACCTGATCTGCACTGATCAAACAATCTGATCAAAAAAATAATGTTTAACTTAATTAATAGCCCTAATTTAAAACACGCATTTACATTGTTAATTAGGCACTATGGTTTATTTTTGCTTTTTTAAAGATAATAAATATACAGGGTGACCAGTAATTCATTTTACAAACTTTGGGATAAGATTCTTGGTCATATTCTAAGAAAAAAAATTTTATACAGTAAAGCTAGTTTTTCAATTTTGACATCACTTTTTGACATTTAAAAAAAAGGCTAACTTTGGTGTACCCTTACCTGTGTTAAACTCGATATCTCTGTCAATACTGATGATAGAGACCTAATCTTAGACTTGATTTTTTGTAGAAGTAACAACCTTTTAGACTGTATTTAAGTTGAGCTTCCATAGGTTTACGGTTGCCAGATTTTCAGCGTTCAAATTTTCTTCCCCAAACAAAGTTTTGACTTTGAGGTAATTTTTTTTCAAAAATGCCTGATAAACATACAGTTTCTTTGTTTTTTAGAGATGAAACAATAATAAAAAAAAATTGTTGTTAAGCGCACTCAAAAATCAATACATTTTATGATACTTGAAAAAATACAAAAAAAAAAAAAATTTAAATTTAAAAATTAAAAAAAAAAAATAGAAAAAAATTTCATAGCTTGAGGTTTGTTTGAATAAAACAATAATATGGGCAGTTTTAGTCGTTTTTAATATATTTTATAAAAATACAATTTTAACAAGTGCTCAAAGTGCCCTCCTTCGTTTTGAATGCATGACAGAGTCCGTTTTTGAGTTTCATTGCGGGTGTTTGCTCTCGATAACTCTTGTCTTACCTGTAGCCTTGTCATATTTGAAACTGTATTTCAATTGGACTTTTATAGGCTTAGGGTTGCCAGATTTTCAGTATGGATAACGTTCCTGGTATCTTCGTTGTGCTCTTCTTGAATTTCCATTGCAAAACTCATATAAGAAAAAATGTCTACGTATTCTTCTTTCCTAAATGAAGGCATTCCAAAAAGCTCTCTGATCAAACTGTAATCGTGACTTATTTTGTTAAACTGATGAACGAATTTGTTTTCTTATTCTTTTATACGACTTATTTACCTATTGAACATTCATACCCAATACTAAGCAAACACCCACAATGAAATTAAAAAACGGGCTCAGACATGCATTCAAAACGTTTTGTATTTTTTCATCTGTAAAAAATAAAGAAACTATGTTTATCAGGCATTTTGTGCAAAAAAATGACCTCAAAGTCAAAACTTTGTTTGGGGAAGAGCATTTGAACGTCATTTAAAACTAAAAATCTGGTAACCCTACACCTATGGAAGCTCAACTTGAAAATGGTCTTAAAGGTTGTTATCTCTTATAAAATTCAAGTCTAAGATAAGGTCTCTATCATCAGTATTGACAGAGACATCGAATTTAACACAGGTCAGGGTACACAAAAGTTAGCCTTTTTTAAATTATCAAAAAGTGATGTCAAAGTTGAGAAACGGGCCTTAATGTAAAAAAAAAATTTTCTTAGAATATGACCAGGAATCATATCCCAAAGCATATAAAACGAATTACGGGACACCCTGTATATGTACTGTAAACTGTTTCAAAAGTACAGGTGAAGCCTTAAATAATTTTAGTAATCATTTTTTGAATAACGATAAGACAGTCTTATAACAGTTGTACCAGTCGAAACGGTTATGTAGGAAAAAAAAAATAAGCCAAACTTAAAGTTTTGATGTCAACGTAATGTGAAAAAAAGTGTGAGTCCTCCTTTCTGGAACATTTTAACATTTTCAAATTTACGTTTCTGAATGTTTTTGTACTTTCAAAAAATAGATTTGACTAAAAATTTTTTTGTCAAACGTTCATTCATTATATCATTAAAGTTAAGGCTGGTCAGCTGCACACAGTTTATATACAGTAATATTGAACTTAAATATTTGATCCGTTAAGAGCTTTCCTATGGATCTGGGAATCATTTAAAAAGTGAATATTTATTGCCTTAAGTAAAAGTAAATTTTTAAGCAAATAAATAAATAAATAAATGAATAAATAAATACTAGTAAATATGTACTAGCAAGTGAAGCGGCATAACATAGCTCTGGGGTTTAACGATTTTCCACATCATTCTTGTTTCTAAAACAAAACTATTGAACTTAAGTTTTATTATATCTCGTTCTTATTTTCAAGCTTTTAATTATTTATTTTTTTTCTTATTCATTCATAGTGTAATCTATTCCAATACTTTTATTTGAGGGGACCGAGAAAGGAAAAATGAACCAGCCATTTTGCTGTTGATCAGATTGGATTTTTATTTTATTTTCCTAGAAAAAAAAATATGCAGTCTACAGCCGTCTTGGAATTACAATGATACCGAATGTGTTAATTTTTTTTTGTCATCAGTCAAATTTAAATAACCAGATTTAACTTATCTTCTATCTACCTACCTACACATATTAGGGTGCTTCCAAAAAAAGTTTCTTACCCATTCAAATGTTTCTAATTGATATAAAAAAAATCTTCTCCAAAAAGTAGCCCATGTATCTAATGTACCTGAACTCTTCAGGGTCGCTATTTTCATTTTAGTTTCCCATTTTGATTAACATGAGTAAATTTTTTTAATGAAATTGAGTTTACAAATAATTTACCCATTTTTCAACCGGAAACCGTTGTATATTCTTAAAGTTAAGTCTTCGAACTTATAAAAAAATAGCAATAAAGTGTTTTTATCTGATGAAAACTAGTTACAGCCATCTTGCATTATTTCGTAAAATTGTAAGTATTCAAAATATCGAAAATGGTTGTCAAGTGGCTTATAATTTCCTTGATCTATTCATCCGGATTAGTTGTTTGATCATTTCATAACCCTTGGTGAGGCCCAAACAAGTGTTTTTACGGAAGTCTTCGGATCCATCCGATTGATCTTGCGATGGAATGGCTTTGAATGGCGATTCACAAACATAGTGAACAAGTCTTTTACATATGACAAACATCCTTCTTAGGCCCCGGCCACGCAGTAAGCGGCAGAGCGGCTAAGCGGCAACTCTAAGCGACGTATGGCTAGGCACTGAGAGCGATTGCTTTTGAGCAATTAGTAGTTAAAATGCCGTTGTCAAGAACAGTTCGCCGTATTTTATTGTCGGAAAATCGTTTGTATGTGTACAAAATTACTTAAACGCATACAAAAAAGAAGACGATTTGGTGTTCATCCGATTAACCAATTAAGATCGGAATTTGGTGAATTTAATCATTTATTTTTGAATTTACGAAGATTTCCAGATAGATTCTGGCAATACCTACGTATGTCTATCGAATCTTTCGATTTGCTGCTTGAAAAAGTGCGTCCTAAATTAATAAAACATAGAATTGGTATTTCTCCAGAACCTTACATATATCGACTTACGTTCCCAATCGCATAACTAATATCTGGTCTTGTAGCTATGGCCAAGTACATAAGACTTCCAACTAGTTGTCGATATGGAAACTTGCTTGGTTGTGATTGCTCAAAATTCGAAAGTAACTGATTTGGGTCAGCTGGAACAGACACTGCAACTTTCATTGTGAAATCTTTGTAAAATCCTCTTGGCATATCCTGCTTGGTGCATAAATATTGAATTATTCGCACGCTGATCAATCTCCAGACCAAGAAAACAACCAACTGGCATTTGTTCGATTTCAAATTCTTTTTGCAAATGTTCAATCACGGATTCCACTTGAGCTTTATCGTCTCCAGTCACAATTCCATCGTCTACATAAATTGCCATTATAATTGTTTTTCCATTACCTAAGATCTTTTTAAATTCGTTAACGGAAGCACTCATTCCACTCAATATATGGACGCTTCGTCACTGATATAAACATAAAATGCTGTTTGCCGCTCAGAAAATTAAAACATGTTTGGTTGCTGAGCGGCGCCGCTTTGCCGCTCAGAATTTTGTTTTGCCGCCCGCTCATTCCGTGGCCACTCCTGTGTGATTTCATAAGTTTTAATTTTTTTTTGCCGCTCTGCCGCTCTGCCGCTTACTGCGTGGCCGAGGCCTTAGACGGATCGAACTCGTGTTCCTGAAACTTTTTTATATGGAGAACGATTTCTTCTTCTCTTTGCTTTTCTTGAAAGGACACAGATCCCAAACTGGGTATTTTTGAACCTGTGCCCCTGTTCTGTAACTATCGCCTTGGCGATAAACGGTGGGAAATGGAACGAAATTCTATGAATTTAGTAGGATTTCGTTCCATTTTCCACCGTTTATCGCCTGCTTTTATCGAGGCGATAGTTACAGAACAGGGGCACTGGTCCTTTAAGAAGCCTAAATGTGGTAAAGCAAATCGCAAGCTGCTTTGTTGTAAGCTTTTTTGACATTTTACTGTCACAAACAGCTTCAACGGCTGATGTGAGTTATACTTGAATTTATTTGACCCGGTTTGATGAAGATTTTTTAAATAGTGTTGACATCTCTTAAAGAAAATTGTCATTGAAATAATATGTAGGTTCAAGAGTAGAAGCGGGGGAAATAAATGGTTTCAGAATGCCTCCTTTGATAAAATGCACCGTAGTGTGGTTTAGTTCAGAATGAAACTTAAGCTATTTTTTGTAACGAATTTCTTAACTAAGACAAGCAGTGATCCTATAGCAATGGAACGGAAAAGGAAACACCAATGATCTTAATTCTATTAACTAATATTACCTGTAAGACAGAAGTGTTACGTACAGAACAGCGTTTAGCTTTTCTGAATCTTTGAGCAGAGGGTAGGTGTGAAAAACGTTGAAGGATTGGCAGGAAAAAACAGAGAAACCAACAGGTTCTCAGTGACCTCAAGAGTATAACCACAGAGAATGTGAGGCAGATAGACTCTGAAAAGCAACAAGATACAGCCTTGGCCAATAGTATCAGGCATTTAAAATATTCTTTCCTGTTACTCGAAGTTAGGAACAGCAGCTTTTGTGAATTTTTATCCGTTAGTTTGTTAATTCCTGAAAATAAAACCTGGACTCGGAAGATCGTAGTAATGGCTATTTCTTACTTGAAAACTCTATGCAACTTTGCATGTTTCCTAACTATAATGTCACATCAATTGAGACCTCTAATCATATTTTTGATTCACACTCAGGTATTGACACACCAAATTGTTCTATCAAAAGACTTCCAAATAAAGTCATCACTTAAAAGCCAAAACTTCAACTCTTTCATCAGCCATCGAATGAAGATTTTGATTGGGACACTAAATTCATGCAAATCGAATCGATTTAACAAACCGTTGTATAAATTATAATTTTCAAAATACTACTAAATCTTTTCACGCCATTAATGGTGCGGGTGTCAATTCAAATATTAGGCATTTAAATGGCACCCGCATCAGATTCCGATAAATTCCGATTGACCAACCGATATATTGAAATGCTTCCACACAAAACAACTCTTTACCAATAAAATATATTTGTCATAATGTTACGCTGCGACGCGACGCGACGCGACGATGCCAGTAAACATAAAACAGAATGGAATTTTTGAAATATTTGTTCGTCTTTATTTCTATATATCTTAATGTATTTGATGGTTATTAAACATAGGATTATTAATACACAACAAACGAATCGATGAGCACACGATAACGATGATTTAACAATTAACAACAACAACACTAGTTTCTAGTGACTGTGTGGGGGCAAATATGAGTCGTCGGGGGTTCTTTGACCTCCTTGGTTGTAGTCGTAGCCACCGTTTGCATTAACACCATCCAAAGCACCAATAACAGAGCTAACTGGAGCGGTTCCTTGATCGGAGAATTCACTGGTTCCACCAAGTTTGTCGTATTGATCTGGAATGGGAAAAAAGGTCAAACTTCTTTTACTATGTAAATTAGGGCGAGTGTGACATACTTTGGATTTCCCTTTGAGCAACTTGAGCTTCCTCAGGTGTTTTGTATTTGATGAAGAAGACTTCGGGTTTGCTTGGTTGAGTTGGGGCTGGGGTTCCAATGTCGTTGACATCCAATTCATTTTCTTTCTGGCTAAGAACATAGATGACGGTCTTCTCCTCTTGTGGAGCATATTCTGCTGACAACTTAACGTTGTTGCTTGATGATGATGGGGCCTTGATGAAGACTACACGATAGTTCTTCTGTGGACGTCCGAGGACGAAATGTTTGGTCTTTCCTGCTCCATCGTTATCCTCAGGAGCTGAGTGAAGGAAGAACTGCTTTGTAATGAGGGGCTCTTGTAAAGCTGATGCAGGAGGCAAGTACTTGTTACCACCTTGCGAAGAGTGCTGCAGTTGTGGTGGTCCGACTTGCAATGGAAGACTGTTTAATCCTTGTTGTGGTAATCCAAGACTAGCAATTCCAGAATTTTGGTAGTTGTACTGTGGACGCGCAAGACCGACCGCGATTAGCGAACTGAATAAAATAAGGACACGCATTTTGAATTTAATATTAGGGTCACTGCGGATTGTGCAACGGTTTGGTTTCGTAAAGTCTTAAAACTGAATATGTTTACCGACGCAGATGAGTTTGGTAACTGATGCTTCTTGTAGTTCATCCATTCAATTTATATACAAAAAATGTGTAGACATAAAATCGGATCTAATCACTGCAAAGACCTCTCTTTGGCGTCTGTTGATGCGATGGATGATTCATAGAGACGCTCGTTATTGTTGTGGGTCGCTACTTAGTGCTGCATAGGTTTTTTGACCAATGCGGCGTTTGTTCTTCAAATTTTTTTTCTCTCGATTTTGGGAAGTTTAGAGTCAGCTCTCTCTCACACTCTATGTCTCTTTCGCTGTGGTGGGCTTGAAAAACAAACTAAAGGGCCAAAGACAGCTATCAAAAATTCAGAATTTCATTATGAAAAATAAAAGAAACAAAAAATATAATCGCAATTTGCATAACGTTTTGTGATCATTGGGTTTTGGGTTTGCTTTCGGTCAGTTTGATATCAACGCACCTGTCTGTCGTCTGCAAACTGTTGTTGTTGTTGTTGTTGTTCGACGGAATTCGATGGTGGCAGATATTTTGTTTTTGTTTTTGTAATTTATGGAATTAAGTGCAAAATTATTTTATTAAGTGTTTGAATATGCCATTAAAGCGGCTTCTTTTCAAATTTTGTTGGTCGTAAAGAAGCCCCCAGTGAAAGAGTTGTAATATTGATCAGGTCTCTGGTGATGGCATTGCATATTTTTGATGATTTTAAATAAATCGACTAATGCTCTTATTTATTGATTTGATTGCCACCAAAATGGTCATTATTGAGAAAGACGCAGTATTTTAAATGGGAAATTCAACTGAATTGATGACGCGGTTTTTTTAGGCTTATCACATTTTTGTGAGTGAGTGATATTGGTTTTGTAATTTTCCTATGCCTAGAAAAATTTTGTGGAATGCACTTCTTTTAGTTTGTTATTTGACTATCGCCATCAGCTTATTTTGGAGTAGGTGACCGTGTTAACATATCGAACGGAGATAATTGGTTTCGTTGCCCTAATTGGATAATTTTTTTTTAAGTCACATAATACACTTTTGAAAAACTATTTCAGTTGCGTGGTGTCCAATACAAGTGGGGTGGAATAGTTAGGACGTCGGACTATTATGTGGGAGGTCAGTTATCGTTTCCCCATATTGCTCTGATGGCTTATGCACGGGGTTAATCTTTCGCAAAAATTTGGCAAGTTCTTTGAAAGTATTATCGCTATGGAAAGTTTTTTCTCAAGCAGTCGTTCGGAACCGACAGAAAATCATAGGTGTTTTCCATTCCTCACAGAAGTGGTTGAGATGAGTGCACTAGGCTCAGGCCCTGGGCTGTGGCATCCAAAGATTTATATTTTTTTAATTGCTTGAATGAATGCTTTTAGTTTCTTAGTTGAAGTTCGAGGAAATTCGATGGTGAAGGATATTTTTGTTTTGTTCTTGTAATTTATGGAATAAAGTGAAAAAATTTATTATTACGTGTTTGAATATGTCATTAGCGGTATAATTTCGCTAGTTGCAAAATTTTCTTCATATCGAATGCTTCTTTTATGAGTATTCCCTTTCGGGAGGAATTGGCAAGTTCTCTGGTTCTCGATTAGCCGCTCGGAACCGCCAGAAAATTGTAGATCCCCTCCATTTCCCCACAAAGCATGGTTGTGAGAATTGCGCTAGGCCCAGGGGTTTCTAGTTCTATTGCGCAGTCCCATTTTTAGAGTTTTTGGAAATTGCTCGGTGTAGAGAAAGATTTATCTTTTATTGCATGAGCAGTTGCGCAGTGTTTGCAATGAGCATGAGCTTATTTTAGCACCGCAAATACTATGACTAGCTTAAATTAAAAGTTGTAATGTAAAAGAAAGTTTTATATAATTTTGAGGATCATCAATCGGCGAGCTAGGGTTGTTGCTACTGTTAAAGCTCTGTACTTTTGAAACTACTCAATATCAGTTGCTTAAATTCTGTACAGAGCTTGTTCTTAGGCAGGCTTTATTGGTACATTAGTTAGAGGGGTAAGAAGTGATCGGAGTCGGAGACGCTTCCAGTAAACAAGGGCTTTACACAAAAGAACTGAGTGCACTACCGAAAACTTCCATGTATTATGCTTGTAATAGCATCAAGCATTGTTACTTCTGCTATCATACGAAACACCTTAATCTAAGTTGAGTTGTACTGTCGATGTACACATATTAAAAGTATTACATGGACATTATTCAAATTCGAAACATGAATCGCCCGTTTCCTGAGTAGAAATGTATCAATAATAATTCTTCAGTAAGAAAAACCTCTTGGAAAGCAAAGCATTTTTTATTGTTATACCCGGAGTTGAAATGAATTTATCTAACAGTCAAAAAAAAAAAAAAAACATTTAGAATCATGAGATCCAGTGACCTCAACTCCAAAAATTGGCGTTTCGCGGGTTTTTTTTTTGCATGGATTGAAAAGTTCTCTAAGAAGATTACAGCCGCAGTGAGTTTCTTTTTCGGAAACTCCAAGAAACCATTTTGTTACTGGAAAAGTTTATATTCATATGTACTAGCTTTGCCCGCGACTTCGTCCGCTTGGAATAGTGAAATTTCAGCAGCATTTTTAGTTTTTTAGGCTACCTATTTTGCAAATAAGACACGTTCGTGCGTTTCAGTAAACTATTGATATATTATTTTATTTCAGTACATTTTTGCATACGACGTTCTTACTTTATCCATGTTTTATCGAATAAAAAGGTTCGTGAGTTTCATACACTCTTTTAAACTAAAATTACTAATCAGTGGGAATTACAGAAATACGGGGAATCAATAGTTTTCTAATTTGGCTGTTCCAGTCATTATTAAAACTTTTATGATGCGGCATCCCAGATGTGTAACTTGTAGCTGTGTACAATTCTATATTTCTCATTATTGGCACTGAAACACCAACTTGCAGCCACTGCTGATAATTCTAAGGAATAGAGAAACTTGAGGGTACGATGTGACTTGCTCAGTGTCCATAACATTGTCTATTGATAGACATTCGACAACATCCCCCAATACGTCAACCGTAATTTATTAGTTTATTATAGTTAACTATCTCATTAGTCGGCGCCGAAATCGACTTTTCACAAAGTAATTACCGATTGCCAATATTTATTTGAAGATCAAGATAGACATTGCTTCTCAGGTCAACTGTGTAATCGAAAAATTTGGCAGAAATCACCTCACGGTGAAAGAACTTTTGAAATCGGTCCAGTAGCTTCAAGGTTACCGTTTACGTTGCCGTTCCCGTAGGAATATTGGGATAACAAATACAGCCCATGTCCTTCTGCAGGCTCAAAACAATCTCTGTACCAAAATTCATACAAATAGATTCAATAGTTTGGGCGCTAGATGGTAACAAAGAAAAACAGACAATCGGAGTTGATTTCGGATCTATAATGCTAGTAAGTACTTCCGCTCCCATGGGAATATGGGGATAAATTAAAGTTAATGTTACTTTGAGATAGTGTAGCATTCTAACGGGGAAATAATTCTTGAAATCAGTTCCGTAGTTTCTAGGTTCCCTTTTTCGTTTGCATTCTTGTGGGCCGAAAGGCATTAGCATTAAGTTATTCAATAATTTAGAGTACCCGAATAGGGTCAGTAAGTTAATAAAGTTATTATACAGGGTGTCCCGTACTTCGTGTATTATCCTTTGGGGTGTGATTCTTTAATTTACAATTCAAAGAAAAAAATTGTTTTACAGTAAAGCTCGTTTCTCAACTTTGACATCACTTTTTGACAGTTTTAAAATAGGTAACTTTGGTGTTTCCTGACCTATGTTAAATTTGATATCTCTGTCAATAGTGATGATAGAGACCTTATCTTATCTTATCTTCGACTTAATTTTTTGAAAAAATAACAACCCTTAAGACTGTATCTAAGTTGAGCTTCTATAGGCTTAGGGTTACCAGATTTTCAATTTTAAGTGGTCAAATTTTCTTCCCCAAACAAAGTTTTATCTTTGAGGTCACTTTTTTCAGAAAATGCCTGATAATCATATGTAGAGTTTTATTTTTATTTTTTACAGATAACAATAAACAATAATGAAAAAAAACTCAGCATAAGTGCACTCAAAAACCCATACATTTTATGATACTTGAAAAAGTACAAAACGGGTAAAATTTAAAGAAAAATAAAAAAAATTTTTGCCTTTGAGGTTTGTTTGAATAAAGCAATAATATGGGCACTTTTAGTAGTTTTATATGTATTTTATACAAATACAATTATAACAAGTGCTCAAAGTGCCCTCCGTCTCGTCGTTTTGAATGTATGCCAGAGCCCGTTTTTGAATTTTGTTGTGGGTGTTTGCTCTCGATAACTCTTGTCTTACTTGCAGTCTTGTAATCTTTGAAACTGTATTTAAATTAGACTCCTATAGGCTTAGGGTTGCCATATTTTCAGTAAGGATAAAGTTCCTAGCATCTTCGTTGTGCTCTTCTTGAATTTTCGTTGCAAAACTCATATACTCGTAAGAAAAAAATGTCTACATATTCTTTTTTCGTAAATGAAGGAATTTCAAAAAGCTCTCTGATATAACTGCAATCGTAAATTATTTTGATAAACTGATGAACAAACTTGTTTACTTATTCTTTTATACCACTTATTTACCTATTGAACATTCACACCCCAAAATTTAAAGTAAACACCCACAATGAAATCCAAAAACGGGCTCTGGCATGCATTAAAAACGTAGGAGGGCACTTTGAGCACTTCTTATAATTGTATTTGTTTAAAATACATAAAAAAAACTACTAAAAGTGCCCATATTATTGCTTAATTCAAACAAACCTTAAAGGTAATTTTTTTTTTTTTTTTTAATTTTACCGGTAGGGTAAACGCACTAGTAGCCGGACAGTGTTAGTACCCGGACACTTTGACCTTTTTTTGCGATTAATAGATAAATCACACAAAAAAATCCACAAACAACAACAAACATGGGTTCTTCAATGTGTCCTGTACATGCATGCAAAGTTTCAGGTACTCGAAATGCGTACTTTAAGAACTACGCGTCATTTCATTGCTCAAGGTTTGAAGGTGCGGTCTCGTTGTCGATTTAGGTAAAAAAAAATAGTAGGAACAGTTTTTAATAGTAAGCAATTGAACAAGTAATAGTTAATTTATTGTAATGGAAAGTCATTGGTTTCGTTAGAAATATGATTAACTAAAACAATTTGCAAAAAAAAACCAAATTTAATAAAATCTTTGCCATTATTTGTGGTGTCCGGGAACTAACACCAAAATTGAATATGTTTTTCAGTACCCAGACATGCTGTCCGGGTACTAACACAGTGCGATTATCATGCATATTCAGTACCCGGACAGGGGTTGTTTCTTAAAATAATTGTGTATGGATACTGAAACAAAAGCGTTCGGATACTAGATCAGTCATTTTAAGAGACTTAATCATTGAGAGATTTAATCAATTTAAGAGACAAGCCCTGTATGGATACAAAAAATGTGTGCTTGTCTTATATTTTCAGTACGCAGACATGGCTTGTCTCTTAAAATGATTGTGTCTGGGTACTAAAACAAAGGCGTCCGGGTACTAAACTTTGCTGTCCGGGTACTAACGCAAATAGAACTTTTCTGAATTGTTATTTTATTTATTTTAACAATGATCTCTTTGCAATTTACTTGAACGCCATATTATTGAGAAATGTCTATATTCTTACAATCAATAAAAGTTTTCGCTGTAGCATTTATGGTTACAAAATGGTTTGAAGTCAAAGTTGAGAAAAAAGTTAAGTGTCCGGGTACTAGTGCGCTTACCCTACATATTGTATTTTTTCAAGTATCATATAATATCAATAAGTGCAGTTATTAATGATTTTTTTTATTATTGTTTTTTACATCTGTAAAAAATAAAGAAACTCTATATTTATCAGGCATTTTCTGAAAAAAAGTGACCTCAAAGTCAAAACTTTGTTTGGGGAAGTAAATTTGAATACCACTTAAAATCTTGAAAATCTGGCAACCTTAAGCCTATAGGAGCCCAAATAAAATACAGTTTTAAAGGTTGTTTTTTCTACAAAAAATTAAGTAAGGTCTCTATCAACAGTATTGACAGAGATATCGAATTTAACACAGGTACACCAAAGTTAGCCTTTTTTTAAATTGTCAAAAAGTGATGTCAAAGTTGAGAAACGAACTTAACTGTAGAACAACTTTTTTCTTAGAATATGACCAAGAATCACACCCCAAATTATAATACACGACGTACGAAACACCCTGTATGACATAGATATATAATAATTTAAGTACATACTAAACACTAGTTTCATAGCACTTAGGTCGTAAGAATTACTGAAGTATACTGCCGCAGTTTCCCACACTTTGTTCTTATTTTTTTTGGTTCACAAGAAAAATTCTACGCCTCATTCTATGCGGTTTTCACCTGAGCAAAAGACAAATTAGTGTGAAGAAGTAGTTCCAAAATGCAACATTTATCACCATATTAACAAATTGGATTCATGTTTCTGTTATCTACTTCAAATCTCTCCTTGGATGCCGAATAGATTCATGTAGTATCTCATGCTGCCCGTTTATCAAACCACTTTTTTTGTAAAAGGAACACATTTCTGAACGTGAATGCGCTTATCTTCTATGAATAAATGAAGTGCTGAATATTTTTAGGGATACCTGTTAGATCTCATATAACGCTTAAATTGGTTTGCCCTTGCAGGTGTAACTTCTTTCATTATTTTTGATATTTGCTTGATTAAAGATGGGAAATAAAGGGATTATTTGGAACATGATTCTCATCGGAGGATATGATTGTTTGCTTAATAAGAGAGTTACCTACCTTATACCAAGGTTGTTGTGGAAGTTCCACAGTATGGCTCGTGCTGGGTTGTGAAACACTACCTAAATTGAGCGTTGTCACTTAAGCGTTTAACATTAGACAAACATAGCAAAAGGTTTTCTCATTTATAAAAAAAAAATGTTAGCAGAAAGATTATATGGCATCACTTTGCGAGTTAGTAGAATAGCATTCAGCAGAGGCGCATATCTAATTCTACCATAAAGCTTTCTAAAAGCAACCGAGAATTTAGGGTATATTTAAGTGGTTAAAATAAATAACTAAACAAATAAATAGGGAGTCGCAACAGAGCCGGGAAGCCTCGTGGCCTATCGCAGTTCTCACTGTGAGGGAATGGAGGTGACCATTAATTTTCTGCCGGTTTCGAACGGCGCGCGTGGCGAAACGAGAAAGGGCTTTTCATGGCAATGAATTTATTATTAGAGGGCTTGCCAAATCCTCGCGAAAGGTGATACTCGTGAAGAAGCATTGTTTGGTTGTGATGAGATTCGACCCACTCGCGTAAAAGGCAGACATGATAACTATTATGCCATGGGCCCGACTATGAAAATCATGTTTAAAAATGTTGTTTAAAAATTTCAATAGGATATTTTGTAGCTATAAGGGACACCGACTTTAAAAACGTGAGTAGTGAGAAAAACGCTTTCGAGGTCGCCAGGTCGCTTTCGTGCGCTCAGGTCGATCAGGTATAAAAATATTCAAAACGTAGTCAATTGTTCCAATTGACATAACATTTTTACACAGCATTATTCAGACAGTAACTATGCATTCATTTCACAAAATTAAAAAAAACCGTCCCCCTCATAATAGAACTCGGAGTATGTTAAATATGAAGGGGGCCAAAATTCCCAGCGTACTCAAGCTTTACTACACCAATTTGGTTCCAAGAAACCTTAGACAGGGAGCCTTTGCGGTGTGCCCCACTTGCGGATTAGTTGTAAGAAGCAGAAAAATTTGATCATGTCAAACTTTGAGGGTAGACTTTGTTTTAAACAATTTACTAAATTGTATTTGTCAAAACGTCCAACGAAAAAAAATCATTTCCACCAAAGTGAAGTTCATCTTGGCCACATTAACTTAACCACTTGATTTTTTTTTTTTTTTCGATGAATGAAATAAAACTTGACCTGGTTGTGGTTTTGTTTTCTGCCTTCTGCTTTGAAGAAAATTCTTTTTTTACCAAAAATTTCTAGCACAATAATATCTTCTGCATAAAAAAAATGTCAAGACATAATATTCAAAGGGCATTAAGGGGTAGAATACTTTACATATTGACTCCTGGTCTGTTTAAGCATTTTCGGTAAGGGCAGCATGAAGTATCTTTCGAATGACTATGCTCTTTTGTAGTCAAAGTTTCATATGATTAATAAGTAACACCTAAATGTTCAACAGAGAACAGAGAGCACAAACCCAATTTGAAATCCAATACATCGTCATAAGATAAGGTAAGACATTACCTGTATCAAAGCGGTTTCCTGAGAAATTTTAGGTTCTACACATAAAACGTACGATATTGTTTCGTTCCACACGGTTGTCCTACGATACCTACGTCTCTTATATTTAATCTAATGAAAAGCAGTTCCAAAAAAGAAATTTGAAGTTGTACAGGTCTTGGGATAAGACTCTTACTTTGATGACAATCTTAGTGTAGGCAAACCTCCTTCAATCCTTTAATTTCCTCAACCTTCTATTTTGAATAGCAGCAAATCGAAAAAAAAAAAACAAAAATATAAACAGAAGCTCATTTATTTGTATCTGTTCAATGCCAAGGGCAAAGGTACCACGGACTTTTATATCCGGCGTTTTTTCCATTTCATACGAAATCTGGATTAAATTAAAGAAAAGAAGAAGAAATGTTCATCGAACTGTCTTTTAGCTGTTGTTTTATTCAGCAGCACAAACAATTATCACTTTGTCATCATCGTCAAATATCTGGCATAAAGTCAGTCCAAAAGAAGTTAATTCAATTTGAAATCGGTGGGCCTCAGACAAAATCTCGTTTACATACAAATTAATTGTTTTATCGCCCTAACCGTATATCCACCATTTTAAACGAATACTCGCCATCCCATCTCTACTCACATAGCTGTTATTTTTCGCGCGCATTATTCTCACATTTGTAATGGCCTTCACCCAATATTTTGGACTCAAAGAAACAAAAATAACAACATTTTTCAATCAGTCATGCCTAATATTCATTAAAGATGCATAATAATTAATTCCTATGTTATGTTTATTTCTTTTCTTCGCATTTTGGACAGCGACAAGTTGATTGGAATTGAACATGACGGCAGTCACCTTTTTTTTTGCTCTCATAATAGCTTGAAATTTTTTACAAGCAAAAACATTTTTTTTTTGCGGGAAACTAACATTCGAAGCACATTTTGCATTTTGTTGCTTCTTTTTCTTCTTCTTTTTGTTCCATCTTTTGTTAGGCCCTCGCCTTAATCCGAATATATCTTTTGATTGGCGTTTACCAAATCACCAACTATTTACCATTTCCTTTGTTATAACTGACAAAATCAATTAACGAATTCACCTACGACAGAAGAAGAGAATTGAAACAGATAAGTTTCTGTAAACGTTTGCTTCCCACGCACTTAATAAATATCCACGTAACACCATTTCACAGAAAGTAAGTTATGGGCCATGTTATCTTATTAGTCGGCACGAAACAAATATTTTATATTTTTATGTCTCACCATTTTGATAAAAAAATTGTTTAGAGTGTTTGCTGGTTTTGCATTGCAAATTTAATATGTTGTCTCAAATGCAATAATTTAGCCCGCATCCGTTATTTAGACTGTATAAGGCCAAATTGACAACCAAAATTTAATTCCATCTTAAGTCATTGGCAAAACTAAGGTGGTACGGATTTTTATTTTTTTCTTCCAAAGAAAACAAAATGATTGTGTGATTAGAAATAATAATCCCAACAAAGGCTGAGCATAGCTTACATCAATCTCTTATGATTTGAATTGAGCCCATGTTTAGTGTTAAACCGTAAAATTTTCAAGAAAGGCCAACAAAATGGGAGAGTAACACAAATGTCCCAAATAGTTGTATAATTTTTAAGATTTTGTCTCCGAGCTTGTGAGATTTTCCATTTTGTGGAATTGGTTTGAGGATCCAACAGAATGAGGACTCAATTTTTCTTGAATTATTTTTTGTGCAAATGCGTACAGTAGTTAATTTTATGTGATTAGAGTTAAAAAGGGAACGTAATACTTTGTAATGAGATTTTGATAATTCCTCAAAGATGAAGTAAAATAAATACTAAGACCATTGAAAAGCATTCTTAGGATAAGGTCCTTAGGTTTCTTAGGGCCAGTTGCTCAAATCGAATCATAAATTTAAGTTCTACATAAAGTTCTATTTTAGTATGGGGATTTTATGTAGAACTTAAGAATTCCGGAACGTCCCATACAAAAATGAAAACTTTATGTAGAACTTAAATTTATGATTCGATTGAGCAACTGGCCCTTAAACATGAATTTACAATCTTTTCTATAGTCAACTACTTATATTAATTCAAAGGCTTACTTCACTTAATGGTTTTAATAAATAAGCAAATAATGTGTCGCAATAGAGCGAGGTACTCCGAGATCTAGTGCATTCCTCATAACCATGGCTTGTGAGGGAACGGAGGGGCTCTGAACGGCTAATCGAGAAAACGCTTTTCATGACATCAACCTACCATTGTTGGACTTGCCAATTCCTTGCGAAAGGTGATACTTATGGAAAGACGTTTTTGGCTTCTGTTGGGATTTGAACCAAACATGGTAGTCATCACGCCACGGGTACCACTTGTTGGTTCATCCATTCAAAATCTCACTTATGAATTTTTATCAAGAAGAGAAGATCAGGGTAACTATCTATTTTTTCGATGATTTCGGATGTTTCGTTTGACATAAAAACTCAAGTTTCGCAGATGATTAAGTAGAGTAGCTAAGTACATTTAAAAAAAAAAAAATGGTGATTGAAACTATGGAACTAATATTGGTATTCTTAAAAAAAAAAATATATGCTTCTATAACGACCAAGAATACCATCCTCTCGGATTCGGAGAAGCTAATGTTGTTAAGTTAAGATCAAATAAAAGCGCAGATGGCCTTCAATTGATGGTCGTCAATTCAATTATTTTATTTGGGTCATTCCATGGTGTAACACCCAAAACGCACACTTTTCGACTCATAAAACTGTTAATTCTATGCTGATATCTTAGCGATATAAACTTTTTTTCTTTTCTACGTTTTTAGTTGTTTTATCTTAATTGTAAGATTTGTAGATTCTAGCATAAGGTCTAACAGTTTTATGAGTCGAAAAGTGTGCGTTAACGGTGTTATACCATAAAATGTTCCATACATAAGGGAACAAAATACGGAATGTACCTTGTGCAATATGAGAACTAGAAGAACTAGAGAAGACATATGTCATTTCATAGGCATCTGTCCTATCTTCAATTCAATCAGAAGATCAATCTGGAGAAAAAATACTCTTACTGGAGATGAAATACAGGGTATTCTTAATGGCGATAATTGGACACTTCTTTACTGCTACATCAAAACTGCCTATAAATATCGAAATCATATCATAAATGAAGCTTTTTGATCCGGCCTTTAATTTTATGTCCATATAATTCCTTTTTATAATTATTGTATTAGTTTATCTACTTGTAATTAATGTAAACTTAACGTTTAATTAATTCATATTTTGTATAAAGAAATTTCAAAGCTCTCTCTTCGGCTGACGGCACATGCCAATGCTTTTTTGTGAATAAATTTATACCAAACTATGTAATTACTTCTTATAAATGTAAATAAAACATCACATTTACTACTCCTACTACTACTACTACTACTACCATAAAACGGGCCATTTGAAAAAAACTTTGGATAAATCTATGAATGGTTGAGTTTTCCTTTCCTTTCGCGTGAGAAATTTGTCTCTCAGTTTATACCTACAGCTCACGTATACTTACTGCGCAAAATGTTGTCAATATGAACACAAATCATTAGGAAATTTTATCTTCACTTCGGATTCGGACCAATCTCAACCAGAAAAGGCCACCAACCTTCTATTTCCGAATGATTCCTTCACTTACGCGCACTCACTATCAACTGTGATTGCAGTTCGCAAGTTTGAAGCCCACATAAGGAAGCGCTCCAAGTACTACCAAAGATTAGGAATCAAAATTAACTCCGCAAAGTCCAAGCTAATTTGCGTACGAAGACGAAGAATGCTGCAAATGTATGGAAAGCTAAGTATGCTCTCCATCACGTCCATCCGCCGATGTGCAAATGAAGTAGACTTAAAAAAAACAACAAAGTTACTTGTGTACAAGCAGCTAATGGGTCCTGTCATCACGAACTGCTTTCCCGTCTGGCTCACAAATCACAATATCCAAAACTGGAATGCAAAAACTGGCTGTGTTAGAGAGGATGGTTCTGCGCATCTGCATAAGACTTGGCTACGAGGTAAGCAACAGAAAGCTCTATGAAGAAGCTAGGACCTGGTCAATAATCCAAAGCCTTTAGTAAAAAAGATTGCAGAAGAAGACAGATACCCGGACGTCAGATATATCAATGACATTACCGTAATGGACGGCGACACAATCAACAACTACAAAGCAATGACGTTCTATGCTGAGGCAGCGTCATCCCACCACCGTGCATAGTTGCACCTCCACCCCACCCCCAACCTAAACTGGCTCCAAAGACAACAGGAACTAAGTTATTTTACAGTTACAAAATACTAACATCTTATTCTTATTTATGTTTTCATTTCGTTTTACGGGAAGTGCAAGGATTCTTTCAGCAGCTTTTCAAGAATATTTTGAGATATATGAAATATGATGTAAGTGAAAATCTAGATCTCACCTATTTTTTCAAAGTTTCAATCATTTTCTTTATTATGTGCCCCGATTGCTTATTCGACTTCATGTGTGTGACTAGCTTTAATTGTCCCCCTGTGCCATTATCGGTTTTCGTTGGAACGATCACATCTTTGAAGTCGTAAAAATGCTGCAAATTACTTACGGCTCTTTAAACTTTGCAGGAAATTTTTCACCTGATCTGATCTTGCTAAATAAAATATAAAGCTTTAATGCGCCCCAAATTGATTCTCTGCAACATTTTGTTTCATGTTTATGTCTTTTTTATCGTGCTGTAGTGAATTAGCCAGTTGCATTCCTTTCCTAACACAATTTAACCGCAACAACCTCCTGGCGAAGGAAACAAATCAGACCTTTTTTCAGCAAAATTCCGTCGAACAGCTAAGTATAGTAACGCTCAAACCTCATTACCTAACTCTAATTTGCACAAATGGAAATAGTATACATCTCCTTTCTAGTCCTTACCTCAATTAAGTACATCCGCACTCTTTTTTCAGCATTATTAGAGTAGACACAACCCTTTGAATCGCGAGTGAGTTTTAAAAAAATTACAAGAAAGTAAATTTCTAAAACCGAATCAAAAGCATGCCTTTGTCGAGTGTCGTGTGACTTATTTTAGTATTGTTCTATTTTAAATACATGAATAGTTTAATTGCATCGCTGATTTTTGAAGTAAGCTATAGAGCGTTAAGACTGATAGATGGTAGTTTAATTGTATCTCTTGAACATCGATTGATTCTCTTTAACATCGTCGAAAAATCATCGCCTATCGCTTTTTTTTAAAGAGCCCTAGTGAAAGAGTCAGATCCATTCCTCCTCTTAAACTATTAAGCCGCAGCTAGGAATGCATATCTGTTTTACATTAAGCCCAACTTCCAACGCAAAGTCAAATACAGAGATTTAATTTCTAGCCGCACTACCCGTTTGTGTAATGCTTTACCAGACTCTGATTTTCAACTACATTATGACTAAAACAAGCTTAAAGGTAATGTGGGTCGGTAGTTCCCACTTAATGCTATTCTACTTCCCTAAATGCTCACTCATTGTTCCAAAACATTATAAGGGTAGTCATAATCCCTTGATGTTCACGTTAACTTTAAAAAAAAAAAACTACCAGCACGAAAAAGTTTTAAATGTAAATAAATGAAAGGGGTTTCATAAGCCCAACACAGAAGTGATAATCTCTTGGTCTAGCGCTCAAAGGAATTGCCAATTCTTCTCGATTAGATAATACATGCGCGATAAAAACTATTTCTATGTTCGTATAAATTTTTTTTTTGTATTTCTGTCCACTCGATCGTTAGAGGTTGACTGAAAGTAATTGGATTATGTAAGTAGACGAAAAAAGTATTCTTCTTCTTAATTTTCTACGTTACTACCATCGTCATCTTGAAGAACTATCACTTAACTGCTTCACCCTAGGATCCGCTAGTGGGGTACGGCGAAAATTTAATCGCCAATAAAAAGAGTAACAGAACCCAATCAGGGATATTTTTTTAACGTTTATTTCAGTTTCGAATAAATTTCTGGCTCTTTCAGATTAACATAGATGTAGGAAAGATTTATGACTTTCATGTATCTTGAACTGAAATGAAGGCAAGCCAAAGAAGATTTTTTCATATTTTTATTCCTCTTTTTTGGTGCTGTCACCTCCTCTATCTATCGCGATTTTCTTAATTACTATAGTAATTTTCTTTTATTCACTCAAAACCACGTTTTTTGCACAGCCAATTTGTATCCGCCAGTAAGACGGATCTTTTTTAGAGTCTACTTTTTTCGTTTCTTTGGCTTTTTTTCTAAACAATTAGTCGGCGGTATGAAGAGAACGTCTTTATAGCTTCAAAGTGAAAATAAACACCAATAAAGGCAAAAGGAAAAACAACCATTGGTTTTCATGGGTTTTCATTTTTTTTGTGCTTGCCTCTTGAAGTAGATATGTAACCTTTTTATTTAAGGGTATAGCAAGTCGTCAGGCTTATAAACGAGTGTTTCCTATCTAAACAAGAGAGATGACTTAATTTGTCTTCTCTACGAACAACTGCTCTTTGACAAATTTTGTTTTTGTTTATGGGACGAGAATCATTAAAGGCATAAAATGGAGGAATAAAGACGGCTAATCAGAGCTGATATGCTAATGTTCCCATTTTTAGTAAAATATGAAAAAGCAACAAAATCAGGCCAAACATTTTTTTGGGTAATTCTTTTATATGATAACTTTCCCAGAAAAAAACACGTGTAATGATGTTCAATGTGATATAAAGCTACGCCTCTACTAATATCTAGAATACCTCCTTCTTCTTTAAACTGTTGGTGGTAAGTAATTACCTTGTGGCTGTAGCTGGCCACTGTTGATTTGTTGAATTTGTCCTTGATTGGATGAGGAGTCAGTTGCAGAAGCTAGGGAAGAGCCTTGGACAGAGGTTTGAGAGGAACCTTGGACATAAGATTGAGAAGAACCTTGGACAGAAGCTTCTGAGGTGCCTTGGACATAAGCTTCGGAGAAGTCTTGGCCAGAAACTTGGGACGAGCTTTGAACAGAAGCACTAGAAGCAGCCTTAGATTGGCTATCCAAACTTCCAATTATCGATTGGACAGGAGTGTTTCCTTCATTGGAATAACTAGATGACCCTTCTAACTTATCGTATTGCGCTAAAAAAACCATATGTTAAGAATTAAGGAGAAAATGAAAAATCTGTAGGTACAATAAATTGTCGTGTTACCTTGGATTACTTGCTGAGCGTGAATGGCTTCCTGCGGTGTTTTATACTTTATAAAGAAAACATCGGGCTTGCTTTCCGGAGCTGGTGGGGGTGTTACTACATCTGCAGAAATATCCAACTCGTTTGCATTCTTTGAAAGCACATAAATAGCAGTTCGGTCTTCCGTTGGGGCAACACTAGCAATTATTTTAGCCTTAGTTGTCGTAAACGATGGGACATTAATAAACACCACTCTATAGTTTTTCGTTGGACGTCCGATTGTAACGTACCGAACAATCTCTTGATCGTCATGATCCTCTGGCGCACTGTGCACATAAAAATGTTTGGTTATAATTGGTGGCAGTTGGGGATATTGAGGTGGGTATTGTCGTTGGAAACCTTGGCCTTGAACGCTTCCTCCTGCACCTGAACCAGCGGTGTTGAAGGTATAACTAGCACTATTAATGTTGCCACTGTAAGGCCCAGATCTATCCACAATTCCGTAACTGTTGGGAAAACTCGAAGATGCAGCCGAAGCTGAAGACAAACTTGAAGCACCGGATGAAGAAAAAACAGGGACGTTGTAATTGGATGTTAAAAAGTTTCCTGAGTTCACAGCAGATGTCGCTGCTCCACTAACAAAATTTCCTTGATTGACATCACCAACTGCACCCGATGCGGTAGGGTAGTAAGAAGTTGTTAATACAGGTGGAGCCAAAAGATTCGATCCGCTATTGTAATCGGGATCGTAGTGATACCCCAAACTTACGTCTGGTCTAGCAAAGACTAAAGTTGACAAACAGCAGACCATAACCTAAACAAAAACCAGTATCAGTTTAAATAAATTTTGCAAATAAATTTCAAAAATTACCAAAAAGCTGTACATCTTTGATTAAGCAGCAACTTCAAGTCCTCAAGTAAAACTGATCATCTCCCCACAATCTTCCATAAGCTTTATATCTCCAAAATGTTTGATTAAATATAACAAGTCCGTCATAAAAAAGTTAAGTGCAAACAAAAATAAAAGATTTTTGATCTCCCATAAATATTTAGCCACACCAAGTCCGGCTGCATTATCGAAAATTTTAGTTTTTGACAAAATAAAAAAAAAAACAACAACACTTCTCTCACCAAAACAAAACTACTGTCGAAATATCAGCTTTATCGCTTAAGTGTACTAATTGTTCCATAGTCCCATAAAAACCAGAGGTGCAAATTTGTAAATATGCTATTTTCGCTATACAGACGCGTATTTCATTGGTACTTACTTATGGGGGATTTCCTCATCTATCACGTCAAAGAATCTCATCATCTTCAAAATCGATTGATGGCGTTGCCATTGTCAGCTGAAAACAATTAGCAAGCTTAACACTTTTGCTAGAATCAGTTAGGAAATTTTAAATATTTTTGCTCTCTGAGTCAGTTTGGCATTTTTGTTACTAACGCATACTGGTTTTGGTTTTTTCTTCCAGATGGTTGGCAAGCGCTGCGTGATGGTAACCGGCTTCAGTTTTGGGAGTATCGAAAAGCGTTGGTGTATGCTCAAACTCATCATGGGGTGTTTCCGTATTTTAAAATTTCAGTAGATAACAGGTAAGCTCTTGTCAAAACAATCGAACATTAAATAGTTTGAATATTTTTAATTTAATTTACGCAGGTATGACGAGCCGTATGACTACGTTATCACATTAGATGCGGGGGAAGTTGGTCTACCAGACGAATTCTTTTACAATGTTGATAGCAGTGATGAGGTAAGTGGTTTAGTTAGTCTATAAAGTGTTAAGAGCTTTAAACATTTGTGATTTTCGTTGGTTTATGGTACAGAATAGTCTAAGCAAATCAAATAAGTTATCCGAAAGGGTTAGGTGTCAAAACTAAAAGATTAAGAAACACTTAGATGGGTCAAAATATTTGAGGTTCAGATCTTTGGATAAAGTGGTATATTGTCAAAGAGTTGTTAAACATGCGACCCGCACCCACACATCTTCAATACATAGAAATCCAAAGTAGCTTATAATCTAACAAAAATTTGTAGAGAGGTGTTGATGTTGATAATTAGAAACTTGTTTTAGCTTGGAATTTCAAGAATGTACTGATGTTTGATATATAAATAAATCATTTCGGTCATCTGAGCGGATAAGCAACCTCAGAATGAGAAGACACTGACCAGTTTTGTCTATGATTTCAAAAAACTGCACAGCAATTAAATTTTTCCCTGGTTGACATTTTAAACTTCTTTCAAACTAAAAACCATTACCACTTAGAGCTTTCACATTATTAAGGTAGGAGTCCTGATTGTTCTTAAATTCAGACAGCTGTTGAGTGATCCTCTGCTTTCTACTGAATCATCATCAAAATGATAACATCTCTCCCAATTTTGTGCTTCATACACTGCTTAGGAATGTGAAAACAATATTTGAAATTTTAAAATCACTTGTAAAAAATCTGGAAATATTTGGAATTATTTGGGGAAAGTGAGCACGACTGGGTCGCACGAACTTGCGATCATAAATGCGATACTAAAGTCTTTAGGCTGAGTGCAAGGTTTCACGCTGTTCATAACCATGGTGATTTTGGTCTCCAGTTGTGTTAATATGGAAAATATAAAATATAAATATAAATAAAGAAATATTTGTATAGTTTTTTTTTTTTTTTTGGAAAACAAAAGACTAAATCGAGCTGAAAGGCGAAGAACATGAGGATGAAATTTTAATTTCGAAACGCGTGCGATGCAATTTCTGTCAAAATGAAATACATGTAAAGTTATGGAGGTTTGACTTAAGGCAATCGCATCGCACTCACAAATCGAGCTGGTTTGCGCAGGACTTAAAACTTGTGATAAGTTTATTTGATACAATAAAACAAAAGAAAACTATAAATATTTCTTTATTTATATTTATATTTTGTATTTATCTTCATTACATATTTGGGGATTCAAATGTCAACTACACATAAATTATTTAAATCAAATAAAGTCGCAAAAAATATTGAAAATTAAAAAAATTAATATTCCAGAGGTTTCTAGGGAGTTTGTATCGAAGAATTCCAAGAATGGATCTTAATCCGTTTGGCTGACTTCGCAAAATCTATAAAGCTAGAGTCTTTAATAATCCATCTAATTGGGTAGCAGTGGCGTGGCGTGGATATTTTCAAATGGTAAGTCGAGAAAAATGAATCACCTGCAAAAATTAATAAGGAATAAATAGAAGGTACCTTAAATTCCAAACGTGGATTAATGGAAGCCAATTTTTCTATACCTTAAGTCATTTAGGTTAAAATTCACAATGAGCTTAAAGCATAAAAAAAGCGGCTTCAAAAGAAGCCTATGTGCAAATAAAATAAAATTTTAAGTAACGTAACTAGTATTAAAAAAGAAATAAGAACTTCATTTCATTGGTTTTCCTCTTCTAAAAAGTAATCGGTTAAACAACACTCAACATCTAGCAAAGCCATTCAAATGATTAAATCAAAACTGCTCTTCGACGTTAACTTTTCACAATTTTCAGAATTTTTAGTTTTTTTTCACACTTTTTACAAATGCACGTTGCTACTTAAAATTCATTTTAAACTTGCAAATAGTAATCCAAAACAATGATCAGTAGAACAAAACAAAACAGTAAAGCAAAACCGAATTCGCAAACTCGAAAACTGTATTATTTTTTCCAAGCAGACATTGCGATTGTAGTAAGACGAAAATTATCGTCTTACTTTCTTCAATAAGAGAACGTGTATTGAAAAGGGTGGCACCGTGATACACCGGGGTGGAAGTATATCGTAGGAAAGACAGGGACAAACATAAAATATGTTCTGCGCGGCGATTTTCAATGCTTTGTGTATACTTTGTCCTTTGTGTATTGTGTGTGTATCTCGCAAATTTAAAAGTGCTTGAAGAACATTGTGTGTATGGGCAAAGATAGGATGTTGACTGCTTAGTTGTAGACTTATGTTGCTGGTTTTTTCTATGAACAAGGGACAAATTTTAAAAGGTAAGACGATAGGAATCGTGTTATATGGACGCCACGCCACTGTTGGGTAGTCTTCTGATGGAGACATCTTATCTTTTTATAAAGACTTGTGATGTGCTTTTTTCTCTATAGCTGGGGTATGCTCGTCGGGTCCAGGTTCGACCAAAGAAAATAAGTAAAACTTCGGTAACGGTCCAATCTTTTTATTGGTCTTAACGCTAGTCTAACATAATATTTATTAATTCTTATCTCTAATGCTGGTGATCGGTGGCTCCATAGATCCTTAGTAATATGCTGGCAGAACGACCATCAAGTACGGGCTTTTAAGCGCTGGCAAATCCACAGTCAACTACTGGCGTCAACAGTCAAATCCTGGAATCAACAGTCAAATACTGGCATCAACAGCTTAATAGCCGACAAGTAAGAGGCTAGTGCTAGGTGATAGCACCATCCTTTTTCGTATTTCTCAGGATGCCTTATAAAATTATTTACTCCTAGTGCGTGTAAGTTCTATAACAAGTCACCACGTTGACCTCAGCAGGCGTCAGCAAGCTTGGACATTTTTGTTTCACAGATTTCTCCCTTGAGCATTACAAAATCAACTAAGCAGGCCGTGCTCTATTTGTTAAAAGATGACGTTTTTGAATTGATTGCTGTCGTACGAAGCATCTTCATTTCAGATGCCATCTATGTACTAGTTCTAAAATTTTTTTATTACATTATTCACTATTATGAACCGTGTATGAGTTCTGGGTGCACAACTGCGGCAAAGAGACTTTCTTTCAAATCAAGGAATATTTTCTAATACAGAAGAATTTGGAAGCTTTTCGTAACTTCTAAACTACTTTTTTTTCAAAACTGATCTTTTATAAATATTCACCCTGTGCCCCTAATTAGCTTGCAATAAGAAAGGTACTGTACCAATTTAACACACACGCATTACACGTTGACTTTTTGTCTGAGCTTCATTGAAAATATGGTAGCGCAAAAGAGAAAACTATCTTAACATTTATCTTAAATTTATCTTAACATTTGCAATAACACCGACGCACAATCTGACATGTAAAAAGTGGTTTTTTAACGTACAAAGCACAAGGAATGATAATGTGTGTGAAATATATGTAGCTCTAAACAGTTTTCCTTCTTTTGAATTACTCTGTTGCAATTTTGGACATTCTCTTATTCTCTATTTAAGACAACGATTTCATCTTTTGCAGATATTTTCACAAGTGGTTTGTGGTTGCATTCTATACATTATTTGATGTTCCAGCTAATCATTGATTAGCACAATTTTGCTTTGTTCTTCCCTGAATTTTTTCTTCTTTTTCTACAGGTCATTACACTGATACTTTGTACATTATTATGACAAATTTTTACTAAGTGAAAGACGACGCGACCGACGCGGCGGTAAAAAATCTTGTGCCGACATTTTTTTTTCCAGCCAAACAAAACATAAACACATACACAACTCAAAACTTATCTTCAATATCACTTGATCTCTGAGCAAGAGCTACTTAGGTTTTAAATAAGTTCTGCAAAGTGTTTCTATGAAAACCGATTGTGAAAGGATTATTTAAGATATCCTAAAGACTGCACCTTAACAACAAAACCTCTTACAAGGAGCTAAATTAGAGGTTGTTAGGTGGAATATCAATCTAAGGATTAAATAATTTTTTTTTTTTTTGTTATAACTTTTCAAGAGCTTGTGTGTTGCTTGGGCATATTTAGAGCTGCTTTCAGTAGTAAAACTTCTATTGCATTCTATTTGCAGATACAACTTGAAAATGAATACAACTGTTTTCCAAAACTGTTCGCAGGTCATATATTACAGATTCAATTTGTAAATATGTATACAATAGTTTGATATAAATTCTCTAGAAGTCCTGTTCTTATGTTAAAATAAGTATGTGTTGTTTATTCAGTTTTAATTCATTATTGGTATGGTAACTGATAATAATTTATAGCATCATTCCACCGCAACTAAAGCTAAATGCAAATCTTGCTAAAAATAAAAACAATATTTTCGAAGTCTCTATTTAATCCAAAGAAAATGTTAATCCTATGCCAAAAATAAAACTGATTAAATCAATTTTAATCTTAAAAGCATACCCCGCCGACCATGAATGAGAAACATTACAGTCAATGCTTCAATATACCTTTCATTTTTCATTGATATAGTCTCACGGAATTCTAATTTGCAAAATGAGGTCAATAAAGTTAACATATTTGGTCAATTGTTTTGTGGCGACCGCTTCCGTCTAGAGTTGCATTTGGTATTAATATGACGAATATCATCAATTTTTATTCAATTTTACCCATCTCTAAACGATTAAGCTAATTATGATGTGGCTATGAAATGTCTTAATTGAATTTATGTTATTTCATGCAAAAGATACGAATGTTTTCACATTTTAATAAAATGACTATATTTTTTTGTCGGTTGATGGTGTTTTGCGAAAGTTAAGACGAAGCTAATCTTGCTATATGTAAACTTAAATCAAACCAAAATGGAGATACTGATGGCTTTGGTGCTGAGCTTTTCAAGGCAGCTGGAGTTCGGTTGGAAAGGAGCATTCAAAATGTGGAACCTAAATATCGTATGTCCAATCTACACTATTCCGCCAATTGTAGAGGGAAAGCCTCCTTAACGTCGCATATTAGATCTTTTCTCTCTTTTATGTGAATGCCTGAAATACCACACCAACAATTTGATACCTTTTTACCAATACGGTAAAGAAAAAGTCCTAAATCGACCAAATTTTCATATTGGGACAGATCTTGGAGAAAATCCCGGATAACAATATAGAAGACTCGTACGACATCTATTTATGGAAGATGGGCCTTGATCTTGAAAAGACGTCGATCATCCTAGTCCTCATTTACGACACGGAAACATATGAACCTTATCAAAAGCGAATGAGGAAACCCTTGGCCATATCGAAAGAAAAACACTCCGAATGATCTTTGTTCCCATATGTGAAGACAATGTGTGAAGAAGAAGATGCAACAAGAAGAAACAGTTGGATAAGCTGTACTGCGACATGTCTTCGATGGCAAAATCGTTAGCGAAAGATGTTCGTTGAAGTCCAGGTTCACAACGATCTGTAATGCGCACCTAAGTAAGCCTTGTTGCTTAATACAACAATTAAATGGTAGTGGTGTTGAGTGAAACAAAATGGCCGACAAACTAGAACCTGCCCATTTTTTGTAGTGTGTTATTCTTTCAGACAAACTTTCTATTTAGAATAAATTCAAAGTACTTCACATCAAGAATATAAAGTTTACTTATTAGCGAGAGAAGAGTAGAGTTGGGGGTATGTTAAATGTTATACATGAATCCAACACAGAAGTTGAAGGAGTTCTCTTAAAATGCAGTGGGGAGTGTACTAGGTTTACAGAATTTCGCAATGGAGGGATGGTATTTTTGAACCTTTAAATTTATGAAACGTATTTAAGTGAGAATGAATAAATGCAGCTATGAACGCTTTTTCATTATTTGATCTCCAAAATATATTCAAAAACTTTACCAGAATATTGATTTAATGTTTTCTTACTTATTTACAGGTGGTGGTTGCATACAAAATGCTGTTACGTGATTTTGCCATTAATATGGGTAAGTAAGACTAAACAATTCCAATTAAAAGGTGACTTATACAAATTGTTATTGAATGCACATTTAGACTCGACTGCTTCTTCGTTTAACTATTTTAATAACGCATTAACAAATTTAGTTGTCGACAAGTGTGATACGAAACTAAATTGGAAACGCTTTTATTCATACAAGTTAAAATTTCTAGTTGCCAAGGACTTTAACAATTTTTCCCCGCGGAGCGGAGGCGTCAATTTATAAATTTTTTTGCTAAGTTTGAAATAAATGTAGTCAAGACACCACTAGGAATATAGAGAAGAAATATTTACTGTATGCTTACTCATCAAAGCCACTAAGAAGCAAAGAGTTATCCGGTAAAATACGAGATAGAAAAAGATCTGTGAAATTTTCCCGGTTAGAAGAAAAATTAATCAAAAATTAGTCCCTAACATCACATCGTCACGTCCTATAGATCAGAGATGTATGATACGTTCTGAGAATTAAGATCATCATAGCATTGTCCAGAAAAAGTTCAAAAATCCATTTAATTTTTTCCGAAGTTCAATACTGTCTTTTGTTTTTATATTCACTTGGCCATCAACTATGACTAGCAAATGGATCTGTATTGTAATATTCCAGAAACTGTAACTAGCTTATGCAAAAAAAGGAAAAAAAAAAATAGATCACTAAAAAACAACAAACAAATCTTAGAGTAAGACTTTATTAATGTAAAACTAAAAATAAAACAATAATTTTATTAAAAGATATTAACTAAAATTATAATATCATATCCTCAATTGTTTTTATTTATTGTAATAATTTTTAACTATGATTTTTTTTAAATAAATTATAAGCTTTTTTAAAGCGGGAGGAAATGTCGTGTAAGACTCCATTTGCAGGTATGTTTGGTTGTCGTTATCTAATCCGAGTGCGTGCAACGTAGCCCAGACGCAGGTAGCCAAAGCCACCGAATGCATTTATACGCAGTGCTTGCTTATATCACTACGTGTAATATACAAGCCATGCAATTTTCAACGTTCAGTGATTATGCGATGACCTTGTTTGAGCAACGATCACATTGAATCTTCCTAATGGAAAAATTGAGTTGTTTCTTGACAGTCAACCGTGTCGGGTTAGTTACACTGGTCAACAAAATTTCACTTTTTCCAGAAGCAAGCTATATTTTTTAAAGGTTTTTGGTTCGCTAAACTCAAATCTGGCCTCAGAATTGCTCTGTCACACACGTTTTCGAGACATAAAACCTTCAAAATCCAGAAAAATAGGTTTAAGCTACTTTTCAGAATTTCTTTTAAAGTGGAAAAAATTTTTACCTGAAAACAAAGCTTTGCTTTTCCGATGATCCGCTGTATCCAAATCTGGTCTCAAAATGGCTCTACTACATTAAATATAAAATAACTAATGGCAAATTGTATTGTCGACCAGTGTTATTTATACTTCAAATCCGACACAACTATTGTGAATTTTTATAATTATTATGCATCTAGCAATCCTGCGTCACATATCTAGGCAGCCATCATATAATTTTAAGTACCTTCTGTACTTTGAGCACAGAGGAAGTTCCTGGCATCCAATCATGAGCGTTTCTTCACTTTCCACTTGTTTTGCTTATACATTTATCGTAAAATGCGCGAGTTAGTTTATTTTGATTCTAATTTTTGTCACGATTTAAACAAAGATACATATTAAATTTTTTTTTTTTCATTTTGTATGCGTTTGAGTTGCGCTATTTACCATAGTCTGCTAGTGTTGGGTGGTTTCCGTGGCTTAATAGTTAGCATGACATGTTTGATTTGAGGTTCGAGTATCAACGGAAAACAAACAATGTTTTTCCACGGGTATGGCCTTTCGCGAGGAATTAGCTAATCCAATGATAGTTATTCCTTGCCATGAAAAGCGCTTCCTCGATAAGCCGTTCAGATTCGGCGAAATATTATTTGTCCTCTTCATTCCTCACAAGGTATGTTTGTGAGAAATGCGCTAAGTCCAGGGGCTACCCGTTCTGATGGGTTTTCCTATTTATCTATTTAAGTCTAGGGATGTTTTTGATTTAAGCACAGTACGTTTTCTGGTACCGTACCCGTGTACCTTTGGGGTGATGGTAAGCATGTCCGCTGTTTAACCCAGAAATTCATGGTTCGAGGAATTGGGAAGCCCTCCGTTAGTAAGTTCATTGCCATGAAAAGTGCTTTCTCCATTAGCCGTGTTGATTCGGCAGATATTTGTTGGTCCCCTCTATTTCCTCACAACGCATGGTTGCTTGAAATGGGCCCTGGGCCATTCGCTCTGTTGCGCCACCCTATTTATTAATGTTCCTTTCCACAGATGCCTTTAAACTCGTAGTTCCGAATGGTTCTGTTTTTTATCACGGCTGCTACCTCTTTCATTTATTACCGTTCTGGTTATTTTTCACTTGGTCACATGACTATTTTGAATTCATTTGGTTTTTTTTTCAAAGAAATGAAAAAAAGAAAAACTTGACTTTAGTTCTAAATGAAATAAATACCTAAAGTAGTTTTCTTATCCTAAAAAAGTACATTTTCTAGTTAGTTCGTTTCAACCGTGGGGCTTCCCTGTGGTCTCTACAAAACGTTTTAAGAAATCTCAAGTTACCCTTAATATCAAGCTGAATATTTTTTTAGTCTTGTATTTATGTTCAACTGGCCCTTAGGTAGCAAGAAAAGTTGAGGTTTTTGTTTGGGCATGTGTGGTGATGTCTGTGTTGAACATTTTCAAAGAATTGAATATCCGACTTTTCTGGCAGCTTTTGAGGCTGTCAATGACACCTGAGTCAGCAATGGGTAAAGATATATATGTAAGAATGCTTTTAATCGATCGAGTTGCATGACCCTTGCACGATAACTGACTGCACAAAAAGAACTGACTGCAATTATTTGTTTTGTACTCATTAACCATTGAACTCATTTTTAACGCTTTTGCTTCAATGCTAGAAAAAGCACCTATGAGATTTCTCTTACCTTTTCTCATTGTGGTGGTGTGGTGTGGTGGCATGTCCGCCTGTTAATCTAGAGGTTCAAGTTCGAATCCCAACAGAGGCAAAAAAGTTTTTTCCACGGGTATTGCTTTTCGCGAGGAATTGGCAAGTAGTGCGTTAGTATTCATTGCCATGAAAAGCGCTTTCTCGATTAGCCGTTCGGAACCGGCAGAAAATTGTAGGTCCCTTCCATTCCCTCACAAGGCATGGTTGTGAGAAATGCGCTAGGCCCGGGGGCGTGAGTGATTAGTTTTACAGATTTTTGGAAGATTATGCCTCTAGTCTTAGCACTTTAGTTTTACACAACAATGGAGTTATTCATTTATTATTGAACTACGCAAAGTGTATAATGGATTTAGTCAAATAATTTAACCTCCGTCTTGCAATGAAATTGAAAGTAAATCAACGAAAGTGCTAAGGAAAACCGATACGTCTTCATTCTAAATATATAAAATTCATTTTGTTTCTTTTGCAGGGGTCGTGACCCAAGAAGCAGAGCTATTTGCCGACGAAATATTTCACTACGAAAAGCGCATTGTAAACAATATCATCTCAGTTCAATCATCCAGCCAACGGAGAGTGAATGAAATCAAAACAATTCAAGAAATAAAAACCTTAGCTCCATCGGTAAGTAAGTAAACAGGTCAAAACAAAAAACATTTCTAATTGTTTTGGGCGAACAGCTTCCAGTCTTTGAATCGCTTCAAGCTATATTTCCTCAAATCAAAATCACAGACGACACAGAAGTTTTGGTCCGTGATGTTGATGTCCTGCATGAGATGTCAATCGTCGTTTCGACATCAGATAAGAAGTATGTTATATGAATGACTAGAAATTTTTTTCAAATTGACACCTTTTGTTGAATTTTATAGACCTTTGAATAATTTCATCATTTGGTCATTGGCAAGAAAAATTTTGCCTCATCTGTCTAAGGAATACAGGATTCTGATTGAAAACTTTGACAATTCTATTTATGGTAATTTCTTGTTGAGAGAAAGGATAAAAATCATTTCAGATTCGCATTGAACTGAATTTATTTCAGGAAAGACAGCGAGATATCCGCGATGGATGGTGTGTACAAAGATAGTCCGTGACTGGCTGCCTTTCTCAGTTGATGCCCTCCGTGAAAATCCTAACCTTTTGAAAGTAAGATTATAACCAAAAAAATAGAAAATGAGGCTTTTAATGTTACCCTCCACAGACAATAGATAGCCAAATGAATTTTGTTCGGCAAAGATCAAATACGTTTCCCAATAAAACATACGGCAATGATGAGTTTATGCAACTTATGTTTTACACCCTAAGGAATCAAGTGGCTACTTCTATCTTGGAAGCCAATTGGATTGAAAGACCGCTTAGAACTTTTATTCATGACAAGGTCTGTTAATATTTTGAGTACCAACATGAAACAGATATAATTTTCCTATTTTAGTTAGCGTCAACAAGACTTCAAATTGGAATACCAACGGAAATTCTACAAACCAAGTCCTACATCGACGAGTATTATAAGGGTCTGATGCTATACAATTTGTACTTTGTTGAGCATTTGGAGTCAATCTGGAAGTTTAGAAAGCTACGATTACAAGACAAACTGAAGTCACAAAGCATAATAGACATGTAAGTTTTTAAGATTGTATTTAATTAATACGGTGTGGCATATATAGCAAAAAAAAATTGGTTAAAGGATCGTTTTGGAAATGTACGCCGATGATGTTGTGAAACCGATTACCTACTCAACGACCCTCAATATGATATTAATATCAAAGCAGCTTTCCCAGTCCAACTATTACGATTACAGATTTCCAATGTAAGTGCTCTTCGTTTTACTTGTACCTATGGTTTCCTAATTTTGATTCAATCATCATCCAGACCAGTGAACTTTGCACGCGTTGGAGCGGATATAGTTGAGAAACTGATGGAAGTGATATCCATTTTTGAAAAGCATTATAGGAGTACCTCCAACATGGAATCTGACACCGAGAGTGTATTCAAAATCAATGCAAGTTGCATTGCCGAAGATGTGACGGATATCGATTTATCCGAGAATACTCTCAGTTCCTTCCATACGACCATGAGTGCTGCAAGAATAACAGCCAAAGCCTTGACCAGATTTATCGAGTCAATAGATGGTGCTGCTCCAATAACCGGTGCATCTATTGATCCAAGTCTAACCTATGAAATATTACAACTCACCAATCGAAAGCGCATACCTGGACTGAGGTCATTGGGTGAAAATGAGCTTTTTACATTGGCCTATATGCAAAAGCATTGTAGTACTCCCATTGCTGACAAAGACTACGCCAGGATAAAACCACATGTAGAGAAAAAACTAGCTGAAATGTACCTGTAAGTTCAACCATAACAAAACTTCAGAATGATTTTTAAAATTTGTTTCGTTCCTAGATTCAATGCTACATGGAGACACATTCAATTCTTGCCAAGATCATCGAGTTGTTCGGTAAACAAAATGACTTGTACAAATATATTATAATAATGAAACGTTGCGCAAAACATTTTTTTTTATATTTAAGTTTGCATTACATTCACTTTTTGTTCAGTTTTATAATTTTTGAGTTTCCTAAAATACAAATCAACTTTTTAAATTATTTTAATACAATTTTTTTAAGTTTAAAGAAAGTTCTTATTTAAGCAGAATTTGTGCACATAGTTATTGGTAGAGCTAAGAAATTTAGGTTATGATTTATTTTGAAAATGGCCATTTTTAAAAAATATAAGTAGACTGATACTTTGATTAAAAAACTACAATAAACGCTACAAATAAAAGTTAAATAAAAAACAAACTCTTTCTAAAATTTGTTGCCTTTTTTCTGTGTTTAAATCCTAACTTTTATCATAAATGTGAAAGTAACTCTGTCTGTCCGTCTTTCTTTGTTACAATTTCTTCCCAAACTACTAAAGCGATTTTTATGAAATTTTATATAGAGATAGTCTAGCACCTGAGGAAGGACCTATGCTATTTATTTTACCACGATATTCCCACGGGAACGGACAACGTTAGCTAGAAATTAGAAACTACTTCACCGATTTCAAAAGCTCTTTCACTGTGAGGTGATTTTTGTCCAACTGTCGATGACATTGTTGACCTGAAAAGAATTGTCAATTGGGATTGGCTTTATGAGAGGATTGGCCTTATGAGAGGTCCATTTTGGTGACAAGGAATGAGATAGTTTCCATGCGCTTAAGAAACAAATAACTTAATTTATAATTAAATCTATATCTGAAGAATAAAACATTACACATTCTTGTGAAATGAAATTACTATTACTTAAATTTATTACATTTAAATAATTCATTAAAGAGTTGAAGTAAGTACAAAAAAAAAAACTTTGTACATGTATTGCGAATGGTTTAAGTCAACTCGCAAAGGAGAGGTGATTTGATGTCACTGACACTTTTTATACCATCAATTTCTCATAATAATAATGATATTTTCATACCTTTTTCGATGGTATATATGGAATGACTAAATCGCTGCCATTTGACAGAAATGAAGCAAAGTGTAGGCAAAAAATGTCTATAAATGTCCCACCCGTCACAATGGAATGGGGGATGTTGTCGAATGTATATCAGTAGACAAAATTATGGACACTGAGATTGTCAACATCATACTCAATTCCTTAGAATTATCAAGAGTACCTTCCATAAAGTTAAGGTTGCAAGTTAGTGTTCCAGTGCCAATAATGAGAAATCAAGAATTGTACACAGCTAAAGATGTGTTCAATGGCTTTTTTTTAGATCAGAACAGCACAGCACAGCACAGAAGCAGTGAAAAACGTCAGTCAAGTTAGAACAAGCAAACTTGTCAAAATAAGCAACAACAAAAACGAAAAAAAAACAACCACCAATTTTCCTCTTTCTGATATCAATTTAATTTAGCGTATTTTCGTCACGAATAAGTAATTTTATTTCCAGCACAAGGCTAGGTGTTATTTTCCTGATTTTTTAAATTTTTTCTGAATTTTTCACAACAAATTAAAATTACAATTCGCTTAAAAAACTACGAGCAAAAAGTCAACAGCGGCTTTTGACAGTTTTCACCAAACTTGCACTTGCTCAAAAGGAGGTGCAGAAAATGCTGTGCTAAACTGTTCTAGAACAGCTCATTGAACACAAAAAAGATCAGAAAAGAACAGAAAATTTCTCATTGAACACCAAAAGTCTGATCTTTTCTGTCTGAAACTGTTCTAGAATAGGTCATTGAACACTCTTTAAAATTTTTAATAATGACTGGAATTCTGGAATGACTTAAGGAGAATACGTTTTGATTCCCACTTTTTTGTCATTTCAGTTTAAAAGAGTGAAGTTTCCTCTGAAACCAGTATTTGTTGTTAGTACAAATAAAGCTCAGACGCTTAAGGCTGCAGGTCTTCGTTTGAGAAAAAAATCAAACTCACAACACCTTTTTGATTGGCAAAAGATGCAAAAAGTGAAAAAAATGTACTTAAATATAAATTATTTAAATAGATTATACTTACGCTTGTAAATATTTTATTTGCAAAATAATTATCATATGGGTTTGTATAATTTTTTTTCAAATAAAATTGCAACTCCCGCATGAATTTTTCTTTGTCTTAACCTAACCTATCGGTCTAGAACTATTGTCGCATCTTATGAAAAACGTGCCGTATACAACATGCATTAATCAAAAATATACCGCTGCCGGCTGTTGCAGAGATTTTATTGTTTGAATTTTGGTGTTCTTGATTTGTTGTCAAACCCAAAGGAATTTCAGTCAATTTCTCGCAAAATACGAAAAATTATTGTAAAAGCCAAAAGTAGTTAACATAGAATGGAAAATATTTCAGAAGAGAGGATAAAAACATAGAGGACGTATTTTTGTTGACTCCTGTTGTTGTTTTTTGACGATAACTTAAATATTTCGAAAATAAAACAAAATGCTCGTTGAATCAAGCTACAAGTTAAACTCAAAAATATTGTTCTTAACTAAAACTATATTTTCACTGGGGCAATTATAAACTTATGACAAGTATTGCCATTTCCATTAGTCAGAACGAAAGATCGCAGTTATAAAACCTTTACTCAAAGTGTATTTGGAGACAGTAAGATCATTGCACTTTATATTTTAAAAGCATTTGACAAAGTTTGCATTAGGCTTTATTGAAAATGTTTGGAGTCTCTGTATTATTAAACATCATCTTCAATTAGCTCACAAATACTCTTCCAGTTAATACATAATACTCTCTATGAACTTATGGAATCATTACTTTAACTGTTAGATTTTATCTACACAATAAATCAGTCAGTCACTGCATATACTACAAATAGTATGGTTTGTCTTCTATGTTCAACTCAACAGGCTTTTATTTCGGAAAAGATTTTTTTTGGTATAGATGATTTTCTTCTTCGTTGGATTAGAAATTACCTTTTAGACCGTTCAATACAAGTTGTTTTGGCCGGTCTTAAGACTGACAATCACCTTGTAAATGTTGGTGTGCCTCAGGGCTCCGTATTGTCTACAAATCTTTTACTTATCTTTATTATTGATCTCTTTTCTGAAACTTCTGCTCCTGTTTTTTGTTTTGTTAATGATTCAACAATCAAATTTTCATATTCGTTTTCATTTTACGTCCCTGCTCTTCATATGTGGAACTGGGATGGTTAAGTGTGATAAGCTACTTGCAATGCTGTCTTTTTTCTTTAAAGCTTAACAATTCCTCACTGCCATTATCCATGAATGGTACCTGGAGTAACGAAGTCGATAATCTTTCAGTACTTGATAAGTAAACGACAAAAACCGTAACGACCACATGTTTGAAGTCGCCGAAAATGCTGCAAAATGCTTTGGTTTCTTTAAACACCCTTCTGATATTGGGTCCTACTCTGTAATTCGTTTCGAAAGCAAACATTCTCGAGGACGGATATTTTGCACTCTTTATTTCTAAGGAATATTCATATTCGAAATGCTACTTTCGGAAAGGCAAATCCGAAATCGAGTTTTTTTATTTTGTTTATTTATTTCTTAACTGTTTGCAATTTGCTTTGACACTATTTTTTGGCTTGATTTGACTAATCTCTTGAGAAATATTCTTATACTCGACAAATTTATTCCGCAAATGAAAATAAAAACAAGTACTTTTTTCCGATTCAAAAGCTTTAGATAGAGCGAATTTTTTAACGGATCGAAAATCATTTTCGAATAGAATTGCCATTCGAAACGAAATACATACTAGAGCCTCTGATTACTATTTATAAAGCGAACATCCTTGCGTCTTTTTGATCGATCTAGCCGGTTGTATTCCTCCCTAGCCGTAACACCTAGCTCCTCAGGAATGTTCATCAGCTTACATTATACGCCATTTCGGAAGGTGTAGAGATTCATAGTTTAGTCGCATTACCCGAATTTGGAATTATTTACCGAACTGTAGTTTTCGCCTGTATTTTCGTTTCCAGTAATGTTTTGGTCTGCCTTTCTTTTTCTTTATTTTCGATCGTGTCGTATCGCTTTATGAGATTGCCTTTCAACGGGGTTCTTTGCGTTTCTCCTTCGAACATGAAAATACCAACTGCGCCGCTTGTGCCCTTCTTTCCATGGATTATGGTACTTCTAATACGACCAAGCTTTGTTACTCCCGTTCTCTTATATCAGCTGTTGTCACTCTCATACTTTTTGCATTTCATCCAACATTGTGAACCATATGTACGCATTTTCTATCACAGAAGATGGCTGGGCTTTTTTACCACTAACTCAATAAGTGATGTCGTCATCATATGTTGGTTCACTATTGATAATTTATTCTAGGTTTATAAACTTGTCACAATTGGGAAGCACATTTTCAATCAAATTTCAAATTCGTGTATGGAATAGGGATGCCTGTATCACAAAATAGGCAGTTCAAGTACTCAATCTTTTTTGGACTAATGCAGTGGCCACTTCTCTAAAATATGCTAAATATTTTCCCGTAGGGATGTAAGGTCCTCACTTATGATGTCTTAATTGTCAGCAAAGAATAGTTGATGCTCTTTGGTGTTCTGTACTATATCTTCAAGTAGGCAGTCAAGGACTGCAACAAGGAGTGGAGGTATAAAGATGTTTCCTTGGAACACCTACTGTAGCTTTGAATCCATAGATGACTCCAGCTAGATATCTAACTTTTCCAGGCAGGTTTCAGACCAGGTTATTCAACGATAGACCATATCTTTGTTTTAAGGAGTATAGCTGAATCGTTTCTCAACAAAAGTCAAAAATTATATACATTTTTTGTCGATTTTAAGTCAGCGTTCGATAACATTGATAGACAAAGTCTTTTTTATAAACTATATGGTATCGGTTTGTCGAGAAAGTTTGGGAGAGTTATTGAGAACTTGTATGAAAACACAATGGCTTCAGTATGGAATGGGGAAGAGATGTCTGAATGGTTTAGGACGGAATCAGGAGTAAGACAGGGGTGTACATTAAGCCCAAGTCTTTTTGCACTGTTTATAGAAGACTTAGTTACAAGCTTGCCCAGTGGAATCGAATACGCAGGTCAAACGATTAAGGCTCTTCTTTTCGCTGATGACATCGTTATCTTGGCCTCTTCACCTTTATCTATGCAGCTCATGATAAATCGGCTTTCACAGTATTGCAGACTTTGGAACTTGACAGTGAATTTAGAAAAGTCAAAAATTATGATTTTTAAGAATGGAGGGGGTAGAAACTGTGCCAATGAAAGATGGTATTACAATGACCTAGCCATTCAAATTGTTACCGAATACAAATATCTTGGACTTTACCTCACAAAGAACTTAAATATGGAGAAGCACTTGAAGGAGAAGCTGGCGAAGGCCAAATGTGCGATCAGCGCATCGTGGAAACAATGCTTTTATAACAAAAATATTGCCCATAGTAGCAAATTCCAAGTGTTTCAAGCGGTATCAAAATCAATATTGTTTTATGCAGCACAAATCTGGGGAGCTAAGCAATATGAAACGGTGGAGAAGCTTCTGCGCTTCTATATTAAACGAATCTTTGGACTGCCACCAAACATGCCCAATTACATGGTTATGTTGGAAACAGGTTTATCGCCTCTTTTCATAGAAACGCTTAAAATGCGAGTTGACTATGTTTTAAAAGTTATGAAAATGGAAAATCATCGACTTCCCAAAATAGCAGCTCTTCAAGTCATAAATTCTAAGACAAGTTGGTATGCTGAATGGATGCACTTAGCCAGAGATTGTGAGGTTGACCTGAATCTGGATAATTATGATTTCATTAATTGGAAAAAAAACGCTTTATCAGCTTATTTCTTCAGTTGACCTCAAGTGTAGAGAAAGTTTTCTGAATAACGCAACAGGATCGCTGCATAGAGAACTCTATTGTAGACTCAATCACAATTTGAATGAGAGGAATTATTTTCAGGACATAATTGGAGTCAACGAAATTGCGATGATGGCCAGGTTACGAGGTGAACTATTGCAGCTAAACTTTATGCCACATAGACCAGATTTACCTATTATCTGCTCGCTCTGCAATTTAAACGAAAGAGAAGATACTTTTCATTTTATGGGAAAATGTCCTGTCCTGAAAGAGATCAGACGTAACACTTTTGGAAGCGATTTCATAATGGAAAACGAAGTTATACGAATGCTTAATGAAGTTGAAGTACCAAAATTATACCTCTACTGCAAACTTGCTTTAAATTATAGACACAAAATTATGACTGAAACTTTCTGAACTTATACTGCTTTTATAGTACACATATCTATTCAATAGTAAAATCAATCAATTTAAATTAATGAAGATTTTCTTTTTTTTTCTTCTAATTCATAGAAATAATTATGTTTTGTCAACCAGGCAGACGGCATAAAGCCAAGCTTTTAAACTGATATTGTTAATTATGTACCCAAATTTACGAAATAATAAATCTAAATCTAAAAATCTAAAATCTATCTAACTTTTGTCATACATATCCTCAATCATCTGCACATTGACCTTTGGAACTCTTCGAGTGAAAATCGACACCATTAAGCGTTACCTAATCGAGCTAAATCTTTGGTTATCATAAAAATACCCTGTAAAGAATTTCCAAAAAAATAAAAATATATGTTCATGAATTCCGGTTACTCTATCTAGAGTTCACATTAAGGTGTATACTTTAGTAAGTTAACCAGACTTTGTAACTATTGCAACAGACTACATGTGAAGTTTGGCTAAAAAAATCTGTGTCTCTCTACATGTAACAGCAAGTAGTATAGACTAAATGGTATTCAACTAAAAACCACACTGTCTACAAAGTTACATTTCAAGAACTTCAAAACTATTCCGATGCTGTCTGAGCAATTGTTTCTAACAGAAATGAAATTTTGTGAAGAAAATCTACAACTAAAATCTAAGAAAAACATCATTTCAATAACTACAATTCCAACTTCTCAAACTTCAAGCCAAACAACAGCTTCAGTAACGATAAAATGAAATAAAAAAAAACACATAAATATTTCTTTTAATTTATTTTTTCATAGAGGAATGTGTGGATTGATTTTTATTCGCAGCGATTTTTAACGGTTATAAAACATTTTATAATCTTAACAACGGTATTTAATAATAATAATAATATATATTATATATATTATTTGTTTTTTTTTTTAAATAATAATATACATAATTCATTTTCATCCAAAATTATTTTTTTTCATTTTTTTCTGGCGCTTAGTTTTTATAATAAATTTATTTTATTTATTTTAATTTAAATATTTATAAACTGTATGCTGTACGCATTATTGTATTTTCTCATTTTATTTTGTTTTTATGTTTGTTTTCTTTTTTCTTTACATAAATAAATTTAATAAAAATATATTAAATAAATTGATTAGTTTATATTTTCGTATTTTATCTAGATTTATGGTGATTTTTTATATCGAATGCACTTTTAATGACGATTTTTTAGTATCATTGTTGTTAAATATTATTTACTTTGCTTTCTTCTTTTAATTTTCTTATCGCAAAAATTTGACGAATTAGTTGTTCGACTGTTTGATTTGATTTTCGTATGGATGTTCGTTTTTTTTTCTTTTTTTTCTTTATAAACTTGTTTTGGTTTTTTTATGTTTGTTTATGATTCTCTTTTTGTTTTTTGCTTTTTTTTATCAAGATACAGCTGAAGTATGCTGTCAAATATCGAAATAATGTATTAAAATTTCATGCGAGTTACTTCGATTAAGAATTTCTTGATTTCTAGATACGCAATCTCAAACCGAGTTTTCTATTACTAAATTCATGAACCATGTAGTCAAGTTGAACTGTTTTCATATTTTGTTATTTTATTAACTATGCCTATATCAGTAATGCGTGTTCTGTAATAGAAATAATGTCGTAGTACTTTTAATGATTTTATTTTTTATTTCTCAATAGGCTATGATTTTGAAATTGTTTACCAATTTTTTTGTTTTTTATTCTTTTTATGAATGCAATTGTTGAAATCAAAAAATGAAGGCAATCCGATTAAGATAAATCAAAAGATATAAAAAAATCTTCATTCGATGAATGAGTAAATTTAATAAGGTTTCTATCATCCTTTGTCTTTAATTTGCGTTTATTGTTAATTTAATTTCTTTTTTAAATTTATTTTTAAATTAATATTACTACTATTTCCAGTCTTTGAATAATAAATTTGTTGCTAATGATAAGATTTTTTTCTTATTATATACATTTTTTATAAATTGTATATATATAATAATGTTCTGCGTATGCGCTCGTCGACCATACGATTTAAACGGCATTGTTTTTTTTTTTATTTGCTATTGCAATTAAGATTTCAATTAGTCTGAACTTACAGGAAAATATACATTTTTAGTTGTTTAAATTGTCGATAATATAATTAAAGCAGAGCATTAAAAAAATAAAAGAGATAGAGATATTGTGTACTGTTTTATATGTACCTATATATACCTTTTCTTGGCTTTGAATTATTCGTCATTTAAAATTCTAAAAAAAAAATCATAACTTTGGCGTATTTTGTTATTACATAATTTTAATTTATTTTTGTTTACTTTTTTTAATGTTTGTTAATATTTTTTTCTTTTTTTTACTAAGCTAATGAAAAAGGTATTAAAAGGTCATTAAGTTGATTAAGCAATGGATTTCATCATGTTTTATAAAACTTTTAAACCAAATAAGGAAAACAAGCAAAGGAGATTGTTTTAGTTTGTAAAAGACTTTTTAAAAAAATGTGTGGCTTTTTTCGGTTGGATTTTATTGTGTTAACTTTTCTTTCAGATGTAAAGAAACAAATGGTCAAATGCAGGATGCAGATATAAAGTTCCTGATTCTTGGTGGCCTTAAAAAAGAACAGAAAAAATTTACTCAAAACATAAAATTGTGTAAGAAAGCAGTATATGTAATTTATAAAGGTGTCTTTCTTCATGGGCATAGCTGAATATCTGGATAGTGATGGTGTTCTTCATATCTTTTCAGCATCATGACTAGACTATTAATCACTTTTTTAACACCGATATAATATTGAAAAAAAAGCACAGCACGGTGTTAGGAAAAAAAGAAATGAAAAGAGAGGAGATGCCGATTAACACTATTTTTAACTTTTGTGCCCTGCAGTGTGTGGTAAGAATTGAGATAGTTTAAGCATTCCACATTCGGTTTGAGCGGCTTAGATATGAATCATTGTAACTACGGTTGAATTTTTGATAGAGGATAAACTAATGGGGTGTTGCGGTTAAATGGTTGGAGGGGAGGAATGCAACTGGCCATTTCACTACAGCACTGTTTGCGCAGCACAATTTAATTTTTCTACCTTAAGCCTCTATCCGACAGTATAGCTATATCGTTTTCAAAACGATATTGCATTTCTTTTATACCATTTTTATTTTAGTTTTTGTTATCCCAATAACTACAACTAGGATCAAATTCTGGAAAAAGGAGGGATTGAGGCGATTTCTTATTACTTTTCATTGAATTCAGTGGGTGGAAAGAGCTTTACTCTTAGCTTAAATCAAAAACTTTAGTTTAAAGATTCAATTATGAATAAGCTTCTCATCTTCTTTACATCAACAAACATGATACCTTGATATTAGAATAAATTTGGGTTTGAAAATAAATTATTAAGTAAGTTTTAAAGCAATAGGGCTGCTTTTTCCATCTGCCATCTTAGATGCAGAGGTGCAGATTACTGGCAATCAAATGCCGTTTTCGTTTGGGAAAAAAGAGTACTCTAAGGGTACTCTTTTTGCTGTCAGAAATTACCCTCACAGCAAATTTTGCTACTCTCGAAATTTTTTCAGAGTAAAAATCAGAGCAATCTAAAAAAAGGTAAAGTAGAACGGAGAACGTTTCGAAAACCAATCCTGTTCAAAAGTGGTTTTCGATCCGTTTATGAGTTAACATTCTGTAAAATTTTCAAATTGAAAGAAAGTATTTAGTACAATATTTATTTACGTAACAGGTTTTCAAAGTACATGGTAGGCCATAGAAAAAGACGTACGATTTACAATTTTGTTATAGCGATTTGTGGTAGTGCGGCATGGTAGTGGGGAGTAAAAGAAGGTGTAGCTCGGTTCGCCGAAATTTGGGTAACATAGAACGCTTCACAGGTACACAGCTAGCGGTTCGACGTATATTCCGTTCTGAGGACAAGTTTCATGACCGAAATCAGTTTGATTAGGTCTTCAGTCAGCAAATTCGAATCTATTAATGTATTGGTTCAACTCTCAATCAGAAATCTTCAGGAAAGTCACCAAGAACTGAAAAATAAATTAACAAAGTCCGTATTTCTCTGAAAATCAGAAGGGGTAAACTGTGGCAGTATATGCGGACTAATACACAGCCATGTTAAGAGATTATTTCATTTAACGACTGGAAGAATTTAAAGGACATAATGGGACGACATGCCTTCAACAAGATTGCTGGACATGTCACGCATCAATGCCTCGATATAGCAGTCGTAGGCAAGTGGCTTAGAGAAAACTGATATCGTCCCGGCGCGGCGCAGCGCGGTGTAGTATTGCGTTGAACGGCCACGCAATGTTACTTCGGAATTTTTCAGCAAAAGACTATTTTTGTTTAAATATTTTTGAAGTAGAGCTTATCACAATAGTCCACAATTACGACAGGCCAATTAAGGCCAATATCGAAGAAGAAATGGCGACTATTCCAAGAGTTATAATGAGTTTTTGATAGTCTAGTATCTAGATTGGAGGAGTATTTGCAGCGCTATGATGCACATCATTTGGATTTCAGTTTTAAAAAATTATTTTCTCGTGTACCTATTCTTATTAGATATAAGGCTCTCCCAAACCAAGGCGTCTTTGCAGCTGTGACAGATCGCTTCGGTTTAAGTATTCTCATATGTCACTGTATAACTGAATTTTGACTACTACAATTGCCGCTGACTTTTTTGGCCCACCCAATTTTTTCATATTTATCATTTTAAATTACTGTGCCATTGCAGTAAGAAACAGTTTCAAAATATTTATTTTGTGTCTCTTGTACAAACTAGATGACGTTACTTGTAGCAAAGTTGTGAGTAGCTTAAATATGGAAGCGTAACACAAAGCATTTGTTAGAAGTGTCGCGTAGCACTATGCTAAAATAGATTAAATAACTTTTATAGGGCCTTTCTTTTCGAAAAAGCATTCGATCGACAATCACGAGATCTGATATGGGTGGCCGTCAGACACCGAGGAGTTCTTGAAGCCTATGTGCGAATAATTATGGACATGTACGAAGGAGCAGTTACAAAAGTGAGATGCCCAGCTGGAGTCACCGAAGAATTCCAAATAACAGTAGGTGTACATCAGGGAAGTGTCTTGAGTCCACTGCTCTTTATTGCTATTCTGGATTATTTGCTCTAAGGAAAAGTAACGGACAATAAAGTACAACAACTATGCTTTTCTGACGATGGAGCCATCATAAGCGCGGATTCTACATCCCTACAACGAGCACTTGACGTTTGGATTGATGTTCTGGAAGGAAATGGGTACCGTATTAGCGCTAAAAAGACTGAATACCTGTGCTGCCCTTTTTCTGATCCAGACAAGCCTATTCCAGACATTTGTTTGAATGGAAATGTGCTTCCCAAGTGTGAAAAGTTTAAATATCTGGGATCTATGATCAATAGTGAAGCAAATTGTGATGACGACATCAATCATCGAGTAAGCGTAGGGTGGATGAAGTGGCGAGAAAACTCCGCTATCTTCTGTGATTGAAAAATGCTTCGTAAGCTGAAGGGAAGACTCTACACAGCAGTTGTCCGTCCAGCTCTGACATACGGTTTACAATGTTGGACAATGTACAAAAAGTATGAGAGCAAATTGACGGCAGCCGAAATGACGATGCTTCGGATGACAGCAGGAGTAACAAAGCTTGATCGAATTAGAAGTGCTAAGATCCGTGGAAGCCTTCATGTCAAAAGTACCAACTTGGACAAAATTCATCACGACCGGCTCAGTTGGTATTGTCATGTTCAAAGGAGAGATCCGCAGAACCCCGTCCAAAAGGCAATATCGTACAACGTTTCAACAAATTCGCGCCAAAACACTCCTGGTACAAGCAAATGCAAAAAGAGCAGCATTTGGTTGGCCTCAGACATGAAACAACCCAAAACCGGGAGGCTTGCCGACGCTTTCTGAGGTCAACGCGGCGTACCCCACAGGCGGATCACTAGTGTGAAGCAGAAAAATGGGAGAGTTGTGATCGCTTAAAGATCACTACTCGTAACGCCGGAAATGAAAAGAAGAAGGGCCTTTCTTCAAGGAGCAGTTTGTTAAAACTGAGAATGGGTCATATCTGTCACACTCCCTCTGTTTATTTTTTTTTTAAATTAAAAAGAAATAAAAATTATAAAATGTATACTTTTACTTTCTGAAAACTACCATAAAACTAGCTTAGTTTATAGATTACACGAGGTTGAGTTATGAAGGGCAAACTAAACTGAACTAAAATGGATTCGATTGCATTCATTAGATGCAGATAACAGAAAAAACGAGTTAAACAGAAACTAATAGTGATAAACCAAATATTTTTTTTAAATGTGCAAAAGAAGGTAAGTTTTGTGTGTGACAAGTAATCAATTCACGTTTTTGTTGTTATGTTTTAAATCCCACCAACTTTTTTAAGTTTGTTTCGCTTCTGAGGTTTTCAAACACCCCTTGATCAAATTGGGATGAACACTCATGAAATCCACCATCACTTCGAACTGTTTTTGTCTTATGCAATGATTTTTTCTGAAGCATGCATTGTGCCCTGATGTGATATTTATGCTTTATTAATTTATGGAATAAACTAGGCATCGTTTGAAACTCTTAATGAACGATCACACAATATTTTAGTAGGTTGAAAGATGTGTCCTTTCAACAAAAACATTGTTTTTATGTTTTTTGAGCGATTTGAAATCTTAGTTGTAGAAATTTTTCGTTTTCAAACAGTGTTGATATTCGTTAACGCATTGCAAAGTAAGAAAAGTCTATCTTCAGATTTTGCGTTCGGAAAATAGTAAATACACCGTTTAAAAAATAAACAGAACAAAATGTGATATTTGTGCTTTCGAAACGAAATACCACAATAGGGCCGCAGGGTTCTATAGGCATCATAATATGCATCCAGTTTTAAGCAGCTCCAAAAGGAGTGGTTAACTAAGACATGATATCCGAAAAAGCTTTAGAAAAACTTAGTGGGAAGACTGAAATAAAAACAAAATATTTAATTGTCACCATATCCAAAATCTCCGATTTAAAAAGCCACCATTTCCGATTATAAAAAAAATATTTATCTACAACTTTCAATCACTTCCCATCATATTTACATTTAAATACTCAATACAAAAAAAAAAATAAATAAACGATAACAAAAGTTTGACAATCCAAAAGTCAAATTAAATTACATCGATATGTTGATTTCTTTCTCTTAAACAAAAAAAGAAAAACTACTTTAAATACAAAATGAAAAAAGAATTATATAACAAAATTAAAACGGATTCCGAACATGAAATAATTAAGAACCCAATTAATTTGTATTCAATAACAAAATAACGATGACAAAATTTCAATTGATATGCATTTACGTACGAATTTTATTTTTTTCTTAAATTTTTCTGCTTTTAAATATCTTTGGTGTAAAACAACATAAGAAAGCAAGCAATATTTTTATGTAATTCACGTATTTTTTTTTTTCATTACTAATTAGAAATTACTAAACAAATAAGTACTTTTTAAAAATAAATCGATTTCTATTTACATTTTTTACAATACATATATACATATATATATGCTTTTGTTTATATATATATGCACACTAGTTATTCTAATATACAATCTGAATTTTATTTACAATTTTGTTTTTTTTTTCATTTATTTATTTATTAACTTCTGAAAAAATATATTGTTATGTATATTTATATGTTTATGTATATTTATTATAAATTAATTCATAATCTATTTGTAAGCGTTTTTTGTTTGGTTGTCGTTTTTTTTTTGTGTATTTTTATTTAATATTTTTTTCACCTTTTTAATTTATTTACTTTTTGAGCTTTTCTAGTTTTTGAAGAATTAATCATTTTCTACTGAGTTCAAAATAAAATAATAATAATAATAATTACAAACAAAACTAGTAACAGAACGTCAATGTACAAAATTGGTTTTTTAAATTCTAAAATATCAAAGAATTACAAAATAAGAAATATATGAGTAAATGATTTTACTTTGCTTTTATATTGACTAGGTATAAAAAATGTTTTGAAAATGTCTAATACCAAGAAGTTGAGTTCAAATATACCTTTTCCCGTGCAGTTAGTTATTCTACGTTAAAACTACTACTGTGTTGATCACTTAGCATGCAGCGTTTTGTTTTTGTTCAAAAATCGTGGTTTTAATAAAAAGTGAATAACTAAATACAATTTACACACACATAAAAAAAAAAATTAAAAAAAAAAAACACATTTAAAGATATAAACCTGCGTTTAGCTAAGAAAACGAGTCTAAGTACGGACGGAGTTTAATTGGTCAGTTCTTGACAGCACCACATTAAAAAAATAAAAAAACACATTTACAGAAAAATTCTATGTTTTGTTCAACGAAAACTTTTGTACATATGAAATGTCTTAAGCACTTCATGGATGATGAGTCGCTAAAGTACCTAAAAACATGAAGGGCAGGAAAAGAGCAACAGAGACTAGCTAATAAGGAAACATTTGTACATCGTTACTTCAAAATGACCACATGCGTTCTTTGGCGACATTTTTACATAATATTTTTCAAGTAACTAGTAAATAGTCTAACAGCTTTAGCAGGTGTACTACGTCAAACAATCTTTTAACTTCTTCACACGTTCAATTGAAAATGCGAGAACTTGGTGGACAGGAAATGAAATATTCTTTCCTCTACCAGTTGAGTCCAGGTCATTTGATTGCCATCATAAACTATGTTTAGAATGACAGATACATTTTAGCTTTCTTTCTTTCTTTGTCAGAATAAAGGTGTACAATGTACATATTGGGCAGTGGTTAAATTAAAGGTTCATTCGATAACCCTACACTTAAGTAGATACGATTAAGCGTTAGGATAGGACATATGAAGGTGTTTTAATATTTGAGTTTCACCTTATTCTTGGTACCTTCTTCGTCTACTGTCTTTTAAAAAAGGAGGTTCTTGAATTATTTCAAATACTGTAGATCAAAACGCCTTTTTTATAAACACTTGTTGCAAAACCACTTCGTCAGAATGAAATACATAGAATTGGTCTTGAAATCAGAGAATTGCTATCGAGAACTCATCTCAAGACGCATGAATTACAAATGCAGAGGAATTTCTGATAAAATAGAACAAAATAGATGATACTGATTGCTCAGAATACATTGGTTATTCGATAAAACTAACCTGATCCGGTTGTTAAATCAGGAGAACGTATACCCTAGCTCAAAACTTCTTAGATAGTGTGATAGTAGTTAGTCATTTTTATTCTCTGGACGCCCTACGGTACTGATGACTTAAACAAATCTTAGTTGAATATTTAACATTGAAAATTGATACTTGAGAAGAGCTAATTGTAGCTTAGTGTGACAGATCAGGAGCCTGCCCACCACTGCCGTATGCATGAGATGAATTTATGTCAGACAGACTGACGTAACGAAACGGTTTACCCTGTCATATGAGGTTATCACTTCACAAATGTATAAAATTAACTAGCTTTGCTTAAAAAATATGTAAAAATGAATTTCCATGCAAAACTTTTGTCAGGGCCTAGTGCGTAGGCACTCTCTCAACCTTGCCTTCGAACAGGATGATTGGAAAGGGCCACAGTTTTCTAGAAAGTTCAGCAGAGCGGTAAGATAATTTTCATGATTTTACTCATAATTATTCTGCTTTCGAAATCTTACTAGGGGTTGAACTTCGAACTCAAAGGTTCCATTAATTGAAGTCTTTTTCACTGCAAGTTGAAAGCCTACTTTTTCTTCTTCTTTTTCATTTTTCTTAAGCTAAATGTGATGATAGCCTTGCTGAAATGCTTGCGAGAAATTGAATTTGGGCACGTTCATCAAAAATCAGTTTTCAACCTACCATTTTCAGCCATTAAGTAGTCAGCAGTCCCGTGTCAAACAAAACACTGTACTTCTGAACAATCAGAGGCCGAAACATGAAAGATAAACTAGTTTATCTGAAAAACTAAATGTGTTGAATGCACTTATTCACCTGTCAAAGCTTTGCAAATTGTGTAAAAAAGGTTGAATAGTTGGATAAGTCTTTCATTGTTAGAAGTGTACGAAATTGCTTGAAGACTAAAATTGAAAAATTTAATCTATTTTCAAAGCTTTGCAAATATATTTCATATAATGTGGCATGATGACGACATCAATCATCGAGTAAGCGTAGGGTGGATGAAGTGGCGAGAAAACTCCGCTATCTTCTGTGATCGAAAAATGCCCCCTAAGCTGAAGGGAAGACTCTACACAGCAGTTGTCCGTCCAGCTCTGACATACGGTTCACAATGTTGGACAATGTACAAAAAGTATGAGAGCAAATTGACGGCAGCCGAAATGACGATGCTTCGGATGACAGCAGGAGTAACAAAGCTTGATCGAATTAGAAGTGCTAAGATCCGTGGAAGCCTTCATGTCAAAAGTACCAACTTGGACAAAATTCATCACGACCGGCTCAGTTGGTATTGTCATGTTCAAAGGAGAGATCCGCAGAACCCCGTCCAAAAGGCAATATCGTACAACGTTTCAACAAATTCGCGACGAAAAAGAAAAGGCAGGCCAAAACACTCCTGGTACAAGCAAATGCAAAAACAGCAGCATTTGGTTGGCCTCAGACATGGAACAATCCAAAACCGGGAGGCTTGCCGACGATTTCTGAGGTCAACGCGGCGTACCCCACAGGCGGATCACTAGTGTGAAGCAGCAAAGTGGGAGAGTTGTGATCGCTTCAAGATCACTACTCGTAACGCCGAAAATGAAGAAGAAGAATGTGGCATTATTTGAACTAATTTGAACAAACTAGAATAAAAAATATGTTCCGAATATCGGTTTCTCCTTGTGTGGACTTATCAATTTTCTTTCCGAAACGACATGTAGACATGTATTGCCATCTTAAATTATTTATTTCCCTTCCCAGCGTTCAGTGGTGCAGTTGTGTTAAGAAATTGAGGGAAAGGATATTTAAATTACTAAGGAGGACGATAAGATCGTTTTTCACGACCCTCCCGACTATATAAGCAAGTGAATATAATAGTCCTAAAGCCTGATTTTTTTCGCCTTATATGACTAGATCTAGCTCACGTTACACGATATAACACGAACTACACGTAAAATACCTCGTGCGAGTTTGTGTTGAATACGTTAAACATCCAATTGGGGACTGCAAATGCATGACTCGGGATTTCGTAGTCTAAAAAAAAAATTGACGGTTTGTCGAATTAGGGACTAAAGAGGTAGATAAACTTCTTATAAGTTTATCTTTCAAAGCATGACACACATGTTAACCATATGCAGTATGGCTAATGTGTGTATCGCAGGCTGCACAGGAGTATCTCTAGCTTTTTAGTCCCTACTTCAACAAATCAGCATTTTAGAGCCTTTATACAAGCTCTATGAAATTATAATCAAGGTTCTGATTTCTTTTTTAATAAAGCGAAACAATCAAACATGTAAATCTCTGAAATAAGGCAAATGCTGTGATTATAAGGCTTTTTGAAGACATTCCTTTCAGTTGTTTGTTGAGTTGGTGATATTTTCATCGTCCTTTTTCCTGTAGAGCAGGAATAGTTTGTCAAACATAACGATTACCAAAAAGACTTTTGAATAAAGTGTAGGTAGGGAAAAACATTTGGGTGATACCATTTTGAAAAAATTAGTATTCAAGAAAGTTTTTCATGAAGAGGTCCCCTGAAAATAATATTTTATTTATCTGGGATTCTTTGATTTGCAGTTCGATTAGACCCATAAACCCATATTTCTCGTTTTACAAAAAAAAAAAAAATAATGTTTAAAATTTCTTTTTAAGAACGTTCGTGTTCTTTTTTCCGTATTAGCTTCTTCAAGGAAGGCGGTTAGTCAAACACCAAATCCAATTTCCGCATGCTTTCAGTTAGGGTTTTAAATTTTTTTTACTTTCTGACATCCACAAGAACTCAGAAGAAATCGTTTAAAAAATGAACATTTTAATTAAATTAGTGGCAAGTCAGCGATTGATAAAATGTAAAATATGAAAGCATTAATATGAAGTAAAATTAACAAGTTTTAAAATGAGCAGTTAATTTCCGATATTTACCTAAAGGCATTAAGACTAATATGCATCAGTTGCTTGAAACTTATGTAAAGTAGAATTCTTATGAGAGATGTTTTTGGGATACATAACTCGGCCCTATCAAAGAACAATTTTAATTTAATTGAATTAAATCTCTCCAGAGTGTAGATATATCCAACAAAATATTAAAAATAAGAAAACTCAAAACGTTAATTTTTTTTTTATCTTTTTAATGAATTTAATTTCTTAATTTTTTACTTTTGTAAAAATTAAACAATTTAAAACGAATCTTAAATTACTTAAAACAAAAATAACAATAGATATCTAATTTAAGCGGTATCAGTAAAATATTAAACTTTACATTTTTGGTAGTTATAAAACCAATTTAATAAGTTAGCCAAATATTTAAAAATTAAATAAAAAAATTTCAAAAACACAAATTATAAGCAGAATTATTAACTTAATATTTATAAAAAAGAAACACTTATTTACATTTTTACAATGTTATCTTTTACTATTACACATTTAATGTAATTTTATTATTTGAACACATTTATATTCCACAGAACATCGGTTGTGGTTTCATTCAATGTTGCTTATATATTTTTTTTTCTTTTTCTGCATTCGCTTTTGATTTTTCTTTTTACAAAATTATAAACTTAAAAGAAAAACTTTCAACAAAAAAAAAAAAAACAAAAAACAACTTCTTAGTGGATCATCACTTGAGAGTAGTAGTAGTTTTAAAGTCTTCGTACCTAGGTATTTATATTATATACACATTACTTATGTAAAACTTAACATAATTCAAAATCCACCACAACTTTTGCACATTTTAATTAGCCTATCTATCTCCCGGTATGTAAACTCAACAAACATAATTTATACAACCAAGTAAAATTCAGTAAAACTACAATGTAAATTTAAAAATATTTTCTTTTTCTTCTTGTTTTTGTTTCATTTTTTTTTTCCTTTTAAATATATAAAGACGGGTTAAATTTACATTGAATACTCTAAACATTCCTTTTTTTCAGTTAAATAAATTATACTAGTTTAATTCTGTTTCTAGTTTCTTCTCATTGGTTTTTTAATTTAATTTAAAATTTTAATAATATTATTCCTAAGCCCCGCGATATTTTTATCTAATATTTTTGTCCTTTGTTTATCCTTATTGTATTTTTTAATTGATTTATTTTTTTTTTCTTTTATAAAACGTTTGGAGTTTGGTAAAAATAAGATAGTTTCTGTGACATTTGCTTTAAAATTTTATTTTAATATATATTTTATTTTCAATTTAAAGTACCAGCAATGTTTTTTTTTTGTTTTTTGTTTACCTACAAATTGAAATTTATGGAAAGATAACTTTTTTAACGCACATTTGATTTCATTTTACTTTAATCTCTTTATTTATCTTTTGTTGTGGTTGTTAATATTTTATAAATTTAAAACTAATTGACTTTTATTGAGAGAAGCTAAAAAAAGAAGACTGAAAATATAAAGGAAATAATTTTATATTTATTAAATCATTTTATGTGTTTTTTTATCGGGGTTCTATTTTAATTTTATTATTATTTTTCTTTTTACATATTTTGAAGTAATACTAAAATGTATTAAAATTTTTACAAACTAATTTTTTGTTTGCTGTTTATCTTCATTATCTACACTTATGTATACACGATTTGTTTTTCAATTTTTTTGTTTTGTTTATTATTTATATTGGTGTTATGTTACAAACATAATTTCAAATGGTATTTTAATTAATTTGTTTAAAAAATATTAACTAAACATAAAAATATTTTATGATTTTAAGGTACACATTTATTGATTTATCATTTAATATATATTATCTGGGTCTTTGAACGGATTTATTTTATGTTTCACCAATTTGATATATTTTTGCTTTTTGTTTTTAGGTTTAATTTTTCATAATAATATTTCTCATTATTCTCTTAAGTGGCAATTTATCCGATCCAGTTCATTTTTATTGCTATGTAAGTTAAAAATTATTGAAAATTAAAAACACGTCTATACGCCTCGTTTTCAAACAGAACATTGGTACTAAAGATTTTCTTTCTCACGAGTGAGTTATAGAAATCAAATAAGGTAGGAGCCGAATAACAAAGGAGTGATTATAAATGAACTAAAAACAAAAGTTTAAATACTTTTAATTATTTACATTTTATACATGATTAAGTTGTGAAAAATAGATCCTCTTACTTTTCCTGGTTTTCATCTTTAAATGTGTACTATCCTCACAGCCATAACTGGCATTTTCATACTTAAGTCATAACAACATGTAAGATATTTTAAGAAACCGATAAACTTAAAAATAGGTAAAATAGCGGTGGACATAATCGAATGATCCCAATAATAATCGATACCTTACTAGTCGAGTGAACGGAACAATCGAGTGAATATCCGATGAATGAAATTTTGTATAAATTACAATAATAATTCAAATTTATACGTATTTGTCTTTTTGCTTTGGAGTTGTGGAAGGTTTGGAACACCCTGTTGCAATGTCAAACTACGGCGTTTTAAAAACAAATTTATTATTAGTATTTGCCTCTGTCGACAAATGACGGCGTTCGATGAAGACAAGTTCTGCCTATTGTCAGTGGTAAGGACACATTTATCTGAACAAAAGAAAAAAGTGGTACGAATTAAGTCGAAGAATTCTAAAACTCATAAAACTACTCTGAAGGTAGAGGAGTTGGTGAAAAAGAGATCCTTTCATACTTTCCGCAAATAGGGGCCATCAATTTCATGCTCCAACTGGAGCAAAAAAGGCCAACATTCGTATTTTCACTCCTATATTCTTATCTTCACACTGTAAACAGCTTTGATTAATGTGGACGCTTATTTTTTCACTTAAACTCACCTGTTGAACTGATTCAGTGAGTACCTGAATTAGTTCATTATATTTCCAAGATAGAAGATCGAGTCACATCCACATGGCAACTATAACATTCCTAGTCTTACTGTGGTTTAGAAAAGGTATGAGCGGCTGTCAGGAAAATAACTGATATACTTAGACCAATGTTAGGTCCATTGTGATCCCATACGAAATGTGCAAGGGAGTGCCTCAATTCTAAACCATTTGAACGTGTGAGGTGAATTAATGTATCTTGCATGCTGCAAGTTGCTTGGATCATGAAAGAAGAAATCACCTAGAAGTAGTTTTTGTTTGAAGGATATGACAGGACATGAAGCTTAATGTGGGAGTACGTGAAAAATTCTTCACTTTAAACTTTTTCTTCTCAAGCTGGTTTTTTTCCAAAAGAAAGGGATGAGCTAATGAAAAAATATCAGCGAACATCAGGTTTTTTCAACGAAATATCACAATAGTTTGTGGAAACCGTGGCGTGATGGTTAGCATGTCCACCTGCTAACCCAGAGGTTCGAGGCTCGAATCCCAGCAGAGGCAAAATGCAAAAATGTTTTTCCACGGGTATCGCCTTTCGCGAGGAATTGGGAAGTCCTCCGTTAATAAATTCATTGCCATGAAAAGCGCTTTCTCAATTAGCCGTTCGGAACACGCAGAAAATTATAGGTCCCCTCCATCCCCTCACAAGGGATGGTTGTGAGAAATGAGCTAGGCATAGGGGCTCCTCGCTCTGTTACGCCCCCCTTTTTATTTATGAGCCACGAAGCGAGTGTATGCCGAAGAAAGAAGATGTCAACAACCATACGAGGAAACTCCGAATTCAACAGAGAAGTTTTTGGAATCCTAGTTTCTTTTAAACCCTTTCGTTACGTACATAAGTGGGCAACAGGGGATAAGAAAGACAACAAAACCTATAAATCAGTCTCCAGAATACATTTTTAGCGAGCAACCACCAGATTTCGAGATCTGAAAAAATTAAACTTTCGAGGCTTCCATATTTTTAGTGGAAGTTTTTTGGGAGGGCAGAGCCTAAAAAGCGAAACCAATCCGTTGTCCTTTTTGATTTTTCGCTCTAACCGAAGTCAGTTATGATATAATCCCACAAGAACACACTTTTCATCTCAAATACACGGAGTAAATTTTCCAATGTGTCATCATTTCAATTAGGGTTCCAATATAGAGATGCCTCACCTATTCTTATCTTAATTATTTTATTTTATTTTATAATATTGCTAATAACTTATTATTTTAAGACGAAATAAATATAAATTGAATTGAAATGAATTTTTTTTACATATAAAAGAGATGTTTAATTTAGTATAGAGGTAATCTGCTTGAGTGCTTTTGGATTTAAGAAAATACGCAAGCAATGCAATAGCTATAGAAACAATAAAAGCTTGATTCAACAGTAGGCCAAAAACTTAGATCAATGGTCCCTGTTCTGACTTTCTTTGGTATACCATATCTTCCCGTTTTGAAATTCTTGCAGTTCCCAATTCCGAATTCCTACCTTTTCAATTCGCTTATCATTTTGTTAGCAGAATTGAATTCGGTTGGTGAAATTCTGTGGAACATTATTCGTGGTTAAACATGAGTAATAATAAAGATTATTTACAGTTAACAGTTCCACTGAACACAAAAATTTACCTTCTAAAGCAGTTTTATGATATGAAATCATGGGTAAATCCGTTCGGAAATAAGAGCACACTTTTCCAATCCGTACGGGTTCCATTTCGTTTTTCGGATTTTTAAATCCGTTCGCAAATCAGGACAGCCATTAAAGAGATGAAGTCGTTCAAAGGGACAACTTCAACTGTCGCTATGATAATTTTACCCCTACAATAGGTTCCAAAGTGAAACTTTGCTCACAAAACAAGCTCTTCATTATTTAACTAACATTACATTTACTTGGCATGACTCTTTCGTTTTCAGTCCACTGAATAGAACCAGAAAAACAACACACACTGTCTTCTCTTCACCTAAAATACCCTGAATATTTTTGTTAGGAGGAAACTGCTGCTTACACTCAGCTAGCTTTATTGAAAATTTATGGCTTCGAATGTATTGAGTGACTGTAGAGCCGTCTACTCCTTGTGCAATTAAGCTTCGTTATTTCCCCTCTTTAAGCCAAATATACTTTAAACGCTGCTTACTATTGCAGCTAAAATGAAGTTTTCTTCTTTTCACACTGTGAAAGAGGTAAAATATTCTCCAAATTATTTTCTCACAACGGTTTAGCTTCCATAAGGTTTTAAATTTCTCAGCTTGTTCGAGTTTTGATTGCAGTTTTTATTTGAAACTCTTTCGAACTCTTATTTCAGTTCCGTAAAATTGAACCATTATCAATCGTGTTTTAAAAAAATATATTTAAAATGAAACTTCCACGACTGACTATGAATTAAGTAGGTGGATACATGAAAATATCAGCATGTAAGCAAAACGACTTTCAGAAGTAGTCGTGAATGATAGCGAGTTTCGTGACACGTAATTTCAAAGCAACGATAACGAGGATTTTTTTTGCTAATATCGTCACTTATTAGATAGGTCTAGCATAATGATACTTTGGTTTGTCAGATAGTTTTGGAAGCTAACACTTTTATGGTTTTATAATTTGCGCGCACTGAAGGGGTTGTGACTACCCTTAAAATGTTAAGTAACACAGTACGAGCGTTAGGAAAAAGGGAGAGAGTTTGAAAGGAGATACCGATGCACATTTGCGTGGTACGGCTGAAGAAGAAATCTCTGTATTTAACAGTACGTCCGAAATTGGATTCAAGGGTAAACTGATTTGCATTCCTAGAAGCATTACGGTTGAATTGTTTAAGGGGAAGAATGCAGCTGGCAATCTCATAAGAGCACTGTCTGTAAAAAAACGATAAAATAAGGAGAGACAAGAAACATTACGATGATGTTCGAGTGTCGTGAAAGTTTCAATGGTGTTCGTATCTCCAATCATATTAAAGGCTCTTCTCTGAACACTGTCTAAAAGATTGAGGTGGGTTGAAGGAGCACCAGCCCAAATATGGGAGTTATACTCCATCTTAGGACGGATGAACGTTTAGTAGATGACTGCCAGGTCATGCACATACCGAGGATTGAAAGCTGTTCTGTTTCAACATTGCAAAAGCCACTTATGGATAGTGGCAAAGGAGGTAAGTTTCGCCTCAACGACAAAAGACAGCATTGAGTTTTTGAGGCATTAAATTCTACGCGGTTTTTTATTCCCCACTGGAAAATGCTGTCTAGATCAGAATTTAATGATCTTAACATACGTTGCCGCTCTAGTTCCACGTCCGAAGAGGAGGGATGTGAACTTAAGAACGAATATGAAAAACTGAGGGTAATGTCGTCGGCAAAACAATTTATTGAATTTGTAGTTTCAGACGAAGCTCTGGGGCACACCAGCATTTATTTTGTGGGTTCAGATTTATATCCGTCCAAAACGACTTTTAATGAACGGTTAGAAAGGTAGCTACTAATCCAGCGAAGAAGAAACTCATCGAAACCAAATGCACGCATTTTAGATAAAAGAGCCTGATGCCAAACTCTATCAAATGCTTTAGAAATATAAAAAGGAATATCGAGTTGTGTGGTTGTAATGCATGTATCAGAGCAAGTATTACGATTTACGAAATGCGAGGCAAAAAACGAACCTCAAAACAGCAATAAAAACGACAACAGTGCACCGAGAGGATTATGAGGACGGTTCCACAAAAATGTCAGAATGGTAACAAAACGACCACCAATTGCAATCTTAAATGCAGCGAAGATTGTAATCGCAATAAAACGATAACGAATTTTTTTTTAGCGATTACTGTTATTTGCAACAGCAGAAGTATCTTTCTGCTGTTCAACAAGTTAATCAATGATCAATAGTGAAATCGTTTGTGATGACGACATCAAACATTCATCAACCTTTCTATCCTAGATGAAGTGACAAGATAAATCTACTACGTTCTGTAACAGAAAAAAGTGTCTCCTGAGGAGGAGGAATACTTTTGAGACACAAATTTAAGTGAGTCATCCGTCACCCCATATCGATCCACTTGCAATCCTGTGTTCCCACATACTCATTTTTTGTTCTGCATTGGAAGTTCTGGCACTTATGAGGGCAAATCAGTGTTCGTTCAGGTAGACCCTAATTGGAATAGTGATGATATACCACTATGGGACTAGAGGTATTGTTTTTGGGTAAGTAAGCTTCGAATTAAAAATGGATCAAAACCAAAGTAAACTTGATTTTAGGTTTTAAACGAAAGTAAGTCGAATGGAATAGGTAAAGTGTGGTTTATATGTCGAATTGAATATTTACTATACAATAGGTTTGTTCGTTGAAGTCCTAGGGTCGCCCTGGGGTCGCCACAAAGTGTTTTTGAGAAACCTTAAGTCGCCCTGAATGTCAAATTGAGTGTTTTTTGAGCCCAATGGTTGACATTGGTTTTCCCTCAACTCGCCCTAGGCTTTTGCTGTGGCGATTTGAATGGCATATATCTTTTTTTAATGACAAGGATGTGTAGTGATTTGTGGCTTAGCGATTTTTGCGGATTGGAAAACCCTGGGGAAGTTCAACGAACGGACCTAATGACTGCTGAGCCAGCACATTGCTTAGTGTTAGAATTTTTAGTTTTGTCACCTTAGTGCAGGACTTGTTGACTGAGTTGCTACTCGCTACATGCGAGCGTTATTAATTTTTGTTAGTATGTTTCTTGATTGTTTTAAATAGTTCAATATTGGAACACAATGAATCAAATTCACTTAAAACAAAAACCAAAAGCAATAACAACATCAAAAACAATAACATCACAGAATGCTCAATTAAGGTAAAAAGGTATGAATAAATATGTACAGCTCTGGAAAAAAATAATAAAATTTGAAAAACAAAAGTTTAATATGACCCATCGTCATACCAGAACACGGTTGTAAGAATAGTATATTCAATTTTTGTTCTTCGATACTCGTACAAAACTATAAATTTTTTATTGCATTTTTATCATTGTTTTTTTTTTTTTTTTTGGAAAATAACTTTTATAATTAAATAGCAAAAATAAATCAGACAAATTCAAGAAAGCTGCAATTGAAACAGACTTCTTAACGTGGACGGTATTCAAAGCTTGCGTTAAATCTAGTTATTTTTGTTTTATTTTATTTATATAAATAATAAGATTATTTGTCAGTCCATATGAAATAATATGCACAACTCAACTAATGTTTATAAGCAGAAATTTAGGTAGAAATATACTTTTTTCTTCTTCTTTTTTTTTATTGGCAAATATATGCGTTTATGTATAAATCGTCACCGAAGAACTAAAATTGAATGATATTGTTTAGTTTTTTATTTAATTTTTAAGTAGATATTTTAATTACTTTTGTAAATGCTTCAATTTAAACTTTTATCATATGAATAATTTTAGGTATTTTTCTTTTATTTATATTTTTATTTCCAAAATCATAAGAGCGTTTCATTTTATTTATTTTTGTCTGTGCCTTTTATTTTCTCTTTTTGTTGCTAAATGTTTTTGCTACTTTTTGTTTTTTTTGTGTGTTATTTTTCACGTAGCAATATTTTAACCAACTCAAGATAGTCCTTTTTTATTAAATAAAAGTGTTTTTTTTTTTTTATTGACTTTCATTATTAGATTTTCGATTTAATAATATTTTAGTTTTATGTTAATATATTTGTACTTTTTTACCAGTTTTGAGGATTAAACAAAAAGTTTAAAACAAAGAGCAAATGTTTATTGGATTTGTGTCTGGCTTAAGTTGGCTAGCTTTTTTGTTTTTATTTGAAATATTTATATACATTGATTTTATTATAAAATATATCTTGAATGTTGTTTCGCTTGTTTGTTTTTAACTTATTTTTGTAGGTATTTTGTTAAGCTTAAGAACAAAAATTGCTTTTTAAAGGAGAAATAACTTATTTATTTATTGTGTTAATAGTAACGTGTTGCTTAAAGAAAATTGGTCGAGATTTCCACAACCATAACTTGGCCAGCGGTTCTTTTGTTTAATTTTTTTTATTCGAAAATATGGGAATATTTTCGTTTGTATTTACACTTCAAATGATTTTTATTTCATTGGGCCATTGGAAAAAAAGAATTGCATAAATGTTGTGTGTTAGCTTTTGTAATAAGAAGATAGGCAAACAGTGAAATTTGTAATTGTATTTATATTATCTGTTAGTTTTGAAGAAATAAGAAAACAAGAAAACAATGAATTGCAGAATTTACAAAAAAGCTTACTAATACGCTGAATGCTTGTACGAACAAACTATTAACATAGCAGAATATAATGTGAATAAATTATTTCCTTTAATATACCTACGATACTTTAATTTTTGTTTTTTTTTTTCCTGAACAAACGATCGCACTTCTGAATGAACAATTAGACGTTATATTGGAAATAAATGTTCTTTCAGATTGTTTGGACAGATATCACAGATATCGCTGAGGTTTGCATCTGGTATATCGTATACCCGAAAGAAGGAGTGCAATGGACATATTTAAACGGAATTTTTTTATTTTTCTTTGATTGCATATTGATTTGATAAAAAAAAAACTGTTTTATAAGACACAAATTGCAGCCAAACTAACCATTTTCAACCAATTGATATAAAACAACTGAAACATTCATAACACAAACACACCGTTAAGTGAGAAACTTAAGATAAATGTTCTTTTAAGTGTAGCTGTTAAACTGAAAGCTGGAAATGTTTTAAAGCTAATAGAGTCCTGATTTTTTTTGCAGAATCATCTGTGCTTAAATCCTTATGTAGTTCGCCTTGTACAGAACAAACTCAATGACTCCAAAGTACTTATCCATAGCTGAATTTTTGTCACGAGATCCTGTTTAAGGGATCTGTTTGATTAAAACTTATGTAAGACCTTACAAATTGCTTCTTTTCTGCAGGCATTAACAAAAACGGAATGTTTTAAAGGGTGGTTCTTATAATTTCAATAGCTGGTATCATTTTATTAGAGGTTTAGGAAACTCGTCTTGTGTTATGATAAAAGGACATAAGACCTATTTGTTTTGGGCATCATATGTTTATTTCATTTTAGTGCAATCGAAGGAGCATCGGGCTACACATAAATCACTTTTTTTTCCTACTTAATGGAAATATTTCATAGTTCTTTCATTACCGATCGCCAATTGATCATAAAAACATTAAAGCAAAGCAGCAGATGAAACAGAAATATATTGAGAGATTACGGAACTATGCCATATTTTAAGGTGTCTGTATACCCACTCACTGCAAATTTAAAATTCCAATCATGAATAAATAAATACAGCCTAACAATCGCATAGACCAGGAGGTCTTGGGCTTTTTCTTAACCACCATTTTTTGAAACATAAATTTTTTCGGTTCCCAACCGTATTTCTCTCGTAGAAATTGACAATTTCTTTTGAAAGACGACCCTATTCACCTTCTTCTTTCTTTACGAAGATACGAGTATCGTGATCTCGAAGGGATCACAGTTCTCCAACTAAGCTGCTTCACAATTGTTATTCACTTTTGGGGTAAGCCGTTGCCACGTCCTTCCGAATGGCTATCCTCGATAAGTTTAAGTTTTTTTTCTCCAGTTTTACAGTTCAACGGAACATGAAAAAAACCGGGTTTTGCCCAAAAAAGCAAGGTTAAGGCGACATTGTAATAAAAAATTACATAAACATGAAACACATATTTTGTTAATAGGAGCATTTATATAGCAGATTATTTAACTTAGAGTTAGCTTCACAATAATTCACTTGAATTTTATTTGGACATTTTGAATAAAACCATAATTTATCTGGACTATAATTAAGCCGAAGCACCGCGGAAATCTTTCAATATCAAAGAGATGACAGAAAAGCCTTACACTCAGCATGTAACGCTTTTCGTTGAAAGTCAACACTACCTTCAATTGGAGGTCCAGCAAGAAGCTGGAACTCAGCTGCCCTCAGAGCAGCCACTCATTGACTGGAACTTGGCAGCATCTGCCAGCCACATCCTCACAGGATGCACTGAAGTCCTGAATCCGATACTATGAATACCTTCCGTCCACAAATGGCGCCTCCAATTCAATAGATCAAAGAACGACCTCGATTTCATGGAGGGCCTAGAAGGGTAATTGCACTGGTATTCCATCTCAACACAACAACTTCTTCATACCTCCCCAGAAATCTTCAGAGGTTTAGAGACGAATCCACAGAGGAAGTTTTTGTACGTGCGAAGAGTTTCAACAGTTTAAAGGGAAATCTTGCGAAAGAAACAAAAACCATGGGGAAAGTACGAAGATTTCGTCTGAGTTAGGTAGTACCTACTTTATTCGACAACACCCAAAGATTAGACAGAAGAAAATTACAAATGAAAATGTATGAATCATATTAAGTATGACTTGCATCGGAAAAATTATAACGATTATCTTTTTTAAGAATGCGTGGCACACTCTTATCTAAAAAGCGAAAAAAAAAAACACTTCGATTAGGGAGACCATATTTAAAATGATGATATAAAAACCCTTTGCACACATTGGTAGATTTGTTTTGAACAATCTCTATGCATTTACTTCAGGAAATAATTGCAAGTGTATAATTTACTGAGTCAGATAGAACGCCACCTATCGTTTACTCGAAATGCGATTACATTATAATTATATTATGTCGAATTTCAAAAGTAAATTTTGAAGAGAAGAGAGAGATCTGCCTATAAATTTATTTTGCTAAGTCTCCAGTTCATTATGAAATTTCTACTCGTGATAACTGCTGGGTAGTGGGTATTGACTGGTTCCTCCAACCAAAAATGACTGAAAGTCTTACTATCGTATTTATAAGAAATAAGGCTGACTAAGCTAACACACCCCTAAGTGACGCACTTTAAATTTATTTTCTTTCACTAAAAGGTCTGTTAGTCTATTGATCCCTAAAATCTCTTTGTAAATACTACTGTTAGTCTTTTTGTCGTATGTGGATTGTATGTGGAACGTGAGTATAATATGATACTAAACTCCATCTAGATCTTTACTCTTGGAAAATAGATTTCCATTCTTAATTTTTCTAATTTGAGATACAAAAATAAAAGTTTTTGTATCTGTATAAACTATTTTTACATCGTTTTCTTGAGATTTCGTGAAGAATCTAAGCTTGTAACGTGGTTAGACTCATTTATTTTTGGTGGTCATTCATTGATCGTGTTTGTTTTAACAGTCGTTCAAAATTTTAAGGATTCTCTATCTCTTTCTATTAATTTATCTATCTCTCTCTCTTCCAGATGTGATATCTTTAGAGGACCAAGAATGAGCCTGCCTGAATTGAAAACTGACATTGAAAGATGCACATCCGATACCCAAAAAAAAAAAAAACACACGGATCAAGGGCTCCGCCGGCAATTTCAGTAAGACTGACTTCTAAGTGAGCAATTCAAATTCGCTTCTTAGATGTGTGCGGATATGAGGTTTGTTCAACCAGCTACTCATCCTTGTATTTAAATAAAGGATCTCAATTACTTTCGGTGTTCGCACCGTCTAAGTTGAGAATTCATAGTTGCAAATTATCAAAACGGCTCAGAATGATATATTCACTGATCACGAACACTGCTAACCAAATTTTAGCAACGACCTTCTCAGTTGAAAAAGCACATTGTGACATTCTGATTCGTTGCAGATATTTTTTGATCGCATCGATCTTTCTTCAAAGAAAAAATGACTTTGGTGCCTGCTTTACTTAGTTGAACCTACTACTGGAGTTGAAACCCGCTTTGAACTATTTTATTCTCGTAGCATGTGGACCTTTGATGACGCTCAATAAACCAGCCATAAAAACCAATATTCAAGTAGTAGACATGCTTCTTTATCAAGGGGCAATTGTTGGTCTACTGAAAGTTTCCTACAAAATGTGACTAATTTTGGTTCATAAACGAAAATTATTACAATTCTTCTGAGCATTGCAAATAAAATGGTGTTGCTTTGAGATTTTAGATTTTTCAATTGAAAGAACATTCACGATATCAAAACATTAGAATCTGACCTTAAAAACTAGTATGAGTACAAAAATAAATCATTCCGCTATGTTATGGTTAGCAAAGATTCATTTGTATCTTTGACAAGAGTCCTTGAAACTCAAAAACATGCATTTTGGATTGCATTTTTTCATAAGCGTTTTTATAAAACAAAAACTAAATAAAATAATATGTATCTTTATACTGTCGACAGAATAGAAGAAAATAAAAATAAAATGTTTTTACATTAGATTTAGTTTAATAGTAAATTATTTGCATCCGAATTGCAACTATGGGATTGCGAGTATTTATTGTTTCCTTTTCTTAGCCAACGCGTTACTAATATTTTTATTTATTTTTTATCCTATTTTTGCTTATTATTTTGCTTAAATTGTAAAAAGAGATATATTTACAACCAACAACCTACAAAACTTTTACCTGGTGGAGGAATTATTGTATTATTTTGATTTAAAAAAGAAAACAAAAAGAAATCACTCTGAATCTATTTATGGTACATAAATACATAGAAAGTAACAAAAAAAGAAAAGAAGTAAATTTTCATAAGATCATGCTGATAAAGTTTATACTATTTTACCCTTTAAACTGATAGATACAAGAAAAATAAAATTGCATCTATGTATTCACCTACTTTGTATTTTAAAAGTTAATTTTTATATTTATTATGTTTTTTAAAGTATTTGCTGGAGTTAAAGCTAAATAAAAAATTTATTATTATTTATGTCAGTAGTATTTGTTCTTTTTTTCTTTTTTATTTATTTTTTTTTTGTTGTAAATAAACCCTCGCGAGAATTAAATAAAGTTAAAGAGTGTGTGAGAAAAGTTTACTGCATGTTTTTTGTTTGGTTTTGTTTTTAGAGGCATTAGTTGCACGTATTAAGTAATTTTAGTTTTATTTTTCTTGTTTAGATTTTTACTTAAAATTATATAAATCATTGTAAGCTATAGTATTTTTATGAACTACATTTGCTGCTTATTTTTTGGATTTGTTTTTTTTTTTCTTTATTTAATTTTTATTATTTCCTTTCTGATTCTTCTAAGATCTTTCCACGGCAGTATTATTTATCTAGCTTTTTGTTTTGATCTAAAATGATGTTCTTTTTTTCTTAGAGTAGTTGTTAGACATAAGGTTTTGTTTTTTTCTTTTTTTTCCTTTTTGATTTTAATTATATAAAAAAAATAAAGTGAAATTCAAATAAAGCAAAATCATAATAAAGGCAGAAATACATATTATGACTAAACGTATTCTCATGTGGCGTGAAAACGTGTTTTTGTTTTTTGTTTTTAATGAGCATCGGATTAAATTTCTGATTTTATGTATTTTAAATATAATTACTCGAATTTTTTAGCAGTTTCACTGTCAGCTAGTTAAAATAGACTGACGTATTTTGGTTTTGTTTGCATATTAAGAACGTACTTTGCGGAATAGCATTGATTTATCAATTCTTGATTTTTTTTTTACTTGTACGAAATAATGAGAGATGAAAAATTTGCTGATTATGATGACCACGTCGCGTCGGTCGTTGAGAGCAATAATTTTACTTAAGGTTTTTGTTTTAACTAAATTCAGCACATTCTTTTTTCTTTTTAAGTTGGTTGAGCTCAGTTTAGTAAGGAAAGTATAACAGTAATAACAATGAAAATGATGTTTTGTGATAATTTTTTGTTTCATATTTTAAATCTAAACTAATATGGATTTTTGATAATTTTTTTTTGTTCCTTTTTCCTAGTTTTGAAGACGTTGACTATTTTTTTTCTTTTTTTTATCTTTTTCATAATAATTTGTTGAAGTTATCTGGAACTGATTATTATCATACTTCTTTAATTTCTTTAAATTTATTTATTAGATAAAACGTAGAGGTGATTTAACGGCGCAATTTATTTATTTATTTATTTTTTTCTTTTGTTTTTAAGTGAATAATGTATTGTATGTTTGAAATGTTTTCGATGTTTTCCTTTTTAGACAGCTTTTGTCGGCTCTGGCATCCAACGAAACATTTCACAAGGCCAAAATATAGCACGTATCGTTTTTTTTACTGAAAGAGAAAATTGTTATTGATTTAAAATATATATTTAGCTATGTGTTATTAGAAAAAAACAGAGGCGTTATGGTGAGCCATAGGCTAAGCATATTCAATTTTAAACTGTTGCAATCAAAGCAAAATATCATAGGCTGCTTCGACACTGTTGGGGAGAATAATTTCCTCTATTATTTAATTTTTTTTGTACACTGCAAGTAGTCATGTGCTGATTGGAGAATAAACAATTTTGCCTCACCATTTAAATAAGAATGTTAAAATATATCTTCAAAGTTATAGTGTGGGTATAATTCACTATTTGCTTTTTTTGTGAGATGCCAAACAATTTGGAAAAGCAAGTTGTTTTAAGGAAAATTCAAGACACTCAAATAAGTGAAATTCGAAACTAAATATGATGTTTTTTTTGGTTATGTAGTATGATGTTATGGACATGAAATGTGTTTGTGATGTGACGTTTGCAATTTAATTATTATTAATTCCTTATACTATTGTGCCAATAAAAATGTATGTGACTTGTTTTAAGTCAGGTATCAGCTTTTAAAAGCTTCCCATTTAAAGCCTTAATTATAAGTAAGAAGCTAGTTTAAATGAAAGCAGTTTCAAGCTCATATATGTATGTACTTACAAACTTGAAATGTCAAAAATTACTCGTTGGCAAGCAGTGTGACTCTGTAAATTGATTTTATTTTATGAGTATTATGGTTTTGAATTGTTATAAAGATATTAATTTGTTCAATCATTTGAATAAAATATGACCAATGCAAATATGTATATAAATCATAATTGATAGTTTAATTTAATTTTTTTATTTTTTTTTATTTTTTTAATTTTATTAAATTTTGACCAATCTTTTCACCACTAGAAATATTGTTTGGATTGCCAATAAGAATGAACATTTGAATGTGCTTATGAATTTTTTTAAGTCAAAACGATAGTATGGTTTAGTTAGATTTTTTATTATAATTTTTGATAGTGTAGATGCAAAATATTAATAAAGTTCTAATCTGTATAAATCGGTCGTACAATAGGTGCGTTGTTGTCGCCCCCCAGCAATCCTATAATCTGCTCAGCAATGCACACCAAGCTAAAAGTGTTCAGTATTGGAGTTTTTGTATTTAGTGGTAAAGTTCATTGCCGAGGTGATCAATAAATTGCTGAGTTGCTACAAAAACTCACCTATTAGAGAATCAATTTTCTATTGTTTAAAAAAAAGACACTATTTTGTTAATATGGCTGTATATTCTGGGAAATTCGTCAGTTATAAAAAAGAAAAGAAAGACACAGATGCTTCTATCATTGACATTCGTCGATACAAAATGCAAGTAATTCTACGAAGTGTAACGTTGTGACATCACGAAGTCGTTCCAACATTCAACGTCGAACTGCTAGAATGCTACATTTTGTAACTTCTCCCAACCTTGGGAAATATTTCAACAGCCCAGAAAATTGTTGTTGCTCAGATGTATTTTGTTCATTCTTTTGATATTCCTTCCATAAAAATTTTCTGAACAACTAACTATTGATTTTGAATTCACTTCAGAATAACAGGGCCGTGGTGTAGTGGTAAGCTCATCTGTTTGTTACATGGCTTGAATTCATGCTTTGCGTCATAACCGTCAGATCAACAATTGAGTGTTTAGTGGAAAAATTTGAAACCACAGATAGAGTGCAAAAGGCTTCCGCGCCAGTGAGAAAAGGAAGTGCCCGTAGTGTCGAGAGTATAACTGCCGCTGAGGCTTCAGTTGCACAAAACCCAAATGTGTCTCTCGCACGTCGTTCTTAAGCGTTGGGCATCTCTGTGACCTCGTTGTGGCGAATTTCGTGAAAAAATCTTGGCCTACATTCTTACAAGATTAAATTGAAGCCAGAACTGAAGCCGCCTGACCACCAGAAGCGTCGTATGTTCGTGAATTGGACTGAGCAACAATTTGAAAATGAATCGGATTTTCATCGAAAAATCATCTTCAGCGATGAGGCTCATTTCTGGCTGAATGGCTTCGTCTATAAACAAATATGCGGCATTGGTCAGGCAGCAATGCACACGTTTTCCATGAGTCATTATTGCATCCCAAAAAAGTCATGGTTTGGTGAGGTTTATGGGCCGGCGGCGTCATCGTACTTTTTACGTGATGATCAAGACCGGCACGCTACTGTGGATGGGAATCGCTACCGTTCAATGAAAACCGAAAATTTTTGGCCCCAAATTGAATGATATGGAATTGGAGGACATGTGATGGTGCCAACAGGACGGCGCCACAACCCACACAGCGAGTTTCACAATCAATTTACTGGAAACCATGTTTGGAGAACGTGATATCTCACGAAATGGTCCAGTCGCTTGGCCGCATCGGTCGTGCAATTTGACGCCGTTAGACTATTTTCTGTGGGGCAACGTCAAGCCAATGGTCTATGCCAACAAGCCAGCGACGATTGATGAACTTCGTATGAATATCGAACGTGAAATTGCAGCAGTATCGGCCGATTTATGCTTGAAAACCGTCGAAAATTGGGTTCAGCGTCTAGATTTCTGCAAGCGCGCTCGTGGTGGCCATGCACAAGAAATCATACATACCTACTGGCATTGAACGTACTTTCACAGGAATAAAGAATTTCATTGATATCCAAAACCATTTTTGTTTTATTTAAAGAAACTTTTGTTGAGCTCTTATTTAAAACCGATACATGTTTGAACAATAATATTTTGTAATTTTCCCCATGGCAAAACATTCATTAAAACTGAACTTACATGCAAATAAGTAAGGGCATGTAGAAAAATATTTGTTTTTGGGGTGACCGCGATTCTGCCTTCAAAAATTATGTCAAACAAAAAATTGAAAAATTATACTTTTGGCGACCATTTGAAAAAAGAATTTCGAGTATCACAAAAAATTGGACTTTTAATCGGCTATAAAAACGGTTCTATTGAGCGAAAATAATAACCTATTAACTACTTTGTATTTGTATCAAAATTAACTGTACAAAGTTTGAAAATGATGTGTTGAACCGTTTTGGAGTTATCGCGGTCACCTACTTCAAAAAATTGGTTTTGAGATAATCATTACTACTTTATATATTGCTGTTTTTTTTTAGGTTATAAACGCAATTGTAAACACGACTACGTAAAAGTACTGCCGTTAACCGTCACCACTATATACAATATGCTGCCTACATCTGCTTGCTAAAAGTTGTCGGTAAGCATTGTAGTACCGTGTTCACTCACCAAGTGGCACTGACTCGAACGAAAGGCGCCAATTTGATCGATTTAAAGGTTTAAAGAGATATCTTCCGTATGTTTTACTTTAATTTACGTATATATTTTTTTATAAATCTATTTTTTCGACCTTCCAAGTGCGACAGTGCCTTTAAAACTGAAAGGTGAATTTTCAATCGTAGAATCAATTAGTTTTCAAGGATATCTTCAAAGCATTTCCTGGCTCATTTCTTATTTTGCTTTTTTCACAAACACCAATTTGAGCGAAATACCCGACTTGGTAGAAATGCGATTTTTACTTTGCCCCAATTTTACATGATTTCGGGGGTAGCGTCAAATAAAGAGACTCATATTCTAGTCACACTGCCCTTATGTGGAGTGCTTTACCCCACTTCACTTTAAGTTTGCGTTGCGATTCACAAAAATTCAAAAGCAATGTGCATCGGTGTCTCCTATCAAATCCTCTAGTATTTTCCTAAATAAACGCACTGTGGTACCCGTGGCGGGATGGTTAGCATAACTGCCTGTTAAACCAGAGGTTCGGGTTCGAACCCCAACAGAGGCAAAAATGATTTGGCACGGGTGTGGCCTTTCTCGAGGAATTGGCAATTTATCCATTAATAATTTCATTACCACGAAAAGCGCTTTGTCGATTAACCTTTCGGAACCGGCAGAAAATTTTTGGTCCAAAACTGTGAGAAACCCAAACATTTTTATTGCAACTACAGGCAAAAACGCAATGATCACTATTTTGATACCAACTGACAATTGATTGGGTTCATTGCTATAGGACATTATTCAATAGATAATTTCTACACATTATTGCTGGATACTCCCATTACAGACTGATTTATAGGATTGCAAAGTTTGTGAATGCTTTCTCCCCCAGAAACGTAAAAAAAGAGTTGTAAAAACTATGCAGTTTAAAAAATCATGTGGTCTTTTACGATAATTCATTTGTTCTTTATTGCGATGACAGTGAAAGTGATTTTCATCATGCTCTTCATGTAGCTCTTCTAGACTAAAGAAGCATGCTATCTAGGATTACTCCAAGAGACTCCGTTTGAAAAGGGGATGCTGACGACTTTAAGTGTTAGTTGAGTCAGACCAGTCAATTTTCTGCGCCTCGTGAAGAGAACAACTTCAGTTCTAAGATAGTCGATCTTAGAAGAAGAAATCACAGAAGAAGAAATAGAACTCCACCTTCTAGACAGCCCTTATTTACACCTGAAGCAACATACTGTCTACATCCAAACTCTCTAAACACCACGTTCTCTGGCAGCATTGCAAATACCCTCAACCATACATTGGCGAGGTCACTAGTGAACACACTACTCGCATTAAAAATACCGACTCTCACAAAAAAACCTATCGTTATAGTTACGTTGCGATTAAATTCCAAGATACTCGCTGTCATTTACGACTGCTTTTGGCGGATAGTTTTGTTATCGTTCTGACATTTTCATTCATCTCACGTTTTTTAACTCGTAATACGGGCCCTAGAACGATACCTACGTTGGCATGCGTGATGAATTGAATTTAACTTTGGTATAAATCTGATCTCTTGATTTTGGTAAAATTGTTAGTTTGTTTGGTGATTTTGGTTAAACGATATTTTTGTAAGCCATGTCCTCAAAAACTTGCTTGATAGTTACGAGTTAGATCTATTAACTCATAATTGTCGACGTTGGGTTCTTCAATATCTAGATTTTGGATGAGAGTCGTCTACCAGTGATCACACATCCACTTTTTTGTTGAATGTTTTAAATTTTAGTTTTTCCCATTCCAAGTAATTTTTGATGTAAAATAAAACTTACCCAGTAGTCAAACATCGGTTTCGATACTGACTGCTAATGCACTATTATGCCGTAACGTTAAGTTATTACTCCCAAGTGGCTGCTTAAAACCATTTTGTTGGTTTATCTGTTGTTGCTTATCGATCGACTGTTGCGCTCCTAAAAATGGAGCTTGACGTCCAGGATGTTCAGTCAGTCCCGGCGTTGAATCCACACCATCGTCTAAATCCATCATATCCGATGAGGATTCAGACAGCGATGATTTTTTTAAGTGTTGGCCTAAGCGAAATACAAAAAAGAAAAGTTAAATACAAAATGGAAAATACAATCGGTCTACTTTCTACCTAATGTACCAGGTAAGTATGGGCAACTAGTAACATGGTTGAAGTTTTGGCTCTGCATCTCCTCCTGATCCGTTTCCCTATGATAGAAGTAATTGAAGTTACTGACGATGACTGGTACTGGAAGTGCGATTGTCAATACACCAGCAATGGCACATAGTGATCCCACAATTTTTCCCCAAACGCCGACCGGTCTATATAATTGTATCAAGTAGAAAATAAGAAAAAAACGCCATAAATATTACACACAATCCATTATTTAACATTTCACTTAATCGAATTGATTTAAAACTATGAATAACGAAAAATATGTTAATTTATTTTAATAAACAGCCAACAAAATGAATATATTAAACGACAAGATAGATGGGTTGATGCTTTTACGATGATAACAACACCAATTTATACAGAAGTGATGCGCCGTCATAAAAAAGACAGTTAAAATTCTTGTTGGAATGCACAAAGTATTATAGAAGAAGGATGATTGGAATAGAAACACACATATAAAGATGAGATTCAAAAACAATATAATATATATAAACGTATATGTATAAGTTAAAAAAAGAAAAACAAAACAAAAAGGTCAAAACAAGGCAAGTTTCTCAAAGATCCGAATGCACAATTCTTGCAAAAAAGCCACATGCTTTGCATCATAGTTTTTGGGTTCATGCAGAAAAAAAAGTTTTTTTTTTTTTTAATATTCAAAAAAGCCATGTTTAATAAAACTAAAAAAAAAAACATATTTGAACAAAAAAAAAAAAAAAAACAAATTCTTTATCAAAATAATCATAAGTCATAATTTGAAAAAAAGAAACGAGATGCAATAACTAACAATTTAATTAATCAACTATTATAAGTATTTTTCGTTATACGATATTTCGAAAATTAAAAGTGATGTGCCCTGCTGATATAAGAATAGTTGCCCCACTACCACACCCAGTGTAATGTTTAATAAAAATGATATATATTTTTTTTAAATTGAAAAGAAGACTTTAAAATGAGGAAAAAAAGATACTGTTGTTTACTATTGAAAAATGCACTATGAAAAATCTAAACCTGATCGAGTGTTATGTTTTAAATTTTATTTTTAATTTTTATTTTTTACTGTCATGAGGAAAAAATCAAGAAAAGTGTGTGATTTATGAATACGTTTGTTTGAGTGTTCTTTTAAAACAAACAATGCAGTGTGTGTATTTATGGTTTGTTTTCTTTTTTCTCTTAAATTTATAAAGTGAGCATTATGTATTTTTTGTTTTTTAATTTTTTACTTTAATGATTTTCGAAGTTGTGAGAATGTGTTTATATTTGAATTTTAGTGAAACCATGCAGTATGGCATTGTGATAGTTTATATGTAAGAAGTTGGTTTTTTTTATTGTTAAAATGAAAAGAATTATACAAAAGAAGAGTTTTTTTAAAGAAAAAAAACCATCATAGTTTTTTTTTCCTTTTTAAAAAGGCAATGAGTTTTTAAAAACGCGGCTCAGTCAGAAAGTTAAGCATTGAGAAAAACTTTGTGAAAGAAGAAACTTTTTAGATATTTGTCTTAAAAAAACATTTTCAAATAAAATTGCGTTATTGCCAAGCAGTTAAGGACCAAAGAAAACGTTTGATATTCTTTTTAAATTTACGATTGACTATGATAGTTTTTTCTTCTTCAGGCTTAATCAATCCTACACCTTTAACAGAATATAGTCGTTTTAATAAGTTTTATTATTTTTGTATTTGATATTTCTTATCGTAGTACCTAACTGGAGTTTCCTACAATCGATAAATTGTTTTATTTTTTTATTTTTTTTTAAATCTAATTTAAATAATTATATTATAATATTTTCTTTAGTTTAAGGTGTTGTGCATTTTGCTTTATACAGCTTTTGAATAGAACACACGTTCTTAAGTAAAATGGATGCCATAACGGAATTCACTACAATTATTTCTCAATTTAAGCTACTGATAGTGGTTTTGAGTTTTTTTTTATGAACAATCCTTACACAATCCACACCAATCTTTTGTTTGGTGACTATTTGCTTCCTTTAAGACATTTCCTTACAGACTTAATGAAAGCATTAAGTTCTGATTGGATATTTGTAAAAGGCCTTAGACTTCTTTCGTCTTAGGTGGCACAATCAAGTGGATGTAGACCTCAACCGACTTAGAGTGCAAAACTGGAGAGAGCTCGCCCGAAATCGAAGTCGTTATAGAATGATGTTGGTTGAGGCCCAGGTTCACCCCGAACTGTAATGCCCACCTAAGTAAGTAAGTAAGTTTAGACTTCCTTATGAAAGCTGCGTTCTTTTGACTTCCACAAGAACTTTGTATACAAGCTATATGAAAGGAAAGATATGTAGAAGATTTTATTTTTTGAACTCCTCATCACTTACTTTGACAGGCCAGATAAATTTGTTTTTAAATTACCGTAAAAAAGCTTTTGCAGCACTATACGCCTATTGCAACAAGCTATAGCTTCTCAAATTGACCTAAGTAAGACCTATCTTATAAGGGATCGCTAAGTAATCAGCCAGAGAAAATACATGGATCGTTCATAAATACTGTCCTTGCAAAAAAATATTTTACATACAAGATCTTGTGTTACACATTACAGTATGGGGGATATTTTTCTCGCAATGATTTATTGATACTAGTTTTTCGGATACAAATAAGACTTAAGCCATAGCTATGTGGTAACAGAACGGTTAGATTAAAATGGCTCTCAATGATACACTCAAACCAATATTAAGTTGGTTGTAATACCATATTAAAGACTGGAAGGAATGCTTAATTTGAGTGAACCTTTTGGAACTTTTAATAAAGCGGTAGAGGTTTAAAGTTTTTGATTGCTTGGATCGCCGAAGAATATATGTATTTAATTTTGGTTTGGGGCAAAACCCAAATTTATTAAGCCTAATACAAGCTATTAACTTACAAACTAAAAAACTTAATAGCTAAGACTTACTAACTAGTTGGACGGCTTAGGAGACGAAGTTTTAGGCAGGGAGTACTCATATTGAAGTCGAAACAAGAGAAGTGAGAGTTAACATTCCTCAGCATTCGGGAGATGGGTTCATTGGAGCCGTAAGGGGTTTGATGGGTGGGAAGATAGAAGAGACGGGGATTCCGGGTGTTACGAGGGTTAGTATTTAGAAAAATGGAGTCGTTAAAGGGTGGACAGTCAATGGTACCTGTGAAGATTCGGTGAATGAAGAGAAAGTCAGATATTTCTCTTCGATCTTTCAGCGTATTGAAGTTGAGGAGTTTGATTCGGTCTTAATAAGGAGGTAATATCAGAGGATTACTCCAACTTAGACCTCGAAGAGTAAATCGGAGGAAACGGCGTTGAATGCTCTCAATTCTGGCAATGTGCACTTGTTGGAAAGGTGACCAGACTTGACAAGCGTATTCAAAAAGCGGACGAACAAATGAAATGTAAAGGGTTCGGGTTACGTAGGGGTCAGCAAATTCTTTGGACCATCGTTTCACGAAGCCAAGTGCTGAATTAGCCTTAATGATTATATCGTCGATATGCTTGAGGAAATTCAGCTCACGGTCGCAAATAATCCCAAGGTCCCGGATCACCTCAACGGTGGAAATGATTTGACCGTTTAGAAGATAGAGACGGGGAGAAGGTTTGATGCGTTTACGTGAGAAGGTTATTGATTGGCACTTCGAAACATTTAGTTCCAGGCAGTTTTTTGAGCACCATATTGAAAAATTGTCGACGTCATGTTGACTCGGTAAAACTTAGTATAGTCTTAGTATCGAGAGAGATAGAGGAGTGTTTGATGATCATTTCAATGTCGTTAATACTGAGAATGAAGAGGAGAGGGCCCAAATGGCTGCCTTGGGGAACACCGGATGTAGCTAGAAAGCGGCTGGATAAGGTGGATCTGAACCAAACGCTGTCTAAACTGTTTTCTAAATAAGAAGAAATCCATCTCAACAGAATAGGTTCAAAGCCGAGGGTGGAAAGTTTAAAAAGAATAAGTTTGTGAGAGATTTTATCGAAAGCTTTACTAAAGTCAGTTGAAATTACATCGCTCTCCTTTCCATTCTCCAAGGCTGAGAGGGAAAATGAGACAAAGTCAACGAGGTTTGTTGTTGTTGACCTGCCTTTGAGGAACCCGTGTTGTCTAGGGGAAATGAGAGATTTGCAACGAAAACTTAAGTTTTCATATAATATGCTTTCAAAAATTTTTGGTATATGTGATAGTTTAGCGATGGGACGATAATTTTTCATTTGTTATAAACGCCGTTTTCCAAGCTTGGGGGAAAACTCCAAGGGATATGGACAAGTTAAAGATTTTTGAGAGGGGAAGGGGAAGAGTTGAGGACCACTTCTTAAGAAATATGGCAGGTATACCATCGGGGCCAGAAATATACTCATCATTTAGAAGATGATTTAACTTTTCTTCAATTAGATAGGAGTCAAAGAAACGTTGAAGGAATGGATCAAAAGAAAAATTCGGTAAAAACGAGAAATAATCTGAATCAGGAACAAAAGAATCATCCGTGAAAGACTGTTTGAAGTAACTTGCGAAATAGTTTGCTACGGCGAGTGCATCAGATGAGGTTTCGTTTTTGAAGGAAAGACAGATTGGGAATTTCTGTGCACAAAGTAAAAAAAAGCATATTCGACAATGACACCGAATACAGAAGTTTAGGAATAGGAAGTGCATTGTTCGTTTCAGATCCAGGGGCCAAATTACCGCACACGTGATCGAGTAATACGTGACTGAATCATATGTTTTTGGCATTACTTCTCACGATATTGATCACTTAAGTATCACCATTTGACATTCTTTCAACAGTATTTGAAGTAATGGAAGTCGATAAATGAACTACAGACTGATGTTGTGTAATAAAGAGCTAATTTTGAAAGAAAAATATTACTAACTCACTCGATCACTGATGCGGTAATTCGGCTCCTGGTTTGGTCAGATCTCTCAAGTGGTGTCTCTCAATTATACCTACTGTTTTTTTTAAATTGATTTAGTTTGTGTTTGCTCTAACGATTTGTATCCCTATGTCATACCAAGATGTAAGCGCTGATTAAAAGGACACTTTAATCAGATGAACGGAATAAGCAGCCTTAGGTTTTTGCCTGCTTCAAAGTAGATAGCTGTTGCCTTCAAACATCTAAAATATCGAACAACAAGTTCACACGAATACTCTATACTTATTGGCAAAAAGTTGGAATCATGTGGAAAGACGAACATTTACAATTTTCCCATCTGATGCTGTCAAAGAATTGGCCTTCTGGTCAAGTCTTTATTTGACAAATAAAGGAAACTACAATTTTCGACTATTCGAAAGTTATTTTGGATTCTTATTTTTTATGCCAATGAGAATGGAAGAAGAATCAAATTTCAGTTCTGCAAAATTTGCGGAGAAAGAACTTTAGGCATTCAAATGTCTGTTCAAAGTCCTTATCAAAGAACCCCTTAAAAGTTTTTCAAGTATATTATCTCTTATTGTATTTTTTAGGCTGACGAGAAAATACAGCCAGGGTTGTAAAAGAGTGGATTTAATTCACAAGCTAGTTTGAGAATTATGAATCGAAAAATATTAAATTCACAAGCTAGCTTATGAGTTTATTGTGAATTAGAAAAAAATCAATTCACAACCTAGCTTTTGAATTGAATCTTTCTCTATTCTTAATTCACAAAGCTTGCGAATTGAATATTTCTCAATTCATAATTCTCAAATTAGCTTATGAATTGAATGTTGATTAATTCGTAATGCACAAGCTAGCTTGTGAATTGAATATTTTTCAATTCTGAAGCTTATTATAAGCTTATACGTAGCTTGCGGATTTTTTAAATCATAAACTCACTACCATGAATATGAATACAGCAAACAAGATCAATATTAAGAAGATTCTTATTTAAAACTAAAAATAATTTTTATGATATTTTGTATAATTTTGTTGCCTTTGCTTCATTGTGATCTTCCCTAACAAGAAATCTTTCATGCAAGAAAATTGAAACGGCACTTGGAAAACGGAAAACTTAAGTCACTTATGTTAGTTCTATCAACCGAAAAGAAACGGCTAAAAGCTTCTGGAAGCATCCTTAACAGGTGCAAAAAGATTGCTTTCATGATTCTGCGATGTGACAGTCACTTCTCGATTTGAACTGAAAATTCACTCAAGACGCACTTAAATTTTCTTTTGTTGAAATGAAAATTTTTCTTACGGAATCCTTTTTATCAGCCATAGGTTTGAATCACACAAGGAACACACGTTAAACTGAGCAGAAACTATTTAAGGTGTTTCATTGATTTTACAAATGAGTGCCTTCCCGAGTGAAGCCAATAGAGGGCGACATTACAAATAATGCCTTTAAATGAGCCTTTGCACCGGCACTAACTTGACTTAAATGACTTTGCATCATTTAAGTTCAATTTAATCCCACACTTTCCTAAGAGTCACTTTAAATTAAAATACTTTTACACCACATGAAACCTTGCTGCCTTTGCGGTGTTGAGCAGAACTCAAAAACTAACACGTGGATTTAATATCGGGTTTAAAAAATGAGCAAAATAAGTGGGTTGCGATCCCTCAAGACAATTTTAGGTCAATCTGAAATAAGGGCTTCCTCTTTTTATGCATTAATTATGAAGCTATACACATCTGCTGTGTATATAAACAAAAGAAGTCAAGGTTCACTCCACTGTACAGGTAATCTGAAGCAAAACCACTAATCAGTTTAGAAAATAACTTTGCTTTACTAAATATAATTTTATTTGATTAAATAAGAGATTTAATTGCTGTTAACTGTAAATGCCTTTCGATTGTTGCTTTTAAATATGCGCTTGTTCATATTAAAAAATATGGGCCCGAAAATAAGTTCTTCATTGAAGCCAATAGTCGAGTCTCCTGAAAACGGAGAAGGAGCGTTTGCTAATAGCCACAAAATCTTTGTATTCAATCAAAAGTTAAATTTTTTTATTGTAAAGAGCTCTTTGCCTTTTGCTGACATGTTAAAATAAAAATAACAACGTTATAATGAACTAAGCAAGTTAAACGCAACCTATAAACGAAGTCAAATGGCTTAGATTGTTATTATTTTTTTTTTTTTATTTAAAATTAATTTGCTTTTTATGACAAAAAAAAATTATGAGTTTGTTTTAAAAAATGAAAGCTTAAATGTGATGGAGATTGAAAGCTCAAGTAATGTTCTATAGTAACGAGCCATGCTTATATTTTGAACGATTTTCGAAGTACTACTTATTTAATAAGTAAATAAAGTTTTTTTTAAAAAATAACTCCTTGAATGAAAACACTACTTGTCAAATAAAGTTATGGTTTACAATTTCTCTTTCAGTTACTTTTTTTTTTTTTACTAAACCACTACAAAATCCTGTAATATAAATTTAAAAAATGTTATATCACCAATATTTAGTGTTTTTAAATGTACATCTGGGAAAACTTGACAGAAAAAGTTTTTATGAGTTCCAATACCATAATACATTCCATTGAAGAGAACGAAATCTATAGCGTCCAAATAGTAAAGCTATTATATATTTCTTAATAAATTTTTTTTTATATTTAGCTTAGTATTTAAACCTAATAAATAAATTTTATAAATAGAGGAGCTACATTTAAATATCAAGTAAGTTATTAAGATATTTGTTTGAATTAAAGCTATTTTATAACATTTTTGAGCGTGATTTAAAAGGAAAACTAGCAAAAATTTGTCATAAAAGGACATCCTCAAATAAAATTTGTTTATTGGTGTGAGCTGAAAAATTGATTTACTATTTGTAATAAATGTTCTCAGGTTGAATCAACTTCTTAAAAATATAAAAAGAAAACAAATTAGAGTTTTTATTTAGAGTTCAAGTTATTGAAGTAGGACTTCACCCAATCACCCAATGCTACATTTTAGTCTTCAACCATTTAAAAACTTCACAAAGAAATTTTATCACTTTTTCCACAAACAAGTGTTTTAATAAAAGATTACAATTGGCTTTCGATTTAAATTTTTAAGGAAAAGTTTCTTTCAATTTAGTTTTGACTAATTGACTAAATATTATTTAAGGCCCTTACTTTTTTTTTGTATCATTTATCAATGCTTTTTTAGTTGTAAAAAAGAGAGAAATGAAGATAAACCTCATTTCATACAACAATATAAAAATATAAAACTAATAATATATATTATTACAATTGGGCTGTCAACAACTAACTAACAAGCCGGGTAGTTTAGATCTGACAGATGTCGAATGGTCGAATGTGATTAATGTCGAATTTTTTCGAGGTCTGGAGTTCAAGTCTAACAAGGTGAATGCTAATCATATGCGACTATTCGACATCTATCAGATCCAACCTATCAAGCTTGATGTTTTGGAAGTGGTAGCAACTGTGTAGAACGTTTCATTTTTTGATATAAAATTTTCATCAAATATACGTCGCCGTCGTCTGACCGACTCCAAAGACATCAAAAATCCTTGAAAACCACAAAAAATAAGTTGGATTGGCTTTTCAGACTTACATAAGTCTGTCCAATGAACATCCACAATGCTCATTTTACCAAAATGTCAGAAAAACACCAGAATAATAGACCCGAAAATGTTTATAAAAAAAAAGTTTTAAATCCGCGACTGCAATTTCACTAACTTATATATATAGCTTTTTTTAGGTTTTAGTACGTTATTTATCTAAGTCATTTAAATCTTTATTTTCAATGAACCGTTTAATCAGTTCACCATTTTGTACGAGGACCATATCGGATTTCCATTTTATTTTCATACAAAACTGTATTTTGCAAACCAAACCATATGGAAGATGAAGTTAAAAATGTAATAACCGCCATTTTAGAGCGGCCATGTTCAATTACGTTGAATGATTTCAAAATGTGTCAAATTTTATTGACATCATTCACGATACTTAGCAAATGGCTTAAAATCTGTCGCCCATAAATAGAACCCCCAATTTATGGCAACCAAAGCGATGTTGATATAATTTCTGTCTATTTTAACTAATTGGCAAAATTGGCGGTTTGCCATCAATATTGTTCAACGAACACGTATTGAAAATATGAGAGATACCCACACAGGGTGAGCACAATGGTTCATATCCGCTCTAGCAAGATGTTAGGAATAAGCTCACTTTAATGCACTGGTGTTAGCTAATAATAATTTATTCGTCGGGAATTTTAACGTTTTGGATGGACAAAAAACTTTTTTTTTACAATTATTCAAAAGGTGTTTTTTGATGGATTAATTTGTTTTCTACAGAAAACGTCTTAAAATTGCATTAAAATTTTGCTTCGTTTTCGAAGTATATTGAAAAATGGAATGAAGATGGTTTAGAACCCATATCTCCGATTTACACCCTCTTATTTAATAGCGCTTTCGGTTTTTTCTCCAAAATTAGGCCATTAATCGATTCATGTAATAAAAATCCGCCCTTTTTCGAGTTCCTTTATATGCCTTTTCTTACGACATAATCAATTGACTATAAAGTAGTGCAAAAAGATAGAGCCGTTTAAGGCAAATGATGGGAGTGCGGCTCCATATGCGACTGCGGCTCATTTGTGCTTACCTTATTGATAACGATGCAACTTATAGCCCGATTCTGACTGACTTAACTGACACCTGAAAAATCACAACGTTCCAGTGAAGTCAAAACTGAGATGTGATTTTTATGACGTCACAACTTTATGTCTGTTAGAGGCCTCTCGCTTTTGAGCAGAATCGGGCTGAGAGTGTCATCTATAAATTCAATATTTGACTAAACTACCTGTACTTCTTACTACTTATATTTATTTCTAGTAATAATTCGTTTTTCGTTTTTTTGTTGTTGCAAATAGTGCTGGGCTACCTAGTGATTATTTCCAAAATAAAGTGCTCCTATAAAATAATTCGATAATTTTATAAAATAAATTAATCCTCCTACTGATCAACAAACAAATTCCATTAAAATGCCAAAGAGAAGAATTCCCTTTTGCATTTTAAAGAATTTTTTTACTTATTTATGTCTTAAAATTACAGTCACCCTGTGTCCCATTTTCAATAAATGTGACATCAAAGAGTATGCAACACTTTGTGCTACTATTTATATTGTACTCGACGCTACGACTATAAGAATATAGTAAATCAAATACATACACATTTCAATAGCTGTTCGTTTTTGCTTATACTTTTTGTGCACACTATGTACTTATTAAAACGCTCATATAATGTCAAGCAAGATATTTGTGTGTCAAAACAAAAAGTAAATAAAATTTGTAAGTGTCGTTATTTGGATTGTCTTTTAGTTGAATATTGAATGAGTAAAATTCAAAGTGTAGGTTTCCCTGTAGGTATGTAGGTTGAAAAAAAATTAAAAATTAAAAATAAACTTAAACCAGAAACAAAGAATGAAAAATAGATAATTAAACTTAACAAAACATTTCGTTATTTTAAAAATGGAAGTAGTAGGTTATTATGAAGAAGACAGATATGTAAAAAAAAAAATTAAATTAACTTTTCAGCACTTCTATTGTATGTAGTTCGAAATTTGTAAGATTAAATCGTGAAATATGCAAAATTGTTTACTAAAATGTAAAAAATTTTGTAAAGATAAGATGAAGACAAAATGGAATGTTACAATTTTTTGATTTGTTTTCTTTTTTTTTTAATCAATAATTTATTAAAGATTTTCGTTGTGGTACTAAAAAAAATGTTTGTTAAGATATGATGAAGACAAAATGGAATTAAAACGAAACTAATTAAAAAAATGAGAAGTTAGAATTAAAAAATAAATAAGGAAAAGTTAAAAACATTATTTGTTTTTGTTTGCATACGTCATGTCACCATATCCAACAGTAGTCATGGTAACGACAGCCCACCAAAATGCGTCTGGTATAGACTTGAAGAAGGAATTTTCGCTTCCAGCTTCCGCAAAATAAACAGCCGATGAGAAGAGTACAACGCCTAAAATAAATTAAATTCGATTTTGTGGGTTTGTTTCTTCTGTTTTCTTTTTTTCTTATTATGTTTTTTTTTTGTTTTTTGTTTTGCATTGAATTTAAAAGTAGTTTTTTTTTTTGTTCATTTCTAAACATACATAATTCTAAATCACACGGCGTTATAATGCTCTATTAATTTTATTGGTTTCTCTTAATGGGTTACCATGGGCACCCATGTCTTCGCAAAAGAACACTCTGGGGTTATTATTTTATTTGTAAAACGAACAAAAAGAAATTCTAAAACAGGTCTCCTAGGATTTATTGTTAAAAAGGAATAAATTCTTAACTTTAAAAAATAAATACAAAGCAAAGTTACTCTATCTTTGAATCCTATCGCAGAAAAAAGAAAAAAAAAAACACGAAACAAATTAAAATTAACACAAAAAAAGTAAAATAAATAAAAAACAAAACTAAAACAACACAACAAAAATAATAAAATAAATAAAACAAAACATAAATGCAGTTTAAGGAAAGAAGAATCAATATACACAAATGTATATATTTATATATTTATATTTAATAGAAAGACTTCAAAAATTACGGGAGAGTAAAGAAGAGATTCATAACAAAACACATTAACACAATACGACGTGACCAATTTACACACGGATTCTTTGTTTTTTTTTTGTTAACAACGACTCTTTTTTTTGTCAATATTACAAATACGTTTATACGAAATATCGAGAAATAATTTTGTTTTTTGTAAATAAATAGAAAAATTGATTTTACAACAATTTGTGTATTTAAGCTTTGTACTTCGTTTAAATTATATTTATGTAATGTAATATTTATTCATATTAGAACTTTTAACGAAGAAATTGAGTCTGTTTGTACCTCATGTCACCATATCCAACTGTGGTCATTGTGACCACAGCCCACCAAAATGCATCTGGTATTGATTTGAAGAAGGACATTTCGGCGCCAGCCTCCGCAAAATATACGGCCGATGAGAATAATACGACGCCTTGTTTTGTGTGAGGAAATTTTGATTTATTAGTATCAATGGTTTTTCGATTTGCACACAATTTTTTTTGTTTTTTTTTTGTTTTTTTTTTTTTAATATTAAATTTTGATTACTTAGACTATTTACTGTAGAAGCCTAAATAATTAAGCAATGCACTTAAAATCATTGTCAGATAATCACAGTTGTTTGTAGGTACACATTTTGGATAGAAGTTTGGACTAATTGCATAAAGGAGGTAATTCTAGGTTCTACACGTTTAAATTAAAAAAAATATATATAAACACAAATTACAAAAATAAAATGATAACATTTTTTCGTTGGAGAAAAATCGCTGTGGCTAAATATTCAAACAGTTGATTTGGGTAATTAAAATAAAAATATTCGTATCAATTATTTTCTATGGTGTTGGTTAGGAAAATAGATTTTCATTTTACTGAGTAAAAATATTGAGCAAGGAGGTATATTTGTAATATGAAAATTACAACGCAAGGAATATATCGGCACAAAAGAACACGGAGGAGAAGGGAGGTCATAGGTCAATACCCTAGTTTGCAGTACAGTAGACGCTCGATATAGTGAAGTAATAAAAACCAGCCATTTTCACTATTTGGAGACTGTTCACTATTTCGAGCGGGAGGTTCGAAACGCTTTCCAAAGCTAAATTTGATCAAAAATCCACATTTTGTTCAGTGTGAAGATAATTATATTTATTTAATCTATAAACAAACACTTTAATCAAGTTGACTGCTAAAAACAAAAACAATTCTAAATACATCATCACTATATGAAAAGTATAAAACAAAGTCGTTTTTTCTGTCCCTATGTCACTATGCATTCTTAAATTTTTAAAACTACGCAACGGATTTTGATGCGTTTTTTTTTTTTTTCAATGAATAGAGTGATTCAAGAAGAAGGTTTATATGTATTAAACATACATTTGATAGCAGAGAAAAGCCGAGAAATTTAAAGATTTGTAATGCGATGTCGTAACAACATATTTTTCTGCGCTTGCATTGCAAACGCTGGCTAAATCTTACGAGATTGAACAAATTTATGAACTACGGAATTGTATATCTTAAAAAGATGAATCAAAAGTTCACGGCAGTATGTGCTTATCTTTTAAGGATAACCCACAGTAACCATTTTCATCTTTTACATATTACAAAATAAATATGTGTTATTTACCAAGCTATTTTAAACGATACAGTATCATTCCTTATCCTATTTAATACATTACAGTATGTGATTTAAATGAATATTTTCGAAGATATTACAGACTTAAAAATTGCGGGACGTAGCGTTTGCTTTTTTGTTATTTTATACCCGCGCGAAGCCATAGCGGACCGCTGTGTTGTTATATACAACGTTCACAGTTTTTCTGTAGTGAATTTAGTATCAACACTGTACCCGTGCGAGGCGGGGGCGAGTCGCTAGTACTCATGTAAAATAATATAAAACAAAAAAATTTTAACTCATAAAAAACGAAAAATTTACATTAATGTACATAAATATAACATGTACAAATTAGCATCATTTTCACAATAACAATCAATTTTTTGGAAAGTAGTTTGTTAATTTTGTCTGCTGTTGTACAAAAGTATAAACACAGCAAGAACTTGTGTTCTACTGAGTCAAGTGACTACTTTTACTTTGATTCAGTGTGAGGTGTACATGAATGTACGGTAGAATTTGTTCAAATGCAGTCGACATAATGTAGACGCAATGCAGCTGCAATATTCTTGTTCAAACCTGAAAAAAAGTATGTGTTCACTATTTCGAGATCTTTATTGTTCACTATTTAGAGTAGTGCATGTAAAATTTTGGGTGTTCACTATACTGGATAGTTCACTCTTGCGAGATTCACTATATCGAGCGTCTACTGTATTTGATACACTCTCATGAAACCACATTAGAGGAAGCATAAAGGTACTTGCTGAAAACAGTGAAGATAATTTACCGAAGACTGTAGAATATTAAAAGAAAGACTATAGAGCGTCTAATGTTTCAAGGCAGAGAATGGTGAATACAGAGAGTCTTCCTACCAGGGCCGGTATTCCTTATAACGAAACGTAAAGCAAAAAAAAAAAAAAAAACGAGCCCCAAAAACAACGATAGCAACGACATAGACCAATTATGAATTACAGTGAAAATGTCAGAATTATAACAAAACGACTGCCAAAAGCAGTCGTAAATAACGAGTATCGTTATTTGTAATATGTGGACAATAAATGGTGCTGAAAGGATGCAAAGAAGAAGTATGAATAACATCAAGCAAAGAGCACGATGGGCATGAATCAGCAACTGGGAGGTACTGCCGCAGCGGGAAATAATTGCAATTTGATATGGATAATCAACGCGGGTTTGTCCCAAAGTATAAGAACCCTCACGGAAAGACAAAAAAATTTATTCGATTTTGACTGATTTCTCGAAGGCTTTAGCGGAGTTCACACTGTACAATTCGTTGGACAGACTTCGTTTGATGGATGTTGGATGGTCGGATGTAGTTTGCGTTCAGACTTATCAGATTTGAGGTCCAATATCATGTCATATGTTCTTCCTCTCCGTCCAGCTTCAAAGTTTTCAAAAATATTTGAAAACCATCCAACAAATTGGACAAGCGGTCGTCGTCTGAAGGGTGCACAATATCAAACATTGGTCGTTCAAACCAAAGCCTGTCCAACTAATTGTACAGTGTGAACGGCCCTATTCGATTGACATCCACTGGATTTCATATGGGTGAACTTTAGTCCAGCTGGTATCACCAAAGAAGCGTCTTGAATTTTTCTGCTTTCTCCAGTAAGCCATGGTACCAATAAGAATTTTGAAAGCTTAGAGCAAGGATCTCTAAAAATTTGGTAGCCGATTGGATTAAGCTAATGAAATATTTTTTATTATTATCTTAGCCGTTATTAGTTACGAATAAACAAAAAACAGCGCTTAGCAATTTCTTCGAGAATAATAACACTGCAATGAATGAAGCCTGCTCAACCCACTTCGAACTTGTTGAGCCTAAGTATTCATTTTTATTCATATTAAAATACATGAATTTTTTTAATAGTGCTAGATAGTCAACATTGTTTAAGATCAAAGAGCTATGTGACTAGTTTATGAATGACGCTGATGATGCGTCCAAGAAGCTGTTCTATTTGAAAAAAATTCTTTTATATGACTTATTGGTGTTCTGGTTGAAGGTTGAAGAGGCCGCCAACGACGTAAATTTGACAATTAGGCTGACCTGATGCTCTACTTTTTTTTCCGACCTAGGATCAAACCATGGTCTTCAACGAACAAATCTCCAGACTATATAAATTAATGGCTGTTACAATTGAAGTTAAAAGTCTTACTCATATTTCAACTTAACATTTCAGTTGAACTTAAATTCAGAAGATTTTTAAAGATTTTGTCAGTAAGCCTTTTTGCGCAATAGACAGTTGAATAAAATACAACTAAAATGAACGGAATAGTTCAGTACCTTTATTTGCACTAAATATGTCGATCACTCGAATAAAATGAATAGTACATCATAAAATGCGATTTAATTGATTGGCAGCACAGAGAATAATACTGAAAAAATTGACATGCCATGGACAAGGATAAAAGTAAGTACCATGTTATAAGGAAAACGTATCAAGTTTGAATTAAGTATTTACTTAATTTCACGTACAATATTCTTGGCAAGGCTGGTCCCAGCTAAACTATTGTCCATTTTTGGTCAAGTAATATAAGTAATGTGAGTTAAAAAAAAAAAATTAATAGGGTGGCGCAACAGAGCGAGGAGCCCCTGAGCCTAGCGCATTTCTCACAACCATGCCTTGTGACTTGTGAGTGAATGGAAGGGACTACAATTTTCTGCCGGTTCCGAACGGATAATCGAGAAAGCGCTTTTCATGGCAATTAATACTAACGGAGGACTTGCCAATTCCTCGCGAAAGGCGATATCCGTGAAAAAAACCTTTTGCCTCTGTTGGGATTCGAACCATGAGTCTCTGGACTAACAAGCGGACATGCTATCCATCACACCAAGGCTACCGTCAGTTATGTGGGTAATGTGAGTTATTTTGTAAAAAAATAATCCAGCAGAGTTGTGATGAACGTTTCTATTTCAAAATTTCTTGTACAAACTTTTTGTTTAAAATGCAATTGGCAGTGTTTGTTCGTAAAAGATGAAACTAACTTTTCTTGGGTAATTGTAAGCACAACCTTTGTTACTTTTACCAAAGCGTCTACAGAACTTCAAGCTTAGTGCATTGGCACATCTTGCGCATATTGTTGGTCGTATTACGTATGGCTATTACTCTCTTCCGACATATTTAGATGTCGGAAAGCCCTGGGCTTAAGGAACTTCTCTCATAAATACTTTGAGAAAAGGTTTAAATCGACTCTGAACGGTTTAGTAAGTAATTTGCTTTTCATGTTAGTGCTATTACAGTTGGAAAACTTGCAAATTGCTCGCGAAAGGCGATACCAATAGAAAAGTCTCTGGGATTCAAATTTGGAACTCTCAAGTAATAGACAGACATGTTAACCATTAAGAAACGGACACGAATTTTCAGAACTTTAAAAAGCTGAACAAGGTAATTTGCTTATATCATATTAGCTGAGCCCGCCTGGCGCGACGTTGTTCGGGTCTGTAGTTTTAAGGCCTCGTTTTTATATAAATGAAATAAAGTCTAAGTTACTGAAGGATAATGTAGCATCCTAATGCTGAAATAATTTTTAAATTTTTCCAGTAGTTTCTAACTTCCCGTTTACATTCTTCTTCCCGCAGGAATATGGAAATATAGCCGATAACATATTCCAGACTCCAGACTATTTTTGAAACAAATTTTATTTGAATTGGTTAAGTAGTTTGGGCATGATGGGGTTACAAACCGACTTACTTTCACATTTATAATATAAGTAAGAATAGGGATTATAATTTATTTTAGGTGTTTAACAAAACCTTAAGTGTCATATTTTTTGATACATCCTTGATTTTGAAAAATATATAAATCTCAACTCAAATTCGCTTCCGCAGATCTCTTCTCTTTACTTTAATTTAATTGCCAGTGGTATTTGAATTTTAGCTTTGCGAGCAAAGTGCTTTCAGTTTGATTTAAGTATGATGAAAAAAATCTTACAAAACAGGCTGTATAATAATAAGTCGTTTTGTTATTTCATTTTTAAGAGTGAGTGCAAATTTTTTTATCGGCAGCTGATTTGCTATATTAGAAAAAAAGGAAAAAAAATTAGGGTGCCGATTTACTAGGGCTAATCGAGAAAGTGCCATGGCAGTTTGCGATTGCTCCCAGGTGGTTTGCTAATTCATCGCGAAAAGCGTTACTCGTGGAAACTTTAACTTCACATTTTTTCCAAATAAACTCATTATTATAATTATAACCTTTAGCACAAGTTATCAATAAATTATTTGAATATAATCACAACAACAGCTTCTATAAGACTTGTGCAATTTCGTATTAACGAAATGTGCAGCTTTTAATTATTGTCTTTTGCTTCTCATTCCTTTTCTATTCTGTATGCGAAAGCAACAGAAAACATCAGGGAGATTTTCCGACGCATTTTGAAATCAAAGCGGCTGGCATACCCCAGCCACACTTAACAAGCAATTAAGCTAGAGAAGTATGATCCCTTCGAGATCACAATGCTTTCAACGCCGAAAAAGGAAGAAGATGAAGAAAACGAAGAAGAAGGAGTGAGGGCAACAATGCATGACTGAGCAAACACTTTGTAGTTCGGAAGGCGTTAACAATTATTTTACCCATACTCTTAATGGTAAATATATTTTAGCAATATGGATATCTTTAAAAAATTTCTGTCTTACTCCTATTTTGATATCGAGGGTTTTGATAGAAACACCATCGGTATTGTTGTTGTGATATAAAAGGTACTCTTATTGACATTGAGTGGTACCCGTGGTGCGATGGTTGACATGTCTGCCTGTTGGCCGAGATGTTCGTGGTTTGAATCCCACCAGAAGCAAATAACACACAGGTATCGCCTCTAGCGAGGAATTGGAAAGTCCTCTGTTAATCCGTTGCCATAAAAAGCGTTTTCTTGATTAGCCGTTCGAAACTAGCAAAAAATTGAAGGTACCCTCCATTCCCTCACAAAGGCAATGGTTGCGGGTATAGCGCTAGGCCTCAGGGCTCCTCGTTGCGCAATTTAATTTATTTTATTTTAGTTTATTGACATTGGTACCATTCACGGGGATGGTCTGTAAAAAAGAATTACAGTGGAACTTTATTGAAAAAAATTCAAAGTAATTTAATCTATTTATACTTTATAATCGCAAGATCCGTGGAAGGCTTCAAGTGAAACATACCATGACGTGAGAAATAGGGCACGACGACCGGCTCAGTTGGTATTGTCATGTTCAAAAGAGAGACCAAGAGTACCTTGTCAAAGAGGCAACATCATACAACGTTCCAACACAATTGTGAATAAAGAAAAGAAAAGCAGACCACATCACTACTGGTACAGAAAAATGCAACGAAATCTGGTCCCAGAATCCGTAACTTTTCAGATGATTATCATTCAATCGTCAATCCTAGATTGCGGCGTTAAAAGATTGTTTCATACAATCTTGCTTGCACTGGTTGATGAAAAGCTATTTTACTATCGTCTCACAAAATTTGGCAATTTTTCAGGGTTTTAAACTCGTTTGCTTACTTCTTAAAATTTAGACCACAGTCGTCTGAAACGTTACAGAGTCCGTCCCCTGTAAGTGGAACAATTCGAAACCGGCAGTTTTGCCAAAGCATTCTAGGTTCAATGTGGCGTACCCACTAGCGGATCACAAGCTTAGCGGGAGAGCTGTGATCTCATCAAAATCACGAAGTTCGCTTCACCAGAAAGGAAGATCACTAAGTGAGCACTGGTACTTAATGAATTGAACTCGCTGCTTAACATTTGGAAAAATAAAAAAAAAAACCGGAACAAATTTTTCAAGATCAATTTGTAGAAACTATCAATTGATGGCAATTAAATAAAAAATCAAGTTATTTCCTATTGCCTAATATTATCGCTTCAAATTTTATATAAACATGACCAGGTTAGAGTGTTTCAGTTGGGATTCGATGGTCGATCAAATTTCCTACTTTTGAGCACAGTTGTAGCACCCTGTAGAAAATTCTATACAACAGCTTCAAACAGTTCTCAAAATATTCACACGAATCCAATTAAGTAGTTGTAACTAAAAATCTCTCCTTCAAAGGTACTTAACGCCCCGAATTTATAGTTTCAAAAAAACACTTTCGTTCAAAAATGGATAAAAACAAGCACAGCATGGAAGTTTAAGCTATGATTTGTGTTAGAAGACAGAAACAATTATCTTGGGAACATTTTTGAAATAAATAAAAAAAATGCAAATTTGAAGTCGCTAAAAGTTTATGAAATAATGTGCTTCTGGTCTGTGAAAATCCAAAGGTGGGCCTTTAAACTCTTTTTTTTTTTTGTTTAAACAATTTAGATCAAAATGTTATCAAAAATTCCCCCATGAGTATCTCTTAAGATTTGTATGCCTTAAAACAGACATGAGTTCATTTGACTTTTAATCTACACATATTTCGTATGATGAATTAAAATTTTACCAGTTTCTCAAACTAAGAATCCAAAAATTTGTACATATCTTTGTATTTGTGCCTGCTTTGCTAAGAATACACAACTGATTGTCTACTCAGCAAAAAACAAAACATAAGAAATATTATATGTAACATAAAAAGAGGGTTAGTTTATAATAAATATATATAAGTAGATATATATGTTTGTATGTTATATATATATAAGAAAATCGAGATATTTTCGTTTTCGTTCTGTTGTCTCATAAACATACCTACTTTATATAAAATTCTTCCCTAGAGTTTTAACAAATTTAATTTTTTTTTTCTTTTGTTTTTTTTTCTAACCAAATTGAAAACAACTTTTGAGTTTGGGCTTACCTATGAATAAGAAAAATATAAGTAAACCTAGTTCTCGCATTGAGGCTTTAAGTGTTCGTCCTAAAATTTGTAAGCCTTTCGAATGCCTTGACAATTTAAATATTCGAAATACTCGAACTAATCGTATCACTCGTAAGATAGCCAAGGACATAGCCTGATTCGTTGACTTGTCCTAAGAAATAAGAAAAAAATAGAATTTAATAAAAAATTGTTTATGTGTGCACTTATACACGAGAAAAAATATATTTCTAAACTTACCTGAGGACTAACAGGTGCTTTCGGGAGGTTTAACGTGTCTTCCTCCTCGGCAATAACAGTCGCTAATGTTATAAAGTAAGGAATGATCGCGATTATATCGATAACATTCATCACATCCCTGCAGAAATTTAACTTATTCGGACATGCGAAGAACCTGTGTTATAAAAGATTTTTATATTTATATTTACTAATCATTGAATTTATATAGGTTTTTATTTAACCAGAAACCAGGCTTACCTGACGCTCAGTTCAAAGGTAAACCATATAATACATATTGTTTCTATAAGGAAGAAAGGATCTGTAATGTCAGGCACCTCGTCTTCCTCGATTTTTGTTCCGTTTGTTGTTGTATTGAACACCTGAAAAATATTTCATATGACGTTTTGAGCTTTGAACAAATAACTACTGTCAGCTCAGTATAAATACATAAATGTATATAATTTTTAAAGTTTAAATTTGTTTCAACATTGACATTTTTTACATGATTACTGATGTCGTAGATTACATTGTTTAAAAAAACTAGCTTTGTTCTTAAAAAGTAAGCAAGAGTCTCTGATCGTTTGTCTAAATAAAAAAAAAAATGGTTTTGACTTGAAATTAACTTGAAGCCATCTGGCAGGCAATAAGAAGCATATCAAAGCATTTTTTTTTTGTTTATTGTTTGTTTACGGTAGAAGATTTGTTGAAGGAGGACAGATATAAAAAAAAAATTATTTTGAGCGTACACAATTACTTTTATTTTATTTTACAAAAGTGTTTTGACTCCTAAAGCAAGCTGGTGTTGTCCATAATTTTGCTTAGAACTTACAATAAAAAAACATAAAAATAAATGAATCTTGTCTTATGAGCAAAAACATATACACACTTTATAAGCTGATACGCATTTATTATAAGTCAAAAACATTAATTTTTCATGCTGCAGAAGATTAGGTCTTACAAGAAATTAAAAATCAAAAATGTTTGTTAAAAGAAAAAATATTTAATAACCGTATTTCTTCTTTGAAACCAGTGGACAGCATAGTACACATTCACTTGGCGAAACACAGCAAATTTTCTAATAGACGAAATATTTTTCATCATTTTTATAGTAAGAGTTGATGATAAAGAGTTTTGTGATGGAGATCGCTGGGTTAGAGCGTCTTTTTTACCTAGAATGCTGTATTGGCTTAAAAAAACTGGCATTTGTGAATAATACCATTGATGGTTTAAGTTTAAATCGGAGATATGTCGAACTTTTTAAAAAAATAGACATGACACTTAAAATGTCATCACTGACTGTGTCGAACAGTTTTTTGAAATCCGAAAATGATTTCTTTTAACGGAATGATATTTTTTCAGGTTCTTAAATGTAATAAGTCATATGAAAATAATAAAAAAAAAAATTACATTGGCACAATGACTACCGTTTGCTACATTTGTCTTAAGAACTCATTAAAAATTCCTTCTCAACGTTGAGGTGCGTCCACAACTGGAAATGGAAATAAATCAATTCGACTGACGGTCGGCATAATTTAGATCACTAAACACCTTTTATCTAATAGAAATAGACCCAAATTCAAACCGAACGAAATGAATCAATTCCCGCGCCGGCGCAGTTTGAACAGAACTTTAGGTAATGCGTTATTTTTTTATTTATACATAAATTTTTTTTTTTTTGGAGTTAATGAATAAAACTAGACTATCTATCTATCGATCATTGAAGTTTATCTTACAACCAAGTCTTATTACGAAAGTACTTTTGCAGTATTATTCTTCAACCACTTGCAAATTCCTCAAAGTATGAAGCTGCAGTTTGAACTTCGACTTCAAAGCTCTTTCAATGATCGAATCATCCTAAACGCCAAAGTACTTCTTTCTTCGTGTTTTAATTTTTTTTTAAAACAACAAAATTTCCAGCACTTGTTTAGAAATGACGAAAAGGAGAAAAGATGGAGCTGGAGCTCAACGAAATTCGACATGATAATTTTTTTTTCAATTTCTCAAAATGATTCTGTGAAGAGAAAAATAATTAAGGAGTATTTTATTTCTCTCAGAGAAGAGAGTGGGCCAAGAAGGACCTCGGGGCAAAAAGAACCAAAACGATTTTTTATTATGGTTCCTAACTCCGTCTTATTTTCAATAGCTAGAACTAAAAAGAAACCTCCTTTCCCCACACATCTCTTAGTGTCATTGAAAATCTGAAGCTAGTTCCGGTTTAAATGATGAAAGTCTAAAAACGGTCTATCAATAAAAAAAAATTCTAATCTGCAAAACTAGTCCTAGGCAACCAGTTGATAGTTCCAAACATTCTGATAAATTTAAGTTGTTTTTGATCATTAGTACTTTTATTAGCAGCTGGATATAAAGGCAAATTATATAATATTCAGGAAAATAAAAATTATTTTTTGTTAAAAACTCCTTATGGGGCAAATGAAACCAGAACGTAATGGGGCAAAAAGGACTGGTAGTCCGTTGAACCAAACGTTTTTTTCAGAAGACGATTGTATTCCAGCTGAGACAACAAATGTTGAACTTCCGCAGCACTTTTAGGCGAGCTAACCGCTGAATTTTCAAACTCTGCGGATATAACTGCTACAGAACTTCCTAAAGTTGCGATTCTCAACAATAAAGCAAATGAAACACCAATCCTATCTTCATTTCCGTGGCAAGCGGTATCACAGGTCCATCAACTTCCTAAGGCTTCTTCAAGTCGCACTATAGTTATAAAAGGCAGGAAAAAAGGAAAAACAGTAATACTGAGATCCAGCCCATACAAAAATGGTAAAAGAAATCAGTGGTTCGTTTTCCCTATTCAAAGGTCCTTTTTGCCCCGCTAGTGGGTCAAGACGGACTTTCGAGACAGGTTTGTAAAATTGTGTATATCTCTATATACAACTGTTCAACTATTCTGATTGTTTACTATGAGGAAGTTCAAAGGTTGGAGTATTATTTAGAAAAAACTTTGCTTCCGTTTAAGGACTAGAAAAAAAAAATTAGGAGTGTCTAAAGCTTAAGTGGTCCTTCTTTCCCCACTCTCCCCTATTGGATAAAAAAAAAAACATTGAACAAAGATAAAAAACAACCTACAATACTGCGCAATAAAGAAATGACATAAAAAAATATTAGTTTTCTAATCATAAAAGAAAAATGGCAACACTGTCTCGCACGTACTTGTCGATTAAGTGCCTATAGTACAATTACAAAATCTTAATTCAGAGAATATAAGGCTTTGTTTATTCCAAGAATCATTTCTTAAAATAGTTCAGGGTTTCCAACAGCACATTATTATGAAAATTGAATAAAATTAACTAAAATATTCAAAAATTATATTAATGGCTCCAAAGCTCTCTAGCAAGAATGAAAAAATGCAACTTTTTTCACTTTCAAAAACATGTAAGCCTTGAAAATTTTATCAAAATCGTTAGAACAGTTTTTTGATTTTCAATTTATTTTAATTTGAAAATCTAGTATCTATGCAAGTAAAAAAATGCTAACAAAAAAAATTTTTTCAAATAAAAAAAAAAATGAAAATTTCATAAGAAAATCAATAAAAATTTTAAATTAATATTTTTTTAGGTAGTGATCCACAATCTACATATGTATTTTAAACTACTACCGAATTTTAAAATTAAGGACTTCATCAAAGTCATGTAAGTTAATAGCTTAGGAGAAAGTCGGTTTGAAAAAATCAGTTTAGTGGGAGGTCCGGTTCAACATGGGAGGTCCGGTTGTTCAAAGTGAAAGCTCCGACATGATCTAACTATTTTCAAACACACTTTTGAAATCTGAGTGATAGAGATACAAATTTGTTTTTGATAGAGCAGTTGGGAATATCATTTGACTTTCTTAAGAAACTTTATACTTTGTGTCTTGATGTAGTTCAGGTTTGAGAAAGACCACCAAAAGTCTATATCGTTTTCGAGAAAAATAATTTGCATAATAAAGGTTGTACAGCAGGTACCATTATTTCAAGATCTAGAGACCAATTCCAAAATCACCTCTGTTGGGTACCCCACCGATCCTAACTGCAGAATTTGCAAAAAAAAATCGATCGAGCAGGCTGTAGATCCATATAACGACAGACAGACATGCAGATAGAATTGTAAAACCAATTTTTTTGTATTCTCTATCATTGAAATTTTATATTTAGCTATATGAGATATTAACTTTTTTTTGAAAAATTCTTGGTTTTTTAACTTGTTTTGCCACATAAAGTCTCCAAACGAACAGTGCGAACAGCAGATAATTAGCCGGAAGTTAAAATAATGGGAAAACACATCAATTGTTTTTTTTTTTTTTTTTGTTGTTGTTTTATTCTGCCCCTTTATTGGATTCCTATTTAGGCGTTAACGACCGGTAAGTCCAGCCTTCACAATGTCAGACAATATATGCAAAAACTATGAAAGAAAGTTAGCTGCAGCAGAGATAAAGATGCTTCCACTCAATTCAATTTGAATTTTGAGTACAGCCCTTATCGGAAAGCATTTTACAAATCAGAGGGGTGTGTTCACATTATTAAGACACTATTAAAGGAATAACTTGCGGAATCTTAAATTTGAAATGGCCTCAAGCTTATTTTAAGGACATGAGGGCAGATAGGAGGCGAGTAATCGTTGACGCAATCAACAAATTTTATGATCTTGCAAAAAATAAACAGAAGCTGTTGAAAAACTGCAAACGAATAGCTGGAAACCTTCACTACACTTCAGAAAGAACTATGTCCGTTCATAATACTCACATATCCACTGGGTGGATATGGTTGCAAAAAAGCTGTGTTATGCCAAATTTTAATGAGGAAAAAAATTATCATTGTCTTGAAACCATTTCTATAACATTTTTGTTTTGTATTTTGAACGGTGTAAGAAAACTTTGAAAATAAACATCAAATAAAAAAGAAATGAAAAACTCATGATGTAAGCTTCAAAGAATCTTAGGGAAAGAAACTTTGCTACCATAAAAAAATATAACAAAATAAAGCTTAGCACATAACAATGTCTCTTACTCGAATTATTTATCCTACACGCCAATCAAATTACCAAGTGACTTAAACTGATGTACCAAATACTTCAAATACATCAAAAAAATTTCAGCATGAAGGTAATACAACAACCTAGCGCTCAAAAAAGATATCCAATATACCTGTTCTCCTTCAAAAATATCGTGCATTTTTGCAAGCCGATCAATAATTTGCATGATTTGCTAAAATAAGTAAAAATTAAATGTAAATTAAAAATAATAATGGTCGGTGCCAATGAATAATTTTGTTAATTTCATATTTTGACAACATCTAATTAAAAATAAAAATAAAAAGTATTTACATAAAACATTTTTAACTGGGTTATTGGTTATTTGCGATTTACATGGCTTAAGCAAAATATAATTTATCATTGAATATTGTCATGCTGGGTGTTATCTATGTATGTTTATATCAAATAAATTTTCACTTAAAATGTACACTTTCTATTTCAATTGAATTGAACTGTCTTTTATAAGAATAAGCGACAGGCAATGAGAATTCACCAAATATTAAGTGAATTACAATACAAAATTTATATAATAAATATCCTGAAAGATATTATTATTCTGAAAGAACCCTGTAACGATCACACATTGTGCAACTTATACCATATTCATATTCACGTTGATTTAACTCGTCTGAAGAGTATCTCGACTACTACATTTCTTGTTTTTACATTAAGTCTCACCAAATTCAAAAGTGCTTTCATTTTTACCGATGATTGAAAGCGGGACTTACTGTTTGTCATAACTTTTTTTTTATGTTTGAGAACTATTTAAATATGATTACTCTGATATGGGACAATATAGAGTGCTAGTAGCTCAAATTACAAAATTTTATGTGAATAATAATAATGGTGGCATATGTTACACAAAACAAAACAAGCACTTGTAATAAAAGTGAACTATGACAAGTGTAAGAAATTTCTATTACACAAAACTACAATTTACATGACCGTTTGCAAGTGTGATGGATATAATCTTACAAGGCACTTGTACTTGTGACTTTTGTAGACTTGTGTTTTGTGTTGACTAGTCAAGTGAAACTTGTGGGACTATGTCAATCGCACTTGTACACAGTAGAACTTGTATGTTTGTGTTAAAGAGTTTTTCCAACACTAGTCATAATTCACATGTTCACAAGTCATCGAGGCAAGTTTATTTTAACCATATTTGAGTGTTTACAGAGTCCTAATAAATGAACTTGTTGAATTATTTATTATTATTTCCAGTATTTCTTAGTCAAGTAGATAAGTGATAAGAATCCTAAAAGGTATTAGGAATTATATATTTCGGGAATTTAAGAGCTGAACGGTACAGAAAAACTGGATTTAAAACAAAAGAGCTGTAACAAAAACCTATAAATAAATAAACAAATTAATTCTGCTTTGTTTTCTTAAGGCACTATGATCTTTGTGATCGACGAAAGGCTTACAGCCTTCCTACTTGAGTGATTCACACTAGTGGTCCACCTATTTGGTGATTCAGGCTAATATTAATTGACTGTCAGCAGAACTTCATACGTACTCCGACGTCCGACCAATAAAATGTAGGATCATATTAGGATGCCAGTGGATACCTAGCTATTTAAATCATCTGAAGCTTTTTATAAAGCGAGGGAGACAGTGTATATGTCTATGTTTATCAGATTGCTTGTACTACTGGAGAAGAGCCTCCCTACTCTGGCTTAGAGAGCGCAGAGTATAGTAGAAACGTGGGTAGTGCAATTTTTGTATAAACCATTTGATCGTTTGACGCCAAATCTAATGTAGCATGTCTGATTTTGATGCAGTTTTCCTGTTATGACACTTAAAAGCAATTTGCTTATCGTCAATTATTGGCATCTTAAAGAAGGAGAAGAAGTGACATGGGGCTGATACAAACGAATTAAGAATGCTTGGTATATTAAATTGGTTCATTGAGAGGTTGCTTTGAGACGAATTGCTGTGCTCGCACAGCCATTTGCTTCATGTAAATGGGTGGCTAACTACTTGATTTTGCTTAAATTGTCACCGTACATAATTTTTTCCAAAGCAGTTTTTCATATTCGGTATGATGATTGCCTTGTATAGCCAAACCAAAGAATTATTGAGATGCGACAATAAGGATCTAAATATCCAAATAGGCTATGACTAACTGTTTGTGAAATGTTCTACCGATCAAAACCTGTACCTGCTGATCGATGCTCAGGGCATGACAGGAAATGCGTAATTCTAGCCGATATGGAGGCCTGTAATAGACATCTCAAAAAGTTCTTATCCAAAAGGACGGAAGCCGCCAAAAGTTTAACTATGAGACTCCTATTGTGGGTCAAAACATTTAAAAGTCGAAGAAAAAAGACTCAACAACCCTTCAAAAACCCTAAGAAAATCAGAGAGTTGAACAATTTCCGGCATTGCTCTGCGTTTATTTTCGGTGAGCTACAGAATTCTTTAATACCTCAATATGTTTAGAAGGGTAGGAGATTAAAAAAGATGCCGATGCACATTTTTTTTTGAGTTTCTGAATATCGCAATACCGTAGAAAAACCGAGTTTGGTCATGTATTCCACATTCGTGTTGTTGGACTAATTAAAGAATCTATATACTTGATTGTACGCCTGAAAATAGACTCAAGCATAAACATATGGCCATGAAAAGCGATTTCTCAATTAGCCGTTCGGAAGCGGCAGAAAACTGTAGGTCCCTTTCAATGCCTCACAAGGCAAGATTGCTCTGCTGTGCCACTCTATTTAATTATTTTATTTTTTTAAGCAAATGGTAAACAAGTGGCGCCCGTGGTGTGACGGCTTGCATCTCCGCGTATTACACAGGAGGTTCGTGGTTTGAGTCCCAACAGAAGCCAATAATGTTTTTCCACGGGTATCGCCTTTCACGAGGAATCGGAAAGTCCTCTGTTAGTAAACTTACTACCTTTAAGAGTGTTTCTAGATAAGGCATTTCGAATCGGCTGAAAATTGCAGGTCCCCTACATTCAACATCTACATCTCTTTTAAAATTTTCGATTCTGAAGGAGAGGAGACATGCAAAGTTGCTTATAAAAGTGACTTCCAATGGGACCAAAAGTCCAACGCGTAACAATGGAAGTTCAAAACTTCCCTACAAAGGTTCAATAGTGAACGGCTCTGTACAGTTTGGCAAGACTTGATACGAAAAATATCTGATGAGACATGTAAAGGTGACTCCTGTAACAATATGTAACGACTTTTGGACCTTGACCTTATTTATATCAAAAACCGGTTGATCTTTTCTAAACATCGGCTCTGATATTAATGCAACCGAAGAAATGTACTTTAAAGGAACGAAAAATCATCTTTATTGAAGTGTACTAGATTTGAATTTAGAGAAAGAGCATCCGTTTAGACACTTCGGTGGATACTCGATAATTTAAAGCTTATTCATACCATAATTTACTTTTTTTTCAAAACTGATAAGCATAGTTCTTAGTAGCAATTTATAAACAAAACGCACATTTAAAACAAAAACAAGCAGGCGAAAGAGAATAGTCGCCTTAAAAAGCCGCAAAGCTTATTTTGAAATTAATTCAAAATTCAAAAAACGCCCAAGAGTAGACAAAGCTTAGTAGATTAAAAAATAGTGCAGTTTGATGTGATCTATTGAGTGCATCGGGAATGTATTAAGTTGAACTAAAATCTTACTTTGATATTTTAATTGACCCAACTTAACTCATATTTTATTTATAAATCGGAAACATAACAATCTCATCCTCAAAAACCCCAACAAAATTCAAAAATTCACAAAAATGTTCATGCAAAATTTAACATTTAATTATTCAGAGTGTTTAGAACAGAACACAAATAGGTACTCCTATCATGACTTTCAATTTTTTTTTTCTGCAGTCCTGCAATAGCGCTGGTCCACTATCGTGAATGTTAAAAATTCTTACCAACTTCAAATTCGAGTAACGAGTAACATTAACTCCATTTTAATAAAGTTCTATTCTTCTAAGTATAATCAATTGAACTTACTTAACGTAAATACCTACCTAGGTTACGAAATTTTTAAAATACTCGGATTAAGCTGAAAAGACTATTGTGTTGGATTATTTATTAAATAAAAATTTAGCTAAAAAGATTTAAGAAAATTTACCAGATGTGGTGAACAATAATTGTTAAGATTGAAATGGGATAAATATAATAGTAGATAGGCTGTATGATTGTTTAATAAATTGTAGATTTGGATGTTTGGTGGTAGACAGTGATTTGATAGGGAAATTCAGAATACATCATTGTAGAGTTTTGATAAAGAGATAAAAATGATTGATCAGTTTGCGAGAGTACTTACAGTTAAGAAGTAAAGTAAACAAAAACAAAATAATTTTTCTTGACAACTAGAAAGGACTATTAATTCACACTTACCCGGTAACGGCCTAGTTGCAAACCTTTTACGTAATGTTTGTTCACATTGTTAAGGACATTGTTTCATATATGTTTGTCCCTGTAAACCTTAGTATAACATATAACAACATTTATCATAATAAGCTATTCACCACCAAATATCTTAATCTATTCTATCGAAACACTTTATAACCTATCTATCTACTGCTTAGTATCCTATATGCTAAGATTATACAATTATCAACTTGATTTTTCTGATATTCTGCGAGTTCCAGGTGAAAAAAAAGAATCAAATAAATACTTCGTCAGACAGACCCATTATGCCGGAATCGAAGAGAATGAAGGCTTGATAAGCAAGGATTAGTTTCCTTTTGATATTTTTAATTGATTTAGTTTTTTGTTAGATTGAATAAAAATTGTGTAGGAAAAAAGGAAAAAAAAACATTGAAAGCATGATCGAGTGAAAAAGTGTAAGCATACAAAAATTAGAAAACATGCGCACGCTTAGCAAACAGAGACATTTCATTTTTTCTTTTGTTTTATTTTTTTTTCTTCTTAAGGCACCAAGCATTAGATTTAGTTGCTCTGTTTCAAAACGATCGAGTTTTCTTGAAATTAATAGTTTTATAATTTGAATATTGTTTTGTTTTTTAAGTTTTCCAATAAAATGTTTTACATTGTTGATGCTTCAATTCGATACCCACTGCGTTAACAAGTTATTTTTTCTTACAGTTTTACTTTTTGAAGTTTTAGTGAGTTGCACCAGTTTATGAAAACATGTGACATTGAAGTTCTTATTTTAGTTTAAAAACAAAAAAAAAAATTATAGTTAGCAACGCCATCTTCTTGCAAGTAAAAGCAAACTAAGCGAATGGATTTTTTTTTTGTATAAAGTACGATAGAGTGGCGGTTATTTAAAAAAAAAATAATAACAAAGTGAACAGACAAATTTGAGTATTTTATTGGAAAATTCAAACAATTATTGCCTTGTTAGATATAAAAGATTAAAAATAATTAAAATTACAAACATTTATGCGATAAATTTACTTTGCGCTTATATAAGTGTAAGTTAAAAAAACCGATACGAATTCCTTCAATTAAAATTTATTTTGATAAAAAAAAAGTATAACATTTATAGGTCCGCAATGCTTGATCGCATTGAAGACAAACCATATAAGAAAGCTTAAATCATTTGTATTTTTTTTTTTGTATTTTTAACTTGATCAAGACGCTTGCGCCAGATAAAAAAAAGTAATAGTATGTTTATTATATAGAAACAAGGCATTTTTTAAAGACTTGAGAAAACGTTTGTCACAGTTTTAAGTTTAAAAAAATAATAGAAACAGTTGCTGTACTATCAAATTTTCTTGATAATTAGTTGCAAAAGGGGGTTGCCTACTGATTTTGATGACCTTGAAACATGTTATCAGGAACATTGCCCTGAGTAATCGGCTGCAGCGGATAGATTTTGTTTATTTTCAAAAAAAATCTTACCACTGGAATATAATTGAAATTTTGTTCGTCCTCGGAAATGTTGCTAAAGTAGAAAAGGACCCTTTTTATCCGGAAAGGAAGTGAAAGCAATTTTTTTCAATACGAAAGCGTTTGGAAAGCAATTTTGCGAGTGATTGAAGTAAATACTTATTAGCAATATTTTTTATATACAATAAAGCCGGCTTTTAGGCGCAAATATATTGTGATTTCTATTTTTCTGTTGGAATATTGAGAGAAAGGAAAGATTTTTTATATCGGCACAAGTTTTGCTTTCACTAATGTGAGTTCGACAGCAATCGCTTCGTTCACATTGAAAACATATCTCAGCCATCTTTTAGAGGGTAAATAAATAATTAATAATGAAATTATTCATATTGACATCAAATTTTAATTCTAAGGAGCAAAAGTGAATTTTCTCTTTGAAGCTAAAACGACATTTAAGTGGCTGTGCTAATACAATTTTGCATTTTTTTGCACTTTTTGTATAAATTTTTAGCAAATAAATAGTATTATATAAAATTACTCAGGGAAACAACCTTGATAGCATATATCAAGGTAATCGAACTCAATGGGGAGACCCCTTTTGTAGATAATTACCTAATTCCTAAATTCAGTTGAACATTTCACCAATTGAATGCAAATAAAGTTCAAATTATTTCATAGAAATAAAAACTCACCTTATAATGCTTAAATTCGGGTAATGTTTCTAGACAAAATATAACAATTGATAGCAGTATAACAAATACACTAATTATGGCTACAACTCTGGCGGCTTGCGAACTCTCTGGATACTCGAATAGTAACCAGACTTTTCTTTGATTCTCATTATCCGGCAGGGGTCTTTCTTCCTCCTTAATAAAGCCTTCATCCTCTCTGTAAAAGTTTAAATCCATATGTTACAATATTTAATTGTTTTTTTTTTTAATTTAATTTTTTTTTGTGGTTGTTATTTGGTTGTTATTGTTTGGTTGTTTTGTTGGTTGGAAAATCATAAACGTTATTATTATTATTAAGTTTAATTCTGACCTGAATTTATTAATTGCTTGATCACCTAATTCATAAAATTTAATTTCTTCACTAAATACATCTAAAGGGACATTGACCGGCCTTCGCAGCCGACCACCTGAAAACGTTACACAAAAAATAAAAAAACATTAAGAAATATTAATTAAATCCAAAATGGTGAATAAACAAAAAATGATTAAATTACAAAACAAAATAACGAAAGAAAGACTTACCGCTTTGATAGTAGTATAAAATTGCATCGAAGCTCGGTCGACTACGGTCAAAAAAATATTCATTTCTTAGCGGGTCAAAGTACCGTAATCTTCGAGCTGGATCCCCTAACAGTGTATCAGGGAATTGATTCAACGTTCTTAGTTGTGTTTCAAACCTTAACCCGCTCACCTGAAATTAAAGTTAAGAAGTGTTTATCAGAAGTCATAGTAGTGAGTTGAAAAGTTCAAAAGTTTTGCAAAAAGGAACTGCAAGAGGAAAATGTTAATCAGTACCTTCTACATGTCATTCCTATTTGTTCTCAAAAGAATTCATTGTGAGTTTGCTCCTTTTGTTCATGAACAACACAAAATATATTGGCCTGAGGCGCAAAGAGGAAAAGTATAGTGCTTGACGATTTGGCCTACTGTTTAAACATAAAAAATTACTGCTGACAGGTTTAACAATTGAATGACTCTTGAACGAAGACGTTTGAGTTTGAGTTGATCCTTTTTTGTGGGATAAATAAAATGCTTAAAGGCTGCATTGAATTGGTTGTTACATTTTACGCAATTACTGTGATTGAATAAGGTGGATAAATAAGACCAGAACTAAACAGCTTTTGCAACGACTGTTCTGCAAATTAGTCGGAAGTCTCTGGTTCTCTGTGAATAAAAACATATCATTCACAAAAAAAAGCCAAGAAATGGGGTGTTGCTGCAAGGAAGAGAAGGAAAAAAACAAAACATTTTTTCCTCTGTTCATACCCTGCTTTTATCACAAAGACACTTGACGCATTTGGCGTCTTGTTTCTATAAGAACGAAACGAGCGTACAGTGACGGCACACTCTGCACCGCTCAAAAGAAGAAGGTTTTCTGATACAGCACTTTAAAGAAAATTTAATTTGCTTTTTTTATGGCTAACTTTTGTACGAAGTGCTGCACAAAAAAGTAAAAATATTAAAAAATTGGAAGAACTAGACACTTTTAGGTTAAGGATTTTTACTTTTTGGATACTGTTTTTTTTTCTCATTATTTGAAAGAGCCGTATCGATGGGAAACCATTTTATAACTCCCATCAGTGACATGATACTCGTATGTGTTTTTATGGAATCTTATAGAATCTCATCATGATGAGAAAGAGAGCATGCGTTCCTGTCGCTGTTGAAGTAAAGTACTTGTGGTGGAAAATATAGTCATATAATTAAGACAGAAAATTGAAACCGGTCTGATCTACACAGCGCAACACGCTTACATAAAATGTAAGTCAGGGGAAACATATGCGCTATTGAATATTCCATACACTAAAAAGAGTACACTCTGGTCGGTAGTGCTTTCATCAATGTCAGGAACTCAGCGCACTCAACAATGTCAGTGCTCTTGATAAACTTGACAACGATGATAGTGCTCTTGATAAACTTAACATAGACACCCCATCAAAAACATAATTAATTCAATACTAAAAAGCAGAATCATCAATTCGAAAATGGGTCACTCTGAAACAAGTAGAACAACCAAGAGAAGGGTTCGCCCCCCCACCCCCTCTCTGGAACTTGGTTACCAACGAACTCCTAAACAATCTAGAAGAAGCAGGCTTCAAAGTTGTTGCCTACTTGGACAGTAATTGCTGTCTCAGGCAAACACCTACAAGCTCTACAAGAGCTGTTAAGTGAACTAATTTACGGGACTGAAGTTCTAGGACTAAATATGAACTCGTAGCTTGTTCTCTTCACGAGAAAAAAAAATTTCACTTATTTCAGACCTCCTGCCATTAATGGTGTAACTCTCACACTAGTGAATCAGGTGTAATTTTTGATTTAAAAAAAAAAAAATAAACTGGGAAACCAATAGAAAGATAAAGCTAACATTGCTTTTTTCTCATGTAAGAAGGCTATTGGTGGCAAAAAAGATCTCTTCCCTGAAATTGCTCAATGGCTATACATATCGTTCTTAAGACCTATGATGGACCGCACTGGACAAACAGGTAAACTGTAAAAATCTTGTCAAAGTTTGGCGACCTGGAAGTATGTGCATCAGTGGCCCGCTAAGGACAACTCTTTCCGAAGCCCTAGACATGCTTCTCAACCTTCAACCCCTTGACATTTTGGCAAACAGTCAGCAGAGAACTTATAGCTACTTGAATGAAAGCAAACTCTCAGTGGACCATTACATTCTTCGTAACCTAGCTTATAGCCATTTGGATGATGGACTTGTTTATAACGTTGAAGTCAGGTCCTGTTTTTTTTTTTTTTTTATATCACTACTGGTAAACGAACATAGGCCAAACCATTAAGACTAGAGTATATTATAAGATACAATGTACAATGTACATGTACATCTAATCTTTTTAGTTAAAAAAATAAATAAATAAAATAAGTCAGATCACTAACTAACAAGCTATATCTCTTACAAAAATGTGTTTCAATAAATATTCAACTAGTTTATTAGCTGTAAACGGGCTCTATTAATCGTTTTAAGGCAACACCCTAATCCTTTGCACTAAAGAATGATAGCACTTGGGAGGAATCTTTCCTTTCTTGCGCACCCTCAGATGACTTCGTTCTTTTCGAAATCCGAACTACTAGAACTAGCCGAAAAATTCGCTCTTTTAGCTACATACCTATTTGGTTCAATTCAATAAGTAATCGAGAACGCTTTACAGCCATATTATTCACTTAGTTCGAAACTTGTTTTTCGTAGAATTAGTTTTCGAGTTTCAAGTTTTGAACAAATCGGTATTATTGAAAAAAAAAGTGACACACATAACTCGAAATCGTAAAAATAGTTTTTGATAAGACTAGAAATTCATGAATCTGGAAATATCTAGTTTTGAGTGCTTAAAAACTAGTTTTGAAACGATTTTCTATTATTCATCAAAACTTTTTTACTGCACCTCATTTTCTATATTCATTTTGAAGTTTCGTTTCGGCATTGTTTAACTTGACAAGTATGTACATACGTTGAGATTCAGGTTATTCACATACACCGTATTTGGCTACCCCATACACAGTAAATCACCCCGGATTGGCTATTGACACTATCAAAAGTCGGTAAAGGCTGCGGCCGGTTTCCGGTACTGCGACATAAGTGAAATATGGCACTACCATCTGCTCAGAAACTAATAATTGGAGTACGAATTTCGCAGGACCAACCTAATGCATTGTGTGCAGCGATAATCAACTGTACTTGCTGATTAAAAAGAACTTCTTCGTTGTGTTTCTCCAACTACAACGATTGGAGGTAATTTGGCAGGTTTCTGCTACGGAAAAACTGCAAACCAGGAATTGGAGTCACTGGTATAGGGCAGCGTTGCTTGAACTTATTGCTTCGATTTCTGTGCGAGGAAACTCAGCTTGTGACAGAGATTTTTGAGCAAGGTTCACAAATTCTGTGTTGCGGACTTCGAAGTCAGCATTCAAAAGACTTTCCCAATGGCCAATGCTCATCGATGCAAAATTGGAATGAGTTAGCTACTGCTGCCGTTGGATATTTATCTGCCACAGTCAAAGCAATTGGCAGGGTGTTTGTGCCAGTCAACAAATTTGGTATATCTGAACCAAAACCATCTAAGCCGAAAGATGAAAAGCATCCGCCAGATCTAACATTGGGCCTGTCACCTGAGACGGCAATTTATCAACCTTAGCCTCCGTTGTTATCATATTATGGCGCACTCGTGCACAATCCGCAAATGCATCAAAATGAATTTGAAGCGTCTTAGAAGGGCGGATATGATTCGTGGTAGATGCATCAAATAAAGGACTAAAAGAGGTGATATTTCTATACCTACTGAATTACGTTAATGTGTTCCTTAATTTCCGAGTTGAACACTGATTGGACAGTTATCCATTGAATGACCTTTTTTGTTTGAGTCGCTTTGCTTGTCTACTTTTCATAAAAAAGCGATGTCAGGGTCTTCATTGTTGCTTCGGTAGATTTTTTACTTTTAATTATCTTGAACCGTCGACCACCCATATGTTCTTATTCTTGAGAAATAGATTGGTAAGTTCAACGCAATAATCAAACATTTGCAAATTACAGAATTTGTTTGAATTTTCTATTTTGTTTTCAAAATCAAAGAAGCTCTTGCTATGAAACTAGTTTCGATATTCAGAACGAGAAACCATTTTTAAAACTTAAACTACTTTTTCTCCAGAAATCAATAATACCGATTTCTTTTTTATACTAGTTTTGATTAGCTTTTGCAGAACTTGAATCGAACTAGTTTTACCTGAAACTAGTTTCAATTCTAGTTTTACGAATTCTCAATAATATGACTGTTAATGTTATGTTTTATTTCATGAATGACTCACGACTTAAAAAACCAAATAGTTAATAGCTAAAATATCTACTTCAAACAAAATTCATACTCACATTTATTACGACTCTTTCACAAAAATCGTGGTCATGGGGAATGGGTTCAAAGTGTTGAGGTCCTCCGCTGAATCCATGACCTGCCCCCCCTTCTTCGTCTTGACTGCTCAATTTGGGTAAAGACCTATTAAAGAACGTAACAAAAAGGTCTCAATTATTTAATGGAAAATATTTAAAAAAAATGAAAAACAACAACAAATTACTTTTGAAACTAAATGTTTTTATTTGAATACTTCTTTGATTATAATTTTGGCAATGTAGCAAAAGAAATTCATTTTCAAATGGTTTCATTTACCTTGAGAGGAACTAGGAATGCATTTCTTAATTACCTTCTATAATCTTCTATTCAAAAGTACTTTTGCCATCTTGATTTGCCGGTAAAAGTAATTGTTGGTATGAAGGCAACAAGATACATAAATTTGCTTGTGTTGCTCATTGGTATTGCGAAAAGTTCACTTCACTTCAAACTTCTTTTCCAGTATGAATTTTTTTCTTTCTTTTGGTTGATTCTTCAACAACAATTGGCTGGCATATTTTAAAGTATCTCCAGATTTCGGAGAAGTGTTTTCTTAAAATATGTATTACTATCTTGCAAATCTTGCATTTATAAAATCACCGCAAAATAACTAACTACTACACATATTTCAAATCTTCAGTTTCCTCCGAAATACTTTCGCTTGTTTTACAATCAAAATTTGCAATGGTTTACTCTTAAAGAGATTTACGTCTTTTGAAATATTTGATAAAGTATCTAACACTTAAATGAAACAATATTTAATTTTTCCAGTCGAGTAAAAAGGCAAAAAAAGATCTGACCAGAGGAAAATATTTGCCTATATACTCGCATATTATTATATATATATATTTTTTTTTTAATGTAAACTCACTTTGCAATAAAACATGTGCTCATGTGTATCTATATCGATTTCATGACGTTCCTTGTACTTGAAAAATTCACTCTATTTTCATATTTGATTATTTCTGTACAAACATTGTTTTGTGGCTTGTGCTATATAAATGACGTGCTTGGGTACAAATTTTATTGATAGCTCATGAAATCTATTTTTATTAACTTAAGGAAAGTATCTATTGGCAGAATCATTACTCACTTGAGGAGAGTTTATTATTTTCTTGTTTGATTGAAGCTCATTCTAAATAATGACACGGATACTGTTCAAAACTGACTGAACATATGGGCGCTTAATGCTATGGAAAGAAATAGTACCCAGATAAATTGTGGTATTCAAGGAATCAAAACAAATTTTTTTTTTGTGGTTTGGCAAATTCATAATCAAATTAATCAGTGTGTACAACAAGTCTGTATAACGATTTGAGGACATGGATGCTTATTTATCAAAGTGCAGAGTCCAATTTGAATATTGTAAATTGTGTTGTATTTTTATTTACAAAATGAGAGATCTGTTTTCTATCTTTAGCAGATGAACATTTCGTTTTTCAACTTTATTAATAGAAAGTTATGGAGTTACTGTGGTTGAAGAACTCTCGACGACGAGTCTATGCTTTTGCTATACACATTATGTAGGATGATACTGCATAAATATGTACTTATGTATTGTATAGACATCATTCATAAAACCTTTTGTCATCTGTTTTTTAAAGACATCGACATAAGAACGACTTTGTTTCATGTCTATACAGACAAAAATAAAATCCAATTACAAAAACAAAAAAAAAAGCAAATCCAGGAAAAAGTAAAAGAATATTTTATTCCAAAGCCTTTCCGACAGAAAATTTCATTTAGTTTAACACCGATAGGTAATCAACATAAACTTTGAGGCAATTCTAGGATAGTAGACAGTAGATAGATGAAAGATAAAAGAGGACAGACGACAAATGACAAATGACAGATAAAAGACGACAGATGAGAGATGACAGATGACTGATGACAGATAACAGATGACAGGTGACAGATGACGGATGACAGATGACAGATGACAGATGACAGATGACAGATGACAGATGACAGATGACAGATGACAGATGACAGATGACAGATAACAGATGACAGATGACAGATGACAGATGACAGATGACAGATGACAGATGGCAGACGACAGATGACAGATGACAGATGACAGATGACAGATGACAGATGACAGATGACAGATGACAGATGACAGATGACAGATGACAGATGACAGATGACAGATGACAGATGACAGATGACAGATGACAGATGACAGATGACAGATGACAGATGACAGATGACAGATGGCAGATGAGAGATGACAGATGGCAGATGAGAAATGACATATTATAGATGAAAATTCCCGAATGATGAATGATTAATAATAATGAATCATAGATGACAGATAACATATTTCCAGCTACAGATGACAGATGACAAACAACAGATAAATAGATAACACATATTCGTTATGATAACATAACAGACTACAGATGAAGGAAATTCATTTAAATCAAAACTTGATTTGAGACAGTGTACCAAAGAAAAGAAGTAGTCAAGTATCAAGACCTTATTTTTGAACAAAAAAATCAAGATTATTATTTCCTTGAATAAAATAGTTCACACTGTACAATTATTTGGACAGAACGTCGAATATTTGATAATGTGAACCCTTAGACGACCGTATGTATAACTTGTTGGATCTCTTTCAAACATTTTGGAAAGTTTTGCTGTCCAAGGAATATATGTCATAATGTTGGACGACAAGTCTTATAAGTCTGAACGCAAGGAAAACAGGGTTATAAAAGGAAATCACATTTCCGTCTTCACAGATGGTTCCCAAACGGACGAAGGGGGGGGGGGGAAGGTAGGGTCAGGTATCTTCTCAAATTACCCTACCATTATAAATAGATCAATAAAGTTTCCCGACTTCTGCAGTGTCCTTCAAGCAGACGTACTCGCAGTGTGCGAAGCCGCAAAGCACCTAGCTACGCAAAACTTGATCAACAAAAATATTGACTCAGATCTCATCCATTATCACCAAATCCAGACTAGTAGACAGCTGTCGCAGTAACCTAAGACTGCTCAGCGAATCAAACAAAATTAATTTGACCTGTGTTCCAGGACATCGTGACGAATCGTTAATGAAATGGCGGATAAGCTGGCTAAAATCGGGTCAGCACTCGAATCCAGCGATACAAACACCTCAGTTCTAATGCCACTATGCAGAGCAAGAAAAAACAGAATCAAACATAGTTTTCTAAAAACCACCAATGACAGGTAGTCATCTTTGAATACATGCCGAGTCTTCAGAAACCTTTGGCCAGATATTTCCATGAAAAAAAAAAAAAACAGAATTCCTACTCCAGCTTAGCGAACCTCTCTGTTGTTGATTGGCGTCCTCACGGGCCACAACTCGTTGGGTTCCCACATGAATGGGAATTAGCACATCCAACTTATGTAGAGGATGCCAAGATGAAGAGGCAGAGGAAGGATCATTCCACTTTCTCTGTGAGTGTCCTAGCTTGGCCCACACTCGGAAAAAAACCTCGGAGAATACTTCTTCGACGAACTGGGCGACATCTCTGATCTCCCATTGAGTAACGTCCTGAAATCTACTCAGGGCTCTAACTGGTTCAGTGGTGGTTCCCTACCCCAATAAGCCAATCACCAAATTATCCCTTTACCTCTCCAATCCTCCCATTCTCTAATTTTCCCGGGGAACACAATAGATCCTTGAGATCCGAGTGAGGTGCTGCCACTTGTGGCTGCAACCCCCATGCAACCTAACCTAACCTAACCGAGATCGCGTACAAAAAGTAGAGGCAGCAAAGTTAAAGCGCATTTCCATTTAGGTCACCAGTTTTTGTGCGATCGATCAAAAAACTGCAGTTTTCAATTTTGAAAAGTTAGATTTTGAAACTACTTTTCATATCAACTTCACTTAAATGGGGAACTGATCAACTTCTACTTCAAAATTTCAAATTCGTTTTTTGCATTGCAGATTCCTCGCGAAAAATATACAATTCTTTCACCACCTCCCCAGCACAAACCCAAAAAGAAATTGTAAATGTTTTCTTCCTTAAGATATTTCAGGTTTTTATCTTTAATCCGCAAAGTTTGGCACATGAAATAAATAAATAATTTAGTAAAAACAAATTAATAGTAACCACTTAGAACTTTGCCCCGAATAAAATCTTTTGATTTTCAGTGTTAACATGAAAATAAATAAAGGAACTGGCGTCTTTATTTGTTATAATTGATTAATGATGTAAGCAAAAAATTATGCTAATGACGAAAGGATATTCTTTTTAAGGTTTATTCAGCCTTAGTTTTCGGACCCAGTATCTCATTTGATTTATTGGTAAACACTTACACGTGTAACAAAAATGCTGCTTGAAAGTTCTTTGAAACTTATTTCTTAGTTTTCAATTTTTGTCTACTTAGCAAGTGTTTGTTTTGGAAAAGTTTTAACAATAAACACGTTGTACAAAGTTACACACTAGAAAAGATTGTTTTATGGACGTCTGCTTTCAATAGTTTATGTTGATTGATTGTCAAATAAACATCTGAAATATAAAATTCTTTTAGAAAGAAGCACGTATTTTTTGTGTTGGTTGATCACTTAAGTTTTTCGATGTAGCCAATTAAACAGGGAGAGGGATAAAGATTTTGTGGAGGAGACAATAAAGAGGAGGTGCTTAGAACAAAATTCAAATTCAAATGTAATACATTTGTAATACAGTTCGGCACGTAGCGGCTGTTTCCGGAAAAGTTAAATATCGGCTTTTTCAAAAAGGACCTGTTTACTTATTTTGATTATCGACTTGAAGTACAATTATTAATTGAATTCGACTTCTTTCATACAAGCATGGGCACTAGGGTGTGTCATTTTTGGGCAATTTTTTTTTTTTTTCAACGATAAAACAGGTTAAATACTTTCAGGAAGGTACAAAACGAAGCCTCTCAAAATTTGAGCTCATAATATTAACATTTAGAGGTGCCTGTTTTTAAATTTCTATTTTCCCTAAAAATTATTTCCAAGAACAAATAACTATTTTTGTGTAAAAAAAAAAAATAACCGAACTACATCAAAACACAAAGTGAAAAAAGAAAAAAGTAAGGAAAAAAAAGTACAGTTGAAGCTTTCAAAATACACACATATTACTGCGTGACACCTGTTAGGCAGCATTAGAAAAACTCTGAAAAGCTTTGTTCAAAAAATTGATTAAAGGGAAAGCTCCAACATGAGGTAGCATGAGAAGAAGAGATACAAATTTGTTATTGAGAGAGGAGTTCGGAATATCATTTGATTTTTTTAAGAAACTTTTTACTTTGCGCTTCGACGGAGTTCAGGCTTAAAGATTGTTGTATCATTACTTTCTTCTGAATATCATTATAATTTGTATCAAGTTTCAAAATTCTGGTATACTAATAGTTAAGAATTTTCTTTTAATAATAAATATTTAATAATAAATAATAATTGTACTAGATCTAATTGATAATTTAATTCGTTTAACACTTTATCAAATAATAAAACAATATTTAGAACGTAAATGTTTTTTTTTTATTTTAGCTTTCTAAAAAAATTAGCACACAAAGTTTAATTTTCCCATGAAAAATAATTTCTAAGTCATAAAAAAAGTCATCAGAATGAGTTTAATAAAATAAAAGTCATAATTTCATACATTTCAAACTTTGAGTTCGAATATCTTCAGAACGGTTGGCTCTATGAAAAAAATTATTTAGAGCTTTTTTGTAGAACACTCAATTTCCTATTTAAATAGTTTGTCAGTTTATTTCTACAACGTTCAAATGTCAAGCTATAAAAATAAGAAAAAATTTTAATTTTTTTTCCATGTAATTTGTATGGAAATTAGAAATTTAAAAACAGGCACCTCTAAATGTTAATATTATGAGCTCAAATTTTGAGAGGCTTTGTTTTGTACCTTCCTGAAAGTATTTAGCCTGTTTTATCGTTGAAAAAAAAAGTTGCCCAAAAATGACACACCCTAATGGGCACATTTGATCAATTCGTTGGACTCACTTGGATGCCGTGGAATTGATTAATTTGGATTGCTTGCTGCGGACCTTTGATTCGCTGAACATCAGCGATATTTTCGACACTTCGACTAAAACGCTGTGTCATTGAAAGGGGAAGATTCCACAACGAATAAGTAGACTCAAATTATTGCACTTAACTTGGTAATGCCTGCCTTTTGAAGCGAGATCGCCCTTAACAATTCTACTGTCAGCTTTTTTCACATTTCTGCATCTAAAAACTAGTTTCCAACCATTTATCAGTTGTTTGTATTCGAAATTGTCATATTGTAACTTTTTTTGAGTATCGATAGTATTCGTATGACCTGATAGGATAAATTTTGGTTGAAGACGCCACGGTCGCGTCATACGAAAAAAGAACAACTACTACTGTCATATAAGTTATTTCAAGATGTCCATTCTCCAGCAGAAGTCAAACAGTGCTAATCCCATAAAAAAAATATTGCGACGTGGAGTCCAAATGTGATAGTTATCAACAGTTGTATATATATGTAGATCATCTTAAATCGTAGTAAAGTGGTATCACTGGCTGGAACTAGGTTGAGGTGCGATCAAAATAAATAAATAAGGTGTCACAACAGAACGGAAAGACCCGGAACCTAGCGTATTATCACAACCATGCCTTGAAAGGAACTATCATGAACTACAATTTTCTGCTGATTAAGGAAACTAAATAGGATGGCACAATACATCTATCGAAACCTCATGGATATACGTATTTCCACGCCCTAAAACTATACGCCGATTAGAAGAAGTTAGAGGAACTTTTTTCATTGAAAAATACCCATGAAAAAAACTAATTTTTTCTCTTTGATGTTTCTAGGATTTGATCCTCTACCTTCCCACGTCGCAGCAGGGCGTTAACCTGAATCCAAGAAACCGAAAAGCTGCCAGAACTTGGTATGTGTAACGATGATCTTCGTTGGAATGACTACATACTTGAAGTCTACAAAAATGCTGCAAAGTGTTTAGGTTTTTTTCGAGGCAATGCAGACAATTTTTCACCCCTTCTGAACTGCATACAATTTATAATGCCTACATCCGTCGGAAATTGGGGTATAACTCAAATGAGGTATAAAGAATAGATTCATACTTCTGTCACACCACCCGAATGTGGAATGCTTTGCCAGACTCGTTTTTCCTCCGGTATAACGATTCACAATAGATATCAGAAGCTGTGACAACTATCGTTCGATCAAGTTGATGTCCCACACCGTTGAGCGGGTTTATGGATAGCTGACTGCGGAAAATATTAAGGCTGCCTGATGACCAATGCGGGTTTGTCGCGGGTAAGTAAACTACAGACGCAATCCAAAGTATAAGGATCATTATGGAAAAACACCGAGATGCCTTAGAGGATTTGCACCACGAGATCTGATATGGGTGGCCCTCAGACACCGAGTAGTTCCTGAAGCCTATGTGCGAATAATCATGGATTTGTACGAGGGAGCAGTTACAAAAGTGAGATGCCCAGCTGGAGTCACCGAAGAATTTCAAATAACAGAAGGTGTACATCAGGGAAGTGTCTTCAGTCCACTGCTCTTTCTGCTCGAAGGAAAAGTAACGGACAATAAAATACAACAATTATTCTTTGCTGACGATGGAGCCATCATAAGCGAGGATCCTACATCCCTGCAACGAGCACTTGACGTTTGGATTGATGTTCTAGAAGGAAATTTGTACCGTATTAGCGCTAAAAAGACTGAATACCTGTGCTGCCCTTTTTCTGATCCAGTCAAGCCTATTCCAGACATTTATTTGAATGGAAATGAGCTTCGTTAAGATTGCGGCGCCATGGATATGTTTCTCTATACCCAAATTCTCATAGAAAATCACTTCAATATTTTTCAAAGGAGTCAATACCAATCATCATTTGTGTTGTAACTTTTAGGTTAAGATCGTGTAAAGACCCGTGACCAGCCCATCAGATGACCGAGGATGACCTTGTTTAAATGAGGTTTTGGCATCAGATATCAAAGTTTAAAAGCCATCAGCAAACGAGTGGATTGAACTGTGTTTCGAAATGACTCCCTGAAATTAACTTTCACAGCGAAAAACATCAAGGGTCCAAGAAGGGAGCATTGTGGAACACCATATTTTACTGACACTGTTGCGGCATACTGATTTCCTGATGCAGGCAAGAAAAAAATAGAGTATAACCAGGACCTCTACAATTTTTTACTAACTGGCTTTTTCATTTCATCAAAAAACAAGTTATTTCTGTAAAAAGTCTTCTCGCTATGATCTTATTCGGAATCTGATAGAGATATTGACTCGCGAAACATTTTTCCCCTGAAAATGTTACAGGATGATTGAAATACTCTGTTTCAGAAGTTCAAACAAACATAATTTTGATAACGTCCTTTTCAATCCACTTCGTTGTTCATTAAAAGTAAGTTCAAATAAAAACTCCATTCTACAAGAGCCTGATGACTGTTATCTCAAACAATGGATATATACTTATACCTATGTACATAGGTACAATTACCTTGTCGAAACTTACTGAACCAATAAACTCTGCATCGCATATAAAAAGAAACAGAGCGTGCATAAACAGAATAAATGAAATTACATTATACAAACACAATCATCCGTTTTTTGATTGGATTCACTGCAATTGTCAAAGTAATCGCACATCGCAGGTGCAAAATAGCATCAGCATTGTCTACTTGCTAGCTTACAAGCGAACGACGACGAACAACCATTCTATAGTCTCTAAAATATGTAGCTACATTAAGAGTACAGTACAGATACATATCTTTCATATCAAAATGATGAATGTCGATTGTGACGTCAGTTTTCCGTAACATAATTACAGTTCGCTATTTATAAAAGGAACTTTTGTTCTATTTATATCTTACCTTTCCATCTATATTTCGACATTAGTAGGTAAAAGGTACTAAGGTATATACAAAAGGATTCAAAAGCAACCTAGGTCATACCAACAATGTATGTATAATGCTCAATGACATTGCCTTACTGCCGACACATAAGCCAACCGTCGTCGTCGTCCGACGACCGACAACAACGTGCATTGTTTGTTTGCAAGGCAATCTTCTATAAATACATACATATATGTATCTACCTTCGAAAGTACCTATGTAGTACGTATTTGAAAAAAAAGAAGTAAAATTTCAATGACGTCAAAACTGTACTACTAACTGCAAAACCCACCATCTACCAACCTATTATTATTTACCTACGCAATTTCGGTACATAGATGCAACACATATATCGATACCTAGTGCCCTAGTGACCATTTTTGGATCAATGAAAAGTTCATTGCTTCACGTCGGTCGGTTTGCTGGTGCTGCTGCTAGAACGGCCAAATTCAAGCGAAGCAATTTTTCATTGATGCAAACGCTGCGCTGCGCTGCGCTCGATAGATTGTATGGTATATGCCGGGTAAAGTATGCTCAGAAGGTGAGTGAGCAGGCGGCATGCAGCGTATGAATGACGACAGTGATGAGGGGAGGCGGGTGGCAGGTTGGTTTTTATGCTGTGCAGCATAATATGGGTCATGGAGTGACGTCACTGTGACCTATATACTCAACTTTCACTTATACTCAGACAAATTATGCTTTTGAACGCTGCACTCGCTTGTATAGTAGTATGTCGGTGGCCACTGCATATATGCATTATGTACTTCTGATCGGTTTTTTTCCTGAATTTACATTAATCCTGCCTGGTATGTACACACATACATACATAGAAACGCACCTACACAGATACATGGCACAGTAACCGCACAACCGAATGTCGGCTATTTACACAAAAAGTGCATTGGCTGAGCTAAAAATAGATTCATATTGAAACGAAAATAGCTTCAGTCGTTCAAACATAGAAAATGTTTTTTTTTTTTTTTGTTTCTTTTATTTCTTTGCTGTGAATATCTCTGAATGCAAATTTTTCCTTGAGAGATACAAGAGAAGTATCTGCTTCTGCATCTGTACAAAGCGTGTTCTATAAGCTCAACATGAAATATCTGTGTCTTTTGAAAAACATGTTTACAAGGGTTGTGTCGTGATGGGACATTTGAATGTAAGTACCTATACCCAACGTACTGAAGGCGAAGGAAATGGATGGGATACTGATAAATCAACGACAATAATTGACATGTGAAATGTTCGCAAAATAATAGCTAACTTAAATGGCATATCTGATTGTAACAATCTTTTAACCTAGAAAACTTATAAGAGCGTCAGTTGAGGTTGTAACGTAATGTCACATTGTCAAGCACTAAGCGAGTCTCTATATGGAAGGTTCAAGCATAAGCATAAGCAGTTACGTAGGGACATGCATGTCTTTAAAGTCTTTTCTTTAAAGCCTTCAAATTAAGTACTTTTTTTGTGTTGTTATTTTGATTACGAGAGCTTGTGTAGAGAAAAACATTTCTCAAGTGCACTACTTGTCCGAGATTGTTGAGAACTTAATGACAGAACACAGAACGGCATCTTTAATAGTTTGTGAAGGTAAAAAAAAAAACTTAGTAGAGTGAGGGGTGCAGTCACTTGCATCCTTCTTATGAAATGTTTGAGAAACATCAATGGATTCTTACAACATTCAAAAGAGAATGGGAAACAAAGCAGAAAAAATAGATGTTTGCTCCTCAAGAATAAAGTTTTTGAAACATGAGTGAATGTAATTGTTGCATAAATCGAGTGATTTATTTTATTTTATTGCTGGGGATATCAACAACACATCAGTTTTCTTACTATTTCTCTACTTATTTTTTTACGGAAATCTTTTCAGGATTTTGACGTGAAGTTCGAAAATCGGAACACTGGACAAGGAATTTTTTTAAATTTATTTATTTCTAAACCGCTTACAAAGTAGGATAAGACTTTTATTATATAAAATTCTGCAAGCCTTTAAAACAATTTGAGAATTTATATGAAACTAGCTGAGCCGCCCGGCTTTGCTCGGGTCCGTAGTTTTAAGGTTCCCGTTCTCGTTTTTCCTCTTACGTGAGAGTTTGGGGATGAAATATAATCTTTCTTACTGTGGGAGTATGTGGCATCCTAATGCTGAAAGAATTTTTGAAATCTGTACAGTAGTTTCTAAGTTTCCGTTCTCAACCCATTCCTGTTGGAATCTTCCGTTCCAGTGAAAATATGTGAATGAAATATATATCTATGTCACTGAAGGATAATGCTACACCCTAGAGTTGAAAATTTCTTGAAATCGGTCAAGTAACTTTATGGTTCTCGTTCTCGTTCCCGTTTCTGTTCCTGTGGGATTATAGGGATGAAATATAGTTTAGGTTACTGATAAAGGGAGATAATGTAGCCCCGTAGTGCTGAAAGAACTTTACAAATCTGTTGAGTTGTTTCTAATTCTCCGTTCCCAACACCGTTCCTGTGGGAATTTGGGATCAAACCTTGACAGGAACCATCTCTGGACTAAACTATGTCTACCCTGAAAATTTCATAAAAATCCGTTGGGTGGTTTAGGAGCTTACCCCGGACATACATACATACATACATACATACATCCTATTTTATATATATAGATAGATAAAAAATAAAATAAAAAACAACTAAGAGGAATAAGCGCAAAAGCAAAGCATCCACAACTTTTGGGATTTGAAATAATAATATTTAAAGCAGTTTGTAATGAATATTGAAGGTGGGATTAATCTTGGCCTTAACCAACATCTTTCACCAATTTTTAAATTTCGGGCGAGCTCGCAAGGCTGGAGCACTCTAAGTCTTTCACTTAATTGCTCCTCATGATACGAGCTTTTTTGCTTTCTTGACTTCCTTACAATGCGATTTTGAAAATTCTTCGAGATAGAGGCTAAAGCGTTGATGTCCATCCGCTCTAAATGTCTGATGGTAGTCTCGCGATTCGTATACTCTTCTAGCTTGCTTAAGTCGCGGTACAGATCAGAGGGGTTTATTTTTCAATTGCTTTCTTAACACAAAGTATCAATGACTTGCATTAGTCTTTCGCTTTTTTGTCTTCATAGCGGATTCTAGGTAAACGATGTCCTGTACTCCCTATAAGATATGTCTGTCTTTTGTGACGTTTTTTCCAATTTGTTGATGTTCTCAGTCCATATTAAACTTGATGACAGCAAATAGTTTTGCGCTTTTTGAAACTTTAAACCATTTCTGTTTAAATGCCCGCAAAAGCACTTACTTCGGTACATTACGTCAGTATTGACTTTAGAGTTTTGCATAATCAAGATTCTAAATGGAGGGTGAAAAGATACATGAATAACCAGAAAAATAATATCCCATTGAAAGATATTTTGCCCTTAAATTAATTGGACAATTTTAGCTCACTGATAGACTCTGTAACGCTGCTTGTCTATAAATGTAACTAGAAAGGATGGTGTTTTTTTAAGAGCCTTGAAAACTTGAAATAATACTACAAAACAGAAATATTCTTGTCATAAATTAATTATTACTATAAGCTTGCATATACTTTCATGACATCTATTTCTTAGAAATGATTTCCCGAGCTTCTCCGCTGTGGCTACGAGTAAAATAGACAATTCGATCAGTTCAATTTTCCACAACTTCTCTATTAAGGCTCACCGTACAGCGTCAATGGTGGCTAGAATATTGTCTTCCAATGCTTCAAGAGTTGCTGGTTTGTGACCATAGACCAATGACTCAATATGGCCTCATAAATAAATCAATCAGCATAGCTTCATAGCACTTGCCATTTCCCGTAACGGCAGCTCCTTGCTCATTTTGCAATAAATAGGGCCAGCCGAGAGCGTAATTCATTTTCTTGTTAAATCGAGAAAGTGAAATTAATGACTAAATTTAATGTCGGATGATGCCGATGATGTCGATGAGCCGAGTATGTTGACTGCAAAATGGACGAAGTGCTCTACTAACTTAACGAACAGTTTTGTTTTTTTAAGTTAATTTCCAAAATTTGGAAGCATTGTTCTCACCTAAAATGGTTTGAGAATTGGCAAACATTTCTGAACAGATAGGAATTTGACATTCTTAGCTGACAAACTTTAGACAAAAACCATCGGAACTTCTCATGCTGATAAAAAACGTCCTTTAAATATAATCTACTGCGGGAGCAAGCGTACACTGATAAAGTCTATACCACTTTAACGCTTTCAATTTCCATAGTTTATGCCCTTAAAAATATCCTGTGAAAGCGTCAAGGTCGTATCATGAATAGCTTTTGAATAGCAGCGTTCCAAAGAGCGATTGCTCACAGGTATAGGCCACGATAGTTGAAACCTTAAACTTGCTTTTCTTGAAACTACATTTGACAAAATTGTTGACAAATTGTTTGTTTGCCAAATTGAGACTCAGTATTCTTGGTTATAAGTACTAAACAATTACCAACTTCCATTTTTTTAACCAAAAAACTTCGTTTTAATTTTTGAAATTTTTCAAGAATTGCGAGAAGCTACTTTATTAACATTTTTAATTATTATTGTTCCAGCAACTCATTTGACCGGAATCATGTCAGTAGTTCTGGAATTTTTTTTGGCACCTCCGAAGATAGCAATATTTTTGAAAAAATAAAATCTCAAAATACTGCCGAAAATCTAATATATTAAATTTCCATGTCACAATGTTAGCTACCGTACTGCTCCGAAACAGCTTTACCGATTTTTTTCAAATTTTATATGCGTATTCAGTAGCTCTGAGAATAGGCTACTATCTATTTTTCATACCCCTTAGTAATAAGGGTCATCTACCCTTAACATTGTTTTTTTAATGTACACTGTGACACGAGAATTTTATATATTAGATTTTACAGTCTCAGTGTAAATGTTATTTCAACTATATTCTCAAGTAAATTTATTATCAACTAGCTGAGTAACCCGGCTTTGCTCGGGTCTGTAGTTATAAGGTTCCTGTTCTCGTTTTTCCTCTTCCGTGGGAATTTGGGGATGAAATATAATCTTTCTTACTGTGGGACTATGTGTCATCCCGCAGTGCTGGAGGAATTTTTGAAATCTGTCCAGTAGTTTCTAAGTTTCCGTTCCCAACCCCGTTCCTATAGGAAACTTGAATTTCCATGGAAATATGTGAATGAAATGTTAGTCTTTCACACTGAGGGATAATGCAACATCCTAGAGTTGAAAGAATTTTTGAAATCGGTCAAATAACTTTATGGAACCCGTTCTCGTTCCCGTTTCTGTTCCTGTGGGATAAAGGGATGAAATATAGTCTAAGTTACTTACAAAGGGAGATAATGTAGCAACCCTAGTGCTGAAAGAATTTTTGAAATATGTGGAGTAGTTTCTAATTGTCAGTTCCCAACCCCATTCTTGTGGGAATATGGAGGTCAATCCTTGACAGAAACCATCCCTGGACTAAACTATGTCTACCTTAAAAAATTTCATAAGAATCCGTTGGGTGGTTTAGGAGTTTACCCCGGACATACATACATACATACATACATCCTATTTTATATTTATAGATTTGCTGCACAAAAACGTGCTATTATCAGAATACACCTCGAATAAACAAATCAAAAGTGCGTTTGGTTTCACTCTATCTTTTGTCAAAACCAATCTTTCGATGGTGTGGAGTAGACAAACTCTTGAATCGCAGCTGAGATTGGCCAGATATTTTGCACTCCTTTACGAATGAGAAAGCATACGTATTTTGTAACTTGGTACGGATTGCACTCATTTGTGTTACTAATGCAATCAATAATTTGTAGATGAAGATTTTTCTTATGTAAAAGCGAATAGAAACCAGTAACATTGTGCAAAATTTACGCCGACAAAGTGTAGTGGTACTCGTGGCGTGATGGTTAGCACGTCTGCCTGTTAACCCAGAGGTTCGAGGTTCAAATCCTAACAGAGTTAAAAATGTTTTTCCACGGGTATCACCTTTCGCGAGGAATTGGCAAGTCTTCCAATAGTAAATTAATTGACATGAAAAGCGCTTTCTCGATTGGCCATTCGAAACCAACAGGAAATTGAGGGCCCCCTCCATTTCCTTATAAGTCACAAGGCAATGGTTTTGAGAAATGCGCTAGGTCCTAGAGCTCCTCGCTCTATTGCGCCACCCTTATTTATTTATTTATTTATTTAAAGTGTAGATGCATCAACTATTTCGAGAAAAAAAATTAAGTTTGAAGAAATTCAGTAATCCATCCAGGCTGCAGAATCTCGTACGTACAATACAAACAAACCTGCAAATAGAATCGGTGGCTCAATCTCTTTCAACTCCTTTATCATGGTAATAATGATAAATAACGATGCGATTAATCAAAATATCCTGAAGTAACAACATTCAAAAATAAGAACTTCGTGGTCGTTTGTCACCCGGAAGGACGAAAAGGAAAAGTTCACACATATCGTCGGCTGAGTTCTATTTTGTTCAATAGGCCATTTTTCACGAAATTGAGTAAGGTATACAGTCTTCATAATTTGGGGGCGCTCTTTCGTTTGGCGCAAACCATTTTGTTCTATATCTTTTAGTTTTCAAGTTATGGAAAACTGCTTTGTTCAATAGGACACATTTCGAACTGTTTTGGGTGTTATTTTTGTTCAATAAACCACTTTTGATTCGTTCTGTATTACGTTGAACAATACAAATTCCATATATAAAACGACTTCCTTATTGATTTTAATTTATAACTTTTTTGAAAGAAAAGAAAAACATCTAGTGTGACTTGTTTTCAAACTAAAATTGTCTACGCTTGCAGAAAAAATCTACTTCCAAACAATAATCTCTAATTATAACAAAAAAATTTCGACCTGAACCTTAAAAATCGATTTCCCAACATTTTTGAAAATTGGACATTGAACAAGATAGAACTCAGCCGACGATATGTGCAGTTTCTTGCTCTCATCAATTTTCCCACTCCCTAAAAATAGAAATACGGAATCTCAAAAGCTAACAAATACTATAGTTTGATTTTTTTTTATGAATATTGAAATTGTTCAAAACCGGGTCTCAAACCTAGCCTCATGTTTTTGTAACCGGAGTTGTCATCATTATTCCTTACCTAAAAACTTGGTTAGACAGAAGATTTAAAGAAACTAAAAAGTTTTCTGGTCATTTTGGCAATTCATTACTGAAAACTAATTATAATATAAATGGTTTTCCAATGAGAGTGATATGATTTCTTTTTTGAAAAAAAAAAACACACCTTTGGTTAAGGAAATTCAAATATTTCTTATTTAATGTGCAGTTCAATCAATTCAATAAATTTTTAAATGAAACGTCATTCAAATGGCCACCACGACTTCTTCTTCAGGAACAAAATCGACGAACCCAATTTTTTGAGCAGTTTTTCCACTAAATCAAGTCGTATATTATGAATGGAACGTTCAATATTGACTTGTTAAGCTGGAAAAGAATGTGGTTTATTTTTAAAGACCAATGACTTCAAATAACCCCACAAGAAATAGTCTACTAGTGTTAAATAACAACTTCTTGGAGGCCATTCAATATCACCATTTTTTGAAATAATCGAATCTCTTAACTTTTCTCGCAATAATTCAATTGTTGCATTTGCTGTGTGGTACGTAGTCCCATCTTGTTAAAACCAAATGTTGTCAAGATCAACTTCTTCCAATTTCGGCCATAAAAGTTGGTTATCATCGATCTATTCCGCTCTCCATTGACAGTAATGGTGTTACCAACTTCATTTTGAAAGAAGCACGGACCGATGATTCCACCTGCCCAAAAACCACACCAAACTGTCAATTTAGGTGAATGTATAATGGTTTTTCAGGAATATTTTGTGGATTTTCATCGCCAGTTTTGTTTATTTTACGCACCAGTCACATAAAAGTAAGCCTCTTCGGAAAAGATGATTTTAAAAAAATCGTTATTGATTTCAAGTTGGTCCAAGGAAAAATCAGAAAGTTCACGGCGTTTACAGTGGTCGAATTGTGAAACACTTCTGAATGCAATTAAAACAAATAACAGATCATGACGACAAATGGCCGAAACGCCACTCCAAAATCATATCATACCTATTGAAAAACCATTTACATAATTTGATTTAAGAACCTTCGTATAGCATGCATTAAGCTTTAATTTTTATTTCAGAAATTACTTTACATCTTTGGATTTAAGGCCCAAAAGCACCCTGCAACATAAATTAAACAATTTAAGGTCAAAACACATACCATAAAATTAATGCATGAAGGTGAACAACCTCTTGAAAAAATAGAGAAAATTTTGTGATTTTTAACACAATACATTGGATTTTGGGTTCTTAAAGAATTATACAAGACATTTTGCAGTTTTATTCGTCGGCTGATGACCTCGCCACAGCAAAGTCTAAGAAATACTTCAACCTTTTCAGGGGGTTAGGGTGAAAACAAGGGCTCAGAAAACACTAGTTGTGAAGTCTGGAGAAGTTGCGGTTTCTCTTGCTGTGCTTTTGGACAACCTCAGAGCAAATCCAGAGCTACATGAACAAAACTTTGCACCAAGCTTGGCCAACAAAAGAACAAAAAGATTCAACTCGCTGCACAGCGGGTTCTACAATTGACATTTGAGCTTAACTTTCACACATGTAGTTAAATGAATGAAGACTTTCGCAAACTTTTAACAATTATTAAATGGACTAGGTACCCAGATAAATAGATTCGATATCTATTTGGAGCATTGTACCAATCTGGGATTCCCATCTCTCAAACATCAGCAGGCTTTCAATATCAAAAAAAGGTGCTTTATTTCTGAAGGGTTTTTGTTAAAATATTATGTAGACATATTTCCAGTATACACCTAGCTCCAACTATTCCCATTTGTTTATAACTTAGCTATACAAAAATACCCGTTCATACTTATGTCTACCGACACAATCTATGAAATGTTGTTGCTGGTCGGTAGGTTTGTATCTTATTTCTTATCAGATTGAATTCACAATAATAAAAGAAAATGCTCATGAATTTTTTCATCTGCATTAACTTAATTCAGGCCAAAAATAAAAAAATCACCCCACCACCAAAACCAAAATAATTGGTCAACTAAAATCATCTTAAAGTGTTCGCCTCAATTAATTTCCATGGCTGCAACCTAGTTTTTTATAATGGATTCACCTTAAGGGAGATGTGAAAAGAGAAGAACGAATTCGACACATAAATAAAACTAATAGAAACCAAACCAAGGAAACCATCTGAATACTTATCTTATGCTAAGCCTAAAAACCGCACTTGATTTTTTTCTCTTGTCCTTTTTCAGTTACTTTTTTATTTTCTGCCAACTAAAGTGGCTACAGAATTCTTTTTCGCCATCCAGAATAGCACAGGCAGTGTTCTTGCAGAGATACATGTCCTCACTTACGCTTGAATACCTAAATTATATGACACCAATACCAGTGAATAAAATCATTTCGCTTTGGGTATTTAACCAACAAAATCTCAAAATATTCCAACAACATCTCATCATCATCCACCATACAAGAACACTATTCGAAAGCAAAATGAGAAAAATATAATTTCAAAAAATAAAAATAAAAAAGAAACAAGAAAATAAAGAAACACGAAAACAAGGAACACAAACTGACAGGTACATTACACCTGCGCGCATCGACAAGTTGAACTTTATCCCGGCTCTGTGACTTTTGCAATTGTTAAATACTAAAGCTTTCTACCAAACCCAAAAAGGAGATACTCAAACCACATGAAAAAAAAAAAAAAAATAAACTTAACATGCGGCAGTGTCCCGAAACAAAACTCACACAGACGCAGTCAAGTGACTTTGACTGACTGTTCAAGAGGGAGATAGAGAGCGTAGCAAAGATTCGTCGTTTCAACACGACATAGCATAATAATGATGAAAGATAAGAGAATGAAAGAACATACATATATACCCTACGCACACAGTCTCAAGTTGGGAGGAACGTGGAAAAGAAAAGAACTAAGGCCCAGCAACGAAATAAAAAAAAAACGAAAAAAAAGATAACACAAGAGTAAACGCGAGTGTCCTTTGAGTTGCTTTAGTCGTGCAACCGCAAATAATCTGTAGGTACTTACTCTCTTGGAATGACAACACACATTTATTCCAGCGCATTAAGTGAAAGTTATATTTTGTCATAGAAATTTTTTTCATTTTTTACTTATTTTTTTCTCCAGAAAACAGAAACTACCATTTTGGAAGAATCTTATTTTGTTTGTTCTCACAATGCCTCTCTTAGTCTTTGTATAGAGAAAAGGATAAATTGACGAAAAGTATTATTGAAAAAGTAAGTGCCATCGTTTTTTTTCTCTTGTCTTCTTGTTCAAGGGCAACCATTCCAAAGTTAAAATTGTTTCTTTATTATTCTGCTTTCTACTGCATACACACTTACATGCATACAAAGCATATCGGATCGCATCGAAATTCCTTCGACTTATTCAAAATGACTTGTAAGGACACATGCTAAATTACATTGTCGCACGCTTGTATTCATCCTGTATGTTAAATGTAGATTCCGATTAAATGTCTACCCGGATGCGATTAAAAGTCTCAGTGTCAAGTAAAATAAAGCGATTGACTTTTATTAAACGACTTGCTCTTACAGCTTCGGCCCGAACACAGGATGTGAGTTTGTATCAAGTAATCAGGACAATTTTTTAGTATTTGTTCATTTCATTTTTCTAGGATCAATGAGTAGGTATATTTGCAGAAGGTACAAGAAAATTTAGCAAACAGAAGGAATGCTGAGGGTATTTTATTGTTAGCTAAAAAAAAGAATCACTTAAAGGACCATGTATCATAAATTCAAAATATGTAATGGTAGAATTGTGTGCAGCACATGAAATCAAATGAAATTTACTGCCAATTTTCTTTCAATGCTGTCGACTACTTAATATCCATGTTGGCAGCAAAACGTTTGTGTGTCTTGAATTTGTGTATCTTTTTGAATTTTTTCTTTGTTTTTCGAAATGTAACAAGATTCTTCTTCTAGTAGTTAAAATCTGTTAGAGAAATATATGAGAAAAATATTACCATGTATTCTATAAGTTTTTCTATGTTAGGGCCAAGGATACCAAAGAACCGATTGCTTGTCATTCAATAATGCGAAATCTGAAATGTCACTTTAACCTCATCTTAAGTGAGGAATAAAACACATTTCTTCATATCACAAATAGATCTTTAAATAGTTCTTGTGCGTTTTGATTTGAAATCTAGAAAATCAAAGTACATTTTATCTATTCATGTTTATTCCTACTTTAGATTTGAATCCCAGATACATTTCAACAGGTTTACAATTCAAATACAAAAAAATAAGTTACAATACAATCCTTACTTGAATCATGACTTGTAGATTAAATCTAATATACATATTTGAGTATGAATGTTAGTTCTCCTAAAATATTAAAATAAAAGTTTTAAATTCAAAGTTCACGACTATAAACTTATTTGGCAAGCTCTAAGACTGTCTATGTGAAAGGTTCTATTTGGAACGCATAGGTATAAAAATAGTCCTGAAATTTTCTCCAAAGACGTAGAGAAAAGAAAAAAACTCGAATGTTATAAATCACCAACATTACTTAAAAAAACATTCTTTATTAGTGGTTTTACAGAAATTCAATAGCTTTAAATTTTTAGATAGAAGCGGGCCACACAAAATTGGAATCAATATTTCAAGTTAAGATATTCTTCTGAGCTCAAATTTGACTTCCGGCAGTTGTAAAACGTTAAAATTGCTAAACAGCAATAGGGGCAAATATACTTCCGAATGATGGTGTTCAATACTTTGGAATGAACCATTTGATTTAATTCCTATAGTCGTTGCCAACAAGACACGCACGTATTTTAGCCAGCTAGAGAATCACTTATTGTTAACAATAACTTGGACAAGGTTAAAAAATTCAGTCGCCATAAGTAAGATTCAAACTTACTCCCATCCATCTGTAAGAATCAGTTAGTAATGAAATGTATAGTGTGGCGCAACAGAGCGAGGAGCCATGGAGCTTAACGCATTTCTCACAGCCATACATTAGGTGAGTTTATTGTGTATTATGTTTGCCATAATTGGATATTAGTTTAGTTTAGTTTATTCATCAAACAAAGTTACATTACTTTAGTGATTACTAGATACATTATACATTTTAAACATTACCACCAACAAAGTTATTTAAAATTAACAATAATTTTGATTTAAATAGATATCTACTTAGATTAAAATCAATCATATTACAATTCAGAATAATTTTAAATAACTTTATTGGTGGTAATGTTTATTACAAGTTAAGGGTCTTATATTCAGAAAAAAAACTGTCGTTTTCTTGGAATTTAAGCCCTTTACTATAGGGAAAATAAATTTGTTCAAAAAAACTTAAATATAGGAACACGTTTAAAAGCTGACCAAGTGTCAAAAGTTAGCGATTGGTTCAAGTATTGCAGGTTTAAAATACTTGATGAAAGATTAAAAAAAATGTACCTAATTTATCTTATAAACAAGGAACTGTGTTGTGGGCAAATATTCTCCCAAAACTGATACTCTGCTTTGTATGTAAGATGTGTTCCAAATTAATTAAAATGGGGACAAATACTAACCACAAATAATGCCGACAATTGTCGAATTGACATTATTCGACATAAGTCTGCCCAATATAGAATCTTTGTTTTGAGAAAAAACTTTTGTTGTCCAATGGCCAGAAGCTACTGACCAAAATGGCGAATTTTGCTGCGTAGTGTCGTTTTTGCTGTAGAAGATTATAACACTGCTTATGGTTTATTGTGATTCGCGAAATACAAGTTCAGAAACCATCAGTGTTTTCCTGCGTTTTGAAAAAGATTCAGCAAATCGGAGCAGTTTCATGGCAATGTCTAATAGCAATGCAATGTATATCAAGCAATTTATCTGCTCAGATGTAACACAAATCTATCTAAACACGAAAACAGCACTTGAGTTGAATACTTGTCACAAAATGAAAGACCATCGCAATTATTACATAGTATATAACAAAGTCACTTTCCGCTGTCTGTATACATAGACCTTTGACACTACGCAACGAAGCGGTACTTTTTTAATAGAAAAAGGGATCCCAGATGAAGGTTTATATGTTTTTTTTTTCTTATTCTAACGGGAACGGGAAAGAGACCAGAAATATACAGGGAAATTTGAAAATGGTTTGACCGATTTCAAAATTGTTTACCCCTGAAATGCTTACTATATTCTACTTCCATATAGTCAACGCAAGAGTGCTTCATTAATTCCGAGTAACAAGGTATAAGGCAGCTTAGGGGTACTTTTGCCAAAGCGAGTATAACATGAAGTTTATTCCTTAGCAAAATCCACAAGAGTGAATTTTGCTCTTTTGCCCAAAATATGCTGCGCTAATTAAGTATCTTTTCATCTTTTTCCAACTTTTATATTTCGATATCTACATTTTAGTCGCAATACGTTTTGGGTTGCTTTACAAGATTTCAGAAAATTTCAAGAGGATTTACATCGGTGTCTTCCATCAAATTCTCTACTATTTTCCTAAATGCTCGCACTGTAATCGATTAATGAATCTCCACTCCTCTTGGTCTCTCCAAAGCAGGCTTTATGTCTTCTCAAAATGATTTTTTTTATAACGAAAATCGTTGAGGTATCAAAATAAAAAAGTATATGTAGTTAAGAAAGGATCATATCTACCATCAAAAAAATAAAAAATCAATAGAGAAAGGTATGCTCAAGCTCAATTTTAGTAAATTCTGGGAAACTTTAGACTTCTTTAAATGAAAAAAGATGGGTGTGTGCTGTTGATGAAATATCAAAAATAGATGATGAAATTAACCAAAATTTAAAGACAATATTTCCTGAGTTATGGTGCACATGATAACGAAGAGGGTGACCACCTAGCTAGACTTGGCTCTCAATCCCAATTCAAAGTCCCGAAACCTTACTGTGGTCTCCATACTTGGAACAATACTTCTGCCCACCGCCAATCAAAACTGTTCATTGACTTATCTCAAAGACGTATGAAAAAAGTCCTTAACATGAGCAAAATTGATGCCTGTGCCTTAAAGACATAGAAACAGCTGAACATATTTTCCAGGCTAAAACGTTTCCAAAAAGGATTCGAATATTCTTAGGTTCTTAAGCAACCTCAACTTTGAATAAGCAACCCTACACTTTACGTGTTTAAACCTAAGGGAACAGCACAAATGATCTTTCAGAACCTTCGCCCTATCTAGTAAAAAACAAAAAAAAAAACAAAAAAACAATATAAGACCATATGTTTTTTAGGACTATAGCTATAGTGCATATCATTCAATTTTTACTTTAGTTCTCAAGAGCATATGGTTAAATTTTGGTAAAATTCAGTTGGAAAGCTTCGAAGATTTTATCAAAAATCCAAAAAAACCCGTATAAAGTTTTCTTTAACGAAAAATCGTCATTAGAAGTCCAGGTAGGTTGGTATGAGTCTCCCAAAATGACAGTTATACTGCTGAGAGCTCTACAAAACTTAGGTACTATAGTTTTGGAAAATGATAAAAAAGAAATGCCTTTTTAAAAACTCCATAGAGGGTAGACCATTTAAAGAAAAAAAAGTTTACTTTTGCCGCTCTTGAAGATCTTCGATTATTGCACATATCCAAGTTTACTACCTCAGTAACACAAGTTACGGTTCTTAAACTCTAAACTTCCACTTTTAAAGCCGCATCACAACTCAACACAAATTACATCTAAGCCAAATTCAACCCATATTTATTCTTCAGCCGAGTGTTCTAAAAGAAAGAATCTGAAAAACAAAACGCTTATCAAACCGAAATTCAATCCACAGTGTCCCAATGACCTACTTCAAAAAGATTGACGTAGAAACATTAATATAACAAAGAGTTTAACAACTTTTTATCAAAACATATACCAGGCATAAGTTGAATTATTTTCCCCAACCTTCAATTCAATGAGTCAAAATAAAATTGCATGTGATTGATCTTTAATTTTTGAAAAATACTTTTATTCTATGTAATGAAAAACCTTTACCTTTCACGCAGAAGAGGGGGCGAAGCAGTTGATAGATTTTCACCGCTTAATGGTTGCTCCTGCCGCGGCCGTAGAACTGGAGTCAAGCCCCATCGTTCAATGAATTCTATGCGGGAAATGGTTGACACTGAACTAGATGGCGTTATTTTCTGCTCAATTTTATAATCCCAAAGAATTTAGATATTCACGATATTATCTGCTTTTCATGCTCACAAATTTGTTGATTTTACAATTTGATTATTAATAGTAATTAGATTTTGACTTATATGTGTGTATATAAATTCTATTTCACGATATCATATGTAGGATTTTTGATATTAACTTTTACTCACTAAAAATACTGATTATGAATTTTATTTTACAGTTGATAACTTGTACTCATTAAAATACGATTGATTTGTTGACACCTTAATTACTTTCACTAAAATATCTAGAAAAAAAAACAACAAACCTTATCGTTTTTTGTAAAAAAAGGTCCACATACGCCCGAGTGATCGCAATTTTTCAAACACACACATTTGCAATATGAATCAATTTTTTTTTTTTGTTATTTTAAGCAATGTGCTCTGACTTTATGGAATAAATATCAAAGACAAAACTTCTTTGTTTCTAACCGTGACCCAAAAAACAAATTCTTTTCATACACAATTGGCATTTGCTGTTGTTGTACACACTCTTGGGTATTTTTAACTTTTACGACTCTCAAACCTCCATAGCAGAAAATTTTATAACTTGAATGAACTTTGTTGAAATGTTCCTACCTGCCATCTGTGACTGTCAGCTGGTTTATTCGAATATATATTTGCACATGTATGCATAAATGGGTGTTGGTGAATTATTTTCACTTTAAAGATATAGTTTATTTAATATTACTCTTGTTCTTCTTGCTTTTCCTGTCTTCAGCGTGTTTGTTAGTTTTTTGTTTTTATTCTTTCAACATCAATTTTAATCTCTTGAGGAGAAGGCAGTTTTTTTATTTCTTCCTCATCAAATATTTAACTTGAGTTGAAATCATGATCCAGGTGCATTTCGTTGAAATATAAACCAACTGCTAGGGTATACTATACATACATATTCTGTCTTTATAAATTTTACAATCGCACTGAAGGACACAAGGCAGTTGGACTTACAATAAATTTCAATGCAACAAGAAGACTATTTTTGGGATCGTATCACTCAACTGTGTAACTCCAGGTCAAAAAACCGTCTTGATATTTCAAGAAACAAATTTGGGCTTGAACTAAGCTCTGAAACTAGGTCTACGCGTGCATTTTTTGAACAAACTTACTGAACAGTTCTGAAAGCTATAATACCAGAACAATTTGAAGAGAGAGCAAACTATAGAAAAATACCAGGGGAGTTACGAAACTTTTCAAGTAAGTTTTGAAGACATTCACCCAAAATTTGACTTATGACGTCTCTGGAATTACTTTTCCGATACTGAAACGAGACTACAGTAGTAGTTCTCAGCTTACAAAAGATAGGAAGCGGAGGAAGACCACAACTTCATACTTCATACAAAACTTCATCAACAACAGCAAATGCTGTTCAAAAAGTAAAAGATTTCTTCAGAAAATGTATCAGTATTTAATCGCACTAAAAATTTATTGTTTGGAGTTCTAACTTCTTATAAGAAATTTTAGGAAGTTCTTGTGCATTTAAGATTAGAAGTCAATTGTTATTTGTGTATAAAAAAGGACCCCACTTCCGAAATAAGCTTCGAATGAATAATATACTAGATTCCTAGTACTTATTAAAACCCATGACTTTCTCTCAATTATACGTTTTGAGGAATGGAAACTCCATACAGTCCTATGCTTATTCCAAACGTTTGAGTGAGAGAGGACTTTCAACGGTTGTGTAGTTTGCTTTCAGTGGACTTCCCAATTCCTAACGAAAGGCGATACCCGTAGAAAAACAATTTTATGATTTTGGGGTTCGAAGTTCCATCTTCCTCGGAAGGAGAAAAAGGCTCGTGTCTCTCAACCATCCCCTACAGAGGATTGGAAGGGACCGAGAATTTTTTGCCGATTGCGAATGGCTAATCGCGAAAGTGTTCATGGTTCCATCGGAGGAATTTTTCGTTCCTTTCGCGAGAAAGGCGCTACATGTGTTCTTTGTGTTTCTGGGATTCAAACCTCGAAACCTCGATGTAACAGCAGACAAGCTAACCATTAGAACACGGACACACACTTGCTCATTTGAGAATCTAAAATGTTAAATATAGATGGGCATAGACTTTTGACTTCTTATCACAAATTGAGCTGTTGGACTAAATTGGAAAATGAATATTTTCATATCAATTTTTGGTTGATTTTCTTGTTAAAAAAATATAAACAAACAAATAACTCCCCGGACGTAATATACCCGGCGAGAAATCCTTGGGCTTACCGCGTTGTTCTCACAAAAACTTTGTGAAAATTGAAGGGCCTACAATATTTTGGCTTCTTCAAAGTGAGAAGCCGCTTTTCAAGGCACTGAAATTCTGAAATTACAATCGGGGTCTAGACAATTACTCGGGGGTACCCGTGGGCAAACATTGGAACTCCCGTGTAACAGGAAGGCAAGCAAGCCACTCGGCCACAATTTATGTTTAATCAACAGAAAAACAAAGAACACCTAAAGTGAATCTTTCGGTTTACTTTTGATTTTACAATGCAAAATTGACTCATTGTCCTTTTCGCAAAAATATCTGAGCAACTGATGCAAATCAGAGACACTTGTTGCAATGGAGTAGAAAAAGAATGTCAGTTTACAGTTCAAAGGAATAAATTTACGAGATCAATAGAAAAAAGTTCATAGCAAACAAACAAAAAACAAACTGTTTTTCTTACCCTGTTAAATCCTTTTAGGGAGACGTCACAGAGTAAACAGTATCGCATCAGCAGGGTGCAGTTTTGTACTTTTTATTAAAGTACTTCTTGCAACAGAATATGAAACGAAGCGACAGTCTTTATTGAGTGCAAATCTCACAACAGTGATAAACTAAAAGCTAACTAAGCTAAAAGTGCTAGTTTTTGTTGTCTTTTAATAAAATTTTGCTCGAAGAGAGCGGTTTTAATTTGCATCACCATAACATTAATTGGTGAAGATATAATAGATGAAACCCTTTTGTATGCCTCCTGAGCTGTTTTCGAAAATAAATGTTAAATAATTAGTAAGGTGCGGCAGTGCACAATATAGTTTTTATCTTCACACATAGCTTTTTTGACATGTTAATGATCAATAATTTTTGACGGGTCAAAACGGCAGCAACCAGGGGATTATCACTTCGGTGTTTTCAGTTGGTGTTTGAAAATAGTCGTTCATAATTATGCCAATCTTTTGAAAGCCAAGAACTGCACTGTCTCACATAAAAGAGAAATGCATACATGAAAATAAGAATGCTATTGCATTCAAAGTCGACTGTTTACTAAGAACAAACTAAACCCACCATTAGACGAATAAAATCAAATTTAATATGTTTCTATAGCTCATTCCCAGACGATAAACAAAGTTTATCTAGCTTAGATTGCTCTCAAGGCGTTAAAATCTTGAAAAGTGCGTGGCACATGGCTTACACTTCTTATAGTTTTCGAAAATAGTCGTAGCTATTGCTTTCAATTCGTACGTCAGCCCGTGCAAAAAATCATTTGCCATAATTTGCGCAGCAAACACTTGCAATGATCCTTAAGCCTTTTGCTTTGAAAAATCCATTTAAAGGTGTTTGTTCTAATCCTACGAGCATAAATGCAAGGGCGTACGACAACCGATTATGTGTGCAATTGAATAGAATATACCCCCCAAATGCAACATGTCATTTGGCCATTAGGACGACGATTCAACCGTCCCAATATGCAGCTTGCAGTCCCAGATCAGCGCAGGAAAACTTCTACATAACAACACAATAGTCACATTCATAAATACAAATTTCACTTATACAATGCGTCCCAATTGACACAGCACAGCAAAGAAAAGAAAAAACATAAATTATATGTATAATGAAGCTTGAACCTACGAATTAACACATCGCTTTTGTGTACAAAGAGTAAAACAACACAAGAAAAAAGTGTATCCCTGCAAATGTATGTGTTAACAAAATCACACAACTATCACACGGACGACGTATAGCTAGAGCGAGCGAATTCGCTGTGTAACAAAGTTTTGAAAAATTGCATTTTGATTTAAAATCAGTTTTCTGTTAAAATCAACACTATTTTTAGAGTTGTATTCACACCGTAAAATAAAAACACAGACGTAAAAATGTAAACACACAACAAATTCGTAGTTTGCATTCCTTGGAAATAGTTTTTTTTGTTTTTGTTTTTGATGAGTTGGTTATGAGAAGAAAATTTTGACGACCGACGAAAAGGAGTTTTGAAGCAGTAAAAGAAAAAAAAAAATTGAAAAAACAACCACCCCGCTTTGTCCTTCACAAAGGCACTCTTACAAATAAACAATCAATTCACAATGTTTACATTTTGTTTGGTGTTGGACAAAAACTTATTACACTTTTAATGTAGGAAATTTATTAAGTTTGGAGAATTTTATCGAAAGGATATTTTATTTGGATATTCGCTTGCGTTAAATTAAAACAAATGAAGCAACATTCGAAGAGGAATAATTTTTCCACGGTTGGATTAAGAGATTTTCTTTTCTATTAGATACTCTATGGTGGTTCAACACACATATTATCTCAATAAGAACACACTGCACATACACTGACACAATAACAGTAGTTATCACTGCTCACTGCTGGTGGCTGTATCCTTTTTGTGAATAACATCAACACACATCCATATGAATGGTGTGTACCTAGTGCACACTTGTGCAGCACTTTGTGTTAGTTGGACACACTTTACTGGGTGGAAAATAACTTTAAGATACTCCTCATCGTCGTCCTCGTCGTCGTCGTCTTATTCACGAAGCACGAAGGAATACTTTCAAATGAAGGAAATCCTTTCTTCATCATCTGTTTCTGCTGTACTAACACCCACAAATACACTCAAAAGAAGAACACGACAGGCAGGGCGGCAGAGAATATGGATGGAAGGTCTGCTTGCCTGTATTTTGTATCTCTTCACAGGGACGTTTTCTTTGGTAATATTTGTGCTTTAACACGCATGGTTTACGAAGACAAACCGTCGAAAAGTTCAACACGAAAAAGGACACTTTCACGAGTTCTTCTCATTCATATATGGGCGAGACGCAACTATTTTATACGTTTTCTTTTTTTTTATAATTTTTTCCATGCACATTTTTATTGATTTCAACAGAGTCCGTTTAATGAGTTTTCACATTAATTAATGAGCGATGTTTTTATTTTTATCAGGCAGAAACAGAATAAGTTGGCACTCTATGTAATGTACCTATCCTAGGGAGCAGGGAACAGGACTTTTTTTTTGCGTGATTGTAAGTATTGTGTGTGGTCTATGTACTTCAGAAGCACATACACGACACTACGACAATGAGAGTAGGATATGTACTTGTTATTAGAGTGAAGAAGACAGAAAAAGCGGTACAGCAGAATAGGTCCATCTTCATCATCATCGTCACCATCATCATCATCATCATCATCATATCAAAGGATAGAGAAAATTCAAGGTAAAGTAATACGATTTTTTAATTCTTTTTATAATTGCAATGCTATAGTGCAGTGCAACTTCTCATTATCGCTGTTGTTGCTGTCACAGCTCAAGTTTCTGTTATTGTTTGTGTTGGAGAGTTTTAAGTATCCATCCACCACTAGTTAGTTATTTATCCTTTCATATTTTTTAGCTTATGTCGAGCTGAGATTTTTTTTCGCTCCCTACGCTACCTCCACGTCCTCGTCCTGCTGCCATTCTTTCCATTTCACCAGCTAAATTTAGCCCAACTACTATCTTTTAGTTTTCCATCATCCAAAACTAAGTTTGCGATGCGAAGACGATGATGATGATGATGATGCTCAATGAATATAATAATGATGAAAAAATTCCATCTAGCTGGAATGTTATTTTATTGAATCGCGAGAAAAAAGGACGATAAATACACAAAATCATGTTTTTTTCTTTATTTTCGACTGGGGCATGGCGAATTTTATACTAACTTTTGTTGTAAAATATACAAAAAAGAATAATTTTGTTTTCACTGAAGTATTTTATAAGTGGTACAGAAGCACTTGATATTTTTTATTTCATTTATTAAACACATTCAACGGATACACTATTTATTGATATATAAGAATGATATGTAGTATTGTGTCTTTTTTTTGAAAAATTTTTATGAGAAAATTCTTCTTATTTCACATCTTGAATATTTTTATTTATTTATTGATTTAGAGAGTCTTTTCTTTTGAATTTTTGTTTATAAAGAAAACGCTTTGGAAATGCAGAAGATTTTCACGCGACTGATTGCGGATATAAAAATACTGAATAAAGTCTTTTTTGTCAAGTTGTAGCTATAGCAGCATACGGCGGGAAAAGTATTTGAATGGAATAGAACGTTTTTTCGTGTAGTTTTCTGCGAATGGAAAGATGGAACTTTTTTTTGGACTTGTTCGATGTATAAAGTTGCTGGTTGTGTTAAGTTCGAAAAAGCTTTTAAGATTTGTCGCTTCCTTGTATACAATTTGCACTCACCAGTGTGAAGGAGTGTGTTTTTCCAGTTTTCAGTTGTTTTGTTATTTTTTTTTTCATTTTTTTTTTTGTGAACATGATGGTACTTTACGAGATGTTTGCACTTTAGATTTGGTCGACAAAACTGGAACAATCTTGTTCTTTGAATGTGATGTAAAAGAAAGGTCCTTTGGATGTATTCCACTCAACAACATTAGGTCAAAGTTAAGAAATGTACTTAAAAAGAGATTCTACAGTCCCTAAAACATTTCGGAGTGAATAAAAAAGATGTTTTTACTAAGTAAACGAAAAGTATTTTAAGATGTTCAAAAATAAAGTTTAAAACATTAAACCCATACAATTTGACAAGTCAGTTATTGGTTGCGTTGAATTGAGATTCAAAAGAGCTTTAGGAATTACTTTTTGAAGCAATTGTTATTACAGAAAACACGATTAACCTGTGTAAAAAAATGATAACAACCTTGGGATCTATAAAAATAAGCAAAACAGACCTACGAAAGTCTAAATCTCTTTTTTCATGTTGTGCCTAATGTAGTGGGCCGATTTTCTTTTACTAATTCTTTTATGAAGTGGTCATCATATTAAAAATGGTGTCAATATTTTTGGGCTAAGGTCTCCTGATCGTAGTTCCTTTCTACATAGGCCCCTGTCACAAGGCTCGTCATAACAATTTTGGATAAGGAATGCGAAACAGGAAGCATAAAGATGACTTCATAATGAATGTTTTGCTACCAAATTTGTCGCTGCTGATAAATCTATTTAGAAGTTCAAAATATATATTGGTAAACATCCATTATGAACAGATTTTAAGACCGCACTGCGCTTATCTGGTGGCGTGGGCCACCGGTTGTTCACCGGTTGTTCACCGGCAAATTCATTCATCTAGCAGCCCGGGCTACTGGCGGTCCACAAATGTTTATAACTGTATTAAATTAAGAATCTTGTTTTTACTTGTCATCTCGAGCACTCAATTTGTATCTCAGTGTCATAAAAAGTAGGAAAACCAACAAAGTGCTATGGTGATTTTGAACGATTATATTTTCTTAGTAAACATTTAAGCTCAAAACAATTTAATGAGCTGTTCAAGTCTCAAAAGTCAAAATTTTTTTTAAATACAATGCTTTTATTGGCTTTGAGTCAAACACAAGGAATTTAACGAAAAAATTTTTCTTTATTTTTGAGAAATTTAAAAAATATTTAAGGTAGGTACACTTTTCTTTACATTTTGCAAATCACTTAAAATTATTGCTGTATTTCAAATCACGGTAAAATTGAGAATATACTACGGTTTTTACATATTAGAATTATGTAAAAAAGCACTTTTTGAGCTTGGAATCACGTAAAATTTTTAAATCACTTTCGTGTTTTCCTATATTTTATCATTATGCGTCATTCGAAAATTGTTCAATATTTAAGCATTCTTAAATTTATTTATGCTTACCTATGGCAGCATTTTCTATATTCTTTTCTATTAAAATCAAATGGAGTATTATGTCAGGTAGACGGTAGTGAAGCCATGTCCTAGAATACTAACTGTTAAAGATAGTGATAATATAAATAATAATCTATCTACCTATCTACCACATATGTACGTTAACAAATGATCCCCACTTTATTAAAACAGAGAATCCTTTTGAACCCTACTTGGCCAATTTAGAATGCATTTCCCGTTTTTTTTTTCTCCTTCGTTACATACTTTTTTCAGTAATTTAAAAATTATTTTCATCGGTTCTTTCTATTAAATCCTCTCTGTTTTTTTTTTTTTTTTTTTTTGTTATTCAATTTAGCATTTATAATATGAGAGTGTCGTAATAAGCTATTCAATCTGTGCCATTTTTAAACGAAATTTATTTCAAAATTTATTACTCGAAGGATTATTATAAGCCAAATACATAATAATACTTGTTAGTATAGAAACCAATGATAAAAGTATAATTTTATTGTAAATAACAGGTAGAAATATTTAGTGTGAGTATAGCTGGGTGGCTGTCTCATCACAAAAATTGTTTTTAGCCGAGTTCTTATCAAGCTATTTTGCACACTGATTCAAGTTGCCAGATTATTATTTTTTGTAACTAAAATATCTGAGGAATGACTTACGATTCGTTGTTCCTGGTTTTGTATGTAGACCAGTAGATATGGCACAGTAATAATCATTCAACTGCTTCAAATCAATTATTCAATCAAATGCTAATTCTTTTTTGCTTATGTTTTAGTCGAACTGTGCTTTGAATAGAAAACGGCTCAAAAATTAAATAGACTTTGCCCCACATCGAAGCTCAGAAGAAGCTTTTAAAAAAACCGTTTAAGTTCTTAAGCCTTCATAAGTTGCAATTTGAAAATCGATGAATCCTTTTTTAAATTTCGTTATAAGCTTTTACGTTTTATTTAGTTCTAAAGTCTTATGGAAAAAAATTTAATCCTCATGAATAGCTGATACTTAATTAATTAACCAATCAATTTTTTTGACCGACACTCAAATGTAAAGATGATCATCATTTTTACTAATAACAATGTCTTCTTGCACATCAAAATAAAAAGACCCATATGAAAAGGGACAAAAATATTTTTTTATCAGCTGATCAATTTAATGTCACAATTGGTGGTGCCCGTGGCGTAATGGCAAGCATGTCTGCACTGTTACGCAAGAGGTTCCTGGTTCGAATGAATTCCAACAGAAAACAAAAATGCTTTTTCACGGGTATCACAGGAATTGACTGGTCCTCCGATAGTAAATTCATTGCCATGAAAAGCGTTTTCTTGAATAGCCGTTCGGAACCTCCATTTTCTCACAGTGCAAATTTGTGAGAAATGCGAAACCCGTGGCTTTCCGCTCTGTGGTGACATTCAAACCCAATATAATTATATACAAATATAATTTTTTTTTCCACTTAAATGTACCGACAATTTTCGGATGCTATTAGGTAGTTTTTTGGTAGAGCTGGGTTTGTGGCTCTGCTGATCACTGAACATATTAGCTTCAAGCAACAATAATTGCCCTTTCCCTGAACTCAAAATTCTGCTCTCAACTCAATGATTTGATATATTCAGCGTTTTTCACATAAATTTGCCAATAAACCAAAGTTAGGAACAACCGCAGAGTAGTCCAATTATCTAAGTATTTGTTCACGACCCGCTCCTGAGGAAGTTTTTGGGAGCAAATCTTAACACAAACCATGCCTGGAATTATGTTTTTCTCTTGTTAGAGGGGCTCAAAATACTAGCTGGAGCACTCAGAGCTTAATATCGGTTTTACCCAGACAGCAACCTTCTTTTAGTTATAGCTATACAGATGTTCGTACAAAAGGCAATAGACGCCACCATAATAAAGAGCCTAACTTTACCAGCTCTCACAATGTCTGCGTCAAGTATCTGTAACCAGATACGAGAAAATGCAGGACATTCACAGAGGAAGTGCTCTGCGGTGTCATTATCTTCTCCACAAGATTTACAGAGTGTGATATCACTTAAGCCTCAAACGTTTAAATGCTCAGCAAAAGAGAAGTACCCCGTGGCAACGCCAATAAGCTTTCTGCGTTCTTTTCTGCTACGGGATGGTAAAAATTTAGCAGTATTGCTATGAGCGTTGGAGAGCATACGTTTGGTCTCTCTGCATCCACTGGAGGCATGCCATCTACAACTGTGCTCTTAACAGATTTAATCATTGATTGAAGCCTTCACTGAGGATCCAGACAAGCCAAGAGACGGTTCAGGGCCTTAAAAAGCTGTCTGAAAACCATTGCCTCACATGTTCATCGGCGATTTCATTTTTAGTTATGCCTTCATAGCCTGGTACCCAAACGAAACTTAAAGAATTTAGTCATCCGACGACATTCAGAGAGCTCTTGCATTCCTGGATTACTTTCGAAGTAGTAAAAGGGTTGAGTTGAGAAGGACCTTAAGTTGAGAAGGACCACAGGAGTAAACTATACTAACCATAAAAAATACAATTTAGCACATACATGCATAGATACTAGAGGGCTGCATGAATACATTCATTTACCTTTTCGCATCAAGCACAGTAGTTCAGTGTATTCTGTTCGTAGAATGCTTAGAAATTAGTGTACACTAAAAATGAATACACTATTCTTAAAAATCAAATACTGCACACCATTCGATCTCTTCGTAATAGAACGAATACACTGTTTGGTTTCTCTCCCAGGCTTGAATGCTTGATTTAAACAGAACAGAACAAGCCTAACAGTTATCAACACACCGAATACAACAATTGAAAAAATACCAATAGAACATTTACAAGCACACTGAGTGCACCGAGTGGCTTGAACTGATGCAAATGAATTATGTGATGCTCCACTTTGTTTGTTTCTAGCTTTAACCTGAAAGTTTTTAATTTCTCATTGCCGATCCCGTGGGCATATGCGGACGAATTAGAGTTTTTTACTCGTCGATGGTGTAGCATTCTAACGGTGAAAGAATTTTTCCCATTTGCGTTTCCGTTTCCGTGGGAATATAGGGATAACATATATAGCCTATGTTCTTCCTCAGGTTCTAGACTATCTCTGTACAAAATTTAATTAAAATCGGTTGAGTGGTTTGGGCGGGAGATGGATACAAAAAAAGCGAACAGACAGAGTAAAATTTGCATTTATAACATTAGTAAGAATTTTGAATACCAAAACCGATAATAGTTAGTTTACAAATTTTTCTTACATATGTATGTACATATTTCTTGAAAATGAAATATGTTCAAAGAAAATGTACTACTCTTTTTGTAATTGTTGATTGTTCACTCTTTCATTTCTTAGTAATTGAAAATTCTCAGTTCGCTTGGTGTGTAATGTGTATAGTGCATTATTTGGTGTATTCGATGTGTTCTATATAAAGTCGGTGTATTCGATGCATTTGAGAAAAATACCAAATGGTGTATTCATTTGGAATGAATACACGATTCTATTGTTTTGGTTTGGGGTAGTGAGTCATTTGTTTTGTTTTGAAATAACCAAAACCAGCGAGTAGTGTATTTGAAAAAATATAGAATGGCTTGGAATCGGTTTCAAGCCACTCGTTGCAGATGTATAATAGATACATCCATTTTCATACATGAAAAAAAATTCATTGGATTGACAGTTGCGTCATTGGTCAAAAATTGGTCGAACGAAGTCAAAAACCATCTCCAATATTCACACAATTTTTTCTCAAAGTGTCATCCCGATCGATCAAGTAGTTTTGAAATAGAACACATAGATACTTACAGGGTGTTTTGCGTACGGTCTGACATAAGCTCAGTAAGGGTAGGTCAGCCAAGACAAGATAAATCGAATGGAAAGCCTATCTCTTTCAGTTCAGATTTATTTCAGACAAATTTTTTATAAAATTCAACCAATAATTTGAACTTTAAAACTAATCCTACCGACACATTATATGTACCTATTTCTACCGATGGTGGCCAAATGACCGATTTAGAAATAAACATTTATATTTAGTCTATTCTAGATGGTTATAATTAATACAGAACTAAGCAAAAAACACAAAACAATTATCTATAATAATTTTAATACAATTAATTATTTAGCCTCAAAAGCTGTCATACCAGAGCGGTCAAGTTTAGTGTTTATAAACATTTTGGTTCGAATAATTAAGTGAACGATTTTTGTGTAATCGCTTCAAAATGTTGAATGAAAAGATCATTTTTTTTGCTTTTAACTGAATTTCAATAAGATTTTGCCAGATTGAAAGTCCCTTTTCTATCAACAATCATTAAAAAAAAAAAAATAGATTGGCGCAACAGAACGTGAAGCCACATGGCTTAGCGCATTCCTCACAACAATGCCCTGTGAGGAAATGGAGGGAATCTACAATTTTCTGCCGATTTCAAACGGCGAATCGAGAAAGCACTTTTCATGGCAATGAATTTATTACTAAGGGAAGAATTGCTAATTACTCGCGAAGGGCGATGCCGTGGAAAAACATTTTGCCTCTTTTAAAATTCGAGCCATGAACTTCTGGGTTAACAGAAGACATGGTAACCATCACGCCAAGGGGGTACCACTCAGCAATCATAAAAATATTACTAAATCTTAAACAAACACAGACAACAGATCGAGAAAATCTTTATGAGTTTTTGAAAAACTAAAATAAAATTTAAAACTACTTTTCCTCGGTAAACATTATTTGGTGGGTTTTTTGCTGATTGGACTTAATTCTCTCAGCAAAAAAGAGTTTTCTGAACAAAGTACCTACTTACAATTTTTTTTGTTTCTGAAAAACTGAGAATGATTTTTTCGTTCGGTTTTCTGTGTTTTGACTCAAAACCAATGATTGCATTGATCATTTAAAGAAAAAGTGAGCTCTTGTCGCATCTTTTGCAAAACACCCTGTATACAGATATTAATTTTTATATCCAGGGAGCTCAAGACAGATAGGGGGGGTGAGTGTCAATCGCTCACTTTTGGGAAGAATGTGTATTTAATAAACAATCTATTTTACATTCTTGAAAAATCATTATCAGCCAACTCAACCACTTTGTATCTCATTCTATTCAATGAGTTAATTCAGTGAATAGCTTTTGAGTAATCAAGTCTCAAAAACAAAAAATAAAAAAAGAAACAACAGGAAAAACATTCCTTAACTAAAAATTTTTTTGTTTTGAATCAAACATGAGAAATTGAATGAAAAAATCTTTTTTAGTTTTTGGGAAATAAAATGAAAGTAACAGGTCCTTTTTCCATAAAATCCATTTTGGTTTATTTTCTCCTGATTAAATTTTAATTTCTGAATAAAAATAAATTTTCTGGTAAAAAGTAAGTACACAAGAAATTTCAATATCTGAGGAAGTTCCTAGGTGAAGGGTAACTGTTGCGATAAGTAAGGGCGTGTTACGTGTTTGCAAAACTTGTACAGATTAAGCCAAATCAGACATCCATTTGAAATATCATTGAGCTTCGGCAGTTTTAAAAAACTTTCTTGGGAATATGACCGTCGAATTTTCAGCAATATTAGACAAATCGCCATAAACTGACAAATATCCTCATTTTCTCTTCTGTTACATTGCGTAGAAATCTGAAGTAGATCATCTAGGTGAGAAATAAAATATGGATTCCAAATTTCTTCCCTGGTTCTAAATATTGTGCTAATTTTAGTCACTTTAGTATTCTTTTGACAATGATTTGATGATTTAACTGCTTGTAGATATGTATGGAAGCGGTCGATTTCGCTCAACTTTCACGATCACATCTGCGAACTGAACAGGGGTCTTGAGAGAGAAAAAATTCTGTCTGTGTTGAGCTTGAGATTTTGTGGGTTTGACGGAGCTTACTCCACATAATATATTGCAATATTCGAAGGTGAGTTAACATACATACATGTGAAATCGTATTGCGAGATTGTGACTGAATTGTTTGAAATCAGCTATACGACTGCCTATCTGACAGTCTATAAAAACAAAATGATAAAAAAGGAGAAAGAAAAAACATTACGTCGACGTATCGTGACTGTTTCAACGATTGTCTCATTTTAAATGATCATTTCTGTATATTGCCCGAGTTTGGGTGACATTTTTTTTTTTTTATAATTAACGCGCACATCAAGGGGTTATGAATACCCTTATAATGTTATAGAACACAGTGCGAGCATTTCGGAAAATAGGAGAGGATTTGAAAGGAGACACCGATGCACGTTGCTTTTGAATATTTGTGAATCGTAATGCAGTAAAACAGAGCCAGGTAAAGCATTCCACATTCGGGTGGGGTGACTGAAATACCAATCTCTATACTTGACTGTACGTCCGAAGTTGGGCTCAAGGTTAAACTTATGAGCATTCCTAGCGAGGCGGCTAAATTGTTTCAGGGGAGGAATGCAACATTGCAACTGGCTATTTCACTAGAGCACTATTTGTGAAAAGCGATAAGAGAGAAAGAGAGACAGGTGACGTTTCGACGATGCTCAAGAGAATCAATCGATTCTACGATTGAACTATCACCTATCAATTTTAACGCTCTATTTTGTACCCTATCAAGCAGGTGCAAAGATGTTTGATGAGCACCTGACCAGATATGGGAGTTATACTCCAGTTTTGGGCGGATGAAGGCCCAAAGTTTTTTTTTTTTAGATCACAAGTTGTCAAAGAGAGTATTTATGAAGTATGAAAATTCAGGACGACTTAAGTATTTTTAGCATGTTTGGCAGATATCGCAAAAAAACACAGACACACAGCGTTTTAAACTTTTTACTTTTCAGCGAAATGTTCAAAACAACATAAGTAAATTAAGCATGCCACATGGTGGCTCTGATTTTTCATACTTTTTTGAATAAATAATATTTTTGTTGATTTTTTTGACTTACGGAGCCCCGCATTTATCACAACCACGCCTTGTGAGAAAAGGAACTACAATTTTTGCCGGTTCCGAACGGCCAATCGAGGAAGCGCTTTTCATGGCAATGAATTTACTAACGGAGGGCTTCCCAATTCCTCGAAAAAAGCAATACCCGTGGAAAATATTTCCCCTCTGTTGGGATGCGAACCATGAACGTCTGGGTTAACAAGCAGACATGCTAACCATCACGCCACTGGTACCACCCTGCATTTTAACTGACGATATTGAATTCTATGACCTTTTAATACCTTTTAATACTTTTTAGTCAATGCTAAGAGTATAACGATCAAAATTTATTGAGCTTGACATAAATTTCTGTTAGAGGTTTTAAGTCTGAAGAGCATAATGATGTCTAACTAGAAACGTTTATGTGAAGCGGATGATGTTGTCGTTAGCAAAAAGAATAAGCAATGATTTCTCATTAAACTATGAATGCTGAGGAAAAACAGTGGAAATAGTTGAATTTTTGTTATTGATCGTCCCACGCCGCAAGTTGAAGCAGGTGATCTATTGACAATTTTAAAGCTATATATGATTTAAATCAAAAACATCTCCACTTTCGGAAGTCTTAAAAATTTCTTAGAGCAAATACTACACTAAAATTCACGATAAAATGTCAAATGGGCTAAATGAATGCAAATTTTATGCCAGCCTTAGTTAACCTCTTAGGGTTTTGTCTATGATATTTGCTACTTCAATTGAAAAGTATACAACTTGATGGGCCCCAACACCGCTCCATAGCGTGTCCGGTCGTTGATATTGGTTTTCTTTGTACAGTAAGTAAGTAAGAAATGTTAAAAAATTTCTAAGAAACATTCACCCCACGGAGAAGCGATAAAAACTTTTATTCCGAAATGCTTTGTTTAAAAATAAATTTCAACAAAAAAAAATTATTTCTTTACTGGGCTATCAAAAAAATCTTCATTTGGCATTAATTATTAATTTATTATTTGTTTACAAATTCTTTTAAAAAAGCTACTCGAGAAGTGTAGCATCATCGAATGAGATAAATGAAATATGTATTGTTACAGTTAGAGAATGCGCGAGAGATGTCAGACAGTTTGTTTTCCTTTGAGCTATTTGATGTTTTTTTTTTTTTCTTACTTTGCCTTTGCTTTTGATTTTCGATGAGTGCGGGAGAGTCACACAAGGAATACACTTCCAGTGTGTATGTTCGAAATCACTGGAAACTAAACTTCAAGCTTTTTCCAATGCCGAATTTAAATGGTATTTCCAAAACCATGCTCGTACTGGAAATGGAAAATGAGAGAAAAATAAAAAAATGCGCATGACATCGGTGTATAAGCTCATATCATATAGGATACGACACGCGACATTGCTAAGCACCAAACTGTACGGTTTAACAGCTTTTTTGTTAGCTAAGGCTTTGAGCTAGTCTATTGTATAGCATTGCAGGGCGCTGATGAAGATTCCTTTAAAGAAAAACATCAACCTGCAGCAGTAGTAGCAACAAAAAAAAAGAAGAAAAAAAAACAACAACAACTACAACATTCACAGCAACAATAAAAGAAGAAACTTTTCGTTTACATTTCCCTAATTGCTGTAGGTTAAGTCTTATACTCCATGTGTACAGTATATTGCAGTGCTCCTGCCACTCTCAAGCTTTATAGTTTGTTGTAGTTGGTTTATTTTTAGCCCTCTACTTCTCGCTATTCACCTTCAGCGATTTCCCATGGCAATGCAGCAACAAAATATTAACGCGCCCGAAGTGACAAGATACTTGGATGTTTGGATACTTGGACATTTTTCAATAGTACGAGTATGTAAAATGTTTCCGTCCGACACTTGCATAGGAAAAGTAAAAAGGGGGGTTGGGCTGGGGCATTGGATTCACATGGTGCTTTTTTTTTTTTTTGTTTTCGTTCATTAAAGAAGAACAGTGAGATGTTGTTTCTCTTTTGTAAGGTGGTTTGTTTGTTTTTATTTATTTTCTTTTTCTTTTTTTTTTCTTTTTTGTTTGTATATGCTCGTGTGCCCCTTGCGGAGCCTTGAAACTATTGCTTCTCAATGAACATTTATTTTAGATAAGCTTTTTAAATTTAGATCTTATAATAGGTTACATGGATCGCCTTGAGACTTGAAATTAAATGCCGGACAGTTACGTAGAATTGTTTTCGTTTGAGGTTTGGAAATGTGATTGCTTTGAGATGCATTGATTTTGCTTACATTGAGTGATGCCAACAAGATTAGATTTGGTTTGTTTTTGTTTATTTATTGACTTATTTCCTTTTGCATTTTGAAGATTCTTTTTGATAGAAATGAATAAAAAAAAGTGATGTGAGAAGGGAGACTTTCGTAATGATATTGGCAAAAACTAAGTGCTACCTACTTTTGGACTTGAAAAAGATCAAATTCTAACAACAAGCTTAGAATAAAACGCCGCACCGGCTTCGCCACCCCATCGAGTGTATGGCCAACCCTTAGAGTGCAAATGCAGACAAAAAAAAAAATGACGACAAATGTTTCATAAGCTTCCATAACACACTTCGTGCTATAAATAATAACTTTTTTTTGTTATTTATTCGAATTACTAGCAATGCTGATACAAAATACACTACAGAAAAACTGTGAACGTTGTATATTTAAACACAGCGGCCCGCTGTGACTACGCACGGGTATAAAATATATAGCCTATGTCACTCACTGAAAAAATTATTAAGATCGATACAGTAGTTTTGATGCGACTAGTAATATTCACACAATAATCTCATTTATCGCTCGAGGATGAGAATATGTTATCAGCTTCCCTAGCATTTCCTTGGAAAATAACTTCGCGTCATTCCCTTTCCTACGTTCATGTACCCAACAGCAAATGCAATGTTGTGGTTATCCTTACTTTTAACGACAATATGAGAACGAAAACCTCTTTATCTGCCAGAAAAAAGTTCCGGAATTGGATTCATACTAATCGGTTTTGCTGCAAAACTAAATTTAATTTAAAAAAAAAAAAATCGCACGGTTTCATATTTGCGAATCAATCAACTATCAACCTAATTGACCATGTCACGGTTGACGAGTGATTCTATTCCTATTTTAGATATACGAATTTTCAAAGGATTCAAAATTGTTTATTGTCGCTTTCCATTGGTTTCACTCGGGGAAGCACTAATTTAAAAAATCAATGGAAAACCCAAAATTGTTTCTATTCAGTTTAACGTAATTTCCTTTGTGTGAGTGAGAAACCTTTGGCTCTTAAAAAATATTCCTTGAAGAAACTTTTCTTTTTGACGTTTCTGTAACTTGTGTTTGTGCTTCTGAGTCGATTCTCACTTCAAATCGAGAAGCGACTGTCCCTCCTTAGAATCATGAGAAGCGATCTTTTTTCACCAATGGAACGGTTTAAGAATGCTTCTGGACGCTCCTGGACGGTTCTTTTCATCGAATGGAAAGTTACATATGACTCTACTTATGTTGTAGAGATTGGCCTAAAGCATTCGTGCCCTGACGAACGCTTTAGCTGAACCTCAATAACCACAACTAAGAAAATTTTTTTAGTGGAAAAAAATAAGGTTGAAAAGGAACTCTCTCATAAAGAAGTGTTGAAAATGCTTTGCTTTTTTTTAGGAATGGAAACTAATTGATCGATGACTTGAATATGACGATCATAATCATCGCGTAGTACGAGAAAAGTGGCAATGTTTGAATAGCCAACTCTGCAAAAAGCTTTATTCGATTGCTAAGCGATCTGTTATCATAAATGGCAAACATTCAACCAATATATTGAAAATTTGGATGACAGCTGAGTTTGACACAGGTGTCCGATGGCAGCGCTGTTAACATGAACCACAAAATAAGTGACCTTGTAAAATAACTTTCTGCCAGGACAAGTACAAGAACGAATGCCATAAAATAGGAACTGGTTTTGAAGGGCACTGTTTTAAGTTTTTTTTATCAATGATGCCACCGAGAAACAATATAATGTTATAAATAAATAAGACGAAACAGATTAATCTAACAACAATGGTGACTATATGTCAGAAAATTGTTAAAGGGTTTTGAAAACCATAATAATAAGTACTATCTTTTTTTTATAAATTACAAGCTTATCTGCCCAACTTTGCCCGTATTTAATTCATTTAAAGCGTTGTTCACACAAAGTTGCAAAAAATTAGATTGTCAGAAAGATAACCTGAAAGTCTTAAGTTTACCGATCCCGTTTCTGTTGGAATTTTAGGATGAAACATAGCCTGTGTAACTGTACTTCTCATTTCTTTTTTAATTTTTCAAAAACTAAGAAATATATTCCTATTCGGTTTCCTGTATTTAAAAAAAAAACAAGATTTTTTTTAAAACTTTGAATTTGAAACGTGATTGCACAAAAATACTTTGTCAAATCAACATAAACTGAAAAGTTTATTAAAAAATAAAGTATTAAAATTCAAAAGCACTATAGTATAATATTAGTTGTGCCAGCGACTTCGTCCGCAAGAATCGGCATAACTTTTTTATTTATCAACTGATTGACATGAAATAAAAACTAAGTGTTAAGTGAAGCTTACCACAATATTTTACTGAAAACCCCATCTAGATGGGATAAGCCGTTCCTGAGATTAGCGTGCATAAGCAAACTAAATGTTACGTTTTTATTATATGTAAAGAAGATGATTGTATGTGACTTAGCTGATTTTTGATAACATTTTTAGAAGATTAAATGAATTTTTTATAAAATTGCCCCTTCCGTCTATGTGAAGGGATCCATAACCCTCCATAATGCTCTACAACTTTTTTTCTTGTCTTGACACAGCCTACCCAGCTTGAAATTTTGTCACATCTAATGCAAAAAAACACAAGTAAATAAAAAAACAAACAGGGCAAACCTAATAAAATCGTTCAAAATAGTACGTATACGCCACAGTGAACGGAAACGCTTTTGTTTTTCTGTGCATGGGTGCAGTTAGTTATAGAGTAACGGGTTCGACGGGTCTGATTTCTGTTAACCAATACATATAAAAAAGAGTTTGTTAATAATTTCACTGAGCAATTTTCACGACATATTACTTTATACAATGGCAATTAATGTCTTATTAAAAAAATTTGATTATTTTTCCATCAAATTTTGCTTAGCTATTTACCAAGACAAAACAGATTAATCTAACAACAATGGTAAATATACGACAGAAAATTATAAGGTCTTTTTGAAAACCATAAGTATTCTCTTTTTTTTTTATATAAATAACAAGGTGATCCACCCAACGTTGCTCGTATTTAATTCATTTAAAGTGTTGTTCACACTTTGCGAAAACTATCATTGTCAAAAAGATAACCTGAAAGTTTTAAGTTAATTAGGATGAAACATAGCCTCTCTGTAACTGCACTTCTCATTTTCACATTCACATTCACATTCACATTCGGTTTCCGTTGCTTTTTTTTAAAAAAAAAAAGATTTTTTTGAAAATCTTGAATTTGAAAATAAACATAAACTGAAGTGTTTATTAAAGAATAAAATGTTAACTTTCAAAAACACTATAGCAGCGATGCGAATCAACGGCATTGGTGGCACGTGGCCAAATATTAAGGGCACGTCATCAATTGATAAAATCAGATTGCACCTTCTAGCTGCAGAATCTGCTATGTCTAAATCGAGCTTAGTTTTCTATTTTATTGCCTATTATTTCCTAAACATGTTAATGGGCGTTGCTTCATTTTGCATCTTTGGCTCGGCCATTATTCTTAATTGATGGATGTAACATGGATTTCGAAACTGATGGTTTTTACTGATATTTGCTGACACTATAAGAATTTGAAAGTAAAGCTTCATGGGACAAACAAAACTGTGATTGTCATGATAGATTTCATTCGCGCTTTTGAGGTTAGCCATCAAATCTTAAGTAAAGATATTTTTTAGAAAAAACTATAGGTGCTTTTCAAACTTAAAAAAATTATGAGTGGTTTGAATTTACTTGAGAAATTCTTCCAAAAGTAGAAATAACTGAAGAGATTTTGCCGGTAATAAATTCATCAGTCAAAGAATTTTCGTCAAGGTTTTCACAATCAAAAGAGTTATCGGAAACGCTTAAGCTTATTTTGTATCCTGATATGACATCATTTGATAAGCTATACTTTTCCAAACTTGATAGCTTGGAAATTGAAGATATGGAAATGCAGGCTCTAAAATGTTTCGCCATCCCTGTACTGTAGTATCTGATAGTATGCTACTTAGTTGATTTTTGATAATATTCGTAGAAGATTAAATCAATTTTTTATAAAATTGCCCTTTCGTCTAACTGAAAGGATACAGAGACCCCCTCCCCCTCCCCCAACCATACACAACTTTCTTTCTTGTCTTGACAAAGCCCATCCACCTTGACCTTTTGTCACATCTCATGCAAAAAAACACCATGTATATTTGAGTCACACACGTTAATAAATAAACAAACAGGGCAAACTCAATAAAATCGTTTAAAAAAGTACGTATACGCCACAGTGAACAGAAACACGTTTGTAGTTAGTTATAGAGCAACGGGTTCGATGGGTCTGATTTCTGTTTACCAATACATCATGCAAAAAAGGGTTTGTTAGGAATTTCACTGAGCAATTTTCAAGACATATTAATTTTCAAAAATGGCAATTTATGACTTTGAAACAAAAATAGATTATTTTTAAAATTTTTTTTTTCAATTATGATAGTTAATCAGCAGCATATAGTATTGACAAGAACGAACAAATTTTAGTCTTGATACTACGTCAGTTCTTATCTTCCTTCGACTAATAAATTGAAAGTTTTGAAAACTTGTGTTTTAAACGAAGGTAAAATAAAATTTCAACAGACACTTTTGAAGTTTTGATGAAGTTGTTACAATAATCTGCCGCAAAGAATGGGAAACAGAGAGAAAGATTAAAAAAAAAAGAATGAGTTACCACCTTTGAAGAAGCTGGCAACTGAATTTGTTTTTTTTTTTAAATTTAAGGATACAAAACTGAAAGAAATTATTTAACCATCGAATTCGTATATTTAAAAAAGGCATCATTTAACAACAGCAATCGAACCACTTGCATACAATGCATCCGATAAAGAATATGTATGTATTGTATATGTATATTATTGATTGCTGTATCCAAACTCTGGAGTTAAATAAATAAACAAATGTTTGGGCACAGCATTTCGGGATTGAACAAGCCTCTCTCTCCCCGTCGAACGGTTGTTCAATTCCAATAAATTTCTTACCAAAATTAAAAAAAAGGATAAAAGTATTTATTACATTACTGGGAATTGAGTTTCGATCTCTCTTATAATATTACAACAATTGGTACGCCCATGAAGTTATCCCAACCAAAGTCAATACCTGGTATCTGAGCCATTTATTGTAAGCAATATTTTTGGACGAAAAGGCAAAAAGACGAATATATCAAAAGAAAACCAAATTATATTCTTGATTTTTTTTTTAAATGGCGACATATCAAGTGATTTTAGCACTTAAGCTGATTTTTAGCTGAACACCATCCTTAGACTCATCCACGACTCCAAATGGTTCCGTGAGGGTTCTCAGCCCTAATAACCAATTCACCAACTCAATCCGCTACTATTTCTCTGAAGTCTGAAAGTCAAAGATGAGCTTCCTAGTAATGGGTTGATTGAGAAAATGGTCGGCTTAGACATATCTCAGACTGATATAAATTGAGGCTTACATGGAAATGGATGTCTGTATATGTATTTTTGTGCATTTGGTCTACATTTGTTTTGTAATCATTCAAAAAAGTGTACCTGACGTAAATTTAATTTGTCATTCAAATAGGATGGCGCAACAGAACGAGGTGCCCGGGGCCTAATGCATTTCTCACAACCATATCTTGGGGGGGAATGGAGGGGACCAACAATTTTTTATGGCATTGAATTTACTAACGGAGGAAGAACATGTTTGACTTCTATTGGTATTTTAACCACGAACTTCCGGCGAAACAGGCAAACATGCCAACCACCTCGTCACTATTTCCATTCCATTCCATTCAACAAAAGACAAAAATGTTAAGAACTAAAATAATATATCGGCGAGAGATAGTTACAATCGATGCAAATTTACGTTGCTTTTTAATGTTTTCAGCAAAATCGATCCGGCTGCTTATTTATTAATGAATTAATAAATGAGCTGTTGCAACGCGACCTGCCTAGTGATCATTGTGATTCTCTCAACAATACCTTGTGAGATAATGGTAGGAATCAACAATATTTTGCTAAGTCCAAACGACTAACCGAGAAAGAAATTTTCATGGCATAAAATTACTTTCGAAATAAACTGCCAATTCGTCGCGAAACCACGATACCCGTGAAGAAATATTTTTTTTCTTTTTGAGCCATTTTCAGCTGAGAACAAAAAAACTAAATATGTACGCAAACTAAGTTAAGTTTCTGTGCCAATGATTTTTGCTAATGGGTTGAAATTGACACAAGAGTATAATAATTGCTGTCGCAACTCGTCAATCCTATGATCATTGCACTTTACAATAACAAATCTTGCTGAGCTTAACGTGCTCGGTATTGATTTGCTTCTGTGTTCATTGTTGAGCTGATTGTAGAATTACTGAATCGCGACAAAAACGCACCTTTTAAAAATTAACACAATTTTTAAAAGCTTATTGATTTTTATTGAATCAATAATCTTATACAGTGCAGTTCTCCCGAATGTTATGGAGGGAAAAAAATGTGAAATTTCGAATTGTACTTTGGTTGTACAGCAATTATTTATCCAAAAATGCAATCACTTTTATTACAAGGCCAGCCGTAAAAATTTTGGATTACGAATGCCAAGGACTGAAAATGTCTCCATAATGAATGTTTTTCAAACAAATATTAAGAACTTGGTAGTAATTTTATGAACACTAACGAATTTCGTTGCAAAACTTTCTTTACGAGGTCGTCTATCATACTTTCTCTTCTGCATTCGTTATCCGAAAGGAACGGAATGTTCAGAACTACATAAATAGACTGAAAGTGCGAAAAGGTTTCTCTGATTGTTCTATTTTTTTTTTTTCACTAACGAGTCCTGCACTTTAACTGACACAATATGAAGTAGGTTGTCAAACTATTTGCAAAAAAGGGCTTTTACATAATTTGTCTACCAATTTTATCTTTAAAGTTCACCTAAACCAAATCGATTTTGCAGCAACAAATAATTCAGCTATCAAATCATGTTAACATAGCGAAACATGTGAGAGTCAACAGAGATACTACAAAATTGAAAACCCCCACGAAATCCTATAAAAAAAAAATATTTTTCATTCAGAAAAACTATACAAAAACTTTGAAAAACAATAATTAAAGAAAAGTCACAAAATTTTGTTGTTAGTAGACAGTATCCTTTTCTAAACTCAATAGTCGAATGCTTTTAGAACACACTTTCAAAAATCATTTCTGTTACTTAAAATTGTAGCTTTGGCTGTGTGGCACGTAGCGCCGTCCTGTTCAAACCAAATGTTGCCAATATCTTCCTCTTCAATTCTTGTGGACAAAAATTAGTTCGACATGGCCCGATAACGATCGCCATTGACTGTAACGGCCAGTCCTTGCTCATTTTCGAAGGATGCCTCTGGAACAAAATCCGCACCAAATAGTGACTCGTTTTGGGTGTATCGGCTTTTCAATGTGTGCGCATGGGGTTTCTGTGCCCAAATGCGACAATTTTGCTTGTTTACATACCCCCTAAGATCAAAATGAGCTTCATCTGAAAAGATGGTTTTATTGGCAAAATCGGCATCGGATTTTCAAAGTATGTAATGTCGAAATATTTCCCAGCGTTGTTCAGGCACATACACATTCATATTCGTTCAGCGGAAGGATAAAACTCTAAACTACAGACCACAGCAACGCCGGCCGGTTCAGCTAGTTTACTAAAAAAAATGAAATTTTTTTAACATTGCATTTTAATGGCAATGCTAATAACATCTTCAAATTCGCACCAGCTCTGATAATGCCAGGAGATAGGAGATTTTAAACTGAAACGACTGCAATTGGTTCTCTTCGACAGATTTCTTAAACACTCGGTGTTACACCAAATTAATACACCACATACACCGCATTATTTTTCACTCATATTACTCAAAATGCGGTGTAGAGCTACAAATAAGGATTTGGTTCTCTTAGAGACAATTTTTCAAAATGCGTTGTTACACCACCTCTACACCAACTGCACCGTAGGTGCATACAGACACGTCCTTATATTTTACTGCTATACCTTAAAAAATAAGATTTTCGGTCCGTAACTCTCAGATATTATTGAAAGGTCAAAGAAGTCACAGATCTTGGTTATTTCTTCAATTCGATATATAATTTTTCTGTCAAAATGACTTCAAAACATCAAAAGCAAATGAAATAAATTTAATAGGTTAGCACTTCAGCTACGGAAAACTCGGGCCTAAAGCATTTCAAGGACCTACAATTTTATGTCGATTCTGAACGGCCATTTCGTGCTTCTCATAGCATGGAGGAGCTGTGGAATCCTCGCGAAGGCGATACCAGTAAAAGACATTTCTTGATACTTCTGCGATTCGAACCACGAACCTTCTACCTACATAACTGGCTGATATTCCAACCTAACACCTTACGAATTTTGGGGGTTTTTAAGGACGTGAACACACTAAAAGCTTTATTGTCTTGTTGTGTGTCCTTGGTTCCACGTGCTTTAAAATACTTTTGTTTGAAAAGTCATGGTTTATAAAAAGAGAAACAAAAGAATGGAAAAAGTTAAAAGAAGAGTCACAAGTTTCACTTTAAGAAATCTAAGGATAATCGAATAAATAACATGATTGTTTCTTAAGAATCACGCTTATAGACTCATGAAAACTCTCAAGAGCCAGGGACAAGATAAATGCTTTGTTTTAATTAAAATACTTTTAATAATAATATTAATTAAATGAAGGATTCCTCAGTCTAGTTTCTTGGAACTTTCCTGAAAACAATTTTAACACTCACAGAACAAATGATTAGTAACCCACAAACTTCATCCTTAACTTTCTGTTGTACCACTAGAAATGTTGCTAAGTTGACAACAAGCCATGAGAAAGGATATTTAAAAACATAATTTCTTCCAAGCTTACAAGTTCTACAATCAAAAGATTGTAGATCCATTTGTGAATTATTCATTACATAGTATAAAACAAAGTCACTTTCAACTGTCTGTTTGCCTGCTTAGATTTTTGAAGCTACTCAACGGATTTTGATGCGGGTTTTTTTTTAGAGATAAGGTTGACCAAGATATCACCTTTCCATACCGATTCCAAAAACTCTTTTAAAGTTAGAGTGCTACATTACCCCTGAGTACCACATAGACTATATTTCATCACCATATTTCAATAGGAAGTCCCGAAGAGGAACGGGAATTTTAAAATCCACTCATATCACATTTTTGTCGATTTTACAATAAGATGGTGTTCCCAAATGGCTTAAACTATATTTCATACCCGTTTTCCCACAGAAACGGGAACGCGTATTCAAAAACCACTGCACTGATTTCAATATTATAATACGGTGTTATTCCAAAGTTACATAGACTATATTTTATCACGAACTTGGAAAATACTGGACTGATTCGAAAAATTCTGTCATAGTTTCATTAAAAATAAAAAAAATAAATAGGGTGGCGCAACCATGCCTTGTGACTTGTGAGGAAATGGAATGGACCTACAATTTTCTGCCGATTCCGAACGGCTAATCGAGAAAGGGCTTTTCAAGGAAATGAATACTAACGTAGCACTTGCCAATTCATCGCGAAAGGCGATACCCGTGGAAAAAACATTTTTGCCTCTGTTGGGATTCGAACTCGAACCTCTGGATTAACAGGCGGACATGCTATCTATCACAACACGGCTACCATCATCGTTTCATTGCCCCTGAGTAATACAGACTATATTTTGTCACAATTTTCCCATTGGAATGGAAACTACTTAGTTTAATTTACTCAATTTCATTAACTTAGGTCCTGACCTAAGCCTAAGCCTGACCTAAGGGGGGTAGTGGTACTAGCTAGTAATAAATAAATAAACAAAAAAGTGTACAAAAATAAAAATTCATCGGTCTTATATTCTTTCTCCAACCATCTCATCAGCATTGAGGTTATATTCCCAAATCTTCAATGCCTTTCCTTCAAGTCTTTAGCTATACCATGCTATGCCATGAGTGCTTGCAGTTTTTATTTCGAATATATTTTTATCTCATTACTGAAACGCAACTTGTTCCGAATGCAATTGGGGACATTTAAATAATTTGCCCATTTGCTTTCATTTAAAAGTATACTCGTACTCGTTACTCGTACCTATCCATATTCTAGTCCAAGCTGTCTGCTTTCAAAAGTTCGAAAATAAAAGAAACAAAAATAAACATTATAATAAAACAACATTTTGCTGGTGGTCCTTGCCAAGTGAACACGTGCGGAAAAACTCTGATCATTTTCCAATGTCGCCAAACCCACTTTAAAAGTTGAAAAAGAACAACGCCAACAAAAATAATTGCATCAAACAAAACCCATAACACTTTTTCCTCATTTTTTTTCTTTTTTGGGACAAGAAAAGGCGACACCAAATGCAGTATAGCAGTAATGCCACATTTGGCTCAAAACCCATCGAGGATGCGACACTCTGCCGCCATTATTACCCACAAAAGCATAACGCATAGAATTGTGAATAGCTATAGCGATGCAGGCCTTTTCATTTTTTTTTTTTTTTTTCAGTGGTGGTCTGTTCTCTTGTTTTATTACTTTCACATTTTATTTCTGAACGTTTTGTTCGGTTTGGGTTACATAATTTATGCAAAAGAAGAAGGAATCATTTTATTTCGCATTGTCAAGAAGAATATTTGCTTACGAAAACATCGTTGTTGTGATTTTAAGGCCTTAATATCCTCAGTTCTCAAAATCAACAAATTAAAACCAACTTTACATACACGAGTACTTGATATGGAAAAAAGCATGGTTTATAAACAGAACAGAAAACACTGATTGATATCAGCGTAGCTATATTGACACCCTTTTCATACAAGAATGGCGTTAAGTACTTGAGCATATTTTGCTCTCAAGATTTGATCATAGAAAAAAAAAAAAAGTTATAACATTGATGTCCTTTTATTTTTATTTGTTTTTTGTTTCGTCTCAAGACTCAAGAGGTACTTTCCATGCCTCAACTTTTCTTTTCCTTACTCACACAACTGGTGATGAATTTTCTAACTTTAACAGTTCCCTTGAAAGGAGAGAGCTTTATTATTTGCAGTTTAAAGAGAGACTGAGGAGAAAATTAATTTCAAAACTATTTGTTAAGAGAGCGAGAAACTTTTCCTTGGTAAATGATTCAATCATAATTATTTGCACTTGAAGGAAGCTGGAGACATTTTGGAACCAGAAATTTTGCTCAGCTCTTTCGTTTTTTTGTTCTTTTTTTTTTTGTTTTCATAGGAATACATAAATATGTAAGTAAAATTACAAGAGGCCGACAGTTCCAAGTCAATGAACAAAAAATCCATTTATCTGTCATGAAAAGGAAATAGTTCAGCAAAGCCTTGTCGAGGAAAAAACTTTGAGTGTTTTGAATGTAAGGTATATTAGATAATAAATTTAAAAATAACAAATAAATGTTATTTGCTGACGGCATTAAGGTTTTTTGTACAGTCTTTGTGTTGAAATATTTGTATGTTTACAAAACAAGTCCCCCTCGTTGTCAAATGATGGGTCGTGCACCCAAGTTCCATCCGACTTTTGGATTGTTTCTATACTCAACCAGCATAGAATTTTTCTGCAATTCATGCAAATCACCTCCACCATTTATTAAATATTTGATTTAATTTAATTTAATTTTCAAAAAATAAAAAAGATGGTTCTGCTTTCTATTTTAGGTGTATAAAGTCGATGAGTAAAATTGCTTATCCTTGGAAAATGGTGTGTAGTTTAATCAAAGAATGAAAGTCTACGTGAAGCCCTTACATTGCAGTATTGAGGTAGCATTTATGATTTCAATACCAATGTCAATGTGGTTTGATTATTTTTTTTTTAAAAGCTTGGTATAGTTTGCCTCTTTTTGAAAACTGCAAAACCAAATAGATTTTTCAGAGACCAATGTTTTGAAAAAGGTTCAGTGGCTCTGCTTGAAAAGAAATCATATAAAGAATACGGTTTAAGCCTTAAATATTTACCATCTTTGACGAACATCCGCTAAGAACTAACAACCAAAACAAAAGTAAGACTAAGTGATAAATTGAGGAAAGGCAGGAGTTCTTCTAACAAACAAACAAAGGCTTATATGTTAACGTATGGTGCAATTTTATCCTCGACATTGTGTCTGCTTAACCGGAAAGAGCAACTCTTAGGGTAAAAGGGCAGTAACTTTTTGATGAACTACATAAATAAGGACTGCACATCAAGTCTAATCAGGCTGATTTTATGTTCTTATGGCCACCGGTACCATTCACGAGAAGATAAGAAAGGGTCTCAGAAAATTAAGCATCAAACTTCCACACTGTTCTAGTTTTATAAAGGACAATACATTATACCTCTTAAGACTGATTTTCTGCAACTATTGTTGAATTAACAGGCCTGCTGAAGCGATGTATATGTGATTACGCTCTCCTCGTTGCCAGAGGTTCGACCATGCCGCATTCAACTGCCAAATGCAGTCAAAAATGTGTTAAGTGTAAAGAGAACCGCAATGATAAAAAGTATAAGCTAAGGAAAGCAAGGGTTGAAGACAAGACTCTGGTAAAGTGTGTTACGGTGGAGGAGCACAACATGTCAATAAAAGGTGCTCTCCTGAAAAAATAAAAATAAAATAAAAAAACAGCTCCCGCAGCAACTAAGGATGTGGGAAGGAAATCAGCCAGACTACTTTCAAGGGCCGTCGTCCCGAAATATCCTGAGCCCAAATAACGTGGGTCCAGGAAATCCGTACATCTTATCTAGAATGCAGCCGCACAGCCATCTTTGCCAAAGGCTGCTGATCGGAAGTCAGAGGTAATGGTCGCTTTGCGTGTCGTTCAGGCACGTATGAGCGGATATGTTACAAAATCATCTGAGAAAACCGATGGAGCGAAGAAAATGGCGCAACTTAAAGCTGTTCATCAGGCCCATGAAAATCTTTGAGCTTCGTCTAGGTGTCTTAACTGCACAAGTTGGATGTACTAACGCTCATTCTCATCCCAGTGAGCTGTGACTCGTGAAAACACCAATCAGCCGGGAAATCCGAGTCCTGCTTAGAAATTCCGGAAATAAGGTTTCTAAAAGGTGACCATCTATCATTGACAGTTTTGAAAAAAAAAAAATGGGATTTTGTTTGTTTCGTGTTTAGAAGCTTTTGAGTAAAGAAATGCTGGTCTGTGATTCGAGTGATGACCCGATTTCGGGATTTCGGGCAATAATCCACCATTTCATTACCACTAGGACTTATGTCACGATGCCCTAACATCCAAATTAGAGATATTTCAACCCAAGAGCTATCATCAATACCAAAAACGTCTACAATCCAGTCATATTTTTACTGTAAAATTAGGGGAAAGCTGGGTTTTAGCATACAGCCTCTTTTTAAGGTTCTCTCAAGAAGCTGTCATATGTCTTTTTCAGTATGGACAACGTAAACAATTTTACAGAGGTTCAAACGTACCCCTAAACGGTTTTAAAGGAACGTTTTGTTATTTGAAGCTTAGAAAATTCTTGAATTTTTTTTTTTTTTTTTTTTTTAAACCTTTTGAAATATTTTTACTGGAAATGTTATTGACTTTTTTCAATAAAAAATATATTATCGAGAATGGATGATAGCTATGAGGACACAAAATGGAGTTCTATTATCTAATATTACGCTTTTCGAAAGCATGTCTAAAAAACCCAGACATTCAGTAGAGGTCTGTCCTATTGATGTGTCTCATTGGTAACTAATTTTAAAAAACAAAACAAAGTAGATATTCCTCAAAAATTTCCGAGAATACTGAAAATCAAATGAACTACTAAATTCTCTTTCTAAAATCATCGTTGTAGAATTTTTACTGTAGATGGTATCACATATAAGGAATTCTAACTTCAAAACGAGGATGTATCCCTTCAAGTGATTAAATGGGAAAAGATCTCTCTAGCGGAGTGGTGCGATTTTCAGTTCGAAGGGACATCATCTGAAGCCCAGAAACCTTTTTATTAATTTCTATTTATCCTTACCCTAAATAAAAAATTTAAATAGGTAAATAAATAAATAAATAAAAAGGGAGGCGCAGCAACGTAAGGAGCCCCATGGCCTAGCGTATTTCTTACAACCAAGCCTTGCTAGGGAATAAAGGAGACCTACAATTTTCTGCCAGTTCCAGACGGCTAATCGAAAGAAGGCTTCATTGCAATGAATTTACTATCGATGGGCCTGGCAATTCCTCGCGATAGGTGGTACCCGTGGAAAAACATGTTTGTGTCTGTTTGGATTCGAACCGATTTATAGGCAGACATGTTCACCATCACGACACGAGTACCACATCCTTACACTAAAAATTGTTTGTCTGTACTCAAAGGGATCCAAAACTACTCTGCCGATTTGGATGGAATTAGGAAGAGAGCCTCTAAAGAAACACAGGCCGTATTTCATTGCCGTTTTCCTTCGGGAAAGGAAGCGAGAACTTAACACATAGAGATTGTATTGAATAGGCCATAAAACTATTGAGAGTCTAAAAAGTGATATAAGCTTTATTCCAATCAAGTATATTTAAAGGAAAGGGACGGGTACGGAATATAGCCGTGATCTTGGAAAATACTGGACCGATTTCAGAAATTATTTCACCGTTAGAGTGCTTTATTATCCACGAACAGTATAGACTATATTTCATTCGAATATTCCCCGAGGAACATGCGCTATATTTTATTCTCATTTTCTATATTACTTCGAACTGGAATGGGATATATTTCATCCCCACATTTCCAAGGTATCGTAAAGTGGAACTTTAAAACTGCTGAAGAGATTTCCAAAATTCTTGCAACTTTAGAAATATTTGATTTTACCTCAATATTGCCCAGTCAATGTCGAAGGAATCGAGCTACGCAGCGACGCGACAGGCGGGTCAGCTTAAAATGATTATATAATTAACAAAAAGGGAACGAAATTTTTGTACTAACTATGAAAGCAGAGCTGGTTCCAGTTTTGCCGGGATCAAGTTGAATCATACAAATAACACAAGAAAAGTGATGCATGGGAGATAAATAAACAAACTAATGAGGCGAAACTGATTTAAATGCGTTTTAGTAGTTCAAAAAACAGATTTTGCATAATTTATGCAAAAAAAGGATAATTGTCTATACTATCTCGGTCAGCTGTTCGGAACCGGCAGAGAATTGTAGGTTCCCTCCCTTCTCTCACAAGGAATGGCTGTGAGATATGAGCCAGTCCCCGGGGTTCCCTTCTAAGTATGTATGTATGCAGATGAATTTTTGCTCGCCGCATCTGTGAGTGTTACATCTGTATTGTACTACATTATATTGAGCTCTTTTTTTTTGTAACAGGCCTACATAAGTTAAACCGCAAGCAGGATGTTTCTTATTTAGCTTTTTAAAAATTTCAAAATGCAAAGTAAAGTTTATTATATTTTAAGCAGAGCAACAAGATGGTGGACCAGAAGATCCCAATTTCAAGTGCCAAATTTTATTGTGTGACGAAGATTTTACCCCAATTAAAAGACATTTGATGAAAGGCACACCGCGCGGCCGAATTTCGTTGGTGTACACTAGATAACCACTGATCTATGCTGTGCAAGGCGGACAAGCTAGTTACAATATTATTAAGATTTAGTAAAGACGATAAAAACTCTGCTACACATTCACGATTTTTCTATTCCTTTTTTGGTTGCTTATCCAACTTACCCTACTCACTGGTGACACAAGATAGTAAACTAAGATTTGAAAAAGTATAATTTTTTGTCTCCTCTGGTTTCTCTTTTAAATAAGGTTATATTTCATATTGATTAAAATAAACTTTTCCATCTTCTTGTATGAGATTTCCAACGAAACATGAGCCAACTCACCCTACTTTATCCTTACTGTGGGCTAACTCAGTCCACTCTTCCTTAACTGTGGGTTAATTAGAACCACTTAACCCTAACTATGAAACCTTTAACTTCGCCGATCTTCTGATACAAAAAAGCAAATAAAGTTATTACAAAAAAGGGAATCAGAAACCCTGAAAAATAACAGTGTGTGTGTGAGTTGCCCCCAATCTACAAACATTGCTGTCCACCCAATTGTTATCAAATAAATTTTCGAATGTAAGAGAAAAAGTTAGAATTTTATCACATAGTAGGTAGGTATTTATGTTCATCGATTTATAGGTGTGGAAAGATAAATAGCACAAAGGAAAAAAAAGAACAAAGTCAACCCATCGAGCCACCAACGTAACACACCCATGATCCGAAAGTATGCACCATCCTAATGCAGCGTATTAGACTCGCTAAATCACATTTTTCCACACGAAACCCCATCAAATGCAATAAGCGAAATCCATTAAGTTTAGTTTTCGCAATTAAGCGGTTCTTACGTGGTTAATCCAATGAGCTCTGTTGGAGTAATATTTATATTTTCTCTTCTATATACATACATCTATACATGTCGGCTAATTTTTAATCAATATCGTCTGTATGATTTCATTTTGGGGGCAATAAAAATACGAAACACGCATTAGTTAGAAGGATAGTCAACATCAACACAAAAAAAAGAACTAAAAATAAAAAAATAATAAAACAACGGTTTCCTTACATAACAATTAACTAAAACGTGCTGAAAAATCGCACAATCCTAACTTTCAGAGTGATGTGGATGGGAGAAAAATAAAATAAAATGAAAAAGGATGTATAGAGTTTTGCCTTCTTTAGAAGAAAGAAATCCCAAATATCTGGCAAAGTGCCAATGAATTTATATAAATACATATGTAGTAGTTGTTCGCTGGTTTTTCGTGTATGGTGTGGTATTTGTTACACACTCTTCGCTTCTTCTTCTATTTTCTGCGTATAATTTTTATGCAATCAGCAGTTTTATCTAACATTCGTGACATAACATTTCCTTGTAATGCTTCAAAATAAAACTATGTGTGTAAAGAGGGTATCTATAAGAAAAAAAAGAGGTAAATCAAGTTGTATTCACCCATCGATTGAAGGCCGGTCCTTGTCTTTTTTCTCCTGGTATTTACGAAACTCCTCTTTTTGTTCACGCTGCTCCTGCTGATGTTGATGTTGCTGCTGTGTTTTCTTTCGCTGGTGACGATCCTCACCGAGGCCATAAAGGCCGGCAACGGCAGCCATTATTTACACAGTGCCAATTCAATGACAGCAAATCAAATTAACACAATTTTTTTTCATTTCAAATCATTTCATAAACTTCAGAAACTACACAGTTCGAAATGCACAAACTAGAATGGAACATTTCAGATTTTTTTTATTTATTTATTTAATTTTAAGTGACAAACAACTTCCGTTTCCGCTTGGGTCATTTCGAATGTTGCCTTTTCTGCAAAAAGGATTCTTTAACGCACTCGAGTTCTTTTTTATGTGTCATCCTCCACAGAAAACAAAACAACAAAACAAAAAATTCTCCACAAGAAGTAGGAGTGAAATTCAAAAGAACAGATTTTCAATTGCTTCCGTGATACAATAACAAAAACGAAAAGAGTCATACAAATAACCTGATGAAAACTACGGCGACTGTGAACAAAAAAACATAAAAAAAACCTCCACCGAAGGAGCCTTTTTTATCGATTTATATGCAACTAAGGACGACAGCAACAACAACAGCAACAACAACAAACACTATGCTTGATTTGTGTTGGGCTATTTTTCATCATTTATTATTAAATCGCACGAGTACACACTCTCAGAAATTTGATAACATACTCTATACCACCAACCAACCAACCGACCAAGGAACAAGAACTAGAAAAAAAAAAAACAACAGACCGACGACGGCAACGTGTCTAAAGTTTTGTAGGTAGGTACATGTGAGATATGGATTACCCACTAGATGGTGCACAGGTAGGATTACCATGGCTGCTTAGGCAGCGGCGGGGGAGTCGCGTTGCTTATTCTACACTACAAACTGCCTACTGGTAGTTTTTTTCTTCTTCTTTAAGTGAAAGCATAGAAACGAACGGAAAAACCGTCTTTAACACTGTGAATTAAAAAAAAAAATAATAAAAGAGTGGAAGGGAAACAAAGAAGCACGACGACGTTGACACATAAAAAAAAACTCACAGCATAAAATCCCATGCAAAAAGCAATAAAGGATATGCTAACACTAAACAAAAAAAAAAAAAAAATCCCACAATCTTTGTTAGCACAGTTTCTTATTCAAAGCCTTCGTATCCGCATTGATTTTTGAAAAACACACAATTTCTCAGTGAATTATTTTGATTTATTCCAACCACAACTGTCACCACTTTCACTGGTGTGTGTCCTTAACAACTACGAGTACCATTTGACACAGGCAAATTTATCCTTGCTTGGGCTTTGAAATGTGTATTAAAACAACGAATTGCTGTGACAACAACCACTCGTAGTCTCGGAATTTTTTAATAAATTTATACGTTTGTATTTGTGTGCGTTTTATTCACGTAAAAAAAGAGAAATGTTTTGTTTCACTTTAGGGATAATTAAGCACAAATGCAGTTGTTTTGCCTTATGCCTTATGCCTTCAATGCTTTTCAACTCAACCCCGCAACCACAACTTGTCACTTCACTTTTTTTTTATTTTATATTCAATTAGATATAAAGTGCTACAGTATGCCAGTAATTGTTTTGGATTTTTTTAATTAGAATAAATTGTTTAATAATGTCTCTCTCTATATGTGTGTGTGTATTTTTGGATTTGTGTGCGGTGTATAAATATAATTTAACCCTCCCCGAGAGGAGGCCAAAGAAGGCCAGGTTTATTCAGTTACTAAATAAGTACTGTCAAAACGCAATAACACAAACCATCACGACCGAAAAGCTACTGCTGCCACTACTAATGGTTGCCCTACTGCTTTTGATTCTCTTAGTTTCTATTCCTAACTCCACATGTTTCAGTGTTCTACCAAGGCACGCCACACAGTACGGTACATAGAGTGCGTTATAATAATAATCACTTTTTTGGTAATGCGCTTACATTATTACATAGAGTATAAATGTGTGTCACTCGATCGAATTTATAAAACAACAAAATTTCACTCAATTCACTACCGAAACCGCCATTGTTTTGATGCCATTTTATTTTTTGGTTTCGCTTCGTTTCCGGTACGAACTGTACTTCTTTCTTCTATCAAACCGAATTTTTTCCCATTTCTTTCCTCGGTTTGGTTAAACTTTTGTCCGTTCACAACAGTAACGTACCTTGATGTGCTCTCGTCGAATTGTTCTGAGCTTCATTAGAGAGATACAGATGTACGAGTACGTATGTATGTGTGTAAAAAGTGATTTAAATTCGTGGAAAAAAGTTCACCAACAACAATATAACTACTATAACACTCTATATCTCCCAAATGGATATAACCAAATAACACCGCACTACGCAAAGAACCAAAAAATAAGAAGCAGCAGCAGCAGTACCATCCAACCAACCAACCACCATCATCATCGTCATCCAGTAGCAGCAGCAGCAGCAGAAGCAGCAAAAGTGGTGAAAGGAAGAAGAAAATATCATCATCATCACACACAGGGAGAGCAGGACGAAGACGAGCGAGGCATGAAGAAAGGACATCAAAGAAAATAAGGCAAAATTGAGGTAGGTGCATCACTGTAGTATCTAGGTTGGTTTCGGCGGGCAACATACAGTCACTCTGTATAGTGCGGTAGAAGTGGATACTCTTCTAACCCAATTTCTGAATCTAAGTGTATTTTTTTTCCTTTATTTATTTTTTTATGCTGTATATTCCTTTCCTTAACAGTGGTGTTCTGTGTATTCAATGCAGTTCAGAGTTCAACCTCTTTTAAGTTGGGCTTTAGTATGTGACGCTCTTAATTATTCATCTTCGTGGACTAAATATTTGCCCCTCGTTTCTCTCTTTGTATTTTCCTCTCTTATTCGCTCTTATTTTGGTAAAGATTTTTATAGTGGACCTTTCTGTCCTTCCTCAAACGCTTTTGAAGGTTCATGGTTCGGTTGTGCTGACTAATCAATTCTATGTTCGATTTTTTTGAGCTTTACTCAAAAACAAATCTATCCTTGAACCGTTGACTGAACAAAGCAATTAACGGTATTTGACTCTTCGATTAAAACATAATGGGGTTTGAAGACTTTTATACTATTCTACATTTCAATTTCGTCAATATCAAAACATAAAAGCAAAAGGAGCTTTCGCAACTTTTAATCGGCGTTAATTCAAATTTAAGAGAAGAACTTAACTCACTCTTTCTCTTTTATTTGATGCGTATGCTGCTTTTTGATTCAGGACAATCCCTTAAGCTTTCTTCTTCATTGGAATCCCTTAAGTTAAGATAGGAAAAACTATTGATGCGGTTTAATTGAATTTTTATATACCTAAATGCTTTTCTGAGTTGACATCCCAGCAATGGGCATGCTCATGCTCGCTACTGTTGACACTCATGTGAGATGTGACTCATGGTCATGTTCTCTTTTAATCGACTAAATAATTAAGAAACGTCGCATTCTCTTTAGTTAATTTATTAAAGTGCACGTGCTTTATGTCTTTTCCCTTCTTATAATTAATTGGGTGGTTGGTCAAACCGTTGTAAGTGACGCATTTTAGAATGGAAGACTGTTAATTGCAAGGGAATATTGTTTTCCTTCAATCCCCAAAGAACTATGAGCTTCCCTTTATTTACTAGAAACGGAGGGCTCCTCTGCAGAACCCAAAAAAACATTTGACCATTGGAAAAGTGCCACACAAAATTGATGACCGGGGCCTTTTAGCTAACCTACAAAAAGAAAACCTTCATGGGAACAGAAAAATATTGTTCTGTTCTTCTTTTTTACGAAAGCGACACACATAATATGAGAAGATACGTTAATTCGTGCGATTGTCGCATAAGGCGTTCCATTTCATTGGACAGTGTACCTAGATTTTTATTTCTTCGATAAAATTAAAACACTTTTGGAACATGGCCAATCCAACAACTTAAGAACTTGTTTTTCTGATATAGCAAACTTCTGAAGGCTACAAGTTACTCAAATGAAAATTCAAATTAATAAACACTCCTAAGGATGACTTTTATGAAATAAACTACTGTTCCATGCCGGTTTTGTGTTTATTTAAACTAATTAATTTTTGCATGGCAAATATGTTCGCATCCATTCTTCACACTTCTCTAAGAAGAACATTTGGAAATGGCTGAATTAGACCAAACAGTTAGAAAATTTCTGCATATTTTTCTTTTTATCGCAGTTTTTGATGCCAATGAATCAGCACACAAAATAATTCAAATGTGAGAGTGAAATCGCCTCGTCAGATTTATAACTTTTCAGAATGTTACCAAATAAAAAAAAAAAACCATCATACGCCAGAGGGAACTAAAGTTTTTGACGTGTTACTACTTTAATTACTCCTTCTTGCAATCTGTAGGATAAATTTTGTGCCAAAAAGGCTAAAATGGGAAAAACATTTTATAATACGGACATATTTGCTGGGGTGAACACAAACTACAAACACTACGTCGCATCGCAGATGTCTGCGAGCAGTTACCCAAAATAACACTTTCTAAGGGTGCGTTCAAAAAATCAACGTATCGCTATAAATTTATGTGGAAACTTTACCACCGACCGTTTGCTATCATCATGTTACACATATATGCAACGACTGGGAGGCTATAGCTCACAGCAGGCCTTCTCATTCAACTTTCACTTGCTTTTGGCAAGGTTGGTAGCTTAGTTCCGAAACAACTATTAGGAGGACCTTAAGCACCTTACTTTTGTGATAAACTGTTGTAATAAGGGACATTTACACAGAATAGTTATTTTAAGTCTTTGAGGCCATCAAACAATACAAGTTTCTAATTAAAACACAATAAAATTACTTTATTAGTAAAAGCAAGCACTTTCACAAATTATGGAGCACAACACACAGTTTCGGAAAAGGCAAAAAATTAAGGATATGTCTTAATGCAGCCACTGTGTAGATGGTGTAGGTTGCTGTACCACCGCATTTTTGACAAATATCTCAAAGAGAACCAATTTTTATAAATCTTATACCGCTGCCGGAATTCACATGGGTTTAAAGTTGTTATTACCATTGTTATTGTCATTGAATTGTAGAGTTATTATAATTTTATTTTCTAGTAGGTTTTTTTTTATTCGGACGCAAATTTCAATTTTCTAAATTTCAATTTGCAAGTTCTGCAACTAAAAATAAAGGCATTTAAAGCTTGCTTTTAAATCACAGAACTTGCAGTTCGAAAAATAGAGGGAAAAAATAAAAGTAGTGTGCTTGAAAAATGAAATTATTTTAACTATTCATTTCAATTTGTCATTGATAACACCTTAAACTAGCACAAATTTTGAAAATCCAATGAAGTTTTCAACTTGGACGATTGCAATGGGGCGATGTTAAACGAACCAACACCAACCTATATACGACCTTTTGTTAACACTTATGTTACTCTAAATGCGGTGTAAGCCTACAAAAAAAAATATATATATATACATATATATATATAAGTAGGGTGGTGCAACAGAGCGACCATGCCTTGTGAGGGAATGGATAGGACCTACAATTTTCTGCCGGTTCCGAACGGCTAATCGAGAAAGCGCTTTTCATGGCAATGAATACTTACGGAGGACTTGCCAGTTCCTCCCGGAATGTGATACCCGTGGAAAAAACATTTTTGCCTTCGCTGGGATTCGAACTCGAACCTCTGGGTTAACAAGCGGACATGCTATCTATCACACCACGGGTGCCACACCTATACACCACGGGTCTACAAGAAAGCATTTGTATTTCTTTGAGAGAAAACGACCCTCTCCATTGTGCACAAGTGAGAAACACGCTAGGCTCCAGGGCTCCTCACTCTATTGCGCCACTCTATTTACTTATTTTACTAAGTACAAAAACATGTGATTGTGTTCGACAAGGCTCTGTTCTCAGGCCATGTTGTTTAATGCTTCTGTTTCTGATACAACGATACATTGTAATTTGTGCAGATGATACCGCTATTTTCTCATGCAAAATTTGAGTTGCAATTGTAACTGTATATTAAAATACATAAACGTACAATTTTTTTAAGCAAATCATCATTATTTTTATTATTATTATCACTCTCACTGCATCATCATAGTGGTATAAAACAAAGTCACTTTCTCTGTCCCTATGTCCCTATGTATGATTAGATTCTTAAAATTACGCAACGGATTTTGATGCGGTTTTTTTTTAAATGAATAAAGTGATTCAAGAGTAAGGTTTATATGTATAGTACATGCATATTATACTAGAGAAAAGCCGAGAAATTTAAAGATTTGTAGTGTGATGTCTTAACAAACATATTTTTGTGCGCTTACATTGCAAACGCTGTAGTTAGTAGGAGTTGTATATCTTAAAAAAACAAATAAAAAAATCCACGACAGCATATGTTTATGTCCTTAGGATAACCCACAGAAACCATTTTAATCTTTTACATATTACGAAAAAATATAGGTTATTTACCAAGCTATTTTAAACATTATCATTTCTTATCCAATTAAATACACTAGATACGTGGTGTATTCCATGTAGATCAATATTGCCACATACAGCATGTGATTTAAATGAATATTTTCGAAGATATAACAGATTTAGAAATTGCGAGGTTAAAATGTAAAAAATAAATAAGTAAAAATGCTGGGTATGAATATTCCAAAGATAGCAGTATAGGGAAAGGGGAATTATTTTACTCCAAATTTAAATGTTCACAGTTTTTCTGTAGTGTATTTAGTATCAGCATTAAACCAGTGCGAAGTCGGGGTGGGTCGCTGGTATAGTATAAAACAAAGTCCCTTTCCCTGTCGCTTACATCTTTACGACTAAGCAGCGGGTTTTGTGCGAATTTTTTAATACATATTTAAAACATAGAGAAATCTAAAGGGAGGGTTTATAATACACCTCATCCATATTATTTTTACGCTATATGCGGGTACCCGGTAATTTGGTACCCGGTTAATACCCGGTTTTTTGGTACCCGGGTAATACCCGATATTGCGGGTACCCGGGTACCCGGGTGGGTACCCGGGTGTGCGGGTATAAAGAGCTCTAGTTTATATGTATATTTCATCTCCATATTCCCATTATTGTGGTACCCGTGGCGGAATGGTTAGCATGTCCACCTGCTAACCCAGAGGTTCGAGGTTCGAATATTAGCAGAGGCAAAATGTAAAAATGTTTTTCCACGGGTATCGCCTTTCGCGAGGAATTGGCAAGTCCTCCGTTAATAAATTCATTGCCATGAAAAGCGCATTCTCAATTAGCCGTTCGGAACCGGCGAAAATTTGTAGGTCCCCTCCATTCCCTCACAAGGCATGGTTGTGAGAAATGCGCTAGGCCCAGGGGCTCCTCGCTCTGTTGCGCCACCCTATTTTTTTTTTTTTTATTTATTTATTCCCAAGGGAACGGGAACGGGAACGGGAATATACACGGGAATAAACACGGAAACATACACGGGAACTTATAAACTGTTTGACCGATTTCATCGTTGAAACCAATTCATTTCCATATTCCCACGGTAACGGGGGCAGGAAGGTAAACGGGAATCTAGTGTTTGTATTGAAAAGGCTCCAAGGCTACTGAGCCGATTTGAATGAAATAAGATACAAACATGGTTTAGGACCTGAGAAACTGATTTGAATGAAATTTGTAACAGCAATGAATCTAAGAAAAGACCTATATTTCCTCGCCACATTCTTTCCAGAACGGAAACAAAAAAGCGAACATGAACAGGAAATTGTAAAACAATGGTCCCATTTTATAAATTCTTTCACTTCAAGAGTGTTTTACCAACCCCGAGTAACAAAAAGGCCAACTATAGTACACTTAACCGAGCTTAGGCAAGTGTCAAAACCAAACGAAAAGTTTCCGAAAGTTTTCTTTAAACAAAAACCAACTACTGTTCCGGATTCTGGCTACTTAAGAATATGTCAAGCTGCCATTGTCATTATTTTTATTATCCTTGGAGAAATTGTAAGAGACAACAACATATTACAATGCGTTGAGTTGAAATGAGTTGAGTTGATGCCACAGAGGAGATACAACAAGATTGCAAACCACACCACACCATGTACACAAATGGAAGTTGCGGGGCAAGAGAAGTAATGGTTCTCCCTCTTGCTCTTAATTCCTCTATGGTTAATACGTTTTAAATTTGACATTATCGTAAGTTCGAGCCAATTCAATGGCTCTTGCTTAATTTCGCGAAAGTAAATGAAATTTAACGAAACTGAGTAGAAAGTCTACTATAGTTAGTATCATATAAAATATTGTATTGACTCGTTCGCTTAAGTAGGAGTAAGCTCGGCAAAGTAGTGTATTATAGTAAGCCCTTTAGTAGTACATAAAATATTGGTTTTGAAGGATTGTTCACTCTAGTTCAGCGCACGAAATTTCGGTTTATTCTCGTTGATGTGTCTTAATACTTAATACAATGGTCACTCATCCATTTTAAAAGCTGAAGTCTTTGCCATGTAACGAATGTTCGAGAATAATATGTTCATCGAACACGGAAAAAAGAACAATATTCATTTTTTCAGGCAGCCAAGCTGCACTAAAGGCGTCATAAGATCCAAACTAGTCCAAGAGACAGTCATGTCACTCTTTGAACTAGCAAGGAGTCCTCCACTGGATCCCAGCACACAAAGGTTATGATGGTAACGAGAAGGCAGACATCTTATCTAAAAACGGCGAATCTAAACTATTCCTCGGTCCTGAACACTTCTGCAGTGTAAATAAAAGCATCTTCAAACATACTGCCAAGAACATCCTACTCGAGGAATCAAATAAAGCTTAGAGTAACTCATCTGGCCAAATCTGTTCAAAGCTCTTTTTGCTAGAATATACTGAAAAAACATCAAAATTCCTACTGAACCTCAATAGGAAAACCCTAAAAATTTGCACAGGACTACTAACCGGTCACTGTTCTTTAAAGAAACATCTTCATCAAATGAGGCTAGTGGGGGACCCCATCTGTAGACTATGCCTCGAAAATGAAGAAACATCTCTGCACATTATTACAGAATGTACAGCACTTTTCCGCCTTAGAAAACAAATACTTGACTATGAGATTATCCCCTTATATAAACACAAACTCATTCACCCACAGAAGATTGCTAACTTCTGGTTCAATTTAGGAGCAGGAGAACTGCCCTGAAACCTCTCATAGGTTGGCACAATAGGTTTCATTCAGACACCGCAGTTCCCGGAGCTGAGCAAGCTCTACCCGTCCCCTTAATCTAATCTAATCTAATCTATCCTGACAGGCTAGCAAGTTTCCCTTTTTTGGTGGTGCAGTGGATGGAAATAAGCTGGTTTTAATCTCTTTGCACAGAAGTGGATGTTTGTTTGTTTGCTTGTTTGTCCAATTAGACCCCAATGGATTTTTATGAAGTTTTTAATGTAGATAATATTAAGTTCAGAAAAAGTTCCTTTCAAGGTTTGATCTACATAATCTCACGGGAATGGCATTGGGAACGGATATTTGGAAACTACTGGACAGATTTCAAAAATTGTTTCAGTATTACGATGCTACATAAGTTAAGTGAGATACTTCCTCGCATAATTTATGGTATCACAATGGATCTAATATTGGTCTAAGTGTGTCAGTTTGTTTTCCTGACAGCCATTTATTAAACCTAAATTAACCTAACCTACGATGCTACATTATCTTTCACTGAGACTATATTTCATGCCTATATTCCCACGGGAACAGAAATGCGAACGAAAACGGAAATCTTAAAGCTACTTGACTGATTTCAAAAATTTTTTCGATTTGGGGATGTTAGTAACAAAGACTATATTTCAGAACAGAAGAACGAGAACTTGAACCTTAAGTTACGAACCCGAACAACGCCAGACAGCTCAGCTACTTTCTTTTATAGTTTTTGATTCGAAAGTGTTTGGTGGATATGTCGGACGTGTATCCACCACTTTACTTTTACACCACAACCCACCTGCAAGTCGCCTATTTTTGGAAGTGATTATGTACCTATTTCAGATTTGAGTTGAAGTAAGAAAATATCTTGAGGTTTACTTTATGTTCCTTTTTTTCTTGAAACGTTTGCTCTTTATGCATCTTTGTTCTTTGACAACAAAGAAAGTTAGTTTTCATCTACCAATTTTTTTGTAATTAAAATTTTCGCAAAGCGCATCTAGTTTTTTTTTTTCATTTAAAATTATATTTATCATTGATATGTACATAAATTCATATTCAGAGCTCTGAGCAAACCACGGAAATATATTTAAATATCCAAAAATCAGAATCACAAAGCGCTTACCAAAATTACGAGACCAAATTTATTAAATAAGTACTATGTTTGCTAGAAGTAGTGAATTATTGTTTTGATACGTACCTGCAAAGAGAAAAAGAAAAATTGAATTTTAATTAAGATAAACTTTGATTAACATGATGGTTTTATAATTAAATCAAATAGCTGATGGATTTTTGGGTTTTTTAGCCATCATTTAGCTTAGCGAAAACTACCAAAAGTAATAAACATTCCTTGCTTTTGTTATCTAAATATGGGCGAGCATTGCATTTTGATCTTTAATAATAATTATATTCTACTGAATGTAACTATGTGTTTGTGTGTATATGGTATTTCATAAATTCTCTTGTTTTTTTGTTTTAATCTGTAAAACTGATGTGTGGTGAACTTTATGTGTGTGATGGTTTTGTGTGTGTTAAAGTTGGTGTATTATCTTACTTGTGTTATCGCTGTGTAAAGTTGAAGTGTTTTTTAAGGTTTTTTGCTAAAATATTTTCAAGACACTTTAATAATATTTTTATGTTTGAAATGCAATACTCACCTATTATCGTTAATAAAGTTGAGGTTACTCACAAGTGATAAATGAATGCAAAAAGGAATAACTCAAAGACAAAAATTTATCCTCATCTTAAAACGATGAGATTTGATTTAACAATTATTTATTTTAGTAAAATGGCAAAATTCAATAATAGAATTTGATTTCTTTCGAAAATAAAACAAAAGTTAAGACATTCGATGTTTAAGTCAATGAAAGTATTCAATGAAAAGTACAAACAAATGCAACGAAATTGGCATTTGGTTCGCCTCAGCTCTGGAAGAATCTGGAACGGGGCAAACATTCCCGATATAAAGGGTGGTCAAATTTTAAGGGCCGATGTTGAATGTGAACCAGCTAAACGTCAAGTTTTCTCTGAATTTCATTTGACATTTCTCAATTAATTAAATTTGAACCATGGAAATATGTATAGGTATACAATCGACCAACGTGTTAAAGTTACTCAGGTTTATTATGAAAATGGGTGTTCATTTAGGCAAATCGTGCAAAAATTTAAGCAAGCCGGGTCTGTAGGAGATGTGAAAACCCCAGCGCATGTTCGTACAGCTCGTACTGCAGAAACTATTGCTGCTGTTCATAATATTGTGGTTGAAGAGCCGTCCATCTCAACTCGTCGTCTTGCAGACTTGCACTCACACGCTTACAAGGTGCAGTTGCGTTAATACTTAAGCCTCTTGGCCATCTCAAGCGCCGTCAATGGTTAGAATGGTGGAAAGAATTGTCAACAATGGATGATCAGTTTTCGAAGAAAATCGCACGTACAAACAACGATAACGATTACATAGAACTATTATGACTTACAATCCAATCCAATTTTATTTAATAAAACTGTCGAAACGAAAATAAAATGGCCGCATAAAGCAGTTTTTAATGACAGCAAGTATTGTGAATCGTAACCGCAACGCAACGATATCGAAGGGTTTTTTGCGAGTATCGAGGATTTAATAGGAGACACCGATGTACACTACATTTAAATTTTGTCGTAGTGTTGGGGAAAAAACAGAGTCTGGTAAAACATTCCGCATTCGGTTGGTACGACTTAAATATGAATATCTACACTTGACTGTTCTTTTAAAGTTCGGCTCTAGGTAAAACTGATGAGCATTCCTTGCGAGGCGGGTATTGCGGGTTAATTGTTTCAAGGGAGGAATGCAACTGGCTATTTCTATAGAGCACAGTTTGTAGAAAAAGCGATAAAAGAGAGTGAGACGGCTATGAATACTATTTTATCACATCGAAATCTACTTTTGTGCTTGCTGTTTTATCAGTAATTTCAAATAAAAAAAAGTACTTTAAGCTATAAATGTGTTTAGTATATCAGCTTTCAGCCACGTTCTGCCAAAAATTAACCTTTAGTTTTTTAATCACGTCAGTGCGATGTTTTCGCAAACTCCTTCGAGCAAATTCAAGACAGCCATTTTTTCTCTCAGATACTTTATAAAGAGAAGGTCATCTAGTGGTTTCTTTTTAAATCACAAGTTATTTGAAACTGCCCAGCTGTTTTCTGCTCGAAATTTTCACAGGAAGTCAGCGAAAATGAAATACTTTACGCTTACGTTGGGAAACACTGAAAACTAATTTATAAAGTGAGCGCGACGAAGCTCAAAACAGTGTTTCTGAAAAGATGTTCTGAACGAAATATCTTGGCGATGCCATGTAACTCCCTGGGAACGATGCAGGGATCAACCTTTGGATTTACTGTTGTAGACAACCGTGAAGTACCAATTCTAAGCCAACCATCCGAAAAATATGTTATGCCAATATAATATCAACTCTTTTATATAAACTATAAGGTATCGGTTTGTCGAGAAAGTTTGGGAGTTATTGAGAACTAGTATGAAAACACAATGGCTTCAGTATGGAATGGGGAAGAGATGTCTGAATGGTTTAGGACGGAATCAGGACTAAGACAGGGGTGTACATTAAGCCCAAGTCTTTTTGCATTGTCTATAGAAGACTTAGTTACAAGCTTGCCCAGTCGAATCGAATACGCAGTTCAGACATCGTTATCTTGGCCTCTTCACCTTTATCTATGCAGCTCATGATAAATCGGTTTTCGCAGTATTGCAGACTTTGGAACTTGACAGTGAATTTAGAAAAGTCAAAAATTATGATTTTCAAGAATGGCCCCTCCATTAGTAGAAACCGTGCCAGTGAAAAATGGTATTACAATGACTTAGCCATTGAAATTGTTACCGAATACAAACTTCTTGGACTTTACCTCACAAAGAACTTGAATATGGATAAGCACTTGAAGGAGAAGCTGGTGAAGGCCAAATGTGCGATCAGCGCATCTTGGAAACAATTCTTTTATAACAAAAATGTTGCCCATAGTAGCAAATTTCAAGTGTTTCAAGCGGTATCAAAATCAATGTTGCCTTATGCAGCACACATCTGGGGAGCGGTGGAGAAGCTTCTGCGCTACTACATATATTAAACGAATCTTTGGACTGCCACCAAACATGCCCAACTACATGGTTGTGTTGGAAACAGGTCTATCGCCTCTTTTCATAGAAACGCTTAAAATGTAAGTTGGCTATGTTTTAAGAACTATGAAAATGAAAAATCATCGACTTCCCAAAATAGCAGCTCTTCAAGTCATAAATTCTAAGACAAGTTGGTATGCTTAATGGATGTACTTATCCTGAGATTGTTAGGTTGTCCTGAATCTGGATGATTATGATTTCATTAATTGGAAAAAAAGCTTTATCAACTTATTTCTTCAGTTTACCTAAAATGTAGAGAAAGTTTTCAGAATAACGCAACGAGATCGCTGCATAGAGAACTTGTAGACTCAATCACAATTTGAATGAGATGAATTATTTTCGGAACATAAATGGAGTCAACTAAATTGCGATGATGGCCAGGTTACGAGGTGAACTATTGCAGCTTAGCTTCATGCCACATAGACCAGATTTACCTATCACCTGCTCGTTGTGCAATTTAAACGAAAGAGAAGATACTTTTCATTTTATGGGAAAATGTCCTGTCCTGAAAGAGATCAGACTTAACACTTTTGGGAGCGATTTCATAACGGAAAACGAAGTTTTACGAATGCTTAATGAAGTTGAAGCACCAAAATTAAATTTTTTTAAATTATAGACACAAAATTATGACTGAAACTTTCTGAACTTATAGTTAGTGCTTATATAGTGCACATATCTATTCAATAGTAAAATCAAGATTTTCTTTTTTCTTCGAATTCATAGAAATAATCACGTTTTGTCAACGAGGCAGACGGCATAAAGCCAAGCTTTTAAACTGATATTATTAGATTATGGAAAAACTAAAAGTTAAATTAGATGTCTTCACCGCCAATGACAGGCTTTCATCTTTAGAAACTTGCCGGTATTCTAGGAACATAATTTTTACTACAGCTTAGCAGGACTCAGCTTTCTCTGTTGGTTGACATTCTCACGTGTCATAAGCAAAACTCATTTGGTATATGCATGATAAGAATGCCCATTAATGCATGCGACTTATGTTAAAGATGCTAATACGAATAGAAAAGATCATTTCAATTCCTCTGTAAGAATCCAACCTCGAGCCACACTAGAAAACAAGCCCCTAGAAGAACACTTTTTCCACTGGGCGATATTTCTAGCCTTTCACTGAACAGAATCTTAAAGTTCATTGAGGGATGCAATTGGTTCGGCAAGGTAAAAAATTCCAATAACCAAGTCACCAACTCAATCCTTTCCTATTAACCAACTCCTGAGCACAGTTGTTGACCCTGTGAATAGTAACCTCTACAAACGCATTAGTCTACCAAGTATTAAGAACTGCTCAGCAGTATGGTGTGAACAACTCAATAAGTTTGTTTAGTTTTATTTATGGAGAACTCTCTTTGTTCCATTTAATTTGCTCACAACAAAATTCTTAAAGAAATTGTAAATAACCCTCAAAATTTCGTTTTATCGCAAACGCAGCGCTTAATTGTCAGGACTGTTTTGTGAGTACAATTGAAACGCAGGCGTTGAAGACAGGTTAATAAGTTTATTAGCCAAGACATTTACGTGAATTCCAACACCAATAATCGGTGCAAAACAAAATCGAAAAGAATCTTTATACACAAGAACATCGGTAGAGATCTTCGCTTTATTTGGTTAAATTAATCTCATTTTAAAGTTGAGACAAGTCTTTAATAAAAACAAACTAATAAACCGATAATTTAAATGGAGCAATCCAATCAACAAGGCTCTGGTATCGATTAAAATCACTCTTGTCGTACAAGTATACATTGTGTCTTTATGTTTGGAATACAATTAAAAGTGTTTCGTGTCATGAGTTTGGTTATTCAGCAAACGACATACATGTTATTTGGTACAAGTTTAGACAACAGACACTTTAGGCACATTTAACATATAAATTATGACAATAAAAGAAATATACGAGAACATAACAAGAAACAAAAGGAACAGAAAACAGAAACACTGTAAATTATAGTTGATTGTTATTTTTGTTTTAGCATGACACTTTTTGATATAACTTACCCTCCTGCAACAAGTATCATCTGCATATTGCTATTTATGTGATGAATCCATGTTTTTTGTGATATTCAGTTTGGAGATATTTTTTTTCTGATGCTTCTACATAACATGAATGACACTGACTTTATATATATTTTTGGTATATAGATGTATTTATTAAAAATAAATATATAAATGTTCTTCATTCGGTGCGGCAAATACAAAACAATACAACTTGCGGTTTTGCATATTTAAAAAAAATATATTTCATAAACATTAGTAGCATGTTTTTTGTTTCTTTTTTATGTAATTTGTTGGCAATGGGAGTTTTTGCTTTATTTTTTGATATTTTTTACATTCACAACATTTTCCAATTTTACAATGATGGACAATCATTTGCGTATAGTATATGTAGTTTCAAGACAAAAAAAAAAATAACATAAATTATTATTATCTTTTCTTTTAATAAGGAAGAAGAGGGAAAACAATATCAAAGCAAGAAAGTTAAAGAAAAAGTTATGGTTCAAACTAAGATTAGCTAAGGATATGATTATGCGTTTAAGGTTAACTAGAACTAAGTGAGTTCACATGCATCGAGGCTGAAAAACAAATGGAAGAAATTTTCCAACCCTTGAATATCTTATATCGTGTAATTTTTTTTTTTTTTTTTTAATATGTGTATACAAATTTTGTTTATTTTTATTTTTGAAGCAGAGTTTGAAAAATGAAAATTCTTGGTTGGGTAAGTTGGCCTATACCGAATAGCATCTTGAAGTGTGCAATGGTTTCGCATCCTACTTTGTCCGTAAAATTTAAGCTGACGTTGCAATAAGCATGCGAGCGTTTTCGTAAAACTACACACAAATGATTTCGTGTACCCTTTCAAGCCAAAAGTAGGCATGATTAAAGACTCTTACCAGATAATGTGATAAGATCTGTGGTAAACGAATGAGTGATTGATCTGATGTGAATGTACACCAGAATTAAAAGGCTTCTAATAAAGCCAACCATTTTCGAATTTTTTTTTTTTTTTTTTTGTTAATCGAAGAAGGAAGGTGAATTTTTCGGTCAAAAATTTTACAGCATGCTGATTAGTCGCCTATCAAGGAATAAGAACAGAGCAATACAAATAAAGAGGAAAGTAGGTAAGAAAAATTCCAATGAGGTTCATAAAAATGATAAATTTTGGTCTAAGCTGGCTCACGAGCCTTATCATCGGTAATGAAGAAATTTCACAATATCGTTTAGTATGAGTGCTACCATAAATGATAAAGAAAGCTTTATGCTCTGACATCAAAAATAAAACTTTTAACCATTTCTTTCTTTTTATTGTAGAATGCACTGGAATACACGTTCTTTCAATGAGTTGTGCTCAGAGTAGTTCATGTGAGCATCTAGTACTTTAATTCAAGAACCAATCATGTTTCTTAACACACGCATCTGAATATTGCAATGAATGCTCAGTCAAATCCTCTCAGAAAACAGATGTCTGATGAATGATAATGTATGAAATGTCAGTAGTCTCTTGAAAACTTCATTCATAATGTATTGAGAACTATGTTGAGCTAGGACTGCGAAAATTAAAGCCCACTGTCTGCACCACTAACAAGCTAATAGGATATCAAAAATTTCCCTTAACAGGGGTCAAATTACCGCATCAGTGATCGAGTGAGTTGGTACTATTGTTCTTACAAAATTCGCTTTTTACTACACAACGTCTGCTGTTCACTTGGCGCAGAGACATAAGTCCCCGGGACATAAGTCCCAAAATTTAAATTTGGGACTTATGTCCCATCTAAGTGAGGCATAAGTTCCAACTTCGATTTGGGAGTTATGTCTCACTTAGATGGGACATAAGTCCCATAAATAAAAGTTGGGACTTTTGTCCCTCCAAATATACTTTTTACAAGCTATAACATTTTTTTAAGAAGCTCTTCTGAAAAATTGTATGTGTTTTTGTCAAATTCTTGAAGCTTCTTTTTTCAAAAAGTAAACTTACTACTCATTAGAAAGTAGAGATATGGTTATCCGGAATTAGGAGATGTTATTTTACTTTAAGAATTTAGTAAACATTTTTTAGTTTAAAAAAGAAACTCAAAAAATTTTGAATACCGTTTCGAAGGCTCTGTTCGAAATATGTTTTGAGGGCAGTGGGCGATAGAAAATGTTTACTTCAATTATAGCTGAGGTATTTGCACATATAGTTCTTCCGACTTTGTACGCATTCAAAATTAGAGATATGGTTTTCCGGAATTAGGAGATAATATTTTACTTGTAGAAATTAGCAAATTTTTTTTAATTTAAAAAAGAAACTTAAAAAATTTGAATTTTTGAGTATTTGAGAAAATAAAATTAAAAATTCGCGCGAAGAACTATATGTGCAAATACCTCAGCTATAATTGAAGTAAACATTTTCCATCGCCCGCTGGATGGAATATAATATTTCGAACAGAGCCTTCGAATCGGTATTGAAAGAGTATAATATAACGATATAACGAGACTATTTAGAGGTTATTGATTCCATAACCTAAAATCATTTGAGAGAAAGATGTCAAGGACCAACAACTTTATGGCAAGCAAAAATTGTTTGGTTGCCTAGTAGAAATGTACGACGATTTACTAAGCTCTATTTCTGAAAAGTTGGGACTTATGTCCCATCTTCAACGGAAAAAAGTTGGCACTTATGTCCCGATGGCGTGGGACATAACTCCCAAATCGAAATTGGGACTTGTGTCTCACTTTGATGGGACATTAGTCCCAAAAATAAAAGTTGGGACTTATGTCCCGGGGACTTATGTCCCTGCGCCGTTCACTTATCGACTTCAATTCGTTCCAATACTGATGAAAGAATGTCAAATTGTTGCACTTAAGTAAGCGATATCGCAAACAGTCGTGAAGAAAACTCATAATTCAGTCGCGTATTACTCGATCAGGTGGGCGGTAATTCCGCCCCAGTCTTCAGGAATATCTCGCTTTAGGTACTTTCAAAAAAGTGGTAGTTAATATTCAGTGGCTTTCAATAAAGTTTTACGAAACAGTTCTAACGGTAGAATTATGAACCTTATTTCTGTATATATAAAATGTTAAACAAGAACGGCAACACTAAACAAAAAGTATCAAAGATTTCTGAACTCAAAGTGTTGATTCTTTTTATTGGCTTGCAAACCCTTATTCATTGATACATAATATTATAAAAGTTACAATAAATCCGTCTGTAACGCCTTCACGCCTATACGACTGAACGGATTTAAATGAAATTTGGTACAGAGATAGAGCAGAGACCAGAAAAAGTTATAGGTTACATTCCATCTCTCATAATCTCACGGCCTCTGGCACGGGAAACTAAAAACTTTCAAGTTATTTTCGGCTTTGCCCAGCGGGTAATTCTGAAACTTTTGGTCTCTAGTAATTTTGTGTGAAAAGAAGTTAAATCCGAGCAATGCATTGTGAAATTAAAAAGAGAAACTAGGATGGTTTTAATTTTGCGAAATATTAAATAGAGTGGCTTTGTACAGCTATGTGAGCCACATGGAGCTTCAGGGACCAACAATTATTTTTGCAAAACCCGAACAGATCTCAGTGAGAAAGCATTTCAATGTTTTAAAGGTATGTTTTTAAAAAATTCAGCATCGTGCTTAGCTTGACTCAAGAAACATACCAATTGATCAGTTAAAAGGAAAACTGATAGAAGTTGACATGAATCTATTGCAACAATCTGTAAGAACAGCACTACCTACGTCCGCTTCAACATTACTAGATGATATTTTCTAAGTATTGATATTTCTGAAGTTCTGAATCCAGAATGTTTGGATGAAGTCAAATGTGAATATTGGAAAGCTGAGTTTCGAAACATTACCTTGGAGTGATTTTCAGGCAGATTAATAAAAGGCTATTGCTTATGTTCTTAAAAGAGGATGTAAATTAACTCTAAAGAAAAATGCTCCCAAAGCTGAAGAGAAGACTCAAGATCACGTTTTCGTCCCGCACAATGTTGAACAATGCACTGGCGCATTTCTCACTACCATGGCTTGTGGGGGAATGGAGGGGACCTACAATTTTTTGCCGACTCCGAACGGCTAATCGAGAAAGTGCTTGTCATGGCAATGAATGTTACTACCGGAGGACTTACCAATTTGATGCTCGTGGAAAAACATTTATGTTTTCCAGCACTGCAGAAAGACATGCTAACCCTTCGTTACGGCCTGCCTTACATCACAATACGAGCCTGAATTTTTTTGTGTGGCACACCAAATGAGTTTTGGATTCCCTTAATATGTTTTAATACAGAACGACTGTTTAGAAAAATAGGATAAACGGTAAACAAAAATGCTACTGCAAATAGGTTTCGAATGCCTGAATATCGTAATGCCGTTTAGAATCTGGGTTTGGTATGGTATTCCAAATTTGTGTTGCTCGATTTATGAAAGGATCACTTAATTTGAAAGTCCATCTGAACTCAGATTCAAGAGCAAACTTATGGGCAATCCTAAATGTGCAAGTGCTACGGTTGAATTTTTTCAGGGGAGGAATGCAAATAGCTATTTAATTCAAGCACTGCTTATCAAAGAAGTAAGATAGTTCAAGGAGAGGCATGAACCGTTTCTAAATTACAATTGCTATTGTACGCTTAGCACCTTGGCATATAATTACTGTGTAGCTCTATTGGTATTTATGTGTCGCACACTTTTGTACGACGCGACGGCGCGGCGACGCGACGTGGCCCTGTAATGCAAATAATATTTGTTGAAGCCACGTCACGTAGTGCGAAAAAGGTAAAGTTATACTGCAAACACGTAAGATAAACCATAATGTTCGCCAGAAGCCACACAATCTGAAACAAATAAAAAATCCATTATACAAAAATTACGACATGGCGCAACGTGGCATCTGAGGAACTATGAATTGTTGCACGAAAACGTATCACACGGCAGTTAAAGTGCTAAGTAAGTTTGGTTAACAAATTAAACCCATAAGAATTGAACTTCATTTGTAATAAAAAAATTTTATATTGACACGTCAAAGCCATTTCCACAACTGAAAGTCTACTAATAGCCTCAGCCAATCACTCAAAGGTATAGTAATCTTTGCTTAATAATTTGCTTCAATTTCAAACTTTTAAAACAAATAAAAATCTAATTTTTTTAAAATAAATAAATAGAGTGGTTCAACAGAGCGAGTAGCCAAAGGTCCTAGTGCATTTCTCACAACCATACCGTGAGGCAACGTAAGGGACCAAATTTTTTTCGCCGGTTCCGAATGGTTAATCGAGAAAGCCCTTTTCATGGCGGTGAATTTACTAATGGGGGGCTTGTCAGTTCATCGCGAAAGGTGATAACCCTGGAAAAACATTTTTGCCTCTGTTGGGATTCGAACCACGAATTTCTGGGTTAACAGGCATCACACCACAGGTACCTCCCAAAACCTTTACTCTTCCAAATATCAGACGGGGTACAACTACCATTTTGCTCAATCTCTATCCACTCACTCTTTATTTAAAACTTCCTAAGCATCTTTAATCCGCTCGACACAAAGTTGGAAAATTTCTTTAAAATATCTACGTCAATGAACTTTATGAAATTTCAATTCTACATAACAAAGCATCATAATATTTCAAAACAAGACATTCAAATAAATCTCATTACAATAAACGACAAAACATAATATCAAATGACAGCAGCATGCATGCTGAGCAGAGAGCAGGCACATTGACATCAAACAGAAGACAAAAAAAAAAAATGAGATAGTATGTATGTTGGGGTAGTATCAAATTATTATTTTCATTAAAAGTAAATGTATGTTTATAGATACATAGTTTATCTTTACCGAGTTAATTTCAATAATGATATCTGTCTGCATGTGAACACACAAAAGCCAAAGCATATTGCGATGATGATGATGACAACACAACAATGACAAATATGCATAATTATTGTTCTAACGTTTAACGGTATACAAACAATGACTTCTAGTTTATGTTTTATGACAGATATTTTTATGATGCTTCTAGACACATGAAATGGTTGGTTGGTTTTAATGAAGGACGTGACTTTTGTAGATCGTATGTTGAGTTGAGTGATTTTTTTTTTTTTTTAATTTAAAATTGTTAATTTTTATAATTATGACAGAGCAAAACAACGAACTAATGTATACAGAGTATGCAGAGGTTAATCTAATGATTGATTTAAAAATTATATATAACAAGGAGAAACAGGAGGAAATTCAGACTAACATTATTCGTCATTAACATCCTTTTATAAAATGTGTCAAAACAACAACAATTATATCCAAAGAAGGGATGCTGTATCTTTCCGACACCATCAACACGTCGAAGTCGGTCGTCATCAAAATTGCATTTTCTTTTGTGACATGTGTTTCATCTGCATATTTTGATTGAAATGTTGTGTTTTCTTATTTTCGGCTTTTTATTTTATTTTTTCAAGGGAAGAAATCCTCTTGCATGTTAACAGTATAAACAGACAAATACACACACCGAGCACATTTCACGAGTTGTATTGTCGAACACCATGAGAAGAAAGTAAAGTGATGCCAATGAGAAAGCACATACTCTCTCGCACACGCCGCGCGAATTTTAAACGCATTCTTTTTGAATTCGCACTACCCCGACCCATATGAGATAGCCCAAAAACCGAAAGCACATGTCAGATTGAATTTGTTTAATATTTTTTTTCTATATTTTCGTTTTAAGGTTGCTCATTCTCCCGTTATTTTTTTTTTCTTTCTCTCTCTCTCTCTCTATGCTTCTCTCACTCACGCTCTCTCACTTTCTCACTCTCTAGCTTTTACTCTGGCTCTCTTTCCCGCTTTCCCTTTTTTTTTTGGACGAGTGTATCCTCGTCCTTTTTATCAGAAGTGTTTTTTTGTTTTAGATTTCACTTTTCACGTTTGCCACTCCACGAACACGACAACGACGGTCAGTGGGACGACTCTCACGGGAAAACCACATATTTCACTTTTAATTCCTTTCTCTGCTATGCACATGCATTGAAGGTTATTCAAGGGGTGGCGAAGCAAAAGAATAAGCACAAAGTGTTGGTGGCGTTCTTTTTTATTGGATGGCATTTTCTTTTTGTGTTATATTTTCTAGCATTTTATATTCGTCCTTAATCAGAATAGTAGTAGTAACATCGTTTCTGTCTGGTTTAATTTTAAGTTTTGCAAAGGAACTGAACACGCACTGGAAAAAAGATGTGGTGCTGTGGTTTTTTTGATTTTCAAGGTTTTGAAAGGAATCTTTATCACATATTTATATTTTTCACCTTTTTATTTTGTTTGTACTTAAGTATTAATTTTTAACAACATTTACAAAGCTTGGAAGAAACGATAAAAAAAATTTGGCAATTTATTTTTAATTAATTTTTGTGTTTTTTTTTCGCTCAGCGGCGTTATATAACTTTTTTGTATACGAAAATAATTTTGTTTTTTCTTTTCTTTTTTATGTATTGAATATAAATATAATTATTTTAGTTTTAAAGACGGAAGAGATTATCTTATTTTCTTATTGCAATAATTAAATTTTTTGTTTTTTTCTTCGTTGAGTTTGTTATTGTATTTCTTTTTTAAAGCAGTCAAAAGGTTTGAATTGGTTTTTTTGAGAGTGTTTTTTATTGTTTAAAAAAACAAATAAGAATATAAATTTTAGAATCGTTTTCTTAGGATTATTTGTAGTGTTTGGCGACGAAGTATTGGGATAGGGGGACAACTTTTTTCTGTTTTGTTTTTTATTTTATTTTTTTAAGGCAAGTTTGGTGAGTAATTTAATTTAAACTTATTTTTTAACTAATACTTTTGCAGGATATAAAGCGGGGTTTGTGTAATACTTTGTTTTGTTTTTACTTTTAAGTGAGTGCTGATATTTTGTAATAGCTTTCTTTGATTTCATGGACGGGCTGTTTCGATATTATTTTTTATTTAAAAACTCTCGTTATTGAATTTCGCACGTCACTGTAGGCAGGTTTAGAAAAAATTATAAAATATAATTCATTTTTTATGCTTTCACCCACTGTCTGCAGGATATGCACTTCTTTCACTCTTCCTTTAAACTGGAACAACAAAATAAAAAAAATGGTTTGTGTTTCTTTGCATTCAAGGTTAGACGTTTGTTTCTGTAAATAGTGTGACTTTGTGTAAAAACAAATCGAAAAAAGCTATATTTAAAACACAACAATTACGGCGAGTATTTGGAATAAGATATACAACGGAGAAGTCTGGGTTAGTTTTTATCACATAAACTGTTTTGTATTTATTTATGAGAGCGCTCTTTGTTTATAAATATAAATAAATTATTTGATAATGGATTCTTGATCAGTCACAAGGGTACGAAAATACACAACATAAAAAAATACACCATCCTGACACAAATTTTGTTGTTGCTTCTCTATTCGTCCTTGGGTGGCACTCGGTTTTATTTTTTTGCTTTGCTTTGCTTTTCTCTTCACTATCCTCCTTGGCTTTGATTTTCGTCGTCGTTTCACACAAAAGGAACGCTATTTCGTTAGAAAGCGAAGAGAGAAAAACTGATAAAAAAAGAAAAGTAGAAAAAATCCACCACCGACTCCGACACTCAGTCGAAAATGATAATAATTATGAAATATAACAGCGGAAGCTTATAAAAAAAAACACATGATTTCCACACAACGGAAATGGATAATAACTGTAGCCAGAGTTAATTTGTTTTCGTTTTCTTTGAATGACATTAAAGTGCTCCTCTGGTGGCTGGCTCTGGCTCGTCGTGTGGTGTCCTAGGTCTCCTCCTGTTGGTGTATCTTATGTAATACGGGTGAAAAAGGTTGTAGAAGAACTACACCATTCTCTTTTTTCCCACGACACAGCAACAACAAAATATTCTGACCGGGATTTTTCACTTCTTGATTTCAATAAAACTTCCTTCATTTCTTGTTGTTAAAAAAAGAGGTTCTTAATTTCGTTTCGAACGGTGTGTTGCTTTGTCCACACAGTCATTTTAGAACAATTATTGTCACTCGCGATTTTTCATTGTAAAGACTAAAGAACAGACGAACAAAAAAACAACAGTAAGAAAACTCCGTAACAGATAAGAAGACAGATCGTGTGAAAGGACGGACAAAAATCGTTCTTCCTTTTGGTGAGTGTTATGCAGCTCACAAGGGCTGTGTTCTTTTTTTTTTATATATTAGTCCTCGCACTGGTGGGAGAACTTTTGGATGACACTCGATTTAAACACTACACCTATATTGTCCCTCCGCTTCTCGTTTTTCTCACAGCTCAAGGATTATCAATTAGCTTGTTGATTTTAGTTGAATCAGTTAGTAAGTTAGATTTACGTGATTATGATAATGAAAAGAAAATCAAAACAAAAGTCCATGTCGTTTTTAGAGTTTTCTATCGGAGGATAGTGAGAAAGTCAGAGGTGTACAAGAGTAAATCAACAACATGCCGAAATGGGTGGCAATGCGCTTGCTCCATTTGGTGTGGAGAAGAACGAACCTACACAAATCTTATAGAGAGTATGCCACACCACTAACACCACGATGATCCAATATCACCACCCTCAACAACTTCAAACATCATAATCATCATCATCAATAAAACGGTGTTTCAGCTGTTCTTTCTTTGGCGCGCCAGCCACCCCGTGTAGGATGATGATACACACAATATACGTGCGTAAGTGTGTGTGTTGATAGATTTGAAATGCTCCTCTCAGCTGGATACAATGAGTACCTACCTACCAAGCAAGGTTGTTGAGTAGGTATAGTGTGTTTTTGCTATTTTCTTGTTTTTACCGATTTAACCGATTGAATTTCAATTCAGCACACATTTTTGATTTCTCATTCTCTGACCGGGAGAAAGTCTTTCTTCATTGACACAAATTTCCGCACAAAAATACCGACAGATTTATGTTTCGCCGAATTTTTTGCTGAGTGTTGTTTTAGTTGAGTAAACTTTTAAAAGTGGATAGTCATCATCGCCCTCTCGTCGTCGTTCTGTGACATTCACTTAGGTACTTTTTTTTATTTTTTATTTTTACATCACACACAATGAGGAGACCGGAATTGAATGCACGTACATCTCGTTTGATGTGTCTTTTGCAACTTGCACAAGAGGATAGAGCCTCCTCTTAAAAATATATCATACTCAACTCAGAAAGGGGTGAATTTTTTATTTTTTATTTTTCTTCTCAATGCTCAATGAAAGGTGTTACACAATTTGCACATATCACGTGTGGATGAGTTGTCACTTTAGGCTTTTCAAAAAAAAAAAAAAAACGACGCCAAAGCAAAAGAGAGTAGGTGCCTTAACAGAGTGCCTTTTAATTGAAAAGAAATAAATAAATGATTGATATGTGGGTACTTTTAAAAAGCCTAACCCGACAGTATGCACCAAACTCGAATTTCGAATTCACTAAGAACTACCAGAACCGAACCGCTCTACGTCGCTGTGCATTTGGCTAGAAAAAATTCCTCAGAAGCACCTTGTTCATGTCCGAATAGAAAAAAAAAACAATAATATCGAACGAAGAGGACATAAAAGAATTGTCATAAATAAAAAACAAAAACAAAAAAAAAGAAACAACAACAACACTGCACTGCAATGGCAACACTTTGGTATTTTGCACACAGCAGACGACGGAAGCCACCATACCCATGTCCCCCACAATATTCACAGTACAGGCCTCGACTCTAAAACTAAATGGAATGTTTTGGAACTTCTTTTTATGCACTGCAGCATATAACTAAAGGATAATTTTATTTAGGATTTCATTATATTCTTCCGAATGTTTGTTTTCCACCACCTTCCAACTTCCACCTTCTACCTCCAAACACCCGCCCGCGCCGCCATTGCCGTTTTGCCACTGCCACTGCCATCAAATACTACCAGAGTGGAGTGTCTCTCGCTCCTACACTCTCGTCTTGCCAACTTGTGGTTATACGGCGATTGGGTGCCAAAGTCCACAACGGCCACAAAAATAAAAATTAAATATTTCTTCCGATTTCTGTTCTTTTTTCTGTGTAATGTAAATAATATACCTAATTGCAGTTAGCCAATTCTTCTTGTTTTTTTTTCATGTACCTATATGTGTATACTATTTATACGAGCCAACAGAAATCCACTAAAGGTGCACTGTGAAAATCCATGTATTTCGGAATCGCTATGGTCATGATTAAACCAGGCATACCACACCAGAAAGTGACGCTTCGGTTTAAAAGTGTTCATTTAATACCGTAGCAATGTTTGTCTATGTATATAGTCCTGTTTAGGTGGATATTCAGTTTAAGTTTATATTTTCAATGGTCGTCGTTTATTGAGGCATGTACCATTGCACCTACTTACCCATCTTCTGTCTATATATAAACAGAAAATGCATTCTCCGAGGCAACCTTTTTAATTTCCAGTCTGTCGGTCTGTTGGCTTGATATAGATTGGCTAAGTGTATCTATCTATATTCATACATATTGGTTTAGTTTCGAAGGAGATATTGTGGTGAATTGTTTGTGGTTGCACCTGAGTTGTTGTTGTTTATTGAAAAGCAGGTGAGGGTAGCCCACAAGTATTAAGGAAAATATTGTAGACAGACAATCATCTCAGAGCTTTCAGGCTTATTTTTTTTTAATGTATTTTATTTCTTGTATGCAACATTATGTGAAAGAATCCAAACATGTCCTCTGCATTCTCCTCCAAATCAATTTTCTATGTGAACCTTTCCATTCAATCAAACTTTGGGAAAATGCATATCGGTTAAAAGTTTTTTTTAAGGACTTTCATTCTCATTTGAGATATTATAAAAGTTGGTTATGTAAGAAGAGCATAGCTAAACGGTTGGAAAATAGCAAATAAACCTTTGGACTTGAGAATTATTCGTGAAAACATTTTGAGTTTGGAGAAGTTTATTAATGACATGAGCACACAATGCAAGTAATGATAAAAAGATTGTACCAAATGTTGCTATGAGTTATAGAGGTAAGTTTATAAAATATTTAGCAGAAGTAACTTTGACCAACATTTAGAAATAAAACAGAAGAGGTTCCATTTCAGTCGCTGTACCAGGAGTTGCAGTTCTCTTTTAAGCCCAACAACGGCAACACTTACACAACATTCAGTTAGTTGTACTTCTTTATTGCAATTTTCAGTACCATTCCAGTTGTCATCTCCTTAAATGTTCTATTTAAATAAATATGTTTAAAAAAACATTTTCTTTTCATTTCTTTCTTTTGGAAATCTTACTCCCACATTGGCACATATATTTCACTGATATTTTTCATTTTAAAATGTTCCTTAATGGCCAAGGATGATTCTCATAAAAAGTACGGCTAATAAATATAAATCGGAACGTTTGTTGGTGCATCTGTTTGGCTGTGTATGGTTTTGTCTTTCTGCCTGCCTGCCTGTTTGTCAGTCTGTCTGTCTATCTATCTACTGATTCCTATGTCTGTCTGTCATATTCATGTGGCTATATCTGTCTGTGTTTAGATCAAAATTTTTTGCAAGATCTAAATTTGGTTTAATTTTTGGATTGTTCGGTTGAGCAGTTCCAAAGATATTCTGAGAATAGCTGCTTTTTGTAATTTGTAATTTAATACTTATCATGTACAAGCTAACGCTGAAAAGATTGCATACCGATAAGAAATATCAATTATAAACAATAATTATTTAAGTATAATATAGAGTGTTTTTTTTTAGAGTTAAGGAACAAAATCTTTTTTGCATCTCAGAGACTTAAGTGGCACTGAACTTAGAGCAAGCTCGTCTGTTCACACTTATATACGCTCTTCATCTTTAATTCAAGTGTTAGTGGCTAGTAAATAAGGCCAAAAAAGGCACAAAGAGAGCGTATACGAGGGAAAATAAAAAAAAACATTACAAAAATATAACAAAGTGAAACTTAAATTAAAATAACATTTAGAGAACAATTAAACTAACTAAACAAGGTTATAAGTAAAAAATGAAATTAAAATACAGTAATAAAAAATCTACTAAACATGAATCATGCAAATGATACACTGGTTCTTAATATTAATTTTAAACTATTTTTACTGATGTTGAAATCGGCAATAAAAGGATTAGAGTTGAATAACCTACTCATGCGTGCTTCCATAAAGTGCATGGACACATATCCAATTCCTGTGAACGATGGCTATGAACTATGATTTTCAAAATAAATTTGCACAATTTGGAAGCGTTATTCAGCCGCCAGCCTATTTATGTTGACATAAATGACTTGACAGCTGACAAAATGCCCGCCAGTCAAAAAAGTGTTGCCAACTTAAAGTTCTATACCTCTAAAAAAATATATATATATAAATAAATAGTTAAACATCACGACTTAGATGTAAGTAAAAAACATTGCATTCTGCATTGAATGAGGAAATTGCTCAAAATTGACAAAATTTCAGATTTTCCATAATTTGTTCTAAATTGTTATCGAAAAAGAAAATTTCTTCATCTTAAGCATCTTGAAGGAATGTAAATATGAACAAGAAAAAGGGATGATAACAGAAATTCTCTTTCAAATATTATACTATGACTTTTCTGCGTGATTTAGTAGCTATTTGACCTAATAATTTAAATGGAACAAAGTTCCAGCCCATGATAATTTTCGAATAGATCTAGCCGATTACGTTCGAGTTTGCAGCACTTAAAAATTTTAATCTCAAAAATTGCATCGGTTAAGTGTGGTCGGAATAATGGTGCACCGAGTTACTACTTTTTTTGAATCTGTAAGTTTTGTTTTTCACTGTTTATTTACCCCAGTTTGTTATTTAAGCACACAAATATTTTAAGTTATAATTAAAGTCTGTGGAAAATATTTAGAAAAAAAAAAAATATGAAGAGCATGCTTCCATTTCATAACTTTCAACTAAAACAAAGCCAAAGTAGCAATAAATCGCTTTATACTTTTTACTAGCATCGTTTCGTTTTTGGCATATGCATGATGAATTAATCATGAATGGAAATCTGTCTCATAAATAAAAATAAAAGCTTTAATCAAAACCAATTCTTAGACTTTAAAACTTTCATAAAAAAAAAATTACCAGATTGCACGTAAGCTCCGTAATCAATGACATCACCGATCATTATCTGATAAGAAGACACGCCATAAGACTCGGCGTTTCCTCTAATGACTTCTGCAGAAGTTGTTAGATGAGGAGGAGGAGGAGATAATCCCACACCACCTCTGCTCATGTCCTGCACTCTCCTTTAAAAGAAAACGGCATCTAGGAAAATATTTTCTTGATGATCCAAGCGATCAAGCGACCAAGATTCCCTACACCTCCTTCGCTTTATTAAAAGCACCAAATGGTTTTGTTAAGTGAGGTACTCCCTCGCATAATTTTTATGGTATCACAATGGACCAAATAATGGTCTAAGTGTGTCAGTTGTTTTCCTGACAGCCATTTAAACCAAACCCAACCTAACCTTAGTTGCGCCTGGGATGGTTTACATTCAAAAATCAGTCCGGTAGATGGCGCTGCAATTGGTCTAGAGGTTGTTTATCTAGACTGCAACTAAATGAATGGATCGATTTGAAAGAATTTTTAGTGTATGCATTGAAATGGGGACATGTAAAATTTATATTCTTAAATCAATACGATAAATAGCATAGCATTTTTTTTAAATAATGTATTCAACGCACACATCAATACGAGTAGCTTGGCATTGTTTTACTATTTCAAGTTTTGTGTATATTGAATGTAATTTGTTTATTTTTTGACATTTTATTGGACCCTGTATTTTGATGTATCGCATTTATACGATTATGAACATATCGAATTTAGATGTAAGCTATGTGCATAGGATAGCGTTCCTCTCGTTGAACAGTCACACAAATCCAGATGAAATGTGGAGTACAAAAAAACATTCCTGGTTCACAAGCCTTCACTTGAAGCTCTCGATAAATTGATGAAAGATCTAAATAATAACACCGGGTTTATTGGTGTTGCTTTACTGCTGTTGTTCAACTGCAAAACAATTCAAAGCTACTATCACTCTCCGTGCAATTTACCAACATTGAAAGTGCAACAATACCATTGTATGGAACATGCATCAAATTGGCAGACATTTCTGCAACATTGTAAATACGAAAGACGTTTTGGTTCACAGACCTTATTTCTATACTTATATTGATCATTCGTGGATTCGTGGACGAGTTTTTTTAGCCGCAAAAATATAATAACTACAAATACAACAGTCATTGCCCGGCAATGAAACATTGTTCAAATCGATCGACAATATCGGCGATCCTGATGAGGCAGTCGTCTATCCTGTTGAATTTTTCAATTCGCTACGTTTATATAAAAGTACAAGGATAGTCATAGCAGAAAATCATTGGCAACGTCCTTAAAGCTTCAATTTAGAACGGCAGGCTTGAAGGTGAAGTTTTTCTCCTGCCTCGAATCCCGAAAGCATGTACCTTCCGACTCACCCTTAAAATTCAGACGTCTGCAGTTTAAAATTGGCTTGGAATTTAGATAATCCGGTCGTTCCCATTACCAATTATTTATATTTGGCGTAAGATTTATTTATTTAAATTCCTAAGGAAATAACTTAAAATATTGCTCATCAACTAGCATTAAGATAAAATTAAACAAAACTATTGTTTATAACAAATTGTTTTTAGAAATATGTTATTTCGAAATAAAGAATAATTTGTCTTTTCTTTTTTTATACTTTGTTTAAAATCTTAATGGCTTGAAATAAGGGTTGGTAACGTTTGCCCGAAAACATAAGCCCCGAAAGGAAACCACAAAGTATAATGCTCAAAAACAAAATCTAGAAACTGAAAATTCTCAAACCAATATTCCCAAAACAAATTTGTTCATGTTCAAGTAGTGAATTATGGAATACTAGTAAACAAAGAAAAAAAAAATGAAATAAATATGTAGATGTCGCAACAGAGCGAGGAGCCCCGGGACCACTCATTTCTCACTACCTTGCCTTGTCAGGGAATGCAGATCCGACCGGCTAGTCGTTTGGTTCGGTTTTGGTTTATAATCCAATTAATTTTTTTACTGTGTTTTTAAAAATTTTCGAGCTCTTGTTTAAGTGGGAATATGAGGGTAAGATATAAAATAAAAGGAAAACGTGGCCTTAAGCTATGAAAAGCTTTTTACATATTATAAATCAGAAAGTCAAATCTACATAGAAGGATAATCAAAAAAATAAAATAATTAGAAGGATACACAGATACACCTAGCCGTTGCTTATATCGAAGAGTCAAGATTAATTGTTCCCTTTTTTCCTTTAATTTTTTTTAGAAAAGGGATATTATTCCAACAGAATTTAAAAGGAACTTGAAGTTAATGAACCACATCCGATCAACAATCGCAAAAGTTCTTATGTGCAAATATTGTATACCTAAAAATAGTTGAACATCGATCCAATTTTCATGTGTCAGCTTGTACATTAAAAAGCTAAGTGACATCATACACTTGCTTTTACTTAAGTTACCGAAATGCAAATTGGAAATTGTTATCGTTCTAATAAAATGTTTTGACAAAAAAGGCCCACACCTTCTCTCGGATGCATTTTAACTCTAAACTTGGCACACCGGAAGTAACTGCTTTTCAATGGTATACAAAGTAAAAGTCCGCATACCGTAATTTCCTGTAAGGATGTATTGTATATTAAAATGTACCTTTGCTTTTTGTTTTTCCCACATTATTTGGTAGTACAGTAAAACCCGCTTAAGAGAAACCCGCTTAAGAGAAAAACCCGCTTATCTGAAAGAATTTTTTCATCCCCGAGTATTTGTAGACCAATTGCCTATTAAACACTCCGCTTAAGTGAAACTCGCTTAACTGAAAAACCCGGATAACTGAAACATATTTTCTGTTAAATTTCATATTTTTCATTGAAAAAAACTCTCTTAAGTGAAAAAAAATTTTATCTAACAGAAAAATTCGAGCCAACAAAAAATTGATGGTTAGATCAGTGGAAAAAACGTGAAAATATTCATTTTAAGAAGATTTGTGGTGAAAATAATTCTGCTGACACAGTTGCTGCCTACCATTGCATTGGCTTGAAAATTTTTGGCCAAACATTCGTCAAAGCTGCAACCCAGATGACGTGCATAATGCTGATGAATCCGGGAAAATGTTTAAGGTTCTACCGACACGACGGGTTCATTGGTAAATAGATGTGAAAACCTTCAGGAATGAAGCTACCAAAGGAACGTATCACCGTCCTTTTCATTTTCAATTCGATTGGAACAGAAAAAATTATTTTTTTATAGGTGTGTAGACTAAGATTAAACACATTTTGTTTTTCTTCTAAATATGTACATAGGTAGATCTCATAATCCGAGATGCTTTAAAAAAGCACAATTCCTGTTAAACAATGAAGCAGCACTACAATTTGAAAAGTTTGATGCTAGCAGATCTGACAATGATTTAGGTTTGAAAATTTTGGAAATCCAGAAAGCAACAATCAAAGAAGCTTTTAAGTCTCTCAATGTTCTTAAGCAGTTTTCTTATGGGGATAATGAACTAGATCTAATCTTGAAAAAACAAAATTTATAATAAAATCTTAATTTCATTATATATTGCCATATTATCATAGCTGTAAAGGAAAACAAATTTTCCTATATCTCTAACTAGGTATTAATTCAGAAAAATGTAACAAATTATACTATGCTACTCAATAAATTGAATTGAGATCTAATCTTAGATGAAATTGAATATAAAATGATGAATTCCCATTTTCAGAATTTGTCACAAACGAAAATTGATGACTTTTTTAAAAAAAGTAAGATTATTTTTGTCTTCATAAAACGTACCCAATTATATTAAAAAATATGAATATGTACATATTTGAATTCTGAAGCCAAACATGGGAGTGGACTCTTTTCTTGTGCCCAACTCAAATGAGATTTCATTTGATTTATGTAATATATTTATGTACTACTAAATATACCTATGAATTCCAATGTACATACATATGTTATTTTTGTTATTCAATAAATTATTTTTTTTTTGATGTTTAGTTATTCAAACACTTTTATATAAATTGTTTCCAGGCAACTCCAAAGATAAATACATCAAATTGTTTATTGTGTATAACTGTATATGAAGCATTAAACTTCCGCATAATGGAACTTTTAAATCCGCTTAAGTACAATTTTTTTCACTTATCAGGACTCCGCTTAAGTGAAATTTTTTTCACTTAACCGGGGTTCGGTTAAGTGAAAAACCCGCTTAAGTGAAAGAAAAACTGTGACAATTCGCCTTTTCTCTTAAGCGGGTTCCACTGTATATATATTTTTAAGTGAATTCCTATCACGACTTCAAAAATAAAATATGAAGCAAATTGATTTGACACTCCCTTGAAGGCAAATGCAAATGGAAAGTTTCGAAAACTACTTCCATCGATTCTGGATTCTTGCCAAACTGACCAAGGGCTACAATACAATGCATATGTCAAAGATCCAAAGATAATCTTGTGGTAACCTGTTAATTGCTCTCACTTATTTTGTCTGGTTGCCTGAACCTTAGGGCACTAAAAAAATAATAATAAAACAGACAACAAGCTGCTTTGTTATAAATGAGTTGAATTGATAAAAGATATGAATTCGAAGACATTAGAAGCTGAGCGTATGAGTCACAAGCTAGTTTGGATTCTTCAGAGGGCATGTATTTAGAAATAAGGTATTTAAATCAACATAGCAATTAACATATATTTTACGGTTTTGTCAAGTAAAAAACTAGAGTCCATGAGCTTTAAATTAAGGAAACCAAGGTTAATGATTGTTTGTATATAAGTCATATTAGATTTCTTTTTAATTCTGTTTCAATTACAATTGGTTTGCTTTTCCATTACATAGAAGGTCTAATATTAGTTAAAAAACATTTCGAAATGGCGGGTAGGGACAAAATATCTCTTTGGAATCTTGTGAACAACAAATTTACGTCAGTTAATGGCGTACTCAGTTTTTGATTTTGAGTTGATTTGACCTTTTTAAGGGGGTGGTAGTGATAGCTTTGTGTCAAGTTAGCACTACACAATATTTTTTTTTTTTTTTTTTTTTAATGAAGAGCTAAAATTTTTTGGTTTTCACGATTTATCTACGGCAAATTTACGACAGTTAATTGCATACCTAGTTTTTTGTTTAAGATCAATTTGACGGATTTAATTAGTTGTAGTTCTAACTTGACAGTCAAGTTAGCACTACACTCGTTTTATTTAACGAAGAACGACAAATTTTTTGTTTTCACGACAAATTTACGACAATTAATCCAATTAACTAACTTTGAATACTAGAAGTGGTAGTGCTAACTTGACGGACCGAATATCATGACATAAATTGTCTGTCCCATAGAAATTGCTCGAACCTTCCTCGTAACAGACAAACACACTAGCAATTACTATAAGGGTCTTGCCATTTTTCTAAGTGTCATATTGTTATAGCTGCAGGATTAAGATATTATGAAAAAGGTAGTTGAGCTGCATTCATAAATTTTTTGTTCATTTTAAAAAAAATAAAAGCTTTTAAAACCCAATATTTGCAAGTTTGATTTTACAAATAAAACGCAAAAGTTCTTCAAATCTTAGCAGGCAGGAGAACTCCTCGCTGGTAGCAACGCTGATTCCTTGAGATTTCGAACTATCGTTTTAGTTGCATCAAATTTCATTTTATCAGGCTTACAAGGCCTTGTATTAAGTCTTAGAACGAATGCTCCAACTTTCTTTAAAAACTAAAAAGATAAGAGTGCACACGTCCATGGAAAAAAAAAAGATCCTCTTGATTTTGGAGATAAGTTAGAAACTTCAGGCTTAGATCGCTTACAACTCTCGTGATTTATGACCAAGATTGAAAGAGGTGATCACACGGGCAAGATAAAGACAAGATTCAATTTAAATTTCATTTTGCTTGTTTTTCCACTACTATAAATCAAGGTAATAAGGTATAGTGGCCCCTATCATAAGGAACCACGTAACAATTTCGGACCACGAATGCCGAAATCGACGGGCCTTGTGTTAAGGGTGAGCATTAAAATTTTTCTAGTTTATGAAAGGAATGCAAATACGCGAAGCTTTAATTTGGTTTGTTCGATGAACTTTCCCTAGGTTTGACCCAGGTTTTCTCGACAACCTTATTAGTTGTCAAAAAAACTTGTGGTTTCCTGTCCTCAAAAAACACTTAACCACAAATCACCACATATCCCTGTCATCAAAAAAAAGTACATATATGCCATTTGACAGCACTCAACTCGCCACAGCGAAAACCTATGGCGAGTTGAGGGAAAACCTAGGTCAACCCTAGGGCTCAAACAACACTCATTTTAACAATTCAAGGGGACTTTAGGTTTTTCAAAATACGCTTTGTGGCGACCCCAGAGACCCCAGAGAGAACAAACCTATTATTTACCCTTGAACGGGAATTAATTTGACTCCTAAACAGGAAAAGGTTGTACGATGAGAGAACGGGGTTTTAAGCAGGCCAGTCAACAACAGGGGCGAAAATAATGGCACACATTATTGAATTTATTTGGTGTTTGACAACATGACGAATAGAGCGCTTGGTTTGCAATAAGTGATGTCGTGAAAAATGCACTTTTACAAGCACTTTTTGAATGGAATAAGTAGGGGAGGGTATACAGTATACTCTTTCACCTTAGGTGGCGGGATGTCCACCGTTACTGTCGATAAGATAAAAGTTTGCAGAATAGATGTTCTCTTTCCTATATTTATTTCTCATCAATTTTATTTTTCCAGTATTTTTTTTTAACTGATTTTTGTGTTTTCTAAAAGACAAAAAAAATCAATGTTATTGTATGTGCAGTCAAAACTAAGTCCCCTTTGACAACCACAAACCAACAAAATTCTATTTCCAAAATTTTACTTTTCGAAATGTCCCGACATAATTTGTCTAGCTGTTTTTAAGGGAAGTTGTAAAGTAAACGAGCCCTTGTTTTGCGTTCTAATTAAGTGTGAAAGTAAAATTTCATTGTATGCATAAATGAAGCTGAATAACAAAAGAAATTCTTCTCAAATAAAAGGCAGTAGTAGAGATGTCAAACAAAAACTTATATCCAGGACGAAGTCCTGTCAACATTGTATCTGCCACTGCTGCAACTGCAAAATCGTTTTAATTTATTAATTAATCGAAATAATTTAACTTAATTAAAGACGGATGTAGTCGTAAACTCAAATAAGACGCTATCTTTGATTTCAATTTAGAAAAAAATTTGTGGTTTTCAGGCTAGTCCGCTTCGAGTCAACTCCTCATCTACTTTGTGGACTGAAGTGATCAAGAAATCCTGCTTTGTTTTCAAAAAAAAAAAAAAAGACGTATAGAAGCACATCAGAAAAAGTAAAGAACCTTTTGTTTTGGGTAGAGAGTGTCATTTGTACAAAACTAAAGTCAAAAACTATTTTGGCGTAAAGATGCAAATGATTGCATATTAATTTAAGAAGATGAGTAGACTGACATAACTTTCAGTCACACATTGCGTAAGGCATTTTTGCACCTAAAGGCGATTATTGTTCTTCAATTTCCTCAAAATTCATTAGTCGTCCTTTTTAGCAGAAAAACAAAATTAAATTAAAATCAAAATCGAAAATCCAGTAAAGCTTTTAATTTTTTTTTTTTTTTTATGTTAAGAATTCGAATTTCCTACCTAGGTTATAGTTGCAGAAAAACGGAAAACCAAAACAAAGAAAAAGAAGGAACCAATATTTGGAAAAAAATTGAAGAGAGACGACTTTCTTTTGACGAGTTTCTATCGGATAATCTCTAGTAATTAGTTAATTAGTCTATTTGGTAAAAAAAAAAAAAAACATTCAAAAGAGTTCTGATGTCGGCGGTAAACAAAAATATGGACGTGAAAATTTTTAAAATTTATTAAAAATATAAAGCTTAGAGTACGGATATAAAATAGCAGAGAATATCTTTCCAACAAAAATATCCGCGAAAGCTGTTTCGAAAAATACAAAAAAGTCTTAAATGAAATGATATGTAGGGGGCTACAGCAGTCGTTAAGTGCAGTGCAATAAAGCCCGAGGCAATGAGATCCGTGGGTTTTATTTCCTCTTTCTTTGTTTTTAAAGCCTCATTATTCTGTCCGTGATTGAAAAGCGAAGCGAAGCGACAAGCCGCGGGTCTTATTGCACTGCACTGTCTTTTTCGACGGTACAGTTCCTTCTTTTAAATTTATCTGTGATAGCCTTCAAAGTTTATTCTTATTGCGTGAAAGGAAGCTTCAATTTCTAAAACCCAATTGAATGCTACTCCTATGATACCTCTTAAGAGAAAAAACACCCAAGATGAACAAGCTAGCTAGGTACCCTACGTAGCATAAATTTATTAATTTATAAAATTGATTCAAATTCCACAATCAGGTATCACTTAGTAATGGAATGAATTAATAAAAACAGAACAAACTCTTCAACAAAGTGTTGCGAAGGTTCTAATGAACAGAGATTGCCATCGGTAAACTTAAAGTAAACAATATCTAGGCTCAGTATTGGTTTGTTGATTAAGTTTCGCAAAACTGGCGAGTTTGTTAATAAGCGTCGTGGGTTGCATTTTCTTTTTTCTTTTTTAGAAGATTTTTGACGGTGGTCGTTAAAGTTTTTAAGCTGACTATCAAACATTTTGAAATTACACAAAAACAGTTTCTTGAATTTCCTCTTGTTAAAAACTCATCGAACTCAAAAATCATTCCATCATCATACAGAGAGCAGTTTGAGGGTAGCTTTTCTTTTATTTCAACTAAAATCAGAGTTTCATGCTGACTCTCTCAAATGACACAAAAATTATTTCTTCTTCAAATATTCCACATTTCGATTTCGTTAAATTGAACAGCAGGTGGCCACTTTACAGATCGGTTAGTTTACAATGTCTTTACATTAGATATTTAAGTGAGTTAACAAAGTTACACTTACGAGTACATCACCACTGTCAAAATATTGAAAAAAAAGATTATCTTAAGTTCACAATCAAATCGATACTAACCACAGAACACGATGTTCAAGGAATGAGTCGAGATTCATATTCTCCTAATATTTCTTGCTCTGTCACAAATACAATTTTATGCTTCGAATCACTTAAGACAGCGAGAGAAAATTAAAAGAATGCGAAAATAAATTTATTTGGGACCGAAACCGGTTCCAGTCTCAAAAACAAGAATTAAAATAAATCAAATACATTACGATACCCATCAAGCCACTTCTATTCACTTAGCTGCCAAATAAAAAAAAAATGAAACTCAAGCAACGGCTTCACCACACTTTAGCTGTTAAGATTCATGAACAACGGCATTAGCATACTCCCATGTATAAGCAATGACGAGTTATAAACAAATGAAAAGAAACAAATTACTATGTCCATTTTAGGTAAACGTTTCGATTTTGGCCCAAAGGCCCAAATGCCCTTTCGGCAATTGTTCTTAATGAAGACATCAAATTCAAATGAAAAAGGTTCACTCAACTGTGTACTAGACATTATTGGAATATAAAATGAAAAATTATTTTAATTTTTGTTTACTGCTTCACTTTCGACCGGCACAAAATAAAATTCACTGTAAACAATTCATTAATGGTCACCAATTTTTTTTGTCTGGTCACATATTCGAATTTAATTTTATTTCTGTCTCGATAGTTTTGACTTTTGATTATAATGATTGATTAATGACTTTTTGTCTATCGTTCTGAAAAAAAGCTTCATTATTTTTAGTTGGCCGTCGATATTGATACATACTAGTGAATTAATATCTGAACAAAAAAAATTCCGATCGCTGTAATATCGCTGTTTGTCAAAATTCAATAATTTTTTTCCGCGAAGAAAGTTTTTAAACATGCCAACCTCAAATTGTTTGTTTTGAAGTGTGCATTTGAGTTTCATTTAAAGCCTTTACAATCTGTATATTGTTTCAAAACAGCCATATTATACAATTAAATGAATGAAAAGATAAATTCGTAAATTTAGTCCCAGCAAAGTTCATTTGGTGTGTTTTTTTTCTCAAGTCTATAAAGGCTTGCTCAAAAAGAGAAAAAAAACACGGTTTAGCAATTTGGTAGCACTACGTATTTGGCATATGACTTTTGAGTGCAAACTTCAAAATAAATATAAAAAAAAAAATAAATCGAAACGGCCATTGTTTGATGATGAAGAAATACAAGTGAACAGTCGAGCAATGCACATGGATTCCTTTTATTGTTTGTGAATTTGATAATTCTTAATAAACAAATGTCTGGTCGTGATAAAGGTTTAGTTTCCCATAGGCCGTATCTGTCGTTTGCTCCATTAAGAAAACAAACGCGTCGGAACTGATGTTTCAGTGTATTTAAAGAATATGTAGCTGCTGTTATGGAATATTGTCGGGTGAAGTGAAATAATAAAAAGAAACGAGAACTTTTCGACTGTTGTTTTAATTACTTAAATAAACATGTATTTATTTTTTAAAGGGGATTGAAGTCAATCGTAAAATCAGATTCTGATTGCAGTGAGTTATGTCAAAGCATTTCAGCTGTCCCTGCGAGTTTTAATCGTTGCTTCGTGAACTGTGTTTCCAGGTCAGAGGATTGGAAAAATGAAAAGTTTCGGCTGGACAGTAGCTACTGTTTTCGACGATTTGCTTTTTACTTGAGCGCTCTTAGCTCAGCAGCCACAGAGTAGCTCTGTGTTAGTAGCAAGGCTTTCCTTAATGTATAAAGTTTAAAGAAAGATTTCAGTTCAGCTCGAAGTGGAACACAGGATCGAGAGCGAGTTGCTTAATGATGGCATTGATGGTTTCCATTGCCGTAGAAGCATCAGCTCAGTGTGATACATTTCCGATTCATTGTCCTAAGTCCTGATTGCGTAAAAGTTTTGTTTTTGCTTCGTTGGCGATACTTTGTTGTCCCATAAACTAGGCCAGAGCACTTTCAGATTGACACTTGTCTTTCCACAGCAACATATTCAAACTAAACGGGAAGCAAAACTTTGTATCAACAATACCGTCTTCCCACAATTCTTTTATACCTATCCTTAAACATTTGCTGCCTACGTACGTACCAAATCGAATAACCATTGAGTGAGCGAGCTTTCCAAATGGCAAGTTTCTTTCAATAGTTTTCTTGCATTGCCATAGATAAGATATGTATATCCCAAAAATAGCCAGCTCTAATTTTTTGCTTTTCATTTTTAAGTCAACACGATACACGAGGAATTTGAATGAGAAATGTCATTTGGTACATTGGGTGCGTTCGGTGAGGTTACAAATTGTACATTTTTGTTAACTAAATTTTTGTCAAGTAACATTAAATTGTTAATAATTGTTAGCATATGTGGCTACACTAAACGCACCCAACGACAGCTTTCGCCATTTTCGATAACATTTCAAAAAAATAGTTTGGTAGCACATTTTTCGTTATCGGGCTAAGGAAATAAGACTGAATAAATTATGAGGCTAAGGGAAGCCCAGATAGCTAAATTTTTGTTGTATTTAGCACGTGAATTTTTCTAAGCCGTATAGGCTTGAGAAAAAAAACGTACCTATTGTACAAATATTTTAAAATGTTCTTACTTATCGTAATATTTTTTAAATAAGTACCCTTATTAGTATAAGCCACCAGAGTTTTTAATTCAAAACAACAGACTCTTTTATGTTTCAAACCATCTCACTGGTCTACAGTGTCTTCAGGGGTGCCAGCACGTAACTTGTTACAATCGAGGATTGTTGATCGTCGGCCAACTCGAAACAAATTATTTTTGACAGCACGTATTTTGTAACGAGTTTCATTTTGATATCAACTTAAAAACACCATTGTGTGACTACGAAGTGAAATGTCAAATTGGTTTTCTTTAAAATAAAGTTCGATCGAAATAGGTTGAATTCCATTTAAAAATGATATTTTTTGATTCATGCCGTTTTCGTTTGGTAAAACTAGAGTACCCTTTTTTTTAGAGTACTCTGATTTTTACTCTGAAAAAATTTCTAGAGTAGCAAAATTTGCTCTGAGGGTAATTTCTGACAGCAAAAAGAATACCCTTAGCTCTTTTTTCCCAAACGAAAACGGCATCAGTGTTCATATATTTGTACAAAAAAAAAGTTAGACTCGAAACCAAACCATTTGTTTTTTTTTTTAGTTTTGTACTGCAGTTTAGATTGAATAAAGAATGTTTCCTGATGGTACTAGGCTGCTTAAATTTACCAAACAGCGTTAGAAGCACATCGGTTCCACCAGCTCTCCAGCTTTGCGCCACTTTTAATCTCCTAGCCATTGGAAGTTACAAAGTGAATATCGGAGCAAATGTGTTACTAGGGACGGCACAAACAACAGAGTCAAAGTTCTTCATATGTACATTGTTTGTTATGCAAAACAAATTTTGTTCTTAACTGATAAAATTTTATAGTTCAAAACTTCAAGAAAGCAAGGAGTATTATTAAAGTAAATTCAAGTTGCCGGCAATAGTATGCTGCGTTGATGGCACTCACATTCCTATTTTGAGACCTTTTTTTGATGATTCCCTTTGCTAAATATGGTTAATATTTCAATTTGTTTTTTATTAATTGACATATTGTTAGTTTTTTTTTCCATTTCTATTTCCATTTTTAATAAAAAAAAAAAACACTGCCTAGGTCGACGGACGACAACTATTTTCTGTCGAGTGAAAATTTTTGTTTCAAGCGTCGTTTCCAAGTTTGTGTGCTGCCAAAAAAGACGATACAATCGAGACAACTCGATTGATTCAAAATAGGTGCTGTCGACATTCGATTGCATCGACAATCCTCGATTGTAACAATTTACGTGCTGGCACCCCAGTTCTTATTGGATATATAATTTCAATTAATCTAAATCACATTTTCTGAAGCTAGATATCTCAAAAATTTTATGTAATACAGCCATTTAAAGACCAGATATGGATTCAGCGGATACCAAATCATCAGAAAAGCAATAGTTTGTTTTTGGGCTAACATATTTTTCATGTTAAAACAGAGGCTCAAAGATAGCAAAAACTGGATTTTTTCGATTTTTAACGCCTAATATCTCAGAACCGCGAGCTGTTAGGTAGATTCTGAACTCATATTTAGATTCAGCGAAGCAAAAACCTTTAAAATAATATCGCTTGCTTTTGGCAACAATCAAAAAGTTCAATTTTGTATACCTGTGAATTGCATGTCAAATACAACTAAAATATTAAAACATTTGTACTAAATACTTTACCAGATTCTCTAAAACCACATTTTAAAACATTTAAAATTGTTATCTTTTATGTTGCAACTCATACAAGTTTTAAACTAATTTAACTGTAACCATTTCATATTGGATATATAATTTCAATTAATGAATACGTATGTATATATTTATTCTAATAAAATATGAACCCATCATAAACCTACATTTAAACATTTCAAATATTTTTTTAAATAAGGAGATGTGCAGCAGATGGCAGGGCTGCCATATCAAGAACAGGGATGTGCAAAAAAATAGTATTGCAACAAACTTAATAATTTATTAAATAAAATACAGTAGTTCTTATTTGCGTCCCTTTTTTAGTGCTTTCGTTGCAAATGTGGAAAAAAAGTGAAAAAGCCCATCCTGGATTGCCATTTTAAAGAACGGTCATTTCTGTTACAGGTTTAACAAGTGAGTTTCTTTAAATAAATAAGAACTGAATTTACATCAAAACTTAAAAATTTCAGCAGGTGTTGACTCCCTCGGGTATTTTCTTGGCTTGAGGAAAGTAAGTTATTACAAAATCTTGAGTCAAGATGTTTGTTATTGGAAGGATTGGAAAAACTTACTTCGAAAACACCAATCTTCAAAACATCGACTGTCATACAATATCAAACTAAGTCGCCAAGAAGGCATAGCGGTTTTTTGAGTAAGAGTTGGAAAAACCTTGTTCTCAAGTTGTCACTACTTCAAAAAGGAACCACCCCAGGAATGCAGAAATTGTCAGAGACCATTAACAATCTGGCACATTTTTACTGAATGTCCTATATCCCGGCAAATACCGGATATGACCTCAATTGAAGAAATTCGAAATAGACTTACAATGCTTCGCTGATGCTCTCATCATGCAACGATTTAAGAAAGTTTTAGATCAGCCCAATACATGGAAAGAGATATAATATTAAAACTAAAGCTTTCTTGCTAATTCATCTTTTAAAATTTTTCTAAAACTCAATCACTTTTTATTTTTACATTTCCTCTCTCACGACATCTACATATGTTCAAGTTGCCTGATGTCTATTTATAAATAGCTTATTAAATTAACTTTGTAAGATGGGAGATGATGTAGGGTGTGTTGGGTAAAAGAAGTTACTTAAGGAAGATAGATAGCTCAGTCTTCATATGTAAAACTAGATTTTTAATTTCCGCAAAAAAGAAGAATCTGCGACGTTGATAAACTTTCCGATAACATTGAACTGATTGATATAAAGAATCTTAAATGGGCTTCATTTCTTTCTGGTCTATTAAAGACATGTTTTAGTTCATTCTTCATATCAGCAGAATTATCCACAGTAATATCGAAGAACTGGAAATTTCAGCACTAACAACAAGAGGCTGCCCACAAGCACCACTCATCTGGTCAATAGTTGTAGACAGCCTACTAAGATTACTTGCAACCCAAGGCATCTGTGCAAAGACTGGGAGAACACAAAACCTCATCCTTCAGGGCAAGATATGGTTTGGTATACGGACGAGGGACGACTCAAAAATGGAAACTGGTACAGGTTCCGGCATTTTCAGTGACTGTCTCTGATTGAATTTCTCAGTAAGTCTGGCCAGTCACTCGTCGATTTTCCAAGCTGAAGTCTTTGACATTAACGAATGTTCGAGAATAATATGTTTATCGAACACGAAAAACAAAAAAATATTCTTTTTTTTCAGACAGCGAAGCTACACTAAAGGCGTTAAGCTCACCTGTCATAAGATCCAAACTATTCCAAGAGACAGTCATGTCACTCTCTGAATTAGCAAGGAAAAACACTGTAATCCTCAACTGGATGCCAGTTCCCAGCACACAAAGGCCATGATGGTAACGAGAAGGCACACATCTTAGCTAAAGACCGCGAATCTAAACCATTCGTCGGTCCTGAACTCTTCTGCGGTGTAAGTAAAAGAACATCCTACTGGAGGAATAAAATAAAGCTTGGAGTAACTCATCTGGCCAAATCTGTTCAAAAATCTTTTTGCCAGAATATACTGTAACATCATCGAAATTCCTACTGAACCTCGATAGGAAAACCCTAAAAATTAGCACAAATTGAGGCTGGTAGCGGACCCCATCTGTAGACTATGCCTCAAAAATGAAGAAACATCTCTGCACATTATTACAGAATGTCTAGCACGTTTCCGCCAAAGAAAGTAGATACTTGACTATGAGATCATCCCCCTAGATAAACTCAAACTCATTCACCCACAGAAGATTGCTAACTTCTGGCTTAATTCCGGAGGAGGAGAACTGTCCTGAAACCTCACATGGGCTGGCACAATAGGTTTCATTCAGACACCGAAGTGCCCCGAACCTGAGCAAGCTCTACCCGTCCCCTAAATCTAATCTAATCTAATCTAGCTCATTCTAGGCGTAGAGAGCTGTTGCCTGAAAAGTAGCTGTTGGCTGTATAATGATAGTAAAATGGAAAGTCAAACTATGCCAACAATTGTTTTCATACAACAAATGCCTTTTTAAACCCTTTTGCTTGCTTGTTTTGCTTTGTAAGGTCAACAAAATGCGCTCTCTGCGCATAAGGATTAAGAAAAAAATCCAGTCCTTTAGGAATTTCTTTATTAAAAAGCAAGACTGTAGATCTTTTCATTTTAAGGGTTTCAGTTTGTCTTATGCCACTAAGAAAAAATATGATTTACATACATTTGTCGAAATACCGAACTGCTTTTAAACTTAACGCAAAGAATGTTAAGTTAAACACTGCTAAAAAAATTGTATTAACTATGAAAACCGGTCTGATTTTTTAAAGGACTTAACCTACACCTTCTGAAAAAAAAAAACAACTTAACAACAATAGACGATCGTAGTTCGTTCTATCGTCGACTATAACGCCCAAATGGTGACTTGCGTAACTTTTCACTCTCTTGTCGATCTATCGTCTCGTCTATCGTTGAAAATGTGTCATCTCGAAGTTTCTTAACGAAACTTATTGTGTCATCAAAGATGGCACAAAAGTCGACATTTCTGTGTAAAAAAGCCAAATTCCAATTGGATTTATTTTCAAATTGTAAAAACAAATTTTTTTCTGGTAAAATAAACTTTAAATTAAATTAAATTACTTATTTTACAGATCAGCAACGCCAAAGCATCTGGTGAATTTCACGGGGGGGGGGGGGGCGGAGTTTCACGAACTCACACATGGTAAGGAATTACATTACAGTTCTTTATTTTTTACTATACTCTGTCCAACAAAGATTGTCAGTACAGGCCTTATGGGAGAGCTTTTTTCGAAACTGTGGTGCCTGTCAACGCTCTCAGGACACCACACAAGTAATAATGTACGTAGCGCCCACTGAAATAAAAACAACCCACTGACCTACCTATGAGTTTTTCATGTAGTTTTAATAAAAATTTTGCGATAGTCCCCCATACAACTTGTCTGCCACACAGTCGATGGCACATGGCAGAATGACTTGTGTTTGCTATTCAACCCTCGTTTATTTGCTGAGTGCAATGAGAATGCGTACATTCAGACGGCGTTGCCATGACCAAATTTTACCGAAATAATACAACTCTTCCTTCAGAGTTTGTTAAAGAACTTTGAAAAATAATGCTTTTCTGAAGCTCTTGAGAGAAATTTAATATGTAAGTACTGCCATCATAACGTTTATAAATTCATTCGTTCTTTTCCTACATGATAGGAAAGATGCTTGGAAAATTGTATAGAATTGTTTCTCTATCTTTAAGCAATCATCTATTATTATTTTGGCGATAGGTTTGTATGGCTAGGTTAGTTATTACTTTTTTTCAGTCTGTATGTAAAAAGTAAAAACTTTTCCAATTAATGAAAAAAAGAAGAAGAAAACCAAATTTATTTATGTGTTATTTTCTTTGAGTAAAATTTTCGCAATGATTCCATTAATGAAAACTGAAAAGTCTTGTAAATCAATCAAATCGGTGGTTTGCAATTCTAACTGCACTTTGAGTTTTATTTTCTACTTCTGAGAAAAGGAAAGAAAGAATGAAGCATTTTGACATCATAAAAAATGGTAATTAGGTACGCCACCAAATTATGAATCAGAAAAGCCCTTTCTTTTCTTTCATTCATTTATTGGCGGTTTTTTTGCGGTGGGCTGTGCAACATTTTACTACCTGTTAAATAGAATTTGGCCTGGATTTGAAAATCCATTTTTGGGATTTTTCCATCAAACGAACACTGACACCAACTATTTATATTGTTAAATAGATTATTTTTAAATAAATGAAGTTATATTTATTTTTTGTTATTTATGTTGTTTTTTTTTAAAAAAGGATTAGGCCTACTGGGAATACCTTTTTTAAAAAAAAAACGCACCTATTATCTTACCTAATGGTGGTGTGGAAAAAGATGATAAAATTTTTGTTTAAATCGTAATTGTGAAATTAAAAAGCAAAAGTGGTAGCGCTGGTACTTTTCTCTCTCATTTTGAAGCGATTTAGTATCATTTTTTATACATGGTATGGGAACGCTGAAAGAGCTTTCACGTGTGATAGACTTATGCAATATGTTGCAGCCAAAGTGAGATGCCAACGTCCTATCTTCCCTGTACTGACAATCTTTGTTGGACAGAGTATAGCAATAAAACAAAAGAAATGAATTCCTGCATTTGTTAATATTTTGAGCTTTGAAAACTTCTTAAACTTTTCTTTCCTTGCCACGTGATTTCTATTTTAATAACAAAGGCAAGAGTTCAAGTCTTAAAGTTGATTTCTCGCCAAAAAGATATTTTAGAGCAAGATATCTATTGAACGTACGTCTTCGTCCTACCTTCACAATTTGACACTAAGCATCGTCTCACTATCGACTGCTTACAGAATAATCCCCATTAAATTAGCTCGGTTCATTTTGCGCACCTGCTTTGCCATTTGTTTTAATAACGTCCAGCAAAACGATGGCTATCCTTACGTGTTCATGTTAAGCGTTAACTTAGCAACTGGGATAAGAAAGCAAAAGTGCTTAAGAGAAATTACTTTTCCAGCTCACCAATCAAAGTTGTATTAATATTCATTTAAAACTTCCACATTCAAATCTTAGTAAGATTAAAAATAATTAGGCTATTCCATTGCTATACTATAACAACACCGTTTTGTGCCACGAAACATTAATTTCTCATTTAAGTGAAAAAATAAAGCTGAGCTCCTCAAATGTCATCGCCCCAGATAGAAATCTCAGAAAAAATATCAAACCAAAATGCAGACATTTCAAGAAAAGTACCTCAAATGCGAATGAAGTTGCGTGACAAAACAATTTTTGATGGCAACAAGCAAAAAAATCGATTAACGCACATCCTTGCCTATTCCACTGCCAGGCAATAATTTGGAACTTTGTAGTTCAATGTTGGCATAATCGTATTTGTTGAAGAAAATGTTCATTTCCATACCTGAAAAGCCACAACGAGAAACTTTGGCAAAGAACTTCAAATATATTCCCAATTATGGCCTCCACAACTCCACGTGGTAGCATTGTGTTATTAAGGTCATGCGCTGCGCCGAAACTTAACCCATTTGACTTGAAACGAAATCGAAACCTTGATTTACAATAACTCATGTGTGCTGTCCTTGTTTTTTGGCACAAGGAAACTATTTGTTTTCTTCTTCTTCACAAAAGAAATTGAAGACATGCATACTCGCTATCAGAGTGAGGGTCATTAACACATATCATGAAGGAGTGATTGCTTTACTAATTACTTTAAGGGCCCCTAGACACACAGCTGATAAATTTTGTCAATTTCTGTATTGAACTGCATTTTTATCTCCATCGGGGTAGCCCCAAAGTCTGCCTCTATATGCGAAAACAGACAATCTATTCCGTTCAAATACGACAGAATACATAATTTGAAAGGTTTCTCCTTCACCTGATTGAATTTATAAAACCTCAAAGAATAGGCCAGGCCGATCATACCCAAATTGACGTCATCAAGGACCTTCAATTTAAAAATTCATTAAGCGATTATTTCAAATTGCTCTGATATGCATTTGTTGGTATGTAGGTATCTGTGTATGTACAAGTACATTGGGGAATGAAGTCATATGAAAAACACCATATGATAGGCAATATAGCTAACTATTCATGCACACATGTGAGCTCGTAAAGTATTAGCACGGAACATGAATAAATTATATATCTAAGCAAGGGGACATGCTTCTTTCAGCAAAGCATAAAAAAGTATTACAATTATTAAAAAAATGACATTGACACACATAATAACACGCGAATACCTGTGTAAATACGCGGGTGGTTAGATTTTGCACAATGCTGCCCACAAAAAAAAACACAAAGCACAGGTCTATGGGTTGGTGTCCAAGTAAGGACTTTGCTTTTCTTTTGAGGTAGGCAGTACATACAAAATAAAACACAAACACTACTAAACTTATCCTTGTGGGAAATAGTACTCAATCACGCAGCAATTTAAACATATATCTAATGCTCTGTGGTGTGCTGTAGCTATACGAGTATGTGCGCATACGCTCTTCCTAACTTATGGTCATATATAGTGTTGGAAGTATTTCGCAGCCAATTTTCATTACACGAATAACTGTTCCACATATAATTAGTGGGCAAAACTTTTACAGAAACACGGAAAGTGTAGTTCAGCAGATTCCGAAAAAATACCAACAATCCAGCCACGTAATAACGAATATGTAGTAACTATTTGAATACACATAAGAACAAGTGATAGTTGAATTCTTAAAATTCATCGAAGATTGTATTTTTTAATATCGACTGTTAATCTAAAATAAAAGAATTCAAGTGCAATTCTTACCACACAACTAACAACTTTTGAACTAAAAAAAATAAATATGTTACTTGTTCGCATTTATACAAAAATTCTGAATATTAATGATGAAGAAGCTTGGCTTTCAAGAAACTCATACTTTCTTTTATAAATATACAAATCAACTGTTATACAACTCAAGGCCAATATACCTTTGCAAACCATATTACTTTACTTTGCATTGCTGACAGTCGTTGAAGAAATTAGGCGAGGCATTGATAAAAATCAAATTGTAACTTTTCTTTTACTGACTGATATTTCACTTTCGATCAAAATTTCGGCAAAAAGCATTTATAGAAAATTACAACAACAACAAAGAATATTGTTATTGTTTTTTATGTTTTTGGAGTTGAAAACTGAAATCAGACAGTGGATCAAGAGATCCAGTGACCTAACTCCATTGAAAATTGTGCGTTTCGACCAGGTACGACAGTGGGCTCATCAGTTAGATGCTGTCGTACCCTTCGTATAAAAAACAATAAAAATATTCTTTGTTGTTATTGTAATTTTCTATATTCAAGTCAACCAGACCGTGGCAAAATTTTCTAAGTACCAGAATGTTGTAACACATTCACTTAGAAATAATAAAATTCACAGCAGCTGCAAATTTTATAAGTGTTTTGGTGTAAGCCAAAACAAATTTGCGTCTTAGAAGGGTACGGCAGCATCTAACTGATGAGCCCACTGTCGTACCTGGGCGAAACGCACAATTTTCAATGGAGTAAGGTCACTGGATCTCTTGATCCTCTATCTGATTTCAAAAAGCATTTATGCATAAAAAATATTTTATCAAGCTCTATAATTGTTTCTACAGGACAGGTTCGCAAATCGCAAGGTTCTATTTACGAGGCGTCACTTTTGCATTTTATACAGGGTGTTTTGCATAAAGATGCAACAAAAGACAAGATAAAAATCTCTCTCTGTTCTGAGTTTTTCTTTTTCACTTAGGTACTTGGAACTAGGATCATATTTGATTAGTAAGACTAAAATATGTAGATTGAAATATGAAAAAAAAACAAAAATTAATACATCTGCAAACAAAGTTGAACTAAAATCGTTGGGGCTCAGAAGTTTTAATTGAGTCAACAGCTATATCATAATAAATGCTATTTGCTTATCAACGCAAGCTACGCACATCTAACGATTTTAATTTTTTGTCTAGAAAGTTTGAGAACTTTTTGAAAGATGAAAAAAATAATAATAATAATGATAAAGTTTTATACGAATGTTGTGTATACTGTATAATGCGCGGTTCGAACTCCCGAGTGCAAGTCACAGTTAAGATAAGGGAATGAAGAGCTTTTCCTGTTCACTCAACTCCGATGACAATATTTGATTTCAAGCAGAAAACTAAACTGAATTATAGGAATTCAAAGAATTCAATATCTACTTTCTTTTGGCCGTGAAATCTGTAGATAATTTGATCTTTAAGCATTAAAATTAAGAGTTGCATTTTTTAGGAACCTTTTTTACTGCGACCCCAACATCAAAGCAGAACTTCAATAAAAAATTTTTTAATAAATAACTCAATCCTTGGATAAAGTTTAACAGTATTAAGTACTTTTCTAAATAATATTTGGAAAATTTTGTTCTTTTTATCATAACCATTGATACAGATGACAAATCAACAATTAATACAACTCAAACACCGCCGAACGGTTATCTTATGACAGGTTTGACTACTTGCGATATCTATTGTTTATTAGAATAAAAACTATTCGCAAGCCCCTGTGACAGTTTTTTGAAACAAATCTTTTAGCTGCGTTCAAAACATAATGATTTTTCTCGGAAACCGGTGTTTCGTATTCGGTTTTGAAAGCAACAGGGAGCAAATTGTTGAATAAAAATTTAAACTAAATGAACATTTCTGACAAACATCGTTAGTAATACTCTGGACGATGGCCAAAAAAGGCTTTATCCTATCCTACCCCAAAGGGTGCAAAGTTATAACTTTAAAATATGTTTTGAATGTGGTTGATATATCATAGTAAATCTAAGCAACAAAACCGTATTCACTTCATCATCATCGTGACTAAGGGCCAGTTGCTCAATCGAATTATAAATTTAAGCTCTACATAAAGTTTTAATTTTTGTATGAGACGTTCCGGAATTCTTAAGTTCTACATAAAATCCCCATACTAAAGTAGAACTTTATGTAGAACTTAAATTTATGATTCGATTTAGCAACTGGCCCTAAGACTCCCGAATTTTTCCTCTTTCGATTTTCTTATATACTTACATAGCATAAGACAAAGTAGCTTTCCGTTGTCTGTCGTTAGATCTTTAAAGCTACGAAACGGATTTTGGGTCGGTTTTTTTTAAGGAGGGAAGCTGCTCTACAATTTTGAAAAAACCGAAGATTTTTTTTGTCTTAAAAAGTGCTTTAGGGTCTTAAAAATAACATACCAAATGATGGAAGCCGGCATGGAATGATGGATGGAAATGCCCAAACTTTCCATTCTGCATCATCGCCCATCAGGTATACCATTTGATTTTATAGTTCTTACAACTTTAAACGCATTTTTCTCGAAATCACTTTTTTTTAAACCGGCCGAAGACATAACTCGAGCAAATCTTCACCGATCTATACGAAATTTTGACAGTACATTCGACATAACTTTCCCCGGAGACTTTCGTAGGATTTTTTTTTTTATATTGCATAGTTTTTTTAATAGAGACTAAAAATTTTCCGAATTTTGTTCCAGGACCAAAATTAAGAAGGTTACATCTTCTGCCATGGACCCGTCTAAAAAATGAGGCGCCCCGAAGAAAGGCCGCCATTTTGAATTTAATTGACACGAAAAATTTGTATTATCAAAACCTAAATTATAAAACCTCCTTCACAGATTTTGGATTGATATTTTTATTGAGTCACAAAAAATTCGTAAATTATGCCCATTTTTTCACGCTCTAGATCAGCTATCCCCTTTAATAGATGGAGCGGTCAAAGAGAAATATGTGAATATGTACTTTTCATCCCCATATTCTCATGAGAACGAGAACGGGATCGATTTTAAAAAATTTTCGCTGTTAGAATGCTAATAAGCCCCATATTGTCATGGTAATTGTAACGCGAAGTTGAAACTTTCAGACAACAACAACAAAAGTTTCACTGATAATGAAAAGTCTTTATTGAAAAAGATACAAAAAATGTCCCTTAAAAACAATAGGTTATTAATAGACAACGTGGCTGTCAGTTCAGCTAACTACCATAGGTCAAAAGGTTCCATATCCATAGTGACACCATAAAGGTTCTTGTTTATCCATCTGCTCCCAAATAAGCAGATCTTTTAGGAACTTGTTATCTCAAGTGCATTTTTAATTTAACGCAATTATGAATAGAAATAATATTGAAAAGTGATTTCCTCCTGCATCTTCTGTCTATAAAGCAGTGAACCCTATTAATGTACTACCTATTGTGCTTTCAGATGATAGAAAGCACGTCATTTGACTTGATTTAGGGCAAAAGATCCAGCTTGGAACTGAATATGATAACAACTTCCACAAAAAACATCCTTAATAAACAAATAAAATAAGTAAAGTGGCGCATCAGGGCGAGGAGCCCGAGGGACTAGCGCATTTCTCACAACAACGCCTTGTGAGAGAATGGAGGTGACCTACAATTGTCTGCCGGTTCTAAATGGTTAATCGAGAAAGGCAATGAATTTACTAAAAGAGGATTTGCCAATTCCTTGCGAAAGGTGATGATGCTAACTTAACAAAAGAATAACCTGGTTGCTGCAAAAAAATTTTAGTTTTTTATTGTTTATTTTATCTTCAATTCTAATAGTAGATTGTCAGATAAAATAGTTGCTCTGCAAAAACCTGTATAAAAACATTACATTACAGAAAAAATTTTACAAGCTGAAAAGAGCCAGTAGTATCATCAAAGGGATATGCCAAAAGAAAAAGAAACATTTTTACGAAATGGAAGCACAAAAATTGGAAAGATTTAAAAGCTCTTCTGAGTTTTGGAAACCTTCTTGGAAGCTGAATGAAAGGCAATTCAAAATAAGCTTAAGACTTAGTTTGGAAACCCTTTTTGATCATTTCAAGAGCCAGTTCAGCAAATGTTCTTCCACTATGCTGCACCGGAAATCGTAAATAATACCCTTGATCGGCATAACTCTGCAGTGTATGGAACTTGGAGGAGAGGGATGATTTAGTGCATTTGTTAGGGAAGTGCCACCCACAATGAGGGAAACAAGTCACCTTTAAGGCGCTGATATCGGATATACCGGATAATGCTAAACAACTAAACCTCTTACCGAAAATGCACTGGAAAGGAATTATAACAGGTTTATTTACCAAAAGAAATTGGCCGAGGAACTTGAAAGTGAAAAAAGTTAATGGAGGAAATATCATCGTTTTAAGCTTACAAGCATCAAGTCTAAGAAGACACTTCAGATACCTCCACAATTCTGAATTAAGGTCATCGCTGATTCAATATGCAGACCCATTCATCCTTGACGCGTTTTTAGATGCTCCCTTTGAAATTGTGGAAGTTCAAGAAGTCATATCGGGCTCCAAAATGAATAAAGCCCCGGGGACCGACCGTATTCCTTTTGAGTTCTACAAATACGCCACAAACGACTTCATTTCATCGCTAACAATTGGATTCAATTGAATTTTTGAACATGCAGCAATTCCTGATAAATTCAGAAAATCAATTAAATTTCTTCCTCACAAAAAGGGAAATCTTGACAATCCATCGAATTACAGAGGAATTTCTTTCCTTAATAGCAGTTCTTAACTATTTGCTGGGCTAATACACCGTAGGCGTACGCAATGGGTCGATGAGAGAAAAATTTTGTCAGAATTTCAGGCAGGATTCCGAAAAAGTTACTCAACAGCATAGCATATCTTCACGCTTTATAATGTTGCTGACTCTTGAAGAAAAAGGAGAAATTGTATGCGTTCTTTGTGGACTTCGGTGGAGCTTTTGACTCCATTGTGCGGGATGCACTTTTCTACAAATTGTTTGAGCTAGGCGTGTCCACTTAAATCATTAATGTACTGAGGGCGTTGTACGATAGATGCACAGCATGCGTGTGGGATGGAGTTGCTCTATCTAAAGAAAGATATTCCAACAACAATGTGGCTGAAACAAGGCTGTATTCTGAGTGCTTTGCTTTTCATTCTGATCATAAATAACATAACGGATGCAGTCAAAGGTGGAATAAAGTTTGGAGGAGTTACGATTCCTGGTCTAATGTTTGCAGATGATATAGTGTTTTTCGCCGACTCCATAAATGGAATGCAATTAATGATTAGGAAATAACTGTAAGCTCTGGAATCTGATAGTTTATATACAAAAGTCAAAAATGATGGTGTTCAGAGATGGCGGGGGTAGACTCGCGAGAAACGAAAAATGGACGTTTAATGGGGAAGCTGTTGAAACTGTGCGCGCGTACAAATACCTCGGAAATCTTATAACTGCAAACCTAAACATAAAGAGGCACTTGAAAGGAAAATTATCAGAATCAAAAAGAGCCATTTCGGCGGTATGGCAGCGCTGCATGAGCAACAACTGCATCGAACATAGTGCAAAGGTTAAGTTATTTCGCTCTACGGCAATGGCGATTCTCTCAAGTATGGGGTTATCGTTCTTTTGAAGAAGCAGAGAAATTTTTGAGATACTTTATTAAAAGGATATTTCATCTGCCGAAAATCACGCCAAACTACATGCTTTACTTAGAGACTGGGATACCTGCTATGATAATGGAAACGCTGATCATACACTTCAACTATATCGCTAAAGTCATGGAGATGAAAGAGGACAGGATGCCTAAGATCATTCTTAACAACATGATTCGTACGAGAGGATCAATGGCGATAGAGTGGGAGAGTCTGGCGACCGAATGTGGTACTAATTTGACGATTGAGCCAAACGAACAAACGTCTTCACTGAGAACTAAGTTCAACATCTCTTAAGAGCCTCGGAAGTTTCCTGTATGTCAGAAATGTAGCTGAAGCCAAATCCTCGTTGTTCAGAAACATGAAGGTATAGTCGTCTTGAATATAACCTGATAAAAAACACAACACTAACTCACTTGTGGGAAACAAGAAGAAGCATTTTTGGGAGAGATTTTCTTAATGCCGATGAAGTCATAACCAAATGGAATGAAATGGATGTTTCCAAATTGTTCCAGTTCTGGCTCATTCCACGGTAACACCCGAAACGAACACTTTTCCACTCATGAAATTGTTAATCCTTGTGTTGATATCTTAGCGTTTTAATTTTTTTTTTTTTTTCTACGTTTTTAGTTGCTTTATCTCAGTTGTAAGATTTGTAGATTTTAGCAAAAGGATTAATAATTTTATGAGTCACAAAGTGTTCGTTTCGGGTGTAACCGTGGAATGGCCCTTCTGCAAAATCACTTTAAATTATCGTGGAAGAATTATACTAGGACTATATCAATATTTTCTCGTTGTTTGCTTTCCATTTTGAAAAGATTAATTATTTAAAAATTTTATATTTTAGTTCAATGATATGTAACGAAATATAAAAATTGTCAATCTGGCTTACGGCAGAATCCATGTCATACTGAAATTTGTTTGCTAAATGCATATCAAGCTTATTCAATAATAAAACCCATTTGTCTATCAATCTATCAATTACTAAGATAGCAAAGTCATTCGAATGCAGAAGAGAATCTTATGAAAATTTGATATATTTTCCAGAGTCTATTCGAATACTAAAAAGAACTTATGTAGGTAAATCTCCTGACTTTCGATTTTGGCAATATTATCTCCACAACAAAAGTTTACTCGTCGAATATAATTCAGGTAGGCAAATGGCATAATATAGCCTTCAATATTCAAATCATTGGTACATAGAAATAATGTCATGGTAATAAACTAACCTCAACTAGCACACCTTGTGAATACTCACACTTGAAGGGTGAAACAAATTCAATACCTATAGCCCTTCAAATTTAGCACCCAGGGAATCCAAACACTTCAGACCGTTCCTGTCTTTGAAAAGAAGATAAAATGATATTCCACAAAACTACATGGTTCCTCTTTTCACACACACACGATTCGTGCGTATTGTACCCATGAATGTTTAAATCAGAAGCTAAAAAGGACATAAATCCGTGCCTAGGCGTCTAGTTGTCTGTAACTATTATTAGATCGAAATGTTATCGATTCTATGTCAGTTAGTGCGAAACGCCTTCTCATATACCTTCGAGTTAAATTATGCATAACTTCAAACAAGGAGTTCATGTTAGCTGGCCTAAAAATGCAAAAAAGGACCTACTTATTGTTACCGTACAGCACAAACTATTAAACAATCAATAAAAGAATATATATACATGAACTCCCTTGGGAAAAAAATTTAATCGAAAACCTTTGATAGGAGTGCGAAAAGTAAGTAAAGTGTGAGAAGAATAAGAAGAAGTGAAAAAAAAATACTAGTAAATACTTTTCTGTGGAGTCCTTATTTTTAGAAGATGATTTGTGGCGTCTAGGTCGCTGCATTAAAGGATCGTCCAACTGCTTACCGCCGCCACCGCCTCCTTGTTGCCGCACACTGCTAGGCGGCCCGGATGACTTCTTTGCCGCCTTTTTCTCCTTGGTAGCCTGCTCCTTAATAGTGGTTTGTTTAGCCACAGGCGTGCTTTTCTTACGACCACCAGTGGTGCCAAAAAGTCTGCGCTTCTTCTTTTCATTTGCACGGCCATTTTCGGTACCGCGCCCACCACCACCACCACCATCACCACCACCCCAATCGTCATACTGGCTAAAATTGCTGTCAAGGTCTGTTGCAACGCTCCCGGCCCCCTTTTCACAAGGGAATAGATATGTATTCAGTGTATTCAAGGTGGTCGAAGTCAATTGACGGCTAAGGTGATTATTGTTCAACTGATTTTCGTCTATGATAATCGGTATATTGGTGGTAGTGGTAATGTTAGTGTTGAGGTCATATGAATTTGGATTCACGTAGATATGGTTGTTATTGAGCAGATTCGTTTCACGTTGCTGCTGCTGCTGTTGTTGTTGTTGTTGGTGCTGTGGTTGGTTAATTTGTTGTTGTTGTTGTTGTGGTGGTGGTTGAACTTGGATATGTTGAGGAGGACCAGCTTCAGCATTGTTATTCTGCTGGTCAGCATTGCTTGCATGTTGCTGTTGGCGCGCCTGTCGTTGATTGGTTGCAGTTGTCGAAGTGCAACTACTGCAACATTCACAAGTTCCACAACCAGGGGCACCCATTTTCGAATTAAATTTACAAAATCTCAAAAAACATTTCCTTACACATGTAAGATACAATACACAAGTAAAGCAAAATCAAAAACTTGTTCCAAAATACTGGAAAGCCACTAATGTATCACAGTTATTTTAATTTTTTTGAACACTATCAAGCGGGTGTGTTTTAAGACTAAGCATTTTAAGCTACACAAAAAAACAAGGTATCACAAGGTATGTTCTTAAAAGCGCGGGCAAGCATCTGTTGCGAATTCTCAAAAAAATTTCAAAAACCATTAAAAAGTGTTCACTAATACTAAGCACGACCGTCATCCATTGGACAAAGACACGATGCGATAAAAGTGCACTCGTGTGCTGCTGCGTTTGTGCAGAATAAATTTCAAAAATATTTTACTTTAGTTTCTAAAAACAAACACTTTTGCTGTGTTAGAAAAACATCGAACGAGTGTCAGCAACAGTTGCACTCGATTCGAATAAAAAATTCGATGAAAAACGTTTACGAAAACCGTAGATTGCTCACTTTTTTTTGACAAGGAGAAAAATATCTAAATTGCATTATTTATAGGGAACCACTTGCACTTTCCTAGCACGCACTAAGTGGAGAGTTCATTTTGAATTCATTTGAAGAGCACACATATTCACTTGACTCAAAGCCACCACCTTCGAACTGTCATTTGCTATTTTTACTTTTTTTTCGTATTTTGTTTTTTATTCTTTCCTATTTGAAAATTTTATACATTTAACGGTATTTCGAGTTACTTGTAACGACGTTTCGTAACCAACAACTAACTAACTGAAATATCGTTAGTCAAGTGGAGCAACCGAATTCGAAATATACACATATCCTTTTATTTAGTATTTTTTCTCTTTTTTTTATATTTTTGCTTTTGTCCTCTTGCTGGTTTGTGTTTTGTTCTTGTGCTGTTCGTCGTCGTGGTTGCTGCTGCTGGTTCTGCTTCTGCCGTTGCTAGTTGTCGTAGTCGGCACCAGGATGGTAGAGTGTGGTGTAGAGTAGTTCGAATCGAGTCCTGTACACACGGCGTTTCTTTCCCTATTAAGTTGTATGAGTGTTATGGTATGGTTTGGTTTTCATGGTAGATGGCAACGATGACGATGATGATGACGACGACGACGACAACAAGGACGAAGTTGTTCGGATTTTATGTTTGTGTTGTAGAGAAGAAGGGAATGTGAAATTTTTGGGTAGTTCTGTACTATTCTGTTAGTTTTTAGCAAAGAAGAATATGATCCCGATGAGATGATGATGATGGCACGGTGGAGGTATGATATGCGACGATATATAAAAAAATAAGCCCAAATTGTGTCTCTCGTGTGTTTACTGTTTTAATTTCCAAAAGCCAAAAACAATAGCTGAACGTTGCTTAAATGGCAATACCAATTGTACTATACGACACACTCATGTGTCTCTACCACACCGCACAGCAATGAAGGCTGTGTATCCTCTTTTTCGTGCCATGATTCATCTTTTTCTGTTGAAGAGTTCACGAAGCAAACAAACCGAGTCTTTTTCTATCCCCGAAAACAAGGACATCGATAAGTTGATATAGGCTTCCGAGCTCCACGTTTCTCACACACATTCACATAGATATACCCAATTCTCGTATACCTTTAGACAAACTTCATAAAAAATAGGGCAAACTTGAAAACAAAGTCTCGAGAATAGCTGCAGTAGCTAAGTTCTGGAGTGAAGACGCGCAAAGAATAAGTAAATAAGGCGAACGATGCAATGTGATTTGATTTTGTCTGATGCCACTGCTGCTATCATAATAAACCTTTAAAGCTCATGCAGGTGGATTGCATTGGCAATCTGCTGTCCTCAAAATGAAGCTAATAAAATTCTGTTTTCCAGAAACCAACGTTGGCTATTTACGTGCAGCTACTTTTTGCCTTTTTGTACAAACATCATTTTTCTGTTTCTTGGTAACCGCAGTTGGTTTTTAAATGCCATGTGATATACGTTCGTACTCGTGGTTTTTGGTATAAGATTATGCTAATATTTTGGCGCCGGCTGACTAATTCCCAAGCGGTTGAGTTGTGTACTAAGAATTTTTGTACTACTCTGACCTTCAGCAATTGATCGCTGGTAGGGAGTAGTGTGGTGTATAGTTGTAACCGTAGCTTATGGCAATCAAAGTTATTCTCTTTGTTCTTAAAGATGGATAAAGAATTCAAATAAGGGTTGCTTTTCGTATGTTTTTATGTTTCTTTTTGTTTTACTTGTTTTTGGTGGTGTGTAGTGATTTAGTAGATACTCGGCGCTCTTGTAAGAGGAAGAAATAGGAGGAAATATTAAGGGAAATTGGCTTTTTTTTGGTTTTTGGTTGTATGATTTACGATAGTTTTTGAAATAAAACAAGGTTCTACTGGCAATGAAAAGCGGATGGGAGTTACTGGAGAGATGGCGTCATAGTTGCAGGCAATTAGCATTTTGTGCAAAACTTCGAGGAACGTTTCAGTGTTGCTGACTTCCATGTATATACGTGTACATTTACATGTTGATACCTTAGTACCTACTGTATTGTGAGTTCTTTCGAAACCCTGAATTTGAGCATTCAATAACGTTGAGAAATAAAAAAAAAATAAATAAATAGGGTGGCGCAACAGAGCGAGGAGCCCCTGGGCCTAGCGCATTTCTCACAACCATGCCTTGTGAGGGTATGGAGGGGACCTACAATTTTTCGCCGGTTCCAAACGGCTAATTGAGAATGCGCTTTTCATGGCAATGAATTTACTAACGGAGGACTTGCCAATTCCTCGCGAAAAAATACCCGTGGAAAAACATTTTTGCATTTTGTTTCTGCTGGGACTCGAACCTCGAACCTCTGGGTTAGCAGGTGGACATGCTAACCATTACGCCACGGGTACTACATATAACGTTGAGAAGAATACTTTTTTTTGAATGAAATAAAAATGGAATCTTCCATCAGCAATAATAGTCCTTAGGGGAGAGGGGGTATAACAAATTGAAAATATTGCTTTGTAAAAAAACTGAATAAATACCAAAAAAGTGAAACATAATCCTTCTGCTCTTTGATGAGGTTCCTTGGTTCTCTTATTTGTGCTCTACTTTTTCCAAGTTGGTATGTTTGACGTGAAGGCTACCAAGGATCTTGGTAATTCTAACACGATCAAGCTTTGTTACTCTTGCTGTATCTTCATCTCAGCTGGGGTCAATTAAGGTACATACTATCATACTCTTGATACAATATCCAGCATTGCAAACCTGATGCGAGCACCAGCATTGTAAACCTGGAAGCACAACATCCTTCTGCTTAGGGGCATTTTTAATCATAGTAGAAGGTGCATTTTTCTCGCCACTACACCCACCCTTGATGATTGATCTCGTCATCGCAAAATGCATTACTTTAAATAGTTAAAATTTTCACTCTCGGAAAGTTTAGAGTAGACAACGAGCAGTTTAGGTGTCCAGTCTTTTTTGGACTAATGCGAGATCCTCTTACTTTCAAAACTTTTACTGATAAGTCGTGTGCTTTTTGCTAAGATGAAAGGTCTGTGTCTATGATGGGTGCATCGTCAGCGAAGAATACTTGATGTACTTTGGTGTCCTCGGCAGATAGCCAAGGACTGTAATAATATCACAATATTTTTTTTTATTCTTATATTTTGTGTTGTAGGCTTACTGCAGGCACACCAGCATTGCTTTTTGCTTACACTTCTTTAAATACACATTTCGGAAGCAATGCTTCCATTGTCAGTTTAATTTAAATTTAATTTATTTTTTAAATCTCACACTTGGGGAAATATGAAAAGTGTTTTAATTGTTAAAAAATGTATACTTAACTTTTCATTTGTTAGTCTTTAGAGAATGCTATTAAAAATCAATTAAACTGTTTCTACTACAAAATATAGTACAATTTTTCCTTATCTTGGCTCAACCTATCCGTCCTGAGCTCTTGTCACACCGTATGCAAAACACCCTGTTTATTACAATTACTGCCTAACAACCTGTAAGAAATGGGCTTGATCGGACTTCAGTTATAACAACTTCGAGTATTTCCCTTTCTTTTGCGTACATCAGCATACATCAGTAGCTGTAGCTGGTAACCGTTTCAATTCACGGTCTAAGCTGACTGTCACCTCTTATAAGCTTATACACGAGAACCGTGAGCCATTGACATACGTCCTTGCTCTTCGGATGTTTAGCTGAAACGGTTGCGTATGATTAGCTCATTAAATTCTGACAGCATTACTAAATGGGGTAGTAAAAAAATAAAAAATTCAATGCCCTAAAAACTCAATGCTGTCACTTGTCGATTGCCATTATCTATGAATGGTAGGCACCAGGGAGCTGCAATGAATGTCTCGTTTTTTGAATGCATTCACTTATTCATTGCCTTCCACATCATTCAGACGCCATTCATCTTAATCCAAAGCAATACACACACTTTAGTCAACAAGACAGGTTCTCATTTTCATTCACTTAACTGAAACAATGGCAGGCAATGACAACATGTGTATGGCAACGAATCATCTTCATAAGGCAACGAATACTTCACAGTGCAATACTGTGATGAAATATCTGTTAAACTGAAATATCTGAAAGAATAGTATAGGTAATTTTTTTTAATATAAATTTCCTTTTAGTAGGACGTAGTGTGTGTGGGAAATGTGTAAATAACACTGATGAGGATGCATTTAGTAGAAGGCTATTAAACCTGCTTTTAAAGTTTTTGCACTACTTTCCCTTATACAGGGTGTTCCGTTATTCGTGTATTAATCTTTGGGGTGTGATTCTAGATTATATTCTCAGAAAAAAGTTGTTCTACAGTAAAGCTAGTTTCTCAACTTTGACATCACTTTTTGACAATTTAAAAAAGGCTAACTTTGGTGTACTCTGACCTGTGTTAAATTCGATATCTTTGTCAATAGTGATGATAGACACCTAATCTTAGACTTTTTTTTTTTTTTTTTAAATAACAACCTTTAAGACTGTATTTAAGTTGAGGTTCCACAGGTTTAGGGCTGCCAGATTTTCAGGTTTCTTATGTATTTTATACAAATACGGGCTCTGGCATGCATTCAAAACGAAGGCACTCTGAGCACTTGTTATAATTGTATTTGTATCGATTTTTTCAAGATCTGCTGTAGTGTGAAAATTTGAGCCAATTCGCCATCATGCAATTGTAGTGGTTGAAAATTGTTCATTCGAGCGAGCCTGAAACATCTTTTTGTATCAATAACGACATAGTATTATGCATTCTTGGCACGCCACAGCTTATTTAGTAATCAAATTCAAATAATGTTATATTTGAATAAATAAACCCCAAACACCCCAAAACACAGTCCCCTGGTACGTCCTTTTTCCGGAATTACAGGCCTTGTTACCAATATTAATCTTTTTGCCGTTAATAACTCAATAAAAAATATCCAAATACATATGGAAAAATAACATTAAGTAACTTTATACTTCACAATTATATTTTTTACAATATAGTTTATTCAAAATATCTATGTCCGAATGCTGTCCTCAAATTTTTTAAGCAGTCCCCTGTTAAAATTTGAAAACCACGTTGAATTCAAATTTTGTTTTGGCGCGAAACACTAAGATCGTGAAACGAAACGCAATCGGCGTGAAGTTCGTTCGGTTGTGGAGCTAAGCGAGCAGCCGCCATTTTTTTTTTTTTTTTTTAGTGTGATGACTGCATCTCTGCTTGTGATCCACGCGTCTCGGCCGTTAGAGAAAACAGTCCCCTGGTAAGCCTTTTTTTACTTTTTTGATAGTTTTAATTATGACAATTTGTTTAAAATATTGAACTCACCCCTATCATGAAATCCATTCGGAGAAATTCCCGAGTGAAAAACCACGATACGAATCCCGATAAAAAGCAATCACAAATTCCGAACGAATTCGAAAAAAGTATTGCCTGATTGAAAAAATGAGTGTCCATTTTCGAAGTCAGCTGTCCTATGTCAAAATAAATACTCGAAGCAAGAGAAACAAAAATCCCTAAACTTAAAAAAAAATCCCTTAACTTTTCCCAAACACATTTTTTTCCCGATTTTTGTTTTCTAGTAAAAATTGATTTATTTGCACTTTTTGTGCTTAGGATGAGTTATAATAGATCTGTATCATTGATCAAATCTTAAATGTTATATGAAATAAACAATTTTACTGTCGAATATAATCAAATATTTTCTTCATCAAGTTATAAATTCCCTAGAGGATTTTTGTTAGGTGGTCCATGAGTACTTTCCAATCTGTCAAATAGAAATTCATTCGCTTAACAAATCATAAAATAATTTGTGAAATCCAAGCTCCAAGCTTTTTCCGTATAAAATTCAAGTGTTGTTTTGAGTGCTAACAGATAAAAAAAATAATTTAACAATCATACGACTGGTATTTAAACACTCCAAGTCTCAATTTCGCTTAAATTTGGAAACGGGCGTAACAAAGACAGTCATTTGAAAAAATGTAAGAATTTTATTCATTGATTCTTCTTCTTCTTCTTCTTCTGAATTTTATTCATTGATATGTGTCTATAAATATAACCGATGTTCTTAAAGGCTGAAAACAACAAACAAACAAACAACATGCTGTATGAAATGTTATCCTGTAATCCAGACATAACAAAAGGATACACTAAACATCCAACAGAGGAAGTTAATGACCAATGGGAGGAAATAAAAACAGAGCTGGATCTAATTTAATTTACGAGATATTTTTTGTTTTTGTTGTTTTTTCTTAAGTAGAATTATATTTTGTAAAATTGTTTCATATAAATGTGTTTTTTATGTTTTTACAAATGGATTTTACCTATGGCTCTACGCTCTACGACAGAAGAAACTTGTCGTAGAAAAGGACGTCATATTTCCGTTTCATTCGGAATTAGTGATACCAAAATACGAGTTTCGAAGTTCGTTCCACTCCGAATGGATTATGTGATAGCAACATCGGGAAACTTAGACTTTTTTCGATTACGATGGAATCTGTGATAGGGCTGACTATCTAGTATGAAGCCACATCTGTTTCGTTAATCTGATATGTTTTAAATGATTTTGTTTTATAAAATATTTATGAAAAATGTACAGCCCCCTGGCCAACATTCCCCTGTTATTTCATAGCATGGTTGTGATAAATGATAAGTTGTAGAAATTTTTCTTTGTTTATATTTTAGTTTTTTATTATTATAAGGACTGACTTTAGTGTCACACAGTTAGTTTTAAAAAACTGGTGAACTAAAAAGCTGATTTTGTTAAGCTTAACACAAATGTTGTTAGCTCTAAGAAAATAAGTAAAACTTGTTTCAATACTGTTGATTTATTCCAAAAAATGACATATTTTAAAAACGATAAAGAAAAATAAAGATTTTGATTACTTTTATAAACCAAAATAATCGTTTCTGTCCTTAAAACATTCCCCTGAATAGTTACAACAGTCCCCTGTCGTTTATAACTAAAAAAAAACATAGAGGAAAATGTGTGGGATTCTTAAAGATTTTTATTAAGTATGCTATTGCCCTTCATTTAATTAACACATATTCTCAATATTTCATTAAATTTGCTTAAGACACCCCTGTATGGACGAATTTCCAAATAGCAGAGAAACACCCTAAGAAAAACATTTATAGGAGTTCATTTGCTTATAGTGGAGGACCGTTAAACATAAAAAAAGGAAAACGTAGGAATTCAGGCCAGTCCATTGATTTTCATGAAATTTTTGGAAATGTGTTTTGAAAGGCATATAGAAAAAAATAAATAAAAATTTCACCGCTCTCAATTTCTTAATTATTTTTAAAATTAATTATTAACTTTTAGAATTTTATTTTATTTATTTAGGGTCATTTAGATACGGTTTTCCTAAGGGTAAGGATGGATAAGTTTGGTCACAAAAAAAAGTTGTATGAGAGCGGGGGTCTATATCCCTCCGTGTAAGCGCGAGGGGTAATTTTATATGAAATTTACTCCATTTTCTAAAAAACTATTAAAAATCAACTAAGCCACTTACTTTCTCATACCTTAGTGTTTTCGAAAGCTATTGCTTTGTTCATTAATAAAAATTTTAGATTGAGTTCACTTAATGAAAAGTTTTGGAGAGATCAAGCCTCAAAGTCAAAATTTTTAAAAAGAAAATATTTTTTTCTTAATAATTTTTTTTTTTTTATATAATTTTGCCTCACAAAGCGTCATGTTTTCTTTACATGTTCAATGTTTTTATTAATATTTACTCAGAGCAAAAAACCGAACAAAAAATTTTTTCTTGGTTTAAGAGAAATTAAAAAAAAAACGAAATGTACTTTTTTAGATAGCGAAAAGTCGTTAATTTCCCGCAAATTGAACTTTTTTCCTGGAAGTGAAATATGAAATGTGTCTTGAATAGCATATAAAAAAGATTAAAAAAAAAATTTTTATGATCTTAATTTAAGTGGTACCCGTGGTGTGATGGATAGCATGTCCGCCTGTTAATCCAGAGGTTTGAGTTCGAATCCCAACAGAGGCAAAAATGTTTTTTATACGGGTATCACCTTTCGCGAGGAATTGGCAAGGCCTCCGTTAGTATTCATTGCCATGAAAAGCGCTTTCTCGATTAGCCGTTCGGAACCAGCAAAAAATTATAAGTCCCTTCCATTCCCTCACAAGGCATGGTTGTGAGAATTGCGCTAGGCCCAGGGGCTCCTCGCTCTGTTACGCCACCCTATCTATTTTTATTTATAATGATCTTAATTTTAATATAAATTATAAATAATTATTACAATTAAAGAGTTATCTTCTAATTATATTAGTTTTAAGTTAAGTTTTAGTTTAAGTTTTAAAACTAAGACCTATAAATTGGTCTTCATCAATATAGACCCCCCTTCTCATGCAACTTTTTTTGTATTGACCAAATCTATTCATCCTTACCTTTTGGGAAACAGTATCTAAATGACTCTAAATAAATAAAATAAAATTCTAAAAGTTAATAATTAATTTTAAATACAATTACAAAATTGAGAGCGTTGAAAATTTTTTTTTTCTTTTTTCTATATGCCATTCAAAACACATTTCTGAAAATTTCATGAAAATCCATGGACTGGCCCTGGATTCCTAGGTAAAAAGCTTACCGCCCTCCACTATCAGTGCAAAAGAAGTATCTCAATTTTTTTAATTTTCATTTCTTACTCTAACAAAAATATATACATTTCTAAATTCTACAAATTATTTAAATCTACATGAACCCTCAATTGCTTAGTTAATTTGAGGATTAGTTTTTTACTCATTACTTTGCTAAGCCTACTCATTTGGATGAATTTCATGGAGCTCTACCGTAGAACCACATGCCCTACCTTTAAGATGGCCTTTTGTTACAGTCGACATTGCAGCGAAAGACACCAACCAACTCATTGGATCAACTAGCTTAAGTCAAGTGGAAGGCATTGCTGTATTGCATGTGGTGGCAAAAGTGACATGAGCTGGCAGCCGTAATGGCTTTGCAGTTTGTTGGTTATAATAAAAGAATTCTTTTGAATTGAATTTCATTTTATGTTATGTATCTGTTCTTTGGGCTTATATGTTTCTTTTTTTTACCACCAGGCAGTTACAAAATAATTGAACGAAAAAGATGCAATACTTTGGCATTTGAATTTATTGGACCGTTCAAATTGTTCATCGATTTTCTACTGAAACCGATGTGTGGTACTTAGGTTGGTAGATGAAGATTAATAGAAAGTGGTTGGTATTTTATTGAATTCGGATTGAATCACAAAATCCTTGTTTCTGCCAGGCTTCGAAAAACAAACACAAACTGTCTAATCTACGAGGAAAATATTTTCTAGTAAATTGCTTTGTGCGGCGCATAATTTCTATGAACTCTCTTGTGTCCGCATGCAAATGAGTAAAATCACGCAACAAGAAAAATGGCACTCGACATTGAATTTCTCTTTTTGCGTGAGCCTAACAGGGGTGGCATGTTATTTATCATGTGTATGAAACTAAAAATTGTTAGTAATTGTGGGCTTCAGTTTGTTATGGCGGAAATGACAATAATTCATTCTGTCAAGCATTTAAAATAAGTAAAAAATAGTAAAGCAGCAACGAAGCCCTTAATCTGTGGTTTATGAAAATTAAAAACTAAATAAATTACTTATATGAAAACTGTCTGCAAATAACTTGTGCAGACAGAAAGCGAAAAAAGACAATAAGTAAATATTACGCTTGGTTGAGGAGTAAGAAAGCTTAAATCTAAAAAAAAAACTAGTTGATTATGGTGAAAGTATCAACATGCTCACCCGGAAGAGATTTATCAATCATTTGAACAGAACTATTCCTAATCTTACCACAAAAAGTTTGATCCAAACCAAAATAATTTGCTTTGAGCCAAAAGAACGGCGTGACGTAGTTCCTGGAACCGTCTGTCACGCCATTACATACAAATGAACCACATATTGGCCAGTTTTGTTTCCTTCTGTTCTATTTTAATCTTTTTAGAAAACAAAATGTATGCGCCTTTAGCTATAACAAGTTGGTATTAAGAAGTAATCACCCAAATAATGACCAAGTGCACAAAATAACTGACGGCATTGAGGAACACCTTGAAAAAATAAGTTTGTTCTGGGATGTTTTTAGGTGTGTCACAAGTTTTGTCAATGTCGGGCACAGACGCCTCAAATTCAAAAACTTACAATTGAAAACCCTGGCACGCAGTGATGCAATGGGTAAACTTGGTTTGACGTGGCAGTCAATGTGATAATAGAGTGGTGAGTTATTTCCTCCCGGAGCGACAGAAATAACTTAAGTCAAATGGAAACAATCAATAAACGATTCCTCAAACTCCAAACAGAAAATGTACTTAAATAAAGTCACGTAAACTGGCTGATAACCGCTTTATACAAAATTTTAAACTAAAAGAAGGGTGTGAAGCTTAATAACTATTTTGTGATTGTTTTAGTTGGAGGGCCCAAGAGGGAATTTTGGGATTTACTCGAGCGATGCAGATTAACGTATGTGACGATCTAGCAATTGTCATACAACTCTCATCAGAAACACTTATATCAAGAAGACTTCAGACAGCTCTGAATACAGTACAAAGCTGGTGCTCAGATGAAGGTCTCTCTGTCAATCCGTATGCGCGATAAACTGGGGTCTAAAACCTAAAATGACGTTCGACCTATATACGCTGGTAGTTAGACCAACAATAACGTACGTAGCCATTGTATGGCGGACAAAACCACAATCCAAAAACTTGAAAAAATTCAAAGATTGGCAACAACATGCATTACTGGATGCATGCGTACAACACCAACATACGCTCAAAACGTCATTGTAGGACTACCTCCAATTCACATCTTCCTAAAAATGGAAGCAAAACTGGCGACACACACTCTTTTTCATCAAGGACACCAAAAATCACATCGATAATGGAAAGTCTGGAAAAACTTAATACTTTTAGTATGTGCTTGGATGCTATTATTCCCATCTACAACTTTAAACTCAAATTCTCCATTGTCATCCCCCCTACGGAAGACTGGAGAACACAAAACCTCATCCTTCAAGGCAAGATATGGTCTGGTATACGGACGGCTCAAAATTGGAAACTGGTACAGGTTCCGGTATTTTCAGTGACTGTACCAGAATGAATTTCTCAGTAAGTCTGGGCAGTCACTCGTCCATTTTCCAAGCTGAAGTCTTTGCCATTAACGAATGTTCGAGAATAATATGTTCATCAAACACGAAAAGCAAAACAATATTCATTTTTTCAGACAGCCAAGCTACACTAAAGGCGTTAAGCTCACCTGTCATAAGATCCAAACTAGTCAAAGAGACAGTCATGTCACTCTCTGAACTAGCAAGGAAAACACTGTAATCCTTCACTGGATCCCAGCACACAAAGGCTATGATGGCAATAAGAAGGCAGACATCTTAGATAAGGACGGCACATCTAAACCATTCGTCGGTCCTGAACCCTTCTGTGGTGTAAATAAAAGCACCTTCAAGCATACTGCCAAGAACATCCTACTGGAGGAATCAAATAAAACTTGAAGTAACTCATCTGGCTTAATCTGTTCCGAACTCTATTTGCTAGAATCAACTGTAATAACATCAAAATTCCTACTGAGCCTCAACAGGAAAACCCTAAAAATTTGCACAGGACTACTAAGCGGTCACTGTTCTTTAAAGAAACATCTTCATCAAATGAGGCTGGTGGCGGACCACATCTGTAGACTATGCCTCGAAAACGAAGAAACATCTCTGCACATCATTACAGAATGTCCAGCACTTTTCCGCATTTGACAGCAAATACTTAACTATGAGATTATCTCCCTAGATAAACTCAAACTCTGGGTGAATCCACAAAAGATTGCTAACTTCTGGTTCAATTCAGGAGCAGGAGAACTGAACTGAAACCTCACATGGGCTGGCACAATAGGTTTCATTTAGACACCGTAGTGCCCAGAGCTGAGCAAGCTCTACCCGTCCCCTCAATCTAATCTAATGTAATGTGACGATATCTTACATATTGGTAATTTCTAAACCTATTTTCTACCCCGCTTTATTGTAAGCTCAAAATGGTTCCGTTAGTATGAGGATACGATCCAATGTGGTAACACAATGGCCCAAACGGTCCAAAATGTGTTAGCCGAGCTGACCGATACTTTAACCTTACCTAACCTAATATAGGGGTTATCATGTTAGTGAATATGAATCACCTGTTAGAGTAAAAGCTTGAATGGATCTTGCAGTTGCCAGCTGGTAAAGCACAACAAAAATTTGTCTTAAAAATTTCGAAGGCACTTTCAGATTTTCATGCGTTTTTCTAAGAGGGAAAAAAGAAACCTTGAATTTTCGATTAATTCAGGAGCTTTAAAACTAAATAAGTTCAACGATTAGATTAACACTTTTTCTCGGCTCTCTTCATTGATAATGGCCACCTTAAGGCTCTCTTTTATCAATTCCGCTGCAGTACTTTTTTTTGTATGTTGTACTGGAAGGGGAATCGAATCGTCATATCTGGCTCTCTTTCTTTAACTACTTTCTTCGAGTTTCAGAAACCTTTCGGTTTTAGGACCATGCGACGAACCATCTAGTGGTGGTCTCCCTGCTGATGTTTTGGACACCGCAGTTTTTGACCTATTTATTTTTTTATTACTTTTCTGGACCCTTATTTGGCGTTGAGGTCACTTTGGCTGAATTTTCCTTTTTGCCGGGTATTCACTTTTTTGGGTTTTCGCCCACCGCGACGTCCACGATATAGACGTCAGCGCTGGCAAATGATTGATAATCGTCTTCTTTCGAAGCCAAGCCATCGCCGATAGCCGTGACTGCTGCCGATTTTGAGCGTATATCCCTACTCCAATTTCTCATCTTTAATAAGCATTATTCCATTTTTATGGGTAGACATCTCTGTTTTGAGGTTTTTTTTTTGGTTGTTTGACACCGCAACTGATTTGCTGAAGCGTCAAAACGTTAGCTCCCTCACCGCGACAAGGTGCAACCTCTTGGGATCAGGATAACAATGGAATGCATGTTCATTCTGCAAATGAAATTCACATTTGCTTGCAGCTTATATTAGTAAGAGCAATAAACCGGAAGTAATTTATTTTATGCTGCAGTAAAAAAAAATTGATTAAATCTCATTTTTGTATTGGTGCGGTTGACCGAGAAAACTTTCAGCGACTTCGCAGAAGGATCACAATATGCAACAACTTTTTTGATTGCGCAATTCGGAAAATATGCATTTCAGCGAATATAAGCGGAAACTATATTTGTGTGATGATCTTGGATTTCCAAAAGTTGGACCAAAACCACAAAAGTCGCGACAATTTAAAAAAAAGCGACAGCTTTTTTACCCCAAATAACGATACTTTTTAAGAACTGTACCATTTGTACGATAGTTTTCCAAGACCCCAATATCACAGTTTTGTTGATTAACGTGACGTCGCAGTAGGTGCTTTATTTTGGCCATTATTTCTTTTCAAAAAATTTATTATTCGGACTAGACAGCACTGTGAAATAATTATAAATTAAACAATTATAACAAAAAAGTTTTGTTACTTTCGTGGGTTTTTTGCCCTGGAGTTGTAATTGTTTAAAATACAAAAACCTTAAAAGAAATAAATTTCTTTAAGGCATGTTAAATGATCGTGAAGATCAACCTTAACTCCAAACTTGAGTTTCGCCATGTGAGCGCAGTAAAATTTAAAAGTGTCAGTGTATTCCGAACAATGTTTGCGTCTTAGAAGGGTACGGCAACATCTAACTGATGAGCCCATTACCTGGGTGAAACGCAAGTCTTGGAGTTAAGGTTGACCTTCACGATCATTTAACATGCTTTAAAGAAATTTATTTCTTTTTAGGTTTTTGTACTGGGAAATAAGTTTTCAATATTTTCAACGTTGTTCAAGCGACTTAATAATGACATTAGTTTTCTTAGATATTTGATTTTCATTACATACATAGTATAAAACAAAGTCACTTACGCTGTCTGTTCGCTTAGATCTTTAAAACTACGCAGTGAATTTTGATGCGGTTCTTTTTAATGTGATCCAAGAGGAAGGTTTATACGTATATTTCATCCCCATATTCCCACGGGAATGGGAACGAGAATATGCACGAGAACTTATACGGGAAAGTACACGGGAGCTTATGAACTGTTAGACCGATTTCAAAATTCTTCCACTGTTAGAATGCAAATTCATTCATTTTCATATTCCCATGAGAAGGGGAACGGCAACGTTAACGATAACGTAGTGATTGTATTGAAAAGGCTTCAAAACTACTGGGCCGATTTGGATAAAATTAGGAATAAAACTGGTTTAGAACCTGAAAAATGACATAGGGTATATTTCCTTTCCATATTCCTTCGGAAACGAGAACATAACCTCGAACTCGGAAAATACTGGGCAGATTATACTAATTCTTTTACCGTAAAAATGTTTCATTCTTCTTGAGTAACTTAGATTATGTTTTGTCCCCATTTTCCCTTATTTAATTCATTCAATTCTATCTCTGTAGGACATGAGTTATTTGGGCGGGTCAGCTAGTTAGATGATAAATTGTTCTTCTACCGACCTTTTTTTAATACAACCATGAAATTATCGAAAAAGAAGAACAATAAAGATGAAAAAAAAAAACAAAACCAAAAAAAAAACAGACCAAAACTTCCATATGAGCTATAGAGTTTTTTGGACCATAGCAAGTTTCGGGAGTAGCGACAAGAATAGAAAATAAAATGAGCCGAAAAATCCCCACCGCTTTAACCACGGCTAACATTTTTGTTCGTTAATTTCTTGTATGATGGAAATGGAAAAGCAAAAACCAGCTCTTAGAAAAGCTTTGGTCAGGACACTTGGTCCTAACAAATGTTGTACACCAAAATCATTTCTTGATTTTAACGACTTGATCATTTCTTGATTTTAACGACATGGATACAATTGGAAATTAAATATTTTACGGTGATGACGTCGCCAATAGTGTGTACATTCAAAAAGTTATGCTGAATTTGGAATTCCGAGTGGTCTTGATCCATGCCCCAGCCTGCAATCATAGCCTTACAAACCAGAAGCGCAGAATTGAAAGACGCTATTTCAATCATCAAAATAACCTAAAATAAAATAAGGAAACTTAGATCAGATGAGAAGTAGGCAAAGTCTTAGACAACCGGTGATTTAAAAAATACGATTCATACCCAAAATAAGCAAATCAAATTGTAGTGATGACTTCTTGGTATATTGCATTTCCTGTACCACTGCAAGACAAAATATTGAACATCAGGAAGCTCAGCCATTTTAATCAGAGTATTTCGAAATGGTGGACATACGAATTGCAAATGTGAGTTTTGAAAAACGACGATCTACTATACTAAACTTAGAAACGATATCTTTTACCACCTTCTGACAGTTGAGTAAAAAAATTCCTGTTATCAACGATAAGTAAATAAATTAATAGGGTGGCGCAACAGAACGAGGAGCCCCTGGGCCTAGGGCATTTCTCACAACCATGCTTGTGAGGCAATGTTATCAGCAATGCCTTATATTATATTCTACTTAAACTATGGCTCTAAAGGATGCCCAAAAACACCAAAATCGATTAAGAAAAGACAAATATCGTTTAGAAGGCTTTGATCCGTCGAGAACAAATTTCAAATTACTCTTTTTCAAAAACCAGAAAACCAACATTCAAATAAAGTAGGATACATGTCATTTGAATGAACTTAAATTGAGCATAGGCAATACAAAATAACTTTCTTTCAAACTACATATTTCTTCTTGTGATTGAGTATTTTGTCTTAACATTTTTGAAAACACTTCTTTTTTTTTTTTTTTTTTTTAATAAAAGTCACAATCGATTCTTCGCAAGCAACCATTTCATAAAAATTTTCAAAGATGCTGATGTACAACCCCAATGCACGTGTTGGCAAAAATAGAGAAATATGATTGATGCCAGCTTTAAAAGGATTTAAGTAATTTCAGTTTGAACTCAGTACAACCCTTAAAACAAACAAAAAAAAACAAGTTTGCCTTATTATTATGTACCATGTAATAGAAGAATGCTTTCTACCTTGCGTAATGCCATTATAGTCTTTAATTTACCACACACATATGCTTATACAGTTATGAATGTTTAAGGGGAAAGCACAAAACTTATACTCAAGCTTACCAACCATTTATTAAAACTTTCGACTTATTTTTCATTTTAATTGGCAAACACATTACGTAATGAAAAGGAAAAAAATTTATGAAAAAATCAACCAACTGTTGTTCTTTTTGTAGTTGCTGCTGCTCCCTTTTCTTCTTTTTGCGTATCTCCGCTGAAGATTTGCCTTCACCAGCTCCACCAACTCTTGCATACATCTCGAATGACAGATAATCCAACTACCGATTTGTGACGATTAGGGACAATCAATCAACTTTTTTCGTTTTTTTTTTTTATGTTTCACTAAACCACATTTTAATATTGTGTGGTTTCATTACCTATTACCTAACACACATTCGCAAGCTGTTTTTTCTTCTTATTTTTATTTATAAATTTATTCTTTTCTTTTTTTTAAATATCGTTCAACATGAGCGTTAGATTGCACATTTCACACTTTTTTACATAAATTTTTAAGAAACTATTATCAATGACTGAATGAATTTTATAGACATAAATTAAAATATAACCGATTCTAACGGAATAAAATAACGTAAATAAAATCAACTGCAGGGCTTTTTGTTGCAACAAATTGACCAAAGAAAGCATAAACATTCAAAGCATAATGGTGAACTTTTTTAATTTAATTTTACTTTCCAATTGTGCTGGAAGGGTTGTTGTGATAGGTTCGATGGGGAAATGCATTTGTAAAACAAATAAGTTGTTGAAAGAGAATATCTTCCTTTCCTTCTTCTTTTGTTCACTCGTTATTCCAGTCTGTTGGTGTATAGTTATATTTCAAGCTGAATGTTGGTAAGGCTTGTGATTTTCTTTCCACTTTGATTGGCTTTCAATCATTTTTCGCTTCCTAAACATTTAATTGTATGAACTTTCTCTTACACCTGCTTATATTGCTTTCCGTCATATCAAGGGTTAAATAATGTTTAAGCAACTAACGGTTGGCCGGTTTACGGAAGTGTAACTGACCATTTATCGCTTGTTCATTTCTTCTAAGTTAACTTAGCCAATAATATCAAGTAAGAGATACTGAAAAAACTCCAAGGATTTTCAGTGAAATTATAGAACCGCGATTTTTGCAGTTGCTCATGTTAACTCTGAAAATTTAATCTAAAGTTAGACCAGTTTTTTTCAACCCAATTTTTTTTTTTTTTTAAACAACTTTTTAAGACTTTTTTAAAAATCTAGTTTGCAAGGTAAGAGATGTTGCTAGAAGATGTTTCGACTACAAATTTTGAAAAAGTCAAAGATATTGATAAACGCAATTGATAAACGCTGTTGATGCTTCTAAGGTTTATTAGAGACTAAGTAGCCAAAGGTATAAATTCATATGTACAATGTTCTAATGGTATAATACTAATTGAGCGTTGATAGGAGAATAGAAGGAGAATGAAAGATAATACAATTGGTAATTCACAATAATGATTCAACACTTCCCCTCAACGCGAATATTATGTAATACTTTACAACTGTGAAAACTTTAATTCATTAAAAGAGTTCGATTATGTATTTACTTTACTTTATATAAAAAAAAGATTATGAAACAAGCCCCAAAAGCTTACAAAATTTATGGTGTTTTACTTTGTGTAAATTCTTAGTTAAAACGTCTGCTAACATATCTTCTGTTGGGATATAACAGATGTTGATGTCCCCTCTGCTGTAGACCTCTCTTATATGGTGATATTTAATGTCGATATGCTTACTGCGTGGATGATGAACTGGATTCTTCACAAGTTGCTGAGCACTTAAGTTATCGCCATGTATTGTTATATGTGACTTTGCCAACTCACCACCACCAAGCTCGACAACCAGCCTCTTTAGATAGACAGCTTCTTTGGCTGAAGCGGAAAGGGCCATATACTCGGCCTCAGTGCTACTCAAGGCCACAGTTGCTTGCTTCTTGGATTCCCAAGAAATAGCGGCACCACCAAGCATAAAAGCGAAACCAGTACATGACTTCCTATCTGCAACATCACCACCCCAGTCAGCGTCAACAAAGCACTCTAATTGCTTGCCTGTAGGAAAATATCGCAATTTAAATTTAATAGTGGAATTTAAGTACCTCAACAGATGTTTAACTGCTGTTAAGTGCTCTTCATGAGGATCCATATTAAAACGTGCCAATTTGCTAACCGAGTGAATAATATCTGGCCTGGTTGATATTGACAGATACATTAAAGAACCAATAATTGACTGGTACTGCTCTTGATTAGTTCGCTTGCACTCTTCATCCTTACACACAAACTGTTGACCTGCTTCCAATGGTGTTTGATTTTGTCTGCATTCAACCATACCTGTATCACGAAGTAGATTTAGAATAAGCTGAGTCTGGCAGATAGAAATTGGGCCAGTGCTCCCCTCACGACTTATTTCAAATCCTAAAAAGTGATGCAAAGCTCCGTTATCAACCACTTTGAACTCCTTCTTTATCTGGATCTTCATTTGGTCCATTGCAATTTCATTTCCAGCAGCCAATATCAAGTCATCGACGTAAACAGCGATTATTCTCAAGTCATCCTTATTATTTGCTACATATACACATGGTTCACTACTGCATTGGTGAAATCCAAGCCTCTTAAGAACAGCATCCAATTTCTCATTCCAAGCTCTGCCTGATTGTTTTAGTCCGTACAACGCTTTCCTTAGCTTCAAAACTTTGTCTGGGTTCCTTGAATCGACAAAACACTCTGGTTGCTGCATGAACACATCTTCCTGTAGTTCTCCGTTTAAATATGCAGACGAAACGTCCATTTGGTGAAGGATCAGTCTTTTTTCCACAGCTAGGGCTAATAGCATTCGAATCGTTGAGTACCTTACAACAGGCGAAAAAGTTTCGTTATAATTTATACCAAACTTTTGGCTATATCCTTTTGCTACCAGCCGGGCCTTATATCTGACCACCTTACCGTTTTCATCGTTTTTGATATTGAATACCCACCTACAACCTATTGGCTTTACACCTTCTGGGGGCTCAACAACATCCCAGGTTTTGTTTGAAATTAGGCACTGGTATTCGTCATCAATTGCTTTTTTCCACATAGAGCATTCGGGTAATGACAAAGCTTCTGTCACAGTTTGAGGAACTAGCATGGTGTTCTTTGCGTCAATGATATTCAAAACATATTATTGCTTCTTTGGCCTCCCTGGCCTGCCGGTTCTAATGATTTTTGGTCTACCTCTACCAAACGTAGGGGTTCGTTCCCCATCCTCCTCGCTGCTTGTATTAGATCGTTTTCTTTTAGGATACCTTTTTGTTTTCTCAGCATCTAACCTCTTACTGCTTGCGTGTTCTTTTTCCTCGATGTCTAGATTCTTCTCTTGCTGTTTAGGGTTTTCCTGTTCAACTGGGTTCCTATGTTCCTTCTGTTGATCCACCTCCTGATTCACCTGCTTTTCAACCTGCTGTTCGGCTTCGAATTCATTTTGTTCATCTAAGATGTAAGTACTCACGTCTGCAAGCTTTTCAGTGAAACCATATTCTATAAAGGAGACGTCTCTTCTCTCAACAATCTTTCTATTAGATTTGTTAAAAAGCCTATAAGCTTTGGAAGTAGCTGAATAGCCTACCATGACGTACTCTTCGCCTTTCGGTTGAAATTTAGAAAGTGGTGCAGACTTATTAAGAGCTATAGCTGTGCATCCAAAGATCTTAAAATGGCCAACTGCTGGCTTTCGACTGCTCCAAGCTTGTTCTGGTGTGATATCAGAAAGAATTTTCGTAGGACACCTATTCCTAAGGTACACTGCCGTGTTTACTGCCTCTGCCCACATATACTCCTCAAGTCCAGACTGCAATAGCATGCATCTTGCCATCTCGACAATTGTCCTGTTGGCTCTTTCAGCAACTCCGTTTTGCTGCGGAGTATATTGTATATGGCACTGAAAGTTGACGTGCTATCCCCAAATCTGCAAGTAGTTTATCAAAAGCATTGTTGCAATACTCCGAACCATTATCACTGCGTATAGTTTTGATTTTCTTTCCTGTTTCACGCTCTACCATTGCATTAAACTTCTGAAAAACATCGATGACCTGATCTTTTGTCTTTATAAAATAAACAAAGATCTTGCGTGATTTGTCATCAATAAAGGTTACAAAATACCTTGCTGCTCCAAGAGACACTTTTCTCATTGGCCCGCACACATCAGTGTGTACGAGTTCTAAAATATCTTTTGACCTTGTTACCGACTCCTGTGGAAAAGGCTTCGCACATATTTTGCCTTTCATGCAAACCTTACATTGGAAATTTTGCGGGAGGGCTCCTAATGAAAGACCATTCACCATCTTGGTTGTGTTTAGAGCAACCAAACTTTTACCATTCAGATGTCCATATCTGTCATGCCACTTTTGGTAATTGCTCTGACTTTCGTTGGAATAACATGCATGTGCCTTTTCAAATTTGTGCTGCTCGAAAATAAATAAATCATCTACCATCCTGGCTTCTAATACAGTATCACCACCTTGTTTAATTTTGGCAGCCCTAGTTGAAAACTCAACTGTACAACCATTTTCAATGGCTTTGCTAACAGACAAGAAATTAGCCTTCAAATTGGGAACAAATAACACATTTCTTAACCTCAGCTCACATAATTCCGTATTTAGTACAACGGTACCAATACCGGTGGCAATAATCGAATTATCACCCGCTAACTTAATGTGTTCTCGGCAATCTCGCATAGTGGTAAATAATTTTGCATCACCGCATATATGTGACGTTGCCCCGCTATCAATACACCAGCGCTGCAAATTAAGTATTCTGCTATGTTGTGCTGAAAGCATAGAGAAAGAAGTAACGGGTTTGTTTCCATAACGTTTCTTCGGTTCCGAGCAATTCGCAGCAAAATGCCCCCTCTTACCACAGTTAAAACATTTTCCTAACTGTGTCTTCCTATTTGAGTTATTTGAATTAGCCTTATGTCGAGAAAAATAAGCTTGCTGTTCGAAGGCTACTCCTTCCTTCCCCAAGGTTTCTCCTTTCTCTAACCGCCGGTCTCCTTCTTCAAGCAACTTAACCTTTAGAGCACTCATTTTTGGCAAATCATCTCGGGATTCCATTGCTACAACAAAATTGTCCAAAGATTTTGGAAGGCTTGAGAGCAAAATTATGACCAATAATTCGTCATTTATAAGAAAATCTATTTCACTTAACTTTTCAACTACACTTGAAAAACGGTTTACGTATTCCGACATGCTTTCATTGTCCGTTAGCCTTATGTGTAATAACTGTTTAAATAAAGCTATTTTCCTGGCAGGACCGCGTGGTTGATGCACTTGTTTTAAGATATCCCATGCTGATTTTGATGTCGTGCAATGTTTTATGTGGTTTACTTCTGACGATTTTATATTTAAGATAATCGACGCAAGCGCTTTCCTATCCTTAGTCTCCCAATCCAAAATCTCTGCTGCAGTTTCCCCCTTCACTATACTACCGTCAGCGTATTCCCAAAGATTTCCCATGATGAGAATACTTCTCATTTGGATGGCCCAAGCATCATAATTCTGATCGGTTAATTTTTCAACCTGATAAAGAGTCGAACTCATATTTACCATTAATTTACCTCTATGTAATCGAACAAAAAATATATATGTATTTATGAAACCGTTTACTTAGCCAAGCGACAATCTGGGCCCATAACCTGATAAACGCAATTGATAAACGCTGTTTATGCTTCTAAGGTTTATTAGAGACTAAGTAGCCAAAGGTATAAATTCATATGTACAATGTTCTAATGGTATAATACTAATTGAGCGTTGATAGGAGAATAGAAGGAGAATGAAAGATAATACAATTGGTAATTCACAATAATGATTCAACAGATATCCCTTTTAAAATATCAAAGAAATCAAATTTTTGTTTTAAATCAACCAAAAATTTCAAAAATATAACTTTTCATTAAAAAAAAGTGAGTATTGCAATTCTGTCCGTCTGTCTATCAATAAGTGGATCTACAGCCTGAGCCTTCAAAACTGAGCCTTCAAAACTTGCAGTTAGTTTTTTCTCGAAAACGACTTTAATTATATCGATTAAAATTTGTGTGAAGTATTAATCTTAGTTTGTCTTTCTTATGATGTGATGTAAAAGGTACAGTCCGGTTTTTTATTTTAACTTTTGAAATTTTATAAATTTTAAAATTTGAATCTGTAAAACAATTTCAAAAACGCATAATGGAGTCACTTGAACTCTGTTTTTGATTTCAAATCATAGTACTCCGCTAATATGTATAATAAAAATTCTTTTATTATTTTTGTTATCTTTTAATTTCAAAATGGTATATTTGAATTTTCTTTTAAATCTTTTGTCAAAATATCTTGTTCCAGGAACTCAGACTTCCGAACATCTGGAAAGCTATAACACATAGATGGTTGCAAACTGGTTGTACAATGGACCGGTATTTATGGCTGAGCGCTCCAGCTGGTATTTTAAAAACCTCCAACAGAAAAAAAAACTCAGACTTCGAATTCTTGACTCCTAAAAAAATTGTTTTTAAATAAAGTAAAGTATGTTTTTTATACAGGGTTTTCCATTGGGGACTATCCATTTTGTTTCTTTAATGTAAACACGCCCTTAAGGACTTTTGACATTCTGTAAACGTCAGATTGCTCATTAAGGTCTTCCATTTCATCATGGTGAGTTACACGAATCAACAACGTTTCCAAATTATTAAAGCGTACTATCAAAATTTTGAGTCAGTCGCTGCAACTTTAAGAGCGCTAACTCCGATTTTTGGTCATTATAATCGTCCCACCCGTGCCGCAATTCTTAGTTTAGTGCACAAATTTGAATACAAGCCAGACAAATTTTTTCAGGTCTGTTTAGAGTTTGCAGTATAAATCTCGATACTTGAATATGAATATATGTACAATATACGAGTACATACTTTTGAATTCGAGTTCAAGTTGATGAATAAAACAATAATATTGATACTTTAAGTAGTTTTTATGTATTTTATACAAATACAATTATAGAAAGTGCTCAAAGTTCCCTCCTTCGTTTTGAATGCATGCCAGAGCCCGTTTTTAAGTTTCATTATGGGTGCGTGCTCGAAAGCTCTTGTCTTACTTATAGTGATCCTTCGGAAATACGTTGTCTCGAAAGGAAATTCCAAAAACATTTTGAGAAGGAAGTCGTCTGCTAGGATAAAGTTTCTGGTATCTTCGCTGTGCTCTTCTTGAATTTTCATTGCAAAACCCATATACAAATAAAATGTCTGCGTATTCTTCTTTCGTAAATGAAGGCATTTCAAAAAGCTCTCTGATCAAACTGCAATCGTGACTAATTTTAATAAACTGATTAACAAATTTGCTTTCCTGTTCTCTTATACGACTTATTTGCCCATTAAACATTTACACCCCAAACTTAAATCTGCCTGAGAAGAGGTAAGGATATTGGTAGCAGGTCGAATACATTTTTTACCCTTTTCAAATGTGCACAGTAATAAAAATTACCTTTAAACAATCAAATCTTGGAAAACTACTCCCATTGTAAGCTGTTGCTATAAAAGTTCGTAAGAAAATCCAAAATTTGATTTCTTTCCCGTTTTAGATTTTTTCAAGTATCATAAAATGAAGATTTTTGAGGGCACTTATCTGAGAGTTTTTTTTATTATTGTTTTGTTCATCTGTAAAAAAAATAAAGAAACTCTATGTTCAACAGGCATTTTCCGCAAAAAAATGACCTCAAAGTCAAAACGTTCGCGAAGAAAATTTGAACACCATTTAAAATTGAAAATCTGGCAACCCTAAGCCTATAAGAGCCCAACTTAAATACGGCTTTAAGGATTATTATTTTTAAAAAAATAAGTCTAAAATTAGGTCTCTAGGGTACACCAAAGTTAGCCTTTTTTTAAATTGTCAAAAAGTGATGTCAAAGTAGTTGAGAAACGGACTTTACTGTATAGCAAGTTTTTTCTCAGAATATGACCAAGAATCACATCCCAAAGTATGTAACACGAATAACGGGACACCCTGTATAGTGGCGACGGTTAACGGTAGTACATTTACGTAGTCATATAGTAGTGAAAAAAGTTGAGGAGTTTTTATTTTTTCTGAATAGAACCGACTTTATGGCCGATTTAAAGTACACTTTAAGGGTAAAAAAAAATTTTTTTGTTTTGTAAATAAAATTATTTTACATGCCCTTACTTATTAACATGTTAGTTCAGTTGTTATGAATATTTTGTGGAAAAAATTACAAAATATTGATCAAACATGTATTAATATGTGTGCAAATTCGTTAAAATCCATTTCACACTTTTCCTACAAAAAATTCACGATAAATCTACGTTCCAAGTGCGACAGTGCCCTTAAGTTAAGTTTGGATAACTGCATTACTGCTAAGTTCGAGATCAATTTTAAAGTAATTGATGTATTGGAGTTATTGCAGTTTTGAAAATAGTTTTCGATTTGTTTCCAAATCCATTAAATACATTTGGGAGAGTACTTTTTGTATGATCTAAGATCTAAGTGATCTGATCAAAAGTATTGAAATAACACTCGTGGTCCTGAGGGAATAAATGATAAATCGACTCCAAAGAGCGCTCAGTAGTTTTAGTATTTGAATATATACTCAAACCTATACAATAGACTTTGCCTTAATTAGCTTGAGTGTCAGATTCGTCTTTGAAAACAGGTTAACTTTCCCTATTGTTAAGGTTTACAATATTAGTACCGAACACTTTTCATTTTCAGCATTACGCTCGGAAGACATGTAAGTTCTTCTAGTCTACTTGTACTTATCAGAAGAAAAATTTTGGATGACCAACATTTCAGCACTTTAACTTCAACAAGGGCTGGATACATTTTGAATTATTGGACTTTGGACTGTTTGAAAAACCATTATCGGACGAATACTCATGCCAGGTAAGCGGAATAAGAATTCGAATAGAAACATACATATGCTTATGTGTGTACATATGTATGAATGTACGTGTACATACACATGTATACATACATACACATGTATACATACATACATATGTATGCACATACACACACACACTTAATTATTGGCACATTTAACTTTTTTTTTTTTAAATATCTGGATAAATTTTTTTATGATGAAAACAAGCTCGCCAACACCCGCAGCAGACATGCAACCCCACACCATAACTCCTCCACCACCATGTTTCACTGTAAGTGCTAAGTTTTTTTTTCCAGAGCGGTATTCGGTTTTCTCCACACGGAAATGCGGCCATCGGATCGAAAAATATTGAACCTGCTTTCATCTGTAAACAGGCACATCATCCCGGAAACTGTTTAATTTGCTCCGATATTCGAGAGCGTAGTCCAAGCGCTTTCTTTGGTTGACTTTTGAAATCATTGCTTACGTCTAGCAACTCGAGAATTGTAACCGGCCTCGTGAAGCAATCTTCTTACCGTCATGGGATGAACAGTTTCCCCAAACTCTTCTCTAACTTCAACAGCTATTTGGGTTGATGTTATTTTCGGATCAGCTTTTACTATCCGGACAATCTTGGTCCGTTCACGGTCATCCAAAATCCGAGGACGACCGGTATGTTTGGAACTTTTAAAATTAGATTCACCCTTAAAGCGATGAACGATGCTTCGAATAGTGTATCGGCTTCTATTCATTACTTGTCCACTCTCTGCATATAATTTGCCTTGGTTATGCAAATTTACCACTATTTTTCGTTCGGATTCGGTAGTTTCTTTTTGTTTTGGGCTCATTTTGTTTGAATGAAACTTCTTGACTCCTAACTTATTTTTCTTGTGAGAAACCGTGACTTTATTTGACAAACCAAATAACTTACTTTGATTATTGACTTTTTTGACGGTACGGCCACGAGAGTACAAATTTATTGCACAAAACGCTGAGTGTGCCAGTAAATTTGTGCGGGTAATTGAGTAGTTCCACGCTAGTTATTTTGTTTCTTTGAATGTGGACAGATATTATCCTGTCAAATTTATTGCATTTGATACAAAATAAGATAACCATTGAAGTAAAAAAATATTTGTTCAATTGCATGTTGGTAAAGGTTAAAAAGTATGGCTTAAAGTTTAAAAAGCTTTGTGTGCCAATAATTATGTGCGGTACTGTACATACATACAAAAATGTTTTCAAAAACCTGATTGTAATTACACACATGTATGTATAGAATTAGTTGTCATGTAAAGATTTTATTTCAATTTCAAAGAATGAACGACAACTGGTATCCCGCAGAATAATCCCCATTCAAAAGAATCTATTTAAACGTTTCTTTAAAATTTTGACAAATATCTGTCAAAATCGAATATTTCATCAAACTGATATTTAATTCAAAACTTACACTACCGATCAGTTGTTTTTAAAAACGAGAACAGAGTGTTATTCAATCACACTTATTGCAACACAAAATTCATTCAATTTGATAAAAATGAAAAATAAGTTTAAATGGAGGAGAAAAGTCTAATTGCATGCACGGGCTAAACACTCGAATATTCTTTCACACACCTACTCATTACAGTGTTAAAATCATTAAATTTTTGAACAATGATCGTGTAAACAATTTTCAAGAACCACTGGGTAAACACATTTGTACGTTAATTGCCAGATTGTTTCAACTTCTAGTATTCGAATTATTGTTACTAGCCAACACAACACCAACCACTAGATGTTTTACTTTGTGTAATTTTTCTGTACCGCTTCGAGTATGCATCATTATGAAGTTAATAAACTAGAAACAATAATTAGCTTTTTTGACAGATAAAATTTAGAAACTAAAAAATATTATAAATTCGTTTTCGAATGAAGCTGGAAAATGTTTTTGAACATTCAATTTACCTAATAGCTTTCGTTAAGCCACCTTGCGTCGAGATATGTGCCATTCATAAATTCCATTTGGGGATGAATATAATTTTTTGAATGATCTCTAAACTCTACTCTAAATGAATAAATTTATTCTTACTATTAAAACTTAACACATGGAATCTAGATTCTCGTCATCTATTATTACACTGAACACCACATCGCACAGCTATTTATCACATTTTGTCACAGCCAAGAGATTACAATTTTCACAACACTTTTTCTATTTTAAAAACATTGTCTTGAAGTGTATAATTTTTAAACAAATCACTGGGAAAATTATTTGAAATTTTCAGAATTTTTTTTTTTTAACTTTTCTTTTTTATCCGAACGCTTTACCCGAATTTGGATGGAAAAAAAACTGAGTGACGGGAATTGGCACTTCCCTAGGTTAACTGCACGGTTTTTCAGATTGTTAAAATGTCTCTCTTAAAAATATAGATACGTGTCTCATGGGTTCAAAATACTTTGCAAATATTTTCCATCTTCCATACACAAAATCACCTACACTCATACACACACACATTAAAGTGCTTGACGTTCTGATTTTTTAATTTGTAAAAATATCTTTATTAACTGAGTGAAAATTATTATGTATACATAGTCTAGCGAGCGACGACTGAACACCCGCGGTCTCGCTTTGTTTTAATGTTTACTTTGCAATTCTTTTGGAAGTCACAAAACAGATATAAACAAACTGGCGCTAGTGGTCATGAAGATTCACTTTCGATTACAAACTAATTGGTGACAAATATCTCGGATGATTTTTTATTTTATTGTTAGAACGAAGGAGTGTGTTTAAGAAGAAAAGTTACTTCTGAAAAATAAATGATGTATTATTAATAAAGAAAACATGTTTTAGTATGCGTGATGTCATAGGTGCTATTGAAGTAGAAGAGGCGTGCTGTCATCAAACAAGGACAGAAAACATCGACAAGTTGGACAAAATGTCACTATAAACAGACATAACTTCGAGGTAGGACAGGACTTCGTCTTCCTAGGATCCGCTATAGGCACGCAAAAAAAGATCAGTGCGGAGAAACAAAGAATTGCTCTTGCCAATCGGCAATTGAGAAATGGATGCATGTCTAGAAAAAACAAGGTAACTGTTTATAAGATCTTCATCACCCTACTCTTCCTGTTAGGTGCGGAAACAAGGACCTTTTCCAAAGCGGATAGGATGAGGAAACCCTTTGTAACTTTTAAAGAAAGAACTCTCTGAGTGATATGAGAAAAACAATGAGCTTTAAGAGCTGCACTTCGCTATGACTAGAGCTGAAAGAGTCACATTATGAAACTAATCACTGGGATATGAAGAAAGGATCGACATTGCAAGGGAAATGTAAATTGTTGATAAAAGATGTTGCGGTCATGGCTCGAGTTCACTCCGAACTATTATGCCCACCAGAGTAACTAAGAGGTGCCTGTTGTGTAATGGTGCGTGTCTGCCTGTTCAGTGGGAGGTTTGAGGTTTAAGCCCCGGAAATATCAAATAATGAAAATGTTTTTTTAAAGTTGTCGCATTTTGCGAGGAATTGGTAATTATTCCGAAAGTAATCACAGAATGCCATGAAAACCGCTTTCTCGATTAGCCGTCCGGAATCGGCAAAAAATGGAAGGTCCTCTCTATTCCTCACAAAGTATGTGGTTGAGAAAAATACGCTAGACTCAGGACTCCCCGCTCTATTGTGTTGTCGCCCAATTCAGTATTCAATCGTTTCATTCGAAATTCATTCGAAATAAAGTTTCGATATTCACTACATTTTTGGTTACTTTCTCTTGTCGTATTAGTTTCTCACCAGGCGAATCGAATTCTGTTGATTTTCCTATTTTTGTTTAAGGGAGTAGATTCATGTTTCATTTAACCACATGTAAAAATCGTTCGAAATTCAGACCAAAACTCAAAGTATTAAAAAATTAAAACGTAAGTTATAAATTAAGCAACTTTACTGGCGTTCGTCAACTTTAAACTAATTTTTCCTCAAAAATCATTTTCTAAATCGGTCATGGGCCTAAGAAAAACTATTCAACGGATTGCATTGAAAATTATATATGCTCTTCTACTTACTCACTCATTGTTATAGTCCGTACCAACAGTTTTTTAACTTTTTATTAATTTCAAACAATGACAAAAAAAAATTTGTTATTGTCGTGTTTTTTTTTCCTGGATTTGACAAATTTAATTTGATTAAAAATCTAAAAAGATGTAAATTTCTTGATAGAAAAGTTGTTTGATCGTGAAGATCGACCTCAACTCTTTTTCAACGTTTTTTGACAAAAAATTGATTAATTTTGATAAAAACGATAAGTCTTAAAGTTGAGATCTTACATGTGTTTTTTTTATCTAATAAATGAAAGATTAGTAAATTTTCTACAACTAAAAACACTTTCTATATATTTCCCCAGATGCACATTTCGGAAGCAATGCTTCCATAATCAGTGAAATTCATAAATCAAATTATTTGTCAAGAAATCAAAAACGTTTCTAAACAAAACTACAATTCAGTTGAGTTGAATCTATTAGAAAATTTTTTTAATATTGAATCTTTGATAGTCTATTAAATTATATTTGTTTTTAAAAATATAAAAACATTCAAAAGCATCTTATTCATAATTACTATTTATATTTATTTTAAATTTTGTAAACCAAAACGTTGACTATTTTCTATCATAAGTTCTGTAAGACTTGACTTTTCTTTTTCAATATAATTGAGATGTGCAAAATGTTCTTTCAATCTTTTAAGAATAGGTCTTCTTGACTGTCCCATATACACTTTTCTACAATCGTTGCATCCGATAGAACAAGAGAATCTCCGAATCTTGATTTTTGAAGTTGTTCAATTTTGTCCTTAGATCCTCCAATCAGATTTTTCAATTTTATTAGCTGCACTCACTCACACGGATATTATGTTTATTTAAGATTTATTATATTTCTGGATAGAAATCAAATTTTGAATATTTCATTTCTTCATTTCTTTCATTCCTTATTATCCAAAGTTTGTTCAAAACCGACTTTCATGTTTATGGCTTACACGATTTAGACTAAATTTCAGAAGTCCTAGATTGTTGAATAAAGACTATGTGGATTTTTAAATTTTGAAATTTTTATTAAGATTAAGAAAAAATACTAGCAACGGCAAAAAAGTGTCGTTTTTATATTTTTAAATCTAGTTTTTTTTTTTCAATAATTCAAAAATTGTGATTTTATCAAACTTTCATAATAAATGTATGTAGGTGGCAGCCAAGTATTACCAAACACATTATGAAGACCTTATACTTAAACCATATACGCAGCCCTAAAATTTCAAATAATCGTCCTCATTTATTTTCTACTTCTGACAACATAAACAGAAGCCATCACGATGACCAGACCAGTGACCTACTATCTTTTTGATGTCAAATTTAAATGAAAATATATAATGTAAAAAATGTAAAATAAGAAGGAAAACAACTGTTCAAACAGCTGAATAAATATAAATAAATGCTGAACAAAGCGAGGAGCCCCAGGACCTATTGCACTTCTCACAACCATTGTCTTTGTGAGGGAGTGGAGGGGACCTAAGATATTCTGTCGGTTCTTAGCGGTTAATTGAGAAAGCGCATTTCATAGCAATGAATTTACTAACGGAGGACTTGTCAATTCCACGCGAAAGGCAATATCCGTTGAAAAATATTTTTGCCCCATTTGGGATTCGAACCATGAGCCACTGGGTTAACAGGCAGACATGCTATAACCATCACGTCATGGATACCACACAATTTATACTGTTAAGATTAGAAATAAAAATCTATAAAAATATTTAAAAATTTCTTAAAGAAATAGGACCTGCATATTTTTCATGCATCGTTTGCAAGGGATGGAGGGGACAAACAAAAAAGCGCTTTTCATTGCAGTGAAACTACTATCGGTGGAGGAGGGCTGCCAACTAATCGTGAAAGGTGAAAACAATAGAAAAACAAACCATTGAATGTTTCAGAGATGCGAAACTTCAACAATTTTAGTTGTTGAGAATTTCAGAAAATAAAAGTAAAATCAATTTTCAAACAAAGGGATTTTTCTAACTTCTAAAATAAAATAATATCTTCACATTCGGATGCATCCCTTTCTCTACTAGCTCATTGCTAATGAGTAGTACGCTAAATCAAAAGGGATATCCTGATTCTTGATGCTGATACTGAGACTAGAAGTAAAAAATAAAAATCAAATAAATAGTGTGGCTCAACAGAGCGAGGAGTCCCGTGGCTGAGTGCATTTCTCACAACCATTGCTTTATAAGGGAATGGAGGGGACCTAAAATTTTTTACCGATTCCGAACTGCTAATCGAGAAAGCTCTTTTCATGTCAATGAATTTACTATCGGAGGACTTACCAAATCCTCGCGAGACAAGAGGTTAGTGGTTCCATCATCTAAAAGAACTTAGGAAAGAACCGTCAATGGTCAATAATTCATAGCAAGAAAAAAGAGATTGGATACCGAAGTGCACAACGATCTGTTAACCCTTTTTCTGAAAAATTTGGACGAATTATGTCCTGATTTCCGCACAAATGTCCTAGTGGTGTCTGACATAACGAAGGTGGGACTTCTGTGTCACTTAAGTGGGACCTAAGTCCCAACTTTTATTTTTGGGAGACTTATGTCACTGCGGCTTATCTCACTTCGCCTTATATCACTGCGTCTAGACTTGGGTAGCCAATTTTTCTTTTCAGACTTCCAATTTAATCCAAACGCTGCTTTCCTATGTGGTTATCAATGAGTAAAAAACATTCAATTCTCTACATACTACGACACACAAAATTTAATTTTTATTTTTAAAAATAATATCCTCACAGATATATGTAGTTATGTGCCGCGCAACTCAGCTGCATTCAAAAAAGCAATATGTTTCTTTTTGGATTCCATAATCAGTCCATAGCTTCTGATAAATCAGATGAAATTGCTTACGACGGCGACGGTATTCGGGACCAGACGATTCCGGTTTCCGACATGGCTCCTTTTACAACAATCAATTTCCTCCCCTTCTTTGTTTTCTATGCATTTATTCTTACCAAAAAGCTTATGGTGCGATGTCAATGTGAAACTTATAACCAACGTCAACAGTTTTATAATAGCTTAGTAGTTTATCTTACTGTGACACTTTCTTATGTGATTGTGATTATGTGCCTAGGCCATGATGCAACCTATAAATATTTTGGCTCTCTGTAACACTCATAAATCTCCAATTCTTTTCCTAACTTTGACATTGTAAAATGCATAGAAAACTAGACTCCCCAGCAAATTGAAGAGAGTTCTCTTCAAGAATCTAACATCTTTCCAATTATTCCGAGTTCAATGTCACAATCTCCTGGGCTCAACTTAAACATTCCTCTTCTTCCCATTTCCATACATAATTTGAATAGACTACTTAAATCTGAATTCCATTTCAACTCCCTCATAACTTTTGACTCCAAACATTAATGTTTGCAATATCCTTGTATCTTTGTCATTCAATAAAGGAAAAAGGGCAATTGGTTTTTGTGTGTCTGCCTCAACTTCATAGTAGAGAACACAATTTTCCTTTGTTTCCTCTTTTGTGTCACAGCCGAGAGCTCATTCTCTGCATAGTTAACGGATCTGGATACTTGCCAAGTTATGCCAAAAGTGCAAACATTTTTCTTTGTGCTTATCAACAATGACCAAATCTGGTGCATTTAATGTTTTCATACTTGTTCCATAAGAGGGTTTAATTGTGATATTGAGTGAAGATAAAATTTTCAAGCAGTTTGTCTTAAGAATCGAGTGGTAATTGTGAGTCTGTTCAATTTGATGTGTCTGTATTGAATTAGATCAACAATGGCTAGGGATGTTTCATGCAAAAACGCCACTTTCAAATCTTCGCCATAAACCGCTGTGATTTTACAAATTGAAATAATAGACGCACAAGATCTAAACCAAAAATAATATCATAACAAAATTATACTCAACGAAGAGGCATTACATTCGAAAAAATAACGTTGCATTTATTAGAACTTAACACTTACATCTCTTCCCACTGCCGCCCACAACGCCACAACTTGGTAGCAAATTGCTTCTTGTGAAAATATTTTGAAGTGTCTTCTTTTGATTTCTATTTTAAGCACAGCCATGCGTTGAGTTTACAAAGAAAAAAGGTCGCGAGGCAGTGACCGTTAAGAGGAGCATTATTTACAACTTTACAAATACAACCTCATCGCTCTTCGGGTAATGATTGCTATTTTCGTATATTCGGTAAATAATTATTGACTTTGAGTAAACAGGTATATTTGTGTTTTTAAATTATTGCTTTGGATTTGAAATGACGACAAAAAAATCTAGAATTTGAAATTAGGACAATGAATGATCTTGAAAAGTGATTTATAATTCACTTTGGGCGTGATGTCAAAAACGACAAACAGTTGTGGCGTGTTTTAGAACTTTTGCTGATTTGTAAATTGCTTTAATGATAGTTTTTAGTAGCTTTTCCTTCACTGAAGAGAATACTATGTTATATATTTCTGCTACAATAAATATATCTATCTATCTATATCAATCCGGTTCAGTATAAATACAAATTTTTAACTCAAAATCTTTGAAAACACAGTTGAAAATTTGTACAGCTTTAAAATACGATGTGGAACTCGGAATCACGTGTCGTCTGTAAAAATAAAAAGAAGTAGAAATCACTCTTTTTGTTGTATATAGCGAAATTCAATGCACCAGAAGAATTGTCTTACAGAGTCTGAGTGTGTATTGGCCATGTAAAGACTGAAAATCTTGAGCCTGAGAGAAATTTGGGTAAAAAATATCTTTGACAAACCGTAAGGAACTTTTTAAAACCTAATTTTCAAAATAATCTAGCTGGTTTCTATTCTTATTTCGAAAAATAGACTTATTTCCGAGAAGGATGTGAATTTCACTCAGTAAGGCTCTAGCTCAAGTTATTGCAAAAAAAAGCTGAAAGCGTCCCAATGTGTGTAAATAAAGCAGGAAATAAAAACTATTTAAAAGACGTACATTGTTGCCTCATAACTCTTTGTAAGGCTCACAACTTCATTCTCCAACTATTAACTATAATACACTCATTCGGAAATGGGTTTGAAACCCCATTTTTAATCTGCTTTTCAAAATCTATCGCTGCGGTTTTTAAACTAAAACCGCTTATAATAATTCCGAAATCAATATTTAAACGTTTTTTATAATATTCACGCCTACTTCAAAGGGTTAAGGGGCGGGCCGGGGCACAATTGTGCCACTTCGGAAAAGCTTTGTGGCTGCCCCTTCAATGTTCGAAAACACAGAGCAGGTGTTGAGAAAGATAGAAACGATAAGAAGGGAGATGCCAATGAACATTATTTTTGAATTACTGAGCTTTGTAATATGTGGGAAAATTGAGTTGAGTAAAGCATTCCACATTCGAATTGACTCTGAATCTCTTTACTTTACTGTACAAGCGGGTCTGGGCTGAAAGGAGAACTGATACGCATTCCTTGCCAGCCTTACCAGGCGGTTCTTGCGGTTAAATTTTTTGAGAGGCGGAATGCAATTTTCTATTTTACTAGAGCACAGAAATTTTATAATTTGGTAGATATTTTCATGGCATTTACTTTTCAAAGTGTGATACGTACTCCACTCGAACAATCAAATTTCTTACAACTATTTAAAATAAATGTGGCTATCCGTATGACATCAACGGTAGGTTGGAAATTCGCTTTCAATGCTTCAAGAGTAGACGACTTGTTTTCATAACCCAATAACTTTAAACAGCTTTATAACAAGTAATCGAAAGGTGTGAACTGAAAAAATTTACGTGAGAGTCAGTAAGCAGGACCACTTCTGAAAAAAATCTATCACCAAATTGATTTTCAATGAATTGCTAAGCGCGCTATATGATGGGAATTTGCGCCGTTTTGTCGGAACCAAATGTCTTCGATGTTAAACTGACTAGTTTTTGAAAACAAGAAAAAACCCAAAATCAGTAACGGTAGTCAACTCCTTATTTAAAAAAAAAAAAAATAAGGGCCAATGACGTCGATTTTGCTGATTGTTTTGAATCGAAAAGAGTAAAATTATTACGAAAACGTTCAATAACTGCGCAAATTGCCCATTATGTTGACCATAAAATAGACGGATTATGATAATGACGACTTTAAAGATTCAATGATAGTGCGGGCATATGCTCGATAAATGGAAGTATATGAGGCACGTAAAGTTCAAAAAATAAACTTCCTCCATTTTCTATAAAAGGACGATTAGTTTAAATTTTGGATTTGTTCTAGGTTTGTTGTTAAATGAACAAGACAAGTTCCACAACTAAATCCACATACTCCTCTTTCATTATTAAAAAAAAAAAACCTTCGAAGGTAAGCACTTCCACATTTTTTGCATATAAGTTTTCTTTAACGCAATTGAAAACAGAGAGAAGTAGATTATATGACGGTTGAGCTTACGCAGTGTTTGAATGAAACCTTTTGTGTCGCGGATAGAGAGAAGTAAGTTCTACAGACAAAGTCAGAAGTCTTTCTACCAGCGATACTTTCGAAGTTCTCCACCTAAATTAGTGCACCAAACAATTTGAGAAATAAATAGTGGCGCCACAAAACTATGGAAACTTCGGCCGCTTCCGAACGTAGCAAGCGTTTTCAATGACGGACATCCAGACAAGCTTATCATAACGCGACGGGTGCCACTACGCACTACCATTTGGTAGCAAATCTTCTTTAAAATAGGATTTCTAAGTCTTGTCTTAAAGTAACTATATTTGACACGAAACCGTTTGGAAAACTTTTGTTTTTTCTAAAAAAAACAAACACTTTAAAAAGAGTTCATTTTTTCAATTTTTACAAAAACAAGTACTAAAGCGCTAATTTCGGTTCCACACTATTCAGTTGGTGGAATTTCGAGTTTAGTAAAGAGAATTTCCAAGTAAATATAAAATCAAAAATTAAAAAAAAAAAAATTATTGTTATATACATATTTAAGAAATTTGACTGTCATAAGACTTTCTTATGGAGGATTAATTTTCATTAACTTTTGCAGAATTGCGCAAGGGAAAAAAAACAATGCCAATTTTCGTGTGCCTGAAAAGTTGTAAGGTACTAAAACAGATACCGAGATCATTCAATCTAAAACTTAAGATAGGGATTCTTGTGATATTGAATATTCTCCAATACCAGGCGATCTTTCGAGGGAGAAGGTCATACTTTGCTTTTCTTCAGTAGAATCACAATTCACGAGAATTTGTCAATTCCTCCGAGAGTAATTACGCACTGCCATAACAAACGCTTTCTAACTTAGTCATTGAGAATCGGCATAAGATTGTTGGCCCTGGGAATACGTTAGGCCCTGAGAATTTCATAGTTTTGTTGCACCATCCTATTTATTTAATTTATTTATAGTTCATTGGTGGTATAAGACAAGTTATGGATTTGCAATGTGTTGCTCCGCGAGTCTTCTTAAAATTCCACAATAAAATCCTCTCAATGTGATTGGCTTGATTTTATTTTCTGTAAATTGTTTCACATAATTTTTACATATATATATATATAAGTATTTTGATCAGACTTACATCGGTTTCTTTCGAATACTCGCTAATAACGAAATCCTTATATATATAAAATTTCGCTGTCACAATGTTAGTTACCGTACTCCTCCGAAACGGCTTGACCGATTTTTACCAAATTTTATATGCATATTCAGTAGGTCTGAGAATCGGCTACTAATTATTTTTCATACCCCTAAGTGATAAGGGCCATCTACCCTTAACAGTTTTTCTTTAATTTACACTGTGACACGAGAATTTAATATATTAGATTTTTCAGTCTCAGTGTAAATGTCATATTTATCAATTTAATTTGTTTAAAATAAATTCTGAAATCACATTTTTTGCTCAGAGAATTCTTTGCGATAACAGTGTAAGTTTGCTTCTTTATTTTTATTTAGTTCGAATTATGTTTTATTAATTTAGTGGTTTAAATTTATTAACTATTTCCAATAACTTTACCAGATAAGCTGCTGGACTTAGTACTGATTGGCAACTTTCACTCTGATTACAATCGGTATTAAAAATTTTTGGTTAATATGTACATGTTTTCCCCTATGAATTTTTCCCTTTCGGGGATAGGAAAGGGAACCGGAACGGGAACGAAAACTCGAAAAATTCTGAGCCGATATTAAAAATTAATTTGATATTAGGATGTTAAATTATCCTTTACATAGACTCTTTTTCATGAGCATATTCCCACGGAAACTAGAAACTTTCCGGCTATTTTCAGCTTAGTCCAGCGGGTGTTCCTGACAATTTTTTAAATAACTTAAATCCGAGCAACGCCGGGTGGGTCAGCTAGTAAGTTTATAATTCTCAAACTTTAAACTCTAAATAAATCTTTAAATCTTAAAGGAAAAATCAAAATTACAATTCTTATAAAGAAAAAGTAATTGTTCATCCAACCTACTTGTATCTTCGCGCGTGGTGACAGAGAAAATGAAAATGAGGGAAAGAAAATGGACGAAACTCAGCTTCCTTAAAAATCGGCTCCTAGTTGCTTTAGAGCGGTACCAGCACCCTCTCCTTAGCATTGAGCTTATTCCGTGGTGAGTGGTGAAGAGTGACTTAAGGCTCAACCACACAATGAGATAACAATCGAGCATAGTACATCGCTGTAAGAGAGTCTATTAGTTTATTAGTTTGTCTGTCCGTATAGAAACCTACTGCATATATGGCTTGAACGATTCTCTCCATACCTGGTGCCTAAGATTTTTCTATTAGCTATACTATTAACTATTATTTTGGAATCGGACTTCCGTGTTACATTATATAACCATTGCCATAAAGCCTATTTCCCTTTTCTAACGTTTTTGATAAGACTTTATATGGCTGGTTCGGAATTGTTTATCTCTCTTACGGTAGGAATAACTATTTTATGAACAGTCTACGTTTTCTTGCATCGTTTTTTTAATGCGGCTTTGTCGTTGGAGGCTTCGAAAACTTAATATTTAAGACTCGGACATGGCATGGGATTCATGTCAATCAAACTAGAGACCGTTCAATTGAACGGACTGGAAAAGAACGCTACTACCATGTCGAGGTTAAAGATTCTTACAAAAAAAGTAATGAGCCCAAATAAAAAAGAAAGAACAGGAAAACTGACATGAAGTTCCAAAGGGAACAAACTATAATCGATTATCTAAGCTGTTTATACTTTATTATCACTTTAAAGTGAACTATGTGCTTACTTGAAAAAATCAAAAGCAAAAGGCGAAAAGTGAGAAATCGAGAACTGGTCGAAAGATTTTGGTAAAATAAAAATATACTCTGGAATGCCTTAATCGTTGAAGCAAAATGGCTTCAAGTATTGCGTAAGTCTGTTCTATTTACGGCGACTAAATTGCAAATGTTTGAATGTTTGAACCAGAATTTTTTTAGCAGAAACAACTCGAAGGCAACCGGACAAGGTAAACCAAAATTCAACCTAACAAACTGTGAAAAACTTTTGCCAGTTTGGTCATTTATTACTAAATCTGGTCATTTTTTTTTTTTTTTTTTTTTTTTTTCATTTGGTCACATAGTCATTTCTGATCCCATTTGGTATTTTTTTCAATGAAACGAAATAAAAAAAAACACTTCAGTTTAGGGTCTCTAAAATGATGCATTAAGCAGCTTTCTTAAGTATAAATGTAAAAAGTGTATTAATAAGGTCGTTTGTTCAAGCCCAGGGATTGCTCTGAGTTTGCCATAATACATTCTTTTGAAAAACGTTAAAACTTACCCTGAATACCAACCTGGATGTTATTTAAGTTCTGGTTTTGCCATCAACTCGCAGTGAAGTAGAACAAGGGTTTTGCTGTAGAAATTTCAGGTAATAAACAGTTATGTGTGGTCACTTCGTGATTGAATCTTTTTAACCTGTTCGGGACTCAATTGAGGTGATAAAGAAACAGAATTTTTGCATTTTGGAATGAGGGAAAACCTAGGGCTTTTAGATATAAGCAATCAATAAAAAAGAACTCAGATTCTGGTAGTGTTTCCACGTTTGCTGGTAATATGAGTATCACCCGTCTTGAAATAACCCAAAAGCTAGATTTTTTTGGGAGCTGGATATGACACTGTACAGCTCTCTCGTGTGCTGTAAGAATTTGTTGAAGTGGGTTATTTTCAGACGTTCGAATAGACAAAACAAGTGATGCGACATTAAGGAGGCGTATTCCTCTATAATTGGTGCAATTACAAGGTTGTCTATTCAATGAACATGCATCTTTCCTACTTAATCATGCAGCTGGTGCTTTCTCCTTACATACCCAATCTCTAGCTGCTTTGAAATTGGCACTCTGATCGTAGTCTAAGTTGAGTCTGCAAAAATAAGTTTTCCAAGTCCACAGAAGTGACAACCGATCTATCACTATGTTTTGTTGATGGTCATGACTTTCCACCCTGGCATGGTTTTTTTTTAAACTTTTGGTACAAAATCTGAAGCTATTATCTGTCATTTCATTTCTATATTTAATCAAACAAGCTCATGCTGCTTTTTCTTTTGCGAACTTGGTGCTCTTCTCTCACTTCCTCTTTCTTTATCAGAATCAACCACTATTTTGGTCATGCTCAGCTATGTTTGGTCATTTTTATTTCCATTTTTGAACACATATTTTCTTGTAAGTTGTAGGGAACTATCTTGTTTTTACCAAACGAAAAAATAAGTTTGTTTGTTTTTGCACAAGTTAAAAGAAATAAATATCTTCCTTAACCATAAAAAAACCCACACCCCTTAACACTGGCACTGACCTATAGCCGGTTGGAAAAATAACATAGAATTTTTTTTTCATGCATTTTTGCATTGCGAAGGTTAAAACAGATTAGAAAAACAACGATACCGCAGTGGAATGGCTAGAAAGGGAATTCTGCAGTGCAGTGATCTTCTTTATCGTACATACATATAGTATAGAGGGTAAATTTTTTTTTTTTTTTTTTTTGGTTACTTCAAGAGTTTAAGCGAATGACAAAAATTTGCGCTCGATAAGAATTAGTTGACGCAGATCTCGCAAATGAAAAGTAATAAAACTTAAGCGTCCCACAAAAATATAAAATTAATCCGTGGCTTTGTAGTGAAACATAGACGTACAGTCAAGTTTCGTTTTAAAAATGGATTTTTTTTTATAAGTTTTCTTTTTTTTTAGAAAGAATTTTGAAGTGCATTTTCTTAAACTAAATTAAATAAAAATCGATTAGCTAGAAGTTCCTTAAGCCGTTCCATCGAGTTTGATAAAATTCTAATTAATTTTAAATGATTAAAAGCTAGAAGGTGTATAAATACATAATTTCAAAATTATACCATTCTCGTTATATCAGTGGGATAAAATAAATCAACCCTTAAAAAAAGGGGAACTATTGAACCAAATAACGAGACAAGTTTGAAAACCTTAATAAAATACAATAAATAAAAAAAAAAAAAAAAGAGAGCCACACCGGCTCTTTGAATCATGAAAAAGGCTGAAATTCCACTAAAGGAAAGAGTCTGATTCTTCATTTTGTTTTATCTCGGTTTCTTATGCATCTCGTTGTTTTCGCGGTACTTATCTTTATCAGATAATTGCGAGAGAAAGGGCGAGAGATTCGGATACACAAAGCGTCAACGTCCAAGGACACGCAGGTGGAATCGGCTCACTCTAAGCTGAAGTCAAGGTTAACATCAAACACATAAAATCAATCAAACAACAAGTACACACGAAACAAACATGAAAAAAAAAAACAGAGAAATTAAAACAACAACAATTAGCAACAAAATATCATGTTAGACATACATGATCGGTCAAACCATTCGATCACACCACCCTACAATTCCGAAGAAAACTCTCCTCTCCACAACCATATTTTGTCCTGTTCTGAAATTTGCTTCTTAACTTCTTTTTTCTAAACTATATTTACTCCGATTCTAATCCATATCCAGTCCTTAAGATATATCCTTTGATTTTATAATAATTGAATTAAAAATTTTGAATTTTTGTAAGTTACCATCTACGAATAATTAAAAAGTACATATGTATATGATCACCAAATTTAATTTGTTTTTATGGAAATCGTCGTCTGGTCCATAAACCTAAACCTAATTGAAATCGTTGTTGCATTGTTGAAATTTAAGCCATTGTTTGGGTTTGAAATAATAGATTTCGAATGAATTTATTTTTTTAAGGAAAGATGAACATTTCTTTTTATAAAGTGACATTTTGCTTTTTATTGAATTAGAATAATGAGTTATTAAAAAAATTCAATTAGGATGTGAGATAGGAAGCTTGGTTGAGTAAGACCTTCAACAGGATGTTTTAAAACAAAATATATTTGTTTCGTCTTAGGGGTCAGGGCGGTATAATGAGCGTTCGCAATGACCAAGGTGCATCGAGATAAGAATTTTCTCTTTCCTTAGATGCAAGGGGAGGGTATAGCTCAGATATCACGATCACCTATGTTCACAAGTATGAAAATCTATTTTTAGGGCTATTAAAATTCGGGTTTCACATCTCTACAATATTTAATTTTTTCGAATTCCATCTTCGAATTTATAGGCCTGAAATAAAAACGTAGCACCGTCCATTTTTCAGTAGCAAGATCCCACCCCTCTCCGGCGAGCTAGGATGTGCGTGGACTAGCAGGCCTACCCGTTACTTAGAAAGTGGACAACTCTTTCGTAGCTCAACTTTGATGATCTGAAAGACCTGTAGCAGTTCGATTCAAAGGAGTTTGAGAATGAAAGAGCTTTTACACTGGAGTAGAATTGTCAACAAAACTGTGTGTGTGGTTAATCCATTATTACATAATTGGTTTTCTTTTGAAATCTGACCGATTTAATTCTGTATGAAGGTTTGTATAAGGAATTTCACAGACAGTTCACTCTGACGTATACTTGTTATTTAAACACAGATATAGAAAGAATTATTGAATTAATTTAAATAAGAAAGTTCGTTACAAAGTGGAAACCGTCCTGAGAAGCAAACATTCGATAAATGGCAAGAAACGAAAGCAGAACCATGAATTCGTCGATGTTATTATGTATATTATAGCAGTTTAAATTTTTTTCACTGTTTTTTTTTTTTGTAATGATTTAAAGTAAAAAAATAATTGGAATTACACTAAAAAAGATTCAAAAAATATTCCTGAAACTATTAGAGAATAGAGTGAACTTTTTACATAAATCTCGCAATTAGTTGTTATAAAAAACAGAAAAAAGTGGTGCATATGTAGCTACTCTTCATTCAAATTTGGAATAGTGGAAAAAATTGAATTTGACATAACAATTATCACCAATTCTAATAAAAAAAACCTAATCACATCCTAGTTATTCGACATATGCGACAATCATTTTAAACTGCATAATTGTAAATGAGATTTATGTTATTAGGTAGGATCATACATCACTCCCTCTATTCTAAAATATTTGGTACACAAGTTCACTCTTCCTTTCAAAGTAAAATCCATAAATAAATTTTCAAGCACATAAAATGAGTTAGGTAAAATGAATCACTTCTCTCAAATCGATATGAGCCATATATAAAATAATTTAGACTGCAATCTCATTTCATCTCCGTTCCATAATTTGCAATTTATTCCAATAAAAAAATTTCATCGCATTGGCATTTAATTTCCAGCAAATGTGACACACAAATCTATACCTACCCACTGCATCTGTGACGAACTCTTGGTTCATTGCCAGTTTCCTCATTCTTTAAGACAATTTCAAATTATTTCAAAAGTTCAGCCGAAAGGTTTAGTTTCTTTAATCAACAATTTAGTTTAAACAAAAATAAGAACCAAAGGAAATCATTGTTAAAAGCACTGCCAAGTCGAAACAGTCAAAACTCAGCCAAGGCCATCAGCAACAGTAAGTACATTCACCTCGAGGGACTATTACTTCGCGGTGTTTACAAAGCTTCTCGCGTTCTCGGTTATGCAAAAGAAAACTTCCATTAAGAAAAACAAAAATCCATTTCGATTTCATATTTATAAAGCAGCCTCAAAATAAATTTTCCAAAAAAAACATGGTCTACCTACTCATACACTGACTGCACTCATTCTCTATGTGCAATGTGCACTGGCATACTTACTTATTATAAGCACAGCACACACATACTTATGTGCACTATGTGGAGCTCGATAAACAAACAAAAAACAATCTATAATATGGCTTTGACCTTTTCCTTCACTATCTTGCGGCACTGAATGCAGGCTCTCGTTGCCCGCAATGTGCAATCATAAATTTTCCCCCAATTTTGCTATGTTGTCCTTTTCTTTTGTTTTTTTTCTTTTTTTTATTTATTTATTCTCATTCTCATTTCGGCCATTTCTTTGGCTCATTTATATTTGTCTCTTTCCGTTTGATTTTCTTAGTCACTTTACCGTTTCTCCACACACATGCTCTTGGATTTTCTGAGCTAGGCTATCCTTTTAGTTTCATTTTTGGTTTCTTCTTTTTTTCCAAGCTCCTATTGCTCAAGGATGTGTAACGACGAGTTGCTGCAGTTTGTGGAATACATCTCCACGGGACTGCCAAAAAATACCCTTTTCTTTTCTATAAATCTTCTTATGTATAAACTTTATGATAAAGTACCTATTTCTCGAAATGTTCTCTTATTTGAGATTGTTCGTTCTCTTATCTTGGGTGATTTAAGTCATAAGTTTCTAGTCTTTCTTTTGCGCGTACATACCTACATACAACATTTTCTTAAAGTGGTTTGGCATAATTTTTCCATCGATGACGTAAATGGTGACACAATAACCTCGAAACAAGGAAGCACAAAGAGAATACACAGTGTAGATACAGCAGCACAACTAATGTGTGATTTACTTTAGGGTGGTTGGGGCTAAAAGCTCATTGGTTTTTTACCATCCATGACTGCACAGAAAAGTTCTTTCACCAACCAGAACTATTTGGACTCTCTTACTTTATGCTTTGACTTTGTAGCTTTGGTGTTTCTGAGCATGTGCGACAATTAATTATTAAGAGGAAATTAACTGCAGCCAAGAGACAAATTTTTGAGTACCAGTTTCATTGTGCTGTCATGGACATTGGTAAAATAGTGCAACTTGTAACAGATTCTTTTGACAGATTGGATACAATCTTGATGAAGGAAATACGGCAATTACAGTGGCCTTAAGAAATTATGCTTATGTTTTGAGAACTACTTTGCTCTATACTTCTCCAACTTAATTTTTGAGTCATTCCAGCGAAACCGACACCGTACGCTTAAAAAATAATTAATTAAATTTATAATTATGTAAATCCATATCTAGAGAAAAGAACATTATACACTCTTATGAAATGATTTGAAGTACCTAGATACAAAAAAAAATTATACACTTTTATGGCCAAATATTACTCGTCCGACCCGTCACAAGTATTGAGAAACATATTATTATTTTGTTCTCCGAGATATTTGCGTAAATTATACTAATATTTAGTCTGTACAATATTAGGAACCATATAAAATTAGGTTCCTTAACAAAAGTTTCTTAGTTTCTTTCCTATTGCGAATAGTGTAAGCCAACTCGCAAAGGAGAGGTAATTTGATGTCCCACCCGTCACAATTTTTATACCATCAATTTCTCATAATAATAATAATAATTTCATACCTTTTTCGATGGTACAGTATGGAATGACTATTCAAGTATGTGAAAATGTCATATTTAGTACGTAAATCGTCGTTTGACAGAAATGAAGCAAACTGTAGGCAAAAAATGAGTATAAATGTCCCACCCGTCACAATGGAATGACCCTTTTATAGATTTTCCTATTACTTTCGTCATCATAGTGAATTGATTCAAAACAAAATTAGAAAGAATTGGTCGGCGAGTCACAATATCAATAAAGACAATTTGTTTAAAAGACAAAAAAATTAAACATAAAATAAACTTGAATACAATGAGATTATGCTCAACAGCGAAGGCATGCCTCACAGCCACAACATTGTTATGTAAGTGTCTGGCCATGTTTTTTGAAAGACTTCAAAACAATAAGAACAAAATTAAAATTCTTATGTATAAAAAGCGTGTGGTACGCACTCTTCTCATTTTCATGCTGATTTCAGAAGCTCTCGACTTTTTTTTATTTTTGTGTATGAGTATGATGCGTGTTTAATTAATTCAGATATTTGCTAAAGAAGTGAGTATGGTTTAGGAAGTGAGAGTGGCTAAGGAAGTGACCAAAAGTTCCTCTGACCTCTAAACGGTGAACCAAAAGAACTATAAGCACACTAATAACGTAAAGCACACTAATAACGTAAACTATGGTTGTTTAACAGCAACTCTAACATACTTGAGCTTTGAATTGATTCTTCGTGTTCATTTGATGGCAAAACCATAATTTGTAACGAAGAAATAAGGAAAAGCGCGAAATTGAGTAATGCTATGATACGAATCAGATTCCAAGGTTTTAACAAAAGGTAAAAACATCATGCAAGGGTGGAAAGACTAAGGCCTGTGAAATAGAGCAGGGAAAAATAGGTATAGTAATAGAAATCCAGTCGCTACTAACTTCTTAATGGCGACGACAACACTAATTCCGCTATCAGGCACAATGCCCAATTCAACTTGATCAAAAATGCCACCCTCCTGGCCTAGAAGATGTTGAGCTTGGCAAACTTAAACTAAATAAGACTGCATGTGCATATGGCCTTTGGTGCCGAACTTTTCAAAGCAGCTGGAGATCAGTTGGAAAGGAACATGCACTAGCTGATCTGCATGATATGGTCGAAAGAAAGTATACCTACCCGGTGAATTGAACCTCAGTAACGTATGCCCGATCCTTAAAATGGGAGAAGCTTACAATGTCAGAAACTCAATGTCACTAATGTGATAGTTCCTTATCAATGTGGTTTTAGATCAGAGAAGTCCACAACAGACCAAATTTTCACATTACGGCCTATCTTGGAAAACAAAAACCGAGAATATAATATCAATCGTGGTGTCATAGGGGCTTTTGCGATGAGGTTAGAAGAAGTATATGTTGTCATCGACGAATTGGACAAAACATCACAATAGCTTCGCGGTAGTATACTGGGTGCGACAAAAGTATGGAAACCCCTGGGGCAGAATATGCGTTAAAAAAAAAATCAAAGACCCTATATCCGACGTATTTTTCGACGAGGAATCCGATGGTGACCTTGAATTTGACCTTGGACGTAACCTTGAAGCCTCAGCGACCCAAAAATCAATTTTTTATTGCAGATTTGGACAGAGCGTAAAATTTTACGAAAAAACATGTATTTTATTTTATTTTGCGCTCTTTCCAAATCTGAAAAAAAAAAATTGGGGTTTCCATTTGAAAAATTGATTTTTGGGTCGCTGGGGCTTCAAGGTTACGTCCAAGGTCAAATTCAAGGTCACCATCGGATTCCTCGTCGAAAAATACGTCGGATATAGGGTCTTTAATTTTTTTTTAACGCATATTCTGCCATATTTCTACATGTAACGGGTGATTTTTTTGCTGGTTTGGTTTTGGCAACACTGGTTTTGACAGCTGACGTGTGTTTAGTACCTTGTGTCACTGTCAAACAGCTTCAGTTTGGTTTGCAATTTAACCATGGATCGTCTTACAAATGAACAACGCTTACAAATTATTGAATTTTACTATCAAAATTCGTGCTCGGTTCGAAATGTTCATCGCATCATGTTTATCGAAAAATTGTGTTCAGCGATGAGGCTCATTTTTGCCATATTTCTTCAAAGATGATGCGAATCGCAGCGTTACTGTCAATGGTGAACGCTACCGAGCGATGATAACAAACTTTTTTTTGCCCGAAATGGAAGTTCTTGACTTGCATGATATGTGGTTTCAACAAGACGGTGCCACATGCCACACAGCACGCGAAACAATGGCGCAATTGCGAGGCGAGTTTGGTGAACAGTTAATTTCACGTTTCGGGCCGGTCAATTGGCCGCCTAGATCGTGCGATTTGACACCATTAGACTATTTTTTGTGGGGGTATGTCAAGGCTAATGTCTATAGGGACAAGCCCGCTTCGATTGACGCACTAGAAACCAACATCCATGCATTCATTCGTGAGATACCGGCATGCATTCATTCGTGAGATACCGGCCGATATGTGTGAAAGAGTATGCCAAAATTGGACTCAGCGGATGGGCTACCTGAGACGCAGCCGCGGTCAACATTTGCATGAAATTATCTTTAAACATTAAATTGCAAGGTTCAAACTATCGATTCAAATAAATATTTCATTCATTTTTTCGAATTTTTTGTGTTTTTAAAAAAAAAAAAGTTCTAAGCCTCTTAAAAAATCACCCGTTACCTACCTACTTCTTATAGTTACACAACCAATTATCACAAGCAAAAAAAGTAATTTTATGCAGTAAATGCTCGAGTGAGCCCACCAGAGACAGAAAAAAAATCCCGAAGATGTGGCAAATAATCAAACTTTGCTATGGATTCAAAGGACCTTAGCGTATTTATATGCCAAAAAGAAATCGAATAGAATCGTAAAAACAATGAGAAACAAAATAAGAAGATATCGTTCACTTTTCTAATGTTATCGACTTTTCCTCAACACACAAAAGAAAACGTTTCATTGCTCTTCTAAAACCAAAACACAGAACCAGAAATCAATTGAAGTCAAATCAAACCAAACCGTAATTAATTTCAAGGATGTAGCAATTAGTGATATCTCACAAAGCTTGCTGTAAAATCATATCAATCCAACCAATCCAAAGGGGCTACTTTAATCAAATAAATTTGTAGTACCTAACCCAGCCCAACAGATAATTCCAAGGTTTTTTGAAACGAAGTTTCTTATCGCGCGTAATGAAAGGAGGCTAGCTGGAAAAAATTCTTACGAAAAATTGTCACGACATAAAACGTCATAAAAAATTCTTACGAAAAATTGTCACGACATAAAACGACATAAAAAATTCATACGAAAAGTTGTCACGTTTGTTATAGTAAGCTATTGTAAGCTTTGCGGCGTCGCATGTTTCTGGGGAAGGGGAAGGGGAAGGGGAAGGGGAAGGGGAAGGGGAAGGGGAAGGGGAAGGGGAAGGGGAAGGGGAAGGGGAAGGGGAAGGGGAAGGGGAAGGGGAAGGGGAAGGGGAAGGGGAAGGGGAAGGGGAAGGGGAAGGGGAAGGGGAAGGGGAAGGGGAAGGGGAAGGGGAAGGGGAAGGGGAAGGGGAAGGGGAAGGGGAAGGGGAAGGGGAAGGGGAAGGGGAAGGGGAAGGGGAAGGGGAAGGGGAAGGGGAAGGGGAAGGGGAAGGGGAAGGGGAAGGGGAAGGGGAAGGGGAAGGGGAAGGGGAAGGGGAAGGGGAAGGGGAAGGGGAAGGGGAAGGGGAAGGGGAAGGGGAAGGGGAAGGGGAAGGGGAAGGGGAAGGGGAAGGGGAAGGGGAAGGGGAAGGGGAAGGGGAAGGGGAAGGGGAAGGAATACTAATACAAATACTAATACTTATACTGTGCGTTATGAAAGGGGGCTAGATGGAAAAAATTCTTACGAAAAATTGTCACGACATAAAACGACATAAAAAATTCATACGAAAAGTTGTCACGTTTGTTATAGTAAGCTATTGTGTCGCATGTTTCTGGGGAAGGGGAAGGGGAAGGGGAAGGGGAAGGGGAAGGGGAAGGGGAAGGGGAAGGGGAAGGGGAAGGGGAAGGGGAAGGGGAAGGGGAAGGGGAAGGGGAAGGGGAAGGGGAAGGGGAAGGGGAAGGGGAAGGGGAAGGGGAAGGGGAAGGGGAAGGGGAAGGGGAAGGGGAAGGGGAAGGGGAAGGGGAAGGGGAAGGGGAAGGGGAAGGGGAAGGGGAAGGGGAAGGGGAAGGGGAAGGGGAAGGGGAAGGGGAAGGGGAAGGGGAAGGAATACTAATACAAATACTAAAACTTATACTGTGCGTTATGAAAGGGGGCTAGATGGAAAAAATTCTTACGAAAAATTGTCACGACATAAAACGACATAAAAAATTCATACGAAAAGTTGTCACGTTTGTTATAGTAAGCTATTGTAAGCTTTGCGGCGTCGCATGTTTCTGGGGAAGGGGAAGGGGAAGGGGAAGGGGAAGGGGAAGGGGAAGGGGAAGGGGAAGGGGAAGGGGAAGGGGAAGGGGAAGGGGAAGGGGAAGGGGAAGGGGAAGGGGAAGGGGAAGGGGAAGGGGAAGGGGAAGGGGAAGGGGAAGGGGAAGGGGAAGGGGAAGGGGAAGGGGAAGGGGAAGGGGAAGGGGAAGGGGAAGGGGAAGGGGAAGGGGAAGGGGAAGGGGAAGGGGAAGGGGAAGGGGAAGGGGAAGGGGAAGGGGAAGGGGAAGGGGAAGGGGAAGGGGAAGGGGAAGGGGAAGGGGAAGGGGAAGGGGAAGGGGAAGGGGAAGGGGAAGGGGAAGGGGAAGGGGAAGGGGAAGGGGAAAGGAAGGGGAAGAGGATACAACCAATCTTTTAACACCAAATATGTCGGTCATAATGAACAATATGCAGAACTTGCACGTAAGACGTACAAGTGTTGCAGATTTATATGCAGCAGAGTGTGTAATGGAAAACGGTGTTACCTTAATCATGGCAGTCATATATGTCTCACCAAATAACAAATTAATAGATATTCAGGAGTTCATTCATCGAGCACTGCTAGAGTATTCTAAAGATGTATCTCGAACGCTTAGCAGATACAACAAAAATTTAGATAAAGTGCCACTCATTTTAGCCGGTGATTTTAACATCAACTTTAGTAATGAAAAATCAAAACCATTGCTACAGTTTCTAGAGGAAGAATTTAATTTAAGAATTAAAAATAATCCAGCAGAATCAACAACAAAATATAATACTACCATTGATGCAGTTTTTTCAAGACATTTAAACAAAATAGAATCCCAAACATATGTTTCCTACTTCAGTTACCACAAGCCAATTATTACGAAAATCGAGCCTACTGATTAAGTTTATATAACATTATATTTGTTAATAATAAAAAAATATTATTATAACTTAAAAAAAATTAAATTTTATTACAATTCTTTCACTAATTAATCGAAAGGAACTTCGTTTCATCCGGGTGTCCCTTGACACCTCTCAACATTTTTTTTTTCTTCATAAACCGATAAACCCTCTTTTCAGTCTATTTGTTTTCATTACTGACTGCAAATAATTCACATTCAAAGAAAATGATACAAAAAAAACGTCTCCAACATATAACCAGAGCCAGAGCGTATAAGTGTACTTATTTTTCGAATAAAAATAAGAGAGAAAACACATATCTCCAGTTAAGCAGACCCGCTCCCCTTAGCCTTTATTCACGAATAACGATTCACGAACGAAATGTAGGTGAAGCGCCAGCCTAGGCACCAAAGTGTAACGTGCGATGATATTTTCGTGTCGTCCTGAGTCAGAATATCCTATAAAAGACATTTACAGAAAAAAAAAAACTCAAATAGCATCACATCCATCACACACCTTTTATATGAGCAAAGTAGGCAGTAGGGCAAGTGAAAAGTTATAGAGGGCCAACGAACAAACATCAAAGGCAAACAAGACGCCAAAGAGAAAATCTCTCAAAGTTTATTGTGTGGCAACGAGTTTCCTCTGTGTCGACGACCATGAAAACGCATGCTGTATGTCGCAATGCGCAATGACGTCACATAGAAAAGTTCACCCGCCGCCGCCGGCTGCCGCACAGAAAAAATAAGTTCATCGGCGGTGAAAGTTATGTCAATTGACCCAGTATACCAGAAATGAAAGTAGATTTTCAAATATGAAAACTTTAAGGGTAGACTTGTGTCGCCCTCTGTAATTGAAACAAATCATTTTGGGGTTTGTGTCCAAAATAGTATCAAAAGCCCCACAAAACTTGAAAGTTCATTTGACGAAACTTTTTTTAAAAAGCTTCCACTCCGAAAGCTTTCCTTTTAATCATGGTCAGTGTTACCGCGGGGACACTATAGTGCCAAAAGGGACTCATTTTTTTTATCTTGGCTCGGGGACTCACAAAATTTAGATTTGGCTCATTTTTTTACGAATCCAAGTTACCTCTATACAAATCATTCATCTTTACTCTGAAGTCAACGTTAATTAATATTTTCAAAAGCTTTGTTAAATTTTGTAGACAAAACTAATTTTGAGAAGAATGCATAGTGTAAACGTAGCTTTTATTTCACTCCTGAACACCTGAACGCTGTGTCAGCATTCAAACATTTTCTTTGATTCACTCATAGGGGCGCTTTGTTTGAGTGAAAGCAAAAACAATATTTTCTTTGTCAATTGTCTTTGTCATCTTTTTTATATTTTTCTTATATTCTTGCTTACATCCGTGTGCTGTATTTAATTTTGATTTTTGACCCGCACACATTCAGTATATTAATTATTTGTATCTATTATTAAAATGAACTTAAAAACTAAAACAAGAGACTCAAATAAAAAAAAAATTTTTAAGATGTTTATTGTGATATTTTTGTAAGCACAATGTGAATTGTATTTTTTGTTTTTTTTCTTATGAATTTAATTTATTTTATTTTTATTATTTATGTCTACTTACTATATATGTAAATATATAGGTTTTTTGTATTATTAAAATGAACTTAAAAAAAAACAGAAGGGACTCATTTTTTTTCAAAAGGACTCATTTTTTCAGCCACTGGGACTCGTCAAAATTTGAGCCCGCGGTAACACTGATCATGGTTGATAAGCGATATGAAAAAAGCACAAGAACGAGAGCAAGAAGAATGAGTGGAAGTTAAGAGCGGAGTGTTGAGTGATGACTGTTGAGTTTAAAACAATGACGAGAAAGTAAATTTTTGCTGGGTTATCGGTATCTTGAACACTTGAACTACCACACCACTCACTAGTCTCCTGACAGACTTTCTCAAAGCTTTAACTGTAATCCCTTTACAAAAGGCAATCTTCATTGTTTTTCCTTCGCATATCCCTTTAAAGCCAGTTAGCTTCATTGGGATAAAAATGAATTTTCCCTCTCTTGCCTTTGAAGTTAACCCATTAAAGCCGTTTTTGTAGAAAAATAAGAGTTGCGCTCTGAGGACCAAAACGACGATATAGACATGATTATTTTCTTTTGCGTTTCTCGAATCGAAACAGGTCGGTATCTACCTACATAAAAATTGGACTTTGTAATTTTGTATCATTATTGTCGAGGTAATAAAATGCCATCGCTAGACAATGAATAGCTTCGATTTGATTTGATTTTCACGTCTCACCTTTAAATTATCTAAATCAGATTTGTGAATTTTGAACAAGCAGATAAAGTCTTGGGAGCTAATGGGGTAGTTTCAAGGAAGTGTAGGTACATGTACGTACATTATCTACCTTTTTTAAAGCTATAAGGAATACTGAACGAGAAAAATACGAAATACACTGCATATTTCTAAATCTGTACGTTTCTTTGTTAGTTCATTATCGTGTGTTGGGATGTTGTACATCTACTGACAAACATGCACCTAAGTATATTCGAATAAAGATGTCGGAAATATGTTTGGAATTCAATAACCTGACCGAAAAAAAGAAGGGACTTTTTGGTTAGGATTTTTCGTAGGCTTTGTCGTTTCTTGCGATTACGGTTGTATTTTGTAAGAAAATGAACTTCAAATCGTCTATGGTTGAAAATAGTTCGTTAAAAAGTGTGCGATCGTAGATGACGCTCGGCATATTGAAATTCAGTAAGACTGTTTGACTTTTTTTTTTTTGAGGAATTGAAAATTGACAAAGGTAAATAAGCTGGTGACCGAAATCAGATTTATGATAAACGTAGCCCTTCGCGATGGATTAGCTATTCCTCCAACAGTAATAAAATGCCACGAAATACATTTCCTCACTAAGCCCTTCGGTTGCGCTTTAATCATATGACACCTGGTGTGTCTCTCCATCAATCCTCTTAAAACCGAGGTTGTCCTCTTCACGAGACGTAGATAAATGACTGGCCTGACCCAACTTACGCTTAAAGGAGTCAACATTCCCTTTTCAAATGAAATCAAACATCTTGGAGTGATCCTGGATAACAAGCTTCTCTGGTCTAAACATGTCGAGTCTTAAACTACTAAAGCACTGTGAGTCTTCTGGCAATGTAAAAGAGCCTTTGGCAAGACATGGCAACTTTCATCGAAAAGGGTCCTTTGGATCTAAACGGCTATGATAAGACCAATCATCTCCTATGCGTCAGTTGCTTGGTGGAATAAGCTCTCGCGTAAATACGTTATTGCCTCGTTTGCCAAACTTCAAAGAACAGTTTGTCTTGGTGTTACTGGGGCCTTCCCTAGCACACCGAGAGCTGCTCTCGAAGCACTTCTGAATCTTCCTCCCCTTGATACCAACGTCATGAGGTACTCTCAAGACCATTTCTCGTTTAAAGCAATGTGGTCTCTGGCACAATTCTGGCACTGGAGCTTTGAGGAGCTCGCAAGCAGCGAGCTAATGAATATGCCGTCTGACACGATGATTCCAAGGCTCAAACTGCGTCAAAATTACTCAGTCAACTTTCCTTCGGTTCAGGACTGGTTCACTACAGAATCTGAGCCTGGAAAGAACTGATATCGTATTTTCACAGATGGCTCCAAAACCGACGAGGGTTCTGGTGCTGGTGCCTTTGTTGAGAACGACGACATACGACTGCACTCATCTTTGGGATCATACGCATCAGTTTTCCAAGCGGAGGCTTATGCTATCCTAATGGCCTTGAGCCACGTTACGAACAATGGATGGACGGGGAGAAAGATCTTTATTTGCAGCGACAGCCAATCTGTTATTAAGGCCCTTCTCAACCCTCTAACCACTTCGAATTGATCCAGGAATACAAGAGCTCTCTGAATGCGGTCGGAAGATTATATTCCTTGATTCTCATTTGGGTTCCGGGCCATCACGGCATAACTGGAAATGAGATCGCCGATGAACTCGCTAGGCAGGGATCTCAGACAGCTTTCTCTGGACCTGAACCGTCACTAGGTCTACCAGCGTCCTCAGTGAGTGCTTCAATCAACGATTCGATCTATCAAGAGCACAATCGTAAATGGCATGCCGCATGCCTCAATTGGATGCAGACAAACCAAGCCTATGCTCCCCAACATTAGTAAGAAGATTGTGGCATTTTTGCTAACTCGTAGCAGAAAAACAGAAAAAGAAAGCTTATTGGCGTTGCCAGCGGACACTTCTCTTTTGCCAAGCATTTAAATCTGTTAGGCTTAAGTGATACCACACTCTGTGAATCTTGTGGAGATGATGAGGACAACGCAGAGCACTTCCTTTATGAATGTCCTGCTTTTTCTCGCATGAGGTTACAGATACTCAGCGCAGACATGGTGATAGCTGGTAATTTAAGCTCCTTATCATGGCAGCGTCTTTTGGCTTTTCTCTGAACATCTAGAAAGCTATACTGGTAGTACAATGACCGGTATTTAGGTCTGAATGCTCCAGCTGGTATTTTGAAAACCTCCAACAGAAAAAAAGCCCTTCGGGACCGACAACATAGGCAGATTCCAATCTTCACAGGTCAGGTTATGTTAAAGTGGCTGTCAGCTCGGTTAAAACCCGTAAGCCTGTTAAGCCTATTGTGATGCCACAATGCAATGGATTGAATGTATCCTCATTTTAATGGAACCATTTTGAGCTTACAATGAAGCGGGAGAGACGCAGGGCATCGATGTGAGTAAGATCTCTAGAGTCATTAAAGAAACACCACCCTATAGGTGTATCCTATGTTTGTAAGCTAAAGCAAGGCATGGACAGAGAAGATGGGGAATAGTCTCTTCTTCGTCGTCATCCATACAGCTTTTGCAAGAATCGTTTGAGGCAAATCTTAGCCTTGCAGCATGTCTTCCAATAAGACAATGTCCTGTGATGACAACTACATATTATATCGTCGTTTCGTTTCGTTGCATTACACGTTTAACTGCTTCTCCATCTCAGATTAGTTTTCTTTCATGCGTCCTGCTTGCGCAAGAGTTTGTTTGTACCGATTAGTATGCCGATACTCTCCCTTATCGGTGAGTTCTGTTTCTGGCGAGTTCATCTGCTTTGCAGTTTTCTGGAATGTTTCTATGCCCCGGCACCCAGCACAGGTGAATGTTAAACTGCTCTGACATTTCCCAGAAAGAGTTAAGGTTTAGAACAAAGTTGAAGGAATTTCATGGCCGCCTGGTTGTCTGAGAAGACACATACGAGAATATCCCTTAAGGATATCATATTTTCTCTTATAGCTAAGACAGAGCTCCGCTGATTGCAATCACCTTCCCATGGAACACGCTACAATGATCTAGAAGACGAAGTGAGATGTTTAATTTTATTTCGTCTGAATAGACACCATAACCTACTCCTTCATTTACTTTTTAACCCTCCGTACAAAAATGGATGTATTCGTTTTCCAAGAATGATTGGTCCTCCCAGTCTGTTCTGGATGATATGATAGAAATTCAAGTTTAGGTGTGGTGTAGTCTGTTTTTATTTTGGGGATTCCGGATTTAATCAGAATTTCGGCATGACCAATATTATCGTTGGTCTGTTGTGAGACTTCTTGGAATAGAATAGCGGAATTTTCACAAGCAATGGTTGAAAGAAATACGACAGGTACAATACCTAATGTGAAACTTCGTGTTTGAGTTATTTTGCTTTCCTTTCTTCATTTTGTAAAAACATACCAACAGTTTTCCACTTATTCACCAAAGAATAAAATCTTTTAAAGTGATTGAATTCATCCTCATGCTGTGATTAGTTGTATAGCTTCTAAGTTAGGTTAAGTGGAAGTGGCTGTCAGCCAATGAGTACATTGCCTGACACACTTAGGCCGCAAGGGCCTAAGGTAATTTTTTTTTATTTTTTTGCGGCTGTAGAAACTTCGAAGATACTTAATTTCTCACCTAAGTGAGAAATTTTCAGAAAGTCTTGATAAGCATTCGTCTGGAATCCACACCGACAGCGAGCGTGTCAGGAATTTGATGCTGTCGAAAAGTTATAATCATTATCTTTTTTTTTTTGTATTTTCATCGAATGAAAATAAATCCATGGAGGAGCTGTGACATTATTGGCATTCATCGGGATATGAAGTATTTGAGCAATGAACGCTCGGAGCACCAAAACATCAAACTCATATAAACTTATGAGGTTTTGTTATTGAAACATAATTGTTCGATGGGGACGAACACTTGTGAGAGTTTTGCTTTTACATCGAATGATGCTCAATCCTGTATTGGGTTTATAAGAATAGATGGATAGCAGACAGTGGCAGCAATATGATTCCGTATAAGAAAAATATTACCAAGGCGAAAACTCGAAATCGACAGGGAAAAGGCAGTCTGGTGAACAGAAGTATGGGTGGATGTGAAACATGAGTGTTTTGTTGTCAGAAAGCTGTGAAAAATATATAGAAAATGGTACGGATTGGTATTTTAGAATGTTATTGGGTTGGGTAAAAATGACCATAATAAAATTGAGTATTTGAATGAGAGTAATCTTATTAAGGCTAATGGATCTCGAGAGTCTTAATGAACGCAAGACCAAAAGTATTGGTAAACAGAGTACCATCTTCGATTTGATGTTTTAACAAAATTTACTCATCGACTTGTGAACTGTGGTACCCGTAGCATAATGGTTAGCATGTCTGCTTGTTAACCGGGAGGTTCGTGGTTCGAATCTTAACAAAAGCCAAACATTTTTTTCCACGGGTATCACCTTTTGCCTGTCGCGAGGAATTGGTTAGTCCTCCGAAGTAAATTTACTGCCATGAAAAGCGCTTTCTCGATTAGCCGTTAGCAATCGGCAGAAAATTGTTAGTTCCCTCCATTCCCTCACTTGGCATAGTTGTGAGAAATGCGCTTGGCCCCGGGGCATTTAGCTCTGTTGCTGCGCCCTTTTTTTATTTATTTTTGCTTGTTGACAAGGAACAGTGTAGTGAAACAACAAGTGGGCTGTCGGGAGCCAGCCAAATGATTGTTAAGAACCGATGGCCTTAAATTCGAAAGTACGATTAGAGCGCTTGTTGTTTCTCTTAGTATTAAGATGCTTTTTAATTGTATGTTAGTGGCGAATTGGTGCACGTGGCGCAATGGTTAGCGTGTTTGCCTGTTTAGAGGGAGGTTCGAGATCTCCTCCAATAGCAAAGCGATTTCTGGATTAGCCGTTCGGAATCGGCGAAACATTGTAGGATGTAAGTCTGTTCCATTGCAATGTATGGCTGAGATAAACGCAAAAAGAATGAGGGTGTCCCACCCAATTTATTTATTTATTTAATGATTTATTTATTTTCACCCTCCTTTACAACATCTGCCACACCCATCACAGGTTGTTTTGCTTTTCTTTTCGTCTGCTCTTTGGCAAAGGTGACATCTTTCCCTTTTGTAAGATACTTCCTGGTTATACTTACTGAACTCTCCCCAAAGTACAGAGAGCATCCAATGCAGATTTTCCAATGCCAGATTGTGTTGAAGTTTGTGAACGATTATTCAGTTCGGACTCCATCAGTTCCTCCGCTAGTTCGATAAGCTCATCGCTTTTGAGCAAATTTTTGTTTCTTCTAGGTGGATTGAAGTGTCGGAAAATGATGCCAGTTGCTTCGGCTGCTACGTCCAAGTTTTAGAATACAACCATTGGCCAGCGTTTTGTTTGACTTGCACAAGAATAAACAGAGACCGTTTGGTGGAACACAGCCATTCTACCCTTACTGTGGTTATAATCGAGTATCATTGCATGTTTACTATGCTGACTGGAAGTGGTTTTCTGACAGTTATGTTGTGTCAATAGCAATTCCACTAGTTTGTTTGGTTTCGGAACATAACTCACCATCGCCATTGTTTCAGAAAATTCAAAAATTGATGAGTGTACTGGATGATACTGATTCTTGTTATTGACCTTTATAGGCTCATTCTGGTCATCAAGAACCTCCTTCGCGACAATAGGTTTTGGCACATCTCTTTTGTTTTTCCGGATCGTGCCAAGAATGGTGATCTTCTTATTCAGCAACCTCAATCCCAAGTCCACCGACGTAAACAAATTATCAATAGTGAGGTTGCGTCCCAAATTAAAATATGATGGCATCAACGACATCACCACATCATATCCACTACCAAGACCAAGTCCTGTACTTTGGTCAGAGCTATCAGTGTTGATAGAAAACTTCAGTGGATAGAACGCTGAGCTATCATTCAGCCACCTTAACTTCAAGCCATAGTTGGCAGACTTGCTTGGCGTGTTTTGGCCAAATTCAATCCTTTTTGAGGTCATAAAGTGGTTGGGTGACCTCAACAAACTGAATAATGACTATTTTTTTCTTTGGATACCGGACAAGAACAACTGATAATGTATAAATTTTTCATTCAGTAATAACGTTAAACAGACATATGGAAAGGGATAAGCGCCAAGCGGGTATCCCAGATTTGCGAAATTATGCAATTTTTGTCGATTTAAAATTGAAAAATTTTCTTGATGACCTCAGTGGACCACCCAATCATTGGCACCTTAAGCGAAATCTCAACTTTTTTGGACCATAATAATTCCGAATAACAGAAAATAGTCCACATTTTTCTGAGTTTTAGATTTTTGAAGTATTTATGTTTTTTTATAAATAAACGGAAGCTTAATTCATACAATGAAAGATTAATTAATTAATAAAAAGTTCATCAATGTCTACATACGCAATGATTGGCACAATTTTCCACAATTTTCCAATCATTTGCATTGCAATACAATGATTGGCACATTGGATTTGTAAGGAAAATTGGCAAGATTTTCCAAATTTGTAATTTATTACGAGTCCAATGATTGGCATAGTGCCAATCAACCCAGTGATTGGCATTTTTGCTAATGATTGGCATGGATTCCAATGATTGGCACCCTTTCCAGTAATTGGCATGGGCCAATCACTGACCCAGGTCTGAGATTTTTAATCCGATAATTAGCACCCCTGATAAATTCTATATTTTACTTGAAATATTTTAAAAAAAACTAACTTACCTTTTATTTGCAGTTTAATTATTTAAAAAAACAAAGCTTCACAACTTGTTCCTACTATTTTCCTTCGCAATAAGAGCTCCACTTTGCTTGTGCATATCACAAGGTTTAACTTAAATTTGGCGCGAAATTAAGGCAACATTTTTGACAGCTGTATTTCCCCGGCTATTAACCTTAAGGGGGAAAAAAATGATGCCAAACTAATAAGTAAGGATAGTATTAAAAAAGAAAATATTTAAAAAAAAAAAATTGAAGATCCGATATATTTAAGTCTTTTATGAGATATGTTCCAATCATTGGGGAGGTGCCAACAATAGGACGGCTTACCCTTATAGGTACATACCTGCATAATGACATCTCTGCTTACATTTCTAAATCACTGCTATGAAAAATACTTAGAATGATTTTATACAATAACTAGAAGAATTATAATAACTGAACAATTTAATTCAGAAATCAAAAAAATTTCAAAGAAAAAACCGTGGGGTCCTACTGGAACACAGGTCCGGTGGACACAACTTTTGCCTGGTCGTAAAGGAGGGTTAAAAGAAATACTTGACAAATTCATAGGAACTTGTTCGACTTTGACGATAACCAAACAGCAGTCATCATCATCAGGTTCTGTAACCCCGCTCGGGGCATAGGGCGTCAACAAAACATCTCCATCCTTCTCGATCAGCAGCTAGATACCTTAACGGTTGCCACGTCTTTCTCTGGGAATTAGCTTCTGATAACACTGTGGATTTCCGTGTTGTTCTTGGTCTTCCAACCCGCCGTGACCCTTGAGGACTCCATTCAAAGGACTCCTTCGCAATATCATCGTTTGGTTTCCTCAGTGTGTGACCAATCCATTGCCATTTGCGCTTTTTGATGTCGATATCCAAGCGCCTCTGACCTGACTACGCCACAACTCCTGATTGGATATTGTTTCTGGCCAGCGAATTTTCGGGATGTGACGCAGACAGCGGTTCACGAAAGCCTGCGATTTTCTCGAGATGGTGGCATCTCATAGATAGCACGGATTTCACATTGGATTCGAAGAATCTCAGTTAAGTGCGTAAGGAGACTTGACTGGATTTCCAAATTTGGGACAGAGCACCAGAATTGGTGATAAAACATCCCCTTGTCTCACACCCTGACGCACCTCGAAAGCGTCGGATAGCTGCCTATTATGCAACACGAAACACCTTGCATTGTTGTAGGACTCCTTTATAATGGCAACAATTTTTGGCGGAATTCCTCTACCAAAAAGTGATCTCCATATACATTATCGGTTAACTCGGTCAAAGGCCTTCTCAAAATCTACAAACATGAGATTTAGCGGTATTTGAAATTCTGCAGACTGCTCAAGAACAATGCGTAAGGTGCTGATATGGTCAACGCACGACCGACCGCAACGGAAGCCAGCCTGATGTCTCTTGAGTGTAGTCTCAATTCTAGCCTTTATCCGTTCGAGGATTAGAGTTGACATTAACTTTGGAAAAGCGGACAAAACGGTTATACCACGCCAGTTGTTGCAGTTCTTGAGATCACCTTTTTTTGGCAACTTAACAATGACTCCATCCTTCCAATCCCTGAGATAGGTTTCGTTTTCCCAAACAACTTGTATAAGCGGATGCAAGATACTAGCTGCTGTGGCGGGATCAGCTTTCAGGAATTCCGCTAGTACTCCGTCAAGTCCCGCTGCTTTGTTGTTTTTGAGGAGATTAATCGATGTTTCAATTTCCGCTTCTGAAGGGGGTTCGATATCAATACCCCTGCAGGATCTGCGCATCTCGTTGAGTTGGGGCACTTTAGCACTCTGTTCAACGGGATCATTTAACAGGGCACAAAAATGATCCTTCCACCTGCGAAGCTGATCTTCAATTAATACCAATAGTGTCCCATCCACATCCATTACAGGATAATTGTTGTTGCTTTTTTCCCCGACAACTTCTTCGGCTATTTGGTACAATTCTCGGATATCTCCTCTTCTTGCAGCGATTTCAGCATTTTCAGCGAGTCCATCTATCATCACCCTCCTGTCACGTCTCACACAACGATAGACCATCTTGTGTGCAGTTCGATATTCGCTTCGCAATTCAGCCTTTCGTTGAGCGTCTGTCTGTTACAGCAGTAAATTTCTAAAATTACTCAACTATCAATTACATTGACTGAAAGAAAAAACTAATAAAAACTTATTTGGTAGCACCTATTAGTCTAGTTCGAAAAATTAGCCTGGGCAAAATTATTGTATTCAAGTTCGATTGCAACTTACATGTTAGAAGCCTTCCAAACCACGGTAAGTTCAAAAATAACTTTATTTTTGTAATTGAAATCTCTCTTTCGCTCACTCTCTTTTGACTACTGAATATTCATTAAATTTGATTTGCTTGATAGAGTCTCTATCACATACTTAAACAAATTATTTGAAATCCTATCGGAGAATAAAAATCTACCAATTTTTCCCTATTCTGTTAGTCGCCAAGAAGAAGGAATTCCGAAGGTCAATTACATATATTAAGATTTTTCCATGATATGATTTTCAAATTCAAATGATTATTATCTGTTCACTATGACGCCCGAACCCTTTTTGTACTTTATGAGATTTTCCCAGATAATCCTTCGAAGAAAAATCGATTGAACACAATAGTACCCTATTCTATTTTTTTGTGGCTCTCTCTGACACAAACACGAAACTTAGACATTCGTTTTTATATAGCCGTTGGTTAGGAACCCTTTTTAGATAACACAAAAGACGTGCTAATTGATGTTTGCTCCCACGAATGTGAAATATAAAAGGAGCTGAAGAAACGTTTTATCATTCCGTTTCTTCGTGTTTTTATTTTAGATCTTTTAAATAACCCATTCAATGACCACTCCCAATTAGAGAAGAAAAAGTGCATGTTTCAAAGACATTAGTTTTAACTAAAAAACTTATATAAATCTTCCTTTTCCTCTTCGTTTTAAGGGTTGTTATACAAGATAGTGTTTTTCTTTTTTTATTGAAGTAGGTTCTCCGATGTCCTATCGTATAATGTTGGAACTTATTTCCGTTACAACCTTAAGTTTTCTTATTCTGTCGCGTTGTCTCCTTCCAATCAGATACCTATACATTTGCCATGTAGAACAATCGTCCTATTATGTGAACTTATCGAAAGAAGAAAAAAACAATACGAAGAAGAACAACGCTCACAGTTGAAATAACTTGGAAGGACTTAAGATTTAATGATTCTTGAAGAACTCGCATACCCTAACACAAGAAGGTACATTCGTGCAAAGTTCAAGATTTTGACCAAGAAGCACCATTTCGTTTCTAGAGGGTATGTGGGACAAGTGAATGGTTTTTGTTTTTCCTGTTTTCATGTACCAAGAGGAAAGGTACACACTTGCAGCACGTTGGAAACTAGCTTCATGGACTGTTTTCATTTTTATTTCTTATTTTTTTATTTTTTTGCTCTGAATTTGGCATACTTGTCCTTGGTTGTTGCTTAAAAAAGCTCTGCCCATAAGGACGTGGACGTGGACGTTATTTTTATTTTTATTTGAGTCTAATATTTTTTTTTGTGCCTCGGCAATTGCTTTTCGTTTCATTTTATTTTTTTTATGCTTTTTCTTGGTTTAGTTGGGTGCTTAAACTCGTATTAGAAATTGGATGTGTGTCGTTATTTAAACCGCACTTATTTTTGCAGTTTGTGTTTCTGATACTTGAGTATTTGTTTTCAATTTGATTTTTTATTTTTTCATTCTGTGTGCGTCATACACATACACATACTTTGTAAAGGGTAGAATTTTTGGGGTAGGAAAACTTTTTAAGAGGTTTAACATTAGGCCGAATGGTTATTCGTCGATTATGGCGTTTATTCGTTGGGTAAAAGAGTTTTCCATATACAAAAGAAGAACAAAACTAAAGTGTAGAGCAGTGGTCGAAGAATACTACAATCAAAGTAAATTTACAGACCGGCATGTAGCTATTAGTGCCATTCGGCATGGTGTGGACGCACTTTAAGACCAGAGGAAAATTCTCCTCCGTTTCTCTTTTTTTTTTTTTTAATTCTTCTACTATTTTCTAACCCAAATATGACGCAGAATGTCTTAACCTAGGGCCAAATTACAGATAACGTTATCGAGTGAGTGATTCGCATCAGTGATAGAGCGAGACCCGTAATTGGTGCCACACACAGCTCTAGGCTTATCCGACTTAAGTAAAAAAGAAATTCTAACATTTGTATGATAAATGTCAAAGAAAAAAGAAACCAGTTGAACAAATATTTCAACCGCCCATACTTCCACTCTGCCTCAGATAATATGAGTCTGTGGAGCATCGTCAAATTTCTCATATAATATATCTTATCTCTCTTTTAAGGACCCAACACCCCAACAAAGAAAAAAAAACCAAATGAATCACATTTAAATAGATTTGATAACCAGAAATACAATCCTAAGGAATTGAAGATTTATTTTGTACGTCTTGATTATACAACAGAGTGCTAAGAAAGCAACATACAAATTACTTCCTACTTACGACTATGATAAATAACAGAATCTCTTTCATACTTAATAGGGCTATCCAAACCAGTAGCTGCGAAATTACCCTCTAATCCGCACATTAGTTACACGTTTATTCAAAGTGCCTTTGTTGTGGCCTTCTTATGTGTAAAAAATGTAAATCAGGGAATGTTTTTCAAGAATTTTTATTATCTGAAATGGTCATATGTAAGTGTTAGGCAATGCTAGAAGGTTCGATGGTCAACTGAGAACAATTGATCAAGGATCAACTCTAAAATTCTCAGTAGGGGGCACATTAAAAATTGAAAGTAAAAAGATTAAAAGGAAGGTGAGGTCTGGATTGAACCTCAATTTTTAATGAATTCCAAAGGGCTAATCGCGAAAGCGCTATTCATGGCATGAAATTACTATCAAAGGAAGAACAATTTTTTGTTTCAAGGATTCAAACCTAGAACTCCCACGTAATGACGAAACTTTTCAAGATTTATAATTGACTTGACAATGCTTTGAAGTTGAGAATATGACTCTTTGCATTTAAAGTTGCAAACTGCCTTTGTATAAGAGCCGATGGTTACAGTTGTGGAGTTGAGGTCGTCATAAACCAAAAAACATAACTTCACGTTAAATTTAACAATGGAAATTCTATGCACCGTTAGAGGCTCGAAAACACAGTCCTAGGGTTGAAGTCGATAATTATTGTTTTTGTAAGATTTAAGAAGCAAAACTAAAACACGAGCTTTAATGATACCATAAAAGGTCGAATACGTCAAAAAAAGGTGAACCATAACATACCATAAAAGGTCGAATACGTCAAAAAAAAGGTGAACCTTATTGTTTTTGTGTTTTCTAAATCTTAGAAGTGATTTCATTTCATTGTCAAGGCGACAAAAAAACTCACCGATAAATTTCCTACAAGAAATTGAAAATTTTCGTCAGACTTGCCGTTTTTGAAGGAGCTGTCTTTAAAAACAGTTGTTTTTAATAAAATTTTTTTATTTTAAGATATTTTAACTTACAAACCATTATGAGCAAATGCAAAATTTTTTTTTTAATGAAATTCAATGCTTGTAAAAAATAAATCTATAATACTAGTAGTTTTTCAAAAAATGCTCCTTTTAAAAGTAATTCCCGATTAATATATTAAAAAGCAGAAAGTGCAATTTATTAATAACTTGTGAAGGAAACACTTTATAAAAGAGATTACCATATATTTTTTATAGAGCATTAGATTTTCTTCAAGAAACAATTTGGTGTTTTTCACATATTGATTTGATTGTAAGAAGAAAGATTTTGAGATAGCAAAAAACGAAAAAGTTGGTCCTGCAAATCCTTTTGCCTGAATTTATAGCTTGACGGATTTTTTTCGAAATTTGCAGTTAAGGTCCGTAAAAAGGAAAGGAATCTTCTGACAGTTTGTTAACTCAAAGAAAAAATCAGATGGTTATCCAGCTAGTTTTGTATATGAGAACTGTTCTGATGAGAGCGTCTCTAACATTTGTAATGCATTTGCTGACCAGTTTCGCAGCTCATTTTGCGATACTACTGTTGACATTGATGATGATTTCTTCAGAAATCTTCGCAACTGTAATCAAGTATGTTTAAATAACATTGTTATTGAAATTTATAAACTTTTTTGGAGTCTTGAAACCTTAAATGACGATTTTTCTTCATCCCATTGTACTAAAAAATGTAGCATTACTGTTACAATATTTGTTTTTACTTTCTTTGAAATCTAGTAAATTTCCTTTACTTTAGAAAAGATCATTTATAACTCCAGTTTTTAAAAAAGGGGATAAATGTGATATAAAAAACTGTAGACCCATTGCCAAACTTTATAGCATTCCTAAACTATTTGGGAAACTAGTATGTGACTAGCTGGCTTTCAATGTAAAAAACGTTATTTGTACACAGCAACACGGTTTCGTCAAAAATAGATGGACTGTCACAAACCGGCTATGCTTTCTTCAAAAATGTTCCTTAGCACCAGAAAATGGTAATGAGCTCGATTGCATCTATACGGATTTTTTTAAAGCTTTCCATCAACTTTCACACCATATTATACTGTTCAAACTAAAGGCTATGAGCTTCTCACCTGTGTTCACCGATTGGGTAGTCTATCCTTTCCAACCCTTTTGACGCTGGCTCAGGTGTACCTCAGGGAAGTCATCTAAGACCTCTTCTATTTCCAATATTATTTTAAATCAAGTCATATCATTTAAAGATCTTGGCGTATAATTTAGTTTTAATGGACTTTACTCAACATGTCAATAACATCGTTAGTAAAGCCAATAGTATGCTTGGTTTTATGAAAAGATGGTCAAAAGAGTTTCAAGACCCGTATGTTACCCTTGCTTTATACAATTGTTTAGTACGACCTCATCTTGAGTATGCTTCTCAAGTGTGGTCGCCTTTTTATGAAATACACAACTGAAGAATTGAATCAGTTCAATATAAATTCATAAGATTTGCTTCCGTGGGAAAACCCTTACGATATACCACCATATGAGCACAGAATCCAATTATTACATATGCAACTTCTTTCTCAAAGGCGTACCATCAACGATGTGGTGTTTTTTCATCAACTTATCACCGGACATATCGATGCACCTGAGCTACTTTCTTGTGTTAAATTCAACTTTCGTGGCGGATCTGACCACCTGCGCAACTTAGTTTTAATACACTGCCCTTACCATAGAACGAATTATGGCATGAATGAGCCATTGACTCGTATGGGTAGACTATTTAATCTTAATTCTTGTTAAATTGACTTTAACTTAAGTAAATCTAGTTTAAAAAATTTGTTAAAAACCAGTGCTCCACTTTCTTAAGCTTAGTTTGCTTGTTTGGATGTTTGAATTATTTTTAGTTTGTGTTAATAATTGTTAATGCTACCACATTTTGTATGTCTTGTTTGTTTCAATAGTGTACTTTATTTAAGATAATTTTGTACTATGTATTTGAAATTTTTTGTTGCTATAATATTTTTTTTTTACTATCCTTACGTTCTCTATGTGCTGGTGTTGGTGTTATACTAACTAAATACTAACACTTGCATTCATGGTGAAGAGCGCATATAAGTGTGTACATATGAACTTGTTCTAAGCTCAGTACTACTTAATCTCTGAAATGCAAAAAAAAAAAAAAAGGGTGTTGGAATTGGCCTTTTAGGTTTTCAAATAACGGTTACCTGCCATACGACCTACTTGCGAGTATATGATTAAATGTACTCATTTTCGCTGAAAACGACTCAAATGATTTCCACACATGGTGTTTTTCTTATGATGTAAATTTAAGGAAAAAGTCAAAAGCTTATATGATTTTTACAAATATTTATTATTAGAAACTCCTTATTTTCAACTTTTGCCACAAAAAACCGGTCCAATGGTATTGATTGAAAAGGAGGTGGTGCATACTTCTATGGAGCCTGGACCCAGGGCGTACACCTATGAGACTAGTACCAAATGAAAGCTAACGTTCAGCCCAATCAGCCTGCCTAATATTTTTGAATTCGGTCTTGGTGATTTTGAGATAATTAGACTTGAAGTTGAGCGCCGGAAATGGGAAAAGTCTGACATTTCTGCAAATAATTACGAATATCTCGAAAAGCATAGCACGTAGGACAATGATTTTGGTATCATATGAAAGATCATAAAAATATCTTTCATTTCATTTAAAATACAGTTTTCAAAATGCCTAATATTTCGAAAAAACAGACCTAAAAGTTGTTTAAAAAAAAAACATTTTCGTTGACGTTTGACAGCCAATATCTCGAAAAAATCAGTGATGACCTATAATTTTTTTTGCACCACTTTAATCCTTAATTGGTAAGCTTTAATTTGATATACAATTACGCTATCATACATAAAGCATATCACGTACATTATACACAATTCCTAAAAAAAATTAAACAAAAAATATGTTCCACAGCAAATGCATTTTTTCATTTAATTCCTCGCAGTTTCTACTTTGTTTTTTACTAAACATAAAACCAAAATACATTTTAATGCTGCAAATGAGAAAAAAAAATGACTAATCTTCGTTTAGATCTATCAAAATACCATCCAAAAACAAATCTAAAAAAACTGGTTGCTAGGTACCAAGCTTAAACATACAAGTCCGCGACCGTTAGGCCTAATTCATTGATAACTGATTGCTGGCTTGTGAGTAAATTATGTAATGACACAAAAACAAGTAATTCACAATTTCGCGGTCTTCAGGTGTGTATTGATGGGTATATCCTGGACGTTATAGGACCTTATGCTGCAACTGTATCTGATGCTAACATAATGAAACATCTTTTCAGAGACGATTATGGAACGTTCAGGCAATACTTTAGGCAAAACGATGTTTTTATTTTGGACAGAGGATTCAGAGACGCAATCCCACATCTTGAATCTCAAGGATATAAGACTTACATGCCTGAATCCGTTGCTGAAGGTAACTTTCAACTTACCACAGAGCAGGCTAATAGATCCAGGTGTGTAACTATGGTCAGATGGGTCGTTGAAGTCGTGAACGGACGATTTAAAAGGGATTTTAAACTATTTCGGCAAGATTTTTTAAATCTAGCTGCTGGTCATTTGATGGACGACTTCAAAGTTGCAGCTGCAATTCTTAATAAGTTTCATCCAACCATTGAAGATAGTGCTGATGCGAACGTTCTGCTAGAACTGGCTTTAAATCGTTTTAATACTCCTAATTATTAAGGTGCGTTTATAAGAGAAAATAATCTTAACAGAACCAGAGCTATGTTTAGCCGCATCGATGGTAATATCCCGAATTTAAGTAATTTCCCACAACTCTCTATTTAAGAACTTCGTATGATATCATTGGCAATTACCAAATAAGCCAGGCTCGATCCTACTGTGGTGAACATTTAAAAGACCAGGGAACCTATACAATCGAAGTCTGCGAAGATCGGATGCGAATTACCACTACTGCTCATAATAGTCTTATAGGCAACAATAACTTTTTATTACGAGGGCGAATCAAATCCATGCATGTAAGTAGAAAAGTGTATCTCACTTACATCTTGGTGAATAGCGATGCAAACGTAGCACATAGTTCGAACGCAATAAAAGCTTACTATTGTAACTGTCTCGTTGGAATGAGGACTGTTGGTTGTTGCGCTCATGTCATGAGTATTTTATGGTATTTGGGTTACGCAAGACACCAGGAAGCAATGAATATAGCACCAGCTTTGTTTTTGGATGGTATTTTGATAGATCTAAACGAAGATTAGTCTTTTTTTTCTCATTTGCAGCATTAAAATGCATTTTGTTTTTATGTTTAGTAAAAAACAAAGTAGTAACTGCGAAGAATTAAATGAAAAATGCATTTCCTGTGGAACATATTTTTTGTTTAATTTTTTTTAGGAATTGTGTATAATGTACGTGATATGCTTTATGTATGATAGCGTAATTGTATATCAAATTAAAGCTTACCAATTAAGGATTAAAGTGGTGCAAAAAAAAATTATAGGTCATCACTGATTTTTTCGAGATATTGGCTGTCAAACGTCAACGAAAATGTTTTTTTTTAAACAACTTTTAGGTCTGTTTTTTCGAAATATAAGGCATTTTGAAAACTGTATTTTAAATGAAATAAAAGATATTTTTATGATCTTTCATATGATACCAAAATCATTGTCCTACGTGCTATGCTTTTCGAGATATTCGTAATTATTTGCAGAAATGTTAGATTTTTCCCATTTCCGGCGCTCAACTTCAAGTCTAATTATTTCAAAATCACCTAGACCGAATTCATTAATATTTGGCAGGCTGATTGGGCTGAACGTAAGCTTTCATTTGGTACTAGTCTCATAGGTGTACGCTCTGGGCCCAAGTATGCACCACCTCCTTTCAATCTTAATATGTATAAGCAACTACAAAATAATGGAATTGCTATATTCATGCAACAAAAATACTTTAGAGCACCTATTCAATTTAGTATTAAATATATTTGAATATCTAATGTTATTTTCATCAATTTTATTAATTTATCTGTAGTTGCAAATTCTTTTAACAAAAAATATATTATCATGAGCTATTGCTTAAACATTCTTGATATATTTCATAGCCTAAAAATATAAGCAATTTGTAATTTTTCTGAAAATGATAGGTACTTAGAAAAACAAAAAGATTGTACTCATCCGTTTTTTATATTGAACCCACCACTAGTGTTACCTCAGGATTAATAATTAGATGGGATAAAAAAAATTAGTTATTTTGAAAATAAATGAGTCCCAGTTAAAAGTCTTCTTATGCCAATTGATGTACCCAAAGTGTGTGTCATATTGGGCTGTGTAACATCAACATGCTCTCATGAGTCATTTGTGTGTTTGTAGTTTTCAGGTTCCCGTTCTCGTTCTACCGCTTCCGTAAGATATAATCTTTTTTACTGGGCATCCCAGTGTTGAAAGAATTTTTGAAATCTGTCCAGTAGTTTCTTGAACCTACAATTGATCTGTCACCTTTCAATTTTAATGCTCTATTTTGAACCCTGTCTAAACATGAGAATTATACTCTTTATAAATTGTAACCAGATCCTAAGCATTTTGCAGCATTTTTGGCGATTTCAAATAGGTGTTCGTTCAACGACTAAAACCACGCAAACGGGATCTCAAAAAGACCAAAGTGATGATAGATAGTCCCATTTTGATGTTTTAAAAACTAGCGATTTTTATTACAACTTGTCGCTTAAAATTCGAGGGTGTTTGAATTAAATCGTACAGGTAAGGAACGAGTGAAATTGACTCTATTTAATCAATTTAAAAAATTATTACAAAATGGATTAAAGTACCTGCTTGAAGTAATCAATTGACTGAACCGTATTATGTAAAACGCTTACTTGAATTCTAAAAAAAGAGCCAATTCTTAAAAACGTGAGTCCATGAATAAAGCTAAAAAACATGAGTCCCTTTTGGCTTAATTGAGTATCAATAGTAACACTCTTCAGCACACAATCGCAAGCTCGCGACACAGTTTGTGTTTATTCTAATCATGGTAGCTTTGTGAGTCTTATCTTTGTTTGTTTTTGTTTGAAATATGGCTAACAAAATATATAAATAACTATTGCTTTTAATGATTCGATAAAGACTCAGCTCATCAACGAAATGCCTACTCTATTTTTATAACTTTTAACTTTATTGAGTTACATTTTGAATATTCTCATATAAAATCTGATTTGAAACAAAATCAATGCAATCTGTGAAAAAAAAAGAAGAAATATGTTCATTGCTTGTATGTATATCCTCTTACAACAAGTAACAGCTGCGTTATAAAACACTGCATCACTTCGAGCCAACAGCACATATCTTTTATCATGATGACCCTCCAATGAATAAACCACTTAAGTAAGCTTTCAAAAATGGACTCAGTAGGCATTCCATGTCCTAAATATTTAAGTGAACACTTTTTTTGCATTTAAGTGTATTCAGGAATTCAAGAGGGACATTCTCGTATGTTATGTATAGAAAATTTAACCAGAGTAAAATTAAATTTTCTTACCTTCAGCCTGGACACACAGGCAGCAAGAGATTACTAATTGAAGTGATGTCTTGATGTGGTAAAAATGTTTTTCTTCGTTTTTATTTTCAGTATAGGTATACGAATTAAATATTCCAATGTACTTTACTTATTCAAGTAAGTTCATTCTATGTATATTGAAATAGAAACTATTTGTTTAGATGTGCGAGATACAAGGAAAACAGAAGAGCCTCTTGGTCCCCATACGTGAATAACTTAAGTGCTTGAAGTTCTTTTCACATCCCAAACAGGGTATTAAATATTAAAACCTATTCACTCTGCGGACAGCTTCCCCGTTTCAAATGTCAAATCATTATTAATGATTTATGAGCTCCGATAAAATAAGCGGTTCTCTTTGCCGATATGGTCTCCAAAGGGAACACTAATAAACTCAAACAAACGCCCAAGCCGAACTTGTGTGAATAAGAAGCTTATACCCAAGATGTTTTATTTATTCCCGCCTTCTTCTTATTCTTCTCCTCATAATAATCATAGCCAATACACCTACCTATACCTTCTCGTTCGTCCTTGAGGACAAAATTGAAATTCACACTCATGTGTAGGGTGGTGTAAGCCAAAATTCTCGTACCATCGCCACCAAATTGTGTAAAGAATCATGGTCGTAAAAATATCTGGCTATAATGTATTTTTAATGTTATATTCTCTCCTGTCTCACTCAGTGTGTACATTGTACAAGTATCGATAACTGAATATCTGAAGCTAAAGTTTTCCTTGGTTCTTTTTAAATCGTTTTCACACAGGCATAGGGTATCATTCACAAATACTCACGTTCCAGTACACATAATAGAATTGCGAGTTGTGTGATTCCTTTTCGTGGAAATGGAAATACTTCCGAGAAAAAAACACTTTGTTGTGTCTGTTTGTATGATTCTTTAGGCCTTGATCTAATTTGGGAGAAGTTTTTGTTGAGACTAAGGCAGCAGCGAAGATATTTTCCTTTTTTATTGTCTCTTATTGTTTTCTTCATTTCAGGTTGAATGGTGGGGTGTATTAATTTATTAAGTGCGAAGAAGAAAAAAGAAAGTATGGGGGAAAGGTCTTGAAACGAAATTGCAGCGTTCCCGAATCGTATAACATACTATTTAATTTATTAGGAAAACCCATATCCTTAGCCTTTCTCATGTCTTATTGCCTCTGCTATTCACGAACGAGTAGCTGTGAAGAGTGCTGTACATTTTGTTTTAAATGAAATATAGTTCGCCTTTAATGTTTTTCTTAGACAAAATCTTGACGCAAGGTGTGAAATATCTGATGTCAAAAGTTGGCTTGTATACGTTCAATACTCAGTTCAAGACAACACTGGTGTAAAGAATGTTACTTGCTGTTGTTAAGGGTGCGAACCACCCTCCCATTTATGACAAAAACTTTTTTATGTTCAAACAATGACTGTCGAATTTGATAAAATATCAGAAATAGAATTTATTCCTTTCTTTTGTCTGCCACAAAGTATGTATGTTTGTATGTATGTATGTACATAATTATCACGAGTGTGTGGGAAAAACAGCAGCATGGCGTAAGTGTAAGCAATGCCAATGTGGTATATTAAAAAGTGAAAATTAGCTCTAAAAGTCTGTAAAAACGATGGTATTGAAAGCATTGATGTTTGTGGTGCAAAAAGTTGATGAATTTTGTCCGGTGGCAGTATCGAGTAGCATATCGACTGCCCTGACAAATTTCTTAGCTGTCAAAACGCTAGGGCTTGCAACTCCTTCTACTTCTCATTCTGCTGCTTTCGAGATCATGCTTTCTAAATGGTTTTTCATTTTATTGACAAAACATGCCAAAAAGCGAAAAAAAAGGGACGATGAAGTGGCATTTCGTTTGTCAATTCATTTACTTCCGTTAAAAGCAGAGCTGACGGTCACTTCAATGATGATATGATGATGACCGTTTGATGTCTCTTAAATTTGAGATGGACGGTAAGGTGTGGAATGTGTCACTACATTATGCTTTCTGAATTGGGTGTGAGTAAGTATAAAAGAAAAATGAATTTGGGCTAGATTTTCACAATCAACTAAAAGATATCCCAAAAAAAGAACTTCTCTCTTGATGGGTATTTGAATGGACATGTGGAGAAGACAAATGAGGATTGATGTATGGGATACGAAACCAAGAACTTGCATAGTGAATACATCCAAAATATGTTGAAGTCACATGTTCTTATCGTAAAAACAACTACATTCCTGTACAACGGCATCAACACAGTAGACAGTAGAATACACTGGGAGCACAGCATGTGTGGTTGCATCAAACATGCATTGGAAGGGCCAAATAATACGTTTCCAAAAAGACACTTTCAGCAATTCAAAAACATGGTGGTGGAATAATGAAGCTAAAGTAGTGATAAGTAAGAAAAAAAACAGCTTTCAAGGAATAGTCAAAGCACCACTCAAATAATAAAGATGAAAAAGCTGGCCTCGAAAAAGAATACATATGCTGCCAGGAAGAAGTGAGAAAGAAGTGCTCCGAACACCATGCAAAAACAACAGAGGGCATGTTTCAGGAGCTGGAAGAGGTATCTGCCGAGCCACCAAGTCATTCACGAAATACGACAAAATAAATTGAATAAGGGAGCAATCATTTTCCAAATAGCCGCTCAAAGAAGGAGAAACGCGCAGGAGATTTGTTCGCCAAAGTTAATTACTGATGCTCAAGGACATATTCTTCTCGGTAATAGCAAAATTCTTTAGAGGTGGCAACAGTATTGTGATGGCCTTTTGAATGCATATTTTCCTTGAGAGCCCTTTTAAGAAGATAAACCAAACTTAACCGAAATACCCGACACATCAGCTCCACGAAAGGCAAAAGTGGTGGTACTCGTGGCCTGATGGTAAACATATCTGCCTGTTAACCCAGAGGTTCGTGGTTCGTATCTCAACATAGGAAAAAATGTTTTTCCACGAGGATTTGGCGAGTCGTCCGTTAGTAAATTCATTGCCATATAAAGCGATTTCTCAATTAGCCATTCATTAAAGACTAGCTGACCCGGCCACGCGTTGCAGTGGGTAACGTAACATAAATTGATATGTAAGCTATCCTATCTTTCAAGTTAGATCAAACTGCACACGGTGTACAAATTTGATTAAAATCGGTTAAATACTTTAGGAGTCCATCGCGAACAAACATCGTGACACGTAATTTATACATATTAAGATTATATGGTTAACGAATATCAAAAGGATTTTTTTAAAGTTTTTCTTAATCTCTGAATGGTTTAAAATGGATCTGAAGATATTAACATTCGGTTGATTATATCCGTTAATGTGTCTTGGCTCGATGTCTTACGACTGAAATACTCTCTGTACATTTTGAAGTCCTTATTCCTTTTTTTGCGTAAAGCAAAATATACTATCTGAAAGATTTTTGAAATTCTGAACTCGAATACGAAGTAAAAAAAAATCAGGCCATAGAACCATACCCCCCGCATATTGACTTCAATCCAGTTGGCCTTACAGTCTTTCCGACAAGAGAAAGCTGGGAGGAAAACAGGGTTATAAAAGGTAATCACATTTCCGTCTTAACAGATGGTTCCAAAACGGACGAAGGGGTCAGGTATCTTCTCAGATTACCCTACCATGAATAGATCAATAAAGCTTCCCGACTTCTGCAGAGTATTTCAAGCAGAAGTACTCCCAGTGTGCGAAGCCGCGAAGCACCTAGCTACGCAAAACTTGATCAACAAACATATTGACTTCTTCATAGACAGTCAGGCGGCCATTAAAGTTATCTCATCCATTATCACAAAATATAGACTAGTAGATAACTGTCGTAGTAAACTAAGACAGCGAATCAAACACAGTTAGTTTAACTTGGGCTCCAGGACATCGTGACATAATCGGTAATGAAATGGCGGATAAGCTGGCTAAAATCGGGTCAGCACTCGAATCCAGCGAAACGAGCACCTCAGTTCTTATGCCACTAGAGCAAGAAAAAAAAAGTGGTCATCTTTAGAAACATGCTGAATCTCCAGAAACTCCAGAAATGCACAGATATTTCCAAGAAAAAAACAGAATTTCTACCCCAGCTAAGCAGACCTTGGCTCTTTCTGTTGATTGACATCCTCACAGGCCACAACTCGTTGAGTACCCACATGATGAGAATGGGCAATAGTACATCCGACTTATGTAGGGGATGAGAAGATGAAGAGGCAGAGTATGGATCATTCCACTTCTTCTGTGAGTGTCCTAGCTTCGCCCACACTCGGAAAAAACCCTCGGAGAATACTTCTTCGACGAACTGGGCGACATCTCTAATCTCCCATTGAGCAACGTATTGAAATTTACTCAGGGCTCCAAATGGTTCAGTGGGGGCTCCCTACCCCAATAAACCAATTACCAATCCAACCCTCTACCTCTCCAATCCAATCCAATCCAATCCTCCCATTTTCTCATCCTCTGATTTTCCCGGGGAACACAATGGATCCTTGAGATCCGAGTGAGGCGCTGCTGCTTGCGGCTGCCAATAAGCTTTCTACAGTCTTTTCTGCTACGAGCTAGCAAAAATGCTGCAGTCTTCTTACTAACGTTGGGGAGCATACGCTTGGTTTGTCTGCATCCAATGGACGCATGCCATCTACGGTTGTGCTCTTCATAGATCGATTCGTTGATTGAAGCCCTCACTGAGGACGCTGGCAGACCTAGCGACGGTTCAGGTCCTGAAAAAGCTGTCTGAGATCCTTGCCTAGCAAGTTCATAGGTGATCTCTTTTCCAGTTATGCCGTGATGGCCTGTAACCCAAATGAGACTGAAGGAATATAATCTCCCGACCGCATTCAGAGAGCTCTTGCATTCCTGGATAACTTACGAAGTGGCTAGACGGTTGAGAAGGGTTTTAAGCACAGCTTGGCTGTCGCTGCAAACAAAGATATTTCTCCCCGTCCATCCATTGCTCGTAACGTGGCTCAAGACCATTAGGATAGCATAATCCTCCACTTGGAAAACGGATGCGTGTGATCCCAAATATGAGTTCAGTCGTATGTCGTTGATCTCAACAAAGACTACAGCACCAGAACCCTAGTTGGTTTTGGAGCCATCTGTGAAGATACGATAACAGTTTTTTCCAGGCTCAGATTCTAGAGCGAGCCAGTCCTGAACTGAAGGAAAGTTGACTGAGTAATTTTGACGCAGTTTGAGTCTTGGGACCATCGTGTCTGAAATCATATCCATTGGTGTCAATCATATAAAGCGCATAGCCTGTGCTCGGGAAAAAACAGCAACAGCAGGAGGCTAGAACCAACCGAGAGCAAGGCAACGTCGCGTTGTTTGCATATGCTTGGGCGTGAACGTTAGAACCATTGAGCATTACAAGTAGAGAGTCGATAAACATGCACCACAGAAGAGGAGATAAAGTGCCACCTTGTGGACAGCCCTTATTCAACATATTGTTCACACTCCGCCTCAGCGATTACGGTTCTATTCACTAGCATTGCCTTAATCCACAACACTAGTGACTCGTCCACACCGTATTTTCTGGCAGCATTGCACATACCATCGAAGCTAGCATTGTCAAAAGTACCTTGAATATAGATGAAAATGCCCACCCCAAATTCTTCCCTATCAAGCGCGCATTCAATCCTACTAACAAGATTTTGAAGTGCGGTCTCCCAAGATTTTCCTCTTTGGTAAGCATGTAGCATCTGAGACAGAGGGAGTGTTTGGAGTGAGGTTTTACGTATGTAAATCTCAATCATTCTTTCCAGCGTTTTAAGTAGGAAGGAGGTAGGACTGATGGGTCTAAAGCTCTTGGCGAGTGAGTAGTCCTGTTTACCAATTTTTGGTATGAAAATAACTAGAAACATTGTTGCCATTTGACAATTTAAAAACTAAACCCTTTGAAATAAAAGTGAATAATGATTTTTTCAAGTCCTTGTTAAACCTACAGATAGACACACAAAAGAGCTTCCTAACTCAATCCATAAAACCGTTGAATCAGACATCCATGGAACGACAATTATAAATTGAAGTCTAACGGATAACGTTTGACCATAATTACGAGTAAATAACACTAAATTTCAACAACCTGATGGCTGAAGGTTAACGGTGATGACTGATGAGACAAGTGAAATGATAACACAGCCATCCGAGCGCAAAGTCAATGGAGCGTATGAAATAAGTGTAAGTACACAGTTGAATGGGTTTTTCTTCCTTTCTTCTCCTTTTGCTTCTGGCTAAGAAAACGCAAACTTTAATTTTAATTGAGCATGTTCATTGTTCAGAAAGTTAATAAGAAAAAAAAAGGATCAGTTTTACTTGCCTTTCAAAAATTGTTTTTTACTGTCGAATCCCTATTTTTTTCACACGCACGCACAGCACATCACCAATTATTCTAAATCATGCAATCATATGCTCTACTCAGAGCTTACACCTCCACCATCATAGATCAAAAGCTTTCCCTGTTTATGGCTTCCACAAACAGTTGACATTCTTGTTGGAGATAAACAAGGTTAATCGTATTTTTTGCATGAAGAACAAAATTATCCAAGAGTCACATCACCAATTTCATAAATATTAATGATCCTTGGTTACCCGAAGAAGCCCAAAACTTAATACATTAAGGCGCATACTGAACAAACTTTCTCATTGCGATCAAACCACTTTCACTAATTTCTTACCTACCCAAACAACCAATTGAGAAAATTATCTTTCATGCGAATGCTGTTCTTTTACATCGTAGTTGTATGATGCCGCCTTGGTTCATTTTATCACTACTTGACATAAATATTTTACTTTCTAATTTTTCTTATTTTGTTCGCGCAAAGAAACTGCATCGACTATAGTAATTAATCAAAAGACCCAACAATGCAGACAATACGAATGAGTAGAAGAACAACCCACACAGTTCGCCTGGGGGTTTGGGAGCAATGAACAAAAGCAAAACCTTCCCCATTATTTTACTTGAAATTCATTACAACAGTGCCTTGCCATTATGTTGGAAAATAAATAGTGCATTAAAGGCTACGAAATTAATTACATAAGTCCGCTTGTTCTGTTCTGGAGGTGTTAATCGTTTGCTTGGTTCAGAAAATTTGTGGCTTTACTGGGGTAAAAACTTTTTCAGGGTTTAGTGTGTTTCGGAATTAATAGAGATTAACTACATTGTTGTACTACACACGTACATATTACTTTAGGAGGCGAGGAACATTGCACTACAGGAATAAGGGCTTACATTGAAATTGACCGTCTGCTGGAGAACTTTTGCAGTTCTCATGAAAGGCAAGAGCAAAGTTAATTGTGTTAGGCAGTTACAAATGACCTACTGACATACTTTTCAATTGCGGGATATTTCTCGAAAACAAATGAGTGGGATCACGTATCGTTTGTTTTTCTTCTTTTTTATGTATTCCAGTTTACAATTTTGCTTTTGATATTTTTACTTCAAGAAAAATTTAGTTGTCGACGAACAGTGGGGCAGAAGTAGTGGTTTTGCATAAATTTGCTTTCAGAAGACGAATTTGGGGGTTGCTTATAGATAAACTTATATGTGCTTACACCAAGAAAATTGTTGGTTTTCATTTTCGTGTTTATTATTATAAATTTCCAAAATCGTATGTAAGACGTAGTTTTGTCTTCTGAAGCTATAAGCACGGTAGTTCTTAAATCTAATTCAGGCATCACTAGAATTGATTATCTTCATCCCCCCTGAGATATTTTTGTTGAACTAAGTAACGTATCTCAAGTTATTAATAATTCAAATGAGTTTATATACTTTTGACTTTCGAAAGGCCAATTTGGACTTGCTATCGAATGAATTAAGCAGTATTGATAATATATCAACCCTTGCTAATATTGACGAAGCAGTCGTTTGCTTTACTCTGTTTTAGAAAATTGCATGAAAAAAACCATTTCCCAAAAGAAATGCTAGTTTTAGTCAACTGTGGCTTACTAACGGATTTACGGCTCTGAGGAATAAAAGAAACAAGTCTTGAAAAACCTATTTAATTACTCTTTCTCCAACTGACCACCAAATATTAATAAATTTATTTTGAAGACTTCAAAATGATTTCTCAGATTCTGTACTCTAGCTACATATGTCACCTAAATAGGGTATTCTCTGAAAAATGATCCAAACAGCTTTTGGTCCTTCGTAAATTCTAAAAAAAAAAATCAGACGGCTTTACAGCCAACTTTATTTATAAAACCATTTTTTCAAAAATACTCCCGACATTTGAAATGCCTTTGCAGATTATTTTAATCGCTCTTTTTGCAATACAAATCTAGAAATTGATAAAAAATACTTTGAATATTTAACTCACTGCTTGCAAGTGAATTTTAATAATATCCCTATTCAAAGAGACAGAATTACTTACTACCTCTCTTCGCTCAAAGATGACGTTTCTTCTGGTCCGGTCATGATTCCGCCAATTGTTTTAAAGAAGTGTTCCTCACGATTATCCTCTCCACTTGAAAATCTTTTCAAGCTTTCATTAAAATCTGGAATATTCCCCACTCTTTGGAAAAAATCTTTTATCACACCTGTTTTTAAAAAGGCTGAAAAAACTGATATAAAAAACTACAGACCTATTTCAAAGCTCTCATGTATACCTAAGGTATTTGAACAAGTAGTTTGCGAACGCGTATCCGTTTTTTCAAGGAATGTAGTCTGCCAGCAGTACGGATCTATGCAAAGAAGATCGACGGCTACCAACCTTCTATTTTTTCATCATAAGTGTTCCAATGCCCTTGAATGTGTGAACGAGCTTGATTTCATTTACACTGACTTCTCTAAGGCGTTTGACCAACTGTCTCATAGCATCATACTTAATAAACTTAAAGCTTTTGGATTTGCAACATTATTTATTGCTTGGATAAGTTCCAACTTAAAAAAAAGGTCTTATGAAGTCAAATTTCGTAACGTTTTGTCAAAACCTTTCAATGCTATGCAATATTGATAGTTTTGTTGTATGGTGTTCAATGAACGGACTAGTTTTAAACACTTCCAAGTGCCAAAGTATGTCCTTTTACCGCAAAAAATCTTCTAGCATTGGAGATTATTCAATATCGCATCAATCCCTATCTCAAGTTTCTAGATTCCGTGACCTCGGTGTTCTTTTTAGTACCAACCTCGAATTTCATGAATTTTTGACTATGTCGTGGATTGCAGTGGTTATATTTTGTTACAATCTACCAGTACCTTCGGTGTTCTTTGCGCACCCTTGCAAGAAGGGATTGTTTTGTTGGTTGTCATTCAGTTTAATGTTGGAGTGGACTGGGTAGGTTTTGCTATTCAAAAGATCTTTGGCTTCATAACTTTCTGTTTATGCCTTTCGAAAGGAATGCTGTTTCTTGGATTGCCGCTTTACTTAATTTATCCTTAGAAAAGTGTTCTTCAAGCAAAGCAAGTTAACCCAGAAGTTGGTGTTTATAGCGTTTCTTCTATTTCTATGGATCTCATCATTGCTTGGCATCGGACATTCATCTGAAGCCCTTTACCTGACATCGACTCCAAGCAAACACATCTCAGTATCTTGCAACTATGACACCTCATGGCTTTTCCTTCTATACGTTCTCTTTGTGCTGGTGTGTGTTGGCCTGTACTTATATCAAACACTTTAATTCAAAGCGGAATCCGTAAATGACTCTTTTACATTTAATAAGTTGAGTTGCTTTAAGTAGACGCGATTGTCAATATTTTTGAAGATAACAAGTTCTCTTTACCATTATGAGAAGTGTAATTTACTTTATAATATCGATTCAAAAGAAGCATTTAGAGATATGTAGACTGATTTTTTCTGATTTTTTATTTGAATATTATGTACGTTGCTCCTCCGAAAAGCAAAGAATAGTTTGAAAACCAAAAATGTGTACTGGGAATTGTTTAAAAGCTAGTTTACACAGTCAACAAATCGTTCAGGAATCGTTTAGGTTGTACACAACGGGCCACAAAACTATGCGAATATTAGAAAAAGTTTCTGTCAAAAATGTCTGAGACATAAAGAAGGAGGTGTTAATCAAGAAAAACAAATGCACAGATCATCTGATTTCCAACATTGTATGTGGAGGAAAATTTACTTGCTTAGGGGAAAGTATATTTCTTTTTGTGTTCTATTTGGGGCCATCGAATGGGCTCTGTAGGCCATACATATCATCACCAATATCCGGCTTGTGTAATAATTATGTGGTGTGTATGTCCTTCGTTCAGTCACTGGCTATAAACAAGGTATAGTAGTTTATTAGACCGTAGGGCACATAATATATAAGAAATCTGTCATGAGATTTTATTTTCTAAATGAAACATGGTTTTTACTTGCTATGGATAACCTACAGCGGTTCCTATTCCTACCGTTGCAAAGTGGGGCAGAAGAAGTGGTGTTGTGCAACAAATTATTTTGATTATTAAGACGAGGAACAAGTTATACAGCAAGTGGAAGTGCTGACTATCTGATGTAAATTGGTCAAATGAAAACTTATGCTTCTAAACTAAATCTTCCCCTAAAGACACTTTGAAGCAACCTAAGGACAATCGGTATATCTGTTGAAAAGAATTATTCTCTATGCATTCGGATAGTTGATAGTCGATAACCGGAAGTCGGTAGTCGGTAGTCGGTAGACGGTAACCGGTAGTCGGTATACTTCCAATGAACTATATTTACTACCTTTGCTTTATCACATTCAGGTTTGTGACGAAGTGTCACAATTTCTTTCTCCTACCTCCTCCCAAAATGCTGTACCAGCACAGTGCAGCTGGTGTTGCAGTTTAGATTGAAGAGAGTTTTGAACATGAATTCTCAAAAATCGATATACGTAGCGCGGATGCTGTAAAGCTGTCATTTTGTTATCAAAAAGAGATCTATACAATGTTGTGTTTTTATAGGTTACACGAATTTAGCTTGTTCATAGAAGAACTCAGTAAAATTCTGTGTGTAAGCAAAACTTGCAATTTAATTCTAATTGGGTATATGAATATTGATATCTTAAACGTGTCCTACAAAGACACTGAAAATTATTTATTTCTTATTGCTTCGAATGTCCTCAAAGGTATTATAGATGAGCCAACCCGCGTAACAAAATCTACAAGTACTTGTATTGATCACAATTTTACCCGTTTTGAAGTCAGTAATAACACTAGATTTTTGGTAGTGTTCTCGAGCTAAATATCACTGATCATAAATCGATCATTTTATTCTATGAGTCAGAAAACAAACAAAGGAGCATTATAGCACCGATTACACAGCATTGCTGAATATTTTGAAACATGAATTTTGGGATCAGGTTTATGTGGAAAAGACCCATCCACTTCATTTGCTTTTTTTAGCTCAATATTACAAAAACATATATAGAGTCATGCACTTCTGTATTGGTAAAAAAATCAAATAAAAATATATTTCTCAAGCCTTGGATGAATGTGAACCTCCTAAAGCAGATTGAACAAAAGAGCAAAGTAAGTGTTAAGCTAAAAAAAAACATCCAAATAATGTAAAGTTAAAAGAGTACATACTACCTTACACCTTTTAAGGCTGTTATAGCACAAATGTTGAATGAACTCGACAAAGGTATTATTCCAACTTATTTGAAAAATTGAAGGGCAATATTAAAGAAAGCAGTTGACACCATATTTGGGAAAACAAGGAAATCTAACGTAATAGAAACGATTGTAGAAAACGATGTTCCTCTAACAGATATTAACTGAATTTCGAACAAGTTCAATGAATATTTTACAGATGTATCTGTTACATTAAACCCATCCAGCAATTCAGGTGGCAACTGCAATTGTTATATTCGACATTGTCTGGATGCTGACTATATACAACCAAATAGCTTTGCTTTCAATCCATCTCTTCTTTTGAGACCTACAAAACTATATTATCTTCGAAAAACAAAAACTCAAGCACTTCCGATAAAATATCGAGTAACTTACTTAACAGTTTTGAGTTACATATTTAATTTAAGTGTTGAACATGTTTGTTTTCCAGAACAGTTTAAATGTGCGGAGGTAATTCCCCTCTTTAAAAAAGGCAACAGAAAAAATATGCGAAACTATCGACCCATTTGTATTCTTCCTACTTTTTCAAAAATATTTGAAAAACTCATGGTCAAAAGAATTACTACTTACCTAAATAAGAACGAATTCTTTAGCGCAAATCAATTTAGTTTCCGTTCAGGTAAATCAACTGAAGACGCCATTCTTAGGCTATGTATTCAACTTTATAGCAGTTTAAATAATAATAAATCTGCAATGGCTCTCTTCATCGATATGACGAAACCATTCGATATGGTTGACCATGATTTACTATTAGGTAAGTTGTATAACGCGGGATTTAGAGGAGTAATTTTTGAATGGTTGAAATCATACATTAAAGGAAGAGTTCAAAAAGTTGTTGTAAATGGTACACAAATTGAATCTCGTTTCATAAAAAGTGGAGTGCCACAAGGATCTGTGCTCGGCCCTTTCTTTTTCCTTGTCTACATCAACTAAATTTTTAAGCTCCGTTTGAATGGCCTATCGACCGCATTTGCTGATGATATATCATTTATATACCAGTCAAATTCTGATCTGAATTGTGTTTTGCTTTTGTTTTTGAAGAGGACCTTGAAATGCTAAGAAGTTGGTTTTATAGCCATAAGTTAAAAATAAGTGAGAAAACCAAGTTCATGACTTTTAAAATGATCAGTTGGGTCATCGAAATTGTGATTAAGATTTGTTTTTCCATTCTCCAAGTTGCAGGCAATTCAGCTTTCCAATACACATTTGTGGTGAACCTAATTTCCAACATAAATAATCTTGTTCCGATTTTTGTTTCAAAATCGATTTCGTAAATAATTTTAAATACTTGGGTGTTACAATTGATTTCTACCTTCACTAAAAAGACCACTGTTACACAACATCAAATATCAATTGTTGCTCACAACGAGAAAAATGTATATTTTAAAACCATTCTGCTCTAGAAAGTTGGCCTTTATAAAAAGAATTGGGAATTCTACCTATGAAACATCTTTATATTTTTAAAGTTCTAAAAGAAGTTTTCAAGCAAAGCGGTAAAATTAGTAGAAACTTGGAGTTATACCGGGTGCGACAAAAGTATGGAAACCCCTGGAAATATGACAGAATATGTGTTAAGAAAATGAAAGACCCTCTATCCGACGTATTTTTTGACGAGGAATCCGATGGTGATCTTGAATTTGACCTTGGACGTAACCTTGAAGCCCCAGCGACCCAAAAATCAATTTTTCAAATGGAAACCCCCATTTCTTATTACAGACTTGGAAAGAGCGCCAAATTCTACGAAAAAACACGTATTTTATTTTACTTTTTTTAATGATTCCATTAGAGGCGCAGCGCTTGAAATAGATGCAAAATGATGTGAAATGAATGGGCTTCAAGGTTACGTCCAAGGTCAAATTCAAGGTCACCATCGGATTACTCGTCCAAAAATACGTCGGATATAGTGTCTTTGATTTTCTTTTAACGAATATTCTGCCAGGGGTTTCCATACTTTTGTCGCACACGGTATAATCTAAGAATAAACAACTTGCACCTTGTCAATGAACCTTCTGAACGCAAAACTCATTTCTCAAACTTGTATACTGCAACAGCACCAAAATCATTTAATAAATTACCTCTGTCTATCAGAAGAACTCAAAACTTAGACTCCTTCTTAAAGAAAGTAAAAGATTTGAAAATAAAAAAGCAACTTTTAATTTGTGTCTGAAATAATTATTGATTTGCTTAACTTATTATATCATTGTAATTTTCTAATACTGATTGTCACCCCACAACAGTTTCTTATTTTTGTAAATAAAATTCAAAAATTTATCATTCAACACTAACTTTGAAGTTAAAGAATGTTAGCTATTATTTATTCTTTTCATTTATCATTGTACCATATATGTACTCTTATGTTGAAACGAAAAAAGAATGAATAAAAAATTTTTTATAATTCTAATTCTAATTCTAATGTTTACTCGAGAGTAACTTGCAAAGCTGCTCTCAAATTCAAAACTAATTGAGTTCCATAGAAATGATCCATGTTCTAATTAAGTTGCTATCTATGATTCACTGATCTAAAACCATTTCTATTTTCAAAACCTGTTCAAATCTTTCGACAACACTGTGTGACGTTCCAAAATAATAAATATCTACTCTACTAAAGAAGAGTCAATGCAATCAGACCTTTCTTGGCAAAGGAAGAAGACACAGTTAATGGTATACCTTTAATTAAAAAATTCAAGCAATGTGAGTCCCACTCATACAAAAAAGTATTTCTTGAAACGGTAAGCAAACCTTTAAAAACTCACAAGGATAACGAGACAGTGGGATAATATGAAAATCAATATCCTTAGGCACTGATTTAGTCATCTTCTAATCTCATTTAACATTAACAAAACAAACATCAATCAAAATCTACACCAGATGCGACCCACGTTCTTCTCATTTTATACATCACTCCATTTTCGCTCTTAATTGATTCGATTTGTCATTACGATAACACTTCGATCGATACTGTCACAATCGAGACGATAATATTTCCTTTCGTACCTATTAACCTTCGTTAAACACATTCTTCTACAAATTCAAACACATTACTTTCCTTAACAGTGTGTCGAGAACTGGTCCTTCAGTTACAAGTGAGAAATTGTTCACTTTTGCACCAAATGAGCACACACCTGCTGCGCGTATTCATTCTTGTTTTTTTTTTTCTCTCTCTTCTAAAATGCATTGATATACAAAAAAAAAGTCGTCTGTTCTGTACTCACAGTCTCATTTAACCGGAAGTAAGTACCATTACCACAACCCCATCTCGATTCTGCCTCCCCACACTTGCCCCACGGTTCATACAACGACCGGCAGCGACGATGTAGTGAATGAACGTCGCTCGACTAGAGCTTCATTGTTTTAATGTAATGCTAAAGTTGCATGCAATATCGTCCGCTTGAATGAGCCCTCGAGAGCGTTATTGGGGTTCTATTGAGCTCGAGTGGGTGTGTGTACTTTGCTCATGTATTCGACTTCGTAATAATTAAAGGGAAATCATTCTGCGATGTGTGTACTCATGCACAAGTACGTACGTATTTTCCAAAAATAAACAAACATTTAGCAGGAACAACATGCACACACATACTTTATATATCTGTATGTGTAAAATCATGCCAAGTTCTTTGCAGGGACTGGAGTCGCTTTCGCAAGTTTCTAATATGAAAAAGATGAGAATCGACACAGGGGATGTGTTTTGGTTAATTAACAGGTGAATGACATACCCTTCTTGTCTGACTTATGACGATAGATTAAATATTCATCTATGCCATTGTAGTCATTTCTTTACTGCCAAGGAACTTTAAAGGACATCCCCAAACCTGACATAAGAGATAGTACATTCATTGCTCAATAATAAATCATCTAATCATAATCCATGTTTGGCTCATAAGTCATGAATGAAACAGGAGATTGCTAAAACCTTTTAAAGAGAAAAGTCGATTACATAAATTGCATCCATCAACTATATGGATGAACATTCTCATCCATGACCTCGTATGGAAGTTATCCACTTTCACTATTGGGTGAATATGCCGAGTAAAAACCTGTAAAAGGCCTGTTGGATATCATCAGAGAGAGAGCGAGTCGGTATTACGTATATTGATTTGTCATCATTTGTCAATTCATGTGGCTTGCTGCGAAACCCACCAAAATCGCAGAGACCACCGACCGACGCCAAAATTCGGAACGATGAAGTCGATATTGTTCCAAAACCACATTTGTGGCCATAATTCATAAAGTGAGGTCAGTGTGAAATACTTTAAGCTTTAAACACGTTCTTTTTATGTCCCCAGAGTTCCGGGAAACTGTGCTGATGCTGTTCCTTAGTTGTGGTCCTCGGGTGCTATTTATTTCGTTTAATAACAAAGTTTCATGGAAAAAAGTTTGGTTTCAGGAAACAACGCCGCTATTCAATTAAATTTTGAAGTACGGCCATGGGTTGGTAAGGGCTAGTTAGTTTTTATGTGAAAAGTTTAAAAAGATTTTTAATTTTAAACCAATTGTCGCATTTTATGCTCTTAAAAATTGACTTAAGCACTTTAAAAAAACGACAGATAAAAAACCAAAATGATTTTAGCAGTCCAATTGTTGCTGGCACAGAGAAACTGATTTTCGCTTGGTGCAGAATTTCCTAGAAAAATCTTTGATCTACTAAAGATGGGTGTAACATTCCTCGAGTCACGTTTCAAAGGCAAGAAATTGCGGTAGCTGAACAAATACTCCCTCTCCAAATTTTCTTGAATAAATAAAATCTTTTTCTACTAAAAAAAGAATTTATACTTCAAAACGAGAGAGTCATGTCAAGAGATTTACAGAGCTACCAGAGTCATTGTGAATAACTCAAAACCACCAAGGATGAACATCCTCGTCAGTGATTTAAGTACATTAAATCATGGTTTTACTGAGAAATTAAATTTAGCACGAAATGTATTTGTCTATAACTTTACATCGTGTCTTCGTGTGATATACCTAAAAAGTTAAATAAATTTTATTTCGCATGGCCAACGTGTTCTAAAGTATAATCTCTAGAAACAGTCTCTAAAGAAGTTATGTAGACTCAACCAAATTTAAAACACGTTTTACCCGGCGCATTTTGTCCATGTGTCTAACGAATTGCGTGCACGAGATGCCAAGTAAGAAAAATTTTATTTATGCCGAAAACGACTAAGGCAAATAGAATTTTATAATTCCCCACTGTATTTTATTTTGGCACTGTGTCTTTTTGCAGTATGGTTTTTAAAATAAAAAAATTACGCAAATTTTAAGACCGCCAGTCGTCTGCGCTGCGAAACAAATGAATTTGACTGTGAACCACCGGTGGACTACGATGAAAGATAAGCGCAGTGCCCGAGGACCACCATTGATCCACGCCGCGCCGAGTAGAACGTGTTAATTGAAGCGTCCAGGTTCAGAAGAAGAGTTCAACATTTTTTGTGGTTTATTATATTTTTCTTCCAATGATAAGGATATATCAAAATTTTTTTATGACTATTTCTTAATGTTTCTTAACCATCACTTGCTTAGAAAATTGCATATTATGTCGACGTCAGCTGTTCCGAATAGTTCAATCGCTAATATCCTCAAAACATTTGTGCAAAGCCCCTTCTATCTGGGCCCTATTGCAATTTGTATTTGTAATCCACAATCACAATTTTTGTACATGAATTTGCTTTGCACGAACTACAAATAAGAGAATTGACAAATTTCTGATGAGAATTACAAATTGTACAGATCACCTACAATTTACTGTTGCAACATTTATGCTCGGCGCTTGTAATCTACAAATTAAATTCACAATTTTGTTGAACGTTGAAGCGAACAAAGGTATGAATTACACCGGTCAGCAGTATTTTTGCGCGTGGGTTTTACCTAATATATTTTGATTATATAAGCAAAATATTTGGTTTTTAAGAAGTTAAGGGTTGGGTGGAAGTTAGGGTTTCAAAGTAAGAAAAAAGACTTTTTTTTAAATTTTTTTCTTAAATATGGATTGAGTAATTTTATTCGGACCTTTTGCATTGTATTAGGAAACTATTGTAGCACCATGGCGGGGAAAGCGCTGGTATCGCCCCCTGTTGTCCCCATGAAACGTACTCCCTTCTCAATCGAAAAAAGTTAATTGTAGAACCCTGCCAACATGCTGCCAATACATCATATATTATTGTTTTTTGCTAGGGCAGCTTTGCTTCATAAATGTGATAGTATTATAAAAGCGTGATGTGCTTTTTGATTCTAAATGATAAAAAGACTGTTGTTTTGTATTTGGCGTATCATGACATTGTTTGAAAATCATTTAAATACATTTAATAATTATTGATGAAAATACCATTCACAACCAATAAAGCATTCACGAAAATACCATCCACATAACTAAGTGAACAACCACAGCTAAATTTTTGAACCGATAAATCCTTTAATGGGGACGACAGGTGGCGATACCAGCGCTTTCCCCACCATGGTTTTACTATAGTTTCCTTATACAATATCCTTTTGTACAGTATTGAACATACTTTCGACAATATAGGGTAATTTTTTTGATGCAGAAATATTGAAGCCTAAGCTTAGCATAGCACAGCATATAACATCTTGAGAAAAAAACTATTTTGCGGTGTTTTAGGATCAAAGAAAGGATACAGAGTGTTGGAAGTAAAGGAAATGTGTTTTATATGCACGCTTGGTGTAAAAATTAAGATCTCCCACAAGCTGCAGACTTTAATAAATTGACCTATAGCTCGATTGGGTTGGGTAACTGGCGCATGCACCGCACAAACTTTGGATTAGTAGTGAGTGTATAGTATAGTGTGTGTATATATACTTTAGTTGCAAGTCAATTGTGAATCCCACAAAGCTTACACCAGTCCACAAAAAAAGCTATGGTGAACACCGCAAATTGTTTTTTTTTTTTCTCAAGACATTCTGGAGGAAGCTCTGTTACCGGCATATGCTTCAATATTTCTGCATGAAAAAATTACCCTATATTTTCGAAAGTATGCTCAATAATGTACAAAAGATCCGAATAAAATTACTCAAACCATATTTAAGAAAAAAAATTACAAAAAAAGTCTTTTATCTCACTTTGAAACCCTAACCCCCTCGCCCCCCCCTCCCCCCTTAACTTCTTAAAAACCAAATATTTTCGTTCTGTAATCGCAATTTTTTATATAGCTTTGCTTATATAATCAAAATATGTTAAGTAAGACTCACGTAGAAAAAAAAATTTTTTTTTGTTGACCATTGTAATCAAAACAAAAAAATTTTGGCCGTCTAGGCGTTAATGCGAAGTTTCTTTCTGTTTTTTTTTTTTTTTTTGTTTTCTTGCGTCTAATAATATTAATGATTTCTTCTGCCTTAGAACAACTTAGTCGAAATCTTTCATTAAAATTTGAATGGCTGTCTGTCTCTATATTATAATTTTCACGCGGACAGTAAACTTTTTTTCGTACGAAAAAATACGCTCTAGAGTTACTGCTGTGCCTTCTACGAAAAAACATTTTGAATAACTATGAAATACAAATTTGTAGAAAAATATACACACAGTCTTTCACCTGTAGAATTCTTTCACAAACTGAAACAAATTTGTGATTCTCTTTCATATGGTGCAACAGAAACTTACAATAAAGTAGGATTTTCAATATTTTTTTGATTGTAATCTACAACTACAAACTTATTTTCGTGCAACAGAAAATGATACTTTTTAACAAATTAATATTTTGTAATTCACAACTACAATTTTGTAACAACAAAATTCTTAGGAAATACAAAATAAATTTTTTTTTTACAAATTTGTGATAAAAACGTTTGTAATTTACAGTATTGTGAGGTGGTGCAAATATATCATTATTAATTTAAAATATTGTTTAATATGAAAAAAAAGAAGTTTATTTATTCAACTCTTATTGGCGAGAAATAATTCAAAGTGATCGAAGTAGAAAAGGGAAACACCACGAAAGTGATTACCATGCCAACTGTCAGTCATGTCTTCTCCGAAATAAAAAAATTTAATTTTGTTTGAAATAGATAGTGATGAAAAAAATGTAAGAATCATAAAAATAATAAAGTAACATTAAGGAAAAGGTAAACCCTGGGCAATTTCAAAAAATCGACTTTTTTATTGCATTTTTTTATTAAACTACATCTCAAGAATGTTGTGTCAAAATTTCAATTCATTCCGTGTTGAATTCGAAAAATTTGCAGTGACTTTAAAGCAGGTATGCGCGGCGTGATAGAAGGGAGCTGGCCGGACGGACAATAATACCGGTCGCGTAGCATCTTTGCTTCTTTTATGATTGGTTCCCCAGGTAGCTCGAGGTCTTCTTTTGCGTTCAGGGAAGAGGAGCTCACTCTAATGACACTTCTAAGGGAATATTTTTGATTCAGTGTGCTGTTTTTCACGTTTATCCTTAAAAGTGTTTATCACGAAACTAGTATCTTTAAAGACCGTGTGCAAAATATCTCGGCGACTGTTGTACCGATCCTTCTGAAATCTTGCATACTTCTTAACGATATATTTTTGGAAGCTACAACACGAGGATTTTAGCAAATTTTAATTTTTTTTATTCATAAGCTGCATTTTTAGTCAAAAAAACGACTTTTCACTTCAAATTGTGACCAGAATCTCAAAATTGCAAAAAAAAAACCTCGTGGTATCGCCTGGAAAAAATTGTCTTTTAACGAAATCTTTTTGAAATTTTGATTTAAGATGATCCTGTCAAAAGATATCTTGCACACCGCATAAGACCAAAAAGTGGAGGCGTTTCGGAAAAAGCACTATCATCGCAGAACATCTCAATACCATAGAAAAACTGACGACACGTACCGTAGCGGTATAATTATTTTTATTTTTTATATGTAGCGTGCACATAAAGAGTTTTGAATGATCTTGATGTACAGGGTGTTCCGTAATTCGTGTTAAATACTTTGGTATGTGATTTTTGGTCATATTCTTAGAAAAAATTGCTCTACACTAAAGTCAGTTTCTCAAATTTGACATCACTTTTTGACAATTTAAAAAAAGGCTAACTTTGATGTACCCAGACCTGTGTTAAATTCGATATCTCTGTCAATACTGACAATAGAGACGAAATTTTAAAATTAGTTTTTTGTAGAAATAATAATCTTTAAAACTGTATCTAAATTTCGCTCGTTTAGGCTTTGCCAGATTTTCATTTTAAATGGTCTTCAAATTTTCTTCCTCAAGTAAAGACTTTGAGGTCTTTATTTTTCAGAAAATGCCTATTAACATAGAGTTCCTTTATTTTTATAGCTGAACAAAACAGTTATAAAAAAAACTCTCTGATAAGTGCCCTCAAAAATCCATACATTTTATGAACTCGGGTCGCACGAACTTGCGATTGTGTGCTAAATTAGATATCAAATCTTAAGGCTGGGTATAAAATTTTAATACTAGCTCTTCATAATATATTTGGCGATAGAGGGTTGCTAACTTCTCATTAATTATGAAAACTGAATCTAGTCAGACAAAGTATTGAAAAAAATTTAATAAAATATTAGAATGTTTTCAAGTAAAAATCTATGACCGCCGCCGTCGTCGGTATAGATTGATATAGACGTCTCGTTTAGGTAAAGTGTTTCATTCTACCAATCCTGCTATTGGGGAAGCTGGTTGTGAAGGATTTTTAAAGACCAGGTATGGAGTTATGTAATCCGTGCAGATATTGTTATCTGCGTATCGTGATAAAATCTGTGCGTAACCTGTTTGGCTGGTTTTCCAGACATTACACTGATTTAGTCTAAGTGCATTGTTTGCTGCCGCTTCTTGGACATAGAGATCAATAGGTGTGAGATTGAGGATTACTTCCAAGCTCGCGGCTGGTGAAGTTATCATTGCACCAGTTACACAAATACAGGCTGATATTTGTACTTTGGTTAGGAGTTTTAAATGCGTGGATCTTTCCAGCGCCTTCCACAACACCAAATTTCCATAAGAAAAGATGGGTTTAACAATGGCAGTATACATCCGCAAGAAGATTTTGGGATTCGGTCCCCAATTTTTGCCAAAAATCCTGCTGCACGAATACAGTGCTGTCATAGAGTTTTGTGTCTTTCCCGTATATTGGGACCCCAACTCAGTATTTTGTCTAAGATCACTCCCAAGTATCTGGCTTGATAAGAGATCTTAAGAGGGGTTCCATTTAGTCTTGGTAACTCAAAAGCAGATACTTTTCTTCTATTTGTAAAGAGTACCAGCTCTGTTTTGAGAGGGTTAACTGCAAGGCCGCATCTTTTTGCCCAAGCGCATACCTTGGTTAGTGTATTATTCAATTGTGCGCTAATAGTTGTAGGGAATTTCCCCGTCGCCAGAAGAGCTAGGTCATCGGCATAGCCAACTACTTTCACACCATCATGTCTGAGAGCTACGAGTATCTCATTCATGAGCAGGATTCAGAGCAGGGGTGAGAAGATACCTCCTTGTGGGGTTCCTCGCAACACACACTTCTTCAAATTTTCACCTCCCAGTTGGCTGCCTGAAGTTTTGATAGCATACACATGATCCAATTTGTGATTGTTTCTTCTACTTCTAGATCATTTAGGGCCTTCTTTATTGCACTGTTTTGTACAATGTTGAAGGCTTATTTTCAATGTCCAGGAAAGCTGCCAGTGTGTATTCCTTATCTTGCAGCGTTTTTTCTATAGTTCTAACTACACAGTAAAGTGCTGTTTCTACACTTTGTCCTTTTGGGTAAGCATGTTGAAAGGTAGATATTGCTTTCGATTAGTTGGGATGTAGCTTACCCGATTTACTATGCGTAGATAACATCAACTAATCTACTCTGGAACCTTACCTCAACTAATCTACTCTGCCATCTCTGGAAGGAAGTGTACAATTTTGTTTTTCTCCTTTATGCCCTGGATAAAAGAGAAATTCTGAAAACGAGGAACACGTTGCTTATAAATAGAATATCCAATAAAAAAATAGTGATTAAAATAATCAGAAACACGTAAATAATTTGCTTACAAATAAATCCTAAATTTACCACTTAAGAATCGTAGAGCAGACTTAAGGCAATCTCACAGCCCTCAATCAATCGTCCATTTTCATGACGCGAGAAATTAAATCACGACTATCATTAATGGCTTCCATTTCCTGCCTCAGGCAGCTTTATAAATTCCTTCACAAGTCTGCACCAAGATAAGACCATGTCATCGTGTAATTTCTTTGTTGTGATTACCAACCAACATTGGAAAACTTTTTTATCCAACACTTTCGTTGGCTGGGTGTCTGTAAGTCTATAGGGTGAACCACAAACACAATATACATATAGAATACAAGCAACAAAACGAAAAGGAAGTGTTAGCAGAACCCCAGAGCCCCAGAGGGGCAATAATTACAAACCTAGGGCTGTTTGCACGGTTGGTGCTTTTGCTTCGATAAATTTTCTTCCGATTGTGGTTTCTCTGTCTACTCTTTATTCATAATGTTTTCCATACTTGGCACGAAACACTTTGTCTGGCATTGCACCAGAGTGCAAATAATTTCACATTTTTTAATGCAACTTTACATTCATAAGACAAACTAAAAGTATGGTATAGAATGTGAGGACCTGTTGCTTAAGTATAAAAGTTTTGCGACTGTCAACCCTTGTGCATTAAAAAGTGGAAGATACATACTGTTATTTGTCCTGCTTCCGGCAGAACGTGCCCTTTGAAAAATTATACCAATATACGAGTACACATTTTCGTCGCAGAGAAAATTTCATTACGAGCTATCGAGAAGAGGAAAATATTTCGGTCGTAAATTATGTCTTATTTTATATTATGAGATACTAACAGGGCTATCATGCGACCAGATAGGATGACTATTATTTATTGGGCCTACGAAATAATCCAGACAGAATTATTCCCAAAGGAAAAGGGTTTTGATTGAAATGAATGACTTATTCGACCATAAAACACGAGTTATGTTCTTAGTTTGCAAAAAGCGAGAGCTTTAATATTTTATGAACCGAGAATAGATGTAAAAGGATTCTCAATCCTGCTAGTTTCGATTCGGGTTAAATAATTTGATGTGTTTTTGAATTAAATGTGGGAAAATAGAAGGTTGCTGTGATTAGGACAAGAAAGGGACGAGTGAAGGGCTTAGTAGACGAGTTGTTGGTTGGAAGAAGTAGGTTGCGTATCACAATACTATTAATAGCTGAAAAAAAAATTCATTGAAAAATCAGCTTAAAATCGATAAATTTTAAAATAGAACTTTCTGATATCGTTTTCGCATGGTAACAGTGAAAAGCCTATTTGGCTAAGGGAAGTTTCTATTTATATAACGCTCAAGAGACTAGATAAAGGGCGTGTTACACAACACAACACCACTCACACTCACACCGTGGATGCATAGACTAATGTTTAGACACTTCCATGTTTCTGTTGGTTTTAATTTTTTGGGTTCTAGATGATTTAATTTTAGTCTCTCTTTTGCATTTGTACCAAAAAGTCGAATCAAAGTTAAGTAAAACACAGCAAAATTGTTTGCTTTACTGGTTGCTGTTTTGCTATGGTTAGCATCATGTCTGCGTGAGACATAGGAGATCGAGATTCGAGTCCCAGAAAAGTCCACTGTTTTTCTATCGCTCTTTTCACTTACCCCGGGGCTACACGAACAATATACATATGGCAAGGTACTTATAATACAGCAAAATTTTCATACATACTCAATCAAATTTTGCTGAAAGTCAGCTGGTGTGGAATATTCGAAGCCAGCTAGCCACCCCAAAAAATGAAAATTAAAGAAAGAAAACAAAAAATGTTCCAAAAGCAAAGTTTACTTCTAAAGGTTTTCGTTTGAGCTTTTTTGAAAATAAATAATAAAAAAAAAGTTATTTAAAAACCAATTAAATGGCGAATTTGAAGTCGCATATGTCACAAGTCACATCCGAAACACGGACAAGAATTTGAAAGATTATGTACGCGAGCCGATGGCTTGCCATTTGTTGATCGTGTAGCCGCCGAGTTAGCCGTTAAGAATCGGCAAAGTATTGTAGATCTCCTCCACTCCTTACAAAATTTGTTTGTGAGAAACGCGGTAAGCCTCGGGGCTCTGCAAGCTGTGTTGTGCCACTATTATAATTTTTATGTTATTTCTATTTTATGTTTTTCTATGTGGCAGCATGAACTCAAACGAACTGAATATTAGTCTCTCATTTCGTCTCACAAGCCACTGCAGCACGTTGAAAGCATAGATTTTAGCTATCAAAAGGGCCATATCTTGGTTCAAAGAAAACGTGTCATCCTCGTCAAATATAGGCATCTTCGTTGAGAGCAGTCCTTAAATCACTCGGCAGTGTTTCCATGAAATTTGTAACTGCCCGCATTTGTCAATCGTCTATCTTATGGAGATGAAAGAGCAGTTTGGCTATTTAAAAGATTTAGTCAAACCATCCATGGATCCAAAATTTACCATAAGTTTATAAGCTTTATGCAGAACGTATTCTAGTTTCGTTATCAGTGTTATAATCAGAAACTGCTTCATAGGTAGACATGCCGCTAGGCTTAATCGCCCAATAACTGACATCTGCAGAAGCTGCATGGACGAAGAGGAAGAGGAAACAGATCTGCATCTTCCGTGCACATTCCCTGTCCTCTTTCAGAGACTTACTTTATATATCAGAGAGTAAAAGAGCTCCAAATCAACCAAATTAACTTAGAAAAATAGAGAAGCCAGGGTATGTCCAATGGTTTAAATAGTGAGTGGTATCACAATGGAATATTATTGGTCTGAGTTCGTCAGTCATTTTCCCTATCCTTTCTTAACACCTAAAAAGCCTGTCCATTCTAATTTCAGCTTCCTTTGCACAGGAACACTCAAATCGGGCTTCAACTCTGATTTAGCAAAACCTGTCAAGCTTTGATTTCAACAGGTTTCTGTTTTTTTTGCCTCACTTAAATCTGTAAAACTGATTTTTGCATAAAAGATTATCAAAAGCTTATACACTTTTATACCTTTTTTTAGCGTTGGCCTTCATCAAAAACCATTTTAAAACACATCTTTAAGTGTTTAAGTAGATATTTAAAACGGTGGAAGCTTAGCAAGTGGTTGCCCTTATCTCCAAACATATTTCAAGGAGTTCCAGTTATACAATTGGAACTGTTTCACTGGTCAACGGTGGTTCTGTTTCCAAAAACAAACTATATTATTTTAAAGGTTTTTGCTTCGCTGATATGAGCTAAGAATCTACCTAACAGCTGGCGTTAGGGAGATTCAGCAAAGCTCATTAAAATTATAATTGAAATTTAAGTGATTAATTATTTTATTATAGGAACATACGATGTGTTGTATACTGTTCTATCCAACATTGTCTTTTAATTACACATTTATATCTGCAATTACTTTTGAAAGTGGTTCACTGTGGCGTATACGCATTAAAACTACATAATTTTTTTTTTGAAGTGAAAACTTCTTTAGGCGCGTTTGGCACTTTTGCGATGGGGGTAAAGCAATGAATTCGCGACCGACACCTTTTTTTGGCTCATCGTATTTCGTATGTAAAGTCGTCATAGCCCAGCGTCTCAGGTTCGATTCCCAGTCATGACTTACATTTTTTTATTTGTTTAAAGTGAAAACATAAATAAAAATTGTCGCCACGGCTGAGTTTCGAACCTGAGACCCTGGGTTTGATAGCCAACGACTCTACCATTGAGCCAAGAAACTTCTTAAATTCGACGTTGCTAAATGACTTAAAAGAATGTAATAGCAACATTACCTTGTCATATTACCGACTCGGAGAAATTCAGAGAAGAAAGAAAGGAATTTATGGTTAGAGAAAAATTTATACAACGCAGAAAAAATAAAAAGCACCAAATATTTTACTATGGCTGGAAATTTCATCATGGCAGAGTAGGAGACGCACTGGTCGATGATTCGAACTTTACAACAAATTAAAAGAAATCAAGAGAGTTGAAATGGTTGCATGAAAATAGTTTGAAAACCATTACTCAAATATTAATTAATTTCGTTTCTTAACTTAATGCATTTGCATTGTCCTTTTTTTTCATTTCATTGTCAAAGTTTACGAGCGCAGTTACGAGATCTGTAGACACTATCGTTAAAAAATTGAATTTATTGATTTTAACAGAATCTCACAAGGGTGACGAAGAAATATAGATATGATAGGTATTTCAGATTACAATTTAGTTGCAAGTTTCAGAAGGCACGATCGTCCAGCAGCAGGAGTAGCTATCTATAAAAGGTTGTCTTATACAACTGCCATATTTTGCTCAAATCACATGGATTTGCATACGAGGTACACTAGTTTTTGATATCGGCGATTTGTGTGTTTGTCGTTGCCACTCTGGAAATGGACAGCAAGTTATAACAGTAGGAGTTTATAATTCACCGAATACGTGTTCAAGTGTAATACGACATTTTTTATATAAAAATTTATTTATTTAGTCTGAAGACGCTTCTGCAATTAAAATATTTACTGAAAATTCAATTCAGTTTTCACTTCTGTCGGCACTCCCGGAGTGCTTCTTTTTTTTTTTTTTTTTTAAATGATTTAAAATTACCAAAGTACCATCTCTGGATGGAGGGGTTCTTAAAATTGAGTATTTAGGTCTTGAAATAATGGTTCCTGCCTTACAACCGATATGATAATACTTATTTTTCTCGAAAACGGCTCCACGGTCAGTCAAGCGAAACAGACGCCACCATACACAAAAAAAAAGTTAATAAACTCAATTCATACTTGCAGAATAGAACGTTGTACTACATTCATATGAAATGAAATGATTGCTTAAGTAACATTGAATAATTCATTTAAATGCTTATTTTTAAAGTAAATACAAGAGAACTGTGTTTATATATTTGTCTGCACAAAGATTACTCATCCCATTTGACACAAGCATTGAGAAGCAAATTATTTTTGTGTTTCGAGTTATTTGTGTAAATTATACAAATACCTAATCTGTACAGTACCAGGAACTATACATATAAATTGTGTTATTTAACTAAAGTGTCATAGTTTCTAAACAATTCTTCTGCGAATGGTGTAGGCCAACTCGTAAAGGAGGAGAAATTTGATGTCCCACCTGTTACACTTCTTATACTGTTAATCTTTACATATAAAAAAAGCATACGGTTGGTTGTGATCGCATCACTTGAGAACGGCTCGACCGAATGAAACCAAATTTGTGGTAGCTTAAGAGATGTTGGTAGTAGTAGGGGAGCCCAAGAGGGGATTTCGCGCGTTACTCCAGCGCATCAGAAAATCATATGGGGAGAAACCTTGCACCATGTAATGTACTCCTACCATATATTAAACCTAAATGTTGGGGCGGTCGCTGAGAGCAGCCCGTCAGATTAGTAAAAAAAATGCGATCATCGGAAATACTCGAGCGCGTCAGATTAAAAGATGGTAGGTTGATTACATCGAGAAGAGTGTATATTTCAATAATCTGACAATTTGAGCGGGGCCTTCGTAAGAAGGCGAGTTACAAAGATGTAAAAAAAATCGATGTTTCGAAATACTCGAGCGCGATAAATTTTTTTTTTTTTTATTTTGAAGGTAGTTTTATCAGGATTACAGAAAACATATAATCTGATATTTTGGTTGGGGCGATTGAGGTAAAATCGTCAGTTAAATGTATAATATATGATGGTTAATATCTCGGTTAATATTGATATTAGCAATTGGTCCAGACGACTTTTTTTGTAGAAAACTAAATTCTTTACCAGTTTGTAATTTACAATTTTTCTGTAGCTTTCGTTATTTACGAGATAACTGCGACAAAACGTGAATTTTATGCAAAAATCTGGTTAAGTGGCCCGTACCACCTTCCCGGTATGAGTAACGACTTTGCCAAAAAGAACATTTTTGTAGAGCTTTCAATTTTGAGAAAAAAACACCTTCGGTTGAAGCGATCCCATGAAATGCCGCTGAGTTAAAGAAATTTAAAAATAAAAAATCAGAGTTTCCGTGTATTTTCAATGGAAAATCTTCACACCTCTTGATCGAGCACTTAAAATTAATATTAAGGGCTCAAACTTTCAGGATTTTTTTTAAAAGTATTTTCAACAAAATTTCGATACAAAATTTTTAAATACATAATATGTGTACATATTTTTTGATTGCATCCAGTAACAAAAAATAGAAACAACAAGGAATTGTTACTTTAAAATTGTCAGACTAAGAGTACGCCCCCATATAATTGTCAGATTATCATCCTGGAGGACGAAGACATCAAGTTGATCACACTGTATAAAAATCTGACGCGCTCGAGTATTTCAAAGTCACGTGTTTTTTTTACATTTTTAAAAATCAGCCATGACTGATCATTGTCAGATTATTGAAATATACACTTTTTAGAGTACACTTAACATTCACTTTGAAAATCTGACACGCTCGAATAACTTTTTATTTTTTGTTTTTTTAACCTCTCTTTACGCCCATTTGCCCCCAGTAAATCGTCAGATTAATATATATCCGTTATAAGAAAGACAAAGCGCGTATACTCTATGAAAATCTGACGCGCTCGAGTATTTCAATTTAACTGTTTTTTTTTTACATTTTTAAAAGCTCATCGCCCCACTAAAATAAAAAACTGCCATACACCTTTTTTTCGTTTTAGAACGTAAACTTCACAATCCAATAAGTCCCCATGACGCTTTAGTAACTGCAAATTTAGCGGCTCGGGCTCCCCTACTATAGATAGTTTTTATAAAAAAAATCTGAAATCCTTTGGCCTGTTCCCAAGTTATGGCATTTTTCCTGAATATCACTTTTTTTGAAACTTAAAAGCTACGGGGAACGATGGACGAGACCGGGATCCTTAAAACTACGGACCCGTGCAACGCCAGGCAGATCAGCTAGTTTCACATAAAAAAAAAAATATTTTCACACCTTTTTTAATGTTACAGCATGCAACGACTTTTATTGTATGTGATAATGTTATATTCAGTACGTAAATTGTTTCCCTTTTTCAAGATATGAAGCAAAGTGTGGGTAAGAAAAAAGAGTATAAATGTCCCACCCGTCACAATAGAATCACTTTCCTACGATTTCGATTAAATTTTTTATGAAAGATAAGCTTCAGGTTGTCTTTCATTTGAGGTAAAAAATACTTTCGGAAGAAGTCTAAGAACAGTACCTTCCATAGTACCGTTCTTTTTTTTTCAAAAACCGACTTTACCTTAAATGGCTGACACGATTTTGTTGAAATTTTGTATTCTAGAAATCTTAAGTTCTTTAAGATAGATACCAAGATTTGAAAAACTTTGATTTTTATTGATTTTGTAAGAAAATTTGATTTTATTAAATTACTTCTAAATTGTAATTTTGTTTTTTTTTTCAAATTTTTTGTCATAACGACTTCTAGCTAGATCTTAAAATTTGTACACTTGACTTTAAAAAAAATGGTCTTTTGAAGAAATTGGTCTATAGATTTTGATGTTCAGCGTTTATATGTCTTAGCAACTGCAAAAGGATGGCGGACGGCTCAAAAATGGAACTTGGAACAGCTTTTCATCAAAACCACGATCGAAAAGATATTCTCCGATGTTGGAGTCTTATGTAATAAGTAACTTCGTTTTCCTAACAGGTGATTTCCTATGTCACCTCGTGTGTTTTTTATTTTATTTCTACAGAAAACAAAAGTCAATTCAATTTTCAAAACTTCAATTCTTAACATAAAGTTAATTACAAAAAATATGTATAAGACCAAAAGCCCTCGATTTATTCATTCAAACTTATACCAGTTACCACCATTTTCAATTCCTGCATTCATTCATAGTTGATAATGGGGAAAATGTTTTTCAATTTCAATTAACTTCTGACCAGTCTCTAAGCCGCTTAAGCGAAAAGCTTCAATTTTCTCAACACAATGAACATTCGTGTTCAATTTATCATTCCTCCCCGTTTCATACAAGATGCCAATTTCTGTCTTTCAAAATGTTGAAAATTATGTACTACAACACGAATTGCTTCCCATGTTGAAGTGTTTGTGCACAGCCACAGTGATACCAGTAGCAGCAGCTGTTGATTTCTGGCGTTCTGACAAAATTTCATCACAAGAGCCTGGGTCTTGATGGACTCTTGGGTGGGTTGGTTTTGGAAATGGCTTACCACATTGTGGGTTGTTTTATAGGCAAGTTGTCCACACACCAGAAGTCTTCAGTGATAGTTTAAGTTTATGTTTGGTTAAATAAACGGATAAAGTCATGGCAAAACTTTACTTTATAGTCAACAATAACAACGGAATGGTCGAATGAGTTGAAATAACATCTTTGTCCGTCCAACTTTTATTCAACAACAAGAGAAATGTTAGTTTGATTATTAATGGCTAAATGATGGAGAAAATAACACAAAAATAAAAACTTATGATGCGGTGTGAGGCATGCCACAGACAAAATTACGACTTTCCAATGATGCTTAAAGAAAAATACGTACATCTGTTGGAAAATGCCTTTCACTTGATGGGAAGTTAAGAGTTTAACTTTTATTCCATCAGAAAAAAGGTGGGGGAGGGGGTGGAATTTTTACTTATTTTTATCACGTTTACTTGCGAGGGTCAATGGTTGTAATATTTTCTTTACGGCTATTACAGGTCTTGGAGGAGACTTAAAACGCACAACAGGTACCTACTTAGTAGACGGTTCTACAGTTCTCAAAAGACCGTTGTTTATTGATTTTTAATTCGAAGAGGACAAGCAAAGCCGTTATTTCTTAGAAGACCTCTTTTCGATGCTTTAAAATTTGCTCATTTTGACAAAGTTTCACGATGTTTTTTTTTACTGTTCAGTCGAATACAAGGGAATGCAATTAAAGTTTCATGGTACTTTTCTCCTTAACGTACGTACAGACTGGTGAAAGAAAATTCAAACTCGTCAATTTTAAATGGAAATGTCGACTAGAGCAAGTCTATCAGTTACAACTGAATAACTTACTCAACGCAAACACAGCGTTAAATAAATATTTCATCGCGTTTTTTTTCAACTAATGCCTTCAAATTAATACTTTTTTCTTGGTGGACTTGGCTCGAGTTTACAGTCTCTCTATTCTTAAACACATTGTAAAAATACAAAATAAAAAAACAGAAAAACAATAGTCTAGTGCGTGCTGGCATACTAATAGGCTTACTGAAAAGGCACTTAATTCTAGGCGGGCGGTGACGAATAAGAAAATTTAGTTGTAAGGAGCATTTCATGTCACGCAACAAAGTAAAAACAAAAAATTAAAAACCAAACAGAAATAAGTAATCCATTTTTGACGCGGCTCAGCCCCCGTTTGACGAAAAGGTGTCAATAAAATATCATTGAAAAGACATGCAAACTTTTCATTTGTGTACAAAAGTATCCCTCGAGTCGACATGTGTGAGTACTGAACACACTCAAATGAACAAGCTTTTCGCATTACAGCTTTTTTTCTATTTGCCAGTGTATGCAACAAGTTACCGTTGTGAATGATTCACGATGTGCATTTTTGATTAATTGGGGATTTCCTCATGTCCATATGCAATTTAAACATCATAACCTGATATCGTGATAGCACGAAGCATTAAATTTGTAATGACTGGCTGCCCCGTAGCTCTAGGAAAACACTTTGAGTGTGTCATTTTTGTGATGGAAAAACCAAAGAGTTTACTTTCAATAAGGATATTACAACACAGTTTTTAAGTTTGAGCAAAAATGACTCGGTACAACTCAACTTTGTGTTAAGTCGATTTGACACGCAATTTGTTGAAGGTGAGGGTTTATAAGCAGTTCATTCAACCTGCTTTAAAAAACCATTAGGAAAAATAAAAATCAGTCACATTTGGTTTCACCAGGAGTCAAAGACGGAGTAGAAAAAAGTTGCAAATAACTGCAAATCAATTAATTTTACAAATATTTCACAACCTATAATACGGCGGATTGAATTCGGTCGCAAAACGGAATGATTTGAAATGCAAAACATCAATTTTAATTTTTGAAGTTCCAATTCACCACAAATTAACATTTCGAATGAATTGTAGAGAACCCAATTTAATTTCATCGTATGAATTTGAATTCACAATAAGTGGAATGCAGAACATAGGCGTATATTTCAGCTAGCTGCTATTCATGTTAGGTTAGTGTTGTACCGGTGCGGTGGTGCAATGGTAAGCATGTCAGCCTTTTACGTGGCAGTTCAGAACTCGAGCCCCAGTAGCATAAAATTTTTTTTCCTGACGTTAAGAGCGCTTTCTCACTTAGTTGGTCGAAACCAGGATGAAATAGTCTACTCCTTGAAATGCTTTAGTCCCGAGATTTAACGAGCTTTGTTGTGTCACTCAATTTACTTTTTGATTTTATTGGATGAAGCTTAAAAGTTAATTCATTTGAAAAAAGATTCCTTTTCGGAGTGTATCTCGATAAAAAATAAGTGCCAGTCTGACTGTGTCGCCGAACTTTCTGCTTCACTAGATTCCATAGAAGAGGGGATAGGACTCCGCCTTGCGGTGTTCCTCTACTTTGCAGAGAAGTTTTTTTTATAATAAGCGTGCACATCAAGGGATGAGAATACCCTTATAATGTTATAAAAACACAGAGCGAGTTTGAGAAACACCTGACCAGATATGGGAGTTACACTCCAGTGTTGGGCGGATGAAGGCCTAATAAACTGTAGCCAGATCAGAAGGGGTAAAGAACTTCCTGCATCGTCTGAAGAAGCCTAAGCATTTAGCAGCGTTTTTGGCGACCTCAAATATGTGGTCATTCCAACGAAGATCATCGCCTGCACACATACCAAGTACTGACAGCTTTTCGGTTTCTTCGATGTAGGTACCATTCATGGATAATGACAATGGGGGAATATTAAGCTTAAACGACAAGAGACAGCATTGAGTTTTCGAAGCATTGAATTCTACTCGGTTCGTAAGACCCCATGAAACAATGCTGTCAATAAGCTCAAGAATTCAATGAGCTTATCATACGCAACCGTTCCAGTTCGACATCCGAAGAGCAGGAACTTAGATTTGGAAACGAATATGAAAAGCTGAGGGTCGAGTCGTCAGCAAAACAGTTTAGCGGATTAGAAGTTTCAGACAAGAGATCAATAATGAAAATGAGGAAGAGAGTCGGAGACAAAACGGAGCCCTAGGGCACACCAGAATTTATGAATTGGGTATCAGACTTGAAGCCATCCAATACAATTTGTATTGAACGATCGGAAAGGTAATTTCTAATCCAACGAAGAAGAGACTCATCGATACCAAAAGCACGCATTTTCGATAAAAGAGCCTGATGCCAAACTCTATCAAATGCTTTAGAAATATCAAGCGCAATAATCTTACTTTCTCCAAAACATTGTAAAGATTGGTTTCACTTTTCGGTGAGATAAGCCATCAAAACACCAGTGGACCGTTTGCTACGCAGTTATATTGAGTTTTATTTATTCTCCTGCATTTTAGCATAAGATTTATCAATTCCAATTAGGAGCTATCTACTTTGAGCTTCGTCAGTGCCTTTGTAATTGCAGAGTTGCTGACGTTATTGAACGCACCCTGTATGTCGAGAAAAGCTGCCAAAGTGAATTCCTTGTGATGGAGGGAATATTCTATAGTTCGTACCAGGGTGTGTAGAGCCGTTTCTACAGATTTTCCCTTGCAGTAGGCGTGTTGTGCTGTAGATAGCAGTTTAGGATCTATATAGCTAGACGCAGGTGGATATCAATCAGTCGTTCTAAAGTTTTAAGAATTAAAGATTATAGACTTATTGGTCGGAGGGTTTACGTGGTGTGATTTCCCAGCCTTAGGTATAAACACAACCTTGGCCTCTCTCCACTGAGTAGGGATATAGTTCAAGGTAGTACAGACGATGAGAATTACTTCAAGGACAAGGATAATAATATCCGCGGCCTTTTGAAGTTCGGCTAGAATTATACCACCAAGTACAGGGGATTTGTATGGGTCAAAGCTGTTGATGGCCCAAATTAGTTTTTCCCTTGTAATCAGATCAGGGTTGTCTGTTATTATGTTACCTGATTCTATAGAATCATAGTTGCATAAGTTATTAGAGTTGCCTGGAAAAACCTAAAAACAAAATTTTTTTGTAATGCAACAACATATTTGTATTTCTGAGATTTTTTAAGGGCGGTTACTGAGTTCGTAGAAACAGCGCAGAGTAATTTGAGGGCTGCTTGACTAACTAAGAAAATCCGATTATTCGTTGAGGATATCACGTTTTCTTTTAGCCATGATAGGACCTCTTTGATCGCCAGAATTTCCGCTTGGAACACGCTACAATGGTTTGGAAGGCGGAATGAGAGACTAACGTTAGGTCGGTTTGAGTACACCCCGCAGCCTGCCCCTTCATAGGTTTTTGAACCATCTGTATAGAAATGCATTGAATCATCTCTCATTAATTCTTCGTCTTCCCAGGTCGTTCTTGGTGGGATTAGGACTTGGAACTTATTATCGAAAGCTATTTAGGGGATGATGTAGTCGGAGTGGCAAGGGATTGATACGAATAAATTCAGTTTTGTAGCGTGGCCTATGTTATTGACGGTCCATTGGGAGAAAGCTCTCATACGAATGGCTGCACTGGTGGTCATTTGCTTACTGAAGATATCTAGCGGTGTGAGGTTAAGGAGTATATTAAGGGCAGCTGAGGGTGTTGATCTTAGTGCTCTGATAGTACTGGGCTTGGGGTAATCTCTTATAATCACCTAATTAATAATGTACTTGGCAAATTGGCAACCCTTTTACGATATTATGCACTTGCATAAATGTCAAATAAAAGCTTTTGGATGTTTCGTTTCACATAATTATGTATGAATTCAATTTTGTGATTTCTCTTAAGTAACAGAATTATCGCAAGATTTTTGGACAGTTTATTAGCTTAGCTTACTGTATTGTTTGTATTAATGTAACTAACAGATTAGAATATGTCTTCTCTATTTTATAACGTTGTTATATCACGAGTCAGACTCAATAAAGCCTTTGCGAGAAGAAATGGTATTATAAATTGACATGGAAACTTAAGTTAATTTTTGAATCCATTGCGTTGAATTGGGTCTTACAAAACTATGCAAACTGTAGAACTAGTCGTTATCTTAAAAACATCCTAGAACCTATAATGAAATGAAATAAACAAAAAATAAAACAAAAGCCTTACGGTATTTTATCAAGATCACTGGTTTTATCCTTTTTCACATCGGCGATATTAACATATCTGGAATTGAAAAATCAAATTTATCCAAAAGGAAAATAAAACAATTTAAATAATTAGTTTGTGAATAAAATATATCCGATTTACAGCTCAAGCTATTATCATTACCACGAAAGCATAGCGCAAGCAAGGCATCTTATAACTATGTACACTTTTCCTGTTTCTAGCAATTCGATTTTTAAGCAGCTTTGAAACAAGCAAGCACTGGCATTCAATTCAATTCTAATAGTGAAATTTTTCTTATAGTTTCTTACATTCCACCAAGAAGCTTTTTTGAATTGCTTAAAGCACATGTTGACAATTGTAATTCAATTCTAGGTAATCGTAATGATAAACAAAATGTCGATTTTGTATATATATGTATATATGATCCAGATGAAAAAATTTTAGTTAATTTTAATGTAATTTTTAATCACGATTGCGAATTAATTGATACTTTTGCTCGATTTTCGCTTAGACAGATAAACTATTTTCATAACTCATTCAATAATATTCTAGATCTTGTTTTCGCTGATTCTGAATTGAATATAAGCAATAGCAATTCTATGAGTCTTCTCTCTCCTAACACCAATGTCGAATTTGTTTTTAATTTTGAAAAATCAGATTTTGATGCCATTTTAACTTTCCTCAATACTTTTGATTGGCAAAATATATTTGCTAACTTGATCGTGGTACCCGTGGTGTGCATGTCCACCTGTTAATCCAGAGGTTCGAGTTCGAATCCCACCAGAGGCAAAAATGTATTTTCCACGGGTATCGCATTTCGCGAGGAATTGGCAAGTGCTCCGTTAGTATTCATTGCCATGAAAAGCACTTTCTCGATTAACAGTTCGGAACCGGCAGAAAATTGTAGGTCCCTTCCATTCCCTCAAAAGGCATGGTTGTGAGAAATGCACTAGGCCCAGGGGCTCCTCGCTCTGTTGCGCCACCCTATTTTTTTTTTTTTTTTTGACTTGACTTGACTTGACTTGACTTGAATTTAAATATGTGCTGCGATTCATTCTTAAAAATATTTTAAAAAAATGCTATTTATTTATATACTCTTAAAGTAAAAGCATTACATGGTTCAAAACCTGCAAAAATAAAGTTTATAAGCAATTTCGCAGATCTAATAACGATCAACAAATCTAAAAGCAATACAGAGCCTTGCAAAAAGAGTTTAATATACTTAACAAATTTTTATATAATCCTCCGAATGTAATTTGAAGGCAAACAGGAAGGGTGATTTCAATCTTAATTGTCCAACATTTGAGTCTGTGAGTATTGGTAGCATAAGTTTTACTAGCTCTGAAGTAGAATCAGCTTTATTTGAATGCAAATCAGACACGAAACCTTTTATTATTTTAAAAGCTTGTAGAATATCTCTGGCAGTCCCTTTGCAGATGCAGATCTAGAGACAGGTGAATCAGACAAGAGATCTCAAACTACCGTCCAACAAGTAAAATTCCTATTATTCCTAAAACATTAGAAAAATTGGTTTATCAAAAGCTGACTCCTACTCTTAGAGAATTTCTTCATATCAGTACGGTTTTTTAGCAGGTAGTACAATGGACCGGTATTTAGGTCTGAGTGCTCCAGATGGTATTTTAAAAACCTCCAAATGGTTTTTTAGCTAGTAGATCCACTGCCACTAATCTTACCATTTATTGTAATCAAAATTTAAATGGCCTTGAGAAGGCATCAGTATGATGTTATATGACTGACTTTGCAAAACCATTTGACAGAGTAAATCATGGTGTTTTACTCAATAAACTTGGTAATTTTATGTTTCATTCAAATCTTCTTGACTGGTGGAAAAATATCGTGTTCAGAACGTCTGTATTAATAATATTCTTTCTAATCCTATTTATGTCACATCTGGTATTCCGGAGGGCAGCTATATTGGACCTCTGCTCTTTTTACTATTTATTAATGACATCCCTGACAGAATTCTTAACTCAAATTGTTTGATGTATGCTGATGACCTAAAAATTCATTGTTGTATAACCTCCGAGCAAGATTGCCTTTCTGTTACAAACTGATCTTCATAATCTTTCAAATTGGTCTAAGATTAACTCACTTCATCTGAATATATCTAAATATCAAAGTTTGTTTGTTTGTGTTTTACTAGAGCCGTTGTGAAAAGACTTGGATAGAATAAAGATATAAATTCTTTTAATACAAGATGCAAGTTACTCGGAATATTGCCTCTTCCCACGCAAAGGAAATACTTCGCTGTTATGTTTGGTCGCGACGTAATGGCTGATTATATTGTTTGTCCTCAAATCTTGTTGTCAAATCTTTTATTGATGCTATGCAACCCCAATAGCCCAGTTCATATTGTACCATTAGTTGGACAGACTTTGGCTTGAACGACCAATGCTTGATAGTGTGAACCCTTCAGACGACCGCTTGTCCAACTTGATGGACGGTTTACAAAAATTTTTGAAAATCTAGAAATATGACGGAGTGGAGGGGTATGTGACATAAAGTTGGATGACAAGCTTGATAAGTGTGAACGCAAACTACATCAGACCATCGAACGAAGTCTGTCCAACTAATTGAACAGTGTGAACAGGGCTAATGGTGTAGTTGTTTAAAAAAAAAATTAAAATATTTATTTATTTATGTATTTATTTATAATCTAGTAATCATTGAAGTTTTTGTTATACTTTGCTAGATGAAATAAACTAAACTAAACTAGAAACTATCCAGCGAAAAAAATGGCACTGTAAAATAAGATCTGGCTTTTCAATCCCCATAGGAATCCACTTAAATAATATAAGTGTGATCTTATAGAACTAATTGTATTCAGATTAAAACAATCTTTGTTTATTTTTAATTGGAAATGTCTCTCTTTACAGGAGCCAAACTAAAAGAAGTAATTTATTTGTGATCTCTCGCATTTAAGCAGAGGCCACATCAGATCTGTGATGGCGAAGTGCAACATAAGACACTTATGTGCCACCCAGATGAGCCCCACTTCAGCGACGACATGATTCTTGTTAAAAAGTGTCATAGTTCACACATAATAAAATAAACAGCCCTTGAAAATAAAACAAAAAAATTAGTTGATATCACACACACATCCTGTTTTATTAAATTTCAACATCTACCCTTTCCTTTAGGAAAACCCTTTATTTCAAGTTTCGTGTTGTTCTTAGAACTTTGTCTTTTATGGTACCAAAAACAAAAGGAGGAGGGTGACGTCTGTCATAACTTTACATGAAGTTTTTTTTTCTTCCAGAGATGTGAACTGCCTCAGGTTTTAACATCGTACACTTGAATTTCGGTGAACACCAAAAAGTGCTTGACAATGACACCACACTCTGATTGAACTAATACGAAGCCAAGAAGAAGAAGGAAGTGAAAGGAAAAGAAATATGAACATTCATAAGCCTTATCTACTCGAATCAACTGGAAAATTAAAATTCTTTTGAAGATGAAACTGTTGAGTAAAAGGACTGTCGTCTTGTATCAACAACAAAATTACTAGTCTCTTTTACGTGCTCACAAATTCACACAAGATAATAAGTCTCTGGAGTCCTTAGGCTGAAAAATTGATTCAAAAGAATTAACACAAAGAGTGGTGAACATCAAAGCCGCTTCCTTGTAAAACAATTGCGTAAAGTGTTAGCAACGACTGTAATGCGTTTAAATGAAAGGAAGAACTGGTCCCCATTTGCCTAATCCTCCATTACTAGTTAGATACAGAAAACCCCTAGAAGCTTCCAAGTTAAACCATTACGTCTAGCTAAAGGTTAATTGATTGTGAGGCTGTCGACGCAACATGTAAACCTTCTAGTTGATTGCTTAAAATAAAAGAATTCAAGCTCATTGCAAATTAGAGTCCTTCTTTAACCTGTAAAAAAAAACAATATTCGGACATTCCAAACTTGAATTCCTTAAAAATAATAATTACTCGGCTAAAATTAGGTGCAAGTGACCTAGCAAATCTGTTGTGTATTATGACTCTCACAAAGCTGTCACGAGTAGTGTATATCTGATCAAAGCCGATTGCTAAGGCTTTAGCTTCTTTTTCTTTCAATACTTATCTTCCAGAATAGCACTTTAGTTGGTTAAGCACAAATGATGTTACTCAAGTTAAGAGTCCTTTGAAATATCTTTTATCCTAACGAGCGTCTTTTCATGCTAAAGGTCACAAAATACAATATGTAATCTATAGGCACCTAGGCATACATAACCAGCAGCCACAGGATATGAGCATGCTAACATTTTCAACACAAGGATTACTACTTGAATATACAACAATATACATTTAAGGGCTACTCACTGATTAAGATTCCTCTCGTTCGATCCACTTTGGCTTTGAACGTTGTCAGTATGCCGTCGTTCTTTGTGTACGATACCCATTAGCTTCATCCACGGATTATTTTGGGATCCGTGGCCTCCCATGCCTCCACTCTGCCACATCGTCATTGTGGCAGAGTTTTAATTGAACGGCTCCTACTTCAGACGATTATACAATTATTTGTTTTTCACAATGATTGTTTCCTTTTTTTTTACACCAAAAATTCATAGATTTAGATATATGTATGTTGATATCTGTTACATGTTATTTTAACACACATTTTTTCCCCGTTGTGTTATCCTAACCCTCACAACGAAAATAGCTCTTTGTGTTTTCCTCCTTTTCTATTTTTACAACAATTTCCCACCCTCGAAGGCAATCAAGTGCAGCTCATGAACACATCCCTGTTGACACCCAACACCATTGACAAAAAGCCTTCCGGCTATGTTTACAACCACACACAGATTCACTTCACTTTTGTAACATCATTGTGTTGATTCAAATGGCTGTATCTCCTTTGGTTTTTCTGTTTTTTTTTTTTTTTTTGCTTCGTCTCTCTTTTTCATATGAAGAACTTTTCTTTTTATTGGTTTTTGGATATGGCGATTGGTAAAGCTTTAAATTTATTGCGTTTTAGGTACGTAAAACTGTTGTTGTTATTATAAATTTTATACTTAAATACAGCAAATATATTAAATTTTTTGAAAATAAATATTATTTTTTACTTTTCATTTCATGGGCGGCTGACGTTACTTTATATTGGAGAATGCGATGTGGTTTTGAAATTGCTTCTTTTGCATCTAGATTTAGGTTAGGTTGGAAAGATTTCTTTTTCGTTTTAGAAAATCAAATTGATACAATTAAAAATGTTTTTAAACTTTCTATATGCGAAGACTTTTCAAAAATGTTTAAAAAAGCATATTATTGAACTAAACTAACTTTATATTTAATATTCACTAAGGTTGGAGGAGGTGTATGGTCTAAAATGTTACCATCATCTTTATTTTGTGTTATGATATGAGTGAACTTCTAGAGTTTTGCATGATATTATTTAATAAATTTGTCTACGTCTTAAAAATAGGTCTCACTACTTATATCGTTCTTTTGTTTTATTTAGGTTTGAATTGAGTTCATTTATTTGATGTTATAGTTGTAAAATATAAATATACTACGTTATTACTCTCAAATTGCTTTTCTTATATAGAAAAAAAAGAAGACTTTCGATTCTAATAATTAAATATGTATCACGAAATTTTCTATTTATTTTAGTATGTTTTGTTATTATTTATTTATAAGAATTAAATAAAATCTAATTATAAATTAAATATCTAAGAATCACAATGGTATGTTGGTTTATTTGATATTTTATTTTGTAATTAGTTGATGTGTTTTTGGTTGATATATGTGTTTTATATTTAATTTTGTATTTTGGAGTAAATAAATTAAATTGTTTCTATATAAATTTTTAATTATCACTATCTAAATTTAAATTACTATTATTTAATTTCCGTGCTATTTGCCGCGTATTGGCTTTATTGTTTGCAAGGATTTAAGGATTGACTGGTGCTTTCTGAAAGAAAAAAAAAAAGAAAGTTTTGTGTCAGTATAATGAAATTTCAATAACATTGTTTTATTGTTTGTAACTACTGTTGAGAAAATGTTGGCAATGATAGGAATTCAATGAAAAGCGCTAACTATAACTTCACTTCCTTACAGTTTCTGATGACAAAGTTTATAGAAAGCCTAATACATCCAAAGTAATTGAATAAAAATTACACATTCCCGTTGCCTAAGCAGTATTGAAAATAGTGCCCGTTTTCTTTTGTATTTTTAGTATTTAGTGTTTATTGATTCATATATAAACTTACACAGTAAGAAACAACATCTTTTTGAATAGTGTAATCTTCAGTACCACTTTTTATCGATTTCAAGGCCGCGTATGACAGTGTTTACAGAGACGAGCTGTACAGAGCCATGTCTAGTTTCGGCATCCCTGAAAAACTCGTACGGGAATGCAGGATGATGGAGAATTCACGCTGATCCGTCAAGGTCGATAAGGAACTCACCGTGACCTTTGATGTCGAAAAAGGCTTTAGGCAAGGCGACAAACTTTCATGCGATTTTTTCAACATCATACTTGAAAAGATTGTACAAAACTCAAACGTCAACACCAGAGGAACAATCTTTTAAAAGTCTGTGCAATTACTCGCCTATGCAGACGATATTGACATGATGGGAAGAAAAAAGCGTGATATCATAGGTGCTTTTGCGAGTATTGAAACAGAAACGCGCAAAAATGGGTTTGATGGCTAATGAGGGTAAAACGATATATGTTGTCCTCAAATAAAGACACCGAACATCGAAGAATTGGACAAAACGACACAATAGACAGACAAAACTTCGAGGTAGTACAGGACTTCGTCTACCTAGGATCCGCTGTCACGGACAACAACATCATTGCGGAGATCAAACGGAGAATAACTCTTGCCAACCGTTGCTCTTTTGGGTTAAGAAGGCAATTGAGAAACAAAACCCTCTCTAGAGAAACCAAGGTAGCCCTGTATAATACCTTGATCATCCCAGTCCTGCTTTACGGTGCGAAAGCATGGACCTTATCGAAAACGGATGAGAAAACCCTTGGTCGTTTCGAAAGAAAAATTCTCCGAATGGTCTTTGGTCCCGTATGCGAAGACAATGTGTGGAGAAGAAGATACAACAACGAGCTATATGAGCTGTACCGTGACATTAGCATAGCCAGAAGAGTACGCATCGCGAGGCTACGATGGTTGGGTCATGTAGAGCGGATGGACCCAAACGCTCCGGTTCGACGGGTTTTCGAAAGCACATTGCAGGGAAATCGCGGAAGGGGAAGACCTTGTTTTAGGTGTCACAATAAAGTGGATGAAGACCACAACAGGCTTAGAGTGCAAAACTGGAGAGAGCTCGCCCGAAATCGAAATCGTTACAGAATGATGTTGGTTGAGGCCCAGGTTCACCCCGAACTGAAATGCCCACCTAAGTAAGTAAGTAAGGTATTATGGAAAGTAACGTTCTTAAACTTTTCCAAAAAAAAAATACTTACATGATGAGAAATAACTTTAAGAAATCTTTGACTTTAGGCAAAAAGGTCTTAAGTCATAAAATAAAAAATTGCATTCCGGTTTTTTGATTGGGTATCAGTGAATTGCTTTTTCTTATAAACAAAGCTATAAATTTAGAAAAATTGTATTATTAAGGTCTCTTATTTACCATCATTTCTTTTTCAAACTAATTTGCAAATAATTGCGATATTTTCAATGCAGTTTCGTAAAAAAAAAAACCTGCATTTTTTGACTTAAGACCATTTTGCCTAACGTCAAAGAAATAATCCTTCACATATAATTCCATCGAAAAATTAAAGTCGTTTTCGAGAAAAATTACTATTATCATAATGGTTGTACCATGCATGGCAGGAACCGTATTTCAAGAGACTTAGAGACCTAGAGACTCAATTCCAAAAACTCTCCTGTACTCTGCCCCATAGACACTAACTACAAAATTTGAAGAAAATATGTCAAGCAGTTCAGGCTGTAGATCCATAAACGAACAGACAGACCGACAAAATTGCAGGACCCACTTTTTTCGTATTCTCTCTCATCGTAATGTCATATTTAATGATGCACGTTATAGTACCTATAAAATAGTAAGTGAATATGTTTTTCTGTGGGTATCTTGGGAATTTCTTCGATATTGATTTTACTCCAAAAAATCGCTCTCTCGATTAGTCTTTCGGAATCAGGAAAAAATTGTGGGTCATTTTCATTCACTCACAAGATATGGTTGGAGAAGTACGCTAGGCCCAGATTTCCCCACTCTGTTGCGACACCCAATTAATTTTTCTGAAATAATGAAATTATACTTCGGGGCAATTCGATTACAGTAATCCCCGGATAAATACCCCTAAGTTGCGTTACCCGCTTAATTGACCTGAATCCTTTGTAAACACAAAATTTCATAATAAATATACATAAAATTGCCCGTTTAAATGCATTCCGCTTAGTTGCGTTTCCCGGTTAAATGGTCCAAAAATCAAAACTCTGTATTCAATTTGAAGGGAAATTGCCCGGTTAATTGAACGAAGAAACCAAATCATGTTTTGTTTACACCTTAAATTAAATTAGAAGTTAGTTTGGTCGCATTGTTGCGAGTCTCCTAGTTAGTTATCAAACAGACATGACCTAAATCACTTATTCGCTACAAAGCGTTTTTTTTTAAGAAACCTAAAGCGCTGGGGTTGACCTAGGTTTTCCCTCACCACACCCTAGGATTTTGCTGTGGCGAGCTGAGGGTTGTCAAATAGCATATATTTTTATTCATATGACAGTGATGTGTGGTGATTTTGTGGCTTAACGTTTTTAAAGATTTGGAAAACCAAGGTTTTTTTGACAACTCATAGGATTGTCAAGAAACGTGGGTTAACCCTGGGTAAATTTCAACGAAGCAGCCTATTGTTTGCTGAAACATCAGAGTTTAGCGACTGCAAATTAAAATCTTGAAACTGTGTAAAGGTGTGTCCACACCAGAGAAACATTTCAGGAAACATTGTTTCAAAAACGTTTCTAAAATGTTTCCCATTTGTATAAAAAACATTTCTGAAACATTTCGGAAACATTTCAGAAACATTTCAGAAATGTTTCTGAAATGTTTTTTTGGTGTGGACGTTTCTTGAAACATTTCTGAAATGTTTCTGAAATGTTTTTTGTTTTCCAATTTTAATGGGATTTTTTTTTTTTGTTTCTCGAGCTCAGCTTAGTGCTTGAATATGGATTGTAAAGAAGTAGCAATTATAGCGTCGTGTTTTATAATCATGAAAAAATAAAAAATAAAATAAAATAAAAAAACCAAGACAGTGGCAAAGAAACATTTTGAAAAATAGGATTAATTCAGGTGGTGCAAAATTATTGGAAGAACTGAAAATTGATGGTTTAAGTGGATATAGAAATTTCGCTAGAATGTCAAGTGAGGACTTCGAGTTTCTTGTTAATTTGGTTGGTCATAAAATTAGAAAACAAAATACAAACTTCAGATCGAGCATAAGTATAGTAGAACGTTTAGCAGTGACTATTCGATTTTTGGCCACTGGTGATTCATATCACTTTTTAATGTATTTATTTAAAATTTCGAAACAAAGCATATTTTGTATTGTGCCCGAAGTTTGCGAAGCACTTGTGAATGGTTTTCAAAGTTATATGCAGGTATGTCTAAGATATTCTGTTCTTAAGCCATTATCTAACTTTTATTTTATCGAATAGGTTCCTGCAACAGAATCTGAATGGCTGAAAATTGCAGATGGTTTTGATAAAAGATGGCAATTTAAACAATGTGTTGGTGCAATGGATGGTCGTCATATAGTTATATCATCACAGTGGTTCTGATTACTTCAACTACAAAGGAACTTTTAGCGTTGTGCTTTTGGCCGTAGTTGACTCATCATATTCTTTTATATTCGTCGATGTTGGCTGTAAAGGTCGTATATCTGACGCAGGTGTTTTTAAGAACAGTATGCTATGGACGGCTTTAAACAACGAAACACTGAATTTTCCAGATTATAAAATATTACCAGGAAGAGAACATCCAGTACCCTACGTTATAGTCAGCGATGCCGCATTTCCATTACACACTCATATTTTAAAACCATTCAGTGGTACATATCCAAAAGGGTCAAGGGAGCGCATTTTCAATTATAGATTAAGCAGAGCCCGAAATGTTTCTGAATACTTTCGGTATTGTCACCGCAGTGTTCCGTGTATTAAGAAAACCAATGCTTTTGAGCCCGGAAAAAGCAGCTTTAGTTGCTAAAACATGTACTTATTTGCATAATTTTCTCCGTAAAAGCGAATCTTCGCAATCAAAATACATGGACTGTATTGCTAAGCCTATAAAATGGAAAAAGCAGAAAACATCATTTTTTCCATTAAAAAATTGTTCTAGGAAGCCTGCGTCTGCTGCCAAGGATTTTCGTCTAGAGTACGCTGAATATTTTCTCAGCCCACAAGGCTCGGTAACATGGCAAGAAAAATATACTTAACTAGCCGAAAATACCCGGCGTTGCCCGGGTTTCTTTTTGCGAAGGCTTCTTATCACAAAGCTGGAAGTATCCACTCGCTTTATTTGCAAATGTTTCAGAAAAACAAAGAAAGCTTTCCATTCAGAATGGGAAACAAAAAACATTCCAAAAACATTTCAGAAATGTTTCACGAAGCGTCCACACCAAAACAACTTTATAGAAACATTTCTGAAACATTTCTGAAACATTTCAGAAATGTTTTTTTGTTTCTGAAATGTTTCTGAAATGTTTCTGAAATGTTTCAAAATTGTTTCTTTGGTGTGGACATACCTTAAGAAAACAATGCAGACGAAAATTACTGATTTTTACCATGGTATAATGTTCTAGCCAAATAAAAAGCAAATCTGCCTAATTCCCTCTTATACGCTTGTTAAACATATACGCATGCATGAGAGGGCGGCCGTGGTGCAGTGGTAGAGTGTTCAGTAGGTAGGCCGGATGCGTGGGTTCGAATCCCGCTCTGGGCACCTACTTTTCTTTCAGCCTCCTAGTTTCGCCGCCCTTGAGGTTATATGTGAAATAACTAACACCTTATTTCCACTACTGCAACACAGAAAAAAAAGGAAGGCTGCTACCCTGGTAGTACAATGGACCGGTAATTAAGTCTGAGTTCTCCAGGTTAGCATATAAGCCTCTTCTTTAAAAAAAAAAAAAAAAAAAAAAAAAAAAAAAAAAAAAAAAAAAAAAAAAAAAAAATGCATGTACCGATTCATAATTTGTATGTTGTGTACATTATGAAAAATTGTTCCTTTTCAATCACTCCTAGGCTGAAATCGTTCTGTTCTTTTTTCATGTCTCACCATTTTATGTTAATTTTCCGTTTAATAAAATCTTGATTTTTTTAAAAAAAAAAAAAGTTCTTTTTGCCACAGCCGTAAAAAACCGCTTTATTGCGTTTTCAATTCAATTAAGCGGGGTTTTTATAAATGGGATAGCAAATCAATTAAGCGGGATTCTTTTAATTGCGTACCCCTGTTAAATGCGTCTAAGGTTGTGCATTTAAGGTGACGGAATTAACTGGGGATTACTGTACAATGCACAACACTAGCATGATACACTATCCCTGGGTAAGGTGCCAGTTATAGCGATCAGGAAAACGAGTCAGGATAGATTTTCAAAAGGAATAATCACTATGTTTTCTTTACAATTGAATAACAAATGTTATATCAATCAATAGTAAACAGCCCAGAGATTTTTTTTGCCAAGAAAATATTCAATTGAACAAAAACTTTGACGTAAAATTGTATTTTTCTATTTTCCTAATGGAATTGAAACAGGAAAATAGAAAAATACAAACTAACTTTTTGGACACAAAAAAACTTTGAGTGATTTACCATCGATTGGTATAACATTTAATATTCAATTGATACGAAAACATAGTTATTATTCCATTTGAAAATTTTTCCTGATTCGTTTTCCTGATCGCTATAACTGGTCCCTAACATAGATTATTATTATAGAAAAGGAACCGGAACAGAAACAGAGAAAGGAAACAACTTCACTGATCTCAAAAAATTTCCGTCATAAGAGCAATACAAGGTATTCAATCCGCAAAAATATGGCCTATACCATTTTTGATTATTAAATAATGGAAAAGAAGTTACATTACCACTCTTGGAGGCAATATTTTTAGCATGCAACGCTGTACTCATGAGCAAGCCATCAAATCAAATAAAACCGACTGTCTTTTGCAAACAGAAGGGAACCGATGCTCAACATCAACACATTTTGTCTTAATACCTTTAATTCGAAACGATGGAATGGTATAGGTTTCCATAAACGATCACCTTACAAATATCCACGGTTAGGTATACATACTCATTAAATACTTTTTGAGACTTTTTTGGATAAAATTTGATATGCAGCACGTTTCACGAAGTTATAACAATTACTCTCACTTCTATCTTCACTCCGAGCCCTTTTCACCGATTAGATACCAAATCCCAAACAGCAGTCTCTCCATGTGAAAGGAGTCGAACACAAACGAAAGATACCAACCCTCTTTGACTTTCGTGTTCTGTTGGGGTATTTGCTAAATGAGAAACAAACAAAAAACTTTTTGAATTGTAAACATGGCAAACCAAGAAAAAGTTCTTATTTTATTTGAATTTGAACAAGTTGATTTTATTGCAACAATTTAACAATTTACTCTCTCTCTCTTTCTCTCTGAATTTGACAGAAGACACGATTGTGGCTTCTCTTTCTTATTTTAATTCCACTTATTGGCAGCTTATCGAAACTGTTGCTGCTTTTGGGAGTTTTGACTGCTCTCTGGCCAACATAAAGAAAAGCTAATTAACACAAGTTGACATTTATTGAATTGAAATGAACTTCTTTTCGTCCCTTTTCTAGTGGTTTACTTGTAATTTTCGATAAATTTTTTTTGATTTTAATTTTGTTATTTACTAGATGACCTTCCAAATAAGTTCATTTCGTTAACACTTAAAATCTACTACTTAAAACTTCCTCTTCCTCTAAGAGTCCACATTTTAGTTCAAAAACTCATCAAACTATTTCAAATCAATTCGATTGGGCCTTAACTTAGCAACTCTAAAATGCATCACAACCATTTTTTCTTTAAATAAAACTTTTATCACATCAGAAGAAGCTTCACCAAAACATGTTTAATTTATTTTTCTTCTTTCATCTAAAGATTCCCGTAAAAAAAAAGAAAAACAGGTATTCCCAAGGATATCTTGAAGACAACTTTTGCTTTGGTGCTTCGTCAGTCACCAGACACCAGGTCAATGAAGGGGAAAAAGGTTAATTTGACTTGTCACCTGTAGGAAGCGATTTTAACAAGAAAAAAATTACACCTACCTGCTTCAGATAACCAATTATTCCTCGTGTTGAACATTTTCTCACTTTTGAAACTTACTTCCTCCACTGGCTTCAAATAACCATTAACCTTAATAGCAAACTTCCCTTACAAGCTAAATTCAACAAACTATACAATTTATTTTGACAACCACAAAAGAGTCATCGCATTAACTAAAAGTTACGATACTACCTACATTGAAACAACAACAAAAAAAAGGAAGACGTTGAAGTCACCCCTTTTGCCTATTCAAGAGTATAATTTGACTAAAGGTTAATGAGTTTCAAGAATTTATTACAACTCTTCTATTGGGAAACCCAAAATGGAGAAGGTAATCAAGATTTTCCTTACCTCGCTCTTTCCCTATCTCTCCATCTCTTTTTGTCACTTGAGTGGTTCTTATCAAAGGAAATCGATGACAATTGTTTTCCGTAATCCCTTTTGGTGGAAAACTTATGGTGATTTTCAAAGGCCTGGTCTTCAGCTTTTGTTGACCAAAAGTTATATTGCTCAGTGGCTACGGTTATCAGTGAACAAGGCCACGAATCCTTTGAGAATCCCTAATCAAATTAAGTGAATAATCTGGAGTATTATTTAAATTGTCTATTCAACTTGTGGCCACAGAGCAGTTTCGTGGGTCAGTGAAGATAAGGCAAAGTATGCAATAGAAACACATTTGTAGTTTTTTTTCTCCTTTGGGGAGAAGATTTCAACACGTTACTTTAACTCTTATTTGAGATTTGCATAATTTAAGTAGCCATTAAGTAGCTCAGAGAAATCAGAGCTCAGAGTGCTTAAGACATAGAGTTCTTAGGGTATTCAGAGTCTTCTAAGCCTTTAAAACACTTTGATAAATGAGCACACGTTCTTAAACTATCCAGAACACGACAAGAACGTCGTTTGAACGTAGATATGAAGTATACTTAAATGTGAATCATCTGGATTCTCCTTCATCTATTTGCATGCTTTTGAAGTACATCTTTGGGTGTACTCTCAAGACCATTTCTCGTTTAAAGAGATGTGGTCTGTGGCACAACTGGAGCTTTGAGGAGCTCGAAAGCAGCATATCTTTTGACTCACGTCTAATGGATATGCCGTCTTACACGATGATCCCAAGGCTCAAACTGCGTCAAAATTACTCAGTCAAATTTCCTTCGGTTCAGGACTGGTTCACTGAATCTGAGCCTGGAAAGAACTGTTATCGTATTTTCACAGATGGCTCCAAAACCGACGAGGGTTCTGGCGCTGTAGCCTTTGTTGAGATTGACAACATACGACTGCACTCATCTTTGGGATCATACGCATCCGTTTTCCAAGCCGAGGCTTATGCTATCCTAATGGCCTTGAGCCACGTAACGAACAATGGATGGACGGGGAGAAATATCTTTGCTTGCAGCGATAGCCAAGCTGTGCTTAAGGGCCTTCTCAACCCACTGACCACTTTGAAAGTTATCCAGGAAAGCAAAAGCTCTCTGAATGCGGTCGGAAGATTAGATTCCTTGAGTCTCATTTGGGTTCCGGGCCATCACGGCATAACTGGAAATGAAATCGCCGATGAACTTGCTAGGCAGGGATCTCAGACAGCTTTTTCAGGACCTGAACCGTCGCTAGGTCTGCCAGCGTCCTCAGTGAGAGCTTCAATCAACGATTGGATCTGTGAAGAGCACAACCGTAGATGGCATGCCTCCATTGGATGCAGACAAACCAAGCGTATGCTCCCCAACGCAACGTTAGTAAGAAGACTGCAACATTTTTGCTAGCTCGTAGCAGAAAAGACTGTAGAAAGCTTATTGGCTTTGCCAGCGGGCACTTCTCTTTTGCCAAGCATTTAAATCTGTTAGGCTTAAGTGATACCACACTCTGTGAATTTTGTGGAGATGATGAGGACAACGCAGAGCACTTCCTCTGATGTGAATGTCCTGCTTTTTCTCGCATGAGGTTACAGATACTCGGCGCAGACATGGTGAGAGCTGGTAACTTAGGCTCCTTATCATGGCAGCGTCTTTTGGCTTTTCTCCGAACATCTGGAAAGCTATAACAAATAGTAGGTTGCTTACTGGTATTAAAATGGACTGGTATTTAGGTCTGAGTGCTCCAGCTGGTAATTTAAAAACCTCCAACAGAAAAAAATGCCTGTTAAATTTTAAAAAAAATTTTGTGCACACACACCTAAATCAATAACTTTCTGAAGTTCAGCACAAAAAAATTCTTTATATACGTGACTAGTGACTAGAAAGAGAAGCAAGTGACACTTGACAAAAAATACTCATCGGTCTGGTTTAAGCTAAACCGAACGAATATGAAATTTAGTTGAGTTTGTGACAAGCTTGGTGGAACTAAGGATTTGTAGAAAACAAAAAAAATAATGTAATTGAGTGCAAATGTCTCCAAAAGTTCAAAGTTTACAAAAGTATGCGAAGAATGCCTAGGAACAGGAAAAATGTCAAGGAATTCAATGAATTCAAAAATTCACAGAATCCACTGATATTTACAGTATGGCAACAGAATTCAATAAATGCGAAAAAAATAGATGTGAAAGACTGAAAAGACAGACAAGTCATAAAGGAGTGCATTTAATAAAGTTTGTAATATTCATCAACCCTGCCACTGTGGTTGGTTGACCCTACCTACGCCTTGAAGCGATCTGCTTTGCTTCAAACTATATCCATTAGTCTTTCTACAATAACGGCCATCACATCGTTGTATTTTGGTTTGGGGTAACTTTATTCTTTTAAAAATCTTCTCATCAGAATTTATGGACAGTTGGCTATGTTTTTAAGTAGTCATCCTATAGATTGCAGCATTGCCATGTCTATGGAGATGAAATCGCCTTGTTAAAGTCTCATATTTGTAATCGTCCTTCCTTCGTACTCGATTGGAGGTAAAACCTGTACGAATGCGCATAATTATCCCGCTCAGTCTTCCTGTTTCTGAATGCCAATTTCTCGCGTCATTTTGTTTATTGTGGTCCATAGACGCAGAACACGACAATAGTTCGAATAAGTTGCACCTACAGCAACAAATTGGTATTCTGCATAAGCCTATTTGAACGCGTTTGAAAATATCCCGAAAGAGGAATTTTTGTTTGCTAGCGGAGATTTCAACGGATATTTCAACAAGGCAAATGAGGATAATGCGGACGTCTAAGGAGATAAGGGATATCGTTTTGTTGAAGATATCCTAAGGATTCGGGTGAGTCACATGGTCTTATCGTATTCAAAACCAAGTTCTTCAAACAGGTCCAACACCTACACAGTCACTGGTGGTGGAAAAAGAACCCAAATTAGCAACCATTTCGAAGCCAAACTTATTAAGTCTCGGGTGTAAAATTGCAAAATGGTGAAGCCTCTGGGTGAAGCAGTTACTCAGCAACACCGTCTTCTGCTAACAGAATATTTAATGGAGATGGTACATGAAAGCAAGCAAACTAGGCCAAGAAGATAGTAGAGTAGTTTAAATGGGACAGAAGTTGAGCAGTTCATTTCCAACCCGCCGCAAAGTCAGCTGCGTAAAACCATCAACTCAGCCCAAAGTACCAATAGCACATAACAAAGTAGGTGTGCCTAAAAAAAACTTGTTTGAAGATCGCAAAGACATTGTTAGGGACTTGAAAGGGATTCTACTTACAGGCCAAAGAAAAATAGTGGTCGAATGATGAAGCTAAAGCAGTGAAAAACAAGAAGAAGAAGGCTTTCAAAGTTTCATTGAAATGTCCCTGAAATAACAGACGTGTAAGGGTTCGCCTCGAAAGGCAATATAGAAGCTACAAGAAAGAAGTCAAGAAGAAGTGCTGCGAAATCCAAGAAAACGAGATCGAAGGTCATGCTTTGGAAGCAGGAAGAGGTATCTGCCTCACCTGCTAATGCAAAAAAAGTTGTTCGACAAATACGATGAAACATTTGGAAAAATAATCTTCCAAAGGATCAGAAATGATCAGGACATTCGTTCGCCGTAGCACGCATTGCATTAACGATCCTCAAGGAAAGCTTCCTGTAGATGAAGACGAAATTCTGCACAGTTTCCTCGAAAACACTGTCCAGAAGCTGAGACTAACTTAACGGAAATACCAGACATAACAGTCGAAGTCTTCCAGTGGTACCCATGAAGTGATGGTTAGCATGTCTGCCTGTTAACCCAGAGGCTAGTGGTTCGAATCCCACAGAAGCAAAAATGTTTTTCAATGGGTATCGCATTTGGGAAGGAATAAGCAAAGTCCTCCGTTCATAAATTCATTGCCATGAAAAGCGCTTTCTCGATTAGCCCTTCGGAAGCGGCAGAAAATTGTAGGTTCCCTCCGCTACCTCACAAGGCTTGGTTGTGAGAAGTGCGTTGGGCCCTAAATTTCCTCACTCTGTTGGAACACCCTATTTATTTTTAAAATTTTTCAATAGTCGAACAAGTTAGTGAAACCGTTAAGAACTCAAAATTAAAAAAGCAAAGGAAGTGTGTCAGAGTAGTCACCATATGAATTTTTGGAAAAAGATGGGGACATCGGGCTCATATGGCTCACGATTATCATCTTGAAGCTTATGGGAGGTGATAGTCTGCCACGCAATGGGGGAAAGTTGGCTTCCTCCAAAGTTCAAAGGGAGGAAGAGGCACGAAATTGCAATAACTACGGTTCGATCAATCCGTCATACACTTTGAAGTTCGTTGACCGTGCATTGGCTAGTCGAATGCGATAAATTATAAGGCTATCCGAAAAGCAATCAAAAGTCAGCAACGGATGTTATATTGTAAAGAATATAGTGATTTCTTAGAGGATTTTGATTTGGTTGACTTTGAAAAAGCATCCGATCGACAACAACGAGGTTTAATTTGGGTGTCCCTCAGACATCGAAAAGTTCCAGTGGTCTAAATACGGATGATCAAGGACATGTATGAAGAAGCAATGACGAAGGTAAATGTCCAGCTGGCATCAATGAAGAATTACAAGTCTCAGTAGGAGTACAACAAGTAGGTGTCTTTAGTCCTTTGCTTTTTGCAGTACAGAACACCAAAGTACACCAACTATTCCTTTCTGACAATAAAGCCATCATACGTGAAGATCCTGCATCTCTTTTAAAAGCATTTCACGTATGGGTAAAATGTATAGGAGTAGTACATTCCATATAAGTCCAAAAAAAGAGGTGATTAGATAATATTAAGTTAAGGCCGGGTTGACCTTTTGCAGCTCTGGGCACTGGGGTATCTGAATGAAACCTATTGTGCCAACCCATGTGAGGTTTCAGGGGCAGTTCTCCTGCTCCTCCTGAGTTGAATCAAAGTTAGCAATCCTGTGTGGCTGAATGAGTTTGAGTATATCTAGGGGGATGATCTCATCAAGTATTTGCTTTCTAAAGTGGAAAAGAGCTGAACATTCCGTAATGATGTGCAGAGATTTCGAGGCATAGTCGACGTGATCTCACGGTGTGGTGGTGTTCCGATCACTGCAAGTGAAAAAGTTCATCTCAAACTTAACATTTTTCTTCGAGCATTTCAACTTTGTGATATCCGTGGTGTGATGGATAGCATGTCCGCCTGTTAATCCAGAGGTTTGAGTTCGAATCCCAACAGAGGCAAAAATGTTTTTTCCATGGGTATCGCCTTTCGAGAGGAATTGGCAAGTCCTCCGTTAGTATTCATTGCCATGAAAAGCGCTTTCTCAATTAGCCGTTCGGAACCGGCAGAAAATTGTAGGTCCCTTCCATTCCCTCCCAAGGCATGGTTGTGAGATATGCGCTAGGCCCAGGGGCTCCTCGCTCTGTTGCGCCACCCTATTTATTTATTTATTTATTTATTTATTTATTTATTTTTTTCAACTTTCAACCTCACGGTGTTAGTCAATGAACTAAACTCAATAAATGTAAACAGTAAACGAGTCTAAATGGATTAGCCTTATACTAAATGAAATAACGAAATCAATTTTTAAATTTAATCGCATGCAGGTGCGCTAGCTTCTTTCTTAATATGACAGCCGCAGACAGAACTCCTAACAGACACAATTACATAAACGACGCCGACTTTGTCTTTATTTTTCATTTGTCAGCTGAAAATTGCCAAACAACAATATCCTTCCTGCATTAATAAACATTTGTCATCTGTAAAGGCGGCAATATGTCAGAATGCCTTTCTGTTTTATCTGCACAGAGCATTTCAATATACACACGTACACACAAAAAATTTTAGAATACAAATATTTATCTGCACCAGCAGCTCTCGTCATTTGTCTCCTTTGACCTACATTCTAACAACAACAACAACCTAATCCAGTTTAAAATCATAATGCCTTTTATATCTTCCGAGCATTTTGTTTCCCAGTATCGCTCTCCTGATGGCGGCGGGATCCGTTCTTTAACGCCCGAAAAGGAAATGAATATATTTAAATAAAAAAAAAGGAATACAATTTATGGCACCCGTAGCTTAAGGTGCATTTTCCATTCTCCTCTTTGTGTGTTTTTGAATTAAATTTAGTTTTTAGAGTTAAGATAGCTATTAAGACAAGAGACCACTCTCCAAAGTATGCTTCAATGAAAATTATGATGGTGGAAACGTCCGGCAACGACAACGTCAATGGCACTGGCACCGGCACACCGGTGTGGTGAGGCCGCCTCAGGTAAATTGAGAGAAAAAAAAAAGAAAATATTATTCTCGACAAGGATTTCAGAGACTTTGTGGAGGTTTTTCAAGTCGGCCTTTGCCGGAGGAACTACTTGTCATTCTTTCAAGGAAAACAAAATCTCTTTTGGGAATTTGCAATTTATTTGTGTTCCATGCTTTTTGCATATTTCATTATTGGGCTTTGTGAAATGTGTCTCGAAAGTAGAGAGATACAAAGGTATGTTCGGTGCTTTGCTTATACACTAGTATACAACTTATGTTGCTTTTTTACGCTGGTATTGTTAACATTCTTTTAAGATGGCTGTCTTCGTTATTTGATGGCACTTCAAAAACTAATCCCAGTGTGAGTGTCAGATTTATTTGCATTTTAATTAAAAGCTTTTATTAGAAGTTTAATCTGCATAAGCTCATATCAACTTTATTACTTTCCAAATGAGAAAAAATGTTCTCTAATAGAATTTTCCCTAAAATCTTTTGTGACAGGATGTATGTATGTAGAATGTACACACAAAACATCGTACTCATTTTGTTTTATTTTGTTTTTTTTTTTTTTTGTCAGGAAGTGGGAAACTTAGACGTGAAGCTATGCAAGGATGGATTTGTTTGGATTCTGCAGAAGTTCTTTTTTTTTGTTGTTGTTGATTACTTTTGTGATGTTGACGTGCTCCTTTGTAGGGCTTGTGGTTAAGGATGAAATGTTGTACTCTGAGTTATTATAAGTCACATGGCTTTTGTTTGAAAGTTGTAATTGAAAAAAAAACTTAGAGCTTTTTATGGAATGCATAGCTCAAAACTAAAATAACAAATACACTCACAAAGGAACAATATGAGTTTTTCATCTCCGATTTTGGAATTAGTTATCTCTTTTTATTCAAAAGTAACGCTTTGGAAATTACAAATGTCGTGTATAACCTTGCTTTAGTTAAATGTGACCATTTTTCGCCATTGTAAGGTAACCTTTAACCAGTCACTTTTGGTTCCTTTTAGGTACCTGGCAGTTTTCGTACCACAATGGACATCCGGAGTCACCGTCATACCACCCACACAACAGCAACAATAATGCAGGGAGGAGTAGATTCTTTGCGTGCCGAGTATAGCTCTCGTGCTATACTCGAGAGTCGCATTCTTTGTTCAAAAAGGAAATTGCCAGTCATCAACAAGGACAATCAACGCTGGAGGATTCAAACTAGGCCCGTTGTTTAGCATCTACAAGTCAGACCTGCCTCAGCCAGGAGACGAGCAAACTCCCTTGTTCGCCAATGACTCCCTCATAAATGTTACATCCATTTCTCCAATATTTGCTGCCAGAAGAGTCGAAGCACACGTAAGGCAGCTTTGCGAGTACTAGCAACACTGGGGCTCCAAAGTCAACTCAACCAAGTCCAGGCTAATTTGCTTTAGGCAACCATCTAACAGACCTACAATGGAAGTGGACACTCAGCCAACAAGTGGAGAACAACCAAGATCTCCTTACTCGATGGAACTCAATCGACAACCAAGAACAATGTGAAAGAGATAAACAGTTTCAACATGCCGCTGTTGTGCTAAGGAAAGCTAAATTTGCTTTCCACGCAATCCTCCACTTAAGCGAAAGATTAACGGACTAAGCCAGAAGACGGAACTACTTTTCTACAAGCAGCTCATTCGGCCCCTGATCACATTCTGTTTCTCTGCTTGGTACACGGCAACAACAACTCACATGAACAAGATAGTGCAGTCAATGAAGCGAAAAATAGGGCCTTACCTCCGAATTTTTTTTACTGTGAACCGATTTGCATGAAATTTTGGAATTAGGCTCATCTTACCCTTAACTTCAAAAGTGAAAATGATTTGAACACCGCCACCATCCTGGGGGTGCTTGCCAACCCTTTTCGGGGGTGAATTTTTTTTGTTCAAAATAACCTCGGATATCGATAAAAGGCCTAATTTTAAGCAAAAAATCAAATATAAAGTTTTTCATTAAGTCCAATACTTCTCGAGTTATTGGCAATTGAAAATTAGCAATTTTTTCACATTTTTCATCTATTTATTGCAAATATCTCCAAAGCTATAGGTTTTATAGAAAATTTTATAAAGAACAAAATTGTAGCAGGTAAAACAATGAACAATTTGGTTTTTTATAAAGTATTCTAAGATCAATATTAAGCTAGATATAAAAGATGAAAGTCATTTTTTATTTTGCCTGAGATTTAATCGTTGTGGTCAATGCCATTTAGCGGCGAGCAGATGCATTTTATGCATTCTAATAAAAAAGATTGTTTTGTAGTGCTTAAAATACCCTTTAAAATGAGCACTATTAAAAGTCTTTTGCACGTAAAATAAAAGAGCTGTAGTGCAAATAAGGGGAGCATCTAATGTTTTCTTCTTTTAAGTCAATGAGTTTTTGGACCATAACTCCTTCAATTTTCATGCTATCACAACTTATAAAACACCATTAAAAGAGCTATAACATCCTTAATTGCAATATATAGTAAACAACCTTTTGCTTAAACGGTGAAGGGTTAAAGGAATTAAGAGAGGCTGCGATTGCGCTGCCACGCACTCTTTAAACAATCAAATCTCCGTCAATTTTTGTCTGACAGAAAAAACCTAAAAACCAAATTGTTTGTCAGAAAAATACCTAAATTTTTCCTTTTTACACTTTTATACGTATCTGTCGTCATTTTTGAGATATTATTGGTTTTTTTTTAAATTTGAAAATTTGTTGTTTTTTTTTTTAATCGTGACTTTTTTGAAAAATATGTATCCTGAAGCAGCCAAACTGATACTATCTATCAAATTCTTCATAACAAACCTAATTTTAGGCGGAATACGATTAAATTTAATTTTGGTGGAAATGGCACTTGTGAAGACCATTGATTTAAAAAAAAAAAACATTAGATGCTCCCCTTATTTGCACTACAGCTCACTTATTTTACGTGCAAATACTTTTAATAGTGCTCATTTTAAAGGGTATTTCAAGCACTACAAAACATCCTCTTGTATTAGAATGCATAAAATGCATCTGCTCGCCGCTAAATGACATTGACCACAACGATTAAATTTCAGACAAAATCAAAAATGGCTTTGATCTTTTATATCTAGCTTAATATTGATCTTAGAATACTTTATAAAAAACCAAATTGTTCATTGTTTTACCTGCTACAATTTTGTTCTTTATAAAATTTTCAATAAAACGTATATTTTTGGAGATATTTGCAATAAATATATGAAAAACGTGAAAAAATTGCGAACTTTCAATTGCCAATAACTCGAAAAGTATTGGACTTAATGAAAAACTTTATATTTGATTTTTTGCTTAAAATTAGGCCTTTTATTGATATCCGAGGTTATTTTGAACAAAAAAAAATTCACCCCCGAAAAGGGGTGGCACCCACCCCCAGGGTGGTGGCGGTGTTCAAATCATTTTCACTTTTGAAGTTAAGGGTAAGATGAGCCTAATTCCAAAATTTCAAGCAAATCGGTTCACAGTAAAAAAATTCGGACCTAAAATGCTTCATTGACTGCACTAAGATGGCAGCTCTCGAGCGGAAGATCTTGCGGATCTACACTACGACAGGATACGAAGGAAGCACGTCAGCAGCAAGAGACTCTATTAAGAAGCAAAAAATGATGGAATTTGACAGATACCAAATCCCATCCAGCCGTAGTTGTCTGCAAAACATTACCGACCACCCGAAAGGAGCTTCATAAGCCAGCCAAGACATACCGACCAGCGGTGCCTTCTAGCAATGGAGCTTCTGGACGACGATCTTATTTTTGCAAACGACGAGGAGAACTTCAACTTCTATGCTGACCTGGGGCAGCTTTCTACCGTTGTTTAGAGCCATTTATTTCTGGAGTATCAAGTTATTCGGAGGCTTAAGACATTCTGCAACGATAACAGCACTATTATCGCAGTTTGGATTCTGGGAGAAGTACTCCACTATTCATTCAGTCCTGAAATTTCACGGGGAAGTTGTAAGGAAGCTCAGTAATCACTAAACAACAATTGGATGTTTTTTGGACGTTGAGAAGGCATTCGATAGTGACTGGATAAACTAACCATGTTACGCTTTCATTAATAAAAATTTTATTTTATTTTCTTCATCCCAAATACTTCTACGTGAAAGCAGACAACACTGTGTCAACAACCACGCCTATCTGTGCATTGGTTGCTAAAGGATCGAAGTTATGATCTTTCCTGTATAGCATCTTCACCTCATCTTTCTGTATAGCAATCAACCTCTAATAGAAAACACCACCAACCTCCTCTTTGCGGATGATTTCTTCACCTACGCGCACTCACTGTCACCTGGTGATCGCAGCTCGCAGGGTTAAACACCACTGAAAGAAGTTTGTCGAGTATTACAACCGATGGGGAATCAAAATTAACTAGGCAAAGTCCGAGCAATGACTCACACAAGGAAGGAGATGGGCCAAAGAACCCAGTTCAGTATCTAGAAGCCCACTTTAAAGAACTGATGCGTTTCAACTCAAACGCTAGTTCGTTGCTAGGAAAGCTAACCATGTTTCCCATTGCGTTCATCTACTGATGCCCAAAAAAGTGGGCTTAGGAAAAAAAAATTACTGCTGTACAAGCAGCTAATACGACCCGTCATCACGTTCCACTTTCCCGTCTGATTCACAATATCCGAGACTGGAACGCAAAAAAAAAAAAGAGAAAGGTTCTGTGCATCTGCTCAGGACTTGGCTACAATCCGATACGCAGGATAACCCTCAACATTAAAAAAAACTCAATGAAGAAGCTTAGATCATCCCTATAGAGAAGTACATGGTGCGATCTGGAAGAAACCTTCTGGAAAACCTGGTCAACCATCCAAACTATTTTTTGAGAAGTATAGCGGAAGCAGAGACGCATCCGGACCCGAGATACATCGATGCGATGACCCTTATGGACGACCACAAAATTCACGATGATGGAGCAATAAACTTCTACGCTGAGAAGGTGTCATCCCTTCGACGTGTCACTCCGCTGTGTGTATGCTTACATCCTTAAAACAACGCAAAGGATTTTGATGCGGTTTTTTTTATAGATGAAGTGATTCAAGAGAACGGTTAATATTCATATGTTCCCACATACACGGGAATGGCAATATACCCGAGGACCCAGAAATTGCTTGAACAATTTCAAAATTCTTTCACCATTAGAATGCTATTCATCCCCGTATTCCTACAGGAAAGTGAACGTAAACGAGAACTTAGTGTTTTGTTGAAAGGGCTCCAAAATAACTGAGCCAATTTGAATGAAATTTGGTACCAAAATGGTCTAGAACCTGAGAAAAATTGTCTGTGCTATATTTTCTTTTCATTTTCCCTTGGGAATGGAAACGGGAAGAGAGTATAACTCCCGAACTTGGAAGACACAAGAAGGATCGAATTCAAAAAATCTTTCATAGTTAGAGTGCTTCTTTACCCATGAGTTACAAAGACTTTACTTCATCTCTATTTTCTACTGGAATAGTTCTCATACCATAACCCTAATTCATTTCATCATTTACTCAATTCGATCACCGTAAGTCTCGAGCTACGCCGCGCCGGCCGTGCAGGGTAATCTAAGAACCAGAAATTCACAATTAGCTGTTTTTTAATTGTTTCCGTGAAGCCAAATCTCATTACCTCTTCCACAACAAGACTTGAACCAATCATACTTCATACTAAGAACTTTCAAAGTCGCTACTATTTAGTTGTATCCAATACGTCGCATTGTTTTCCTAGTCCACGGACCTTTGACTTTTTCAAGTCGTGTAATTCCTTTGGTCAGTGTGTACAACTGTGGAAAAGTTTTCAGTTGCTATGGATGTCCAAAACAAAATACGTTTTTTAAATTATTCGCCTTTTACAATAAGCGGAATGATATTCTCTTGACATTCCAAACCGTCACCGCACATCAAATTTTCATCCTTTTTTTTAAATTAAACTTTTTAAAAACCAATAATACAAATCTTACATTTTTATTGGCAAAACGAGTTGTTTTCTGTGAAAGAAAATCTCACCCACCAATGAGCGCAGCTTTTTTCCTTTTAAAGGACCAAAACCTCTCCAAGCAGCAAAGATGAGTTAATTATTTATTCTATTGATTAAACAAGAAAACATTTTGAGAAACAGCATTAGCAACCGTAATTCGTAAATGGTTCTACACAACCCAAGACAAATAATGTGTATGTACCTCGGTAATGTTTTCAGAGAATTTTCGAATTACATTACAGATTCAATTCAACCGCAGTGTAAAACGTGTTTTCTATTAGATTCTTCTGTTGGCATCGTTTTTCTTTTTTCTTCTGCATCTCGCTCTCTCTTTCTCTCTTTTGGTTAAAGTTCGGATTCAGAAACTGACACTCTCATTTACATCCACCCAGTGCCAGTACCCATATTTGCCATTAGACTTTTTCTCTCCAATTTGCTTCTCAAATATCAAGTCGATAACTTTGCATAAAATTTCTTTCACCACCCAAACTAAGTAAAATATGCAAAAGTTTGCGTCCTTTATGACAGACAACCCTAGAAAAGTACTTAGGGGCTCGCCTTTTTTGTTGTTCGTTTTTAGCATAGGGAGAGACTTTTATCACCACAGGAATGCTGGAATTTTTATGGAGTTTAAATATGTCTACGTGCGTGTCTTGGAATTTGCTATTTTCCTATGTGGATTGCTGTTGCTGAAACGAACGTACGTTTTATTACCACTTTAAATGGTTTACATAAGAGTTCCATAGGAAGCTGCTAGGTAAAGCTGTGAAGTAACAAGGCGACGCGTCCGTCGCGTCGAGGGGATAAGAACTCAACCAGGACTTACATTAAGTGTTTGCATAAATTAAAAGCGTTTATGGGTGAGTATAAATCTGACATCTATTGAAGCGTGTTGCTTTAATGAAGCATTTTATTTTTATTACCAAATGCGCTGGGTTTTGATTGTTTTCGCTTTAATGAAGTGAAAAGAACAGAGGCTTAGAGAAAATTTGATCACATTTTGGTAATTAATTAAAAAGACAAAAGAATAAATTTTATGTAATTAGTCAGGAGCCCAACTTCGCTTTTTACTTTGCATGGAAATGTAAACGTTTTTTTTTTTTTTTTTTGCATCTCAGAGACTAAGTCGCACGAAGCTTAGAGCAAGCTCATTTGTACGTACTTATCTACGCTCTTCATCATAAATGCAAGTGTTAGAGGTTAGAAAACACCAACACCAGCACAAAACGAACGTATAGAAAATATATATATGAGAAAAAAAAATAAATACAAATAGTGACATACAATATAGAACACCTAACATGAAATACAATAATAATTAATTAAACAAAACTACTAAAAATAAAACAAAGTATTAACTACAAATATTTTGAAAAACAATAAACTAAGAAACATTGAACAAAAATCATGCATGTGGAGCACTGGTTTTAAATTTTTGTTTTAAACTAGATTTATTAATGTTGAAATCTAAAAGTTGGGACTTGGGAGTTAGAATTATATAATCTACTCATGCGCGATAGCGGCTCATTCATGCCGTAATTGGTTCTATGATGGGGGCAATGAATCAACTCCAAATTACGCAAGTGGTGAGATCCTCTGCGGTAGTTAAAATCTAAGGACGAGAGCAAGTAAGGAGCATCTATAAAGCCAGTCAAAAGCTGATGGAAAAATACTAAGTCGTTGTTTATACGTCTTTGACTAAGGGTCAAATTAACGTAATTAAACGAAACACAAAGAGTATGCCACGTATTTTTTAAGCTTTGGACACGATGCGCCGCCGCGCCGGCAACATTGCTTTCATGTTGTTGGAAATGTACACAATAAAATGAAGTTACCAGTATCAAGCGGTAGCGAATGTAGATTTTTCATTGCAAAAAGTTCTAAAATGATAAAAAAAAAAATGGGCACCACTGGGTCGCACGAACTTGCAATTCTGTGCTAAATACGATGTCAAAGTTTTCATGATGAGTACAGGGCTTAAGTTTTCGCTTTTCATAATATATTTGGTGGTAGAAGGTTGCCAAAAACAATTTATTTAATTATGAAAATTGAGTTAAATCACGCAAAATATTGAAAAAATTATATGCAATATTCCAAAGGTTTCAAGCGAAATTCTAAAAGCGCCATTCTTTTTCAGTTAATGCATATAAAAAAAAATTTTATCAAAATCGATTGGACCAGATTTAAAACAAAACGGTTTTTTATTTTTCATTTTTTTTTTTTAACTAGTTTTTTGAAAGTAAAGTATGCAAAGCTTAAGATCATGCCGGAAGTTCTTTTGACAAAAAATTTGAATTCGGTTTTGAAGCTATTTCAATAAACGAAAAAATTAGTAAAAATTTTAACAGTTATTTCCTCAGATGAACATTTATTAGATAAAAAAACACGTGGGTTATCTAAACTACAAAACTCATAAGTTATACAAAAAAATCGTAATTTATAAGAATTTCAAAAACTAAGATTTTTTAAATGTTGATATTCAATCTTTCTCAAACAACTAAGGACTTCTAAAATACAAAATTTTGTCAACATCGCAATAGCGATTAACGACAACGTCGGTTTTGAAAAAAACGTTACTAAGAGACGTTACCGTTTTTCGACATTTTTAAAAAAGAAATTTTCACACAAAATTCAATAGAAACCGTTGGAGTGCTTTTTGAGGAAAAAAGGTATTATCATATAGGTTGCATGGCTGGTTATTCAATGTTATTTCAAGACCTAGAGACTCAATTCCAAAAACCTCTCTGTAAGCTCACCCACAGACACTTACTGTAAATTTTAAAGAACATCGGTCGAGCGGTTCAAGCTGTAGACCTATATACAGGCAGACAGGCAGACAGACAGAATTGTAGAACCTGCACAATTGGGAAAGCTGCCATTATCGCAAGTAAAAAACAGAATTCAACAAAACTTTCTAAAAACCGTAAATGACTTCAAAAAAACTTGGTGGGTTTCCAGAACCTATGCCCGACTTATGTAGAGGATGCCAAGACGAAGAGGTAGAGGAAGGATAATTCTAATTTTTCTGTGAGTGCCTAAGCTTGGACAACACTAGGTAAAATGCCTTTGGAGAATACCACTTCGACAAACTGGTCGACATCTCTAATTATTCAATGACCTGCATTTTAAAGATTATTCAGAACGCCAAATAGCTCAGAGAGGGCTCTCAACCCCAATAACCCAATAACCAGTCATCGGCTCAATCCTACCCTATTCTTCACTTCCTATCTCTCCCCTATGCGGTGACTAAGAGCGGATCACACACGTGATGTGTTATATCTGAAATTTTGTCCTTGGTAATAAGTAAGCAAGGTTAAATTGAGATTATCGTCCTTTCCAAGCGTGGTTGTCGACGGTTTTAGCGTTTGGTGGATCTTTTATGAATTTGCAACCGGCCGACATTAAGAAAGAGTAATGTTGATTGCCTTAAGACTGAGCAAAGGCAATCACCAGTAAGTTCTTAGCCATGTTTCCGAAAATTATGTCAAGTTTTTGGCTTCTGACAGCAAATCTTACTCCTTCAAAAGCACAACCACCACAAGATTGATTTCGAACATCCTTGAGTTGATATTTTGGGAAAATGTCAAACTAAGGCCGGCCATTGACGACTCAATATAACTGCGCAAACTGACATAAGCAAAAATCAAAATCGTTTTGATTTTTACACAATCAACTGCACAAACAACCCCATTCACAGCAAAACTGAACTGCACAAACTCCAATTTGCGCAGTTATATTGTGTCGTCAATGACCGGCCTTAGTTGAAATTTGTAAAAGTCATTGATTTTTGTACCCGCCGAAAAACCATTAAGACATTCCATTAGAAAAACGCACAAATTTTTTGAATTGATTTTAAATTAACTGACAGTAAAATGGCTTCCACGGCTTCCGGTTTAAGCACTTCAGTCCGTTTTCATGAAAATATTTTCACAGATTGCAGGAAAGTGAGTTGAGATATGTTCAAAAACCAGGGATCAGTACTGAATATGTGCGTCTCAAGTCCTGTATGGAGACATATGAGTTTGAAAGGCTCTTTGGAAGAAATGGCAGTTGTATAGAGTGGGGCGTTGGAGAACCACAAACAAGGAAAAACAAATAAAAAAGCCAATTTAGATTCATATAAATCCTTGTAAGAAAAGTCTCAATCCTGCCAATCATAACCTCTACGTTATCAATCGATTCAATTTTTGACGGGTCATTTAAAGCTTACATAAATTTTCCACATTCAATACTCTGATTGAAATTAACCACAACGTTATGAAGAACACTTTAAAATCAACACGAATATGCATATTATTTTGATGCTATCGTGTCTGAGTATCCCTGAGGGCCAGCCCCCTATTTTAAACACACCTGCTATTACTCACCGAGCAGCGCATGTTTACAAACATATTTATCCATAAGTGAATGCAAAATTTCTCACCACACTGGTGTCAACATGTGGTTGGGTAGGTACTATATCGTTTTCCGCTCCGGCGTTTTACTACACTGCACGTTTTCTTTTAATCTGATTTTAAATCAAATGGAAATTCGTTTTTCTCTTGATGGTTAAAAAAACGAGCCTATATATAGAAATTTATGTAAACAGCAACACGCAAGCTGAATGACAAATGTATGTATTTTTCTCTCCCACCATAATATCCCTATAGATTTAATATCAGCACCTCGTATCAGCTATACCAATTTAGACTACAGTCTAATGATGTGACACTTATCTATTGAAAGCGGTTGGAACTGAGAAGAAGTAATTAATTAGAAACTGTGCAGACAACATCCAAGGCGTTAGAAATGCTATTCTGATGTGTTTTTGAAGTGAAACTGAAACTGATGTGGTGATTTGAGTGGCCCGGATAGTGTAGTATAATACGCTTTATTGAGAAGAACAAATTGTTGTGGAAATGGTTAAGGCAAATCAAGCAACACGAAAATATCCGTCCATTCTAAGGACGAACGGCGACAGCTGCAGATGTTTCAAACAGGAAATAGTTTGGGTTATGAACCGAAACACATCTGAAATTAAGGACAAATTTCCTCTCGGTATCCCCATGTACGAGTATGCTCTTGTTACAGCTCACGCTAGGCTTTAAGAGGATGTGCCACGTACCTACTTTGGGTGTTTTTGGGTGTGGATGGGAGAAATGCTTTTCATATTAATAAAATTGTTGGTATGTTTGAATGTTGTTGTTGAAATAACGAAACTTAATTTGAGCTGGAAACCCGTGGAAAGGTCTATGTTTTTTGGTGTAGTCTAAAAAATTAATATAATTATTGGAAAAATAGCAGAAGAATTTATTTGTGGTTTTTTTCATGGTCCATTGTCCATGAAAAACGTTATGGCTCAAATCAGCAGAATTTTGATTTAAAAAAAATCGGTATCAAGGTTGAAAAGCATGGAATTCTTTGCCATTTGTAACCGTAATTTGTAATGTGGTGCAGCATCTCTCCTTCATTTTGGGAGAGATGCCGCACTTTTGTTTTGAGCAGATGCCGCATGATGAATTGGCTTTTGTAATTTTATTTTTTAAATAGAGTACTAAGCTTCAGTATGCCCCTAAAATGCATCTGCACATAAACCAGGGCTAGTTGAACAGAAGAGGCTCTGGAAGAAGCCCGAGAAAAGATTGACAAAAGAATTTCTCTCCGAAAAGCAGAGAAACTGTTTGAATACCAGCCAGAAGTGCAAGATCCAACAGCTATTTTTTCCGAAACGGCCGTTACATGATCTGAAACAATCCTGGAACCGGTAATTCCAACTACCAGCCATAGGTACATCATGAAATCATTCCGAAAATGAAACGCACACCTCATCATGCTTCAACAAACTAACGCTGTACAAACTACTGCAATCAGTTTCACCACTGCCCAAAATCTAGTGCCGCAGAGGTGTTAAATTTTCCTGATTCAATTAAAAAAATAAGAAAAACTTAAAGCCGCCGAAAAAAAAAATCAACCAAAAGAAAGGTTGAGTCCACGGACGATCCAAATGTTTGTTCTGAATGTTGGGAAAACTATTACAAAACAACAAAAAGGGAAGATTGGACCCAATGTTCTGCATGTAAGAAGTGGCTGCATGAAAACTGTACACGGTACAAAACGTTTGAGTATACTCTGAGTATGGACTGTGGACGGAATCAGGAACGGAAGAACCATGTTTAATGTTGTAATTTCAATGAATTTGATATGCGGCTTCTCTCCCACACATGCAGGGAGGGATGGCCCATGTAATATATTTAAGTTTTGTGTTATTTTTTATAAAAACTGTTGTTTCTTTTCGAGTTAAGTTCTTTTTATGGTAATATGTAAATCCATTATAAGGTTTTTAATATAAATATGGCTCATTTCACTTTAATAAAAAATTTATATTGATTTTTGAAAAACAGCGGCATCTCTCCCGCAATTACCCTATAGCCTAAGTAATTTTGTGGTTCTAGAACATTTTTTTTTTAAATTTCACTCAAATCGGATCAATAGTTTCGAAGCAAAGTTCAAAGTTCTCTTCTAACGACCCCGCTCCTGTTACCTTGGGAATATGGGGATGAAATATAGTCTATGTTACTCAGGCACAATGAAGCATTCTAACGTTACAAGAATTTTTGGAATCGGTAAAGTATTTTCCAAGTTCTCGGTTAAGTTTCAGATCCCGTTACATTTCCGTAGGAATATTGGATGAAATATAGCCTATGTTACCCAGGACCAATGAAGCACTATTGAAAGAATTTTGGGAATTGGTCCCGTATTTCCAAGTTCCCTGTAATGTTCCAGTTTCCGTTCCCTACGGAATATGAAAAGAAAACTAAACCTATGTTTTTTCTAAAATTCAATGCAAACTCTTTATTTTCGTTTACGTTCCGGTGGGAATATGGGAATGAATAGAATTCTATCAGTGAAAAAACAATGAGTCAGTTTTTGAAAGCAGTTTGTGTTTAATTCCGTGTATATTCCAGTTTCCGTTTGAATATTGGAATGAAATATACAGCTATGGACAAAGAAATAGCACACTCATTCATTTTCTTATGAAAACTGCGTTTATTTTATCCTTTTGAACTTAAATAGTTTATTTCCTATTTTATGACATGAATTGACTTCTAAGGATTAATAATAATTAGTAATAGGGAATTATTTCTTTACAATTCTGTTTTTGAAAATATATTTTGCAGTGATGATCAAATTTATTGTGGACAAGAAAATAGCACACCTACCTTTAATCGTAAGAAAAAAATTATTTTAAGTGAAAATATTTATTTTTTCATAAATTTTGGTATTACCAAGTTAGTTCTTAGTTGGTTGACCACGATTTTTTAAATTTGCTTGGCACCTCCTTGGTAAGCTTTCAACTAACGCCCGGCATCTACTTTGCGGGATAGAGTACCAAGCTTCTTTGATTCCGGCCCAAAGATCGTTTGAATTTTTAAATTTTGTCTGCCCAATTTTGACTTTAACATCATTCCATAGGTGTTCTATGGGATTAAAATCGGGACTTTGAGCTGGCCAGGTTAGGACATCGATTTGTTCATCCACGAGCCAAGCTTTTACTATATTTGATGCGTGTTTGTGGTCATTGTCATCCATGAATATCCACTTAATTGGAATGAACTCAAAGGAATATGGTTCTATTGTATTCTTCAGTATTGCAAGCTAAGCGAATTTATCCATTTTGACATCAATCCTCACCAATGCAATGGTCCCACCCCATGCCCGGAAAACCACCCAGACCATTAAATTTTCCACTCCATGTTTCACCGTATTTAAAGTATACTTAGGATTGAACGCTTCGCACTTAGGACGATTCAAAAATTGCGGTACTTTTTAGGCTTGATAGACTGCATTTGTTTATCAAGTCTACATACCCGAAGAAAAAGAAACATCACAACCATTTCACATAACGGAAATTTTGAATCTATGATTTTTCTTAATAGTGTGCTATTTCTTTGTCCATAACTGTATATACATAACATATAAACCTTTCTCTTTTGGATCACTCTATCAATTAAAAAAAAACCGCATCAAAACCCGTTGAGTAGCTTAAAAGATTCGACCATGCAGACAGACAGTGGAAAGACTTTTTTTCACTATATAATTTTGTTACCCTGAAGTAACACAGTCGAGACAAGCTTTTTACCATTTGCTTTCAATTCGCAAAGGATTGAAGTATTTAGGTGTCACTTTGTCATTGATACATTAGACACATTCTTACACCTCCGAAAAGGGTCCTTTGGATCTATATGATAAAACCAATCGTCTCCTATGTGTCAGTTGTTTGATGGAACCAGCTCTCTCTAAAATAAGTTTTTGCATCGTTCGCCAAATTTCAAAGAACAATTTGTCTTGAACTTACTGGGATTTTCCAAAGCATTCCGATTGCTGCTCTCGACGCACTGTTGAATCTTCCTCTCCTTGATACCTGTGGTATACTCTCAAGACCATTTCTCGTTTAAAGAGATGTGGTCTCTGCCACAAATCGCACTGGATTTTTAAGGAACTCATCTTCGGACTCAAGTCTAATAGATATACCGTCCCAAACCATGATAACAAGGCGCAAACTGCGTCAAAATTGAACAAACAAATACCCTTCGGTTCAGAACTGGTCCGTTCTAGATTCTGAGCCCGGAAAGAGTTTTTATCGAATTTTCACAGATGGTTTCAAAACGGACGATGGATCTGGCGCTGGTGCCTTTGTGGAGAACGATGGCATACAACTGCACCCCTCTTTAGGCTCATACGCGTCCGTCTTCCAAGCGGAGGCGTAAGGTATCCAATTGACTATAAGCTACGTAACGAAGAGTGGCTGGATGGGGAGAAGTATCTGTATTTGTATCAACACTCAAGCTGTACTTAAGGACCTTCTTAACCCTCTAACTACTTCCAAAGTAATCCAGGAATGCTAGAGATTTCTTAATGCGGTCGGAAGACTTAATTCCCTGAGTCTCGTTTGGGTTCCAGGTCATAACGGCATAACTGGAAATGATAAATGATATCACCGAATAACATCCAAGGCAAGAATATCAGACAGCTTTTTCAGAGCCAGAACCGTCGCTTGGTCTGCCAGGGCTCAGTGAGGGTTTAAATCAACGATAGGATCTGTCAAAAGCACGACCGAAGATGGCATCGTTCCATTATTTTTCTCAAATATAAATAATTGAGATGAACTTTTCCGGTGCTATTGATTCAATTTCAAGCCCCAATGGTTTTGGAAACATTTCTCAAAAGAGGTGCTCGAATCATATCTCTATAATAAACTCATATTGATTTTGTTTTCACAATAATTCACTTGCCAATAATGTCAAAATTGGTAGTGCCAAAAGTTTAACTTTTAAGGTATACGGATAACGCCCCTACGGAAAATTGAGTTACTTTATAAGTCTGCGAATCAAAACTGAAAAATCTCATTGATAGTTTTTGAAGAAAACTTTCCTTTGTGAGTTCAAGACAAAATCGTCCAATAGTTTTTTTTTTTTATAGAAAAACAAAAAAAAAGTAAAGAACTTCCATTATGGGATTGTAGGAAACAAAACACTGAACAAAAAGAACTTTCTGTGCACTAAAACTTTCATGACAAAAACTTTCCTAGATGGTGCAAGGATTTCGCCGAAAGGGTAAACGAAAGCAAGTAATGCTTTTCAAAGTATTTCCTTCCCCCAACAAACAACTATGGCAACTCAACATTAATGTTAAATCGATAGCCAAAAACAAATTTGTAGTTGGTGGAGAGAATTTAGTCAGCAAAGAAAGCCCAGATTATAAAATGGTAAGCGGAAATTTATTATTACGTTCATTTAAAGAAATATAAACAAATTTTCCTATCACACCCAAGCCGCCAAAAAAGAAATTATCGAAAAAAGAAAAGGCACGCCTTGAGGCTGAACAAGCTGAATTGCTGCGTATTGAAATGGAAAAGGAAAAGTAAGTACATTTTGCCAAATGTTATGTCCATTCATTTGATTAAAATGAACAACAACACAATATAGACTAAAGAAAGTGGAAGAGGAACGTCAACGCAAGCAAATCGAACGTGAGCTAGCCGAAAAGCGTCAGAGAATCGAAATCCTCGAAAACAAGGAACGCCGCCAACAGCTGAAAGCAAGCATGAAATTTTTCAACGACATCAAGTCGTTAATTAACACAATTAAACAAAACAAAAAGGAAAACGCTGAATGGGAAAAGTTTATGCGATGCAACGGTCTACCAAACGCGAATAGTCCAAGCGATTTACGAAAATACATTCACATGTGGAAGGTGGACATAAAAAGTCGTCACGAGGAAGAACGAAATTGGCTGCTGAAAACCAACGAACGTACATTGCTCACTCAGGATTCGAATATTCCCGATTTGTCACGCACTAACTTGCGCCAGCAGCAAGGGAATTTGGGTGATTTGTATGCAGGTCGGATCGAAGAGGTCCTAGGGGTGAGTGATTTATAGAGGGACTCTTCATTATACATCATGTCGTCTGCTATCGAGATACTTAATATAGGTGAGCTGAATGCTAAATTTATTTATACAACAATTTGCAGATACTAGCGGAAGTCGATGATTCTATTTGTGATTCAAAGCAGTCAATAAGTACGGTGACCGATTTGAATAAATTGAAAGCGGAAATAAGAGATTTTCTTAGGGATTACCTGGATGAGTTCACATACAAAATCCTGTCGCATATCGAAAGGGACATGGAGTAAGTTTTCTGAATACTACGTAGATGTGTGTGAGCTTTTGCCTAAAACTTAATTAAATCCAACCTTGTGCTAGTATTGTGTTGTGATATAAATAACAAGATTTATATTTGGGGGGAGAAAGTGTTATTTCAATGAAAAGGAAAGGTTAATCGAAAGTCTATGGTTCAGGACGAATCATTTGTCTTAGGGATTAAGGTAATGCTAATGAAAACAACCGCGATCTTTGACATTACGTCAGAACAAGAGTGAACCAGGTCCACAAGGTGGGATTCCTTCTCCTCTTTTGTGGAGCATGCTGATCGATTCATCTAATCACTTTTTAAGCATCAATTGTTTGGTGGAAAGCTTGGGCTCTCATGTAGTAAGGTTACTACTCCGCTCTACAAATTTCAAAGAACAATATGTCTAGGCTATACTCGGTCCTTCCCCAACGCTCCAGGGGATCTCTCGACACACTGCTGAATCTTCCTCACCTTGATACCAAGTTGTATTCTAAAGCCTATTTTACGCTTTAAGAAAGGTCTCTGGAACAGTTTGCACTGGAGCATTGAAGAACTCGCAAGCTGCACTCTCTTTGACTAACGTCTATTACGATGATCCCAAAGCCCAAACTGCGTCAAAAATACACAGTCAGCTTTACTTCTGACCAAGACTAGTCAACTCTAGAATCCTAGCCAGGAAAAAACTGTTATCGAATCTTCACAGATGGTTCTAAAACCGATGATGGATCTGCCGCTGGTGCCATTGATGGATCTAGTGTTAATTAGTGTCCATCCGCTCTACATTTCCCAGCCATCGAAGCCTCGCGATGTGTACTCTTCTAGCTATGCCCATGTCGCGGTAAGTCTCATACAGCACGTTATTGTATCTTCATCTCCACGCAATGTTTTCGCAAACAGGACCTAAGATCACTCAAAGTAGTTATTTTTTGAAACGACCAAGGGTTTCCTCATCCGCTTTCGATAAGGTCCATGCTTCCGCGCCGTAAAGCAGGACTGACATGGTCAAGGTTTTATACAGGATTACCTTGGTTTTTCTTGAGAGGATTTTGTTTCTCAATTTCCTTCTTAACCCAGAGAAGCAACGGTTGGTAAGAGTTATGCTCCGTTTGATATCCGCACTGATGTTGTTTTCCGTGACTATACCGGATCCTAGGTAGACAAAGTCCTAAAAATGTCTATTGTGACGTTTTGTCCAATTCGTCGATGTTCTGTGTCCGCGTTTGATGACAACATATGTATACTTCGTCTTGCCCTCATTAACCATCAAACCCTTTTTTGCAGCTTCTGTTTCAATACTCGCAAAAGCACCTATGACATCACGCTTTTTTCTTCCCATTACGTCAATATCGTCTGCATAGGCGAGTAATTGTACAGACTTTTGAAAGATTTTTCCGCTGGTGTTAACGTCTGAGTTCTTGTTGAAGAAATCGTATGACAGTTTGTCGCCTTGCCTAAAGACTTTTTCGACATCAAAGGTCTCGGTGAGTTCCTTACCGACATTGACGGAGCAGCGTGAATTCTCCAAAATCATCCTACATAGTCGTACGAGTTTTGCAGGGATGCCGAAACTAGACATGGCTCTGTACAGCTCGTCTCTGTAAAAACTGTCATACGCATCGATAAAAAAGTGGTATATATCGATATTATGTTCTCGGGTTTTTTCCAAGATCTGCCGTAATGTGAAAACTTGGTCGATAGTGGACTTCTCTGATCTAAAACCACATTGATGCAGACCTATCAATTTGCTGACGTGGGCTTTCAGGTGTTCACATATCAGCAGACAAGATCTTATAAGCGACGTTAAGAAGGCTCATTCCCCTATAATTGGCGCAATTGCGTAGGTCTTCCTTTTTCAAGATCAAGCACACTATACCGAGGTTTCATTTATCGGACATACTTTCCTCCGACCGCAGATCAGCTGGTGCATGCTCCTTTCCAACTAATCTCCAGCTGCCTTGAAAAGTTCCGCATCAAGACCATCTGCAAATGCAGTTTTATTTGTCTTAAGTTTGCATATTGTAAGCTTAACTTTTTCAAGGCCAGGAGGACGGAATTTTTGATCATCGTCCAAGCTGAGTTGGGCATTTTGGCAGACATCAGAATTAGTGTCTTCATTGCCGATAAGTAGTCTACAATCTACAGAAGTGGTCTTTTCAGTTCGTTAGTACCGACTACGATTCTATTATTATGTGTCCCTGCTGGTCCATACAAACTTGAATTCAGGCTTTGCCACACTGGCAAAATCTTTTTGCCTTTTGGTAAAATTTCTGAACCTCATTCTTCTCATGGCATCTCTCAATTTCCTCAAACGAGCCTCATGCTCCTCTTTTTTCTTCTTGAGAATTTGGTGTTCTTCCCTTCTTTCCTCCTTGTAAATCTAAATACTTGTCAAAAACAGCCCTTGTTCTCTTTTGCATCAATATGTACCGAACTTTTTTTTGCTGCATTTGACTGTCTCAATTCCTCATCAAACCAATAAGAGGCCAAGTGAAACCCAAACCATCATCAAAGGAAGCGGTCCTAATAGCTTGTTGGCTTATTGCCAATTGTGTCCTCAACGCATAATGCTAGTGGCATAAAATTCAAGGATTGTTGTTGGGATACTCGATTGAAAAAGACTTTTCAACGTCATATTCTTTCAGAGCGTTAGTAAGCGCGAGTTGTAAACAGCATATTTTCATTCACACCTGGGCTTTAACAAAATAGTGGATCGAGTCGAAAAGAGTGTAATATTTCATAATTTTGAACATTGTCGAGCAGTCCTTTTAACAGCAGTTTTTAGTTACTCATTTCTAAAATTTTCGTGTTACTTGCTTTTAAAGTTGAACTGTGTAGGTAAATTCACAACAAAAACAGACTTTATTTTGACACACGAATTAAAAAACAAAACAATTTGAAACAAACATTCACCATTCCTTTTTGCAGGCCTGATAAACCAGGTGTTTCGAAACATACTTACATTTCCAAAGTTTTCAAAAGTCAAGTGTGGTCAATTGCACCCGATGCCCAAGCGTAACATTTTTTAAATCTCTCTGTCATATCCATTTTATGTAATATTAGAAACTTTTTTTTCCAGGAATCCAAAAGATGTAAAAGCAAAAGTCGACGAAAGCCGCCACACCGAAATCGAATTCCCAGTCATTGACATGCAAATTACCCTTCCGCCATCAGTAAAAGTCACAAATTGTGCTCTTCGTGGTCTTTGGCTCAACTATGACCACTTTAGTGACTATTGTCCAACTTTTCGTCTATTCAGGCATAGAAAAGAACACTTAAGTACAAACAGACACCATTTTTTTCCTCTGCTTTTTTTCTTTCTTTTGAAGGAGTGTCAAGCATTATGATGTTTGCGTTTCTTATTCTTTTTCAGATATTCTCCTTCAATCAAAAAAAGAATGGAAAAAACGCAAAGAAATCCTTCAATCAATGCTCGATGAAACATCCGAGGAAATACCAATAACCGATTTCGAACCCAGTAGCGTGTCGGATGAACCGACCGCACCTCGTGAAATTGACATCGATAAAATATACAACAATTATGAGGACCAACAGAATAAGGCCCGTCGCAAGGCCATGGGGCTAAGCGCGTCCGAATTGGGTGAATTCGATGTTAACTTACGTAAGTATCGCATTATTGGGGGTGTGTTCATGGTCGATTATTTGGAACAGCCGCAGCAGGATAAAAGATTAAACACAACGTCCTTTACTCGAACAAGTAAGGCAAAGTCCATACAGATAACACTCTACGAGTGATTAATGCTTGTGTATAGTTATTTCACCCAGTAAGCTCACAAGGAAGCCATTTCGCCAATCATACAAACCACCACCACCACCGCTTCCGGGCGTTCGTAGATTACCAGAAGAAATTGAAGCAGAAATGCGATTAATTGAAGCCAGTTTGGACAAATTGGGCTCTGTGACTGTCGAGTAAGATTTACAAAAATAAGAAAAATTGTTGGTACATGTTTGCTACGTGTGATAAGTTTTCTTCGCTTTGTTTTCTTATTTATATTACATATTTATGTATGGGCACTTTTTCTTAACTGACCTACACATTCATTTTGATAGTATTTTTGTCGCAAATTTTAATATGCATTGCTCATTTTTACTGAGCGAATTAAACCAACCAAATTTACTCTTAAAAAAACCAAATCATGGCACCGTTGAATAAATAAGTAAGATGATGAGCTGCTGTCGTCATTTTCAAAAGTAAAATGTTTTGAAAACTGAAAATTCCAAAGAAAAAAATAAATTGTATGTATACACAACAGCAGAACTGCTACAGTCTTCGCGAGATTTCCCTGAAACCGAAAAAAAAATGGTTTATCAAATCATGCTCTTAAGAAAGGCTAGTTTGGTTTCAAATTTCAATTAAACTTACAGGCCCAAAAGGGAGACCTGAGACTATTTAGTTTTAGGTGAATGAATAAAAGTGCTGCAAATTAATGTCGACTTTTTAATATGCTTACTAAGCCTAGCTCAAGTTTCAGCTCCAAAAAAATGAGTTAAACGTCCCTACATGCGCAATGCTTTGGAAATCACTTTTTCTCAAAAAAAAAAAAAAAAAATACTATCGCTTAATATTATTTCTTCCTGAATTTTTCAAACCATCTTATTCTTTATGTAGAAAGTTCCAGTTTCACCACTTCTTAAAGAGTCGCAATCTGCGGAAGAATCTTAAAAAAAAATTCGTGTAGTTTAGAAAGAAACTGAAATCCTGAGTCTCTAGAATTAATGTCGTCTCGTCTTATCAAAATCTTTTCTTCCTGTCTTCTGCAACGATATTCCTGGAATTTCAAGATCGGTTTTTCTCTTGGACCTAAATATCGATCCATTGTACTACTAGATAGCAACCAGAAAATGTTGCTATGGTAAGGATTCTAAGTTAGGGGTTTTTTAGAGGGAATAAAATAAGCCAATTATTTTCAAAACTAGGAGGAATGTTTATTAGAGTTGTCCACTATTCACAAAAATTTGTATCTATGGGATGACCAACAAAATTGCGGCGTTATTGAAAATTGAAATTCTCCGGACGCCTGTTTTCGGTGATATCAAAAACTGCTGCAGTTGCCATTCTTTTTCGGTTGATCTGGAAAAGCATTATCAAAAGCTCATTCTTTTACTGACATTTTTAAGGGAAGGATATACCAAAAAAAGAATGACAAAGTTAAAAATTCTAAAATTGGGAGCCTTTTTACTCCAAAATTTGAATTTTTGGCAATTTTTTCGACATATTTGACACCTGAAAAAATATTAATTTACACGCTACCTTTCAAACTTTAGGTATATCCCTTCGATAGTATTACTGGGAGTAACCTCACAAAATTTCTTCTAAATCGGTCGCTAACTTTTTGAGCTACAACACGAGCAGTTTTTTAAAAAAGTAAAGTTTCGAGATAATTTAGTTTAAAGTTTCACCACGAAAAAACTATTTATTGTAGTAACTTACGGATTGATTGGCGATTCCAGGCGCTTACAATAGAACTTCCACTTCCACACAAAAGGTCGATAGTAGAGGGCATTGTGAAGTGAAGGTCGCTACTCCTCAAACAGCCCGAGCTACCTGACTCGTCACTCGACCGCATGTTCTTCTCGCGCTCTAAATGCGATAAGTCAGCATCCTATTCGATATTTTAAGTTTTCCTTTAAATTTAAATTTTTTAAATTTTAAATTTCTTGAGAGATTTAAAGTGGTCTCCCCCCTAAAGCTTAGAACGTTTGAATGTTTATCGAGAGAGCAGTGCCCAACAACGCCAACAAGTTTTTTAAAGTCTTTTCTGCTGCGGGATAGCAAAAATGTTGCAGTTTTCATATTAACATTGGTGAACATACGTTGAGTCTGTCTGCATCCAATGGAGGAATGCCATCTATGGTTGTATACTTGACAGATTCAATCATTGATTGAAAGCTTCACTGACAACAACGGCAGACCAAGCTCTGGTTCAGATTTTTTTTTTATAATAAGCGCACACATCAAGGGGTTATGACTACCCTTATATGTAATGTTATAGAAACACAGTGCGAGCATCTAGGAAAATAGGAGAGGATTTGGAAGGAGACACCGATGCACTTTGCTTTTGAATATTTGTAAATTGTAATGTAGGGGAAATACAGAGCCTGGTAAATCATTCCACATTCGGGTGGTGCGACTAAAATATGAATCTCTGTACTTCACTGTACGTCCGAAGTTGGGCTCAATAGAACTGGTGAGCATTCCTAGTGTGGCGAGTGTTGCGGCTAAATTGTTTCAGGGGAGGAATGCAACTGGCTATTTCGCTAGAGCACTGCTTGTGAAAAAAGCGATAAAACAGAGTGAGACAGGTAACGTTTTGACGATGTTCAAGAGAATCAATCGATTCTACGATTGAACTATCACCAATCAATTTGAACGCTCTATTTTGTACCCTATCAAGTAGGCGCAAAGATGTTTGAGATGCACCTGACCAGATATGGCAGTTATACTCCAGTTTTGGGCGGATGAAGGCCTTATAAATTGTAGCCAGATCAGAATGGGTGAAGAACTTTCTCTAAGCATTTAGCTGCGTTTTTGGCGACTTTAAATATGTGGTCATTCCAACGAAGATCATCGTTTACACAGCATATACCAAGTACTGACAGCTTTTCGGTTTCTTGGATGCAGGTACCATTCATGGATAATGGTAATGAGGGAATGTTAAGACAGCATTGAGTTTTCGAAGCATTGATTAATATTCTACTCGGTTTTTATGACTCAATGTAACAATGCTGTCAAGGTCAGAATTCAATGAGCTAATCATAAAATGAAAATGAGGAAGAGAGTCGGAGACAAAACGGAGCCCTGGGGCACACCAGCATTTATGAAGTGGGTATCAGACTTGAAACCATCCAATACAACTTGAATTGAACGGTCGGAAATGTAATGAAAGAGCCTGATGCCAAACTCTATCCTGACAAAATTGTCTGAGATCTTTGCCTTGACAGTTCATCGCCCATTTCGTTTCAAAATTTTAGTAAAATTAAAATTCTTAGAAGTATTTATTCCTAGACTACTTTTGAAGTAGCTAGAAAACAGAATAGACCCGTAAACATAGTTTGGTAGTCGGTGCAAACACAAAAACTTCTTCTTATTTTGACATTCTTCATAATGTAGCTTATAGTTATTTGAATAACATGCTTTGAAGAAGGACGCATGATTGCATGATTTCGTTTAATATACACGTAGCTACAAAAAAGTCCACAAAGTCTAGTATTTTATTTTGATCAAATGGTGATAATGAACAAAAAACTGGCAGTTTTTTCTGCGTGCGTATGGGGACTTTTAAATGGAATTTTATTCTTGGCAATACAGAATTACAGACATAAAAAATTCATACAAATGTATACATATTGAATTTTGCATATCGTTTCATTTTTTTTTTTTTTTTGTATTTTTTGTGATGAGGAACTTCGTTCCAGAAACTATTCCGATTCAGAATAATGTTTTCGCTTAATCTTAAAGGCCAAGACGTAAAAAAACCCAAATTCACTAAATAATAAGCAACGTGTTCTAATTTTCCTTAACTCCACATATCACATGACTCCTCCTGGGTTGGATGCAGTAGACTTAGAAACAGAATTTAGTTCAGCACTTACCATCGTAAATTGAGAATTTCACACCGCACGTCGCCGTACACATCTAGTATAATTTTCTTTCACATTCTGCTTAAGGCAAACTCACACGTAACCGTTTTCCAGTTAAACTTTAGCTCTTAGGAGAGTAGGCTTCATGCCTCTTTGATAATCCTCCAAAACTAAACCAAAAGTTTCTTCGTTTTTCTTTTTTAATTAGATTAAAACTTGTAAGGTGGCTTGAGTTGCTTCTATCCCATCAAATTGTGATATTTTGAAACTATGAAAACTGTTCACTCTATGGTTAAGATGATTTCGTTTGACATCTTTGTTTAAAAACTAAGCCTTTTACAAACTAATTCTTACGGTTGGGGTAAGCAAGATTTTTTTTTTTTGTTTTAGGAAATTTTTTAAACAGTTTTTAGTTCAATTGAGAAACTTAATTTTTCTTATCCGTATGTTCGACTCCTGCTGATTTCTTTTCCTCTATTGCGTGGAAGATTCTTTCGAGATCTATCTAAAAACCACATGGAGTTTTATCCCCGTTTTGCTCGTATTGCATTTGCAAGCTGGGATTCGAGCCGGGATTCTCAGATCGGCAGGAATGCTTAACATTGAGCATTGGGCACCAAATCGAGCACACATGGGAGGTAATTCAAATGCACAGCAAATTATAGGAAGCTGCTTATTGCCTCTGTATAAGCTTCCCGTAGTTTCTTATTACCCTGGAGAGCTCTTGATTCCCTTAAGCGTCCTTGGCATTCCAACACTTAAAACATCTTTCAGACCCTGGCATCTTAACAATTTTTTTTCAGAATTAAAGATGCTTCAAGATTATCATTCCACAATTCATTTCAATGGCATTGTATCAATTTTAGAAACTTTTGTTTATTTATTTTGGCACTTTAGATAAATTGTAGTTAAAGCACTTTCTCGTATCAGTCGTAGGTATATTGCTTCATTTCAAACTTGAAGAAAATTTTATGTATATCTTAATAAACCTCCCATCTGTAGAATGGTTTTGTTATGATTGTATGGATATATGTATACCTTATTTTCTCTCCTCTCAATATTCCGCATATAGATTACCAAATTCAGTTATATGGTTTGAACCACCCATTGCCTGCCGCTGGGAAACCGCAGAAGAAACTACTCAATTGGAAAATGAGGAAAAACTTGTTTCTCTGTCGTCGACCCTTGCTAAAGATACCATTGAGCAATCAAGCAGAAAGCAAAAAGCCCTGAAGAAAGCCACCGGTCGGAAGCATTCCCACAAAATCTCCAACCCAATCCCTGAAAGATATATCACTGATTTCAATATGTACGACATACCACCCGGACTAGATATTTACAGCCTTCTTGAAGACATTGTTGTTCCCCGATTGCCAGAGGGTTATTGCGTTCGCATGGAATCTAGCCCAAACGATGTCAAACCAAAAGTTACATATCTATATTTGGCCCGAAATAAACTTGAAACAGATTCGGTCGTAGGTGAATCGAAAATTCCGGCACCAATTACAGAAAGCTTCATAGATACGGGATCTCCAAGAGAATTTTATCCCAGAATCAATTTAAAAAAATCCGTTCGTTTTAAACGACCTGATGAGGGTGACGACGCCGACGACAAAGACGACGATGGCAAAAAATTTCAAGGAGACACCAATAATGTCGTGTCTAAACCAGCTACACCAGCACCAGCTCCTTATATGTTTTCCAAACTGCTTGAGGTGGGTTATTGAAATTTAAATCTTCGTCCCTAACTGGATCAAATTAAACTTTATTTATATACATTTTACTTGTTCTACATATATGAGTGTGTGTGTGTGTGTTTTTTTTTTTTTTTTTGCTGTGCTTACAAGGACCTTGATCGACTATGTGAACTTCAAATGCCTTCCTTTAATGAACATGTGGAGGATGACTGCCTTAACCTATCTTCGGCGTCTTCGAGAAGTGAAGATGTGGATGGGAAACCTTCTCCATCTCCTTTGTTGAGTGCAGAAAGAAAAATCTCAGCGATAGCAACGATTCAGGGATCGCACATAAAGCCTAATATCAACGACCAACACAATGACATTAAATCCTCTGAGCCGGAAAGCAGCTCAGAATATGAAGATAACGAAGATTTCTTAAGTAAACCTTTGATTGGGGATGTGTTAGATGATGGCTATAAAAATTGGTGAGAAAATTCAAAGAAAACAGATTAAATCCGCAGCGGGGTAGATTGTTAAGCATAATCGTGAGGATGACAAGGTGTCATACTTCATTTGGAATCTGCTACTGTAGGATACGCTTCTTTTTTTTTCTTTGCTGTATGAGCTTTTTTGAATATTTTTTTTTTTTTAAAGCATGTGTTTTTATGGAGCGAGAGATAAGTGGAAAATTTAGGAAAGGTGTGAGCACTTCACTTTCTTATTCAAATTTATTCAAATTTAGAAAACTCACTGTCGAAATGAAAAGTAGAAGACGGAACAAAATTTGCCTATAACAGAAATGAAGATAGAAAGGATGAGATTAAAATTTATTTTCATCCCAGAACTATTTACATTTGGTTTACATTCGCTGTTTACCTCTCAAAAGAGAAGATAGATAGATAGATAGATAGATGAATAATTTTATTTCCAGTTAAATTTTACAAAAACATGAGTTTGCTGGTTTTCAAAATTAAATTTGACAATTACTTGTTTTAAGTTGTCTGTCAGGTTCAAAAATTTATTTACTTTGTAACAGCTAACAGCAAAGCTAAGTGTGTTCGAACTTCTTCTTCTTCTTCTTTTTCATTTTCGGCGTTACGAGTACTGATCTTGAAGCGATCTCAATTCTCCCACTTTTCTGCTTCACACTAGTGATCCGCCTGTGTGGTACGCCACGTTGACCTCAGAAATCGTCGGCAAGCCTCCCGGTTTTGGATTGTTCCATGTCTGAGGCCAACCACATGCTGCTGTTTTTGCATTTGCTTGTTCCAGAAGTGTTTTGGCCTGCCTTTTCTTTTTCGTCGCGAATTTGTTGAAACGTTGTAGGATATTGCCTTTTGTACGGGGTTCTGCGGATCTCTCCTTTGACCATGACAATATCAACTGAGCCGGTCGTGCTGAATTTTGTCCAAGATGGTACTTTTGACATGAAGGCTTCCACGGATCTTAGTACTTCTAATTCGATCAAGCTTTGTTACTCCTGCTGTCATCCGAAGCATCTTTATTTCGGCTGCCGTCAATTTGCTCTCATACTTTTTGTACATTGTCCAACATTGTGAACCGTATGTCAGAGCTGGAAGGACGACTGCTGTGTAGAGTCTTCCCTCCACCTTAGGGGGCGGCATTTTTCGATCACAGAAGATAGCGGAGTTTTCTCGCCACTTCATCCACCCTACGCTTACTCGATGATTGATGTCGTCATCACAAGATGCTTCACTATTGATCATAGATCCCAGATATTTAAACTTTTCACACTTGGGAAGCACATTTCCATTCAAATAAATGTCTGGAATAGGCTTGTCTGGATCAGAAAAAGGGCGGCACAGGTATTCAGTCTTTTTAGCGCTAATACGGTACCCATTTCCTTCCAGAACATCAATCCAAACGTCAAGTGCTCGTTGCAGGGATGTAGGATCCTCGCCTATGATGGCTCCATCGTCAGCAAAGAATAATTGTCGTACTTTATTGTCCGTTACTTTTTCTTCGAGCAAATAATCCAGAACAGCAATAAAGAGCAGTGGACTCAAGACACTTCCCTGATGTACACCTACTGTTATTTGGAATTCTTCGGTGACTCCAGCTGGGCATCTCACTTTTGTAACTGCTCCTTCGTACATGTCCATAATTATTCGCACATAGGCTTCAGGAACTCCTCGGTGTCTGAGGGCCACCCATATCAGATCTCGTGGTTGTCGATCGAATGCCTTTTCGAAGTCAACCAACACAATATGCAAATCCTGTAAGGCATCTCGGTGTTTTTCCATAATGATCCTTATGTTCGAACTATATTCGTTAATTATAAGGCTCCGATATTTAAGTGAGTTTTTAAAAAATTTGTATAAGTTTTGGTAATTTGAGCCATTTAAGAAATCTAGAAATGTAGTTCTGTCCAATGTTTCGCTCTCTAGGTATGTTTTACGGTATCCTTAAAGATGGGGCACATCGCACATACCAACGAAGTGATATGTGTTTTCTGAAGCATCCATATTACATATACTGCATATGCCTACAGTGTCATTACGAAAAGCTCTAGCATTTAAGTTTAAAAAACCACATCGTGCTTTGAAGAACAAATTTATCATTTCACGCGGATTGCTATCTTGAAAATAGTTTAGGTCATCCGAGTGTATTAGGTTGCTATATTCGTCATGAAATTGTGATTGATGTGCATCTCCCACAAAATCAACACAGTATTTTTCGGAAAGCTTTGTAAGTAGTGCATTGTGATATTAATTCCACATTAAGCGAGGGGCCTCGAAGCTGAAGTCCAATTGGTTTTGTTGGAAAAGGCCTGACTATTCCTGGGCCCAATAAATATTTTTCTGAATGATAACGTCAGAAAGAATACGTGGGAGACGATTACGTGGCATTGATATTACTTTCCGTATGTACCTAAAATGAACTTTTAAAGTTGTAAGGAATGCTTTTGGAAGGCCAGTTTCAATATGAGGTACTGGCAACCCGAAGCATCTCTTCACGAAGAAACGTTGAAGCTTTTCAATTTGGAGGTACTCTTTGAATCCCCGCACAATAATGCATTATTATTGATTTGGTGGCTGCGTCATGCACTTTGTATTTAGGAGAGTGTGTAACAAACTTATTTTGAACAAATTTGGACCATGTCGAATCTATTGAGTTTTTTGACATTGCAAGACGTTTTGACAAGTGTTCAGACCAGGACATGTTATATGTGAAGATAACGCCGAGATATTTGTACTGTTTTAATATTCTTATTTCTCCGTCATTGAAATACCATTTTTCAGCACCCGATCTCTTACCGCCGCCTAAAAATCACAATTTCTGACTTTTCTAGGTTAACATCTAGGTTTCACTTGATGCAGTACATACTGAAGGAGTCGACAATCCTTTGCAGTATATTGAGCATATCAGAAAGGAGAACTATGTAATTTGCGTATAAAAGTACGTTTATTTTAAAAATTATTCAGAGTGAGTCCAGTTGGAAGTTCAAAGAGGAGATCTTCTAAGAACAGAACGAAAAGTAAGGCGCTCAGTACGCAACCTTGTTTGATTCCTTTGGTTGTCTGAAAGAAGCTTGTTATACTTTTTCCGTTCCACAATGTCGCAGAAGTGTCTTTGTACAAGGATTTTATAATTGCAAACATTTTCGATGCGACTCCTAGTTTCAGTAATTTGTTAAACAGCGCATCACGATTGATCTTGTCGAAGGCAGCTGATAGATCAATAAAAAAGGCGTAAGGCTTCTTCCTCTGACTTAGTTGAATTTGAACTATACACGATAGGTTATACATTTGGTCAGCAGTGCGTTATTGACTTCTGTATGCAGCCTGGTATTCATTTAGTACGTGGTTCTCTTCTATCCAATCAGTAAGTCTATTTAACAAAACTGTGGTAAATATTTTGTAGAGTGCGTCTAAAAATTAAAGCCCGCGGTAGTTTGAAGGAAGACTTGGGTCCCTTTTTGTAGAGAGGGGCCGTCCATAAAATACGTTAGATTACAAGGGGGAGGGAAGGGTCTCGCGGAGTGTGATAAGATGTGCAAGGGGGGAGGGGGGGCCTACGGCAACGTAACGTTCGCCGTTCATCAAAACATGTAACTACAGTATTTCTCTTGACTAGTTTCTTTTTAAATCGTTGTCATGATAAAAGTCATTCATTTCTTATTAGTAAATATACAGACGTTTAAATGCAAATATTTTTAATACAAGGAATTATAACTCAATATATTTACTAATGTTTATTTTTTCAAACAAGAGCGCTAGTTTGACTTGACTTGACTCTATCGGCATTAGAATCCGCAAAATGTATTTGTTAATTTATTATAAAAAAATTAAAACTTAAAACTGCTTTGTCAATTAAAATTTATCATGCGCAAGGGGGGGGGGGGTCTAGCTTTTGTGACGTAATATTCATAGGGGGTTCACAGAAATTGTGACACTGCGTGACAGTGGGGGAGGGGGGTTCGAAAAACCTTATTTTAGTATGACGTATTTTATGGACGGCCCCAGAGGGAAAATTATCGATTTTTTGAACGATGTAGGTATAGTTTCTGTATCAAAGATATCTTTGAGCAAAACATAAATTTCTTCAATAAACAGATTGCTGGAGTTTTTGTAAAATTTATTAGGAATACCATCAATACCGGGAGCTTTGTTTGCCTTTGATGATTCTATTGCTCGGATAACTTCATCTAGTTCTATCTGTCTATCAAGTTTTTGGTTGTGAACGGATTCCAAAGAGGATATGGCTGTCATGCTTTGTGACGACGACGTTGAATTCAGTGTTCCTATGAAGAAGATCAAGAGCTCGTCTGCAGTGACTAGCATACAATTTCTGAGCTTTTTGTATCAATAATGACATAGTATTATGCATTCTTGGCATGCCACAGCTTATTTAGTAGTTTAATAATGTTATATTTGAATAAATAAACCTCAAACACCCCAAAAAACAGTCCCCTGGTAAGTCCCTTTTCCAGAATTACAAGTCTTGTTACCAATATTAATTTTTTTGCCGTTGATAACAGAATAAAAAATATCCAAATACATAAAAAAAGTATCTTTATACTTCACAATTATATTTTTTACAATATAGATTATTAAAAATATCTATGTGCGAATGCTGTCCTCAAATTTTTGAAACAGTCCCCTGTTAAAATTTGAAAACCGCGCGGATGTCAAATTTTGTTTTGGCGCGATACATTTAGATCGTGAAACAAAACGCAATCGGTGTGAAGTTCGTTCGGTTGTGGAGCTAAGCGAGCAGCCGCCATTATTTTTGGTGTGATGACTGCATTGCTAGTGATCCACGCGTCTCGGCCGTTAGAGGAAACAGTCCCCTGGTAGGCCATTTTTTAATTTTTTTAACAGTTTTTATAACGACAACTTGTTTAAAATAATTAATTATCTAGTATGGAGCCACATCTGTTTCGTTAATCTGATATGTTTAAATGATTTTGTTTTATTAAATATTTATGAAAAAATTACAGTCCTCTGGCCAACAGTCTCCTGTCATTTCATAGCATGGTTGTGATAAATGATTAGTTGTAGTAATTTTTCTTTGTTTATATTTTAGTTTTCCATTATTACAATGACTGACTTTAGTGTCATACAATTAGTTTTAAAAAATCGGTGAACTAAGAAGTTGATTTTGTTAAGTTTAACACAAATGATATGAGCTCTAAGAAAATTCACTATAATTAGTAAATCTTGTTTTAATACTGTTGATTTATTCCAAAAATTGCATATTTTAAAAACGATAAAGAAAAATTAATACTTTGATTACTTTAATAAACCAAAATACTCGTTTTTGTCCTTAAAACATTCCCCTGAATAGTTACAACAGTCCCCTGTCAGGGTTTTGCATAAAATCGTCCAAAACTAAAAAAAAAAAAAAAAAAAAAAAAAAAAAAAAAAAAAAAAAAAAAAAAAAGAGGAAAATGTGTGAGCTTTTTAAAGATATGTATTTAAAAAAAAAATTTATTCAAATCTTTTTATTTCATTGTTTGGCATCTTGTTTGCTACGTATATACATTTTTTTATGGTTTCACATCTGATTTCAATAGTTTTTTTCTCTGTTAGTATTCAGTGTTACAGCGGCGCGCGGCGTTGAGATTTTGAATATAAATCGGGCGTTTGTTATCAACCCACTTCATTCTTGGGAGCAACTGCAAAGAAGCATTTCTGTTGTTGTCTCCAGAAGACTTGATCGTTAAGAACAGTGGCATAAGATCTGAGTATGTTTTACATCCTACGGAAAAATCATCTATGATACCGACAGAGTTATAAGATGGGCAGCAATAATCAATTACTGATGATCCTCTGCTTGATACAAAAGTAAACTCTCCATTTTTATCATTAAAACATCTACCATTGAGAATAAACGCTCCAAAGTCTTCTTTAAACTCAAGGAACGCGTTGCAGTTCTCATCAGCTGTTGAATCCTTTGAACATCTCGTATCAAAGACTCGATACTTTTACTGTACCCAAACAAACACCCTCCAATTGCTCTACCAAAATGTTGAGTTTTTTTTTTGCAGGAATCCAGTGTCATTTAAAGCCTCTAAAAATTTTTCCATAATTTTGTATATTTTCTAATGTAATAATCAACGGAGAAGATGTTAGATATGCTGCAAAATTAATTTCCTTTTTTAAAAATCTAGTTTAGTTTGCTTTTAATCCTTTGTCAGTGCCAAAAAGAGATTAAATATTAAACACTCATATTTATTCGGATGTTGTTAAAAATAAATTTAAAACAACATTGCCACTCAAGAGCAAATAATTTGATTTGAATTTAAAAAGTAGCTATTCTACCCCATGACTCTTAAACGAGTTATACGTGTTGCTATTTTAAAATCTAACTTTGATGCAACTTCCAGCAGCTCTATACCAGCGATTGGAAAATGGAGCAGTCGAGACATACACGACACTAAATTCAACGAAGACAAACTAGCAATCCAATTCCGGGCTGGTCGTTTGGGTACGTTCCACACAGTGTAGACATAACAACAGCACACTCACAATCTCTCTCTTTATTCCTTTCATGCTTTCAAAATTTACACTAGGAACATTTGGGTTCGCAATGAACCGGTACTGCAACATGCCTTACCAAGCCTGGGAAATAAAGCCGGATTTTAAACTGTAAACGAAATTTAGCGCTACACTGAACATGAACCGAACACATTATACAGATTGTCGTCTTTCTAGTGAAGGGGCGATTCAGTTCAGTTTTACAGCTGCCATAATCAGCCTGGACATGACAATCACATCCGGTGGCTATTGTGTGAACTCCTTTCAAGGCGGAACCACAGACACCCTCACTAAGATGATTGGAAAAACTCTATCCTTGTGTGAACTCAAATCGATTTTAATCAAATGCGCTGTGGATATTTTCCCCGAAGAGGATGCATTTTGCTACACCGAAGGCTCATGTGAGAAGAACTTTGTCATGGAAATGCACTTGTATGCCTGCATGTCTACATTAGCACTATCACATAACTTTGGATGGTCCAGATGGAATCTGTTGGCCGGAAGTCGCACTGCAGTCCTTCTCATGCGAGAGTTGGTGGAAAATAAAAAAGTTGTGAGTGTGGATAGTTCATTATCATTAAATTTAAATGCATTGCTCACATGAGTGTTTCGCTCGCTCTTATCGCAGCCAAACCATTTGACACTTCAGGTGACACCACTTCGCACCGCCATTATCGATTGCACTGAAGTGTCACCATGTTTCAACCCCGTTCCGGCCCAGGGGATGGGCTTTTATGCTGACTTGTATCAAATGTCACAGGTTCATTCGTTGCCGAGCAGTCGAGAAAATCAAATTGCTATGGATCCTGTCCTAAGGGATAATGTTGCGCAAATTTTATCAGCGATACGACCTCTGAGCTTTTGCTGACTTGATTGACATGAAGTTTTAGACGATTGTTTTACGGAAGCATAAAATACAGAGAAGTGATTTTTAGGATTGCTGGTAAGTATGCAATTGTTTTCATGCATCATTTTGATTTATTCGCAGAAAATGTAGGACAATTTTCTAACACTCCAGCTCAATAACTTAAATGAAAAAAGGAATGATTTGCACATCTGGGTCATACGATTGATTTATTTATTTCTAAAAAAAAGGAGAGCCTGGCGGACAAAATGCAAAGACTTCTAAATTACGAATATGCAATTTTCGTCTACAAATAAGAAAAGAAACAAATTTGTTTGCATTATAAAACCAAAAAAAATTGTTGTACCGAATAAAAGTAAAAACTCTGGAATTTTATTAATTGATTTTTGAATTGACAAAAATTAATGAAAGAAAAGGTATTTTATTCGAGCCAGAGTAACTCTTTTTCGCAAATGTTTGATCCGGTGACTTAAAAAGAACAATAAAGGAACGCTCTTCAGTTTGACAATTTAAGGTTAGTTTTTCTTAACCTCAAAGTAAGCTGGCGGTACAAATTTTATAGTTTCGCAGGGATGGCACTTTGATACCCGTCTGTCTGTCACAGATGCTTTACCAATATTTAATTACGTAGAAAATTTTAAACCATTTACATTGCGAAACACGGGCATCACACTGCACAGTGCGTCCATCGTATGGAGATGGTGAGCAAAAATCTATTTTTCGAAACAACACTAGTTGACTTTGCAAAAGATGATGTATTTGTAATAGAAAAACAAAATGACTTGCAATATTGTTAAATGAACTTATACAGAGATTAAACAAACTAAAGAATTTAAGATTTTATTATTTTTTAAATTTACAAAAAAATTTAAAAAGTGAACAATTTTACCGTTTGAAACAAATCCTTATGTAATGAATTGAGCACAGATCTCAATGAACTTTATTTTTTTTTTTTTTTGGAAAGATCATGATCTAAATACAGAGTGTCCCGTACTTCGTGTATTATCCTTTGGAGTGTGATTCTTTGTCATATTCTAAGAAAAAATTGTCTTTCAGTAAAGCTCACTTTTAACTGTTGTAGTTCGAATTCAAGAAGCATACAATTTTTGCCTACGTCTATCGTCTTTCGGAAATTTTGAATACTCCAAGAGAAATTACAAACTGGTATGTAAAGCGTTTTCTCACTTAGCCATAAAAAAAATCGGCTAAAAATTGTAGATCCTTCCAATACGTTAAATCCTAACGTTGGCAATGTCCATGGGTGGTACTTCCATCAATGAAACTGAGCAGTTAACATGCCGAGTTATTCGCTCTCAGGTTAAAAAAAATCACGAAATTGAAATTTTCTCGCTTTAATTTCGTTGAATTGTATGCGTAAGGTTCTCAACATTGCATTGTTGCAAATGATCAATGTGATGAAAAAGATGAAGGAGAAAAAGAGCATCATGTCATCAAACATCTTTGAAGGTCGGAGTAGCAGCAGGAACAACAAAAGTAGCAGCATGAAAAGGAGGTGGTGCATACTTCTATGGAGCCTGGGCCCACGGCGTACACCTATGAGACTAGTACCAAATGAAAGCTTACGTTCAGCCCAATCAGCCTGCCAAATATTTTTGAATTCGGTCTTGGTGATTTTGAGATAATTAGACTTGAAGTTGAGCGCCGGAAATGGGAAAAATCTGACATTTCTGCAAATAATTACGAATATCTCGAAAAGCATAGCACGTAGGACAATGATTTTGGTATCATATGAAAGATCATAAAAATATCTTTCATTTCATTCAAAATGCCTTATATTTCGCGAAAAAACAGACCTAAAAGTTGTTTAAAAAAAAACATTTTCGTTGACGTTTGACAGCCAATATCTCGAAAAAATCAGTGATGACCTATAATTTTTTTTGCACCACTTCAATCCTTAATTGGTAAGCTTGAATTTGATATACAATTACGATATCATACATAAAGCATATCACGTACATTATACACAATTCCTAAAAAAAAATAAACAAAAAATATGTTCCACAGGAAATGCATTTTTTTCATTTAATTCTTCGCAGTTTCTACTTTGTTTTTTACTAAACATAAAACCAAAATACATTTTAATGCTGCAAATGAGAAAAAAAATGACTAATCTTCGTTTAGATCTATCAAAATACCATCCAAAAACAAAGCTGGTGCTATATTCATTGCTTCCTGGTGTCTTGCGTAACCCAAATACCATAAAATACTCATGACATGAGCGCAACAACCAACAGTCCTCATTCCAACGAGACAGTTACAATAGTAAGCTTTTATTGCGTTCGAACTATGTGCTACGTTTGCATCGAAGTGAGATACACTTTTCTACTTACATGCCTGGATTTGATTCGCCCTCGTAATAAAAAGTTATTGTTGCCTATAAGACTATTATGAGCAGTAGAGGTAATTCGCATCCGATCTTCGCAGACTTCGATTGTATAGGTTCCCTGGTCTTTTAAATGTTCACCACAGTAGGATCGAGCCTGGTTTATTTGGTAATTGCCCAATGATATCATACGAAGTTCTTGAATAGAGAGTTGTGGGAAATTACTTAAATTCGGGATATTACCATCGATGCGGCTGAACATAGCTCTGGTTCTGTTAAGATTATTTTCTCTTACAAAGGCACCTAAATAATTAGGAGTATTAAAACGATTTAAAGCCAGTTCAATGGTTGGATGAAACTTATTAAGAATTGCAGCTGCAACTTGGAAGTCGTCCATCAAATGACCAGCAGCTAGATTTAAAAAATCTTGCCGAAATAGTTTAAAATCCCTTTTAAATCGTCCGTTCACGACTTCAACGACCCATTTGACCATAGTTACACACCTGGATCTATTAGCCTGCTCTGTGGTAAGTTGAAAGTTACCTTCAGCAACGGATTCAAGCATGTAAGTCTTATATCCTTGAGATTCAAGATGTGGGATTGCGTCTCTGAATCCTCTGTCCAAAATAAAAACATCGTTTTGCCTAAAGTATTGCCTGAACGTTCCATAATCGTCTCTGAAAAGATGTTTCATTATGTTAGCATCAGATACAGTTGCAGCATAAGGTCCTATAACGTCCAGGATATACCCATCAATACACACCTGAAGACCGCGAAATTGTGAATTACTTGTTTTTGTGTCATTACATAATTTACTCACAAGCCAACAATCAGTTATCAATGAATTAGGCCTAACGGTCGCGGACTTGTATGTTTAAGCTTGGTATCAAGCTTGGCAGCTAGTTTTTTTAGATTTGTTTTTGGATGGTATTTTGATAGATCTAAACGAAGATTAGTCATTTTTTTCTCATTTGCAGCATTAAAATGTATTTTGGTTTTATGTTTAGTAAAAAACAAAGTAGAAACTGCGAAGAATTAAATGAAAAAATGCATTTCCTGTGGAACATATTTTTTGTTTAATTTTTTTTAGGAATTGTGTATAATGTACGTGATATGCTTTATGTATGATAGCGTAATTGTATCTATATCAAACTCAAGCTTACCAATTAAGGATTAAAGTGGTGCAAAAAAAATTATAGGTCATCACTGATTTTTTCGAGATATTGGCTGTCAAACGTCAACGAAAATGTTTTTTTTTAAACAACTTTTAGGTCTGTTTTTTCGAAATATAAGGCATTTTGAAAACTGTATTTTGAATGAAATGAAAGATATTTTTATGATCTTTCATATGATACCAAAATCATTGTCCTACGTGCTATGCTTTTCGAGATATTCGTAATTATTTGCAGAAATGTCAGATTTTTCCCATTTCCGGCGCTCAACTTCAAGTCTAATTATCTCAAAATCACCAAGACCGAATTCAAAAATATTTGGCAGGCTGATTGGGCTGAGCGTAAGCTTTCATTTGGTACTAGTCTCATAGGTGTACGCTCTGGGCCCAAGTATGCACCACCTCCTTTATATAAACGATTGTTTAACCAAGTACTCTAGGGTTTTATTAAAAACTAGCTGACCCGCCCGGCGTTGCTCAGGCCCTACGTCAATCGAATTAAGTAAGTTTAGTTAAGTAGTTTCCAAGTTTCCATTCTAGTGGGATAATAGGGATGAAATATAGATTATGTAACTCAGGAACAGTTAAGCACTCTAACGATGACATAGTTTTTGGAATCGGCCCAGTACTGTAAAAGTGAAATATGCATTGAAATCGGTAGTAGGTGGTTTTTTTAATCCCGTTCCTGTTCCTGTGGGAAGATGGCGATGAAATATTGTTTAGATTACTCAGGGACAATGAACCACTCTAACGGTGAAAGAATTTTTGTAGTACTTTCCAGTTTCTTGGTTATTTCGCCATTACTGTTTCCGTTCCCGAAAGAATATGGGAAGGAAATAGTCTTTAATACTCAGGAGCAATGAATCATTCAAACATTGAAAAATTTTCGGGATTTGGTGCAATATTTTCCAAGTTCCCGCTAATGTTGTTGTTCCCGTTCCGATGCTGAAGCTTGTGACACTTGTTGAGTACATCAAAGTGTTAGCATCTGCACCACTCAACATGGTCACAGAGACCACCAAGTGGTTTTGCAATACCCTCATTTTGTCAAAATTAAAATTTTCTTCGAGTCCTTATTACTTTACTCATTTCTTCTTAACAACAAAATAACCAAAAAACTTCGACTCCATTTCGAACCCTATATCCATTCAAGATCCTTATCTCTACCAAAGGCCTAGAAGACGCTGTCATTGCTTAGGTCAAAGTGTATAGTATCACTTTAAATCAGTTCGTTTTGTTTAGCGAATGTAAATAAAGTTCAATATGCGGTCATTTCATATGAAAAAATAGTTTGGATTATTGTAAAAGTAACACTTTTAACTAAAAAAAGTTTAAATCTTTATTCCTACCAAATGAAAATCAAAAGAGTTCTCAAAAACAAACAATCCAATAATCTAACTATATATTTGTTATTTCATTAGCTGAGCCGCCTGGCGTTGCTCGGGGCGGGCCTGTAGTTTTAAGGCTCCCGTGTTCATTCCTGTTTCTGTTGCCGTGGGATTATAGGGATGAAATCTACGCTAAGTTACTGAGGGATTATGTGGCATCCCAGTGCCGAAAGAATTTCTGAAATCTAGTTTTTAGGTTTCCGTTCCCAGACCCGTTCCTGTCGGAATCTTCCGTTACCGTGGAAATATGTGAAATATAAGCCTAATTCACTGATGGATAATATAACATCCTAGAACCTAGAGTTGAAAGAATTTTTGAAATCGGTCAAGTTACTTTAAGGTTCCCGTACTTGTTCCCGTTTCTGTTCCGGTGGGATTAAAGGGATGAAATAAAATCTAAATTACTAATTGAGGGGGATAATGTAGCAATCCTAATGCAGGAAGTGGAACGGTTATAGAAATCTGTCAAGTAGCTTCTAAGTTTCCTTTCCCAAACCCGTTCCTGTTGGAATATCCGCGAAATTTTTTGTAATTCCGTTCCTGAGGGAATATGGGGAACAAAACTTGACAGGAACCATTTATAAGTCATTGTGACTGAGGGATAATGTAACATCCCAGAATTGAAAGAATTTTTGAAATCGGTCAAGTAAGCATAAGCTTCGGTTCTCATTCCCGTTTCTGTTCCCGTGGGATTATAGGGATAAAATATAGTCTAGGTTACTCATGGAGGGGGATAATGTAGCACTCCTAGTGCCGAAAGAATTTTAGAAATCTGTTTCGTAGTTTCTAAGTTTCCGTTTCCAACACCGTTCCTGTGGGAATATGGGGATCAAGCCTTGACAGGGACCATTTATAAGTCATTGTCACTGAGGGATAATGTAACATCCTAGAGTTGAAAGAATTTTAAAAATCGGTCAAATAACTTTACGGTTCCCGTTCTCGTTCCCGTTTCTGTTATCGTGGGATTATAGGGATGAAATACAGCCTAAATTACTAATGAAGGGGGATAATGTAGCTATCCTAATGCAGGAAATGTTATAGAAATCTGTCCAGTAGTTTCTAAGTCTCCATTCCCCAACCCGTTCCTGTCGGAATATGGAGATCAGCCCTTGACAGGAATCATTCATAAGTCTATGTCACTGAGGTATGAATGTAACATCCAAGAATTGAAAGAATTTTTTAAATCGGTCAAGTAACTTAAAGGTTTCGATAATCGTTCCCGTTTCTGTTCCCGTGGGTTTATAGGGATGAAATATAATCGAAATTACTGATGGAGGGGGATAATGTAGCACCCCTAATGCTCGAATCTTTTTAGAAACCTGCCTAGTAGTTTCTAGGTTTCCGTTCCCAAACCCGTTCCTGTGGGAATATCAATTTTTAAATTTTTTATGTCATAAAAACCTTCTCCTGACAATAACAAACACAACAAAAAAAGAATTGGCCAAATTGGTCCAGGCGTTGTTGAGTTATGCGCTTACCAACACATTTTGCGATTCATTTTTATATATAAGATGGCTAATTAACTTAAGCAAAATAATGAATGTAAGATTGTATGGGTTAGAGTTGGATAGCCTGAATCTACTAGATTCAATTCTTGCCTTGATCAGGTGTTTATAAGATTTAATATAATAAATAATATATAATAATATAAGATAATTTATTGATTGACTATAGTACTCGTACAATTAACCTCAATTTAAAAATAACTGATCATCGTCTAACTGGTATTCAACTCATTGTTGTCAGGTTGGGGAAAATAGATCTGAGAATTTTAAATTTCAAAAGACTGATTTTGTAGTATTAAGGTCAAGCTTAAATCTAGAATTTTGGAATAAAGTATACTCTTTGTTCGATCCTACAGTTGCTTATTACATGTTTTTCAATAAACTGCAACAACAAATCCATAATTGTAGTTTAGAAATATTTGCCTATTTCTAAGCAACAACAAATTCAAGTGTCCTAAGCAATGGATGAGTCCTTCACTAGTTAAAAAAATCAAAAAGAAAAATAATCTTTCCTTAAGTCTTATGAAAAGCTTCGTAAAGAGGTAAAAATCGAAATTCCGCTTTGTAAAAATCGATATTAAAGTAATAAATTAGCACATAATACTGAAAACCCTAAAGAAGAAAGGCGAGTGGTCAACGATATTCTTAACAAAAAAAAACCTTAAAATAAAATACCTGTTCAAAATGAAAATGTTGTTGTTGCTGAACCCTTTGAAGTTTCTAACTTGTTAAGTAATTTTTTTGTTGATATCGGCTCAAATAATAGAGTTTCAAATGTAACTGATTCCACACTTCTCTGTGAAACTTCTTCGGTTCAAGACAATACGCAGTCTGATAGTTTCTACTTTGAACCATTTTCTGCACTTGAAATTTCAAAGACTATTATGTCTCTAAAAACATCTAGTTCAACGTCCACTGATAATATTTCTAGTTTCCTTTTGAAACACATAAGTTTTCATATTTCAGATGTTGTTTGTTTTATTTTTAACTTTTATGTAGAAAAAGGTGTTTTTCCTGAAAGCTTGAAAACTGCTATAGTTCTTCTTTTGTATAAAAAAGTTGATAGAATTTCATTAAACAATAAATTACTGCCTTATTTCTGTATTACCTGATTTTTCAAAAGTTTTTGAAAAAGGTATTACACTAGAATTTTATCATTTTTAGATAGAACTCGTTTTTTAAGAGATCGTCAATTTGGTTTTCAGTGTGGCAAGTCAAGAGAAGGTGTTTTATTGAAGCTATCTGGTGAAATATATAACTGCTTGAATTCTTCTCAAATTACATCAACACTTTTTAGTGACATTAACAAGGCCTTCGACATGGTGAACCGTTCTTTGCTACTTGATAAGCTCTATAAGGCGGGTGGTTTTAGAGGCTCGATTTATAAATGATTTTCTTCGTTTTTATGCAATCGTAAACAAGTTTTAAAGATTAAAAATACTTTTAGTTCGGAAAAATTCTTAAATATGGGCGTACCGCAAGGATCAGTATTTGGCCCAATCCTGTTTCTCAATTATGTGAACTCGTTATTTTTGCAACCATTTAAAGGTAAAATAACAGCATTTGCTGGTGATACATCCCATTTTTATTCAACCAATAGTCTAATTGATATGTATGCAGATGTTAACTGTGACTTAGACATGATTAGAAGGTGGTTTAATTTTCACAAGCTTATCATAAGTAACAAAACGAAGTTTATGTTGTTTAAAATCAGAGGTAACATTTCCCAAGAAATACCATTAGATAATCATATTTTTGCTTATTTTTATTTTTTTTATTATTATTTAGGCATTATTTTCGATACTAAACTTTGTTGGAAAGAACATACAACGTGTTTAAAAAAGTATATGAACGGAGTTATTAGTCAATTATTCCAACTTAGCATGTACTGCAATCTTCCTGTTTTAAAATTGTTATACAATGGATTATTAAAATCAAAATTAGAATATGGTATTTCTTGCGGGTAGTACATACTTATTTCAATATAATAGAGTCCTTACTGATAAAACAGAAGCATGCGATAAGAAATAAAGTTAAAAAATAAAATAGAATATCCTCGACACAGCCCCCGCTTACCAGTGCCTCATCCTACTAGGGGTCCATTTAGTGGGCGTAACAAAAAGGAATAGTCAGGTACATCCGTTCAACTGTCAACTTTATCCAAGCCACCATACGTTTTTAGGCCAGATGTTATAGTTTATCGTTTGGTTCAAAGCGGATAAAATATATTTCATTAGTCACCTTTACCCCAAAAGTGGTAACCATGTCATGTACCGAAGTTCGAATACCACGAACATCAATAAAAAATGATTTTCCGCGAGCATCACCTTTCACGAAAAATTGACAATTTCTCAAAAAGTAATTTCAAGCCATAAAGAGCACTTTCTCAACTAGCCGTTCAGAAATAGCAAACTACTGTAGGTCCCTTTCATTCCGTCACAACTCGTGGTAGAGAGAAATGTACTAGCCCTGGGAACTCCCTGGTTTGTTGCTTTGTTGTTTCTTACTCTACCTCAAAAGAAAGAAGTATTTTTATTCCTACATTTTTCAGCACTTAAATGGGTTTTAATTGAAAAAAAAATAGCAACCTTTCTAAATGCAAAAAACAGTTTCAAATTAAGCAAAAAATTTGTAATTATCGTCTGTCTTCTTTTCAAATTTAAATCAAGCTTTTAATCCGTGCTAATTGCAACCATCTACCGAAATCGTCAGAACAAACAAATGAGAAAACATTACGTTTCATTTTGAAAGCTTACCTCTACATAGACAAAAATTCTAATAACAATACAACAAGAATTTCAACATTAAGCCAAAGATCATAATTTTATGTATGAAGTCGCTCCTCTACACCGCGCCGGCCTTAATCAATTTATGCTGACAAGCAAAAATAAAGAAGTGGTATCCCGTATCCTTCTCTGCAAACTGCATCTGTGAGTCACGAATAGTTGTAAACAAAACCTTTTCACCTCCAACGCAAATAATCCTCAAAATTACGAGACGAAATATGTGTCACATAAAAACATCCAACCTCCCTATAGAGACAAGGTATAGTTTGAAGCAATAAAATACGAATTTATTTGTACTACAAGAGTTTTATCCGAACATGAAAACCTGTCTTCCACATGAATACCTCCTTCTACATCATTTTCACTTTAAATCCTTAATGAACTTTTTATGCCATTGTGTCGTGTTCAGACCCACAATGGGAATGCTACGTGATAAAACTGCCAAAATAAAATAGAAAAAACTTAGCATGTCGAGGGAAGCTTGTAAGGTGTGAGCGTCAATCATTCCTTTTCACCCCTTGAATGTCCTTATTAAATTTTTTTTTTTTTCAACAAAAGTACAGGTAGGGAAGACTCATACAGGAAAACAAAACCAATTCCCCTTGAGAGTTTAAAAAAAATTTTTCTTTTTTTTTTTTAATCTCAAAAAGAAGAAAAGAACTGCCAAGCCATTGTTCCGAATCGGAATATCTTGACAAATTAAGGAAACAAATGCGGAAGAAATCTTGAAAGCTTGCCAACATTTATAATACTACCCAACAAAAACAACATAAGACATTAAACAAACTGCAGCACCTGAGCGCCTCCAAGTTCTTTCTTCAATCATTTTATAATGAGGTGAAGCTTTCCATGCCGACCCGCGATGCCACCCACCAGCAACCACCACATTTGTGTACTCTTCAATAATAAGCTCAAATATTCACTACATAAGTCTGCGTTGATGGTAGCTGTATGTACATACATACAACATAGTCTGTTAGAGTGTATAATACTCAATGTAAGAATCCTGAGCTGAGGTATTTTATTCCCATCAACATTCAAATACACAATGTAACGAACACTCCCGGAGGGGTGGTGAACAAAATTGAAAGGATTTATTATTATTTGAAATAAGGATGCTTTTTGATGGTTCTACCAGTACTGTTCTGTCAATAGATACTCATATGTTTATAACTGGTAGATGCTCGTGCTCTATGCAACGAAGACTATGCCATCGCATAGAACACAGCACACAAGCAATGTGAGAGTGAAGAGGATGTGGAATAAAGTTTTAAGATTCGCTGCGGGATGACAAGTTTGCATAACATTTGTTATGGCTTAATGTTAACAGTGATTTGTCGTTCAAACGTAACTGCACTTCTGATTCTCACAATTTGTATAACGAATGTCTTTTTGAGGAAATGTTGTCTACAAAATGGGAAGAGTACTTATACATATGCATGAATGAAACGTTTCGGAGAAATATAAGTTTTGGTGATTAATAAAAAATGTTTGTGTAAGTAGTGGCTTACTTCTTTGGGACACTGATAGGGATCTGAGGCCGTTAAAATAAACTTTGGCAATAGGAGCTAAAAATTTAGTGGTGACCGTGGCGTTATGGTTGGCCTGTCTGCCTGTTAGAGGTTCAGAAAGATCAAAGAAAAAAAAATCATTTTCATGGGTGTTTACTTTCCCAAGGAATATTCAAGTCCTCCGAGACTAATTACGCGCCGCCATTAAAACGCTTCGTTTTTAGCGGTTCGGAGTCGGCATGAAATTTTATAGGTTCTGAAATCACTCAATATGTTTTTACTTAGTTGTTCGTCAGCAAATTTCAGTTTTTTAAAGAGAGCTCTCCAGTTGGGGTCCTCTTCCACTCGATTGCGTCATTTAAAGGCTTTAACACAAAACTAAAAGTCTACAAGTCAACAGCCTTTTGTAAGATTATGTCCATTAAACTTGCAGAAGAAAGAGCAAGCAATTTGTAGCTGGCTGTTGCAGCAATTTTTCAAACCAGTCACATTTAACTTGTGTTACAAGCAGACCCCTCTTTACCACTGGGCCCACTGGGCCCAGGCCCAGGGCCCCGCAATCATCAGGGGCCGCAAATTGCTGAAACAACACTCAACCTCTATTGGTCTATTTTGAAGAAAAAAATATATTTCGATACATTTAACAAAAACCTTTGTTGAACATTTTAAATCACATTCCCTCAGAAATTATATTTAAATTCAAACAAAAAAAGAGGTCACTCAAGTAATGATCAGGACAACGAAACCATAAACTCCCCTGGTGTTCGTTTCAGGCCACTTTTAAAAATCCAATCAGAAAAAAACATCCATACGTGTAAACTACGACCTACGATAGAAGTTAAATGGTGTTGTGAAGATGGGAAAACTTCTTGTATATCCTTCTGACATTTGCGTTGCGATGCGATGGTCCGAGAGGGTTACTATTAATAATTTTTGCCTGTTTTCACTAATTGTGTTTTTTTTTTATTTTTTGCTGTCTATTGGTAATGTAGGCGTTGCATTTGTGTAGATAATTATTAGATATTCTCTGGAATGTACGGCACTCAGTTTTAAAAGATTTCAAAGATGGAGTGTGTTGACTGCTCACTTAAGTTAAAAAAAAAGTTTTAAAAAGTCTTTCTCAAACAAAATGGTCAGCGTGAGCTGATGAAGTAAGCGCCAGACAAAAAAAAAACCGATTCTGAATATAAGAACCTTTTTGAAAGCACTAGGTGTGGAACAGAATTTTTTGACGGCTCTGAACCCTCAGTTTGACCTATCAAATGTATAGGTCAAACTTCAATTCAGGTATTTATCATAGAAATTTCACATTAAAACTGTTGAGCAAATAAAAACGTGGCTGAATTCTCACGAACATACTTGATCAACAATAAAGAATAATAAGTTATCCCTAAAGATAAAATGGTCACGAAACTGATCGTATTGAATTGAAGTTCCGTTATGCGACTTCACGTTTTCTGTGGGCTTAAGTATGAAAAATATTGGAATTCAAAATGTTACTCATACTTTAACTATTCTTTATTGATTAAAGAAGTATGAACATTGTTGATCAAACATATTGGTGATAGTTCAACAGTGTATTTGATATTTCAATCACAAACGTAATGGTTTTTGTAATTTCAGCCTTAATTGTTAGTTAAACATGTTTGTTGTTGATCAAGTATGAAATCAACAATCACGTTATTGGTTAAAAATTATAACATATTCAAATCAACTACGAACATACTTAATTTAAACATTTTTATGATACTTACCTGAAAAAAAAATTGATCACGGCAGCATACTTGATTTGAAAATGCGTTCTTATTTGAATTCATCACGAAACTTGGTTAATTTCACAACTTTAGATGAATTGTTGATTAACAACGAAACATGTTTAAATCAACCAAGGTTTTTTCTTTCGGTGTAGGAAAAAAACCTTCGGAGAATACTTCTTCAACAAACTGGGCGACATCTGGAGCATCGTCCTGGCATTTATTCAAGGCTCCAAATGGTTCAGTGGGGGTTCCCAACCCCAATAAACCAATCACCAACCCAACCCTCTACCTCTCCAATTCTCTCACCTCCCCATCCTCTGTTTTCCCGGGGAGCACAATGGACCCTTGAGATCCGAGTGAGGTGCTGCTACTTGTGGCTGCACCCCTGTGTAATCTAACCTAACCAAACCTAAGCGTTGATTTAAAACACCGACTAGGTTCATATACGAATATTGGCCAAAGTTTTGCCTTTTTTCGATTAAAAAACCTGAATTCAGAAGACTTAAAAGAAAACTGCAAATCTTTTGCTAAATTTTACACTGAAAATGTAAACGGAGATGAACTACATGAAAAGAATACTGGGAAACTATTCGCAAATGAAAAAACTGGCAGTATTGTAGAACAATATAATTTCTTGAAAACAAATACAGTTGAAGATGAACTTCCAAGTGTTTAAATTGCACTTGGAATTTTCTTATGTATGATGGTGACCAATTGCAGTGGTGAACGTTCCTTCTCTAAGTTAAAATGAATAAAAAACGAACTCAGAACTACAGTGGTTCAGGAAATACTGACAAGTTTGTCGCTTATGTCAATCGAAAGCGAATTCCTCAGAGGTATCGATTTTTAATATATAATCAATGATTTTGCTAATCTTAAATCAAGAAAAAGACTTCTTCAATAAACATTCCTCTTTCCATATTATGCATATCAATATTTTGTTCCTTAAACTATACCTGAATTTAATTTTCTGTTATTTATATTTTGTTAATTTTTGAATTCTTATATGAAAAATATATTATGTTGTTTTGATTTTTACATTATTTATGTTTATTTAACGTTTATATTAAAACATAAACATGCTTCAATATAAATTATTTACTTTCACAATGATTTATAATGATTGATGAAATATCGATTCAAAGATATGTGTTTTTTTCTGTATGCCTTTACTACACAACATAACATTTTTAAAGAATCATACAGGAGCCCCATTTTCAAAAAGTGCCCAGGGCTGGCAAAAGGGTAAAGACGGCCGTTGATCACCCTCCTTCGTGTTCCCACGATAGGTACTCTTCTGGGTATGCTCATTTCGCTGTAGAGCTTTGTTACAAAATCAACAGGAAGCAGAACTGTCCATAGAGTTGTCGACGATCGACGTCATAAAAGACGTTTTGTTTCAAAGCACAGTGTGGTGTGGCGATGCCGTTAGTGGTATTGCCGAAAAGTTTTTAATGATGGGTAAAAATGGCAAAATACTAGATTTCCAGACGACAAAACAGCATTTAACCGTCTAAACAACGAACTGAAAAACAAATCTACAAATTCAAAAATGATTCCATTAGTAGATTCCTGAAAAATTTAACAACTGATGCTTCAACCGATTATTCGCTCTGGAAAGCAGCTAAGCGCCTGAAAAGACCATAGTTACAAGCCCCGCCAATAAAATCTATAGACGGGAATTGGATCGGAAATACGAAAGAAAAAGCTAACCTGTTTGCAGAATATCCTGTGAATATTTTTAAGCCATTCCCAGCAAATACGTCGAAAAACAGCTTACAGTTTATTGATAAAGTCGATGAAGTTAGTCACACTCAAGGAAATAAAAAGCATGTGTCGAAATCAACTGTCGAACAAAAAATCACCTGGGTACGATCTAATAACTGCTCAGGTTATGAAAGAAATGCCATCAAAAGCCTTCATAAAACTCCAATTCATAATAAAATAAAAATGGCGTACCAAGCTCAATGAAACTAAATCTGCACATATAAACTTCACAAATAAAAAGTTGAGCTACGTTCAAATATTCATCAACAATCAAGCTGTACCTTACGCCAGTACGGCCAAATAGCTTGGGATAAATTTGGATGAAAATCTTAAATGGAAAGAGCATATCAAAAAGAAAAGTGAAGAGCTCAACTTGAAGTATAGAAAAATGTACTGATTTCTCGGTAAAAATTCTGACTTATTTATCGAAAATAAAATAATGCTTTATAAACAAGTACTTAGACCTGTTTGAACCTATGTTATCCAATTATGGGACTGTTCCAAAACAAAGTCCTTCGTGGAATAGTAAATGCACCATGGTATATAAGAAATAGCGACTTACGTCGTGACCCACAAATGTTACATAAGTTGCAAGAAAACATGCTGTATCCTGTATCACACAATCAGCGACTAGGCGACTGCATAGTCATATCAACTCTGGAGTCCGTACTAATACGAGAGGCAATGTTCGGAGATTAAGAAGAACCAAGCCACACGAGCTTATGGTCTAAAAGTCATGGGAAGCATTAAAAGTTTAAGCTTCCCTTAAAGCAGTGATTCCCAAAGTGGTCGATATCGACCCCTTGGGGTCGATATCAGCTTTTCGGGGGTCGACAAAAACGAAATCTGAATTTGGGGGTCGACAAGTTTTGCAATTGACCCCCTTACACATTTTCTTATTTTAAACTTTAAAGATTGTGTTGCGTTACTTTTGCAATTCTATAAATAAAAAAAAATTCCTTTTCGTACCTGTGCACTGTTTCGACAAATCGGTAGTTATGTAATTACACTTTTATTGAGGTACATTCGGTTTTCCAGTCCTAACTCTTTTTTCCCGGAAACAACAGTTGGTAGGTAGTTTAATAAAGATTATTATTAAAGATTTTAGGTTAGTGTATCTTACGATCGAAGTGCTGGGAAAACCTATTGTGCGTACTTCAAATTTTCGCAATTCCGAAAGGGTTGTTATTAATAATGTTGACCTATTTTCACTGATTGTGGTTTTTTTTTTTTTGCTGTCCATTATTAAATAAAATAGTAGGCGTTGCATTTGTATAGGTAGTGTCCCTATTTAGTATAAGATAAACTTCGGTTCAAACATACTCCTGATATTTCACTATATAAGAAGCTGGTACCTAGGGTGAGAGTTCATTTGGATTTTGAAATTGGAAGATTTTAAAGTGATAATATACAGTTAAATAAATTGAATAAATCAAAGTGATTAAAATAGAATATACAGAGTGTATAGTTACCTACGTAATTACCTAAATTGCGTTACCATATATTTCTTTATTAAAAAAATATCAGGGTAAGTACCAAAAAACTTTTTAATATTTTAAACATGTATAACATATAAACTGTTATATAAATGTGATATTATAAGTAATAGTTTTGAACATTTTTTGCTTAAGATTGGCGGTGTGATTGCAGACACGAAAAAAAAATGTGGACAATACAGTTTGGACTACTTAAGGTTTGGATTTATTTCGTCTCCATCAAATCAACACTTGCCGATGTGTCTCATATTTGAAAAAATATTTAGTAACGATGCCATGAAGCCTTCAAAAATGAAGGACCACTTATCAAGCGTTCATGTTGACAAAAAAAGTAAACCATTATCATTTTTCCAAGCACTTAAGGAAAAACTGGAGAAAAGGCCGTCCATAACATCGATGTTTGCATCATCTTCTATGCAAGACGTTGATGGCTTTAGAGCGTCCTACGATATATCTCTGCCAATAGCGAAGTCGGGGAAGCCTCACACAATTGGTGAGCATCTTATTTTTCCAGCCATTGCAATGTTTTGCATAAGCCCGCTCAGGAAATTATAAAAAGAATACACTTGAGCAATAACACCGTCACAGACGAATAGACGAGATGGGTCGCGACGTGGAAAACATTTTATGCAATATTGCAGACCAAGAGACGAGTCTATATTACCCGGCAATTAAGCTCTGTTGTTAGGATACGTGCGATGTATCAAAGATGAAAATATGTGCTAAGAGCTGCTTTTTGCCATTTATCTGGAAACTGATACCAGAGGAGAATCCATTTTTTAGGCAGTGGAACGTTTTTTTTATACCGAAAAAGCTATTCCATGGAGAAACATTATTTCTGTTGCGACCGCTAGAGCACCATCTATGGTTGGTCATCATCGTGGCTTTATAGCTCACTTAAAGCGGCAATCGCCTGATGTACCTACTGGTGATTTATTCCGTGATTCACAGACAACATTTAGTAGCAAAAAATCTGAGTCCTAGATTGCACCAGTCTTTGCAATACGTTATAAATGCTGTCAACAAGATTCGAAGCAATTCATTGAACTCTCGGTTATTTGCTAAGCTTTGTGAGGATAACGACGAAGTCTTTTCAGCTATTTTCGGGTCTATGTTGGAGTTTCTGAAAAATTCTATGACGGATACTTATAACATGACTGATATCTTCGACATGTTCAAAAAAGTCAAGTTGCAGCTGCAGGGTGACGATCTCAACTTGATCAAAACAAAATCCATTAAAGCGGCTTTTGTGGGGAAACTTATTCTTTCTATACAAAATTTAAACAGAAAAGAATACTCACAGTTTCCGTATTTGTCGAAGTCAACAGAAATCCTTCAAGACGATGTTATTTTATCATATGTCACTCACTTGGCCGCGCTTCATAAAGATTTTTCCAAAAGGTTTGAGGATCTTTAGAACTTACAAATTCCTGAGTAGATAATAAATCCGTACAGCATAACAGCCATGGAAGAAGCCAATGTAACAATGTTGATCACCATCCAAACTGACGAAGAGCTTAAGCTAAAGTTCAACGAAAGCTACCAGAAGTTCTGGTTGCAGCGCAGCATTGAAACTCAATATACTGCATTGTGGAACATTGCTGAAAAATATCTCATCGCTTTTCCATCATCATATTTAGTTGAAAAAGGCTTCAGTGTGGTTGCAAACATTTTGACGAAAAAAAGAAACCGTTTGAAAGTCAACGAACGCGGAGACTTGAGGCTACAACTTACCAATATTAAATCAGATCTAGCTAGATTGGTAGAAAGTCACCAAATTCATCCATCGCATTAATTCTTAAAATCAAGAAATAATAATTTATTCTCAATTAAGAGCATGATTTTTGAAAACTTGCATTAATAAACTTTGAACTACACTTCATATTTATTGAATTTCATACCTGCTATCATCGTAATGTCATGTTTTATTGTTATCTCAAAAACTTTTCTTTCTGCACTACTGCAAAACTTGCTTAGGTACTAGGTACCTATAAAAGTAACTAAAAAACTTGAGACAGGATTTTTAAAGTTATTTTGCTTTGGGGGTCTACGGTGTCAGTTCATTTTGGAAAAGGGGTCTGTGGCTCAAAATAGTTTGGGAAACCCTGCCTTAAAGCAATTATATTATTGAGAAGGAAAAATCTGTTGTCGATCGTTCATTGATTGGTTCTGATTACGAGTGAGGTTAGAACTCAACTCTTACTTATTTATTGAAATAAGTATACCTCCTAAACAAAAAAAGCTATCAACAAAGTACAAATAAAAATAAATTAAATAAAAAATTTTATCGCAAAACCTCAATTCATTGTTAAGAAGAGCGAAATAATTCGATTTTACCATGCCCACTGTGTTTAATGTGCAATTGCGATCGCACGAGGTTGGGGATAACGGTTCTTGTTGCGTCTATTGCTTAGTTGTTGCATTTTCAAGTAGAATTATCAGTTTCGGTTAATTTTCATGAATAAAACACGTGTTATAAGGATGGGAAAGCGCACAACAATTGAGCAACGTGAAATTGTTCTTCAACTTCACAGGAATGGACTTTCTCGGAGGAAAATAGCCGAAATTGTTAACATTCCAGATGGCACGGTAAAAGGTATTATCCATCGCTTTGTGTTCGAAAATCGTGTCGAAAATAAAGGGAGAAGTGCTCCAAATAAAATATTGAGTGCCTCAGATGAACGGTATATTGTAAGAAAAGTGATGCAAAATCCCAAGATATCGGCACCAAAACTGGCTAGTGAAATGGAGGATATGATTGGAAAACATTGTTCACCTGAAACCATAAGAAGAATTCTAATGAACAATGATTTACATGGAAGAGTCGCACAGAAAAAGCCATTCATTGATAAAAGAAATCGAGACTGTCGTTTGAAGTTCGCAAAGGAGTACATAAGGAAGGATTCAAGTTTCTGGCAGCTTGAAATATTTGCAGATGAGTCAAAATTCAACATTTTCGGATCCGATGGGCGGTGTTATGTGTGGCGCAAACCCAACACAGAGCTGCAGGAGAAAAATCGACGAACAACAGTCAAACATGGAGGTGGCCATGTTATGGTATGGGCCTGTATGTCTGCAACGGGAGTCGGAAAGCTTCAATTTATTGAAAGCACAATGGACAAGATTTCTTATCTTAACATTCTGAAGGAAAAATTACTCCAAAGTGCGGATCAATTGGGAATAAGAGACACTTTTCGTTTTTACCAGGACAATGACCCGAAGCACACTTCGGGAATTGTGCAAACTTGGCTGATTTATAACTGTCCACACGTTATGAAACCCCCGGCACAATCTCCAGTTTTGATCGTGATTGAAAATTTGTGGTCAATTTTGGATGCAAACATTCGCAAACGCCAGATCAAACAAAAATGATTTGAAGACAGCTTTAATTGAGGAATGGTCAAGAATACCTCCAGAAACAACCAAAAAATTAGTGGATTCTTATCATAAAAGTCTTAGAACCGTTATAGAGCAAAAAGGGGGACATATTAAATATTAATGTTGAGAAAAAGAATTGTTCCACATCATTTTCTTAAACTTTATTTTCAATGGGTCAAATAAGCTGTGCGACTGAATTGTTGATTATGTTTTGTTTTTGTTTTTTATTCTGTTATGGAATTCTAATCGAAAATGAATAAATGAAAACATTTTGTTTAAGTTAAAAACTCAATAAACCATTCTGCGTTTTTATTTTGTTAATAACTTTTTTCTTTAAGGATCCATACTCATTTAAAGATTTAAATATAGGTTGGGTTGAATAAGCTGTGATACACTGTATAATTTACCATGATGAGCAGGTCACTTTCTTCACTGAAACAATCAACCACATTTTTGAAAATAACGTTCCTATGAAAACAGTTCGAATCAAAAATAGCGAATTAGGATGGTACAACAACAATATCGATAACTTATTGCTGAGCGAAAAGCTGCTTTTAAGAGATGGAAACGTTTCTGAACTTTATTTTTGATAGGTCAATACAAAACTTTACGAAACGCGGTAAATGTTGAAATTAAAAGCTCTAAACGTTGAACTATTCTACTAAATTCAGTAACTTGAATTCAAAGGCGTTGTGGATAAACATTAAATCCCTTGGTATTTCGAAGTAACAACAAAAACCCGATGTGCACTCTACATCGATGCAAATGATCTCAACAAATAATTCATATGTTCAAATTATAACGAAAAGGAAGAAAAGCAGTAATCATGATTTTCAAAGAAGCTTTAGCTTCTTCAGTAGAGTTTATGAAATCGAAGTGTTCAAAGCTATAAAAGATATTAAATCAGAAGCCATTGGCCTTGACAACAAGTATCCTAGGTTCGCCAAAATTATCCTTCCATTTATAACGCCCTTTTTAACACACATTTTTAACAGTATTTTGACTTCCTCTTCCTATCCTAAACTTTGGAAAGACGAAGAATTCAAATCAAAAGGAGTACCACCCAATATTTATCCTGCACTTCCTTTCAAAAGCCTTTGAAAAGCTTCTGAGTCGGCAGATCATATACCTTTTTAGAAACCAACCAACTGTTTTCTTCTTCCCAATCAGGGTTTAGGCCTCACCATAGCTGCACAACGGCACTACTTAAAATAACAGATGATATTCGGCGAAATATAGACAGCAACCAAATAACAACACTTGATCTACTTGACTTCTCTAAGGCGTTTGATACTGTCTCACATAGTATACTTTTGAAAAAACTTAAGCTTTTTTTTTCCTTTTTGATAGTTCTTCTCTGTTTCTTATGAAAGAATACCTCACCTAAAGAGCTCAAGCAGTTATTGCTAATTCAGTATTGTCTGATCTTCTTTCGACTCACACTGGGGTTCCCTAAGGATCAATTCTTGGGCCCCTCTTATTTACCGTTAAAACTGTGAAGAACCTCGGTGTAATTTTCAACCAGACTTGGACAACCATATAACATGTGCACTTGGTCGAACTTATGTTGCCTTGCGTGTGCTCAGTATCAGTTGTCTTCCGGTACGAAAATGACGTTAGCCAAAACCCTACTTTTTCCAACATTCTTATATGGTAACCCGATTTTCTGCTGCCCGGATAGTGTGAGCAAACGCAAACTCCAAGTTGCGCTTAGTAATATCGTGCGATTTATCTACGGCTTGCAACGATTCGATCACGTTTCTGAAAATGTTTATAGTATGCGGTATGCCCCTGAACAAATACCTTGATTTTCTTACTCTGACTTTCCTCTTTAAATTAATGCAAAAAAACATTCGTGAATACTTATTTGATAAATTAAATTTTCCATTATCTCGGAGAAGTAATGTTCTTATTGTTCCATCTTTTAAATACCGAATTTCAAAACAATAGTTCTTTGTGCACGCGATCGGCCTTTGGAATAATCTACCAGCCAGCCTAGAAAACTAGACACCTACAAATGTTTTGAAAACTCTTTAAAGGCCCTATATAGATGCTAAATCAATTCCCTTTCGCTTTTACTATTTCTTTTACTTTTATTTTATGTAAATCAAATTGAAATCTTTTGACATAAATATATCATAAGCTATCATTCATTTATGTTCTAAGATTCGTAAAAATTGTTCTAACCGTCCATTATCCTAAGTACATATTTCAAAAAAGACACTATGTTTTAATATACTTATGCTTGATACAAATAAATACAAATACAAATACAAATTTCCCTTTTTTAAAATTATTTAATTTAATTTTGGCTTTAAAAAGTTTGATGTGAACTTTAGTCTCAAACAAAATTTCTCATATACATTTGAAAAGTGTTTTTAATATAATAACAGAGTATAATATTATCAAATCTCAAGACCTCTTCATATGCTTCATTATTGCTTAGGAGCATATGTTGTAGGTACATCTGAAGTTTCTTTCAGCAGAAAACTTTCTATATGTTGTCGAAGAACTTGAATCCTTTTTTGAAAGCCGAAAAGGAAATAGATACTTCAACAAAACCCATAAACGGCTCAGGCATTATAGATTTTAAAGAAAACTTTCTGGTGCAAATTTCTATGGCATTTCTTTGAAAAGCTGACTTAAGAACGTTAGAAACACAATAAGTCCATATCAAATATCCCTTTATACACAGCACTGTCTAATCAGTAGTCATTTTTGCTTCTCTTTTGTTGTGTATTATCCGCAAAAATGTTTAATTAATCTTTTTCTTTCAGAAGAAGCAACACACTTGCGAGTCTTCGCTTGTTACACATGATGGCCCATCAATACTTACGTCTTCTTCCACGCTCACTTTACTCCTTTCAATTAACTCTCTTATTTAGTCAGGCAGTTAACTTTATTGACCTTCCACTTGCCACACTACTTGCAAAACAGAAAGAAAAGTGCAAAATCGATAAACAACAATATCAAAAGCAAAAGCAAAGCCAGTCCTCCTTCAAGCAACGACTTTAATGCACATCACTATAGGCACATAGGTTAGGTATGTCAATTTCAATCCGATGACGACTGGCACTTAAGTTTCTACACAAATGAATTTCTATATGCCAACTTGCCAACCCCAATCAGAAGCCATCTGCTTGAGCTCTTTATCTCTGCAACTGGGTCGTATGCAAATCCTGAAAATCTACTGCTTAACAACATAGCATTATGAGGCTCCCTTTCACTGGATGGATATAGAGAGACACAACGAAATCAAATGTGCCGAAGGATACAGCCATTCATGTTCATTCATTTACATTGCACACATATGCTATTCACCTGAGCTCGTTCAACGTTCACTCTCTTCAGAAGGACGACGACGTCAATGGTGGCGTCCGTGTCCATGTACAATTCAACATCCTTTTCAAAACGGCCCTGTTTCCGTTTCCCATCCAATTTCAGTTTGCGCGCGAGAACAATATTAAATACCAGCCAATGTGGTTTTTTGATAGTTTTAAAATAAAAAACACGTAAAAAACGTTTCAAAGTGATAAAGTAAACTCACATTCGTGAGTTTGACTGTGTGTTTTACTATACTAAAACTAGAAAGGACACCTGACCGCACATTTACACATTGTAACTGAGATCAATTTGAATGAGTAGGGAAAAAAATGAAAAATCAGAGTCCCCCTAGCGGTGTACATGAAATCCCATTTAACGTTCCGAAACGAGTCACATTGCCTGCATGCCGCAAGGACTTTCCTACAATCAAGCTGCTGCAAAACGAAAGCACAGCCAGGGATGTATGTCAGGAGCCTGTGTCAGCCCATGGCATACATACCCCGAACAGAGTAATTTGCGGCCAATTTTGTCTTTTAAAAAGCAAATGCAAGATTCTGCAGCCTTCATAAATGTTTGTAGGTAGGTACATATGGCGGAAAATCAGCACACAGCATAGGAAGCAGGAGCATTGCAGCGCAGCATAGCGAGTGAGGCTGAAAACGAGAGAAATTAAAAGTATACGTTTAAATTGCCTCCCACATAAATTCTACCCTGTGGGAGTTAACGTGTGAATTTGTTTCACTTTACACTACGCTCAATGCAGGCAGCTTGTCAGATGTTATAATTTTAAAAATCATTTTGTGTAACATGCGAAGAATTGAGCTTATTTCATGCAAACGGAAGAGGGGGTGTTCTTTGCTTTGCAAAATTACACTTCTGAGAGAAGCCTTATTTTGTATATGTATGAAAAACAATTGTCGGCGTAGGTAGTCGTATTATTAATATATAAATCTCTCTTTTCCTTTCTCGTTTTTCGATTGCGTGCGGAATTACTTTCACTGGATAGGAATTCCTTTGAAAAGCATTGCAGCACGTAAACAAATGCTCATGCATTATTTACCTCGGCTATTCATACAGTTTTTGAATGTGATTTCTAAGGGTTTATTGCGGCTGTTACGTCTTTAGGGCAGCTTTATGGTTGTTTATGATTAGAAAGAAAAGAAAAAAGCTATTTGTAGTTATTTTTAAGTATCTAATTGTGATTTACTGCAATGACTGGAGTCAGATACAAATTAGTTAATAAAATGTGGTGTATTGATGTCTTGAGCTATCATAAAATAGAATCCACAAGTATTAGATGTGTTCTTGCCTTAACTGGACATGAAATCAGACATCTTCTATTATTACGGTTGAGATTGACTGACGAAAATTATTCTTAAAATAGGTTTTTGGAAACGTAAGGAAGAAGGGATTAATAAGAGAAGTTGGGAGTGATGTTAAGACATTCGAGCATTCGAATTCAAAGAGATTAGTGGTTTTAATTGCCACTACGAAAGGGAGTTGTAAGTATATAAATTTTCTTCCCCCAGCAAAGTTTTGACTTTGAGGCCTTCTTTTTTGTTCAGAAAATGCCTGTTAAACAAAGAGTTTCTTTACTTTTTACAAATGAACAAAGGAATAATAATAAAAAAAAAAAACTCATTAATAAGTGCACTCAAAAACCCATTCATTCATTCATTATGATACTTTAAAAAGTCTAAAAAAAGCTTGCAATGGGAGTAGATTTCCAAGAATTGATTGCTTTAAGGTAATTTTCATGACTGTGCACTGATGAAAAGGGTAAAAAAGGTATTTGATCTGCCACCAAAATACTAATTGACTCAACACTTCTCAGGGAGATTTAAGCTTGGGGTATGAATGGTCAATGGGGATATAAATTAAGTAGTATAAAAGAATAAGAAAACATATTTGCTCATCAGTTTATCAAAATAGTTTTTTTCTTAGAATATGACCACGAATCACATCCGAAAGTATGTTACACGAATTACCGGACGCCCAGCATATTAACAATCTATTGAGCTTGTTTATTTAATTTTGTTTATTTGAGCCCCGTTGTAAAGGACCCCATTAGGATAATATTTTCTGTACTTCGACTCTGGTGTTTTGTGCAATCCAAGACAGGTACTCAGACGATGTCTCTCAAAGACCCGAATCTTTTCCTTTTCAGACGCTGTAACATTAAACCACACAGGGCACCCATAGACAATCATTGGCCTTATGAGGGCCATGTAGCAAAATAAAGATGTTGATCTAGCCAGACGCCGAGGTACTCGACAACTACTTTGCATGGCAGTGGGTGGTTATGTAAATCAACGATCACTTTCTTTCTCGTATCCCATGAGATCCGAGCCAACGGGGTTCTAAACACAAAACACTCCTGGTGCAAGCAAATGCAAAAACAGCAGCATTTGGTTGGCCTCAGACATGGAACAATCCAAAACCGGGAGGCTTGCCGACGATTTCTGAGGTCAACGCGGCGTACCCCACAGGCGGATCACTAGTGTGAAGCAGCAAAGTGGGAGAGTTGTGATCGCTTCAAGATCACTATTCGTAACGCCGAAAATGAAGAAGAAGAAGAAGAAGAAGGGGTTCTAAACACAATTGTTTCCGATTTTTGAAAGTTGAGTTTCAACTTCCAGTCATCGCAATATTGCTGAATCTTATCGAAGTCACTTTGCAATGAGGTCGTCGGCGTACGCTATAGTATGGTGAACAGAACCAATTAGATCGTCCACCGGTGAAAATGCTAAATAAAATAGGTGAAAGTTGAAAGTTCTGTTAGAAGTTACATTGCCACTTTTGACAACAAACTTTCTACTCATGGTAGCATGTCATTAAGAATATATATATAGCACTGGTTTACTCATGCCATACCTGATCACCTTATAGAAAAGGCCGTCTAACCAAACGGTATCGAATGCCTTCTCCAAGTCAATCAAATATCAGATACAAGTTTAGACGCGGCATGAATGGTATCATGGTCCGCCTCAAAACCGAACTGATTTTTTGGAATAATATTTTTGTTCTCTGCCCATGTGGACAGTGCTCTATTAAGAACTTTCTCGAACACCTTGCTGATACTCGGAAGAAGACTAACTGACCGAAGATTTGCTGGACTGTAACCAAAAACCATCCTTTCCTTTTTTAAGGAGTGTATGGACTACTGCCGTCTTCCAACGCACTGGATAATATTCAATATTCAACTGATGTCATCTCGAAAGAAGGTATTGATATTGCCGTACTATGGAAATCCTGGTCTCATAGAACTTTAATAAAAGCTTTTAAATTTCCCAACGGTTTTTAAAATGCGCAATCCGAGAAAATAAACATTTTAAAAAACAAAGTTTGCTCACATCTCACATTTCTTATCAAATATTTGTTCTAGATTAGTCGATAAATTCTGACAAATCTGACAAGAAAGGACAAATTCAAATATTCAATCTAACAAGAGCTCGGCCCACTCTTTTCAACTAAGACCGCTCCTAAACAGCATTCGCAGCACAACTATCACTATAAATGCATTCCAGTAGGATGGGAACAATTTACCCATTCAAGATTTTGAATGGAAGCATGAGTAAGCAGCCTTGTGGCAATTACAACATCAGAAGATGCGCCAGCATCGAGATTCTACTAATGAATGATATTCTGCCGCTGCAAGTAGTCTGTTGCTGGTAGTAAATGACGATGATTTCATTTATACCCTTCTTTAAGCGTGGTTATCTTAAAAGTCTAATAAAACACTCAAATTCGCATCGTATTGGTATTCGAAATTTTTATTGCAATCGATAAATTGGTTTTTGCCTTTTATACGTTTAGAGGATAACTTCATGTTAATGTTGTCCGCCGCTCCGTTTCAAAAGATCTTACTTTTACTTACATTTTCGAGCATTTCGGCTTGTATTTCACGAATTACGAGTGTTTTGTTATGCAGTAAGGCTTCAAACATGTTCAACTTGTCGTCATAGACTAACAAATTTACCCACAACAAATAATAAAGAGGCGTAATGATCTTCGCGGCCAACTCACTGGGCCATTTCGAGAGAGATAAGCTGCTCACCAAATTCATCCTTCAGTATATCCGTTGCTTCGTAAGCTGTGTGACATCTGGCACCATCTTGATCAAACCACATGTCAACGAAGTTCGACGCAGCGCACTAGGACAAAAATGTCGGATCTCATAGCTTTTATTGAAAATCTTTATAATCGCTATAAAGACTAAGATGAAGTTTGTATAAAGCTTGAGTTAATATTTATATAAATTTAGATTTAGACTAAGTGTCTCCTGTTTTACAAATCATGTTGGTAGATATCCTCTACAGGCCATTTGGGTCTCGATATTCATCTGCTACAACGGACAATAGGTTTCTGTCCGTTCTACATGCACCTGGCATGGTAGTGTCCGTTCGACAAATCTGAATGTCCAAGAAAAAAAGAATCGCTTTCGGCCTCCAACATTCAGTGGTTCAGTCAAAGAAAATGGTCATATTATGATCACTGATCGAAAGCCGCAAAAAGAGATGCTGTAATGCAGTGCACGGAAATAGACGGAATCAAAACCATGTTGGCCTCGTGACTGGCAAAACTAAGGTTTTAAATAGCCAGTAGTCTGAACCTACTCGCGTGGACATTTAACGTTTTATTTATTAAATGTTTCAAAACATTTCCAAGGAAATTGAGTGAAATGATAATAGCATGCGTTAAAGTAGCTTTTCATTTTTGTGTAAGAATATCCTAAAAGAAAACAAGAGTTTCATTAGGAGCGTACGCAAAACAAGCAAACTGAACCCTAAATTCAGTTCAGAAATATTTAATCAGAATATTATTCTCACAACACTCTTGTAGGGTACGCCTACAACTCATCGCTTTTCAACTTCCTAAAATTTAGTGATTTTGAGTGCTATTCGTCCAAGCAATCACGTTGAAACACACATTGACTCTTCTTAAACTTAACCAACGAACTTTTCAGTGCTTCTTCTTTCACAACAAGACCCACCATCAAGTAAAAACGAAAGATCCTCCCACACACTTGTCTCGAGTACCAAGGCACTTCAGAGCAGATATGATTTAATCAATAAAATAACTATTGAAAATCCATCATATGAAACTAATTGGGAACTCAAAGAATATCGTCATTAAAAAGACACTTAACAATGCCAACATTTATTAATCTCACACATTCTGCAACAAAATCTGTTAAGCCACATTAATCAGTTCACCCCTCAGGACATTTAAGGATAAAGCTACATATGTTCATTCATATTCATACGCTGATGACACGCTCTTTCACAGAAACCATGCTAACACTTAAAATGATTAAAGCGTTTATCTGATTTTCTTTTACACAGAAAATAAAAATGACGATAACTCTGTTAACATAATTGCCTTCACAATGTACTTTTTGAGTTCGTTTCACTCTTAGCACTTTTATGTGCTTTCCTTACAAGCATAGGAAATGGCAGAAAAGATATTCTGATAGATCATAAATAATATGAATATTTATGTATGTACATGAATTTGTATTTCCCTTTAGGGAACATTAAAAGTAAGATTCAAATATGATTATTTGGTTATATAGAATTTGCAACAGCGATGTCAGTCGTTTAGTAAAAAATATATTTATATATGCATAAATTGAGTAGTAGCCCAAGAGGCAAAACCGTTCTGTTTAAAATAAAATCAAAATTCAAGTATCTACTTTGTTTCCTGTGGATTAGAAAGTCCTTATATCAAATTCGGTGACTAGGTTTGAACTCTGTTCACTGTAAGGTATTAGGATTGCAAATTTTTTTATAGTCTTGTGACAACTTAAAGCCATATTTTAATTAGATACAGATTTATGCGCTTGTCTAAAATCATCGCTCCTAGAAGGTTTTGTTATACTCTTTCAAATACAAAAAAAAACCGTCATGAAACATAACATTACAATAATGAGTAAGAGCGTTCAAAGAGTGGTTTCTGACATTATATCTCCAAATCTCAATGCACCAAAATATACTTTACCTGTACATGTACATCCTACCTACAGGGTCTATGTATCGAATGGAGCGTCTCCCCAAATTGAAATGAATGAAGAGAAAAAATAAAAAAAATAAATAGGGTGGCGCAACAGAGCGAGGAGCCCCTGGACCTAGCGCATTTCTCACAACCATGCCTTGTGATTGAATGGAGAGGACCTACAATTTTTTGCCGGTTCTGAACGGCTAATTGAGAATGCGCTTTTCATGGCAATGAATTTACTAACGGAGGACTTGCCAATTCCTCGCAAAAGGCGATATCCGTGGAAAAACATTTTTGCATTTTGCCTCTGCTGGGATTCGAACCTCGAACCTCTGGGTTAGCAGGTGGACATGCTAACCATTACGCCACGGGTACCACAGTACTGATCATAGAGCAGCTTATAAAGAGGGAGTAGTTATAGTTGAGTTTTTCAGGTTGGCTGCTCTGGTTGGTAATGGCGTCGAAATGTCATCTGTTAAAGTTTAAAAGTTTTCAGTATACTACGAGTAATGATTGAAATTTATCGAAATTTTTTATTGAAATTCGTGCTCTGTGCAAAATATGCATCTTTTGTTACGACCATAATACATCATAATCGAACTGATGAATGAACAATTCGTGCTGTTATTACCAAGGTTTGCACCACTGATTTGTATGCAAATATGCAAATCAGTTTTACCTTCAGCCCAATTTCGGACGTGCAGTGAAATATAGAGATACATTCTCTAGCCGTACTTCTCGGATGTGGAATGCTTTACCTGACTCTATTTTTCCCTCTCATTGTAACACGCAGAAGTTTAAAAACCAATGTTCATCGTTACCTCCTTTCTAAACGTAACCGTGAACGGCGACCTTTGCGACTTTATTGTCGCAGTGGTCTGCGTCGAACTTCGTTAACATGTGGTTTGATCAAGATGCCACCACACGTCACACAGCTCATAAAACAATGGACGTGTTGAAGGATGAATTTGGTGAGCAGCTTATAGCTCGAAATGGCCCTCTGACCTCTGAGTCGGCCCCGAAGATCATAACGCCGAACACGATTGAATCCTTAGAAAATAACAAAATACTCGTAATTCGTGGAATATGCGCCGAAATGCTCGAAAAAGTGACGCCAAATTGGACCTATCGAAAAGATCATTTGAAACAGTGGGCGGACAACATTCACATGAAGTTTTATTTAAAAAGCCAATTTTTTAGGCATTGTTGATTTGAATGTCGAATTGGATTTTCATAAGGGGAAAGATTAAAATGATCCTTACAGGATGTGACTTTTACCACCTTCAATTGAATGAATTCAATGTTCATACTAAAAAGAGTACAAAGAGCACTGAATTTGTGAACGTGAGATATAAGGACTGTTGAGATATTCGATAACCTCCCATATCGGTGATATACTTTTTTTGAGAACATCATGCTATGGCACTTAGAAGCGGTTAAGATAAATGACCGTTTTAAATAACCATTCAAGAGAACTATCGATAAGAAAATATGAAATGCAAGAAACTACGTCATTTATTATATCAAAGACAAGCAAAGAAGCAATGTTACTCTCTTGTGGTTCTCCAGACAAAGTTACAAAAATTATTTTGGTTTTTTAAGTTGGGATTTAAAGAAACGAGATTCGAAGTCAGTGGCTGAAACTTTTCGGTCGTAATACGCACCCTATTAGACCATCAACAACAAGTTTAGTGCAGAATTATGAGTCTATATATTCGTTGTGTAATGTTGCCTTGACAGTGAGACAATAGTTGGGAGCAAATAAAAAAATATTTATTAACTCCTTGTTGGAAAGCCCGATAAGTGAAATTTTTGCAATTAGCCTGTAGTCTTTTACATATAGTCCGGGATCCCTGGTCCAATTTTTTTTGTGATTATACTATCAAGCTAATTTTCCTTGGGTGGCTTCATTTTGTTGAGACGCCCAACAATTTTCTAACGAAAACTTTCGACTGTGGTAGCTAACAGAGGTAGCAAGGGTTAAATATGTCGATTTCATGATACTAAAAAATTTATTAGTAACAGTTTCTTTCTTAGTTAAACTTCAAGATAATTATCTGAATTATGTAAAAAAATATTTATCCTACAAATTGTATGGTTTGATCCCAAGAGTCTCCTTCCTCAAACATGTATCGATTACGAGGTCAAAAAAATTGATTACTAACAAGCTGATTTTTTGGTTTTTACTTATTTAACATTTATATAATTTAACAGTCAGATTGTCCTACAAATTCCGTGGTACGTTCCGGTCCTACGCCCAATAGTAGTAGTACAGATCCTTGATAAAAATAGCGCGCTACACTATAGCGGTGCTCCAATTGAATATAATATGTATTTGAAATTCATAAAATAAAAAATCTCAAGCGTGAAAAAAAAATTTTTGATTTTTTGGTAAATTCCACTAAACAATAATTTAAAAAATTAGTGAATGTCAACTTAACCTAAGGCAAAATATAACGAACACAAATTTCTTCCGCTTGGGTCTCTGCTAGTGTCCGACCGAAGCTTCAGCTTTGGCCACATTCGGCTAAAAAAACTACAATAGTTGACAGTAATCACAAAAAAAAATAGGTTCAGGGATCCCGGACTAATACATTCATAATAAATTTATAAATTATTTTTTATCCTTGAAAGTATACTCAGTTGGAAAAGTTAAATTTCAGAGCACTATTTTGAAACAATTGGTGGAATCGTTTCTGGACCAGAAGAAACGTCATAATCAAGAGAAGATAAATGTAGGGAATAATTCTATCACTGTGAATAGGGATGCAACTAAAACTTGCCAACAGTGATTAAAATAGTCCAAGAATAAATAACAAATAAATAGGATGGCACAGCAGTGTCACCGCAACAGTGGCACCGTCAAAGTCTGGGAGATGTTTATTTTCGATGGCATGTAATGCGAGAGCTGTGCCCAAGTTCTCCAAACCAAGAAACATATCTCTAAGAGATATACACTAGAAACTTTACACATCATCAACAAAAAGAACAACATGAATCGCAATCAAGATTCTCAAAACATCTCGTCATATACTGATCTCTTGTCTCTACATAAACTCTGTTATCCGTTAAATTTTGTTAAACCAAGACTCATAAAGAGAAGTGCAATTCCAGCTTCGAAAATATTTTTGTCAAACTTATACTATATGTATTTTACCTATTTGTTTTTATAATAAAGTTCCCCTGAAGAAGGCAACAACCCTTGCCGAAACGTCGGGAAAAAGCGAAAGATCCATCTTGTTTCTTTGCTAAACTTAAAGTGACCAAAAAAGCCGAAGGAAAATATACAATTTTCCACCAACAAATATAAATCTGTTTATGTTTATGTTCGAGACTCTTGACCAAATCACAACATTGGAAAGAACTTAAAAAACGCTAGGATTTCTTTTTGATTAGCTTAAAGCTTATAAGTATGGTTTACCAACTCTCGTTCCCGTTCAGTCGTGAGTTTCAAAGAGTTAATTTAGGCTAAAAATAAAACGAGCAAAATACGACTCATTTTCGAAACTGTTTGAAATTGCAAAAAAAAAAATTGCAGAAGTCCTTGACATTGAAGTTAAACATAAGAGAGTAGTGAACCAAAAAAAGAATCGTTTGAATTCTACAGTTCAAAGTACAGACGAATATTTTCGTGTTACTGTTTTCAATCCTTTCCTCGACTTCTATGTAACGGAGTAAAAATTTAGAAACTATAAAAATACACTAGAAGTGTTTTAGGTTCTTTTCAAGGACTCTTCGTCACAAATAGACAAAGCAGCAAAAAATTTATTGAAACTGTTGAGTTTTACCAAACATATTTGGCTGCCGGAACATCTTTTGTTCTTGTAGAATTAACAACTTGGAAGAGATATTTGAGGCGAAGGAATAATACTTCGTCTAAGAATTCAATGGAAGCGCATGATAGCTGCCCCGAAGAAAGCTTTCTTAATACATATTTTATTTAAGATATAAGCCGGTTTAAACGTCAACTCTTCAAAGGACTTTCTCTAGTTTAAGGACAATAAAATAATACAAAAGCATGACCAACGAAGAGAGATTCTTAAAAATACATCTATAATAATGACAGTGTAAAGAAAAGATTTGGATGTTTAGTTATTTGCTCGTTTGAATGGTTTGGCTGCCTTAGCTATCAATTGCGAAATACCTTTAATATTTATTTTGTGATTTACTTTTTAAAATAATATTATTTTACTTATTAGATCAATATTTAATTTAGTTTATATTTAAACTAATGCGTATAATATATTATCTTTAAAAAATATAATTTTTTATTGCATACATTCAGAGAAGTCTTTTTATTTGTCTTTGTTTTTAATTATTAAAACTTTTAAAAAAATGAGCGAACACGAAATACGACCCTCCCCCCATCTACGCCACCCCCCCCCCCCCCTCCCCCATCTACGCCACTGGTTTGCACCTGTTTCTTTGTTTCGAGTTGTAGCTTCATCGCGACCTACAAAGCTTTATCACGTAGATCTTATCGTCAAACATAAATGTAATCATGTTAACATGCGAAATCATCTTCTTTTGATAAGCCAAATGTTACACTGTAAAGTGCGCCTTAGGTGGTAACGCGCGCCGGTATGGCCTTACTCTCTCATACTTTAGTCCCTGCTCCCTGAATGTGCGTGTAATATATTTTACCAAAGTGAATTCCTTGCTTAGCAAGTGGCTAATTTCGAATATTTCTAGAGAATTTCCTCTTAAGAAGTAGTGGAAGACCGTTAGATATAAAAAAGGCAAAACCTAGGAATCCAAGGCCAGTCCATGGATTTTCATGAAATTTTCGGAAATGTGTTTTGGATGGCGTATAGAAAAAAGTTAAAAAATAAAATTTCACCGCTCTCAATTTTTTAATTATTTTTAAAATTAATTATTAACTTTTAGAATTTTATTTTATTTATTTAGGGTATTTTATTAAAATATAACTCTAAAATTTTAATAATTATTTATAATTTATAATAAAATTAAGATCATACAAAATTTTTTTTTTGAATTTTTTTTTATGCTATTTAAGACATATTTCATATTTCACTTCAAGGAAAAAAGTTCAATTAGCGGGAAATTAACGACATTTTGTTTTCTGGAAAAAAGTATCTTTCGTTTTTTTTTTTAATTTTTCTTAAGCCAAGAAACATTTTTTGTTTGGTTTTTTGCTCTGAGTAAATATTAATAAAAGCATTGAACATGAAAAGAAAAAATGGCCCTTTGTGGGGCAAAGTTATGAAATAAAAAAATTTATTAAGAAAAAAATATTTTTTTTTGTCAAAATTTTGACTTTGAGGATTGATTTCTCCAGAACTTTTCATTAAGTGAACTTAAATTAAAATTTTTATTAAAGAACAAAGCAATAGCTTTCAAAAACACTAAAGTATGAGAAAGTAAGTGGCTTAGTTGATTTTAATAGTTTTTTAAAAAATGAAGTAAATTTCATATAAAATTGCCCCTCGCGCCTACACGGAGGTATATAGACCCCCCCTCTCATACAAATTTTTTTTGTCTTAACCAAACCTATCCATCCTTATGCTTTGGAAAACCTTATCTAAAATACCCTAAATAAATAAAATAAAATTCTAAAAGTTAATAATTAATTTTAAAAATAATTAAAAAATTGAGAGCGGTGAAATTTTATTTTTTAACTTTTTTCTATACGCCATCCAAAACACATTTCCGAAAATTTCATGAAAATCCATGGACCAGCCCTGGATTCCTAGGTAAAAAGCTTACGGTCCTCCACTAAAGAAAAAGTTATCAACGAAAGTCACAGCGACAAACTAATTTTTATTTCTTTGATAAGAGAAATACGAAGATGTTAATTTACTTAAATATTTCATTTCTGTTATAGCATTTTCCTATCAACAGTTTCAACAGCAATTTCATTGATGGGTTCATTTGTAGACCCATTGCTTCTATCACGGCAGCCATTGACTTCATGATTGGTAGTTCTTCACACAAGTTTTCATCAAAACTGAACCCAAATTCATGCCCATCATAGAAACTCAGAAGCTAATTTGCTTTATGATTTTCCTCAAAACATAAGAATGAATAATCGCGTCGTCTGATAAAAAATTAATGTTCCATAAGCTCCAACGTTAATTTTCCTTTTGACACCATAACGTAGCATCTGCTTTGATGTGCTTTAGTAATACAAATTTTTGATTAAAATTCCTTCCTACTCGTAAGTCGTTCCGTAATCCGCCCAAGCATAAATTAAATTAAACTTTTATTTTTGTTGTCATCTTCGACTTTTCCTTGTGATCATATTTTTTTTTTTAATATAAACATTGAATCTATTTACTAATCCAAATGCCCATTGGAAATGATTTTGTGCACCCATGCGACGACGATTTTAAAATTAGATAGCATCTTCTCTGTTTTCGATACAAAGCCTATGAAAAGTCTCCTCACGTTCCCCCAACTACACAAAACTTACACAAATAGAGTAAGTCAACCAAAACAAAAACCTCAAAACAAACATCTTCATCAGACACTTAATTGAGTCTGAGAGCGTTTGTATCCATCTACTGCTTCGTAATTGAATATAAACGTCAGTCTGCTTCAATGAGTTTTTGTGAATCATAATCAGATGTACGTACTTGAAGAGCAAAAAAAAGTGGGGACACTGCCAGCGACTCGCAACGCAAGCCCCCACTATGGAAATGAAGTGTGTAGTTTAAAGCAGTTCATATATTATAAGGATACTAGTGAGAGATTTCCCGCAAAACTTGCGTTTAATGGCGGGAAAAATACGAGTACGAATACGACTATGAGTATAAATTAGAAACGATGTGTGTGAAAATGAATATAATTGCGATGCATTCATAGAGATGAAATATTCATTTAATATGAGTGTTTAGAGCTTGAAGTGCTGTGTTGACAAGAAGAAGAAGTATCCGCTTGGCTGACTGAAAATAAAACATCAAAGAGCCATCTTCTAAGGAAGTTTTGATGCGAAACGTGACAGTGGCTTTTAAATATTTTCGACATCATTTTTCTTCTCATTAAATCCCCAAAGGCATGAGAACTTTGAAAACTTCAAACAGATTATACTCACACTTCTTCGGGTACTTTCGGTGTGGCATTGTTTGAAGCAAAAAAGGAAATAATAATAGCACAGCCCTTATGTGGTACTTTGCACTAAATGATAATTATCATCACTTGATGACAATTGAAAAATAAAACTCTGACAGAATGACAGTCTCCACTATGGGAATAATAAGGTAAAGCTTTTGTTAGTCAACCATAACTTTTGCTTTAGTTTAAATATAAATGTGATAGCTCTGAAAGTGCATTGCCTGAAGGGGATATGGGAAAAGAGCATCCATATAGTCGTGCTTCTTCATTTAGTTGAAATGGGAAGTGATACAAACTGGAGCTAAGTTGTTTTCATCAAACAATAGAGGAACAGACAAAGGTAGTGCAGTGCTTCGGGTACTAACAGAACTGATGTTTGAAATGTTAAGAGTTGTGAAAGTGCATTTCGTTGTAGCTGCAGATGCGGAGGAGGGTTTTGCAACAACCACTTTGTTTGTAGGGTTGCTTTTGAAACTCTTCGAGCCTCTTGTTAAACGAGAGGAATTCACGGTGCGGCGTGACTATTCAGAAATCAATGAATTTGGAAATGTTCTTTACTCGCTCCTGATGCTTCCACTCGTTATTTTCTTTTATAGTCTTGAGCTTTTAAGGATGAGAAGTTGTTTTTTGTGTATGATCTCTTTTTGTGGCGTCATCTTCAACCAGCTGAAAAGTTTCTTGTATGAGTAACCTGATTCTATTCAGTAAGTTGAAAATCTTTTGACATGTAATTACTTTCTTAGGTAGGCATTTTCTTACGCCAATAATTTCGATTTTGGAAGAAGCTCTCTGCAGTTTGCACTCTAAGTCGGTTGAGGTATTCTCCCACTTGTTGCGCCACCTAAGATGAGTTCTTCCTCTTCCGCGACTTCCCTGCCGTAAGCCTCCGAAAATCCGTTGAACCACATCGCTTAGGTTCATCCGCTCTACTTAGCCCAACTATCGCATCGTAGCCTCCTGGCTATGTCCATGTTGCAGTGCAGCTCATACAGTTCGTTGTTGTCTTTTTCTTCTTATCCACACATTGTCTTTACATACGGGACCAAAGATCATTTGGAGAACATCCGCTTTCGATAAGGTCCATGCTTAGCATCATCCGCTTTTCGATAAGGCGCCGCGCCGTAAAGCAGGACTGCCATGACAAAGGTCTTATAAAGGGTTACCTTTTCTAGAGACGGTTCTATTTCTTAATTATGCCTTCATAACCCATGGTGTTGACGTTTGAGTTTTTTTGTACAACCTTTTCAAGTATGTATTGTGGTACCCGTGGCGTGATGGTTAGCATGTCCACCTGCTAAACCAGAGGTTCGAGGTTCGAATCCCAGCAGAGGCAAAATGCAAAAATGCTTTCCCACGGGTGTCGCCTTTCGCGAGGAATTGGCAAGTCCTCCGTTAGTAAAATCATTGCCATGAAAAGCGCATTCTCAATTAGCCGTTCGGAACCGGCGAAAAATTGTAGGTCCCCCCCATTCCCTCACAAGGCATGGTTGTGAGAAATGCGCAAGGCCCAGGGGCTCCTCGCTCTGTTGCGCCACCCTATTTATTTTTTTTTTTTTTTCAAGTATGCGATTTTAAAGAAATCGCATGAGAGCTTGTCGCCTTGCCTAAGCATTTTCGACATCAAAGGATGAGTGTATAGTCGTTGAAATTTTGAAGGGATGCCGAAACTGTACAGCTCGTTTCTGTAAATCCTGTCAAACGCGGCCTTGAAATCGACAAAAACAGTGTGATTGGTCTATTGTGGACTTCTCTTGTCTAAAACCACATTGATAAGGAACTATCAAGTTGTTGACGTGGGCTTTTAGACGTTAACATACTACAGCAGACAAGATCTTATAAGCGACGTTAAGGAGGCTTATTCCTCTATAATTGGTGCAATTGTGAGGGTCTCCCTTTTTTATCGTCGTGTCGTGCAGCCCAATTAGCTTCTTACAGAAAAAAAGCAAATTTTATATATCTATCTGTATATAAGTAATAAGTATGTACCTAACCTTACCTACAAACGAACCTCCGTAGACATTAACATGTAAGCGAAATAAAGTGCTTCTCAAAGAATTCAGTTGCGAGCAACTTGAACCTGGTAACTCAATTTCATTCATGAAAGTTAACGAAAAGTTTAGAAAAAAAACTTTTCTTCGAGACGGCTATGATATGAACTCTGCACTCGACCGCATAACTTCCATCACATGCTATAATCAGTTTATTAGTGTAGCCATACTACCGCCTGCAATATATTCAATTGAACTCAAACACGAACCTAATGTAAAGGCGTAAAAGGACTTGAGACTGTTGCTGTCTGTGTGCAGGCCTCCAGGAAAAATTAGCAAAGAAATCGTCAAACACTTTTGTGTATTGAGTCGAATGAACTTATTAATAACAAGTTACAAATACAGAAAAAGAAACTTTCACGCCATGTTGTCGCCTCTTCATGCTCTTGCTTAAAAATAATAATTTATAGGAGGTTAGTAAGGACCTACTTCCTACTCTACCACAACTTTCCCCTCAAAAGCCATTCAGGAGAAAATGATTCTTAGGAATTTTCCAAGCAAAAAAATTTATTTGTCCCGAAAAAAATACCACTACCGAGTACCTTTAGGCAACTTTCTTTTATTTCATTTTGAGTTTTAAATCCTATAGGCGTAAAAATACGAAATAATAAGCTCATAGACGAACTAAAATGGTTATCAGATGGTGATGAGTTCAGAAGATATGATAGTAGCAACAGCTAGATTTTGGATGGAATGAATTTAGTTGAGTTTAGCTGTTTATGATCAAGCTTACTGAAGGATAGAACATTGTCAAAAAAATGGTGCACAAACGCTGACGTTTGTGTCCTTGAAGTTATAAAATAATAGTTATAAAATCACGCGCACGATTTCATGGCATTATTCACACATCGCACTGGAACACATTTGTTTTGGGGATGTTTGCAGGAAATGTAATATGTTGAGTAAACATAAGATTCTTTATAATGTTTTTAATGATTATTGAAATAAAAATACATGTAGGGGGAGGAAGAAATGGAATAGAAAAAAACACACTTTGAGTTTAAAGATAATTGTAATTTAATACTAATAATTAAAGAATAAAAGTTAAAGGGTTTAATAGATAGTTGGGGTTCACTTTTCACTTCTTGTTACTTTGCTTTGTCTTTACCGAATGGCAACTACTTTACCATCTTCATCTTAAATAAGGTGGATAATTTAATAAGGCGGATAATTTAATAGAAGTAAAACAATTAGGGTAAGTAATGACACATTTGGTTATTTGCAAGTTGAGTTGTTAGGATGTAGTCATCCTACATTCGGCCATCCTGCTTGTCGGCTGTCTCAGACGAACTGACATCTTCATACTCCATTAGCCACATCATCTTCATCATCGATCTCGTCTTCGCTTTCTTCTTCATCGCTTTCAATCTCATCGCATTCACTACCATCTCCATTGCGCCAGGGTTTCATAAAGTCGGCTGATGACAAAGTAGAATTCGGTCCTTCGTGATTGCCCACCTTACGAACCTCGTATCGGTCGTTGCGTTTGACCTTAACAATTTCATAGGGACCTAAATACAATGGGTATAACTTGGTTCCAGGTGCAAACTGAGTTTTTTTGATTGCCACTAGATCACCCAAATTGTATTTTGTAGCAGCTTTTCTTTTACGATTGTAGCCTCTTCGGTTTTCTTCTTGGATCTTTGCAATTTGTTCGTTGGCCTGGCTTCGCAAATTTCTTCTTTCATCTTCGAACTCCTCGATAATTAACTCTTCCATTTGTTGCTTGAGTTTAACGTTCCCAATACATCTCATAGGAACTCCAAACATTAACTCGAACGGGGTTTTGTTAGTGCTTCTACTTATCGTTGAATTTATAAGAGTTTGCAGTTTTGGCACATGCTTGAACCATTTGTCAGGAGCGTCGACAGACATCTTCGTCAAAATTTCCACTATTGTTCTGTTTATCCTCTCCACTTGTCCGTTTCCTCGAGGAACACCTGTAGTCACCAATGAATGAGTAATCTTTCTTTCCTCGCAGTACTCTTTAAATACGTTTGACGTAAAAGCAGAACCTCTATCCGTGATAACTCGTACTGGGTCACCAAAAGTTTCGCTCTGGATCAGCAGTTTTTTAACGACTTCATCGGCTCCTGTTGACTTGACGGGAAAAATCCAAGTAAACTTAGAAAAAGCATCGACGATAACGAACAAATGCTTGTAACTCTTGGCTGTTGAGTTCATAGGACCAAGATGATCCAAATGATACGTATTTAAGGGGGTATCAAACTTTTCGATTGGATTTAGAAAACATTCCTGCTTCCCTCCTTTCCTAGCTCCAAGTATGCATGGAATACAGTTTGCTATGACTTCTTTAATTTTTGAAGACAAACTCGGTATCCAAAAATCTTTCCTAGCCAACACTTCGACTTTTCGTGCGCTCATATGACCTTGCTCATGAATACCTCGTAGGACTTCTCTTTGCAGTTTTCTTGGAACAACTAATGAATAACCACCTTCCACGAACTTGTACAGAACACCGTTGCTCATAACAAAATCTTCGTGCTCTTCATGCTTCAGAATATTTGCTACCAGTGAGCAAAATTCATCCGTTTCTTGCGCTTTTCTGATTCGGTAAAGAACACCATCCTCTATTCGCATTATTGCCGGAAAACGACTTAGTGCGTCCACGTGCCTCATCGATGTACCAGCTCTGTGAAGGACTTCACAGTTAAAATCCTGTAGGAATATTGCCCATCTGGCAACTCTCGTACATAACTCCTTCTTCCTCATAGTCGCTGTAAACGCTTTACAATCTGTGTAAATCTTAAAAGGTATACCCAAGAGATAAACTCGTAACTTTTTCAAACACTTAACAATTGCTAGGACTTCTTGTTCATAACTGGTAAGGTTGCTTTCCTCTTTAGACGCTTTATAGCTAATGTAAAACACAGGGTGCATTTCATTATCATGCTTTTGAAGTAAAACCCCTCCGTATCCAATCTTGCTCGCATCAGTATGAAGTTCCGTTTCTAGCTCTGAATTGTACAGTTTCAAAACTGGATCTTTACATAACGCGTCCTTCAGGGTTTGAAAAGCTTCCACTTGATCCTGACCAAAATAAAATTTCGCATCTTTTCGCAACATATCTGATAAAGGCTTCGCAATGACAGCGTATCCTCCAATGAAACGCCTGAAAAAACCTGTTAGTCCGAGAAAGGACTGAATCTTCTTCACAGTATCCGGTTTCGGGAAATTCTGAACTGCGCATAATTTTTCTTTCGACGGCTTAAGAGATCCTTTTTCTACCACATGGCCTAAAAACGTTATCTTTTCTGTGACAAACTCACATTTCTTCCAGTTGATAACTAAACCATTTTCAGCTGCAACCTCGAAAACTAATCTCAGCTTCTCTAAACACTCTTCAGGGCTTTTCGCTTGGATGACCAGATCATCAACAAAAATTCGCAACCACTTTGTTCGTAAAAGTTTTACAAAGACAGCATTTATAAATCTTTGAAAGACTGAAGGTGAATTGCAAAGACCAAACGGTGCCTTAAGAAATTCATAATGCCCGTCCGGCGTTACAAATGCTGTGAACTTTTGACTTTCCTTTTCAATGGGTACATGGAAAAACCCATTCTTAAAGTCCAAAACAACAAAAAACATTCCTTCAACCAGATCTTCCAAAATTTCCTCAATCAAAGGAAGTGGGTGGCGATCCTTTATTATTTTGGCGTTAAGAAGTCGGTAATCAATACAAATTCTATTCGATCCGTCTTTCTTTTTGACTAACACTATGGGACTGGAATAATCCGAATAGCTATGTCGTATTATTCCTTCTGAAAGCCAATTATCTATCTGTTTCTTAACGTCTTCCTTCTCTTGTGGTGCTAATCTTCTCGGCTTTTGATAGACTGGACGATCGTCGGATAGTACAATGCGCATTTCAACTTTACACTTCTCTGGTTTCTTTGGCTCGTATGAACATACCAAATCTCTTATTTCGTCACGAATCTGACGATTGGTTACATGACTCAGTTTTGAGTTTATAATCAAGGCCAAATCATCCTTCTCAACCAAATTGACAACATCAATTTTCAAAATATTATTTTCTTCCAAGTCAATGGTTTCTGGAATTTTTGTAACATGAATATTACCATTCTCGATACAAACTTTTGCAACATTTAAAAAATTCTTCCCCAAAATCAAGCTATCTGACATCCATTTGTCTGGGACAATATGAAAACGTATAAAATAATGGTTTTCCTCGATCAAAACATCGATTGTACACGAACCATGCGTACGCTTTGCATTGCGATTACCAAATCCCATCAACTTTTCTCCTAGCCCATCAACAGCAACGCCAGTCCTCCTCCAAACGCTCTCTTGAATCAAAGATACATCTGCTCCCGTATCAACCAACACATCATAGCAGTCACCAGCAACAAAAGCTTTCACACAACAATCTAGTCTACTAATCCTCTTTACATTATTGCTATAACCTTTCGAAGTCTTAGCATCTCTCTTTGGACAATTTGGAGAAATATGCCCAAATTCGCTGCATGAAAAACATCTTGCTCCTTTACTTTTATTTGGACACTCATCTTGACTGTGTGAAAAAGAACCACAGTTGGTACATCTTCTCTGACTTCCAGCATTCCTAGACGTGTTTGAAAAACTTGCCTTAACATTTTGAGAAAGGTTTTGGTTTCTATGATTACTGGTACTAGCTATCTGACCTTTAATCGTTTCATAAACTAGAAATTTCTTCTTAAGCTCGTCTAAATTGGTTGCTTCGTAAAGAACCGTTTTATTCAAAGGACTATCTGGGATTCCTTGAACAATATACGTTATTAGAGACTCATCATCGAAATTACCCTTCATTGCAATTTGTTTCATTGAATACATGTACTCTAAGAACGATTCATCACTCTTTTTCTTCCTGTTCTGTAGTTGCTTGTGAAGACTTATGCAAGATGGTGGATCATTGAATTCCTTTATTAAGAATTTTTTTAAATCTGCCCAACTGCATATTCCGCTTGATGATTCCACTGCCAGCTTAGCAGCACCTTTAAGTAAACGCCTAGCATAAAGGTATTTTTGTATGTCATTCCATTGACACACTGTACAAATATCTTCATAGTCTTTTAACCATAGAACAATATTTTTTCCACCTTCACCAGCAAATCTTTCCAAAGATTCCTCAACATCTTTGAAAACAAAATGATTTGTTTCGGTCATCTTATTAAAAGCTTTTTGGTTGACACCCACAGCAATATTTCCTTTACGACCTTCGCCAACTTCACTCTCGCCGCTAGAATTGTCGACCTTTTTTCCGCTTCCCTTTGCGATGACCTCTTCTTGTTTACTATTTCTGCTAGCTTCACTCTCGTCGCCCGAACTATCAGCTTCTTGTCCTATTTCCTTTTCAATTAATTTTTCAACAAATTTCGTAGCCGATATATTTTCTTTCACAAAAAATTCATTTAACCTTTCGACTAACTCAGACTTTAAATTGTATCTGTATGATAATTTGTTCTCTTTTAAAATTCTTTGCAATTGTCGTGTCGTTAACTTTTTTAATTCTTCCATTCAGAATATTTAATCTTCCTTCCCATTAAGACTTTACACGATCTTGTCAACAAAAAAAAAAATTCACTGTCTTAAAGCTTTCTTCTGTTTTAAACTCCCATGCGATTCTTTACAATCTATCTAAGTTGCATGAAAGTAGATGCGATAACAGCTTTTCGTTCTAACACACCCAATGATCAAAATAAATTTATAAGGTAATTGTCCTGGCTAAATGTGACTAAAATCTTTACATGCACTTTATTGTAACCTATTTTAGACAAAACAACATGGAGCGATCTCACCAGTTTTATGCAAATATAAGTAGTGTGTCGTGTCTCTTAGCAAAATCGAAGCCACTAGTTATTCTCTTATTTTACGCTCTTATTATTTTTTTTTTTAGTACTTATTTTTTATTTTTTACTGTGCAAGGTGCAAGTCATATGACCTGAATATATGTATTTTTTCACTAGAAATCCACTTATCTCATAACTTTGAAACTTTCTTGCAAAGCTTTTTTAAGCGATCACTTATTATTCAAAGTAACTTATCTTATGCACTTATCACTTGGATTGGTACTTGTTAATATTATTGGTTTTGGATGTACATGTTAGGCGCGGCACTATTTCTCTTTTTTTTTTTAACTTCTGACACCAATTGTAGGGGGAGGAAGAAATGGAATAGAAAAAAACACACTTTGAGTTTAAAGATAATTGTAATTTAATACTAATAATTAAAGAATAAAAGTTAAAGGGTTTAATAGATAGTTGGGGTTCACTTTTCACTTCTTGTTACTTTGCTTTGTCTTTACCGAATGGCAACTACTTTACCATCTTCATCTTAAATAAGGTGGATAATTTAATAAGGCGGATAATTTAATAGAAGTAAAACAATTAGGGTAAGTAATGACACATTTGGTTATTTGCAAGTTGAGTTGTTAGGATGTAGTCATCCTACATACATTTTCAAAGCTTGGGAGTTAATAAAAATTATTCAAAAACGTTATATTATAATACAATTGTGCGATCAAAATAAGGTCCCTTTCAAAGTCTTAAATGAAACGAAAAGAAAAAATTCAAAGTTTCTCTTTATTCTTCATGTTTTACTATGAAATAAAAAATACCTAGGTTATTATAATAGTTTATAGTTACATGCTACAACTTAACAAAGAGATATTTTGTATGCAATTCCCTTCAAAAAACCGTTAAGAAACTGTTATTCGATAACACTTATTAAGTTGTATGATAATGAGATAATTTCATGAGAAAACTAAAAAATAAAGAGAGGTTCATTGAACAGGGGCAAAAATGCTTTTCCACGGGTACCGCCTTTCGCGAGGAAGTGGCAAGTCTTCCGTTAGTAAATTCATAGCCATTAAAAGCGCTTTCTTAATTAGACTTTCGGAACCGGCAGGTTCCTACATTCCCTCACAAGGAATTGTTGTGAGAAATGTGCTAGGCACTGCAGCTTTTCACTTTGTTGCGCCAACCCATTTATTTAGTTTAATACATTCATCAAAATTAACTGTTTGATATATGATTTTGAAAAGGAGATGAAGCTTCCGTTTCGGTGGATGCCGACCTCTAATAACCCATACTTACTAACTTAGGTGGGCATTACAGTTCGGGGTGAACCTGGGCCTCAACCAACATACTTCTATAACGACTTCTATTTCGGGCGAGCTCTCTTCAGTTTCGCACTCCAAGTTGGTTGAGGTCTTCATCCACTTGATTGCGCCACCTAAGACGAGGTCTTCCCCTTCCGCAATTTCTCTGCAATGTGCTTTCGAACACCCGACGAGCCGGAGCGTTTGGGTCCATCCGCTCTACAAGACCCAACCATCGCGATGCGTACTCTTCTGGCTATGCCCATGTCGCGGTACAGCTCATACAGCTCGTTGTTGTATCTTCTTCTCCACACATTGCCTTCGCATACGGGACCAAAGATCATTCGGAGAATTTTTCTTTCGAAACGACCAAGGGTTTCCTCATCCGCTTTCGATAAGGTACACTCTTCCGCGCCGTAAAGCAGGACTGGGATGATTAAGGTCTTATACAAGGTTACCTTGGTTTTTCTGGAGAGGGTTTTGTTTCTCAATTGCCTTCTTAACCCAAAGAAGCAACGGTTGGCAAGAGTTATTCTCCGTTTGATCTCCGCACTGATGTTGTTGTCCGTGTCTACAGCGGATCCTAGGTAGACGAAGTCCTGTACTACCTCGAAGTTATGTCAGTCTATTGTGACGTATTGTCCAATTCGTCGATGTTCTGTGTCCTTGTCTGATGACAGCATATACTTCGTTTTGCCCTCATTAACCATCAAATCCATTTTTGCCGCTTCTGTTTCAATACTCGCAAAAGCACCTATGACATCACGCTTTTTTCTTCCCATTACGTCAATATCATCTGCATAAGCGAGTAATTGTACAGACTTATGAAAGATTGTTCCTCTGGTGTTGACGTTTGAGTTTATTACAATGTGTTCAAGTATGATGTTGAAGAAATCGCATGACAGTTTATCGCCTTGCCTAAAACCTTTTTCGACATCAAAGGTCTCGGTGAGTTCTTTACCGACCTTGACGGAGCAGCGTGAATTCTCCAAAGTCATCCTGCATAGTCGTACGAGTTTTGCAGGGATGCCGAAACTAGACATGGCTCTGTACAGCTCGTCTCTGTAGATACTGTCATACGCGGCCTTGAAATCGATAAAACCATGTTGACTGATTTTCTTTTTTCAAAAATGATTAACCCAAATATTAATGACATTAGTTCCCAACAAGACGGTGCATTTTGCCATATAGCGTAACTAACCATCAATTATCAATAATCTTACAAAACTAAGTAGATGACAACTGAATTCCTAGAAGTGGTTTCGTTAACTGGGCCCTCACTCAAGCAACTTAGCACTTTCCATTATTTTATATAGTTCTACGTTAAGGGAGGTGTAAACCCCGGGCAAAAAATGGATTTTATTGCATTTTGTTATTATACTACATTTCAAGAATGTTGTGTCAAAATTTCAAGTCATTCCGAGTTGAATTCGAAAAGTTACAGTGATTTTAGACCAGGTGTGCGCGGCTAGCGAACAGAGGGGGGCCGGCCGGACGAACAATGAACTCGGCCGCGCAGCATCTTTAGGAAAAAAAACGACTTTTCACTTCAAATTGTCACCAAAATTTGAAATTTGTAAAAAAAAAAAAACCTCGTGTTATTACTTAGAGAAAGTTGTCTTTTAACGAAATCTTTTTAAAATTTTTATTTTAGATAATCCTGTCAAAAGTTATCTTGCACACCGCAAAAGATCGAAAAGTGGAGACGTCTTGGAAAATGTACTATCAACGTCCTGTTTTCCAATATTTTTGTATGAAAAAGTTATAAAAGATACTTGAGATTATACTTAATAATGTAGCAAATAAATAAAATATCCGATACTTTATCAGATTTTTCATAAAAAATTCGTAAAAAAAAAACTTTTTTCAGCCTCCCAGGGGTTACCCCTCCCTTAAGTGATTGGTCTATGCCAAAAACCAGGCAACTCTTGAAGCATTGGAAGGCAAATTTTTTTGGAAAACTTAGTGAAAAATTGGATTGATTGACGCGGAAGACATAAGCCAAAAATCATATTTAAAAAGTAAAAGCCATTAAACTACATACATACATAGCTACTAGATTGTATTACAAAAATTACACACGTCTTAATAGAACAAGTGATACGACCACAGAAGATCGACCCATATCCGCTTCCGGGAAAGAATTCTGCCAAAAGAAGGCCAGCCGTTGTGACACAAGGCTGAACTGCCCCATATCCGTTTTTCGAAGTTCTGCTAGTAAAAAGTCTTAGATTAAAAAGAGGCCTATCTAGTGTTAGTGACTATGTCGCAATATAAATATATCAATTTCCTCAAAAAAGCTAATTTCCTGTCAATTCAAATTGCTGCTAAATCGACACTTTCTGATAGCATATTGGCTTCTCTTGAGTTTGAGCTCAGATCATTGGTTGCAAAAGTATGATAAACCGACAACTTGTGAAAAATTTAGGAAATTAACGAAAACCACTGTAGAATTACATACTTGCCGATCATTACTTTCTCTGCAGCATCATTGAGTGTATGCGAAGATTTGTTTTTCGAAGGGAAACTGGTCTACTTTACCCTTTTGAATCATACAAGGGTAATGTTAACCCGTCTCTTAAGATAAAGCCAAAAACTGAGAAGCCCTAGATGGCAGAGTTTTTTACAGGATTCGAAATTGGCTTAACCCGAACTATGAGAGAATACTGCTATAAATACTTTCAACCAATTTCAATCCTTTTAAAGGTTTGTCCTTGTAGAAGATTAGTTCTGCTCTACCGCATTACACTCTTTCAATGGCTATATTTTTCAACTAAGGAAATTTTAACAAAATTTGCTCTTTTCTCCTCAAGTTGGTTGGTTTTTCCTAGAAAATGCCAAAGAATAGTTTCCCAAAGTATGGCTGTATAAAAGTCCAAACCCCATATTTAGAAATGGACACCTTAATTTGTGTGCAGAGCGCATGTAATCGCTTCCTTTAAAACCCCACCTGGGCACACAAATCGATTAGGAATAATCATTTCCCAACAACCCCGGTCTGAAGCTTCGGAAATTGTTTCAAACTATGCTTTCGTATTTCATTATTTCAAATGTTAATCTATTTTTTTCTCCTTGCCCTAAATCATTTCTGAAAGACACTTAAAGACCGAAGAGTGAAAAAAGTCCCCAGGCATTCAGCCCTACAAAGTTATCTGCCAAATATTTTATTTTTTGTTCACTTATTTATGAAAGAATTTAAAACGCTACACTCAATTGACCAAGAATGTAATTTTGTCGCGACTTCATTTAACATAAATGATTTTACAGGTCTCTGCAATAAAAAAGGCCATTTTGAAAGAACAAATACGACTCTTCGTTAATTAAATTTCCCCTCGCTTGATTGTTCATAATCCTACCAAAATTGTTTTACTCCTTTGCTCTTTTTAATGAACCATAACCAAGAAGCCAGAACTAAATTATGACTTCCAACTTTTTGTGCTTGTTGAGAGAAAACAGCACGGTGCGGTGGTGTCCTAATTTAAGAGTGTTTCTCAGTGTAGCTGAGTGTGAAACTTTAACTAAAGAAACTTATGTATCTCAAAGATTAAGAACTTTCATCCTGACTTTTCTGATTAATTATTCGTAAAGCAAAAGAGATTTTATTTTTCATGTTGTAATGAAAAGTTAATGAACTAGTTAATTCATGCCACGATGTCTTATGCAAAGCAACACTGCCATGGAAAAATCCATTACAAGCACTTAAAGTGTTGCTTAGTTAGCAGGACTTACTTCAGCTCTGCTGACATAACAAAAAAAAACCAAACAAAAGCTACATACTGAAAAAATCCTTGGCCAAGAAGAGAGAATGAAATAAAATATCAGGAAAGAATCAGGATAGCTTCCTCAAAGGAAAATAAAACCAACGAACCAACTGGGAGCAATCCAATATCCAATTTTATTAATGGACATAAGCAACAAAGTAAGTTGTTAAAAAAACAAGAGGGCTATTAGGCTGACGGGCTCTATTTAATGAATCGTTATTTCCTAAAATGAAACTCTACCACGCATTGTAAGCGTGGTTACTTTGTGGTCATAACTCGGTTTACTTTGGAAGCTACTTATCCAAGAACCTCAGTCGGCGGAGGTTAATTCAGGACTCCAAAATACAACTGAAACTTTTCCTTTTGAAAGTGTGGTTTCTCTTACATGTGAGCTGCCCAAAATTCTGCTTCAAAACTCAAAAAATCTACTTGCCAGTAGTGTACACGGTTTCTGTTTTGTTTTACAACAATCCAATTTTCAAAATTCTTTTTATTTCCAAACTTCTTTAATGTCGTAGAGAAATTTTCTTCCTTTAGCAAATCAATACTTGTCACTGTGAGTAACAAAGTCAAAAAAAAAAAATCAAAAAGACAATTTGCTTCAAGCAAATTGACACACATCACAATCAATTTTCCTTACTCCTAGATACTTGCAGCGCAAAAAGTATAAAATTGACATTGAAAACATTTGAATTACCCTGTCACTTGAAACCATTCCACCACTAACCAGCGTAAGAGCGTGCGATAAATGGTTCAACTTAAATACTTCAAAAGTATAAACATTGTCCTAGTTAAGTCTTTAGTATGTGCTTCCTTTTGATTCTAATTTGAGTCTGCCGCAATGATGGTTTGTCTCTAATATATGGGCGTGATAATGAGTTAATTGGCGGCTAATTACAGTACGGTGGGTGTCGAATAATGGGTTTTATTATTCCATCAAACGTTCGTTCTAAAACGCTGATTTATATGCAAATGTTAAGCAGCCATTGTTACCGGAATTGCCATAGACGTAATGTGTTTTTAATTTGGCATGTTGCACGTTCCCTTGCACATGCACATGAACATTGCATTTCCACATGTGCAGTGCAATGAACAATTTCATGACAATCATCGCCGTAATGGTTTTCTTCGACAGAGTGCAGTGAAATATGAAATAAAATTTCCCTTAATTACCCGACATAATTTATTTGCGGAGTGGTTTAGGACAACAATTTAAAGTTGTGCTTTTTTCGTTTCAAATTGAAGTTGACAAATCAAATATATTTGATTTGTTTTTAAAGAAGAAAAATAAACTAAACAAATAAATAAAAATAAAATCAATAGTTTCAATATCGAGTGAAAACCAAAGAAACAAAAAAGAGTTAACAACAGCACCGAACGTTGTCCCGATTTTGTTGTTTAACTGAATTTTTTTCTTTAGGAAAACACACACATTCAGCCGGCCTTCCAGTTCCAATCAATTTGCTGAAAAAACATACAATGCACGGTGTAGTCAAAAATCCAACAAAATAAACAGGCACAAAAGGAACTCAAACGAAGAGACTATAGTTGAATTGAATCGTTGCACTGTGTGATTTTTTTGTGTGTCAATAAACAAAATTAATTGGAAGAACGGTTCATGAAAACTCTGGTTTAAATCTGGAAGCCATAATTGTTATTTAAAATAATAAATACTTATAATGGGTACGTTAGTTTTATTGGACAGAACAATGCGTGGTGTGCACCAACACAGGCATAAATGAAAAACAATTATTAAAAATTGAAATTTAGTTCTCCTATCAAACGTTGACGTTCCAGCAAGAATTTATTTTTGGTCGTAGCCCGCTGTGTGGAGTGTAAATGCACATTGGGCGTTTATGTGCAAGGTTATTTTGTTGACACAATTTTTTTCGAAGGATTTCATTTTTGTCTCTTTTTTTTGCATACGTGCATACATTGTATTCTTGTGATTTAGTATCAAATGGTAGGACATAAATCAATTGAAAAACATTAGGAGATTCAAACCACATCCCCTTTATTATTTCACATTCTGGAAAGAATTATAAAATCAATTTAAATAATATATACATATGAAACATAGAAGTTACGGGACCGATTTCAAAAGTTCTACATTATTACTCAGTAAAATGGAATGTTTTTTATACCCACTTTGCCTTACCACGGGAAAAGGAACAAGAGCAGTAACGGAACGCAAACGGAAACTCAAAAACAACTGGACCTATTACTAAATTTTTTTTCTTTCTTCCGAGCAACATTGGTTCTATTTCATTTTCATATGAATGAGCAGAGAAAACTGAGAACTTAGAAACTACTAGACCGGTTTCAATAACTTTTTAACCGTTGAAAGGCTATACTATCGTCCAATAACACAGACTTTATTTTATTTCCATTTTGACGGAAACAGAAAGGGCAATTGGGATACTACCTGACCGTTTTCAAAATATATTTCAACATTAGAACGCTGCATTATCATAGAGTTGCATAGATTACATATACTACATTCTTATATTCCTACGAGAACGGGAATTCAAACGACTGAACTTATATCAGAAAATCTTTCACAATAAGAGTTCTGCATTATGACCAGTGTTTTAGTGGCGGAAGAGGGTACTCCTTGTTTCTAATAAATGACATCGTGTGCCGATATTAGTTACTAGATCGCCGTAGGACCCGAGCAACTCTGCATCGGGCGGATCTGTTACTTAGAAATAAAAAAACAACTTTGTTTTTTTAATTTGTGGTGAAACTTGAAGATGTAATGGAACTATAAATTCAAAATTAGATGCTTACTAAGCAAACCGGTGGTGTGGTGGTCAGCATGTCTGCCTGTTAACCGAAAGGATCGTGGTTCGAGTTCCAACAAAAGCAATCATAGTTTCCTCCGATTGTTAATTCATTGCCTTGAAAAGCGCTTTCTCAAGTAGAAGCCAGTTATAGCGATCAGGATAACAAATCAGGAAAAACTTTCAAATGAAATAATAACTATATCTTCGTTACAATTGATGTTATACCAATCGATGGCAAATCACTCAAAGTATTTTTTATACCCAGAAAAGGTATACTAGAACGAATATTTTCTGCTTAGTTTGTATTTTTTTATTTTACTGATTCTATATCATCAGGAAAATACAAAATACAATTTTAACGCAAAGTATTTGTTCAGTTGAACATTTTCTTAGCGAAAAAATTCTCTGGGCTGTTTACTATCGATTGGTATAAAATTTGTAGATCAATGGTAACGAAAACATAATGATTTTTTCATTTAAAAATTTTTCTTGATTCGTTTTCCTGGTCGCTATAACTGGCACCTTAGCCGTTCAGAATCCGAAGTAAATTGTAGGCCCCTTAATTCCCTCACGAAGGCAATGATTGTGAGAAATGCACTAGGCACCAGGGCTCCTCGCTCTGCTGCGTCACCCTATTTACTTATGCCTATATGAAAAAAGTGCGTGTAAGGCTGTATCCAAAAATCAAATCAACACTAATTTGTTGAAACTTCGTGCGAAGTAAGCTGTTTTTTTCATTTCTGTCAGTTAAAGCCATAGGAAAAAAGTCTTATAAGCGTTAAGAAGCATACGTTTAGTGTGTACGCAAAAAAAGGAAGCATGTCATCTATGGTTGTGATGTTAGTTGATCCAATCGTTGATGTTAACCCACATTTATAGAACATACCAAGCGCTATTCTGTGATAGCCAACAATCCAAAAAGACTCAAAGAGTTTTGTTTTCACAGCGGCTTACATTTCTAGATCATTTTCGAAGTGGTTGAAGCATGGTTAAAGAGTTGCTTGCACCACCATATGTGAAGGTCCTATAGCAATCCTTTCCTGGTTCAGGTTATTCTGTGAACCAACTTAAAAATGAGGGAAATTTGACCGTGTATGGCTGAAGATACATTAACTACACCAGTAATTTCTTCTTCTTCTTCTTCTTCTCCTTTTTTTTCTTACTTTATATTTTTTTCTTTCATTTCCTTTTTCTTTTTCTTAAAGTTAAAATTACTGCTTAGGTTAAAACTTAAACTTGATCAAGTCTCAACGCAAAGTACGGGGATCTCTCAATAATAGAAAGTTAAATCCATTATTGAACTACATTACATGTACAAGTACAATGTACATGAGGGTGTCACAGACTTTTGCATTTTTTTACTGCTGCCTTGATTCTATTTTATCTGCAAATAGTTGTTATTACTAAAAAACTGTGTTTGAATATTTTTAAAGAAAACCATAAACTTTCATTCGAAATGTGCTTAACAGCGTCCAAACCTTGTTCCGATCGGAACAAATTTGCTCCACTTTTGAAGAAAAAATTAAATTTGCTCCGACGGCGGCGCTCCACTTTGGTTGGGATTTACTCCACTTTTCGACATAGAAAATTTTGGATACCTCCAGACAACCATGGATTTAAATACAATGGTGGTCCAGTATAACGAACGATATAATGTTCAGAGTCAATTCGTTATATCGAAAATTCGTTGTATCGAAACCTTTTTGTCATACAAATCTTTAGTTAAATAGACTCAATTTGTACTCAATCTTAAAAAAAGCATCGTTAATATGCATTTGTTTTTTTCGGGGGTTGAATGTTATTGTTGAATGCCTCTTCCCGTAAACTTTTTAGAACTAAGACTTTAGCGTTTCAGTGCCATTCTGTCTGAAATTCGTTATTTGTTCGTTATATAGAATACCTAATGGACTTGAAAAAAGTGTTCGTAATATGTAATATCAATCATTTGTTATATCGGTATATTCGTTATACTGGACCACCACTTGAAATTATAAATAAAAAAGTAAAAAAGATAATAGCACCAAAACGTGCAAGGAGCCTCGCGGCCTAATGCATTTCAAGGACCTACTATGCCGAATTCGAATGGTTAAGTGAGTCAGTGCTTTTCATGGTAATGTGGTTCTCTTAGACTTTCCAGTTCCTCGCGAAAGGTGATACTTGCTTTAATGGTTTCCAAATTGTGACATAATATCTGTGTTTCACAGACCCAACAAAGAATTGCAGCTCTTGATACTGCCGAGATGGCTGATAACACGATGTGACCATTTAAAGTGCAAAAGATTGATTACGGCATTGGTTGTGTGGGATGGACCGCCGACCAGAAGTTTTCTAAGTCCATGTTATCTCATTCAAAAAGTTGGGTTTTATGTAACGCCCACTGATAACCCAAGCCAGTAAAAACGTTTTCTTGGATTGAGTTGCACACTCTCGGTCACCGCCGCCGCGCCGTCGCCTTATTCTGTCCGTGTAAGACCAACAGATGCTTTAGAAGTATCCACTAGCATTATCTTTTGCACAAACTTGCTGACAGCGTTTTTTATTTCAGTCAAAACTTTCATCAAAAAACGCACTGTTTACTTTGTTCAGGCGTAGAGTAACTTTTTTCGTTCCGCAGAGGTAACATATTGACTTTTTGTCAAAAGTTTCAATGGGAACCAGCTGTCACTGTCAAAATGAAATATAATTTCAAAAGAAGCTACTAGAAATAGAAGTCCTGATCTTTATTTCAATAAACTTTTTTTTAAGAAAAAGTAAAGCTTTTCTTTGTGTGATTTAAATCAGCTTCGGAGATTTTGGATTTTTTCAAATTTGCTCGCAAATTTAAAGACTGAGGTTCGAACACTGGTACTTACTTGCATTTCTATATTTTAGGCTTTATCAAAATCAGACACTTAGAGAGTACTTGTATGATAAAAGTATCACATAGGTGCCTATTACTTGACATAAAAACTAAGATATTTAGGGCAAGTTGCTCAATCGAATCATAAATTAAAGTTCTACATAAAGTTCTACTTTAGTATGGGGATTTTATGTAGAACTTAAGAATTCCGGAACGTCTCATACAAAAATGAAAACTTTATGTAGAACTTAAATTTAAAATTCGATTGAGCAACTGGCCCTTAAATACTTATACTCTCATTTAAAAAAAAAAACTCCCTGCGCTCATCGTATACCAAACTTCACTTTACTAAAATTACGGCAACCCAATAGTCGTTCAGAAAAACATTTTTGTACATTTGTCGGTAGATATGGCAGCTTAGCACATTTCGAACGAAAACCGGTGAGGTTTCTGGAAGTTTAAGGTTTTCTTTAAATAACTTCAAACTCGGTGTTTTAGTACCTGTTGTACCTGGGCGAAACGCATAAATGGAGTGAAGGTCACAAAAAACTTTCTTTTTCGATTTTTAAATCACAATACTACAACTAAAAATAATAAAATTCTCTTATTATTTAATTTTTGTATATAAAAACAACTATCTATATATATAAAACAGGATATATAAAACAGGATATATAAAACAGGATGTATGTATGTATGTATGTATGTCCGGGGTATACTCCTAAACCTCCCAATGGATTTTTATGAAATTTTCAGGGCAGACATAGTTTAGTCCAGAGATGGTTCCTGTCAGGATTTGATCCCCATATTCTCACAGGAACGGGGTTGGGAACGGAAAATTAGAAACTTCTCCTCAGATTTTAAAAATTCTTTTAGCACTAGGGGTGCTACATTATCGCTGCTTTCATCAGTAACTTAAATTATATTTCATCCCTATAATCCCACAGGATTAGAAACGGGAACCATAAAGTTACTTGGCCGATTTCAAAAATTCTTTCAACTCTAGGATGTTACATTATCCCCCAGTGAGATAGGCTTATATTTCATTCACATATTTCCATGGGAACAGAAGATTCCCACAGGAACGGGGCTGGGAACGGAAACTTAGAAACTATTGGATAGATTTCAAATTTTTTTTCGTCATTAGGGGTCAGTAACTTAGGCTATATTTTTCATCCCTATAATCTGACAGGATCAGAAACAGGAACGGGATCATTAAAGTTACTTGACCGATCTCAAAATTTCTTTCAACTCTAGGATAAAACATTATCCCTCACTGACATAGACTTATATTTCATTCACATATTTCCACAGGAACGGAAGATTCCAACAATAATGGGTTGGGAACGGAAACTTAGGAACTACTGGACAGATAAGTCCCACAGTAAGAAAGATTTTATTTCATCCCCAAATTCCAACGGAAGACGAAAAACGAGGACATGAAACTTAAAAATACAGACCCGAGCAAAGCCGGGCGGCTCAGCTAGTGTTCTAGTGAAGCGTTTCAAAATACGAAAAACCTTTTTTCTAAGTTTGAAAATGAACAAAATAAAATTGGTCTTAAATGAGTTTAAAAATTTTATAAAGTTATTATTTTATTTTTATTTATTTAAGGCATTTGATGACGGACAAAAAAAGGAAACTTAAACACACGTCAATTGAAAATGTCAGTTCCTCGAAATGTCTCATACCTTTTCATATTGAAACTTCATTTACATTGAAATACAGGATGCTAGAGGGGGAGTTAGAGGATACGTTTTTCAATTTTTCGCTCTGTTAGGTCTCGTATGCCTTGAGGGCAGTTAAGGTTTACGACACAAGCAAAAACTTGACATTCGATTTTGCAATTTTAATTAAATTTCCAACTAGAAATTCACACACATTCACATATACCTACATCATATGGATACATATAATGAACGGTATTTGATCGTATAGAATGACAAAATATCCTGACCTGTCTCCTGGCCAAATGTGTGAAGTGGAAGTCATTCTATGTATTCTGAATGAATAAATCGGAAAGAGATGTGTTACATATAAATGAACCTAAATGACAAAAATAACTCTTTTGAATGAAATTCAATTGTGTAAGTGTCTGTACGCTTTTTTCTGTTTCAATTTCACTTTTATTTTTGTAATTCTTGTCTAGCATTTATTCTTAGTGTGTGAGTTCAAAGTCAAAGGTATTTAAGTTGTCTATTGAATCAATGCGCTTGCATACTTTCTAAACAACGAGACCTAATTGCATTTGGATTTAATTTTAAATCCTGCACATGCTTTGCTTCTTTTTTATCTGTAACACCTCTTGGGTACGCATTTTTTGTTTTGTTTTGTGAAAAGAGCAACAGACTTTAACTTGAACCAATGAACACCAATGAGTATAAGAATTCAAGCAAATAGGTTTACAATTATCTGTTTTCTAAGTCACAAGCTCTTTAGAAAAGTCATGCAATTGTAACTCTTTGAGGTGTTTTATACGTTTTCAATAAGCCTTCACTAAACACGACAAAATTATAGTTGGAATCTTTTTGTTGACTAGACACCTTATTCTTCAAGTCACGTGGTAGTGTTTTGTTAGTAAATCATGATTCTGATTCTATAGAAAATAAAAAATGTAAAAAAAGTGTTTCTATTTGATCTTGAATAGAGGAATATCAAAAAAGAAGGTTTGGGGGAATGCGTTTCTGTAGGAGGTTATGAATAGGGAAAATTGTATTGATTATTGCATTATTGGAGTTGAGAACTCTCACTGAATCATTTCGAGCCTTGAAAGAACTGTAGGATGCTGTTCAGTAAAAGAAAAAGAATTATCCATAAGCCTTTTTTCCTATTGTGGGCTGCACTTAAAGGAGAAGTGGAATGATTTTGTCTCTGCCTTTTGATCTTGGCATCCTAAGTCAAATGTGCTACTGCACATCCTCAGTAACCAATGAGCTGAGGTCCACGAGAATGCCAACCAACTGGGGGAAACGAGGCCTGCGAAACTGGAGTAGAAATTCAGTTTCTTTCATGGAAATATTTGGCCATAGGCTCCTGGAAGCCTGCGAAGCTTCTAAAGTTGACTACCTGAGGCTTGTAGCACAAAACTACAACTACTTGTAATCAGAGGTTCGAGGTTCGAATCCCAGCAGAGGCAAAATGCAAAAATGTTTTTCCACGGGTATCGCCTTTCGCGAGGAATTGGCAAGTCCTCCGTTAGTAAATTCATTGCCATGAAAAGCGCATTCTCAATTAGCCGTTCGGAACCGGCGAAAAATTGTAGGTCCCCTCCATTTCCTCACAAGGCATGGTTGTGAGAAATGCGCTAGGCCCAGGGGCTCCTCGCTCTGTTGCGCCACCCTATTTATTTTTTTTTTTTTACTTGTAATCCAAGTGAACTATGACAAGTGTGAGGAATTAATGTTATACACAAAACCACAAGCAAGTGCGCGCAAATTATAAAAAAAGCCACATGTTTGCTTGCTATTCTACATGTGTAAGGAAGATAATCCCACAAGTGGCTTTTGACTTGTAGCTTTGTGCTACAGGAGCCTGTCATTGTCGGTTTTTAGAAAGGTTTCTAGTTAAGTTCACCTTTTTTCTTGCTATAGTAGTTTGAGTACATAGACTCCAAAGTCTATCTCTTGTCCTCTCGTGGGATTCGAATGATGACCCGATTTTGGTCAGCTTATTCCCCAAATTAAAGGTAACATATTCGTTGAGCTGAGAAGCCTTCAATGACTGCGACAGCTTTTTGTTCATTTCGAATTTTTGTCCAGAAAATTGTTTTGCTGTTTGAGAAACTTCAAGAACTTCTGCTTGGAAGGCACTCCAAGAGCCGGGGAGCTTTGTTAATCTATTTATGGGAGGAAATTCTGAGAAGATGGCTGACCCTGCCCCCTCATCCGTTTTGAAAACGTGTGTGAAGATAGATGCACGATACGCTTCTATAACCCTGTTTTCCGCCCAGAATTTCCTTGTTAAAATCAGTATGCGGCGGGGTGTAGTCTTAGTCTGTTTGAATGCCTCTATATTGTAAGGACGACCACAGTTTAAAAAAAAGCGTATACCTATATTCAACATTTTTAGAGATCCTGCTTTGATAATAGCTTCACAGAAAATGGTTTGATTTTTTAGTTTAATGTTCCTTGTTACTTTTGAAAGAACAGTACACGAGCTGGTCATCGGATGTTTTTACAGTCGAATTTAGCTATTTCTTATATACAGTCAAATATACATATAAAAGTATTGCAGTGAAAGCCACAAATAAAGGCTTACAATATCGATTCGTGTCCGTCTGATGGCGCTGGCCCAGTTAATGCATGCAACCCTTTGGATCTCCGTCATGGGCTTGAGGTTTGACGCCTTCTCTAACGATGGCCCCTACGTCAAATAGATGTATGTGCGAGGATTGGTCTTATTAGGGACGTTTACATCTAGTGAATAATTTTAAGGCCAGGTCCTCATTTTGGCTTCTCTTTCTCTTCTTTTCCGAAATTTTTTGCCGTATCAGATGAGTGTATTTTTTTGCCTACCATTTATGGTTAGTGGGAAAAGACCTTGAGTGATTCGCTGTACCGTGATTTTGATTTTGTAGCTTTGACTTTTAGTCTGCAGTTTACGTCCTAGTTGATGAGCTTATTAGGATCCGACTGGAGGATCTCAGAAAAAGTTCAGTGAATTTACCTAAAGTCATAACAACAATGTCATGAGCATAGGCCTCCAATTTCATTCTTAGGTCTAGTTTAACCAGGATTTGATTAACCACTAGGAGCCAGAGTAGGGGAGATATCCATTTTGCATTTTGTGCCTCTACAAGTTTTCACTTACAGGGTGCTTGCAATCATTTCTGCTTTGCGAACTCTTGTTTGAAGAACGTACTCAATCTAGTTTGATAAACAATCTTAAATTGAACACTATGCCAATGGATCAGCTTTTCATTATTTGACCGGGTTTTCACTCCAGATCTTATTTGCAGATTTCACCTAATGTAAAGAAGAGGGTTGGAGGTTGCGGTAAATGTACTCTTGATATATTCTTCGTTTTTTGAAGTCATAAACAGTGTTTAATGGAGTCGTTCTAAACTGTTTCCGACAGGAGGGATCAACTTTTTGAGGTTCAATGAAAAATGTTCAGTTCTTTTATGATCTTTTTTGCGTTCAATGAGCCTGATACTACTTCTTTTAGAGAATGTTAAATGAGTGAAAACCGTCAAAAGCAACTCATCAGTACTCATCGTACAAATCGAAAATTTACCCACAAGTGCACATGTAATGCGCTGCCTTACCACTTTGAACAGAGGCAAAAAAGTATTTCTACGGATATCGCCTTTTACGAGGAACTTCCACGTCCCCCGTTAGTAAATTCTCGACTAGCCATTCGCAACCGGCAGAAAATTGAAGGTCCCCTTTCATTCTCTCACAAGGCGTATGGTTGTGAGAAATGCGTTAAGCCCTAGGGCTCCTCGCTCTGTTGCGCCAACTTTTTTAATTGTTTTTTATTTTTTTATTTGTAACACTTTGAAAGAAAGCTCTACATCAACTATTTTTTTCTAACGATTAAGCCATCATTATCGAGGATCCTTAATCCATTTTATAATGAGCTTACTTCCATTAATACTCGTACATAGTTCACGGTAACTCCGGTGAAAGAAAATTACAGCCTTAGTTCAAATTCGTTCGTTGTGAAGCGTTTGCTTCACACTTGGATAGGTTAACTGCTGACTTATTCGCCTACATCAAAGTGACAAGTATATTTAAAATTCAATAACGTTTCTGAAAACCAAACTCAAAGGATATCCTACTCGTACATCTGTGTGTATGTGCATCATTTAATTATGCAGTTCTCTTCACCTATTTGAATAAATTTTGCAAATATATCAAGTAGCTAATTTCTGTCCTTAATTGAGAAAGGATTGGTGTAATCCTTGATGAGAAACTAACGGATTACGCTTTCATAAAGTAACACTGATTTAACTTTTACACAAATGTCAATGATAGTAGTGTTCAATTTCCTGTGGTTTCCGAAATAATCGAGAAAGCTCTTTTCTTTTTACTGTCGATAAATTCCTCATGAAAGTCGACACCAGTGGAAAGACATTTTATTATTTTTTGTGGAGATTCGAACCACTAGCCTTCCGTATAACAGGTAGATGTGCTAACGACTACGCTTCGGTTTAAAAAGAGACCTCTTCTTCTATTAAACTTTTGACTTCCATTTCGAGAAAAAATTGAGCCGATTTAAATAAACTCACTTTTTACTCCCCAAACCTTAATTCACTCAAAATTCATTTGCCTTTTCTTATATACATATTACATTATTCAAACAGATGTTCTACTGCACTATATTCAATAGGTTTTTGGCAAAGTAGTTCCTGATTAACAGTGGAGTAAAGAAAGAAATTGAAGAAGAAATTAAAATTTCGCAAAACAAAAAATGTTCTCTGAATGAATGTTTAGTATTCAAAATGTTTTTATGTTAAATTTTCATCCACGAACGAACGCAACCGAAAAAATCATTGGTGTTTTGTTTGCAAAGTTGGCCTATGTCAATTTTGTTTTTTTATTTGTTTGTTTGACTTTGACTTTCCTTACTTGCTAACCGGGCAAAAGACTCTTTGAATGTTTTCCGACAGTCCAGAAACAAGCTCTTAACTGAGCAAAGACCCGCATAAGTAAATCGGATGAGCTTCTTTTCAGTTATTTCTCTTTAACATTTCGTTTGAAAAGCCGAAAAAGTAAACAAAAAGTAAGAAAAAGTGATTTTGAGTGCAGAAAAGATAAACAAAGCTTACCGTACTAACGACTTTAAGGAAAAAAGCCGAAAGCTACAAAAAATGTAGACAGAAATTGTTTAAAAAAAAAGTTCTTCAAAACGTTTCCGGAGATGTTTTTTCATTCACTTGTCCTTCCCTTTTTGCCAGACCTACAAGATTGATCAGAATAACAGCCACTTTCCCAGCAGCAGGCAGACTGCATCAGGATCTTTCAGGAAAAGAGGTGCACACCACCATAGTATTGGAATACGGTGACGGCAGCTACACCCTGTGTGTGTGTACCTGTGCATAGTTCTAATAAAGAAGACTGGAAGACATCAATGAAAAACTGTTTGAATGGTTACCTCTCATTGACATCTCTCGGGATAACATGTCCAAGAAATTCAATTTCCCTAAGTTTTTCAATTTTGAAGTTAGTACCAAAAAGTTCGATTCAAGATAACGAAAAAAAATAGTTTTTCTTAAATTTTAGTAATGCACTCACTCAGTAAATTAAAAAACTTTGTGTCATTATCATGTGTACTATTTTCGTAATACATTGTCAAAAATACGGCTGGATTAGATAGATCCCCTTAAAAAGCAAAGGGTTCAATAGACCTACGGAGGAAGTTCAATACAAAACCCCAAAAAATTCGTTTATTCATTAAAAATGTCACCTCCTCTACACTTCCTTTCTGTATCACCGTAAGCCTGCAAAACATGAAGCTACAAAATATAAGTATTTGAAAAATCTCTATTACTCCTGGCCCGACTGGCTTTAATTAGTTAGATCAATGGAACTTATTTCCGTCTCAAAATCCGCAAACCATAAGTCTCTTAATCTTTTAATGTAAAAGAATTTCAACTTTGCTTTTCAGGTTTCTCAATTTAACATATGAAGAGTTCTTCAAAAAAGGTTAAATTTGTTTTGTATACGTAGTGTTTTTAAGTGTCTAACCATTCAATTTTTGTGCAGGGATGTTTTTATATTTTGCGACGTTCTTGTGTAAAATGCCAGATTTGTTCCACACCAACTGACATTGTACCCACTTAAGTGGCATGTCACAGTCGCTACTGAGGATCTGGAAAGATCATTTCTGCAGACTGCTTAACGGCGATGAGGACACAAACTCCGCTGTCAGGCAGATTGCCCCATTCAGCCTGGACGATGATCAAGAATGCCGTCCTCCCGACCTAGAAGAAGTTAAGCTTGCTATATGCAAACTTAAATCAAATAAGACTGCAGGTGCAGATGGCCTTGATGCCGAACTTTTCAAGGCAGCTGGAGATCAGTTGGAAAGGAGCATGCACCAACTGATCTGCATGATATGGTCGAAAGAAAGCATGCCCGATGTATGGAACCTCAGTATCGTATGCCCGATCCTAAAGAAAGGAGACCCTCACAATCGCGCCAATTATAGAGGGATAAGCCTCCTTAACGTCGCGTACAAGATCTTGTCTGCTATAATATGTGAACGTCTGAAACCCCACGTCAACAACTTGATAGGTCCTTATCAATGTTGTTTTAGACCGGAGAAGTCCACAATAGACCAAATTTTCACATTACGGCAGATCTTGGAAAAAACCCGAGAACATAATATCGATATTCACCACCTCTTTATCGATTTCAAGGCCGCTTATGACAGTATCTACAGAGACGAGCTGTACAGAGCCATGTCTAGTTTCGGCATCCCTGCAAAGCTCGTACGACTATGCAGGATGACTTTGGAGAATTCACGCTGCTCCGTCAAGGTCGGTAAAGAACTCACCGAGACCTTCAATGTCGAAAAAGGTTTTAGGCAAGGCGATAAACTGTCATGCGATTTCTTCAACATCATACTTGAACAGATTGTAAGAAACTCAAACGTCAACACCAGAGGAACAATCTTTCAAAAATCTGTGCAATTGCTCGCATATGCAGACGATATTGACGTAATGGGAAGAAAAAAGCGTGATGTCATAGGTGCTTTTGCGAGTATTGAAACAGAAGCGGCAAAAATGGATTTGACGGTTAATGAGGGCAAAACGAAGTATATGCTGTCATCAAACAAGGACACAGAACATCGACGAATTGGACAAAAACGTCACAATAGACAGACATAACTTCGAGGTAGTACAGGACTTCGTCTACCTAGGATCCGCTGTAGACACGGACAACAACATCAGTGCGGAGATCAAACGGAAAATAACTCTTGCCAACCGTTGCTTCTTTGGGTTAAGAAGGCAATTGAGAAACAAAACCCTCTCCAGAAAAACCAAGGTAACCTTATATAAGACCTTAATCATCCCAGTCCTGCTTTACGGCGCGGAAGCATGGACCTTATCGAAAGCGGATGAGGAAACCCTTGGTCGTTTCGAAAGAAAAATTCTCCCAATGATCTTTGGTCCCGTATGCGAAGGCAATGTGTGGAGAAGAAGATACAACAACGAGCTGTATGAGCTGTACCACGACATGGGCAAAGCCAGAAGAGTACGCATCGCGAGGCTACGACGATGGTTGGGCCATGTAAAGCGGATGGACCCAAACGCTCCGGCTCGTCGGGTGTTCGAAAGCACATTGCAGGGAAATCGCGGAAGGGGAAGACCTCGTCTTAGGTGGCGCAATCAAATGGAGGATGACCTCAACCGACTTGGAGGGCGAAACTGGAGAGAGCTCGCCCGAAATAGAAGTCATTATCGAAGGATGTTGGTTGAGGCCCAGGTTCACCCCGAACTGTAATGCCCACCTAAGTGAAGTGAAGTGGCATATCACCTTTGTTCAAATTTTCATAAGACTCACACTTGACACTATACCAAATGCTTGCTGGGGTTACCTCAGGAGTGGCTTATTACCGGCACGTGTGGGCAAAATGCCACTTTTTCAGGTTTCTTAAAAATTAATATACAATGAACTCTAAGAACTAAAGTAATGTATTCTTTTATTTATTTTTTGAATAAAATAACAATCTAATAAAATTGAGAAAATCTTGTACTTAACTTGTCATTTACGATGTATTTTTATTTGTTTGTGGCATATTCCCCCCACTTACCCAATACAAATTGTAAATAAGAGGAATAAAATAAATAAATAAAATTAATAGGGTGGCGCATCAGAGCGAGGAGCCCCTGGGCCTAGCGCATTTCTCACAACCATGCCTTGTGAGGGAATGGAAGGGACCTACAATTTTTCTGCCGGTTCCGAACGGTTAATCGAGAAAACGCTTTTCATGGCAATGAATACTAACGGAGGACTTGCCAAATCCTCGCAAAAGGCGATACCCGTGGAAAAAACATTTTTGTCTCTGTTGGGATTCGAACTCGAAATAAGAGGAATGTTTAAACATAATTGAATTGTCTCTTTGCAAAATGTTTTTGTTGATCGAACTTCTGTTCGTTGCTCAAAAACTGATGACTTCTTCGTCTCTGCAGACACTAAAAGTCCTTTAAATCTAAGAAATTTGACCTACCGCAAGTAAGTAATAAGATCGATTCTGCGGTTCTTTTTTCGGCGGAATAGTGCTAAATGTCTGTTGTATTGAGTAAAAAAGAAACCATGACCGGGACGAGCTTTTAAATTAAAAAACAATGATTTTTTCGATTCAATAAAGGTATTTTGATAAATGAACACAAAATATGACGAAAGTGAAGCATCAAATAAAAATTTAAATTTGGTTGAAAAAAGCTTATCCGAATTATGAGAACTCGGCACTGGAAGCGGGTCAAAATTCTGGCTGCAAATTTCTGCTTTTCAAAATTCTGGCTTTTGAAAAACAAAAAATTCAGATTTTTTTCACATTATTTTTTATTTGCAGAAGAACAAAAACAAAGTAGGAGAGCGACGAGAAAGTAAGATTCTTCAATTATTATCAATATTCTGCCAAATATTAAGAAAAGGTTTGGGAAATATTAAAAAGCGTGCGCTTTTGAAAAGCAGAATTTTAAAAAGAAGATTTTTGAAAAAAGAATTTTGACCCCGGCAGAATTTTGACCCAATCCCTGGGCACTTTTATTTCACAAAACAACTCTGCATAAATCATAGAGCTGTACAAAAAGTGATGATGTGCGGGAAACGAAAAAAAATAACTGTCTTCCAAATGATAATCGATTTCCGACCTAGTGCTGGCGGGCGCAAACACAAGAAATGGATAAAATTGGTGGAGGCCTGGTGCAATGCAATAAGCCCCGCGGCAATAAGACCCGTGGGCCTTATTACTCAAAAAAATGGAAATAACACCCACGGGCTTTGTTTCCACTTTGAAAAGGCAATAAGACCCACCAAAGAAAAGAATCTAGGCCCATGTCTTTTGTTGCCATTTTGAAGCAGCATTTATATGAGTCTGATGCATTTGGGATCTTAAATTCGCACGAATTTCTATTTTTACACCACACATCCTTACTCCCTTGAGAAAATCTTTTCCGCTTCGCTTTTAGCTTCATTATGTTATACGAGAGTAAAAAGCGAAGCGAACAAAATTTGCCTACGGGTAATACGGGCTTGTGGTTGAACTTAAGAAATTCGAGCGAACTGGCGAGTATATGACATATGACTAGACATATACTATATGATGTAAAGTTCCATAGATATTTCTTATGGACGGGTGTTCCTCTTTGGTATGTCATAATCCACAATCAAAGTTTGAACTTATGTCAGTGGAGTTGCGTCCCTGTGCCAGTTTGTTCACATTAAAAATAAATTAAAGTGCAAACGGTGTGACTTCTTTACAATATGAAATGATATTAGAGTTCGAAGAAAAAGGAACTAGGGCCCGCGGCTCTAACTGCCATTTAATCATGGAAATAACCCCCGTGGCCCTTATTTCCAAAACAAAGAGGAATTAAGACCCAAGGCTCTTATTGCCACGGGCCTTAATGCACTGCACCTGGAGGCTTATTCCTGCATATATCTAATTACAATGGTTTTTCAATTTATAAAGTTTTAATTTTTATCAATTATGTATCCGTGGATATGGCAAATCATCGATGTGCATCGTTCAGTATAGCAACCAAGAACTCATCTTCTGTACCACTTTCTTAAAATACAAAGTCTGGTGTTTCGATTTAAGTCAAAAGGTCTCTTCTTGTTAATCCTTATGGTAATTACTACTTAAAATGTGGAAATCCGAATTTGGTTCTTCATCGAAGCAAGAAAACATGATTTTCTTTTGACGAGCTAAAAAACACATATCTGAAAAGAGAAATCATTCATTTGCCCATATGAACAGCAGAGAAGTTTAGATACACACAATCGAACGATTTGTGAAATTGAATTTCGAAATTGAAAACACATATCTCGACGAAAGAGTGACACTGATTTGTTTATTCTCATTGAAATTCAAGTTCAGTTCTGGCGTTAACGATGACAGAGGTATCTATTTTCCTTAAAGGTATTCGATCAGCTTATTGTTGATACAAAAATTACTGAAGTATTTTCCTGTCTTGATTTCTTTTATTTGTAAAGCATGAGTCAGTTCTATTGTTTTTAAATTTGAATTTAAAGTGCTTTTTATTCAAATAATAATAATTATTCGTACAAAAAACATTTGAGCATGTTTCAGTTCTTCCAAAACATCCAAACGTACACTTGTTTTACTTCAAAAAACTAACTCGAAAGCATTTCGTTAGAAAAAACTTCAACTAGGAAAAGTTTTTCTTAGCAAAATTTCATTTCAACTTCTTAAACTCTACTCAATAACACCAAACTGCTTTTTCCTTATTTTGCGCAAAACAATTTTTTCATCGAATTACACCAGACTTCGAATTTCGAAAAAAACTGTTACCGATTTATAGTCCGACACTTACTTGGTATTTGCTTAAGTAAACGAATACGTGTGGGGAAGAGGTAAACTAAATAAATCAGTTCCAGCTCGTTAGCGAACTATCAGAGTGAAAGATGTATCCTATTTTTTACTCCTTCAATCCTTCACCTGGTGGGCAACATCTTTTCTTCGTAGGTACCTGCATCTGCATAGTTTTCAATAAAGTGTCTCCTCAAGGATTTTTTGATCAGCCCCACAACAGTAACTCCCCTACAACCCCCTTTCGGTTTTAACAAAGAAATAAAAAAAATTTCCGGTTTCTAACATCTCTTGTCAAGCATAATCAATTGTTATGCTACTCCGCACAAGAAAAGGACGAGAAAAAAAAAGATATCTTTCACCCCCAGGGAAACTTTAATTATTCAAAACGAAGAACGCTTTAAACTCCCGAGAACAAACAACCCAAGATGAAAAAAAGCTCTCTCCATTCACACAACTAAACATTAAGTATTTCCCCTCAAGCTAAACTAACACATACATGCCCTATTCGCTCGTACATATACTGTGTGTCTGTAAAATTTCATCAGCATGCCGCGGTCGTCTTCGTCAACATCGACGTCTTTCAGCTAACAGCTACCTACCATAACAATTTTGGTTGGATTGGCTAGAAAAAAAAATTCTCCATCGTTGTGTTTGTGGCAAGACTAAGAAGGAAGGCCCCTCTCAACTGTATCTCGGAGCACAGCAGCGTTGCGGGCTTTTATATATTTCTGCACACAATTTTCAGGGTCAAAAGCAACAATGTGCCGCTTGGGTTAGCTCTGGTAAGAAATAAGAACACTTTTTCTGGTTTGGTTACCGTTTGCGTTTGGTTAGGAGGAGGCCTATTTGAATAAAGATTCGAAGGATGTTCATTGAGCAAAGAAGTTTAATAGAGAGATGTTGATGTACATATTTGTATTGGTTAGAGACGTGAATCAATCAAATATTTACTTACCTATAGTTTGACTTTATTCCTTTTTAGTGGATATACTGAATTCAAATTTCCATTTGTTAATCCCCACGCTGATGTACCTGAAGCACTCTCACTTATTTTTGCTATTGAAGATCCTTCGTTTAAACAAAAACACTAACACTGACGAAGTTTTGACAAAAAGAAAATAGATTTTACCGCTGCATCGTTGCAATTAACTTTTGTCTGACCGACAAAAAGAAAAAGGACCCAAAAACCGACACGGTACTTTCGGGCCAACCAATCACTGCCCGATATCCTTGTAGCACTAGCAAAAGAACTGTCTGATGAGGCCTTCTCTCAAATTTGATTATTTCCTTTTTTTCTTCTTTTGAAGACCATAGAAAGCGATGAAAACCCGAAATGAAAATTTTTACCGAAGAAGGAAGCTTTTTTGTAAATTAAATTGTATTTCTGTTTTGTATGCACTCAGAAAACTATATATGAAGAGATGTTCCTGTTGTGTTTTCTCTATCCTTTTAATAGGTAGAGAAGAATTTTGCTCAGTGCAGTAGTAGCAACAGCAGCAGCACAGATCATTGGATTACATTTTTGCCTTTTTTTTATTAGTGTATTGTAGTTGAAGGGTGGCTGGCGATGGCGTTGCCGTTGGGTTGATGATAGTGAATTGTGGGTGGTGGTGGTTTTCTGCAGCAAGGTTTGGATATACTGCAGAGAGAACCTTCACATATAAACTTGAATCTGAACTTTAACATTTGCTTTGAATTTGCCTTTCAATAAAAACACACATCCGTTGGTGCATCACTTTTCCTTTTTCAAAATAAGGATTTTATACCAAAAAATTTTATTTCATATTTTTGAGATAGAGAACGTGAACAACGCTGCTTGAGTTACGAACTTATTATAGGTACATGCAACCGGGCAAAATTTGAAAATTTGAAAATTTTTTTGAAAAATCATGAACCGCCTATGGATAGCCTTAATTTTTCTTCTTAGAATAATTGAAAGACACGAAAATTAAATAATCTCTAGAAACCTTAACCAAATTACACGCACACGATTCTACCAAAAATAAAACGCACATACACACAACCGTTGAGAGAAAAATTTTCTAATAAATGGTATAAATTAAAACGGAAATTTGTAATGCACTGGCGGATCTTAACATCGCGGCGTTTTCACTTGGACTATCAGAGATAGAAAAGCGCGAACATTGCAGACCCCCTGATAGTGTGGTGTGTCGAATTCACGCATCTATTTACACTCTCTTGAGTGTAAAACTGTGAGCTTTTTACACGAAACAAATCTCTATCAAGTGCAGAAGCAGATACAGGTGGGAGTAAGATTTTGTTGATATGGTGGTTGGTCGCGCGCTTGACGCTTGAGTTTGGTTTTTCTGACCAAAAGGAAAATTTGCAGAGGAAAGCTTTCACCTATATTCTTGGATTCTCATCCCAAAATACACAGAGAGTCAGTGGAGAGAACCAGAGAAAGAGAGAAAGGAATTTTCCTTTTATTTCGTCGACATGTGTGTGTGTGTAGGTGTTTATTTCTATTTAGACCAGTTCGGGTAATAATATAGGGCAGTAATGTCTTAGGGATGAATTGGGAAATACAGAACATTATCTGCAATCAGTACGGCATTGTATGGGATATTTTTGTATACGCAAGGATATTTTTGGTTTTGTTTCTGGAGATATACCGACAAAGAATTTTGCAAATACCACCCCCAAACTGTCTGCTGATGGGGTGTATAGGTTTAGTGTTTTTATTTTTATTTTATTATTCCATAGACTGGACAGTCTTATACATACCTACACAGATAATAGCCGACCGTTGGATTAGCAAGGAAAATACTAAGTACCGTATTGTGTAAATAAACTATTTAATTTTGTTTTGTGTGTTCAGTCAGGCAGTCATTCATGCAAGGCTTTCGGACGGACATGTTGTGAGGGAACATTAGATTTATGTAAATTCCTCTGTTCAAAATTGAAAACAAATCGTATGAACGGAGTGAGGATTGATCATTCAAGTGTGATAGTATAATGCAATCACTTTGACTATCCGATGTGCTTTTGAAGAGCATTCAACATTCATATGGGTCAGATTGGCTTGGTTCAAATTGAAGAAGAAAAAACATGTTTTGACTTAAGTGATTTTAAATGGGAAATTCATTGATTGACGAATAAAGAGGTAGAAATCAATTCTAATCAAATGTATTAAGAGTCCTTAAAGGCGGGATAAGCACAAATTTACTGTATGATTTTTCAGTAAATTTATGGCAATGAAATTTTGTAAAATTTAATCAAGTGCTATGTAGCTTAAAAGGAGTACTTGAAAAATGCTTTCCAATTGTGGGTAGCTCTGTATATGGTATTGTTTGTATTTCAAAAAAGGCTTGGGAAGATTTAATCGTTTGACTAGTGTTGGAGTTACTGGTGAACAGTGACTTTTAGAAGGAAGATGCATAGGTATTTGAAAAGGTCAAATCTAAAAAACTTTAAATTGAATGGATAGACGTCATATTATGATATATTAGCAAGATAAAACTGATAAATATTTCTAGGTGGGTGTTGTAAACAAATTATTTTAAGGTGGACAAATCTGTAAAAGAGAAAGGACAAGAGAATACAAATGATCCTTTATTTGAGGTATTGTATGTATTGGAATAATAGGGATTGATTTTACAGCTTTGGGCAGGTGAACACTTTATAAGCTATTATTGTACACACCCATATCAGAAAGATAGATATAAAAAAGGTATTACAATGTGAGGATGCTTTTTGTCAAAGGCTGAGGTAAGCTCAGCGGATCAAGAGTCTTCTAAAGAAGCAGCGAAACTTTAGATTATAGAAGCTAGTTTATTTCCGATATTTAAAATTAGTGTTGGTTATACATTTCATACAGTGTTTTATAAATTTAATTCATGTTTCTATATCAAAGTCTCTATGGAGATGCCTCTTAGGGTGAGGGAGGTTGCCCTGGGGATTCGGCGGGGATATGGTCTAGTCTGGGATTCACGACCAGAGTCTTGTATGGATCTTCGTGGCCAATCGGATGAAGGTCTCCTCTCCTGGATTGTGTGTGAACTGGTCTACGGGACACTCGGATTAAAATTTCCTGTCCTGGGCTTCCAGTTTTTTTTTTTTAGATTTTAGATTATTGTTGAATAATAGAAAAAATTAAAAATTCCATTTAACTTAAAGAAAAATTTAAGAAAGGTTGGTGACATTCATTATTTTTAAGAAATTCAAAATAGAGTTGAATGCCACTTCAAAAGCTTTAACTTTTAATGATTAAGGTTTTCGGTGCTGGGCTAAGGCCTTTCAATTCTTGGGGCGTCGGATACTAGGAAGAGGGAGTTAATGGTTGCTCTGAGGTAGCAGAAGCCACTAAATTCACAACGAGGTAGGGTTGGACACTAAATTCACAAACGAGGTAGCGTTGGACACTATTTACTAACCCAGTCTTGGTTTCTGGACTCTGCTTCTGCGCTGCCAGTACTGGGTTCCTAATTTTTCCACTTTTTTTTTTTAGTTTTCCTTTAAGTTTTTTTTTTTATTTGAACAGTAGCTATATACAATTTGACTTATAACTAATTAGGATAATAATATTTGTTGGCACATAGGGGGCCTAACGATATACATTGTCTTAACTCAAAATATTATAAAATATTATATATTTTACATGACAAAAAAAAAGTTATAAAAATAGAAGTCGTGGCAATTTAGCCACGGCGGCGGCGGTGTGCTGACCCAGTGTCATCGTAAAACGAGATAAGTCCCTCGTTGTCCTTGATGATGTTGTCGTCTAGGGTCTCCATCACACTGAGGTACCTCGGTTCCGGATGTCGTTGCTCTGTGGTCATCCTTCTCATTAGCTGATTCGAGTGGTTGGTGACGTTTTGCATTAGCTTCTTTGTGAATAGTACCAGGTATCTGTCCAGAGGTATGATGTTGGCTTCTTGGTACAGTTGCTCGTTTCTGTAGTGCTTTCGTCACCACCGTCGCGTCGGTCAAAGTAGAGGCCGGTGCAGATCCTGAGTATCTTCCTTTCATAGAATTGAAGTTCTTTCATGGCTGTCTTCGAAATGGAAAACCAGACTGGGAATGAGTATCTAATTACTGGTCGCAGAAGTTGCTTTTAGACCAGTAACTTTGTCGGTTGGCTTAGTCCAGTTCTTCTTTTCAGCAGAGGGTGCACCCGGCTGAAAGCCCAACTGGCTTTTTTGAGAGCCTTCCTGCTGTGTGGATTGAAGTTCAGCAGCTCATTGAAGTGGTTACCCTGGTATTTCACATTCGGTTTGGATATCGGAGAGTTTCAGGACCAGATTTTTACATTTGGTGGCAGTCCGACCACCTCTGCAATTTGAAGGTCTTCTGAAGCACACCAGTTCCGATTAGGAGGAGTTGATCCGTATGCCCCACTTTTTGTAGTAGTGGTATAATCTGCTGACTTGGGCCTCTACTCTCTTGACTGCGAGCAATGGTGAGAATTATGTGGCGTAGGTTAGCGAGTCATCAGCGTAGAGGAGATTCTCGCATCCAGTTGGAGGTGGTTGGTCTGACGTCATCAGGCTGTAGAGGAACCGAGACCGAGTTTTGAACCTTGGACGACTCCGGCTCCGATGTTCTTGGTGTGTGATTTGCAGTTGTCCATTTGTACGAAAAATTTTCTGAAAGAAAGAAAATAACAGAGAATTTTGATTAGTGGCGGTGGCAGCTGAAACGAGTAGAGTTTATGTATTAATCCGTCTATCCATACACTATCGAATGCCTTCTCGACATCCAGAAAGCATCCAACGGTGACACGATGACTGTTGAGTGATGTGGTGATGTCATGCTGAAACTTAAGGAGTGGATGCTGCGTCGAGTGTTTCTCCCGAAAGCCGAATTGCATGTCAGGTATGAGGAGGTTGTCGTTGCAGAATATTTTGAGTCTGCGGAGGATTACTTCTTCCAGTATTTTGCTGATGTTACTCGGCAAGGAAATCGGACTGTAGTTAACGATTTGATTGGAAGCGCCTTTCTTGGGAATTGCCACGATCTTTGCTGTTTTCCAGTTCCGGGGAAAGTAGCAGTTGTTGATGCAGTTGTTAAGGATAATTGTGAGGAGAATCATCGATGCATGGGGAAGCCTTTTGAGGACGTGGTTAGAGATGCCATCTGGTCCGGCTGACTTTTTTGGTTTGGAATTGCCGATGATCTCTGCTACCTCCTCTAGATTGCAAAGACGAATATTGTTTTTTGGGCTGTAAGAACTGATTTGCATGTATTTCACTGGTTCCCTTATAAAACTTTTGGTACATAGTAAGTGAATGTGAGCTGTATGAGTCAACGAAATTTCACTCCACGTGTAGTCAATGTTTGGTGTATGTTCTTGTCACCTTTATAATCGCCTTTGTTGGTATATGCACTCTTCCATTGGCATTTGTGTTGTTGGTGGCAGAAACATGATGGGTCATATGTACTTTTCTATTGGCATTGGTTTTGTAGTAGCAAAATTGTAATTGGTCATTAAAACAAAAACATTGTATATTCTGGTATAAAATTAATTATGACAATAACATAAGGTTTCCTGTCAGGTTAAAAAATAACAATTAAGAATTAAGCTCAGTGAGTAATATAAATGAAGAAAATTCATTTAGAATCAGATTTCGATATTTTAGTGAAGATTTCAAAAACCTTTATAAATTAGAGTAGCAGCTTCCATTCAAAACATTGAAAAATTGTGTTCGGGAGAGTACGTCATTACCAAAAAATGTTATTTTATAACTTCTAAAGATCGGGCATACCCGAACGAAGTGACAAGTATTTTCTGAGGCATCCAAGTTACAGATAGTGCATAAGCCATTGGTGTTTCTTAGAAAAGCTCTGCCATTCAGATTGAGGAGTCCACAGCGAGTTTTTAATATAAGGCAGATCATATCACGTGGGTTGGCGTCATTAAAGTAGTTTGGAACATCGGTGTAGAGCACATTGCAGTAGTCATCGTGAAATTGGGACTCCTTCGCATTGCTGAAAAAATCCATTCCAATGTTTTTCCTTAAGTTTTGACAAAAGTATGTAATGCAATCCTTTCCACTCATTTACATTTATGGTGAACGCAAAGCCAATTGACGGAAAAGATATAACCCAGTGATGGGCAAAGTACGACCCGCGGGCCAACTCCGTCCCGCGATGGCATGTAATCCGGCCCTCCGACGATCCTTCGACATGAACAGTATATGGCCCGCGATAAAAAACGACGGGGCAGATTACTTATATATAACGAATTTTCTGAAGGTCATCAAAATTTAACTGCTCCTATTTCAAAACTATGCAATATAACTACGCATGGAGCCCCATATAGTATGCTTGGAAGAAACGCGGGATTCTTAGGTATTTTTCGAAACCAGAATCTTAATCACAATGTTGTATTTTTACATTGTATAATTCACCAGGACGTGCTTTGTAAGTCTGCAACAGATATTACCCATGTACTTAATGTTTTTATAAAACTAATTAATACAATTCGGTCCCGGGGCTTAGTGCACTGTCAATTCCAAGAATTTCTGATTGAATAGTGCAGTCAATGAAGCGAAAAATAGGGCCTTACCTCCGAATTTTTTTACTGTGAACCGATTTGCATGAAATTTTGGAATTAGGCTCATCTTACCCTTAACTTCAAAAGTGAAAATGATTTGAACACCGCCACCACCCTGGGGGTGGTTGCCACGCCTTCTCGGGGGTGAATTTTTATTTTTCAAAATAACCTCGGATATCGATAGAAGGCCTAATTTTAAGCAAAAAATCAAATATAAAGTTTTTCATTAAGTCCAATACTTTTCGAGTTATTGGCTATTGAAAATTCGCAATTTTTTCACGTTTTTCATCTATTTATTGCAAATATCTCCAAAACTATACGTTTTATCGAAAATTTTATTAAGAACTAAATTGTAGCTGGTAAAACAATGAACAATTTGGTTTTTTATAAAGTATTCTAAGAACAATATTAAGCTAGATATAAAAGATCAAAGCCTTTTTTTATTTTGTCTGAAATTTAATTGTTGTGGTCAATACCATTTAGCGGCGAGCAGATGCATTTTATGCATTCTAATACAAGTGAATGTTTTGTAGTTCTTAAAATAACCTTTAAAATGAGCACTCTGAAAAGTTTTTTGCACGTAAAATAAGTGAGCTGTAGTGCAAATAAGGGGAGCATCTTATGTTTTTTCTTTTAAATCAATGGGTTCCATAAGTGCCATTTCCATCAAAATTAAATTTAATCGTATTCCGCCTAAAATTAAGTTTGTTATGAAGAGTTTGATAGATAGTATCAGATTGGCTACTTCAGGACACATATTTTTCAAAAAAGTCACGATAAAAAAAAAAACAACAAATTTTCAAATTTTAAAAAAACCCAATTTTTTTCATAATATCTCAAAAATGACGACAGATACGTATAAAAGTGTTAAAAGTAAAAATTTAGGTATTTTTCTGACAAACAATTTGGTTTTTTAGTTTTTTCTCTCATACAAAAATTGACGGAGATACGATTGTTTAAAGAGCGCGTGGCAGCGCAATCGCAGCCTCTCTAAAGTCCTTTAACCCTTCACCGTTTTAGCAAAAGGTTGTTTACTATATATTGCAATAAAGGATGTTTTAGCTCTTTTAATTACCTTTACAATGGTTTTTTATAAGTTGTGATAGCATGAAAATTGAAGGAGTTATGGTCCAAAAACTCATTGATTTAAAAGGAAAAAACATTAAATGCTCCCCTTATTTGCACTACAGCTCACTTATTTTACGTGCAAAAAACTTTTCATAGTGCTCATTTTAAAGGTTATTTTAAGAACTACAAAACATTCACTTGTATTAGAATGCATAAAATGCATCTGCTCGCCGCTAAATGGTATTGACCACAACAATTAAATTTCAGACAAAATAAAAAAAGGCTTTGATCTTTTATATCTAGCTTAATATTGTTCTTAGAATACTTTATAAAAAACCAAATTGTTCATTGTTTTACCAGCTACAATTTAGTTCTTAATAAAATTTTCGATAAAACGTATAGTTTTGGAGATATTTGCAATAAATAGATGAAAAACGTGAACAAATTGCGAATTTTCAATTGCCAATAACTCGAAAAGTATTGGACTTAATGAAAAACTTTATATTTGATTTTTTGCTTAAAATTAGGCCTTCTATCGATATCTGATGTTATTTTGAAAAATAAAAATTCACCCCCGAGAAGGCGTGGCAACCACCCCCAGGGTGGTGGCGGTGTTCAAATCATTTTCACTTTTGAAGTTAAGGGTAAGATGAGCCTAATTCCAAAATTTCATGCAAATCGGTTCACAGTAAAAAAATTCGGACCTAAAATGCTTCATTGACTGCACTAGAAGTCGAAGCAGATTATTTGGACCTTCTTTACCACACGAAAGTAAGATAGTTAAGTTGTGGGTATGTATTTGAACGGATCTGGAGTTTAAAAGAGGAAATACAAGATTTCTAAATGAATAAAACAGACAAATGGTCTGATTTCCAAATCTTCGAAGATAAAGATTGGCGTATCGAATTTGCCTTTTTTACTGATTCACTCGAACACTACAACAAATTAAATAAAAAATTGCGAGGAAAGAACCAATTCATAGATGAGACTTGCGGGTGTCTTAAATCATTTAAATCCTAGCTTTTTCTGTTTTACAACTGCATGACTAATAACAATTTAACTCACTTTCCATGAAATTGTGGTAAAACTCAATTAGAAACCGACTTATTGATGAACTCATTTTCGTGCTGCTGAAAGTTACTTCGTCACGGCTTTAATCTTCATTCGAAAATATTATGGAAAATCAAAAGCAATTTTATACATCTCACACGCCTTCCATGGGCCTTCGAATAAAAATTAAATTATAATTTTGAACATTTGATCAGGTGTGCAATTGTAAAATGTTTTTTATATGATGAAAAGTTTCAACACAAAATGTATTTTTCAAATAATTCTGGCCCTCCTCTGCAATTTCTTGAATTTTCTGGCCCCCTATTAAGAAAGTTTGCCCACCACTCATCTAACCAATCCCAGAAGATTTTCTTTCTAATAATTGCTTCCGATAGTATTCTGGATAGCCTACCGTTGGATGCAGTGTTTTCCGTAAGAAAAATGTAACTCCAGGGTTGTTAGGAACGTTTAAGGAAGCCCAGTCTCGATATGTAAGGCATAGTTGGGCGTTGTATCTGGTAGGGAAAAAACATCTTTTGATAAAAAATCTTTGTAACTTTTCGACTTGTATATGTTCGCTATATCCCCACACTTGAGCGCAGTACAGCATAATTAATCGCGTAGCAGTATCGTGAATTTTTAATTTTTCTTAGTGTTGAACTGATTTATTTCTGAGCAGCTTGGACTAAGTAGCGTTTATGTAGTTTTTGGATGATGCGAGCCTGTCATTTAAATGTTCGTTCCAAAACATATTGGAGTTGAACACAACACCAAGATATTTATATTGGTTCGATACCGTTACTTCTGTGTTATTGTAAAACAATTTCTCACAAGCAGATCTACGTCCACCGTTTCGAAAAATAACTATTTCGGACTTGCCAAGATTGACTGAAAGGTTCCATTTGTTACAATATACTGTAAAGCTTCCAATGAGCTCTTGTAACTTCGAAGAACTGTCTGATAAGGAGTACAATGTCGTCAGCATATAGGAGAGCGTTGATACCAGTATTATCTATAGTTAAACCCTGTGGTAGATTTTCATTCAAGTCATTCAAATAAAGAACAAAGAGCAGAGCACCTTGTTTGACTCCTTTTTTAGTAGCAAAGAAATTGGACAAAACTTTCCCATCCCAGACAGCAGCCGAAGTATCGAAGTAAAGTGCTTTGATAAGAGATACCATTTTTGTAGAGATTTTAAGTGCAGAAAGCTTGTAAAATAGCGCTTCTCTGTTGATTTTATCAAAGGCAGCATTGAGATCGATAAAAAACGCATAGAGTTTCTTCTTTTGACTAAGTTGAAGTTGTATTAGACAACATAGATTATAAGCTTGGTTTACGGTAGAGTAGTTTGATTTTTTCAATGAAGGTTTTTCTTGTAGCTTTTCCTTCTATCAATTAATTCAATTATTATAATATTACAAAACCATTGTTAAAAATATTTCAGTAGTATGGTAGCTTCATACGAAATCTCTGTAAATTGTGCAATATAAGTTTAATTAAAAGAAAATGTATAAATTGCTACAGTAAAATATATATGTATATAAACCACAAAGCTGTTTTTCACTCAGTACCAAAGCAGTTGTCCTGTACTTTGCAGCGTGAGCGTACACAGCAAAAGTAATTCAATTGCAACCAGCAACCACCTCTGATGTTGCTTAAATTGACCCAACACTACGAAACAAATTACTAGCGGTGTCATGTAATAGGTCATTCATTGTCAGATTGTTGCGCCGCTTATATCGTAATATAGCTCCAGGAGGACTGCCTCAAATAGTTTCAATAAATTTAAGGTCTTTTTAAGAGCATGGTAAAAGCTCTTTTGATTGATTCACGATTAACTTGGAATTTGACACGATGGCAATCCAAAAAGTCTCAACTTCGAAGTTATACTTCCAACAATCTAATAGTTAACTAATAGTTTGTTTAAAAAACTAAAGGAGCTTGTGTCCTAAAATTTAAATTCCAAATTCCGATCAGTTTTCTCCTTGGTTCGGTTTTCTCCGATTTTAGCAGAGCAAATCACATTCGTTTTCAATATACATAAATCGAAAAAAGTTTATTTCCAAGTTCTTATTCAAGGAAAACCTTCTAACACACCCGAATATTTAAGTTTGGTTCTCAAAAGCTTAACATTTTTCTGATCGTAATTTAAAATAATAGCTCAAATCTGACGTCGTCGATGGTTACCTAACACGTCGCACCAATGAATAAAATTTATGGACTCCAGAAACAATTAAGAGAATCATAAAAATGAAATAGAATTTTATTTTTCTATTTGCGCAATACAATGGGTTGTTGCAATTTGATTCGAAATGCAACTGGTGGTCCATTTATCTTAATGTAAACTTGTTGAGTTATTTTTTTTGGCAACATGACAAAAGTGCCAGTTGCACAGCGATGTAATATGCCACAATTACACGCTTGGTTGGTTGGATATTTGTTGTTTGAATGGATGATTAAGGTAGGTTCCCTTTTTTGGCGGAAATACAAAACCAGTGAGCACTTCCAGGTCTACTTCCGTGCAATTTATATTTGTGTGTTTTCACCTTGTGTTTACATTTTTGGAAACATCTACTCATACCAAATTTATTTTGAAAGACTCGACGTAGGTTGAACTTAGGGGAGGGTGTTTACGTTTAGTAGGTGCCTCTATAATACATTTTCAAGTTTATTGAATGTTTCTTTCTATTGCTAAATCTTACGGCAAACTTTCTTGTACAAGGCCGGAGGTGGGGCTTTACTGTGAATGTGCCATAATTTTTACAAATTCATGCTCAATTCATTTGGCACATAGAAATTTTGTTGTTAATTGCAAAAATTAACGAAAAAGTAAAAGGCTCCATTCGCGTTTCCTTCCGGCCATATCATGCATATTGATATCATCCGGCCATTGAAGCTTGCAAATGTCAAGGTCAACTTGTTCTATGTCGAGAAGACGGAATTCTGGATATCACTCAGAGCTGAAGGGGGGTATTCTGCCTGACAGCGGAATATGTATCTTCATCACCGCTATAAACACTCTACAGAAGGTATTTTCAAATCATCTGTAGTGACTTCAATTCTATCGCTATGTTTCCTTGCTGGCCTTTACGGGCTTGAGTTCGATGTCTCAAATCCCATTGCGCTATCATGGCATCTCTCAATCTTCAAATGAGCGCATTTGATGCTGCTTCTTTTTATTTTTGAAAATTCAGTAAATCATGTGTTACTTTGTAAATCTTGTTTTACTGTTCAAAGGCAAAGGCAGTCATTGTTCTCTTTTGCACCAAATTTGCCGTACTTTGGCTTGCATTTGTCTGCCTACACTCTTCATCGAACTATGAATTTCATTTTGGGGGCCGAGTGACATCCAGAGCATGTTGGTTTTTTGGCACTCTTGCCACTAGTCTTCCATGCTTAATGCTGTCGGCATAGGATTAAAGGATAGTTGGAGAGATGCTCTATTGAAAAATGCAGTAGTGATCTCATGCGATTATAGCTTTGCATAAGGTCATATCATTTCATAGCTTTAGTTCGTACGAGTTGTAAGCAGGGTATATTCATTCGGTCCTTGTCTACAGCAAGGTAGTGATCCGTTCAAAGTTGGTAGCTGGGAACATCTAAAATTCCGGGCGATTGTCTTGCGTCGATCGTAACATGGTAAATTTTGTTAACCGTTGATTGATCTAAGGTTCTTCATGTACCTACCTTTATGAATTTTGAGATGCGGGAAGCTTGTACCTATACCACTAACAGATTTAGCCCAACAGCAAATTGGATTATATGGAATTTGTTTTTGGAGGTTTTGTCATGCTGGCTATGCATACCAATAGTATTTCCAAAGATGTCCGCCTTCCCTAGTTTTGCGTTATAGTCTCGAACACGATGATTTTTATGTTATGTCTTCGATTAGCTCGTATAAACAGTCTTTTGAATTTTCGTCTTTCTCTTCTATGGAGCGTGGGTGTACATAAGGCAAATGTTGGCAAAGTCAGTGCTGATGCGCATAGTCCTTAAACGCTTACCAACCGGATTTTGACTGCTAACCCGCACCCAAATTATCTCCTTTCATATAGTAGGTGACACAGTTTTTCATCATTTTTATGCTCGGCCCATTTCATATCACTTCTTAGAAAGAGGTTGTCTTTGATTTGCATATGTTAAGGGTCTACGTTTAATATTTACGAGCAGATCTGGAGGTCTTTCTTATTTTTGTCGTTTGTCAAAGTAGCAGTTGCGGATCCATGGCAGGGTTTTCGGGTCCGGACCGGTTGTTGAATCATAATTGATTACACAAGTTCTTTTACTGAATATTCATGAAGCGCAATGGAAAGTTGGCTTTTTAGGGCCGGGAATTATTTTAGCCTTCTTCCATTCTAATGGAAACTTGGATGTGGTCAGTATACAATTGAAAATGTGGGTAATAAAACTTAATAAATAAGGTAGTAACAATTTTACAAATTTAGGTTCCAGGCCTGTAGCATTGGATTTTATTGATATTATTGCATCCACATCTTCTTCTTGTATATTAATAAAGTTGAATATGCTACTTATGCCATTTGCTTCTTCAGTAAGCGAAACAGTAGGTGAAGTTAGGAACGGAGACTGAGGTGTTGAAGCGAACTTTCTATTGAGAGCGTCACAGTCGATATCGTCAACTAACCTTTTACATCGTTTGCCTATACCAATTTCCCGCAGGTTTTTCTATAGCTTTTTGCCAGTTTCTATTATATTATTATTATTATTATTATTATTCTTTATTTTTTCATATATAAGATTACAAATATTTAATATTCAAAGAATTACAAGCATGGCTTAAAAGCCGTCTGCCGATTTAATCAAAAATTAATTACATTGTGAGTGCTAACAAATAAAAACTAAAACCATTGAAAAGTACATATAAGATGTTCTGATGAAAGATAAATTTTACAATTCAAAAAATCTAAAAAGAGAATCAATAAAATATCAACGAAATTCAAAAACGTTAAGTGAACAAAAAAATAAGATTATGAAATGATAAAAAGAAAATCAAAAAAAAAAAAAGAAAAAAAAATTAATGGTAATTTTAGAGTTTCAATACCTGTTGAAAAGTGGGCTTTTAGTTTAGCTAAAACAAAACAATAATAGATTGAATCTACATATTCACGTACAAATTTCTGTAAATGGTAGCTTCAGAGACAAACCGGATAAGAAGTTTCCATCCACTCTCTCCATTTAAAATTGAATAGCATTCCTCTGTCGAAAGAAAGCTCTTGTTAAAGCATAAACGCCGAATTTCTTGAAGCATTGGACAGCAGGCTAGGAAATGATAAACGTTTTCGATCAGGTTAAGGTTACACAGAGTACAATTATGATTGATATCACCTCTGTGAGGTCTATAATTTAGTTTGAGCATCTCTGTACGGACCTTAAATATCAAGCTCATCTCATTGACTGAGAAAGTATTGCGAAAATAATTTAACTCCCCCAAACAGAGATTCAATTTGCTGTATACCGTTCTAGACATAGATGCTTTCGCATGATTATGGGAATCTTGAAACATTTTATCATCTATGACAGAGATACAATCGTACAAACTGTCCTTCCAAAATCCAATGTTGTTCAGATATAAGTTCAACGTTATATTTAGCCGCTAGATCCCGCCAATCTTTGAACGGCGTGTAATTACGGTGAAATGCAGTTATGAGCAGTGGTGGATTTACACTAGGGGCAGTCGGGGCTAGTGCCCAGGGCGGCAAATTTTCTAGGGCGGCAAATTTTTCTATACAATATATAATTACCTAATTTTTTTAAATAAACAATTTATCTTTAAAAAAATATAATTTATGCATTATCTATCAAATTAAAACTTTGTATAAGGTTCCTGCAATATAGTTTCTTTTATATTTGTTGTTTAGATGAATCTATATGCAAAGACTTTAAATTTTGTTGAGCATAAATCTAAAATAAATTTTTGAATATGGCTGATGGACGCAAAAAATTAAGTGGATATGAGTATAGAAAGCGCGCTTTGGACAAAAGTCGCGAATAATGTATAAGGGATTTATTCGGGCTTACAGGCAAGATTTCATGAAATTAATCATCTTGCAGAACATGATCCTTATGCTGCTCATTATATGAATTTAGTTGGAGTTCACGCAGTAGAATGCGCCCCAGAAGCTGCGTCTTTCTTTAATACAGTACCAACTTTTATACAACTTCTTTACTGCATCGACGCATCGCTGGGAAGTCTAACAGTCCCATACTGAAAAAAGAATTGCGTTAAAATCTTTATCCGCAACCAGATGGTCAGCTCGTTATGAAGCGGTTTAAGCACTTAATCAACATTTTGTTGAAATAATTGAAACTTTGATTATTCTTGAAGAAGATAAGGAAGAAAGTGCAATTAAACGGCAAGGAGCTAAAGGTATTCGAATTCTGTTGGGGCGACTTGAAACTGCATTTATGCAGATATTTTGGCATTTCTTACTCTCAAGATTTAATGCTGTAAGCCAAAGATTGAAAAAAATTGATTGTAGCATCGCTGATGTAATAGATGATTATCATACTTTGATCCGTTGCTGATACGCGAAATAAATTTGAAATCTATGAAAAATATGCTATGTATAAAAATTTCAGAAATTCAAGATTATAAAACAACAGTTTCCAGACAAAGAAAGATAAAACAACATGCTGATGAAACTCGAGATGGAGATTTTCAGCTGTCAGGTCGAGGCCAGTTTAGAGATAATACTTTTAATGTCATTCTTGACAATCTGGGATCTGAATTTCGTAAAAGATGCACAGCGTATGAAAAGATTCAAGAAAAATTTTCGGTTATTATTGAATTTGGTGATTTAGATAATAGGAAAATTCGTAAACGAGCTAAACTTTTAAGAGAAATATTTTGGTCAGATCTTGAGTCCTCACTAGAAGACGAATTTGTGCACTTCCATGCTCATTGCACCGAAAAAAAGGAAAAAATTTCACCTTCCGATCTTCTGAAACTTCTGCATTCAAGCGACCTTTACACTGAGTTTCCAAACGTAGAAATCGATTATCGAATATTTATAACTTTAGCCGTAACAAACTGTAGCGCAGAACTATCGTTTTCTTGTTTAAAACGGGTTAAAAATTACTTACGTTCTACAATGGGTACAAATATACTCAATAGCTTAGCTATTCTATACATACAAACAGATGTGCTTCAACGTTTAGATTGTGAAGATTCAATCGAGCAGTTTGCAACTCAAAAAGTCAGGCGAGTTTGCCTCTTAAAAAATAAGATATCGAAACTATTAAAATAAAATTTAAGTCATAGGGCGGCATTTACCTCAGTGCCCCAGGGCGGCAAAAATTCAAATCCGGCCCTGGTTATGAGTATCTTTTTTTGCAGATTGCTACTAGCCCTACTTATGACTTTAACAATATAGTCTGCATTTGCCTTTAGGTTTTTTAGAAAATCGGAGGTAATCCAGATTCAGCATATAACGCGTAGTTAGGGGTGTTTGAAGGGAGTCTAAAGACACGTTTAAAGAAGTACCGTTGGATAACTTCAAAATCTTCGCATATTGTATAACCGTACACTTCATTAGCATAACAAAGTGAGTTTTTAAAGGTAGCATCAAAAACTTTGAATTTGACCGTAGGATCTACATTTTTGTTTTTGAAAAACCTTGACCACATACAGTTAACAGCTGATTTCGCAGTGGATGATTTGTCTTTTATATGTGCTGCTAGGTTTAAATTACTGGTTATTGTAAAACCCAGGTACTTAAATTCTTTTACAACTTCTAAGGTTGCTGCATTAAGGTTCCAAGAACGGTCATTTCGGGCACCGCGGTTATGGGTTCTAAAAACCATAATCTTCGATTTTGAACTATTTATTTGGAGATCCCATAGATTGCAATAATTGTACAGTTTATTGATTTGAAGTTGTAATGTTACCGGATTTTCAGTAAGGACAACAATGTCATCCGCATATAAAAGAATCTCTCAGAGAGGTGAACTACTTCAATGACAGATATAGCCTGGATATGATTTCAACCCTTTTTAAAGCAAGAGGCGAACTTTTACCGTTGAATTACCTGCCGTACGTAAACGTCGACAACGTGAACTGCTCTCTGTGCAACCTAAGGACAAAAGAAGATATTCGTCATTTTATCGGCATCTGCCCAATACTTAACGAAATACGGTTATCGCACTGGGGAAAGATCACCCTGTCAGTGGAAGAAACTTTCCGAGTACTTGATGGAGAAAATTGGAATACTCTATACTCATACTTGAAAACTGCGCTCAAATATCGTGCACACATAATTAACGAAGCTTTTTAAGATTTAATTTTTTTTTTCTTTAATCTAATTTTTTCCTTAATTTTGTGATAAAAAGTATACAAAAAATGAATTAAATATTCTTTTGAAAAATTTTATAACTCTCATTTTTCGGCTGACGGCACTTCAAGCCAATGCTTATATTGTGAAAATTGTAAAAAAAAAAATATATGAAAGCTTAATAAACAAATCACTATTAACTATAAAAGAATCTTAAAGTAGATCACCATAATAGACACCCCCTGGCACACTTTCTTCAACGTCGTTGATAAAGAGCGAAAAAATCAAAGGACTCAGAATGCAACCTTGTGGGACACCCATTTCTGTCTTGAATTGTCTTGAAGAGACCTTGCCATTTGACACCACAGCAGTTGTGTTTGAAAGAAGTTGCTCATAAATCCTTAGAAGGATAAATCCAGTTTCTATATTACCAAGCTTTTGTTCGTAATAAATTCTTTTTGCCGTTCTGATCATTACGACGACTTGGTTGCGTAGTCTACAATAGGATTTGTGAAAATCATTAAGCAGAGCATAATATTGCTGTTCAATTTTGTCCTAGTGCCTTTTTCAATACTCACACTATATTGTTTTCAAGGTCACCTCCGATTGGAGTAGATCAATACCTAAGGGCTACTGCAACTTCCTATACCTAGGAAATACGAATACCTATCCCTCAATCGCTGAAATTGAAATTACGAGAAAGATTCTTTTGAGGACATAATCGACGATAGACGACTGGACGATGATTCTTCAAAAGTTTCTCACCCGGATAGCCCTGATCACTTCAATCTTCTGTCTAAATATTACACTGATGATTGAAAAGAGTGTTTGCAAACTTAATTTTGTTTATTTCGTTTCAACATACGTTCCATTTTTCATCCATCATCGTCAATAGATTTACTTGAAACAGAAAAAAATGGTTATAGTATTTTGTTACTATGCGACGAGATGTTTTTCTTAAGATGTGTCCATAGTCCTTGTCTGGAAAGTACTTTTCACCTGAAAAGCCTTAATGCATAAAATAACATTTTATTTGAAAATTGTAAATCTTCAAAGGCGTCTTCAGTTCCTCTTATCATCTTTTCAAAATATCTTCTTGAATAAAACTTCTTAGAGCAGAGCACTTTGAATCAACCACCAAGTACAGCAATTCACAAAAAACAACATTCTCTTGCATCACTTTTTCTTATACATAACGTCTAGTGCATATGAGCTGGTGCAACTGCAATTGAACTTAACCCCCACAAAGCCTTACAGGCACACACGTTTCAAATGTAAAATTCTTTGTCATCACTTAGCCTTTGGTGCATTCACATTTATGAACTCATAAAATAAACTCCACTATACAGATGTGCATTTCCATACATACACAATACACATGTATAATGCAATGCATATCAAAGTATAAAAACAGTTCTCGACATTTTGCACTGTTTTGAGGTAATACCATTGACCTGAAAACCCATGCTTCTAGAAAACACATTAACTCAAACTGAAAAAGTTTAAAAATAATCTCTCTTTGGAGCTGCTGGGTGTGCGCGAATGTGCTACTAGTGATGAAGACTGAGGTGAAAGGAAGCAATTAGGGTAGAAAACCCCAGAAATACGCGCACTTCTAAGCAAAAAAGGAGTGCTCATACCAGTATATAGTAAGTATTGTTTATAATGTTATAATATATAAATTCAAATAAGTGCACGGGGAGTAGAAGCAGGGTGTTTAACAAGAGGTTAACTCGGAAGTGATTTTAACCGCTCTTTATCTCGGTCTTTGTTGTTATAAAATGAAACTGGTTTAATCGGAAATGAGAACAGTGGCTTACCACAGCATTATCTCAAAGTTGTGGGATATGTTATCCATTTACACTTTTACTGAACTTTCATGATCCCCTTTCATGGAATACTTGAAAATGTTTTTGTAGTTTTAATTTTGATTCACGTGTAGTTTAATTAATCAAAAATTGATTTTTTAAATATAAAACGCATAAACTGGAGTTGTGTTTTTACTTGACGTCTTTTTATTTACATAAGTATATGAAAGAGCTATTTCATTGCAAAAATCAATTAAAACATCTTCCGCAATACATACCTCAATGAACTTTTAAAATTTTACACACATTGATGGTCACAAAAAATGAATTGCAAAATAATTCAATGGTGCAATGAATCAATTAGTGAAGAAATAAATTGAACTGAGTATTCATGTACATATGAAGAACTTTAATATAAATGAGTAAACGAAAGTAATAATGGACTGGGATACTTGGAGTCAAGCTTGCCTCTTTCGTTCCTTCTGCAATTCAATTAATATCAGAATATTTATTTCGGAGTCCTTTGGTAGAATCGCCCAAAAAATTAAGCAACGTCTCTCATACTTAAACGAGATCGCCACAAATGGTTGAAGTTAAATATACATACTTTGCATGAATTTTTTCTTTATCAATGTGTGTTTGAAAATTCTGTACAGTAAAATAGAATCCTTCAGTAAAATAGGACCGTTTATGTATTTTTTTTAAATTTATATGTTGGTTTTTGGCTCATTCATCCCGGCTGAGCTTAAATACTAAGCACAGTCAACAAAACTTTGTTGATTTTTGACGTCGTCAATTTAGTGCCACTAGCCACTGACCAAACAATTGTGTCCTCTGAGGATGCTTATGTCAACCACCAAGATGGAGCGAAAATCCTGTGGTAATTTTAGTCACAAAAGTTTTTAATTGAATTTTCCATTCGGAACAGACGCGTAAATACAAATAATAGCTAGTCATAGCATTTATTTCCCTTTATTTATAAAGTTTCAATCGATAAGAACCTTACAACACAGAAGAAATCAAATACATCGGTTTTTGTTTGAAAAGGAAAAGTTTTAGTTTAAGGGCTGACTTGAAATTGTTTGGGGCGCCGAGCATGAATTTGAAATCGTCCAACTAAGTTTTCTTGTGAAAAAATATAAGATATCGTAAAAAGAAACCTCAAATAGTTGGCATCATTTTTCCTGATTTTCCAGTGTAATGCGTTAAGTTTTTTTTTTCCTTTTTTCGAAAGAAGCAGATTTTAAAAATATATGACCTTAAATTTTTAGACCGAAATTTAGAATATTTCCTAAATTATGTAGCAAAATAAGAGACCGCCCCGTAGAGTGTATGGAAATGGGTTGACAATACACGGATTTTAAGAACGGAGAAAACTGCAGAAGCCGTAAAGAGTTCAACAGAAGGGTTGCTCTATGCACTGGGCATAGCTGATCAAATAATAAAAGTATAATTTGGTGTCAAAACTTTAAACGCGTTTCTCTCGAAACCATGTTTTTCAAGTTTCGGGGAAGCGCTGACTTAAAACTATTCAACCCATTTAGCTTAAAATTTAATTATTTTAATTAATTTATTCTACAGCTAAAAAAATTACATTTAAAACATTTCATTTTTAAAAATTAATTTAACTTTTTTCACATTTTATTAGCGAAAAAAATTATATTTTGAGAACTTTTTTTCATAAAACTGCCTTTTTTCTTTAATATGCATACAGGGTATCCCGTAATTCGTGTAACATTTGGGATGTGATTCTTGTTCGTATTCTAAGAAAAAAATTGTTCTACAGTAAAGTTCGTTTCTCAACTTTGACATCACTCTCTGACAATTTAAAAAAAAAAGGCTTACTTGGTGTATCCTGACCTGTTATAAATTAAATTTCTCCGTTAATACTGATGGTAGAGACCTAATTCTAGACTTAATTTTTGGTAGAAATAATGCTCTTTAAAACTGTATCTAAATTGGACTCCCATAGGCTAAGGTTTGCCAGATTTTGACTTTGAGGTCATTTTTTTTTTTTTTTTTTTTTTCAGAAAATATGTGTTCAACATAGAGTTTCTTTATTTTTAACAGATGAACAAACAATAATAAAAAAAACTCATTAGTAAGTTAGTGTATTCAAAACCCATACATTTTCCCCGAAACAGGTCACTTTTATTTAGAGGACTTCACTTTGACATTACAAATTGTAAATAAATTAATGAGTCTTATAGTTCAGATTTTCCACATGTTTTTTATTTAAGTAATGAAATGAATAGATTAGTTAAACAATAAAAACACATAATTGTTAAAAATTTACTAATTATTCATTTAATAAATTAATGTAAGGCTAAGCAAAACTTTATTTAATCAAATTCAATAAATTTCAATCAGTTCTCCATCTACTAAACAAAACACACTGGCAGTAAGAAGGAGTCTTGTTGTAACTAATAAGGTTTTGAATAGACTCAAAATGGATTTTAGAAGTTGAATGAGGCGATATTTTATTGGAAGAAAAAGCTGAAAACTCAAAACATAGGGATTGGAATCTTTGGGGGAAGTGTTGCCAGATTGCCAAATTGTATGTATAATTAATATGTCCTGGACGGGACAAACTCAGTCTTACGTCAAAACATGTATATACTTCCCCGATGCATTTTTCCCCTTGATGTATTTTAAATGGACGTTTGATACAAATAAATGCTTTGCAGTTTAAACAGAGCTTGTAATCAACCTATGATCAAGTTTGCCTTATTACTCTAAGGCAAACTTGTTCAAAGTGAAGATTTTGATATTGATATTGCTACTTGTTTGCGAAATTTTAAAACATAAAATCATATCGTTGTTACTGCTCTCGTTTGCTTTTTTGTTTTATTGTTTTCTTTTTTTTTGGAAAACCAAAAAGCATTAAATGAAAAAGAAATAATAAAATGCACAGAAAAAAAAGAATTGTGGAATGTATGATTTTGAATCCTTTTACTCGGGCATTTTCAACAATTATTTATGATGTAATTTAAGAGTGTATATTTCATCAAACAAAGCAAAGATACAATACTTTAGTGATTACTAGAAAAAAAAACAATATAATTGGATAATTAAATAACAGATAAAATAAAATAACAGATAAAATAAATAAAATAAAAATTAAACATACACTCGTACTAATCATCACCAACTATTAAAAATTATTTAACAACAAAAGAAATTTATTTTTAAATGAAAATCAGCTCAAATTAAAATCGATTATTGCATGAAATGAATAAGCAGTTCTTAAACATCTCTTCAGTGGTTCCTTAGCTGCATAATTTGTTCTGTGGTAAGGAATATTAAAGAAAACTTGGTTTCTAAGCATCCTGGCAGGAACACTGAATCCTATCAACCCCAAAATGTCAGAGCAATCAACACGGCTAGTCAATAAGTCACGAATGAACATCTCTTCAGAGAACTTTCTTCGAGTTTTAAAAGGCAATATTCCAAATAACTTGCACCTGGTGTCATAAGAAGGGATATCTATTTCCCAGTGAAGCTTTTTTACTAAAACTCTTGTAAAGCTTCATACTTCATACATAGGATTCCAAATAATATTGTAATACTCCAAATTAGACCTTACGAACGCATAGTATAGACTTTTCAATGTGTGAGGATCACTGAATTCTCTTGAATTGCGCAAAATAAAACCCAACATTGAATTTCCTTTCGCAATTTCCGACAAAAGATTAAATTTTGACATTTACTTATATTTAGGGATAAGGAGTTTAACGAACACCAATTCGACAGTTTCTCAAGGTCATCTTGCAGTAAGATACAATCAATATTAGTTTTTATATAACGAAACCTTTCAGATCATCTGCATACATAAGGCATTCAGAATTTGAGAACACACTAGGAATGTCATAGACAAATAATAAGAAAAAAAGCGGACCGAGATGACTCCCTTGTGGCACACCAGAAGAGGCATGTATAGGTGAAGAAAGTACATTTTTTGTTCTGACCAACTGGGTACCACCTCTCAAATACGAATTTATCCATCTCAAAAATTTTGCGTGGAAACCTATTTAATTAAGTTTCAAAAGAAGTAAATCAAAATCAACCCGATCGAATGCTTTTGCGAAATCAGTATAAACAACATCACATTGATACCCTTTCTCGAAGCCATCAACTACAAAGTTTGAAAATTTTAGAAGATTAGTGCTGGTTATTCTACCATTTACAAAGCCATGTTGATATGGAGAAATAATATTTTCTAGAGCCGGAGTTATTCTTTTATATATCAATTTTTCAAAAATTTTAGGAATTGTGGAAATCTTGCAAATTGGCCGATAGTTGGAAACGTCCTTCCTACTTCCTGCCTACTTCCTGATTTATAAATCGGTGTAACCAAAGAACTTTTCCATTTCGATAAAAACTCAACACTTTCAAGGGAACGATTAAAAATAATTTCCAAAGGTAGCGCAACTACCTTTGAACATTTTTGTAGAACTTTTGGAGCGATTCCTTCCATATCAAGTCGAGTGTCTTCTTTAATTTCTGATAAAGCTTGTTCAACTTCAGAATATGAAAACCTCAAAAACCCAACATTAAAAGAGGTATTAGAATTATTAAATTCATCCTGAAAAAGTAGATTTGAACTGCTTTCGGTATAAACAGACTGAAAATAGGTTTGAAATAACTGAGAGGCCTGAAGATTACTTGTTTCCATGACGCATTAGATTTGGAATACCGATCGACTGCCTTTTAGCGTTGATAAAGTAAAAACTCATCATAAAACCGAAGGGTTGTATACTTTAGATTCCTTCACTAAAATATATTATATTGGAATTACTTTTTTTTGATTCATGATTAGTTCAGAAAATATTCATTGATATGAAGGTAAGAAAGCTTATATACCTTCACTTTAATCAATTGGATCATAAATTTTTATTTAAATGATTCATATCGGTGCTACACTGCTATGAATTACGCTTTCTAAGCCGTTCGAAATCGGCATAAAACCGAAGTTAAATGCATTATGTAGGTCCAGAGGCTACTTAGGCAGTTTGTGCCAGTTGTGGGATCATCAAAAGAGCATTGCATGTGGTGCCTGTGGGGTAATAGAAGCATGTTTGTCTATTACGTAGGAGTTTCGAGGTTCAAATCGCAGAAACATTTTTTTCTTACTATCTACTCGTATTGTTCAATAATGAACAATAGATAGTTAGACGCTCTCCCGATTAGCCGTGTGGAATCGGCAAAAAATTGTACGTTCCTTATATTTCCTCATAAATTATAATTGAGAGAACTGCCCTGGGCACCGAGGGTCTCCCATCTGTTGCGCCACCCTATTTAATTTTTCCTATTTTGTTAAATACAAAATCAGCAATCCTGTAAGCCCAATAATTTATAATGAAATATATGTTTAAAAGCAAAGAAAGATAACGTTTGGTTTTCAGCCTTAAGTTTCTTTTGTTATATTCAAGTCGCTATCAGTATCAATGTTCTTTAATAATTTTGTTCATTTGCTAGACTTTCAAAAAAAAATAGTGCTCATACGCCACAGTAAATTATGTGAAAGAAAAAAGTATGTTATTAGTAAGACGATAATATGTAGTTTTGAGCAGAGAGAAAACATAATTTTTTTTTTTTTTTTTTTCAAAACTATTAAAACACTCATTGAAGGACCATTCAATATTGAATTTAGGTACTTACGTATTATAAAATATACAATACAAATCATATTTGAGCTACTTTCCTGCCATTTTATATTTTCACTTTATCACAAGCGTTGAGCGTTTCTGTTAGATCTCTAGTAAAATTATTTCAAACAAAGCTTTAATTTTAAAATATTTAAGTTGCACCCTCTAAGAAGCATTGAAATTGCTAGAATTTGGCTGTGGTCGTATTTCTGGCCTCAGTAAACACGGCCCAACGCTGGCGTCAGCCCCGGACCTACAAATAAAAAATAGAACTGTCTATAGGTTTCTTCGTTAAAGCCTTGGGGTTGCCCTGTGGTAGCCACAAACCGGTGTTTTTGTTTGTGAAACCGAGTGTTTTTGGATACCTGAATTTGCCCTTAACTAGACCATGGCTGTTAAATTGCATGTATTTTTCTTCAAATGCTAAGGATTTGTGGTGATTCTGTGGTATAGAGTTTTTATAGAACCGACATGATGAAATTGTAAAAATATTAAACCTAGGATCGAATCAAATAGCTAGACTTATTCTTGTCGTGAATGATTTTTAAAACCCAATTTTGACTCAAGAGTAACTATTTAAAGAACTATTCAATCTACCTTGCTTTCAATGTTAAAACTTCTTTAACTTTTTTTTACTAAAGTGGTAACACTGATCATGGCAAATAAATAAAGAAAATAAAGTTTAGACTGGCGGGCATTGTACCTTTAAACAGAACGCGATCCTGCGGTGCGAACAAAAGTTTTTTCTCATCGAGTTCATTGTGTTTTTCTGAATCATATTGTGACCTTCAAATGGAATACTGTTTGATTGAGCGAACCAAGAAAAACCCGAAGGCAAATTAAAGGTGCAGTTTTTTTTACAATAAACGAGTCAAAAGAGTGAACAGCTGCCAACTGGAACTGCAGCCCATGTTCGGATGGAAAAATTATTTTAGACTCTAGAACATCGAGCACCATCCGCTTTATGTTCGGCATCAAAAAACGTGACGGGTAACTGCACACATTTTGCCTTTTTCGCGTTCTGTTTGGCAGAGCCTTAAATGTTCTTTCATTCCTTCTCTCCCTCTCTCCCACTATTTCCTTCTTACATTTTTTTTCGCTTGAAGAAGTTTCACTTAGAAAACGAATTCGAGGCACCCTGCAAAACTACGACACTTAACAGATTGCACATGGAATTTATTCTCTTTTCTTGAAAACGGATGCGGGCTATGCAGATTTATCTGGCTCGAAACTAATCCAACAGAGAGCCTTAGACACAAAAAAATGAATTCGTACTACGTAAACACATCCAGACAAACGTCACATGCCAGTACCTACTTGTGGATGTAATTTAAACAAAGTTAAAGATAAAAAGAGTCTGCCTGCATTCATTTAATTACAAAATCTATTTAAAGGAATGGCTATGACTTGGATTACTGTTGCGCACCAAAACACGGAGCTGCAAATTGAACAAACAGTGGATGGAAATAAGGTTAAGTGCTGGGCGAAGCACACACTTAAAGTTTGCTACGTGCCAACAGTTATGAGGCAGTGAAACTTAAGTAACTTAAGGGTGTCAAACTCAGTAAAACATGGCCATGATTTTTCAGCAAATTATAGTTTTTTCAAAACTTTGACTTCAAGGGAAGAATATAAGCCAAGTTCAACGAGAAACGAAACAGATGTGCGCTTGGTACGGTGAAAATAAGTCGGACAATTAACTAATAAACAGACTACAGTTTTAAAATTGAAAAAGGAAACTCTCAGTATATTGAAAATGTGTAATAAAAAGAGCAGCATTGAAACGGGAAAGTTGGGAAAGAAAACAAAATAACTCCTTTGGGACATTCAAATCTTCTGAAAAAAAACTATCTGTCTATCTCTAATTTCAAGTCTGGTGGTTTTTACGTGTTGCTCCAATTAAGTTCTCAGCTTTCCCAGTCAGCTTTCTTCTCAAAATCCTATTGTTACTTTTGTATGTAAGGGAGTAAAGTGGTGCAGAAATAAAAAAAGAACGATTTTTACACACTTTCAAAGTTTGAATTATAATAATAGCTTTATTTAAGATCTTTAAATATATAATAACAATAACAATTTTATATACGTTAATTATGGCATTGGTTGTAAGACCGTCTGACAGATGCCAAATGTTGATTATATAAATGTTTTAAGGTCATTTTTTCGGTGCCATCGTAAAATTTTGTTGGAAATACAAAACCGAAAATTCCGTGAAAGTTTGAGCCCTTAATATTAATTTTAAGTGCTCGACCAAGAGATGAAGATTTCCCATTGAAAATACACGGAACCTCTTATTTTTTATTATTTTTAAATTTCTATAGCTCAGCGGCATTTCATGGGATCGATTTTAACGAAGATGTTTTTTTCTCAAAATTGAACGTTTTACGAAAAAGCCTATGGCGGCAAAGTTGTAATCACACTGTCACTAAACCTGATCTCGTAACAGTTATCTCGTAAACAACTAGGGCTACGGAAATATTGTAAAAGAAAAACTTGTAGAGCATATAATTTCCAACAAAAAATACCCTAATATTAAATAGCTAATATCAATACTAAGCGAGATATTAAGCCACGATGGGACCAAAAACAATAACTTTAATATGTATATATTTTCAAATTTAAAATATGTAATATAAGACTTTGGACATGTTATGAGATTTTCTTTCATACCTTAACTGTTTTAGTAACAAAAACTTGCATTACAAAAACGTAATGCGTATAAAGCAAATAAAGATATAATAATAGAAAATATAAAAATTAATACAGATTACAAATGAAATAAATAATAAAAAAAATCAAGTATGTGAAGCACTGGTTTTAAGCTTTTGTTTCAAACTATTTTTTCTATAATGTCAAAATCAATAAGTAAATGATTTGAATTAAATAATCTACTCATGCACGATATCGGCACATACATGCCATGATTGGTTCTGTGATGGTCGCAGTGAATTAACTCTAAATTACGTAAGTGGTGAGATTCTCCGCGGTAGTTAAAACCTATGGACGAGAGCAAGTAGGGAGCATCAATATAACCAGCAATGAGCTGATGGATAAATATTAGATCATTGTTAATACGTCTTTGTGAAAGGGTTTGCAAGCTTAAAAGCTGAATACGGTGCTCATACGGAGGCAGATTAAAAGGATTAAAAGGAAGGAAGGCCCTTCAGAGCAAAGCGTATAAGTTTGTGTTGAACTGCCTCAATACGAGACTTATGAATTTCATACAGTGGAGACCAGACTTGAGATGCATACTCCAGATGAGGGCGAACACAACAGTTATACAAAGATAGTTTTACATAAGGATCATTAAATTGTTTTGCCCATCTTTTTATAAAACCTAGAATAGAGTTTGTTTTCCTTACAATTGAGTTTATGTGCTAATTAAATTCGAGCTTAACATTGAAGTAAACACTAAGATCTCGAAAACTTGAAACATTACATAATAAACGACCAGGCATCGAATACACAGCCTTACTATGTTCCCGTTTTTTTTTTTTTTTTTTGAGAAAGTCATAGTTTGGCATTTGGAAGGGTTGAGGCTAAGGCCATTCTTACTGCACCATATTACAAAACTATCGACATATTTTTGAAGAAGTACGCGATCAGTAAGATTCTTAATGGATTTAAAAATTCGAACTTAACTTTACTGGGTGCTATGGGTAAATCAGTAAATGACTATTGTTGTTGTTCGGTGGATTTTTTAAGATTTATAAAAAAGTTTTCTGTTTTATCCAAACCATACTCAGACCATATGCCTTTGCACATAGACATCTTTTTCGATAAAGACATAGAAGACAAAAAATTCATCCTACCTAAAAAACTCTTTTGGCACAAGAACATGTTTGATGCATATCAAATCAAACTGGATCAGATGGTTAATTTTAATGACTATAACATCCTTGTTAATATAGACATTCAAACTGACGTCTAAAAAACAAAATTCTAAGTTCTTGTGACACCAAAAATCTGTCTAAAAAGTATGATCCGAAAAATGAATGGTTTGATGCTCAGTGTTATAATGCAAGGAGAAAAATGTTCAGTTGCTTAAAAAATTTCAGAAAACACAAAATTGAAACCTTTAAGATAAGATACCAAGAAAGTGCTACAAGTTTTAAAAAACTGTGCAAAGAAAAAAAACGTTCGCATCAATGTGGTATTCTTAAGCAACTTAACTTTGTAAGAAATTCGAAAGATTGGTGGGCTTTAGCCAATACAATAAAAAAAAAGGAAGATGGTTGTTGGATCGAACTTATCCATTGATAACTTTAAAGCTCACTTTTCTAGTTTACTGGTCTTGGATAACGCTTTAGATTTGCTTTCCCATCAGCAACTCCCATCAGTTTTTAATACTATGCTCGACTCAAGTATTACGCTAGTAGAAGTGTGCCTTGCTCTCCATCAGGCAAAAGATAATAAGGCTCCTGGTCTAGACCAAATTCCATTTGAATTCTATAAAAACGCTCCCCTCAGTTTCGTAAACGAGATAGTTCTTTACTTTAATAACATCTTTCAATCAGAACACATTCCAACCTCTTTTCGACATTCAGTAATTGTTCCTATTTTCAAAAAAGGCAATGTTAACGACGTAACAAATTATAGAGGGCTATCACTGTCAGACTCACTTTACAAGTTGTTTACTAGTGTCCTTCTTAATCGTATCAATGAATGGGTAGATTTCAATGAGGTTTTAGATGAGTTCCAAGCTGGTTTCCGTAAAGGATACTCGACTGTGGATAACATTTTCAGCCTAAGTAGTATTGTACACTTAAAACTGAAGCAAAATAAGAAAGTTTTTACTTTCTTCGTTGATTTTAAGTCAGCATTTGACACGATTCCAAGAAGTGCACTTTTCTACAAGTTGAGTTATTTTGGAATGTCAAATAAAATTATAAGAGTTTTGCAATCTCTCTACTCAAACACTGAGTCCATAGTATGGGACGGGTCGTCTTTCTCTGACTTTTTTAGTGTTCGTCAAGGTGTTAAGCAAGGCTATAATCTGAGCCCTATTTTATTCGCTCTATACCTAAATGATCTCAGTAACGTACTTCCAGGGGGCGTTGAAATAGGCGGTACCACAGTGAAAGTTTTACTGTATGCGGATGATCTTGTGCTTATGGCACAAACTCCGCAAGACCTACAAACTATGATTGATAAACTTTCGGAGTACTGTACAACATGGAAGCTGATTATCAATCTCGCAAAGTCAAAGTGTATGGTTTTTCGAAAGGGTGGTCGCCGCCCCCGTGATCAAAAATGGTATCTTTATGGTTCTGAAATCGAGGAAGTAAATGAATATCAATATCTCGGAGTACTTTTGACTTTTAACCTACGTTTCAAGAAACATCTGGAACAAAAATTATGTAGCTCTAAAAGTGCAATCAATTCTGTGTGGTCATCTTTCATTAATAATCAGTACATATCACCAAGCAATAAATTAAAGATCTTTGATGCTGCCTCTCGTTCAATCATGTGCTACGCAGCTCCTGTATGGGGACAAGGTGAATACGAAGAAGTTGAAAAATTGCTTCGTTTTTTTATCAAAAAAATGTTGTTCCTGCCAAAAAACACACCTAACTATATGCTTCATCTAGAGACTGGTATCAACAAAATGTTTATATTTACACTCAATTTACATTTTGAGTATATACGCAAAGTTAATAGTTATCCGAACAACCGGCTTCCCAAAATATTAGTAGCTGAAACGGTAAAAGAGTCAACATTCTGGGTGAATGATTGGATTAAAGTGTTCAACGATACTGGGACGGAACTTAATTTTTTCGCTCAAAACCTAAACTGGAATGAGAAACATACTATGGTATTGGAAAAATTAATAAATATCTCGTGGGAAAAAAACATTGAAATGGCACATATGTCGCAATTTCATGACGTTTATTGCCATCTACAATACCCAAAAGTTCCATCTTACTTCAATGATGTACTCCAAGCTAAGGAAATATCATTGCTTTTCAAGCTAAGAGGCGGTCTCCTTGATATAAATGCACGAGCATTTAAGGATAATACGAACGGAATTTGTTCTATATGTAATTTGGATGAAGTCGAAAATACATTCCACCTTGTAGCAATCTGCCCTGTATACAAAAGAATCAGATGTTTCTACCTTGGTAAAGATACTTTGAGTAGGGAAGAATTCTTTTATGAGATGAATGGTAAAAACTACAGATCTCTATATTTATATGTCACTGATTCTTTAAAATACAGAAACTTAATAGTTAACGAATATCACTGATGCCTCATTACATGTATAAGATGAACTACTCGCTGTTTATTATATATAATATAAAGGAAGGAGAGTAATAAAAATAATGTTCGTAATAATAATAATGTATAAATGTATAAGGAAGGTACTTATGTAAATAATGTAAATAATGAAGAAAATTTGAAATTTGCATAAATATATTATAATATTTATTTTATTTTTTTTTATTTTATTCATATCAATAACATATTAAAATATCTTATTAATATAGAGTTTAAGAGCACTAGCGGCGAATGGCTATCGACTCTGTATATATTATAATAGAAATATATCTTATAATAAGAATAAAGTGTTTAAAATGCATTAAATTCATGAATTTGCCAATCTGACAGACAACTTTATAGTTATTGTCATAATATTTTGTAAAATATCATATGCATAATGATTTTTGTAATTTACTTTTTGTAATAATAAAATACGATTACTTACTTACTTACTTACTCGTCTTCGAAAATCAAAAATTTACTATAAGAAATGCATGAGACCACATCATTGATTGCGTAAATGAAAAGCAAAGGTCCAAAAAAGTGAAAATAGAAATAAGTGAAATTCCTGTTTCTAGAAGAAGCATATAATAATTAGAGGTTGACTGGGGTAACCTGAAAGTTTTTTTTAAGAAAAGACTTTGCAGCTTTTCAACATCATAGTACTGCTGATATCCTCATAAATGTGCTTCATATAAGTCATTATAAACCTCAAAGCAGCTTAAATTTCACACTATGTTTAACATTTTTTGTTCATAAGCAAATTTCGCCAAGCCAGATAGTGACTTCTTTAGCTTGTTTTCAAAATGCATTTTTGGGTTGAGTTGGGGTTTCAAAATAATTCTTAAGTAATTAAACTCATTCACAACTTCATTTCCCTGATTAAGAATCATCTTTCATTCTTGTTACGTCGTTCTCTAACTGATCGAAATATCACAGCTTTTGTTTTTTAAATATTTATTACCAGACCCCAAAACCGTTTAACTTGTTTATAACCAGCTGCAGGCTTCCTGGAGATTCAGCAAACAAGACTACGTCATCCGCATGCAAAAGGCATGCTTAGGGCGGACTTATAGTAAGTCCGGCGATTTTAATACCGCTAGGCAAAGCTTCAACCAAGTCATTCATAAAAAGCGCAAACATCAGTGGAGATTAATAACAACCTTGACTCACTCCACTTTAAGTTTCAAACCACTCTTACATTCGCAAACCATCCGCCGACTAATTATTTCTATAAAGATTTTTATAACATTTAAAATTTTAGATAGTAAGCCCGTAAGATTCAATTTATAGAACAGCGCACCTCTATCAATACTATCAAAAGCTGCATTGAAATCAATAAATATTGCATATAACTTTATCACATTTTCGATGTAAAAGTCTTCAATATTTTTGGTGTTGAAAATGTGATCTATAGTTTAATAACCAGCTCTAAGCCCGGTTTGAAATTCACTAAGCAATTTATTCTCATTAGCCTAAACCTCAAGTCTATTTAAAATGACACCTGTAAATATGTTTGTGATGACATTTAAGAAAAAGATACCTTTATAGTATTTAGCATTATTAAAGTCCCTTGTTTCATGTATTGGGAAAACAATAGATTCTCTGAAAGTTGCAGGAACTTCTGCGGTTTTCCTTATCTTTGAGTAAGTTCTAGCTAACTTTTCAAAAAAAAAACTTGTAGGGCGTTTTTGAAGAACTCATAAAAGACTCTGTCACTACTTGTGCCTAGTTGTCTTTGGATTTATACAAAACTTCTTGAACTTCTCCTAGTGAAATTTGAATATTTAATATTTATGTCTACAAGGCGATTTTTCAAAATTCAAATTATTTTCGGGGACGTGGATCTTTTGCTGATGCGCATTCAAACTGGATGGGCTTTAAAACAAAACTTTAAACGCATTTCTCTCGCAACTGTCTTTTTCAAAAACTATGGCCACGATTGTTTAAGTTCTACTGGACCGATTTACCTGAAATTTCATTTTTTTCTACTTTTGAAAAATTCGAAAGAGTCCAAAAAGTAAGAAAAAAACTATTTTTTTTAAGAAGTCGCTGCAAAAAATTTTCCATTCAGCATAGATTGTCGCAACAATGTAACCTTAGTTTCGAATATATTTAACTTCATTAACAACACTTTGAAAAAATACATACATGCAAAATCTCATGCATACAAATTCCCATAATATTCGCAATTATGGCTTTAATGCAGTTTCCTGTTTATCATAAAATACAACTGCACAAGTCTCTTGTTATGTTGACATAAAATTAAAGCACTCATTTCGATGCCAATGCAAACAAATTTTCTTGTAGTTGGAACGGGAGACATAGAAAGTTGTGTCCAGAGTAGCAAAGTTGGCTGCTGTGGTGGTATTCCGTAGTACTGACTTTTTCCTCCGTCGTCCGTCGACGTCGTCGCATAGTATGGTCGTATGTTTTTATACATATTCATGCTTTGAAATGTATTGACATTTTGGCTTGCCATAAGAAAAATGCGGTTATAAACTGAACGACTGAATGAAGCACAAGGATTTTATTGGGAAGGATACTACTGTGTGTGCATCCTTCCTTGTTGTACGGGTATGTAGCACACTGAGATTTGTTTGCATAAAGCCATAATTGTATCTGATCATAAACAAGCAAAGCCAGATGCTCCGCAATGTAAATTAAATTAATTTGCCCTCTGAAGTGAATTGATAATTATAATCGTGTGCATTACCGACTCTTATTTTATGTCACTAAGGATGTGCCAACATATTTGCAGCCATGAGAGCGGAATGCTTCAATGTGGATATGATGTAACAACACTCGGTTTAATTTACACATGAATCAATTACCATAAGTCGAGTGTATTTGGGTCAAATGAGTGAACAATTTTTCCAGTAAGCTTGGAAAATATCAAAGGCTGAAATTACACTCACACACTTACACGACCACACTACCATCGTCATCTGTGCATTGAAATTTGTGGAAAAGTTAAACCAGTGTTACTGTATGAAAAGCATAATCCATTAATTTCTCGTCAATGATTACGTTCATCCTTTTTCAATTAACGACGGAAATTAGGCACTTGATATACATATTTGCAAAATTGTTCAAGTAAGTGAATAGAATTGCGTCATTAAATGATGTACATAGACACTATGTACGAGTATGATGTACTTTGAGTTAGGTTTTCAGAAACGTTATTGAATTTTGAATACACTTGACACTATGATGCAGGCGAATAAGTCAGAGGTTAACCTTTCCATGTGTGAAGGAAACGCTTCACACCGAACGAATTTGAACTAAGGCTGGAGTTTCCTTTGACAGGAGGTTCTGCGAACTATGTACAGTTGTGAATGAAAGTAAGCTCATCATAAAAGGACTGTGGAATCCTCGCACAGCGTTGACGTAAGTCTTAAGTGGCCGGTATACTTTTAAATCAGGTTTTGAAAGTATTAACTCAGCGGATTAATTGTCTACTTGTGGGTAAATTTTCGAATTGTACAATGAATGCAAGGTTTTTTGATGGTTCTCAATTATCTGATATTCTTTAAAAGAAAGTGCTGAAAAGAATGTGTTAAAATTCTCTAGGCAGGATTTATTGAACACCAAAAAAATTTCTCATTGAACCTCAAAAGGCTGATCTTTCGTGAATGGAACAGTTTGGAACAAGACCATTGAATACTGCTGACGACTTCAAAAATATGTATCAATATCAAGAGTACATTTACTACAAACTTCAACAGTCTTGGAAATAAAATCGTTACATACATATATGTATGATGAAATCCGGAGTGAGAAACTAGCCAAATAATGAAAAGCTGTTCAATTCGCATATCGTTCAATTTAAAACCCATTCTCAAGAATAGTAAAAGCAATAGAGGTTCTAGTCAGAACTTTAAGAGGTACGCAACTCTGTAAGGGGGGGTTTTATCTTCGCTACTCTGACTTCTACTAGTTAATCAGATCCTGGTTAAACTAGACTTGAGCAAAATAAAAGTCGTGCCTAGCCTGAAGACATTGTCATCATAGTCTCGGATAAATTCACAACTCTTTGCACTTTCACTTTCACTTCCACTTCCATTTCCACTTTCAGTTTCACTTTCTACTGGAAGTAGACTTATGTAGAGGAAGAATTCAATTTTAATTTTGTTTGGGCTACTGCCCCATTTCTTAGCTTAATTCAAGCTTAAAATAACTTAAACACTTAACTTAAACTAATTAAAACTAATTAAAGCTAAATTAAACTACGAGGATGAAAAATGGTTTAAAAGGAGGACTTTCAGACAGGGACTTGGAAGATTGAGGTCGAAAAGAAAAGGAACAGAATTAATCTTGCTCATCATGCGGGTTAAGTGTTCGTTGAGACCATAGGATCGAAATGATCTTACATTTCGGGGATTAGTGTTGAAGGAGATAAGGTCTAAAAGGGGGAGCAGTCAGTGTTACCAGTAAGAAGTCGGTGAATGTATATGATGTCAAAGACATTCCTTCTGTTTTCTAGGGAGTGGAGATTAATGATTGCGAGACGTTCGCGGTAAGGAGGCAGGGTGAGAAAGTTTCTAACGTCGCGTCGTAGAGATCCCGAAGGGCAAAGAGCAGAAAACGACGTTGAACACTTTCGATTCTTGAGATATGATATGATCCATGATATGGAGCCCACACTTACGATGCAAGGAGAGGGCGAACATAGGCAATATAGAGGGATTTCGTTACAAGGTGGTTGCGGAACTCTTTGGACCATCTCTTGATAAAACCAAGGGCGGAATTAGCTCTTGATATTTATTTATTTATTTATTTATTCCGTCTTAAAAGTTACAACACTCTATAGAGACTACAAATTTGGTTTTTATCAACATGAACATATTTTAAACATACAAAATTACAATAATTAAAATAAAGTTATAACAATTTAACTAGCTTATTTTTTATTTCGTTTCTATCAACATTGAAATCTATGGCGAAATCATATTCGTTGAAATCCAAACAAGCTCTAGTAATAGGATTATGCCTAGCATAGTTGGTACTATGGTAAGGAACACTTAGAAAATTCCCATTTCGGGGGCGCAAATATCGAGATGGTGCGTAAATATTAAACATAGATAACAAAACCGAACAGTTAATTACACAATTCAATACATTACTTCGTCAACATGAGAAAGAAAATTTAATTCGCAGTCGCAGAGAACTCCTAAATTTCGGATAAGCTGACGGTTTATAGAGATGTTCTGAAGATGATAGGATCTGGGGGGAGGTTTATTACTTTTACGAGAAGTTATTGCTTCGCATTTGGCAATGTTTAATTCAAGGAAGTTTTAAGAACACCAAAAGACGAATAAATCGAGGTCATTTTGAAGCAGGAGAGAATCTTGATCGGAGGTGATGACTTTGAAAATTTTAGCGTCATCCGCGTAGAGTGAGATAGAAGAATATTGGATGATCTTTTCGACATCATTAATGGCAAGAATGAAAAAGAGGGGTCCAAGATGGCTGCCTTGGGGCACACCGGAGGTTGCCACAAAAGGAACTGAAAGAGTAGAACAGAAACGAACTCTATATTGGCGGTTATCCAAATATGAAGATATCCATTTGAGTAGCATAGGGCTGAATCCTTCGAAAGTTCGTTTGATGACAGTCTGGGTTTCTTTTATTTGTTCCTTAAGATCTTCCAATTGGCACACAATGTTGAGGAAAATATGTTCGTTATTTGCTACCGGTGGAGGAATAAGTATTGTAGATGAGGTTTGAGAGTAGGTGTCGAATGAGAATCGTATCGAACTCAGGGAAGAATTTAAAACGGACATATTTATTTTAAAATTAATTTAAAATTATTTTCCACTATTTTTTTAACTTCGTTTATTAAATCATAGCCAATATCAGGTGATTTTTCATTGTTCAACGAATTAATTTGTTTTTCAAAGCACTTCACTCGGTTTTTAACGTAGGTCGCGGATTGTTGACTATTGTTATTGAGTTCATGAACAATGCAGTTTCATACACTGCTTGTGATAAAGTTTGTTTTTTTCTGCAGTCGTTGAAATTGAGTCACTCAAAAATTTGATCGCAAGCATTATATGCGAGAGTGAAATATGTTTGCATTCGACGCAGCTAAAAGCAAAATTATTGCAGTCTTTAAGGTAAACAAATGACCTTTTGGTTATGCCAACGCAAGTCGTATGGAAACTTTTGCCCCACAGACCACTACATACAACCCACTCAGCAGGATTTTTGTTGTTGATACAGTTTGAATTCGCGCACTGAAGAGACATTTTGTTTTAATTGAGAATAAATTCATTGTGACACAGAATAAAGTTATTGGCAGCGAAATTGAAAGTGAAAAGTGGGAGTTTTAATAAAAGGCGGCGGAAAAATAGTGCAAAAGTAAAAACACGTCCGAACGGTATGATAGCTAAGTGAAGACATGAAAAGATGAAAAGACTAAGAGGCAGATTAACGTCAGATTAACCTGTCGTTGAATTTGCTTCTATTGCATTCGAATGATTCTAGGAACGAAATTTTGTAAAGCTTGAAAAGCCCAAACCCTTACGGTTTGGTGTTTTAGAGAAAGGTTTGGTGAACTATTGGGAAGAGCTGGTTTGAATTTCTTATGTGACATTGAATCCTAAAGTAAAAAGACACTTCATAAAACACTTGTTTTGAGGACTTCTCCTTGATTGACAATGTCTTACCTAATTCAATGTTTGTTACAACAAAATCAACTTTTCTTCTCTGAACTTTGAAAAAAGTTACCTTTTCAGGTCAACACTCTAAAAAATCACTGTAAACTGAACAAAATCAAAATGTTCGTGTCTCCATATTGTGTAACTAAAAAAGCAATCTGTTAAAATTAGTTTGAACTCATCTCATAAAATCCTCTTACTCGTAGGTTTAGTGTAAATTACCTTTACCACTTAAGACTTTATTATTCATAAATGAAAATTAATAAAGACACAAAGTGATTATGGATGATAAAACCAGCTCATGAACAGAACATTGAGTAATCAAAACCTCCCAAAGGCACACAATGCAGTACAAACACAGCATACTTTCTTGGCAACTACCCAAGAGTCCTTTTACTCTGCTCCTACCTATCTGTTGGCTGCTGGCTTTTTTTATGCATTTGCTTTTTTAGTTTTGTAGATACATGGATTCACTGCTACCGATGATAAAAACCGTGGATACAGAAACAAGTTGGAGTGCTATCATTTTTAGTTACTACGAAATGGAAGTGAATACATCTGAAAAACAATGAAAATGTTCTGTAAAGTAGTTTGTTTTTTAATGATACATAAACTTCTTCAAAGGTTACCTATAGTAATTTAATGACGATATATTCAGTTTATGTTAATTTAATACACAAGTACACAGGGGTGGTCCTTAGAAAAAAAAATTGGGGACGCCCGGCCCCCCAGATTGGCTCTAAATCTGGAAAAATTACCCAAATTTTTGTTCCTAACCCTTCCTGACCCTTTAAAAAAGGGCTTTTAAAAGAAAAAAAATGCAGGTACCTAATGGTACAACCTATTGAAAATTACACTTTCAAAACGTTGCGAGTGTCGAATATATTAGGAAGAATCTCATTTAATTCAGGTTATTGAAAACGAATAATCCATGCCGAAAAATTGCTTACTTTTCGCGTATTGAGCGGAATAAAAACTCTGCCTCTTTTTTTGAATCTCCACGCAGCTGTAGAGTTTTCAAAGACGCTTCTTTTGATCCCAGTCAGAAGTTTTTTCGATCATCCGTTGCAGCTGTTATAAAAAAAAAATTAATTGAGTTTTTGTTGAAATGAAAAATAAAAAAATCTAATTTATTGTTAGGTCATCAAAATTGCGGTAGATATCTTTGAAAAAAATAATCCATGTCAAAATGTTGCTTACTTTTCGCGGATTGAGCGAAATAAGAAATCAGCCCTTTTGTTTATTAACAATAGAGTACAAACAAATGATCTAAATTTTATCAAACACACACGGAGCTGTAGAGTGTTCAGAGACACTTCATTTGAGCCTTATTCGAAAAAAACTTTATATCAAAATAGGGCCAGGAACGGTTAGAGATAAAAATATGAAAAAATTAGGGACTTTTTTTTCATTTCTTAGAATCGATTTAGGGGTCGTCGCACTTAATTTTTGCAAAAAAGTAAAATAAGAACCACTCTAATGTATATTATTCAATAGCTTACGACTTCCATGTCGCTGCAACTCTCGAACAATATGCACATCAAAAGAATAAAATCAAAGCTTGTTAAGAAGTGAACTTTACTTCAAAAGCCATTGAAATAGTTAATATAATTAGGCTTTAAGCATCAAATTTTTAACTAATAGTATACATTTTTCAAAAACTATTTATGCATATAAAACACATACACATAAAAAAAATAGCAGGCTATGTATAGCTAATAGGCGCAACATAGTCATGAGGTCCATGAATTCTCCAATTTACGTGTGTTGAGGTCCCGTTCAACTTGATTCGTTTAGTTATAGAGAGCGTTTTCCCTTCTTAGTCTTAACTTTAGCCCTGGATTGTTGATACTTAAGCTGTCTTTAGGCCAAGAGCCGTTAGCATTAAGATATTGAGTAACTTAGAGTACCTGCTTACGGTTAATAATTATAATACATTTTTGTAAGCATGTAAGTAGATTTAATAAAAACTGAATAAAAATAGATTTAAAATGTATGGTTCCTTTTTTGCGATCTCAGTATAAAGCATCCACAAAGACTAGCCGAGCCGAAACCTTACGCAAGGTGCAGACGGCAAATAAAAACCGCAAACGTTTGCGGTCACATTTGTGACATAGTTTTTACATTTATCGACTGAAAAAAACCACACATGCACGCTTTTAGTTTGCGGACGATGTGCGAAGGCCGGCGATACCGCACATAAACTTGAGTGCTTCTGTTTGTTGAACTTTCCCAAGGGTTGACCCAGGTTTTCTTAACAACCCTATGAGTTGTCAAAAAAAACCTGGGTTTTCCAGTCCTCAAAAAACGCTAAACCACAAATCACCACACATCCCTGTCATTAAAAAAAAAATACATGCCATTTGACAGCTCTCAACTCGCCACAGCAAAAAGCCAGGGCGAGTTTGTGGAAAACGTAGGCCAACTCTAGGGCTCAAAAAACACTCAATTTGGCATTCAGGGCGACTTTGGGTTTCTAATGGCACTTTCCATTGGTTTCACTCGGGGAAGCACTCATTCTGAAAACCAATGGAACACCTAAAACTGTTTTTGCTCAACTTAACGTGTTGGCTTTGTGTGAGTGAAACATCTATAGCACATAAAAAATATTTCCTGTGGAAACTTTTCCTTTTGACATTTGAGTAACATGTGTTAGTGCTTCTTGAGTCGATTCTCACTTCAAATCGAGAAGCGGCTGTCACTCCTCAGAATCATGAGAAGCGATCTTTTTGCACCAATGGAACGGTTTGAGAATGCTTCTGAACGCTCCTGGACGGTTCTTTTCGTCCAATGGAAAGTGCCATAAAAAACGCTTTATGGCGACCCCGTGGCGACCCTAGGGCTTCAACGAACAAACCTATTCTCTTATGTTTTACGTCAATATGAAGGACTTCAGCTATTTTTTGTGCATCTTCAAACATTTTCGAAAATGAGTCATCTTCTGTCCGTTTAATTTTGAGTTGATGCCTTGAATCTCTGCCGAGATCCATAGCTTGAACCAAGTCGAAATTCATTCCATGAAACTCACAACTTAACGACAACGAGAGTTAGTAAGTCATACTTGTAAATATTAATAATTATTTACAATTTTCATTAAAATTAAGATCGCACAAAATATATTCTATAACATTTGCCTATATGTATATGCTATTCACTTCGGAGAATAAAGTTCAATCAGCAGAATATTATTCACATTTTGTTTTCTGGAAAAAAGTAGCTTTAGTTTTTTTTTCATTTCTCAAAAATTAAGAAAGATTTTTTCGATCGTTTTTTTGCTTTTGAGTAAAAATTAATGGCCCTTAACGGCCAAACTTTGTAGAAAAAAAATTGTCTTTTTTCAAAGTTTTGACTTTGAGGCTTGATTTTTCAAAAACTATTCACTAAGTGAGCTTAAACAAAAATTTTTATAAAGAACAAAGCATAAGCTTTCAAAAATATTGTAGTATGTAGTAAGAAGTGGCTTAGTTGATTTTTAATAATTTAAAAAAAAATAACTTAAATTGGTGGATGGGTGTGTACTATTCGGGAAGGCCTTGACTGCAACTTATGGCACACGTCAATTGTGCTTACTATACTTTCACATGATATCCACTGGACACTGGGATGCTTCTGCTAGACTAGTAAGTGCGAGTGTTGACAAAGGAATCCGGAACAAAAGAATTGTGATCGATCAACACTATAATTGCTCTGCGAACAATGACTGACTGCCCGAATCTCAGTGGTCTAGGAGAGCTTTCGCGTAAATGTCCCAGCGGATGAATTCGAATGACAGAATCAACGGTGGACTTCAGCAGTCAAATAAAGCAGAAACCCCTGAAGGAGCTATTCCAACATATTTCGCTTAAAGGTCTGTCAGGGTCTATCAATCCTAGGGCAGAGTATTGAAGTAGAGATGGTGGCGGATGAGCTCCTGGTGAGCCAACGGCAGCACTCAAACCCCTGCAGCTGGGTACTGACACAAAAAAGGACCTGGCCCTCCAGGTTGTGGGTTGTGCGTGGATTTAACTACCCAACCACTTAAAAAACATCTGGTTCCGAAACAACCAACAACCTCAGATAACGATAATGATTTCAAAGTTGAGTGCGGATTTGTCGTTAGCGGAAGTTTGAGGGATAAGGTGATTAGCCAAAATCCAGTTAATGAGCGTATAATGGCCATCCGCATCAGGGCTAAAATTACCAACATTAGCCTAATATGCACCTACGCCCCCACAGACGAGAAAGACGACAATTCCAAAGACTGTTTTTACGAGCTCCTCGAAGAAACATATGAGCAGTGCCCTAGACACGATGTGAAAATTGTTCTTGGCAATTTTAACGCAAAACTAGGGAAGGAGGACATCTTTGGAAATACAATCGGTAAGCATAGCCTCCATGACAAAAACCTCCGAAAACGGACTGAGGCGAATCGATTTTGCTGTGGGGCTAAATCTTGTTGTAAGAAGTACACGCTTCCCGCATCTCAAAATTCATAAAGGTACATGGCGATCCCCTGATCAATCAACCAAATTGACCATGTTGCGATCGACGCAAGGCACTCTTCCAGTGTCATAGATGTCCAAATTTTCCCAGGAGCCAACTTTGACTCGGACCACTACCTTGTTGTAGCCAAGGTACGAATGAGGAAATCTTGTTCACGACTGGCACAAACTAACGCTGTGAAGAGATATGTTGTCGGAAAGCTACAATTGCAAGAGATTGCCAATGCCTCTTCCAATCGAGTGTCCCTTCATTTATCATTGAATCCTATGCCGTTTCAATCGGCCCCCGAAACGAAACCCATGGTTTGATGAAGAATGCAGGCAGGCAAATGCAGCCAAACAAAATTGTCTGTCATGAGTCCAATTTGAAAGTTAATCGTCTTTTAAAACTTATTTCTTTACAATAAAAGATAGGACGGATGAACATTGTATTTCTCCATTCAGGAGTTGGTGTTTACTGTTTCTTGTTAAAATTCACGACATCCGTTAGCATTTCCTTGCATAAGTGAGAAACATGGTTTTTCTTTACTAAGGAAAATTTAAGTAAATGTTATAAAGTCTTTAGACTCCAAAATGCTGTTCTGCTCAACTGTCTAGACAGTTTTTTGGTTAACTAAAACTCTTCATTGCTCTAAAACTGCTTGACTCTTCTTTTCTTTTCGTTCAAAAACGTTCACATTATCTTTTCATGTGTTAATTTTATTTCATTTAAATTAATTTAACCAACAATACTACTCGCTCCACGTAGTGCCAAGTACCCAGCAGTCAAGTCCGAGGGAAGTGCTCTTACAGTCGCATATTCTTCCGAATTGTGATAATTCAGTTTGGTATGTGGATCAGTGTACGGTGCGATAAGTCCAGATATATCTGAATACTTTTTTGCAGGTCTGAAGGAGGGTGGCGGATTTAATGTAGAATCTGAAAAAACCAAAAATGAATCTCTATCAAGTTATACTTTGCTTATTTTGTATCTACACATACAAGTAACAGCTTCATCAGGCCAAGGTAAAGACTTTTCCGTTGCTAATATTTGCTTCAATGATTTCCAGATCCTTTTCTTTCCTCCAGCTTGAACAGAATTTAGAGTTGATTTCTTAAAGCAAGGAACATCTACATCACCCATCTTATAGATAATTAATGGGTTATTTTAAGAGATTTTAATTTTGTTTCTTTAACTTTGGTAGCTAGTGGAAGTTTGTTGTTTAAAAATAAAAATAAACAAATCAATGACGTTTTAGAAGTCAAATAAAGGTTTGTTCGATCATTTAATTCAAAATAATCAAGATAAGTCTGTTCCCGCATGAATTCACCAACGCAAAGTAGAACCAGTCAACTGCGGCAAGGTAGTGCCATTTTGCACACAAGCTCAATCTAACCAAATACCCTCGTAACCATTTTTTTGGAAGTTTGTTTGAAAAAGTGACAGTTTTTAATAAATTTTTTCTGTCTACAGTGGAAAATATTGACAGCTTCAATAAAATTGCATCAGTAAACACTATTTTGTATCAAATTGAAAACAGCACTAAAAATAAATGGAAATAATAGCCGAGTTTTATTGGGAATCTGTATTCACTTCACAGATAGATCTCATGTTACAAAAACAACAATAACCGTGTTCCATTGGGAATTTTTATATTCACTTCAGTAAAGCGCTCAATAAAGCGATGTACTCACTAATATAACTTTAGCTGTGTTTTATTGGGAATTTATATTCACTTCTGCAAAACATCGCAAAATATAGCTCATGGAAAAACAACATTTCTAAAATGAATAGCGTAAGTGGACAAAAATAACTCACTTGCCGAAGTAAACAACAGGGATGTCTGGTAAATGGCGTTTATGGGAAAGTGAACTTGGTAAGTGAATATAGCCAAAAAAGCGTTTTATTGAGACTCGCAAGTGAAGTGAACATAGAAATTCTCAATAAAACACGGCTTTTATTCCATAATTTCCATTTACCAGCCATCCCTGTTGTTCACTTCTACAAGTGATTTTCTTATATATTAACTTATCATTTTTCACAGTTGTTTTCCCATATGCGATGTTCTGCTATGTTTTGCTGAAGTGAATACAGATTCCCAATGAAACTCGGCTAATGTAAGCAAATGGAAGTTGCGCGACAAGAGATGTAATGGTTTTCCCTCTTGTTCTTTATTCCTCTATTACCTCGTTTCCACTTAGAATCGGGTAATCGGATCGGATTATGATTCAGATTTCGATGCAGGTATCTACTTACCCACAGAATCGAGTAATATAGGTATACAACACACTATTTTGAATCGATCCAGCTACAAGAGCTGTATCGGATCGGGTAATCCTATTTCAATTCGATCTAGGTATACACTGGCACTAATTCGAATTGAAGTGTGATTCAATTCTAAGTGGAAACGAGGTATATGATGTCATGGAAGACTGGATATAGCTCAATGAACGAGTCTTTGGGTTCTTCACACATAAAACAAACGTACCGAGCATAATTTGACATTTCTTACTTTACGTAACCAATTATTATCAAAGTTGTCAAATAAATTCAGCAAATCTGTGTCCTTCTTTTCAATTTTTTTAATTTAAAATTTTATAAAACTTGTAGTGAGGCTTAAAATATTGTGTGAAATATAAAGCGTGGTTTGCTTTTTATCCACGAAAAACCTGATCATGACACTAACAGAAGCATTCATACAAAATTTAAAACGGTTTCGCCTAGTAACTTTCGACATCACAGACACCTTGCTCAAATTCAAAAAATCACCCGGAATACAATATTCCGAAACGGCTGCAAGCTACGGTTATCCCTATATCCCACCAGAAAAAATTTTAAAAACTTTTCGCACAGAATTCAAAACGCTTATGAAAAGTTATCCCAACTATGGTAAAACAACACCTAACATCGACTGGAATCAATGGTGGATTCAATTAGTAATAAACATTTTCAATTCAATGAAATCGGGAATTCCTGAAAAGGACTTATTAGTCATCGCCAAAGAGCTTGTCCGAGTATACCGAACTGAGCAATGTTGGACGCACATAGATGGAGCAATTCAGCTTCTATCTAAGGTCAAAGAATCTGGTAAGCAAGTCGGTGTTATATCAAATTTTGATGCTAGTCTACCGATAATTCTCAAAGCTATGAATTTAAATGGTTTTGATTTTATTATCACCGCTTATGATTGTGGTGTTGTGAAGCCAAGCAAAGAAATTTTCGACTTGGCGTTAACTAAATGCAATGTCACGAGTGATCAAGCTCTTCATATAGGAAATTTATACGACCTAGACTATTTAGGGGCTACATCGGCCGGATGGTGTAGTTTGTTGGTATCTCAAATGACCAGTGAGGAGATGAAAGCGAAGAATATTAACGAAGATCATGTCTTTCCTCAACTGCAGAATCTTTTGAGTGCTTTGGAAAACACACAAATTAAATGGTAGATAGTTGCAGCTACCGACTTGTAATGTAAAAATTAAAAACGCGTTGTTGTATTTTAAGAAGAAAATATAAATCAAATATTTTATTAACGTTGATTGTTTATTTTAAGAACAGAACTTATTTAACTTAGATATTTTATATTCAAAATTGTTGCATACATTTTAGGTAACTAAATACTCAGTTCAGATGTTTGGGTTCAACTCTTTGTTTATTTTTATTTGTAATTCTAGAATATCTCTTATGTCCTAAGTTAAATAACTAGATTCCGTACTCGGTTGCCTTTAAGTATAAAGAGCCGGTTAGGGTTGACTGATAAAATTCATTCTGAATAAATCTATTTTTCAATATATTGACTTTTTCTTTAATAAACTTTAAACTTATTACTATTCAACTCAAAAAACTATTAATTCAAAAGCAGGTGCTTAAAAAAGAGTTCACTTCTTCAATAAAAAAAAGATACAAATGAATGAATATCGCAGAACAGCCTGTTTTATAGGAATTTCTTTCAAATTCCTTATATTCATACTGATTCAATTTGAAACTTACAATAGAATTTGAAAATATTTATTTTTCACTGAAAGCGTAGTCGATAACAACAGAATATGCCAGTCTTTTTTTAACGATGAAACCAGAATCAATGAAAAGGATGTGCAGAAGAAAAAGAGTGCAGTCGAAGTCTCCATGGCCTGGTAAGTAGTCGATCAAATGGACTGGGATGAAGCCTAACGAAGTATCTACATATATACATATTATGAATTATAATTTATCAGCCAAAAAACAAATTTAAGTATGAATTCAAAATATTTTAAATAGAAAAAAAAATATAGGAATAAAAATGATAACAGTCAAAGAAGCTAGTGAAGCAGTTGAGAACTCAAAAAAAGATAAAGGTGCTGGGCCAGACGAGATACCATATCAGTTTTGGAAAAAAAAGGATCATTGGGCTTAGATGGCTCACTACTTTTATCTATCTCCAGTTATATAAGGCGATAGTAGGCAACGGCCTTGTCAACCGAAAAGAGTCGGTTGCCATTAGAACACCGTAATTAGATTGGAATGAGCGCTGTTAGTAACGAGATGGGGGACCGTGCTGTACTACTGCGTGCTGTTATCAGGTGTTATTTGTTCTATGTAGTATTTGTGTAGTTAGTCTTGTGGTGTATTAACCGAAAGGTCTTTGCCGCCCGGCTGCAACCCCCTACTCCGCAGATTTATGTGTGGAGTAGGTTTCATGTAAATATAAAATGTAAATGTAAAAGGCAATAGTATGGAGGGAAAAGTAGATACAAAAAATTGCGATTACTATTGTTGATTTCGTTACCGATCAAGCTGATGATGTCTCACACTTTGAAGATCGTTTAGCGGGTATTGGGTAACCGATTGCGAAATAAAATAAGGCCGTCCGATAAACAACACGGGTTTGTCATGGTCAAGTCAGAACAGATGCAATTCAAAGTTAATATTGACTGGTCTGACCTAATCCGACCTATCGAGGTAACCGTCGGAGCGGAATTCTCTCCGATTTCTTACGATTCGGAGACATTTTGCTTCTCCGTTCGGTCGAACCGTCGCACACTGGGGCCGTCGACAAGATTGTCTATCAACCGGTAAAATTTCAAGGTCAAAGAGATTGTAGGTTAAAAGAAAATCAGTGTTGAAAGTTGTGTTTTAGGCCAAAAAAAATTCGTGTTGTGATTTAGAGAACGATTTAAAGTGCGATAAAAATCGTTTCGCGTTGAATTACGCTAAGTGGCGATATGTCATCGATTGATCAATGTCAGTAGATAATGAAAACGTATTTTGTAAGTATCAAAAACAAAAACCATGGAAAAAGAAACAAAAAAGCGAACAAATTTGTAAAAAAATTTTAAATACACTTTTTTCCAATGTTGCAAACGGGCTTTTAAAACTAAGTATGCAGTCTTATAGTGCATACCTTCTTTTAATAAAAACTTAAGTTAGAAGTGGAAGCCTCTGTTGCAATTTGGAAAAAAATGTGTTTATACATTTTTGTTCGCTTTTTTATTTCTTTTCCCATGGTTTTTGTTTTTGATACTTACAAAATACGTTTTCATTATCTACTGACATTGAAGAATCGATGACATATCGCCACTTAGCGTAATTCAACGCGAAACGATTTTTATCGCACTTTAAATCGACCTCTAAATCACAACACGAATTTTTTTTGGCCTAAAACACAACTTTCAACACTGATTTTGTTTTGACCTACAATCCCTTTGACCTTGAAATTTTACCGGGTGATAGACAATCTTGTCGACTTTGCAACAAAACATTTGTTTTGGAAAAAAGAGTCATTCTCAATTTTGCATTTTGAGCACGCTCTCCATACAGCGGGCCCCAGTGTGCGTCGCGTCGCGTCGTCCTCCGATAAGTTTTGCTGCGGAAAGTTTTAGTTTTGGGAATGCAATGCGTTGTTGGATTTGTGACAAAAATTCTCCAAAAAAGGATGCGTTGCGGACAAAACTCCGCTCTGACGGTTACCTCGATAGGGCCGTATTTCCCCTTTTCAAACAAAATGAAACATCTTGAAGAAATCCTAGATAGCAAGTTTGTTTGGCCTTTACATGTCGAATCAAAGACTGCTGAAGCACTGTCAGTTTTATGGCCATGTAAGGGAGCCTTTGGTAAGTCATGGGGTCTGTTATCGAATAAATACGGTTATGATCAAATCATCTCCTAATCGTCAGTTGTTTGGTGCAAATAGCTCTCGCTTAAATACATTATTGCCTCTTTCGCTCCCCGGGTGTTGCTCTCGACTGGTGGATACCTAAATCGTGGGGTGTACCCTCAAGACCATTTCTCGTTTAAAGAGAAGTCTCTGGCACAATTTGCACTGGAGTTTTAAAAAAGTCGCATACAACATATTTTTTGACGCACGTCTTTTAGATATGTCATCCGACGAGGTGAACCCAAAACTCCAACTGCGTCAAAAATACTCAGGAAAGTTGTTTCCTTCGGCTCAGAACTGGTTCACTCTAGTATCTGAGCCAGGAAAGGATTGTAATCGAGTCTTTATAGATTGTTCCAAAACCGTTGATGGATCCAAATGGCTACAAGCTATGTTACGAACAGTGATTGAATGGGGAGAAGCAGCCAAGCTGCGCTTTAGGCCCTTTTCAACCCTCAAACGACTTCGTAACTGATCCAGGAATGCAAGAGCTTTCTAAAGTCTTTGAATCTAGTTTGGGTTCCAGGCCATCACCGCATAACTGAAATGAGAAATGAGATCGCCGATGAACTTGTGAGGCAAAAATGTCAGACAGCTTTCTCAGTACCGGCGCTTGGTCTACCGGGGTTCTCAGTGAGTGTTTCAATCAACGTTTAAATCTTCCAAAAGAACAACCATAGCTGAAAGGTTTCCATTGGATGCAGACAAACCAAACAAATGCTCCTCAACGTTAATAAGAAAATTGCAATATTTTTGCTATCCCGTAGCAGAAATTAATGTAGAAATATGTAAACTAGAATATTTTTGCTAATGAATGTAGAAAGCTTATTGAAGTTGCCACAGGCACTTCCTTTTTGCCAAACATTTAAACGTGACAAGATAAGGTGATAAAGTTATACTAAGCATCCTAATGGGAAAACATCGTAATTTCTTTGAGGATTTGCATTTCATGCTGGTTGACTTCGAAAAAGCATTCGATCGAGAACCACGATAATATAAGTGGCCCTCAGACAACGAAGAGTGCCTGAACTCTTCGGCGATTGAATGAGGATATGTATTATGTATATACATATGAAGGTGCGGTGACAAAGGCAAGATGTCCAGCTGGAGTCACCAAAGCATTCCAAGTCAAAGAAGGTGTACATTTAAGAAGCGTCCTAAACTCTTTATTACTATCCCTGAACTACCTGCTGGAAAATACCGTTTAGAACACGAAAGACGGTCAACCATCATAATTTAAGATCCTACATCCCTGCAAGAAGTACTTAACGTATGGGTAATCCATAGAAGGTAGTGGGTACTGTATTAGCCCAAGGGAAGTAGCCAGCTGCATTCCTCCCCTGAAACAATTTAGCCGCAACACATCAGGTTTACCTTAAGCTCATATTCGGACGTACTTTTTTTTTGAGGTTTTTTAAAATACCAGCTGGAGCACTTAGACCCAAATACCGATCCTTTGTACTACCAGTTAGCAGCCTTCTATTTGTTATAGCTTTCCAGATGTTCGCAGAAAAGCCGAAAGACGCTGCCATGATAAGGAGCCTTAATTACCAGGGGTGACATTCTGTAAGTAAAAAGCGAATAAACGTTTTCGTGTGGGCGAACGATTTGCAAGATGTGTTCAATGGCTTTTTTTAGATCAGAACAGCACAGCATAGCACAGAAGCAGTGAAAAACGTCAGGCAAGTAAGAACAAGCAAACTTGTCAAAAAAAAAGCAACAACAAAAACGAAAAAAGACGACCACCAATTTTTCTTTTTCGGATATCAATGTAATTTGCGTATTTTCGTCAGGAATAAGTAACTTTATTTTCAGCACAAGGTTAGGTATTATTTTCCTGATTTTTTTAAATTTTTTTGAACTTTTCACAACAAATTAAAACTACAATGCGCTTAAAAAACTACGAACAAAAAGTCAACAGCTGCTTTTGACAGTTTTCACCAACCTTGCACTTGCTTAAGAGGAGGTGCAGAAAATGCTGTGCTAAACTGTTCTAGAACAGCTCATTGAACACAAAAAAGATCAGAAAAGATCAAGAAAAGAACAGAAAATTTCTCATTGAACACCAAAAGCCTGATCTTTTCTGTCTGAAACTCTTCTAGAACAGGTCATTGAACACTCATGCAATGTCTTTCCTATTGAAAAACGTTTGATCGCTTTCGTTTCGCTTTTTACCCAGCCCTCACCATGTCTGCGCCGAGTATCTGTAACCTCATGTGAGAAAAAGCAAGACATTTACAGAGGAAGTGCTCTGCGGTGTCCTCATCAAAATAAATAAAAAATAAATAGGGTGGCGCAACAGAGCGAGGAGCCCCTGGGCCTAGCGCATTTCTCACAACCAAACCTTGTGAGGGAATGGAAAAAACCGCCATGAAAAGCGGTGTCCTCATCTTCTCCACAAAATTCACAGAGTGTGGTATAACTTAAGCCTAACACGTTTGATACTTGGCAAAAGAGGAGTGCCCGCTCGCAACGCCAATAAGCCTTCTAGTCTTTTCTGCTACGAGCTAGCAAAAATATTGCGTCCATCCATTGTTCGTAACGTGACTGAAAGCCATTAGGATAGCATACGCCTCTGCTTGGACGGATGCGTATGATCCTAATGAGGTGTGCATTCGTATGTCGTAGCTTTCAACTAAGGCACCAGCACCAGAACCCTCGTCGGTTTTGGAGCCATCTGTGAAGATTCGATAACAGTTCTTTCCAGACTCAGATTCTGGAGCAAACCAGTCCTGAACCGAAGGATAGTTGACTGAGTAATTTTGACGAACGTCGGACGTACAGTCAAGTATAGAGATTCATATTTTAGTCGCATCACTCGAATGTGGAATGCTCTACCTGACCCTGTTTCTCCCCTGCATTACGATTCACAAAAATTCAAAAGCAAAGTGCATCGGGGTCTCTTTTCCAATCTTCTCCTATTTTTCTAAATGCTCGCACTGTCTTATAACATTTTAAGGGTAGTCCCAACCCCTAACCCTAAAAATACCATCTTGTAAAAAAGAGGATGACCGGTTCAGTTGGTATTGCCTTGTTCAAAGGAGAGATCCAGAAATCATCTGCCGAGATTTAGATAATTTCATTTTCCCGAGAGTGAATCAAGTGATTCAATTTCGATCTAAAATCGATTTAGCTAAAGGAATTCATTTGGCTGTCAGATTACTCACTTAGAATTTCAGCAGTGACTCTACACACTCACTCGCTGGAAAATGAAATTAGCTCTCAAAAAACGTCAAAAAGCCAATGCCATAAAACGTTTAGACATAATCGCGGAGGAAAGATAAGGAAAACAGAAAAAAAAACTTGGTACAAACAGATGCATAGGTGTCTGAACTCTGAATAGGTGGCCACTGTCTCTCCTCAAGGTGACAATAATATTATCAGTTGCCTTATCAATTGTGTTCGCAGAAGAGATTAATTGGAGTGTTGATTTAAATTTCGCCTGTAGATGTTAGATTTTTACCCCTCGACGCAATTTTGGAACTGCGACTTCATTTTGTTTTTGAATATTCAATACTTTTAATTCAGACTCATATGAAATACAAATGGAAAGATGCAAGGGAGTATAAAATCTGAGAAAACCGTGCAAGCACTCTTCGAAAAACAAGCGCACAAGAACTTTGAAAAAAACTATATTAAAAAGCCAATTTAAAACTTACAAGTAGGCATAACTCTTTCTAAGAATCCTTTCCTTTGGTCGACGAAGACGAAGGAGAGGGATTGTTAAAATCAAACTGAGTGTGGAATTCTGAAGACAACTGTTTTATAATTGCATCACTATTCGCTTTCAACTCTCGCTCCAATGACTCGATGTCAACTTCTTTGCTTTCGAGTTTCATTTGGAGGTCTGAGTAAAAATCACAGAACAACACCGGCTCATCTGTGCCAGCAAGAGTACGAGTGCTGCAATACTGCCCACGATGCAATAGTTCATCGTTGGGTGTTTTTGCATCAAAAAATCTTGCTCCGAGAGGAACCTATAAATAAAAAGACAAAACAAAGCGATCATTTTATTTACTTAGAATAGAACCCAAATTTACCTGTTGCTGAATCAATTTTTCGTGGCTCTGAGTTATGAGGTTCTTCATGCTCTTCAGTCCATTAACTTCACTCTTGATATATTCAGCGTAACTGCAAGAGTGCATATCATCTTATTTTATGATTTTATTTAAGATCAAACCTATTCAACAATTTACCTATACATTTTTGAAGTTTTTCTGGTCAAATTTTCAACACATGAGATGAAGTTCTTTAGGGGCAAAGTCCGCGGAATAAAACTGGGATCCAATTTCTCAGCCATTTCAAAGTGAGTGAGAGACCGGTTGAATTCGTGAATCATTGCTAGTGTAGTTCCCAGTGCAAAATGGTTTTCAGCCACCTCAGGGGCATGATCAACGGCCGCAGACAAAACAACTTCAGCGTCATGCAATTTCTCCGATCTGTACAGAATTATACCCAAACTCAATAGAGGGATGTCTCTCACTTTACGTGGCGCGAGCATTACTCCGCGTTTGGCACACTCAACAGCTTGTGTTCCATCGCCACGCATTCGCCAGAAATAAGAGCTCAGTGTGTGATATTTCCAAGAAACTGGATTTTCTATCAAGCCATCAATCAAAGTCTGCATAAATCGTTTGGATTTGAAGTCCAATTCACTACTAGCCAGCTCTTCTTCTGGTTCGATTTGAAGAGTGTATGGGCTTCGCAAGCTATCCAAATGATCATAACAACAAATGCCAACATGTAAATTAGTATATTCCCAACAAAACGGAGAAGTCTTTGATGTTTCCAATTCCGGCAATGTGGGGGTTCTTCTTTTTGAGTTCTTAACGTTGATTCGTTTCAAATAGTCCTTTGTGATTTTTGTGTAGGATATTTGTTTTTCTATCACATAATAGTCTAGAGCACATTTGGCTTGGTCTAATATTTCCATGCCAAATTGTATGGAGAAATTGATTTGTTCTGCCATTTTTTCACGTTGCCGCAACAGTTCCAGATAAGTACTTTCGACGGCGTCATTGTATTTTATTTGGTCAAGGAATGCAATTAAGTTTTGTGGTTCCCTCATGTAAAAAGGCGAGTCAATCTGAAAAATTTAATTTTTTATTTTGAAACATGCTAAATAAAGACAGTAGCCAATCACTTTTTGAAGAATTTTTCCATTTTCATTTAGAACCCAATGGTTGACGGCAGCAATTGTAATTGCAATATGAAAAAAGCACACAATAACTAATATTGCACGGGATGTCATTATTTGATTTTCTTATTGAAAAACATTACTTTTTAAAAAAATAAACAAACGAAGGCATGCGGGAGCAAACAAGTCGCACGCATTTGATGAAAACTCCGTTGTTTAGAAATCGGTTAATCGAAATGCTTGACAGAAAGGAAAACTGTTCAATTTTATCTATTCGAAACATTTTGTTGTTCATGTGATAGGTGTGTTTCCTTCCGAAATTTATTTTTGCATTTACACAGTCTTACGCTTCGGCTACACCATCTGCATATGGTTAATAAGCCATCAGGCGTGTTTTTTTGCCCGCGGATATAAATTTCGCCCAAAAAAACGACTTTCCCAAACTATTAAAATATTTGGCAGCACTGCAATTTGACATAAATGAAATTTTTTTACTAAACAGCTGTTTGTACTAGACTATGGCAGTTGTGGAAAACAGCATGAAGGTGTAATCATAATTTGTACGACGATACCAACAGCCCAGATAGTAAGTGCAGGGGCTCCAATCATTGAAACTGTCCAAATAGCAAATGCGAAACTTCCCAGTTGAGGTACCAGAAGCTCAAATAGTGAATCCAGGAGTCCCAGATAAACTGACTGTTCAGACAACAAATGCTGGTATTTCAAACGTAGCAAGTACCAAGCCAACAAATAATGCATTGCGACAGATTCTACCAGTTCCAAATCAGTTGGAAAATCCTTCTGTCAATGGACAATCACCACAGACTTCATCAGGGAATCCAGAATCTGATAAGCAGTCCGCAAATACCGCATCTACTTTGACTTCAACATCGCATGTCCTAGACTGCATATAGATTCTATTAAAACTACAGAATCGATGACCGTGCTAAAAGAAATCGCACCTAACCCTGCAACACCACAAGAACAAACTTAAACAGATGTGAGGGAGTAGGAATTTCACTAATGCTTTTTAGCCTTCAAGCGGACGTCTGTGTCTTTACATAAAAGCGTTTAAATACACCATTGGTCAAGTCCAAACCCCAACGATTGTTTTGACCCCAGCACGTACCTGATCGGTAAGTACTCTGTGAAACAATCTTAGGGTGGTATTCACCAAACAATCTTAAGAGCGCTCTTAAGGCTAAGAGGCTCTTAGTTTTAAATTTGGATGTGCTATTCACCAAGCAATAATAGGGTCTAGTCTAAGCTAATTCGAATATTCGAAAAATAAAGTTTTTGAGCCTCTGAACGCACACTTTTCGAACTACTTCGAAAATTTCAGTGTCAATTGTCAAAATCAGTCAAAAACAGAAAAAATTATGGGAAATTTAGGAAATGGTAGAGCGTAAAATTAATTCATTCTCTGTATTGCAAACCATAATTCGAATTTCTTATTTTTTTCAACAGTTATTTATGATTTTTGAATAACAACCACAAATGACGCTGTCAGTAAATTTCGAATTTTCGAAGTTATTTAAAACAACAACCGCTCATAACTTAAGAGTGGTAGCGACCACTCTTAAGTGTTATGAGCGCTCATAAATCTGCACTAATAGTGGTCGGTGAATAGGTTTATGAGGCTCTTAGTTTAAGATTTCTTGGTGAATACCACCCTTAAGGATTCAAAGTGATAGTTTCTTGTGTTCTAAGGCCCCGACGAAGAACAGTCACGAAAGATCTCATGTCTCGAGTTTGTGATGCATGCTCCCAACAGCTACTACCATGACAAAACGACACCATTTCCACCGCCAGACTCGATGAACTACGACACCAAGCCCGGGCCCGGTGGTAACATCTGGACAAGCATGCGTGAAGTGGAGCGCAAAAACCAGAAGGAAACAGTCGATGTTTAGTTTTTCATTAAATTTATTAGTTTCTACCACAATCTTAACAAACGACTAAAAATAAACTCGACTTTTAATAGAAATCTTCCTCGGAGTCTTTGGATTTGTGTTGCTGGTTTTTGATTTGGTCTAGGTCTTGGTTGGAGTACTTGCCAGCAACTTGGGATGCAGAGGTGGCATCTTCGGGTGTTTTGTCATCTCGTATCCGAATGGATCGCGGAAAACGCAGTGGGATGCCCTTTTCGGGATCCACAATGCCGATTGTTGCCTTGTGAGCAGAGAGGTCTAAGCGAGAGATCAGCACATTTTATTTCCCGCACTTGAATGGCGTCAAACCACTTGTCTGGCTCGGTCGGAGATGTCGTAGCGGTAGTATGACTTGGGCGTCTTGATCACGTGCTTTTTGAAGAACTCAGCATGCGTTTGAAGGTCTTCGTCACTGAAACCTTTAAGGGTGGTTTAGAATTTTGTTGAAATAGAAACACATGGTAATCTTACCTGTTCCAATTTTGCAAATGCTCTGGTACTCCTCGTTGTCGGCGTCGTAGCAGGCCAATAGAAAGCCTCCGTAGGTCCCAGTTCGCTTTCCTTTGCCAATTTAGCGTCAATTACCACCACGTCCAGGGAGTCTCCAACACCGCGGAGGTAGTTCTTAAAGTTTCAGCATTTCAGGATTCAGGCATTGACAAATGAGAAAAAAAAAACATCGGAATTTGTTTTTATTTGCTTTGTCAAACGGATGAATTTTGAATGAATTTTTTGACATCTATAAAAATTCATCTACACGATCTTGGTAGCACTTGCAGTTTATATTCGCTTCAGAAATAAACGTAGAAGTTTATCCGCGCTATTCGCTTATTTTGTTGTTGTATTTAACATGCAAAAATTTAAGCAAGTGTATATACGCGTGCAAAAAAACGCACCTATCGGCTCACGTATATATACCACGTATCCACTTAAAATCGGGTAATCGAATCGAATTTTTGTTGAGATTTCGAAACAGGTACTCGTATCTACTTACCTCGCCGAATCGGGTAATGAAATTCAAATGTAATCGAAGTGCTTACACAGTATGCATGCAAGTGTGTGGAATTTCCACTGGTTCACTAAAATTAAAAAAGCACATACAAACACACTCCGATTATTCGATCTAGGTATACACACATGCTTTCGAATCGATCCAGCTACTAAAACAGTATCGGATCTGGTCATCCTAGGTACTAGCTCGAATTGAAGCGTAATTCAATTCTAAGTAAAAGTGTAGTAAGAATCTCTCATATTTCTGTGAGTGTTTCAGATGTGACGTACAAAAAAAAACCTTTTTTTAACTCTCTGTTTACCTTTGTTTTCTTTAGCCTTGCGCAAACCAACGCGGTGAGTGCGTGCGATGTGATTGCGTTAAGTCAAATCCCTATGTAATCTTATGGACGTTTGACTTAATGCATAGGGATTTGACTTAACCCAATCGCATCGCCCGCACTCACTGCATTTGTTTGCGCAAGGCTTTTCATCGATTCATTTAAGGGTGTTTGGATGAAGCTGTCAAATTAATGGCTACTGGTTTGGAATATTCCATACTAGTTTAAGAGATTTTTAGTGCAATTTTGCTGGTTGAATTTTTACTTATTTTTGTTCACTTTCGTTGTTCACGAGTCGTTAGCCGAGTTTTATTGGGAATTTTTATATTCATTTCAATAAATTAAGCACTCAATGAAACTCTGTACTCACTTATACAACTTTATTCTATAAGCTCCATTTACCAGCCATCCCTGTTGTTCACTTCTGCAAGTGATTTATTTTTGCCCGCTTAAGTTGTTCACTTTAGAGTTGCTGTTTTTTCAAGTGCGATGTTTTGCTGAAGTAAATATCAATTTCCATGAAACTCGACTGTTGTTGTTTTCTCATGTGCGATGTTTTGCAAATGTGAGTATAGATTCCCAATAAAACACGGCTAATAGAGAGGAACTCGATAAGATACATGCAATTAACTTCGCCATGGGTACTCAATAAAAATAGACTTTAGCAAAGGTCGCAACTTTGAACTCTTACTTTAGTGAGCGCATCCGACACATTTTTTGTTCTTCATTGCTGAACGCGACAAAAAATTTATAAAAAATCAACCATCTTCGTCTTCTTGTCGTGGTCTATTCTTCCCACCGCAAATCGTGTGGTGGAAAAGAAGAAAAAGAAGTTTCTTCGCTCGTTCCGCTCGTAGACTTATTGCCGTTTATTTTCATATTTCCATTATTAATAATTAAAATTCCGAATAACGATCATTATAAAAACATAAGGCGTTTTTCCGAAATTTTGCATACTTCAGTAATGTTTTGATATTTTATTAAAATTATAAAAAAATGGCCGCGGTAAATGATTGTTTTACAATTGGATCGACAGTGCTCTGTACAACATGCTTCAACCAAGAAGTCGAAGGCGAAGTCCTAGCATTCGATCACACTACAAAAATGCTAATACTAAGTATCCTTTTTAAAACAAAACCAAAAAAAAAAAAATCCAACACACTTGAAACAAAAAAGGCCAAACCCTATCGAACGTCTGCAAGATTGTCCCAATAAACTCGAAGCCACGGCAGTCGTTTCATGACCAAGAAGTGCTGATGAAATCAAATACAAGAAAGTGCCACAAATGTTGTCGGCGGTGCTTAAATAACCAAAACAAAATCCAATACACTGACCCAAGATGTCGAGGTCTCAAATAGAGGCCCCATTAATCGCCCAATCCAAAGTGCAGTGCAAATTAATTGTATCGGGATTTCCATAAATGAAGAAAATCGATTTTGCACTATTTTGACGTTTCGCATAAAAAATCAGGTTATGTATGAGTTTTCCCATATTGAACGGTATTCCATGTCAGAAATGCGAGAGAAAGTTTCATCTTTTTATGTTTTTCAACAAAAAATTTATCTTGTTTATTGTATTTAATAAAATTTATTTAACTTCAAGTGTGGCACTAATTTTGCTGTCAATACATGAAGTTAAGTTGAAAGGGCTGTTCCTACATACACTTGATTGGCTAACATTGTATGGCACTTGTGTCTGAAAAGGGTGGTTAGCTGTTTAAATGTAACCTTGTTTTACTTTCTCAACAACAAAGGTTTTATTTAAAACACTTCGAGACAGGTTAAGGTTTATTTTTTAACTGTCGTATTTCAAGCTGTCATTTCCTAACAGCTGCTGCTGCATTTGAAAACATCAATTATGCAACATACAAAAATCGTTTTACAACTAACAAAAAGAAAAGCTACCTTGATTTGAACTTTGTCTAATTGGAAGTTTCTTTTGAGTTGGGTTCAGCTTGTGTCTAGGTACATATATTGTGGATGAGAAACAAAAGTCTCTAAATCGCTGTGTTCTTACTTATTTTGTAAACAGACTTCGGTTTGATGTTGTGTTGTAAAGCGTATTTCCATCTGCCCACATTTGCTGCGTGCGAAAACATTTATTCTGGGAAATGGCTTTTTTGTTAAATCGGCTAGAATTATTCTCAGAGTTTTTTTTTGTGTCGTGAGTACAAGGTAATCGTTTTGATTTTTTTTCATCGGATGCCTATACTCACGTGGGTTTATTGATAAACATTTCTGCGAAATTTGTAAGAAGTTCAATGACACATAATGATGCAAGCAATAAATGTATAAAAATAAATGGTTGCCATGATGTAGAGAACATCTTTTTGGTAATCAAAGAATGGAAATGTCAATGAACTATTTATTGATTATTTGACATGGAACTTGTGCATAAATTATAGACTTGATCCACAAGGTAAAATACTTGGATTTTTTCCCTTTGAAATTCAATTGTACTCAATTGGAGCGGATTGAAGTAACTATTCGTTTTCATATTTCTACTAAATTGTTCTCACAAGAATTCTTTATGTTAAGTTTGTTTGTAATTCCTAAAATTTCAAAGCTTGGTACGTATGCATTTCATTTGTTTATTTAAACTCCATTTATAACTTTTAAGGCTTTCGCGGTTGTTTGTAGACTATAAATTCCATGTGTTCGTAGAGGTACACATTATTTTGATTTAATACATTTATTTATTTCATCAATCATTGATGATAGATTATGATAATGTGGAGCACTCAGAAGTAATTGCCAGTCCATTGAACTACCGGGGTAACAGCCTTCCCTTTTTTTTTGTCGTGCAGTTGATGTAAAAATAAGGCGGTTGTTATTTCACATGTAACTCCAAAAGCGGCGCCGCGACCAGATAAGTCTAGGAGGCTGAAAGAAAAATATAGGCCTAGGACGGGACTTACCCACGCTTCCGGCCTATCTGCTGAACACTCTACCACTGCACCAAGGCCTCCCTTAAACCGACCCTCCCTTTTATATTCGTTCTCTTGTATAAAACTAATAATCCCCTCAATTGTTTTACTGTTTTAGAGTTTTCCCATATAAGTTTCCAGATTCACAACGTTCGGTACGAAAACTGAAACGACAGCGTTAGATAAAACATCAAATCCCGATCTTGACAATATTGTCAAATGGGGAATTGTAGACCGTATAAAATTTATTGCTTCCAAAACTAATTGCTGTATGCTATTGCTTAGGTGAAATCCTCCCCCTAAGGTAAAACTGATGAACATTCCTAGCGAGGCGGGTGTTGCGGCTAAATTGTTTCAGGGGAGAAATGCAACTGGCTACTTCACTAGAGCACTGCTTGTGAAAAAAGCGATAAAAGAGGGTGAGACAGGCAACGTTTCGACGATGCTCAAGAGAATCAATTGATTCTACGATTGAGCTATCACCTATCAATTTTAACGCTCTATTTTGTACCCTATCAAGCAGGTGCAAAGATGTTTGAGAAGCACCTGACCAGATATGGGAGTTATACTCCAGTTTTGGGCGGATGAAGGCCTTATAAATTGTAGCCAGATCAGAAGGGGTGAAGAATTTCCTGCATCGTCTCAAAAAGCCTAAGCATTTTGCAGCGTTTTTGGCGACTTCAAATATGTGGTCATTCCAACGAAGATCATCGTTTACACACATACCAAGTACTGACAGCTTTTCGGTTTCTTCGATGCAGGTACCATTCATGGATAATGGCAATGGGGGAATGTTAAGCTTCAACGACAAGAGACAGCATTGAGTTTTCGAAGCATTGAATTCTACTCGGTTCATAATACCCCATGCAACAATGCTGTCAAGGTCAGAATTCAATGAGCTTATCATACGCAACCGTTCCAGTTCCACATCCGAAGAGCAGGGACGTGAATTTGGAAACGAATATGAAAAGCTGAGTCGAGTCGTCAGCAAAACAGTTAAGTGGATTAGAAGTTTCAGACAAGAGATCATTAATGAAAATGAGGAAGAGAGTCGGAGATAAAACGGAGCCCTGGGGCACACCAGCATTTATGAAGTGGGTATCAGACTTGAAACCATCCAACACAACTTGTATTGAACGGTCGGAAAGGTAGTTTCAAATCCAACGAAGAAGAGACTCATCGATACCAAAAGCACGCATTTTCGATAAAAGAGCCTGATGCCAAACTCTATCAAATGCTTTAGAAATATCAAGCGCAATAATCTTACTTTCTCCAAAACAATGTAAAGATTGGTTCCACTTTTCAGTGAGATAAGCCATCAAATCACCAGTGGACCGTTTGCTACGAAAGCCGTACTGACGGTCATTAAGAAGCTTTCGTTCTTCAAGATATTTCATAAGTTGACGGTTTATCAACGTTTCCATGACCTTGAAAAGTAGGGACGTTAGTGCAATTGGACGGTAATTGGAAGGGGAGGAAGATTCGCCTTTTTTAGGGACCGGTTGGACAAATGCAGTTTTCCATCTGCTCGGAAAAATCCCAGCAGAATAGGAAAGATGGAAAAGTTTACGCAGTGGTTTTGCCAGCGTAGAAGAACACCTCTTCAGAATAACGGCGGGGATACCATCTGGACCAGCGGATTTATGTATGTTGAGATCTTTAAGGACTCTCGCAACCGAGCGAGTTCGAAAAAATATCTGCTTCATCAATGAATTTGCAGCCTCGAGCTCAGGTGGAGCCACTATGCTATGAGGAAGTGTCGAGTTGGCAGCAAATTGAGCTGCCAGCAAATTGGCTTTGTCGATGGAGCTGACATACGGAGAGTCATTGAAGACGAGCGTTGGGACCGATGACGAGGTCGAATTCTTAATGTTCTTCACAAAAGACCAAAAGTTTTTACTTCCTTTTGGACACAATAGTATTTTTTGCCTTACTTTTTGGTCATGTAAAAACTTAGCCCTTTGTATCTGAGCATTACAGCTATTTCTGGCCCGTTTGAACAAATTTCGGTTTTCTACAGTAGGGTTGTCTTTGAATTTTCGAAAACTACTTTCTCTATCCCGAATCGCCTCTTTACAGCTTAAATCAAACCACGAATTCTCTTTGGGGATGATACTTTTTGTTCTGTGAGGAACAAAATTTCTCATGCCGTTGAGAATTACGTTAGATATCATATCAGCTGATGCATCAACGTTTCCGTCGAGAAAGCACAATGACCAGTTAAAATTTCGAAAGAAATTATTCAGGCCGTCCCAATTGGCTTTCTCGTATTGCCACACTGTTCTTTTAGGGACTTTATCTTTTTTTACTGTGACGGAAATCGAAAAATCTACCGATATGACACAATGGTCCGATTTGCCTAAAGGAGATGATACTACAACCCTGTATTTTTCGGGATGAGAAGTGAGAAATAAGTCAAGAGTGTTGGCCGCATGGCCTTCAATATCTGGAACCCGAGTGGGCTCATCAACAAGCTGAGTTAACTGGTTAAACTCAGCGAAGATCTCAACACACTTTCCTTCGGGTGTTGTCTGGCCAGAATGTCGAAGCCAACCAGAATTGTGTACATTGAAATCGCCCGCAATTGCGATTTCAGTGTGAGGATACAGGGAAACAATTCTTATAATGAAGTCGGATAGCGCATCAAACTCGTTAGAGGTTGAATTGCTATCTAAATTGGGGCTTCTATACATGAAACAATAATGAATGATATGCTTACGGACGGTGAATTTTAACCACATGAAATTAAAGTTCGTATTAGAACAGAGGCCGTATTACTTACTTACTTCGGCGGGCATTACAGTTCGGGGTGAACCTGGGCCTCAACCAACATCCTTCTATAACGACTGCGATTTCGGGCGAGCTCTCTCCAGTTTCGCACTCTAAGTCGGGTTAGGTCTTCATCTACTTGATTGCGCCACCTAAGACGAGGTCTTCCCCTTCCGCGATTTCCCTGCAATGTGCTTTTGAACACCCGACGAGCCGGAGCGTTTGGGTCCATCCGCTCTACATGGCCCAACCATCGTAGCCTCGCGATGCGTACTCTTCTGGCTATGCCCATGTCGCGGTACAGCTCATACAGCTCGTTGTTGTTGTTTCTTCTTCTCCACACATTGTCTTCGCATACGGGATCAAAGATCATTCGGAGCATTTTTCTTTCGAAACGACCAAAAGTTTCCTCATCCGCTTTCGATAAGGTCCATGATTCCGCGCCGTAAAGCAGGACTGCGATGATTAAGGTCTTATACAAGGTTACCTTGGTTTTTCTAGAGATAGTTTTGTTTCTCAATTGCCTTCTTAACCCAAAGAAGTAACGGTAAGCAAGACTTATTTTCGGTTCGATCTCCGCGCTGATGTTATTTTCCGTATTTATAGCGGATCCTCGGTAGACGAAGTCCTGTACTACCTCGAACTTATGTCTGTTTATTGTGACGTATTGTCCAATTCGTCGATGTTCTGTGTCTTTGTTTGATGACAGCATATACTTCGTTTTGCCCTCATTAACCATCAAATCCATTTTTGCCGCTTCTGTTTCAATACTCGCAAAAGCATCTATGACATTACGCTTTTTTCTTCCCATTACGTCAATATCGTCTGCGAAGGCGAGTAATTGTGCAGACTTTTGAAAGATTTTTCCTCTGGTGTTGACTTTTGAGTTTCTTACAATCTGTTCAAGTATGATGGTGAAGAAATCGTATGACAGTTTGACGCATTGCCTAAAACTTTTTTCGACATCAAAGGTCTCCGTGAGTTCTTCACCGACCTTGACGGAGCAGCGTGAATTCTCCAAAGTCATCCTGCATAGTCGTACGAGTTTTGCCGGGATGCCGACACTAGACATGGTTCGGTACAGCTCGTCTCTGTAAATACTGTCATACGCGGCTTTGAAATTGATAAAGAGATGGTGAATATGGTGAACGCCTTTCGTTCTAGTCAGTGCCACTTGGTGAACACGGTACTAGGTACAATGCTTATTTACGAACTTACGGACAACATTTAGCAAGCAGCTGTACGCAGCATATAGTAGCATATATAGTAGCGACGGTTAACGGTAGAACATTTACGCAGTCGTGTTTACAACGGTTATGTTATGTTTTTCATCAACTTGAAACTTTTAATGCGATTACATATATCAAAACCACTTTTTTGAAGTCGGTGACCGCGATAAATCAAAAACAGTTCAGCCAATCATCCTCAAATTTTTCACACTTATTGTTAATACAAAAACAAAGTACTTGGTCGTGAAGTTTTTATTTTTTCTCAATAAAACCGATTTTATAGCCGATAAAAAGTCCGATTTTTTTTTGTGAAAATCGAACTTTTTCTTTTCAATGGTCACCAAAAATTCCAATATCGAAATTTTTGAAAGCCCAGGGATTAAATATCAGAAAAAGATGTTATCTAACGATACCTTCAGACAATTCTTGAAGGCGGACACCGCAAAGAAATATTTTTATACATGTCCTTACTTATTTGCATAAATGCAAGTTGAGTTGTAAAGCATTATTTTGCGGTGGGAAAAATTAAAAAAAATTTTTCAAACATGTATTAATATGTGTACTAAATTTTGTTTTACATCCATTCATACTTTTCCTAAAAAAAATTCATGAAAAATCGACCATTTCGACCATGTATTGTTATTATCACCCCTATTACAGATGACAACCCAACTGAAAATTGGGTTGTGTGCCCATGTTATTTATATGAGAAGACAACCCAATTTCAGTTGAGTTGTCATCCATAATAGGGGGGTATTATTATTATTATTATTATTATTCAGCCCTATCACAGATTCCATCGTAATCGAAAAAAATCTAAGTTTCCCGATGTTGCTATCACATAATCCATTCGGACTGGAACGAATTTCGAAATTCGTAATTTGGTATCACGAATTCCGAATGAAACGGAAATATGACGTCCTTTTCTACGACAAGTTTCTTCTGTCGTAGAGCGTAGAGCCATAGGTAAAATCCATTTGTTAAAACAAAAAAAAAACACATTTGTATAGAACAATTTTACAAAATATAATTCTACTTAAGAAAAAACAATGAAAACAAAAATTATCTCGTAAATTAAATTACGTCCAACTCTGTTTTTATTCCCTCCCAGTGGTCTTTAACTTCGTCTTTTAGGCGTTTAGCGTATCCTTTTGCCGTTTGGATTACAGGATAACATTTCATATAACCTGTTGTTTGTTTGTTGTTTTCACCCTTTAAGAACATCGGTTATTATAAACAGAAACACTTATGTATCAATGAATAGAATTATTTCCAAAAGAAATTACATTTTTTCAAAAGACTGTCTTCGTTATGCCTGTTTCCAAATTTAAGCGGCGAAATTGACAGATTTGGAGTGTTTAAATATTACTCGTATTATTGTTAAATTACTTTATCTGATAGCCAAAATAACACTTGAATTTTATCTGTAAACAAACTTGGATTTCACAAATTATTTTATGGTTTGTTTAAAAACACAAGTAAATTTGTGTTTGACAGATTGGAAAGTACTCAGGGACCACGTAACAAAAATCCTCTTTTGGGAATTTATAACTTGATGAAGAAAATATTTGATTATATTCGACAGTAAAATTGTTTATTTCATATAACATTTAAGATTTGATCAATAAATAAAGATCTATTATAACTTCTTCTAAGCACAAAAAGTGCAAATAAATCAATTTTTACTAGAAAACAAAAATCGGTAAAAAATGTGTTTGGGAAAAGTTAGTTTTTGTAAGTTTAGGGATTTTTGTTTCTATTGCTTCGAGTATTTATTTTGACATAGGACATAACAGCTGACTTCGAAAATGGACACTCATTTTTTCAATCAGGCAATGCTTTTTTCGAATTCGTTCGGAATTTGTGATTGCTTTTTGTCGGGATTCGTATCGTGATTTTTCACTCGGGGATTTCTCCGAATGGATTTCATGATAAGGGTGATTATAACTATGCCCCGTCTCAAAGGCTCTTTTGAAATCCAAAAATACTGCAATGGTTATATTTTTGGTGTCCATCTCATTCTTCTAGTTTTCTAGTGCTGTCTCACACGAAAATCCTTTTCTAAAACCTGATTGTTGATCTATTAATAAGTTGTTTTGTTCTATATAATTTCTGAACAGCTTTTCTACTAGTTTTTCCAAATTTTTTTCATAAATCGGGAGCATATTTACTGGTCTTTATTCCTCACACTTCATTGTATTCTGTACTTTTTGTATTGGAATTACCAAAGACTCCTTTCATTTGCTTGGAAAATAGCCCGTTGATATAGTTCTATTAGAAATCGATTTTAGTATTGGTCCCACGATTAAAAAACCATCTAAGAACATTTGGGCACTCATAAATTTATAGTCTTTCTTTTTACCCATTGATTTTAAAAATTGATTATACATTAGGAAGAAATGTTTTGCTGCAAATAGTGCGGTTCAATACCTCCTTTTCTTAAAATGGAAATTGATGTCATATTGCACTAGAAAGTCCTATCTGCTATTGTGTAAATTAAACAATAAAACAGATATGACCGGAGCTACGTCTAAAACGCGTAATGTTATCCATTACTAGATTGTACGTTAGCTCCGTATTCAATGTCAATAACGGACATTGTCTGATAGGTTTCCTCTAACGACTTCTGCAGAAGTTACTTAGATGAGGAGGAGGAAGATACAGTTCCACACCTCCTCTGCTCATGTCCTGCACTCTCCCTCAAGAGAAAAATCTACCTACAAGCGCGACGAAGCTATTCAAAACTCGGAGCATAATGCATTTCAAGCACCTACAAAGCACTTTTCACGTCACTATAATTACCCGAAGAAAAACAATTGGATGTTTCTGGGGCTCGAACCTCGAACTCCCAGGTAATAGGCAGTTTTTTTTTTTGTTTCGCCAACGTTAAATTAAAAAAAAAAAACATCCAAAAATCGTTTTCTATTCGTTTGACTGTGATATGTGCATTGTAGTCTTACAGTCGTATTTATAAAATTTGCTTAGAACATCCTTAGACAACTGTCCACCTAGACGGTGTCTAAAGAGCCAACTTCGTATTTATAAATACATTCCAACAGTTGTCTAAATAGCCCCTCAAACTGTCTACTTTGAATGAAAAACTAAATGGTGGCGTTCATGATGTATCCGTGCAGTACCATTATTTGTGTTTTGATATGCGAGTACAACAACTAAAAGGCTCTGAAAGAGTGTAGCGTTGCACTTGAACTAGACCAAAAAAAACAGCTGATTTGACTTTGTGTTACACCTTTTCAAAGTCTCATAAAATGATGAAATTTATGCAATTTATAAATAAAATTGTTAAAAGTAGTATTTTTGCACCTCAAACTACTTCATTTTAACGATCTTAACACTCTCAACAGTGTGTTATAAGATTTTCAACAAAATTGTTTTTTGGTATCAAATGCCACTTTAGCCACAGTTTAGAAAAACAATTTCGGTGTCTTAAGTTAGACATTCCTTAGACAGCGATGAAAGTGTTTATAAATACGATTTGGAGTTGGACACTGTTCTAAGAGCTGTCCAAAGTTAGACATACTTTGGAATGGGATTATAAATACGGCTGATGATATAATACCCCAGTCAAATTAGGTAAAAATAGGGGTCAACCTCGGAATGAAAGATAATAAGCTGAAAATTGGCATAGACCTTTGTTTTGTCGTTCTTTATGTTGTCTCAAAAGTCACAAGTTCAATCGTGTCCGCGTCTTAAGATATTGAAGGTCAAAGGTCACAAAAATCGGTTTTTCGTAAATATATCGATTTCTATTACTTGAATGAGATTTGCACCTGAATAAAAGTTGTAGAATATAAAATTCCCTACAATTTTTGTCTTTACTGTTTTTTCATACGATCAACCGTTTTTGCGGTAGACCGCAAAGAGTGCGCCGCGTACAGTCATATATGGCCTAATGCAAGGTCAAGCGTGAATTAATGTTATCAGTACGTTGTATAAAGTTGATTGTTTACAAAAAAATTATAATTATCAAACAATGACCATTATTTATGTACTTATTATTAATTGTTGATATTTTATTAAAATCAGTGTTGCAGCGCAACATGCCTCAGGAAAAAGAACTTCAAGAAAAAAAACCTAAATTCTTCGAAAGATGAAATTACCGACGGCAAAACATCTTGGAGGTCCCTCACCAAAAATAAAAGCAGCCGCCGCCACGATCATCAAGTTGGTCTCACCCAATGCTATGTTTTATAACACCGCGTTCATATTTTAGGCCCCGCCTAAGTCGATGTTTTTTTCCTTTGCACTAGGCAAGCAAGGTGTGGGTGGCCAAAGACGCACACGAGTCGGTGCGGTGCGAGGAACATCGCAATTAACAAAATTCGATGCGTGTTTATGTTTCCGTAAATGTGATCTGTTACCGCAGAGGGTCAACGATCCATAGCTGGACCATAGATGACCAACGGGGAATGTTAAGACGCAAATATACTCTTCCAAAAGTTTTGATCAATATCCGCGTACTAAAAAACACATTCTATTTTTACACGCATTTAGTGGCTGTGACACGACTTCTGCGCTATTTAAAAAAGGAAAAAAAACTGTTACTACAGCATTGGAGAAAGTTCCCAATTTGGATAAACTGGTGGAATTATTTCAACAAGAAAACTGCCCGGTACAAACATTATTTGAAAATGGAGTGCGCATCTTGTTGGCATTATATAATGCTCCAAAATCTGAGGACAACATTGATCATTTTCGCTACACGCAATTCATTAAATTAACGAAACTAAATAAACCTGTACAATTGTCAACACTTACACCAACAAGTGAAGCAGCTCATCAACATATAAATCGCGTCTACTACCAGATTCAAACGTGGTTAGGGAATGACTTACAACCTCAAGAATGGGGCTGGATGCTTGAAAATGGAATCCTGGAGCCCATAAGAACGTTATTACCTCCAGCACCAACCGAGCTACTAAATATAATATTTTGCAATTGCAAAAATGGTTGTGGTTCCCGCTGTGGATGCCGAAAATCAGGGCTACTATGTTCTTTAGCTTGTGGCCACTGCAACGGACAAGCTTGCCTGAACGCTGCACAATATCCAAGTAATCCCGATGAAGAAAACGATAATAATGAGGATGATGACAATGAATTGAACGTTTTCGAGCGACAACAAGAAGAAGACGACGAAGAAGATGAAGCTAGCTTCTTTCTATTCACAATTTTATTATAATTCAAACCAATAAAAATATATATTCCAGAATTAATAATATACTATAGTTGAATAGTTAAATATAAATAATTAAGTTACTGATTTTAATAAAATATCGACATTTAATAATTAGTACATAAATAATGGTCATTGTTTGATAATTATAATTTTTTTGTAAATAATCAACTTTATACAACGTACTGATAACATTAATTCACGCTTGACCTTGCATTAGGCCATATATGACTGTACGCGGCGCACTCTTTGCGGTCTACCGCAAAAACGGTTGATCGTATGAAAAAACAGTAAAGACAAAAATTGTAGGGAATTTTATATTCTACAACTTTTGTTCAGGTGCAAATCTCATTCAAGTAATAGAAATCGATATATTTACGAAAAACCGATTTTTGTGACCTTTGACCTTCAATATCTTAAGACGCGGACACGATTGAACTTGTGACTTTTGAGACAACATTAAGAACGACAAAACAAAGGTCTATGCCAATTTTCAGCTTATTATCTTTCATTCCGAGGTGAAACCCTAATTTGACTGGGCTATAATAACAGTTCTCCCTATTCTTCTGCACTCCATTTATATACCCGTGTGATAAGCCACACCACCAGGTTGACTTCTGAAAGTGTCGGCAAGCCTTTCGGTTTTGAATTTTGACATACACTACTCGCAAAAATTAAAGGATATTTAAAAAAATCCAAATTTTAGGGTGATTTTAAAACAAGGTATAACTCAGAGAGAATTGGTCGTACAAAAATTTAAAAAAAAAAAAAAGGAATTCGTAGCTCTGAATATCTATTTTTCATATTTGAACAGTAAATCGACGATAATTCCAAACCAATACAACAGAACTCAACTAAAGCAAACTAAAAAAATTTAAGTTTATTGAATTGTAAGACGATACAATTTTTTTAAGTCCACAGACCATTTTAAAGACGAGTAAAAATTTAAAAAATTCTTTTCGTCGGTTGTTGGATTATTATTATTATTTGAGGACGGCAGACGAAAAAAACTTACATTTTTAAATTTTTTTACAACCTATTGCTTGTTGAAAATCATCCTGAAATTTGGGATAAGTTCTTTACCCTACTCGCAGGGGTATCTGAAGCCAACCAGACGCTGATGGTGTTGTACTTGTTTGTGTCAAGTTTCTACCTGCCTTTCTTCTTCCTTATTCGCGATAGTGCAGCAACGTTTTATGATATTTCCTTTTTAACGCATTTGTCCAGATTTTTGCTCAGAACAGAGCAATGTCAACCGATCTGTTCGTGCTCTATTTTCTACATGATAGGTTTTTTGACGCAATCCACGGATCTTGATATTTCTAGTTCTAGTTTTTTTTTACTTCTGCTGTCTCTTCGGAGCGTTTTCATCTCATAGAACACTCTAAATTTTTTTTGCTCAGTTGAAACGTGAAAAGAAGTCGAACGATAAGGAGTTAAATACTTTTTGGACTAGCAGAACTCTGTAGTGCCACCGCATTTAATTTTATTTATTATAATGGAGAAAGGACTTTACTAATCAAGATAGGTAGTTTTGCGAGAAAAATCAAAGAAGCCTTATGGAGTTTTCCGTCGCTTCCGAACGGAAAGTTTCTTTTTTCATAAAAATGGTATAATTTTTCTTTTAAGAAATTCTTTCAAACAAAAGATCGGCTTATTCGCTCTTATTGCAATAGAATTTTTTTTTAGAATGCCAGTAAAATCAGTTAGCTTTAGGTGCCACAATTGATATTTTAATAAAATAACTTTCGAAATAAGAGCAAAGTAAAGGCTAGATTTGAATTTGTATTTAACACAAATCGTCGCGTCTGGAGTTCTATCATTTTCCAGGCGTTGAGTGAAACGCCTTTTGCAATAATACACTGATCTAGGTAGATCAGGTAGGTCATAGCTTGTCTTCAATTGCAGACACCACCTCCTTCAGCACTATGGAAATAGAGAGTTGTGACAAACCTAAATCAAAATCATTTCCAACGCTGCTCGGATAACTCCCACTCACAAAAAATCTTAGAGCACAAGCCAATTAAACAATAGGAGGAATTGAAGAGGTGCTTGTATTTTGGAATTCTGCCTCTAATTTGCTTAGCACGAACACAAAAGCCTCCTTATTCAGTAATATGATCTGAAACTTCAAAAATTCAAAAGTTGTAAAAGAATTTCCACAAAAGACAAATAATTGTTCCTACTTACAGATGATCAGGCAGTTCCAACACGTTGGAGTTGTCTCGTATACTCCTTCGGAGTCGAAGCATTGGGCCCTATCGTGAATAAAATTTCCCTGGAAACATTTCCCATATTCGGAAAATTGGTATCGGCAATGATGGTCGAAAGTTCCTTGCGGAATTTTGAGCGATTGTGAATGAATTTCCCATGGGAAATTATCTGCCATTTTACTGAATTTGTATCGCATTCCAGGGAGATTTCTACTTTATTCTTGTTAGAGCACTATACTATAGAACATATTCGAAAACTATCTTTGAAGTCATTTTTAATCTGTTAGGTTGTTAAAAATTTATTCCGTGGGAGATTCAATTCGAAGGAGGTTCACGATCGGGCGTAATGTTCCGTGGGAACAAAAAATTCCGTGGGAAACAAAATTCCGTGGGAGATTGCCGATAGGGCCCATTCTTTTTTTTTTCTCTGCGAGATTCACTATCATTAAATAATAAATCTATACTACTAATCATTTCTTATTATTTATTACTTTATTTCTCACTTTCTATTTGTGGAAACTTTGTTATTTGCAAATTATAGTGATTTGACGTTTGATATTTTTTTTTTACTGTACTTCTGAATTTCGAACTCGAACCTTGAAGTTCGCCAACCATAGTATGTCGAATGCTTTAGTTCGCCAATGAAAAAAACTCACATCGAACGTTTGATTCGCCAATCGTAATAGGGGTATATGTATTATCCGCTGATAAATCATACTTTTCCCATTTGGGAAAATAAAATAAGTTTATAGTTTTTAAGACACTCTTTTGAGAATGTCTGGATCAGGAAAAGGGTTTGGTTTTTTCGAACAATAAGATACTCACTTCCTTTTAAAACGTTTACTTATACATAAAGTGCTCAATAAAGGAATGTTGGATCGTCGATTAAGAAAACTCCATTGTCAGCAAATATGAGCAAAGTTATTAATATTTGCAATTTTTTAATTTCTTTGAGATAGTATGTGAAATAAAAGTCAATACCGCTAGCTTTGAGATAGGTTTTTTAAGAAGTGAAACTGTCGTTTGAAAGCAAATTTTTCCAATTTGAATAAAAATTACTTTAAGGATCTGTCTGACTTATTCGTGTATGTAACGTAGTCATAAAAGCGTTGAAATCTTGGCAAACGTTGGTATAATATAATCATGAAACAAACTACGGCTGGCTACTCCTTGTTCATGTTTTGATATCGTCGCCTTCTTTTGGTCTTATTTTTTCTTACTTATCACTGCTTTTTATATACATACATATCTTAAAACTGTTACTTCCTTAACCTAAGTAATGCTATATCCAGAAAGCCATTCAAAATCAGCGGAGAAACTGAACGATGTGTTCGTTCTTAATTTATCGCTTTGCAGTAACGTTCAAGTAATAAAGGAATGCAACGGCAATTTCCTCGAAGAACCCCAGAAGTTGAATTTGGAACAACTTAAAATTCGCCTGCGTAAAACGGTGCAAAACCGACAGACGTGGATCAAGTCAAAAAATTCTGAGGTTAGTCCTGAAGCACAGGAATTATATCGAGTTCTGGCGAAAAACTTCAAGGTAACAAAATATATAAATATAAAACAAAAAAACTAACAAATGGAAAAATTGCTAACATTGTCTTTTTAAATTTAATAGAATCCCGAGGTCACTTGGCAGGGAGTTAACATACAAATATTTAATGAGGTTACAGTTTCGCCACCTTATAGATCTAAAAATGTGGTTGGGAACACACAAAATCGTGTCTTATGCAATTATATTAAAAAAATGGTATACCATGATATAATTTCTAAATATGTATATTTATTTTTTAAAAAATTAATTTTTTATTCTTCAGATCGACAATTTCTACAAGACGCAGGCGTTGCAGGAAACTAACGCTGCGGGCACATCTTCGTCTTCATCCTCATCCGCAACCGCATCTTCGTCGTCGTCTTCATCATCGTCATCAGCGCCATCAACTTCAGTAGGAACTTCGTCGAATAACGCTGCATCGGCTTCGCCTGTTCCTGGAAATACATAGAACAAATGCAAGAAAATAAAATAATGGAAAAAAAAAAACAAAAAAAACTAAAACATAAAAGGAGAAAATTATGTTCAACAGAAAAACGCCCGGGTTTTTAATTTTTTTTTTTTTTTTTTGAAAAAAAAAAATATGGCTCCAATTGCCTTCATATTGAGAAGGAATTTTTTTTATTTGATTTTAGATGTTTGTTTGCAAGAGCAGTGGATTTGTTGAATGCGAGTATACGTTGGATAATCAAAAGTATTTGAATATAACGGAAGATTTTTCAAAGTTCATAGGCTTTAAATCAAAGTTCGCTGTTAAAAACAAAAGAATTTAAGTTCGTTTTAACATAAACTGTTGTTACCTAAGTTTCAAATCAAAATTCCCGCATTAGTTTTTGTTTAAATTTGTAGTTAATTATTGCCGAGTGGGAATATCGGCTAGCAAAAAAGATTCCGAAATAAATTATTTTTTAGCTTAAGCTGGGATATCAATTATTTTTGAAGCCAGTTGCGAAGTTTAGTTTGTGACTAACAGTTTTCGTTTCGGTAAATTTCATTTATCTAAACTTTTTATGTACGAAGCCATGAAAACGCATTGGATTTTTAATACTTTTAATCAAGTGTGTTACACATAGGAAGTTGAACTTTTGCCCTGAAAACTTGAAACGTGGTAAGTATAAAGTTTTTTTTAAAGTGACCCGATTAAAAGTTAATTGCCGTTAGAGGCATGTCAAGTTAGATAACAAGTCAGGAGCCACCGTCCGATTAGAATACTTTGTAAAGTTTCACGGCAAAGCAAAATGTGCAAACATTACAATGATAAGCACAGACTCTGTCAAAATTAAAAAAAAAAAAAAAATCGAAAAAAACAAACGAGATGTGAAATCTTTTGCGGTTGTGAGTCAAAATTAGAGTAGGATTATAAAACACTTTCGAAAAGTAGAGCTTTAACGGACAAAGTAGCCTAATTCATTTTTTGAAGCTACGTAAGTAAATATGGGCGCTCGGGTATGGCATCCGAAGCGATTCGCTCAATTAATGAATTCGAGTCGAGTTGAATTTTTCCTATTTTTTTACAAAAACATCTCGTGCATCTGTTTTTGAGTTCTATATTAATTATTTTTTAATTTTATTTATTTATTTATATGCAAAAAGCTTATAAAAATAAATTTAAAAAACTTTTTTTTAAAAAGATAGGCATTACGGTGACAAGACCATGCAATGCCGTATTAAATTATTTACAGTAAGAGTGTTTCATATTGTACATTATATATGTTAGATTTATATTTCATTGTGTTTGCCATGTAGATTTTTTGATATTTTTGAAAGTACTAAAATATGAGGGATCAAAAACTTCAGGCAATTGTTTCGGCGGGTGAGAAATTTGTTTAGTGCATTCCATTAGGATGTGTGGAATTGTCAAGACTACTCCGCTTTCAACGCATTCCTCTGGAGCACTCCGATCGAATAAATGTTTGGTGTTGAAGATAGTCAGCCCTATCATCGTAACAGATCGGAGAAACATACGATCGTAGAGAAGTTCCGATCGTAACATTATTTTGTTTATGGTATCCGTTTCGTAAAGGAAACACTGACGCATGTAAGTGACATAAAACAACCCTTCCGCGACTACTTTGCTGTCGGAGACATCGGATAGAACAGAAAACCAAGAAATCGGCATGCATCGCATGAATTCCGAATGCGTTCCCGTTCCCACTATTATCACATTTACCTCGTTTCCACTTAGAATTGAATCACACTTCAATTCGAATTAGTGCCAGTGTATACCTAGATCGAATTGAAATAGGATTACCCGATCCGATACAGCTCTTGTAGCTGGATCGATTCAAAATAGTGTGTTGTATACCTATATTACTCGATTCAGTGGGTAAGTAGATACCTGCATCGAAATCTGAATCATAATCCGATCCGATTACCCGATTCTAAGTGGAAACGAGGTAATTTAATCACCATGCATCGCATGAATTCTAGACGCGTTGCGGTGAGTTTGACATATTCATCGCATTGTTTCGTTCTTTTCGGAGACATGTCCGATTAAGCAATCGGAAACGTTACCATAATACAAATGTCTTACATTTCGTACAAATCGGAATGAATTTCGTTCCGATCTGTTACGATAATAGGGCTGAGTTTTTCCTACTCGGAATCTGAATATTGTAATGCATTTGTTTCGTGAAAGTTTTATATTGTTAAAAAATCAAAATCTATTTGCCTCGAAATGCCTAGTCGAAATCGGCTGAGGAGATGATAGTTTACCTTTACATTGTTGATAGTCACTTTTATCAATTAACTATCCATCGCATTGATCACCCTACATGTCACAAGATTTATGATTTTGATCGTCAATTTCTTTTATCACCTTTTAGCAAATTTCAGCCCTGCTATATGACATAGACAGCCCTATCATCGTAACAGATCGGAGAAACATACGACCGTAGAGAAGTTCCGATCGTAACATTTGTTTTGTTTATAGTATCCATTTCGTAAAGGAAACACTGACGCATGTAGTTGACATAAAACATATGTGGAATAAATTTCCAAAATACCAGCACCTTCACGATCCGATGCTTTGTCCGCTAAAGAAATCTTACGAAAAAAAATTAATAAAAATGTTTATTTACAATTGTCCTGTCCCCTCCTCAGAATTCATGTTTTTTTTTTTTTTGTATACGTACAACCCTTCCGCGGCTACTTTGCTGTCGGAGACATCGGATAGAACAGAAAACCGTTCTTACCATTTTCATATTTAATCGCCATGCATCGTATGAATTCTAGACGCGTTGCGGTGAGTTTGACATTTTCATCGCATTGTTTCGTTTTTTTCGGAGATATGCCCGATTAAGCAATCGGAAACGTTACCATAATACAAATATCTTACATTTCGTATAAATCGGAATGAATTTCGTTCATAACATACAATTTATTGATACCTATACTGGATAACTAAAAAATATTTTGATGTAGGAATGTTGGCAGTTGGCACATACTAGGGGGCCTAACCAAATACATTGTCTAGAATTAAAATAATCAGCCTTATTATGAGTTTCACGTGAACAGCCAGGAACATTTTTGTTCGCCCGGAATTTTAAACGCTATTATGAGTTTCCCGCCTGTACAAAATTCCGCTATACACTTATCTGCTTTTGTTTTTCACTTGTTCGCCTCACAGAAATAAGTGAAATAAATTGCTCTCAACGTATTCACATTACACAGTGAAAAATAGCTCATAATAAGGGAACTTTTTCGAACATGGCAAATTTTTCCCCCTAAATTCATAACGGAAAAGTTAAATGGGATCTTTTTCGAGGGGAATGCTATTCACGTGAAATTCATTGAATAACTCTACATGGGGAGATTTATGTATTGCATGTGGAGTTGTGCACCGTTTTTTGCATCAATTCTACAAGTATTTGGCCCTATCGTGGTAACCGTCAGAGCGGAGTTTTCTCCGCAACGCATCTTTTTCGGAGATTCAATTTTGCTTCGAAGTAGTTGTCGCCTTTCGCGAGGAATTGGCAAGTCCTCCGTTAGCAAATTCATTGCCATGAAAAGCGCATTCTCAATTAGCCGTTCGGAACCGGCGAAAAATTGTAGGTCCCCTCCATTCCCTCACAAGGCATGGTTGTGAGAAATGCGCTTGGCCCAGGGGCTCCTCGCTCTGTTGCGCCACCCTATTTATTTTTTAGTTGTCGTCGTAAGAAATTTTTCACAAATGCGTCAATGCATTGCATTTCCAAAACTAAAATCTCCACAACGAAAACTTATCGGAGAACGTCGGATCGTCCGATCGGAGAACTACCACGAAGCAAAATTTCTCCGATCGGAGGGAATTCCGCTCCGACGGTTACCACGATAGGGCCGATTAACTGTAAAAAGAAGCTATGAAATTCCGATATAGCCTACCTTTTCTTTATTGATCTAGCGTGACCTTAATATTAACATCTTGTTGAAATTGAGTTTCGTAATGTAAATTTCCAGCCCTATCACAGATTCAAAAAAGATATGTAACGTGCATCGAACCCAACAGGTAACAGGGAAAAATGGGGTATAATGTGGAGAAGAAGTCAAAACATGAAAAGCGTAGCATTATCTCCTCCATTATAGAGGCACATGGGTTGATGCGATTTAATAGCATTAAAAAAAAGTATCTAAGAGCTTTGAGTGTTATTACTCATTTCTATTGCTTGGAATTTGGAAAGATCTATAACATTTCGCGAAATAACAAGGCACTTCGTTTTTTGTGGATTAGGAGTTAGGCCATATTTTGACCAATGTATTATTGATGAAAAGTTCTCATTAATCTTTTTCGCAAAATCTTGAATTATATCAATAGGGCAGTTTTCAATCAGTTTGAGGTTGTGTGCAAATAATCGGCCCTATAGATGTAACCATTGGAGCGGAATTCTCTTCGATCGGAGGCATTTTTGCTTCGTGGTAGTTCTCCGATCGGACGATCCGACGTTCTGTGATAAGTTTTTGTTGCGGGGATTTTAGTTTTGGGAATGTAATGCATTGCCGCATTTGTGAAAAATTTCTTACGACGACAACTACTTCGAAGCAAAATTGAATCACCTGAAAAAGATCAGTTGCGGAGAAAACTCCGCTCCGACGGTTACCTCGATAGGGCCAAATTAGATGGAGAAAAAAGTTGACCCAATATCGGTATCTAGCTCATTGAGAAGAAGTTTAAAATCAATCACAAAGAATTCTTTCTTCATATTTTCATTCATTTTTTTTTTTTCACTTCTGAGCTATGGTGAAATGCATCAGAAAGTTGCTGTTTATTTTCTTTTGTTTGTTTTTGTTTTCTTCGCCTTCTCTCCTCCTACTTACTTCTTCTCTTTTCATCTTCCACTTCTGAGCTATGATCTAAATTTCAAGTCTAATTCATCGAGAAGTAAGTTCAAAATCAAAAATCACCCGAACAGACAAACAAGAAAGCCAGTCAATAAATAAATACTTACAAGTTTTCAAAACTGAAAAAATGTGTCCTCAAAATAAAAACGATTACCTGTTAGTTATTCTGCCCTAGCGAGGTATCCGTTCGGAGAGGAAAATTCTCCGATTTGTACGATTCGGAGGTTTTTGCTTTGAAGAATTCTTCTGAATTTTTTTTTGGAATTTTTCTCCAATATTATTTCAATACATAAGGCGAACTGCGTTGAAGTGCGATCAATTGCTTTATTTGTGAAATTTCTGACAGCTTTTTGCAATAGTTTTTCCGATTTCGTCCGACGTTGCGGACAATTTTCCGCTCCGAACGGATACCTCGCTAGGGCCAATTATTTTTTAATTTTTTTTTTTTGTATATTTTTACTGTTTTACTTTTAGCAAAAGAACCAATTTTTTCAATTTTTTATTTTTTTTTTTCTCCGATACGGTTATTCAAGTTACCATGATTTCGAATGACAAAATAGTTTTGACATCGAAAAGTAAAGTTAACAGCCCTATTATGGTTGTCAAATATCAATACGATACTTGATAAATTTGCTCGTCTATCAATGAAATTGGTTAAGTGGTATTACAAGGTCTGTTCGTTGAAGCCCTGGGTTTGCCCTAGGGTCGCCACAAAACGTTTTTTGAGAAACCTAAATTCACCCTGAATGTCAAATTGAGTGTTTTTTGAGCCATAGGTTTGCCATAGGTTTTCCCCAAACTCGCCCTACCTTTTCGGTGTGGCGATTTGAGGGCTGTCAAATGGCATGTATTTTTTTTTTTAATGACAGGGATGAATGGTGATTTGTGGTAAAGCGTTTTTTGAGGACTGGTAAACACAGGTTTTTTTTGATAATTCACAGGGTTGTCAAGAAAACCTGGGTCAACCCTGGGGAAAGTTCAACGAACAGACCTACAGATAACAACCACCAGAACTTTTGATCAGTTGTGAATGAAATGCTTTTTTGCGATCCATTGTGAACGTCTCTGGTTGCTTATTCGGTATTATGAGGCGTGTTTTTTTTTAACCTAGTATATAGTACAGCATTCGAGTTAAAAAAAAACGATCCGTCCACAGTATTTTCAGTACTATTTTCAGCAACAAGATGGAGCTCAACGTCAAAGCTTGCTGCTACTTTTCAAAGCTCTCTGTGAAATTCAAGATGAAACAAAATCAAATTCATACTAGGTTTGTTTCGTTAATTGTTCTATCAAATGAATAACGATACCAAGCCAGGTATGAATTTGTATTTTTTTCTTATTTTCCATACATCAGATTCTCTCTTACAGCTCTTTTTTGCTATTTTTGGAGGTATCGTCCAGCAGTGAAGAAAGCTCTATGTCAAAGTCAGCTGTTTTGTGGAAAAAAACTTTCGGGTATGTTCGGGGAGTATGTAAAAAGATATTAAAAACTAATCTTTGATGAGATTTTCCATTGGCAAACAGAATCAATTTATTTTTTATCCAAACCTGTGGTAAAGCAATTTTACACTCTTGACCAGTCTTTTCGATAGGTTTAGAAATAAAATAAGTTGATTCTATTTACAAAACCGTGAAATTGAACTATAATATTCCGCACAAATAAACACGACCCAAATTAAATTAAGTTGAAACACGTACTAGCAAGACTTGAATTTCTATTGAAGAATGTTTAATTTTCATACATATAACTTTCCCTTTTGACCATTTTTTACTGCTTTGTTTGTTTGTTTGATTTGTTTTTTTCTTGCATTGGGCTATATTTTTTATTCAAATAATTCCATGAGTAAAGCTATTAGCTTCAGCAAAAAAGAACTAGTGCAAAATCCTGTATTATATACACCACCAGGTAAGAAACAGGTCGAAAATTCAATATGAATATAGTTTTTATTTCTTTAATTTTTAATCGAGAGAAAAAATTTCTTTGCGAATACCACATTTTTTTTGAACACGTCCTTTCGAAAAAGCTTCGATGAACTGAAGTCATTGGTGGCGCCATCTTATTTTCAAAGCTGGAAACTATCAATCCACAGCAATGCCATCCCTGTTTTCACTGTGGAAAATTACGACAGTAAAATTATTTGTTGTTGTTCCCCAAGGGAAATTTTTACTGTACTATATACTAGCATAAAAAAAAACACGCCTATGGTTATCAACTGATAGCTATCAATTTTTCAGTCAATCGCAAATTCGTCGTTGATGAACATTTTTTTGGTTTATTTTATTGGAAATGTGTAGCCAAAACACAGGTACGTGGTTGATTAAAGGGCTATATCGTGAAGTGTTTTTCTGTGCCGTATAGCCAAAACTCATTCCAAATTGAATTTTGAAGTTAAATGTGTTTAGTGTTCATTGAATGCAGGAAATTAAAATGGTCGCTTTGTACGTAGATGTGGGGTGTGTCAACGCTTAGTACGAGCACACTGTTCACAATGGAAGTAAATTTATCAATTGGCCTGCATAATACCGATTTATCAATTAATTGATAGCACTTATCGTGTATCAATTGATTGATAGTTGACAACCATAATATGGCTGTAAGTTTGTAAAATCAGCTCGAGGAGAGAAGCCGTTATGTGTGTAAGGCCTTCCCATTGTAAATTTTTCTGAATGATTCCAAGTTCTTTATGTATGGAAGTTATTCTGGCAATATTTTCGGAAGTCTGTGGCCGAATTTACACAATTTATGTTTGATCATTCTTTTTCGTTAGTTTTTTATTTCACTTTTAATTAAAAAAAATGGAATCGAAACATAATCAATAATCATCCATATGACAAGCAAGCTAGTTTACTTAAATGCCAACCAATTGTGACACCCAGAGACATATCAATTCCAAATTCCTTGATTTATACATATATTAAAAAAAAAATCCAAAATTTTCAACATTGGTTGATATAACACCAGCTTTGAAAAAATGCAATAGTTCGACACAAATATTAGTTGATAACATAAAATTTTTATTTCGTTTATTTTTCCGCACAGATAAATAAATAAAAAGTATTTTATTTTATAACCCTAGTACATTAAAAGAAATCGTATCTGTAGTGGTTTTATGATTCATTTTTATTTTATTTATTTTTTCTTACGCATATTTTCTTTCTTTTTTTTTTGTTGTAAATATTAAGGCTCTATTATAGATACATTTTTGTTAAATAAAACAGGATTTAGTGTATTACTTTCGAATTATAATGTACTTCATTTTTTATTTGTATTTTTTTATATAATAAAAAAGATACTCAGAAAACAGCAAACAGTTTTCTTGTAAATATTTTTTTAATTTAAATTAAAAATAGCTTCTAGATTTTTGTTACATAAATTTTACATAATGTATCATAGTTTTAATTTTGTTTTTGTACAAAAACCAACAATTTATAGAGATACTAACACGTTTTTCATATTTTTTTTTTTGATCAGTATTTTTTTGATTTTGAAATCAGAGACATTTCATTTTAAATTGGTAAATTATTTATTAAAAAAAAAAAAAAAAACTTAACAATGCACTCCTTAACAACACGCATGAATTTCACTTGGAGTTTAACAAGTACTACGGGAGAATCCACCCGTTGTAGATAATGGTCAATAACTTCAATTACATACTTATGTTCTAAAAGTATCGGAATTGAAAAATTATTGTGAGTTCCATCTAAAAAAATATTCACCCTAAAGTTTTTTATTAGCTTCGAAATTCAAAAGTTTGTTCAAGCCAGTAGCTGGTGCGGTACTCCGCTGTTGGTGCAGTGTTCCAGTTGTTGAAAACTCAGCATCATTCATTTTGAACCTACAAACTTTTTACAGCAACACATTTTTGTTTTTCGTAAAGTAAATTTTTTTTTAATATACTATCATCCACTAGCTTGAAAAAAGACATTTTTGGTAATATTTATTCGAATTTATTACGTGCTTCTCAAAAGGGAAGTTTTTTCCATGATCTAACAAAAAACTCATAACAGACGATGATGTGAAATGTTATTTTTCCCAATATGAATGTTTTTTTTGGGTGAAACTCACAATAATACTGAATACCTCAAAACATTTTTTTAAAACAAGATTTCAATTGTCAAAAATTATTAAGAAAATAAAACAAAATTAACCAGCAGTGTATCAGATAAAAAAAGGCGTTTGCAAAAGTGGCACTTCAGCATACAAATGTGCTAAAAGGGTTTCACTTCAAATAAATAAATAAATATGCTTCCCTACCGCATTTCTCTCAGCCGTACAGCCCTATTATGGTTGTCAAATATCAATACGATACTTGATAAATTTGCTCGTCTATCAATGAAATTGGTTAAGTGGTATTACGGATAACAACCATCGGAACTTTTGATCAGTTGTGAATGAAATGCTTTTTTGCGATCTATTGTGAACGTCTCTTGTTGCTTGTTCGGTATTATGGTTATCAATATTTTTGATATCTATCAATTTTTCAGTCAATCGCATATTCGTCGTTGATAAATCTTTTTTTGGTCTATTTTTCTGAAATTGGGTAACCAATGCACAAGTACGTGGTTGACTAGCAAAAAGGCAATATTGTGAAGTGTTTTTTCAGTGCTGTATAGCGAAAATCCACTTCAAATTCAATTTTGAAGTTCAATGTGGTTAGGGTTCATTGAATGCAGGAAATTAAAATGGTCGCTTTGTACTTGGATGTGGGGTGCGTCAACGCTTAGTACGAGCACACTGTTCACAATGGAAGAAAATTTATCAATTGACTTGCATAATACCGATTTATCAATTTATTGATAGAACTTATAGTGTATCAATTGATTGATAGTTGACAACCATAATAGGGCTGTTAAACTGCATTGCAATTAAACTGGGTCCTTGTATTTGCTTAGCAAGTGTTTTCCTTTTCACATCTTTCGTTTCGGAATTCGGCCATAATGGGACCTATCGGCAATCTCCAAAGAAATTTTATTTCCCATTTAATATTTTGCTCCCATGGGACATTATGCGCGGTTGTGAACCTCCTTCCAAGTTTACCACGGAACAAATGTTTGTACCCAAAAATTTTGTTGGCATATAATTATGTTTTTGCAAATACATTGCTGTGTTTACTTCTATCTCCCTACAAAAGTAAATGCGAAACAAATCAATTAAATTAACAGATGAAGTTCCCATTAGAGATTCATTCACAATTGCTTGAAATTCCACAAGGAATTTTTGAGCATCGCCTTAGGCCTTAATTTTGCATTGGTCATAAATACGCATTGAAACAAAAAAAAATGTACTGCGTTTTCAAAGAGTCTGGTTGGCTGAAATTTTTGGGTTTCGTATTTAGCACAAAAACTACAGGTTTTAGGTATAGGAAAAAATATCTCACCCTCTTTGTCTCTTTTTGGTGTCGGTTTTACGTTTCATTGAATTTTCAAATCTCAACGATGCTAAAGAAGTTTTACTCCAAAAACCTTCGATTACTTAATCGTAATAAGGGCCTAGATGTATTTACCCCCAATGAAAGCAACGATTGATAGGACCCACTGATGAATGATATCCGTGAATACGAAAAAATTGTTAGGTAAATCTTGCTTCACACGCTTTGGGTGCTTTCATAATTGCATAGTTGCGTTAGTCTGACCAATGCATAATTTTCATAAATGCAAATGACAAATGTAATAGTTTCATTAAAGCAAAACGCAAATATTTGCAGCGCAAATGTGCAAATGCTTTAATTCGTTTGCTTTTCGGTTTTCATCTTCAGAGAAAGAGACAGACAGTACAAAACACAACTATTTTTTTTCTTTATTCAAGTCAAATGTCAGATTTCAAGAAGACTATTAATTACCGCGGAAAAAATACAAAACAAAGTAAAAGTACAAAAAAATGGACGAAAACTCTTCAGGCTCCAAGTGATATATAAACAAAAAAGTACTGAATTAAATAAATAAACTGTTTTTTTTTTGGGGAAAAAGAAAGAAAAGTATTTTATGGAACTGTGTACACAGAAAAATTCTTTCAATTCTTTGACAGATGACGCAAATCCGAAAAAGTGTTCATAAATGCATTGTAAAATGCATGCGCAAATATTTTGAATGACGTTAGTCTGATTGCAAATGATCGCATGTAAACAGAGCAACCGTGCAATTATGAAAGCACCCTTTCTCACGTTAGCCATCTCAAGTTTCACTTTGGCTGAAAGCTGACAAGAAAATCGTGTTTTAAATGCACTTAAAAAATATTTAAACATATTAACAAAATTTACTTAAAAACGTTTCTGCTTTTCTTTTTCTAGCCATTGTAACTGGTTATCATACTTCTACTAAATTTCAAAATAATAAAATTCAAGAAAAACATTACATGACATTGAACAGCACATGTCTTCTAATCCAATTATGAAATTGTAAAACAGATGTGTCATATGATTAAATTTATAGCAAAGCCATTAACTTTCCTCTAATCGCGCATCGTCTCTCAAAACGAGATTTTTTAAGCGTTTTTCATTGAAGTCCGAAAGATTCACTCTCATATCGAGCACTACTCCCTATCAATGAAAACATGTTTTAAGTTTTTTAGGTTTTTTCAACATATCAATTTTTTCAACTTAACACTGTCAAAAAAAATTTTAAATAAGCAAATTATTTTCCATTTAATGTTTGACACAACAAATGTTTTTGCATGTGTGCGTGAATTCAGAGTAGATCTCCCAACCATATGGGAGTAGATCTTTGGCGTTTAGAGTAACTCCAGATTCTTTTTTCAATGAAACATGGGAAATCTTTTCACAAAAGGACTAACTCTTTTCTTCAAAGAAAAACGTTTTGGGAGGCTAGCTTGATTATAAGTGTTCCGTCCAACCCGCGAGAGCATAAAAAGGATAGTACGCACAACTTAAGTATACTTGAGTATGCAATATACTTTCACACCCTTAATTGACTCTTTAATTATATTACTGAATGAATAACCGAAAAAGAAGCATACATACATACAGTTATAAAAAAAAAAATGCTGGCAAAGTTATAAACCAATATTATGCAAAGCGATTAAAACCACAAAAGGAATTTGAATAGCCTGCTTAGGATATTTATATTAAGCACTCTTCCGTCAGTTGTTTTACTAACACAGTTGTAAAACCGGATCATGAATAACATTAATTTCAATTAAAAAGTTTAGACAAATAAAAAGAAGGAAATGCACAATTTTAATTTTTATTTAAACACCAATTGTCTTTGCTTTTGGTAAAACGACCACCGGAATAAAAGAGCTTTGCGTTTGGAGATTATTGGTTTCTGTGTAAGAATGTGCTCTGTCCTTGCTTTTGAATAGCAGTCCATTTGTGGAAACTTTACTTATCCATATGTTAAATTTAAACAACATTTTTAATGTCGCTTTCTATTGGACTTGGATTGGTGCAAAGAGATCGCTTCTCATGATTCTGAGGAGTGACAGCCGCTTCTGGATTTGAAGTGAGAATCGACTCAAGAAGGCCTAACACATGTTACTCAAATGTCAAAAAGGAAATTTTCTTCAAGGAATATTTTTTAAGAGCTATAGGTGTTTCATTCACACAAAATCAATTACGTTAAACTGAACAAAAAACAAATTTGGGTGTTCCATTGGTTTTTAAAACGAGTGCTTCACCGAGTGATACCAATGGAAAGCGGCATAATTATTCAGTAAGTTCTTTCAGGTGAGACATGCGCTAGTCCCCGGGGTTCCTCACTCTTTTTATTTGTTCTCTCAATACTTCACTTTAGCATTCTACAATCAGAACGGATATTGTTCGGATTTATATGTGAAGCAAGCATCATTTTTCAAATAATTACATTTCAAGATTGTGATTTCTAACATTTTTCTACAGGAAACACAATCACCGATAGCGTTTCACTAAAACACCAGGAAAATTACAGAGCTTACGAGCGACGAGTTGTGTCTAAATAAAAGATTCAGTTCAGCATTTTTTTCTTTGATTCATCACTTTTCTTATTATCATTTTGAAGGTTATTTCAATTAAACGCCAATCGTGGCACCTCGAGCTTTGTCGTTTTACTGGCGTTTTAATAAAACCTACACCTAAGAAGAAGAAGACTAAAGAATTTTGCATTTCTAACGAATGCACAATTGGCGTTATCGTGGTAACCGTCGGAGCGGATTTCTCTCCGATCGGAGACATTTTGCTTCGTGGTAGTTCTCCGATCGGACGTTCCGACGTTCTCCGATAAGTTTTTGTTGCGGAGATTCTAGTTTTGGGAATGCAATGCATTGTCGTATTTGTAAAAAATTTCTTACGACGACAACTACTTCGAAGCAAAATTGCGTTGCGGAGAAATCTCCGCTCTAACGGTTACCACGATAGGGCCGAATAGTTTTTTGATTTCTTAAAAATTATGAACTATTCAATTTTCTAAGCATTCAAGTGTGTAGCATTGTACTAAAACAAAATTGAGCAAACATGTTTTCTCAATGTTTCTTATGGTGTCCTTACTGGGAAGTTTTCTTTTTTTTTAGTTCAGAACCGTGAAATGATCCTCTAAACGCTTAAACTGACTGTTCTGATTTCATTCGGATGTCACATCCACCCGTTTTGAAATATTTGCAGTTCTCAATTCCGAATTCGTACGTTTTCTATTCGCATATCACTTTGTTAGCGGAATTGAATCGGGTTGATGAATTCTGTAGAACATAATTTATTGCTAAAATTGAACAATAATAAACTATATCTGCATTAACATGTACTAAAGTTGTAAACAGTTCCAGTGAACACAAAAGTTTAATTTCCAAAACGTTTTTGTGAAATAAAACTAGTAGTGAATCAGTTTGCGGCGTACCCCACAGGCGGATCGCTAGTGTGAAGCAGAAAAGTGGGAGAGTTGTGATCGCTTCAAGATCACTACTTGTAACGCCGGAAATGAAAAAGAAGAAGAAGAAGTGAATCAGTTCGGAAATAAGAATGCACTTTTTAAATCCGTACGGATTCAATTTCGGTTTCCGTTTTAAATCCGGTCTAAAAACCAGACAGGCGGATGTCACATCCTCCCGTTTTAAAATATTTGCAGTTCTCAATTCCGAATACGAACGTTTTCTATTCGCTTATCACTCTGTTAGCGGAATTGAATTCGTTCGACGAAAAACACTACTTATTGTTATCCATCAGAAATGGTGAACTATATTAATATCATCATTAATTAAACAGTAAACAGTAATTTCTCAACCGTTTTCATGATATAAAATCAGTAGTTAATCCGTTCGGAAAAAGAACACACTTTCTCAGTCCGTACGGATTCAATCTGAGTTTTCGTTTTTAATCCGAAAATCAGAACGCCATTTATGTTCGGAGCTTCAAAATTGTTTCCTTAGATTTTTATTTTTTTTTAAATCAACAAAGGAATTACTCATTGTAAAACCCCATCTCCAGAAGCGCATCAAATTGCAAAATATCAAAAAAGGACGTATGAACCTACATAACTTGGGAATTTTTTAGGTAGAGCCCTATTCACAAACCACTATGACGCCATCTGAGTCATTCGCTCCTACTACAAAAGGCTTTTAAATGCATGGAATATGACAGACACCCAAAAATTGTTGTTTCGATAAAAGTTTAAGATCAGCCTTATCTTCGCTCTTCGTTGTTTATAACATTGTAACGAAAGTTATCTTTCCTTCTTGATCGTCTAATATGTTGTAAAAAGAGTGAATACTTTGGCTTTCAATGTTAACTGACATCCAGAAAAAAATTTACCATCAACGGCATAGTAATATTTTTTCTAACGTAAGGATTCTCGTTTCAAAAACTAAAAAGTACTCGTATATTCGGTGCGTTATATAATCAGTCGGCGTGAATAGAGAATATTTTTTCTTGTAATTTATTGTTGCGAAAAGCCAATCGAAAATAGTATAGCAAATCCAGCAATTATGGACAACATTGTACATATTTATAAGTTTTGTCCCCAATGAAACACAGCATATCTTTTCAGTTCCATAAAAATTATGGGACAGTAATTAGTGTCTCATTTTCATCTTTTTAAGAACTCAGAACTTATTTGGGAAATATTTTGCTTATGTACGTATGTATATATTTATTTTTACTATTATTTTTTTTTCAATGATTCAAACATGATACATGATACGTCTAATTTTACTGTTAAAACAATAATAATAATAATTGTAAGATAAAATTATAACACTGTATGCATTTTATACAAATTATGTAATGTGAATTCTCCTATTCCATATGAATGCGCGTGCATATTTACCTACTTAAAAATTAAATATCTATTGCTTGTATGTTTTTTATATACATAAACAAAAAAAAAAAACTGTTTCTGCTTGATCCTTCTTTTTTGATTTATCATTGTTATTATTATTATTATTTATTTATTTTGATATAAAACTGAAAAGATCTCGTGTTTGTGTGTTCTTATTTGTTGTTGGTTGAAGTGGTTAAAATTTTAAAAATGTGTTTGTTTCCTTTATAATTTTTAAATGGATTTTATTTAGGTATTATAACTAGTTTTATTATTTCTAAAATTATTCTTTATTATTATTTAATATATATAATTTTTCTTTTTGTTTTTAATTTAATACAATTTAAATATTGGCTAAAGATCATCTGACATAAATGAATTTTGGGACTTTAATTCCTCTAATAGACGAATTTGCTGACGAAGATACATAATTCTGAAAAGCGTACAGATTTTGTTAATAAGTTAAGATAGCATTTTGGCAATATATTAAATATTGTGTTTTTTTAGAAGTATAGAACTTTAGGTCGGCAGCACTCTTTTATTGGACAGTCATTTTGTGATCTGCCATGAAAATTATCTTAAATTTGGTTTGCCATTTTATCATGAACACATCGAAATTGTGCAGATCGTTCTCTTCATAAAACACATCGAGTGCAAACTACGTTCATTTTATGGTCGACACAATCTATCAGACCAATTAATTTACTCTAAATGACAATACACATCATCTGAGGTGTCTTTCAGTGCCTACCGAAGATCCGATTGATGTTGCAGCTATTGAGGGCGTTCAATCATCGTATCTGAATGTTTTTGAGGGCGTTCAATCATCGTATATGAATGTTTTTTTTTTTTTTTGTTGCTTACGTGTTCAACTCTAAGTAAAGACACCAATCCATTTCTACCCAAAAACTTTCGAACATATCCAAGAATTTTTGGTGTACTTTTCTAGTTAATTGATCAGCTGATAGAAAATTTACTTTTGTTTCTTTTCGTGCTGGTTTTTTATTCTCGTATGCGTAAATTTCAGAATCAGATAAATTTAGTAGCAAGAAAAATCGGAAATAATTAATTCATATCGTTTATCAACAATATTTTTTTTTTTTTTTTTGGTTTTTTTCATATTTCACAGCTGTTGTCGGCAGCAATTTAAAGATGACTTAAAAAAGGTATCTTAATTTCGGGTATCCAAGATAGCCTAACCGATGGTTTCTTGAACGAACCCATTTTTGCTTTAAGAAAGATGCCGGCAAGACCGTTACAGAAAATTTATGATTTGAACAAGACTCCGCAACATGTCACATAGACCGTCCCAAACTATATTGATTTTGATTCACGTTTCATTGTTTCACGTTTTCAACTATTGACGACTCCAATAGCTACAAAGAGGGATCGGACTACGACTACATCCGAGCCAGCAGCAGTTCAAATTAAAATGGCAAATATAATAATTCAAATGAAGGATAATTTTATACACCTTATCTGAGTTTCAATTCATTTTATAAGTTCTATACCTCTAAAAACACCCCTATATAAATATTTCTTTTTAGTAAACTTACTTTTGTTCTTGTAGCGTTGCTGTTATTTCTGTTATTCTAACTAAACTTCTAGCTGATTTTAATTCGGCGGATACTTTCGTGCATTGCAGGTCACCATGCGCGTGAGTTTCCTCAGAACATTTCTGGGCCTAAGATTATGAAACAAAGGAATAAAAAACAATAATGTATAATAATGAGTATATAAAGTAAAGAAGAATAAAATCATTTTAACATTCTGGGGTTTATTTTACCCAGAGCACGCAGTAACTTGTTATACCTTAAAACAAAGAGAAATGTAAGCTAGCAGAGGGAAAACGAAGTTTCTTATTCAAAAAGTCGCTAATACCATGAGCCATGAGGCGTTCAAAGGATCTCGTCTCATTATTAAAGATTTTTCAACTCGGGTCAACTAGTTTGGTCGTTGAAGGGAAATTCGCGTTTGAATGGCTAACGATTCAGTCAACCATCATGAGACGTTGGCGTTGGTCACCGTAATAGGGCTGCATAACTAACTTTATGTTTTTCTTTGTTTTATCGATATTAAATATGGGGTTTTCTATAAGGGACTAGAAAATTCTGAATTAAATTTGTGAACGCACCGTTTCTCTAATCATCGAATTGTTATCGTCAATTAATTTAGTAAACTCAACATTTTCATTGTGGTAAAAAATATACGAATAGCAACATCTACAAATTATAAAAATTTTCTACCGTAATTCCGAGTCGCTGACCAGAACTTAAAGAGTGTTAATTCCAATTTTCGGTAGTAATTCTCGTCCGAGTAGATAACCGTGTCAGTGAGACGACGAGTTGGTCGAAGTTTCGAAAATATCGCTGCCGTTCGGGCGCCCGCGGCAAACGATCCAAATAAGTTTGTTCCACGGCGTCTAATTGACATCCTTATTATGGTTGTCAAATATCAACACTATACTTGAAAAATGTTTGTTTATCAATGAAATTGTTTAAGAGGTATTAGGGATAACAACCATCAGAACTCTTGATCAGTTGTGAATGAAATGCTTTTATGTGATCTATTTTGAACGTCTTTGGTTGCTTGTTGGGTATTATGGTTATCAACATTTTTGATATCTATCACTTTTCCAGCCAATAGCAAATTCAAGTTGAAGTTGAATGTGGTGCTTAGGGTTCATTGAATGTAGGAAATTAAAACGGTCGCTTTGTACGGAGGGTTGCAAACGATACATCGATGTTTTGGTCATAGACGTCGATGTTTTGAAAAACAAATATCGCCGATACATCGAAGGCAAAACTGAAAACATCGGCAAAAACATCGGCATCGCACATTCATTTCCTTGAACATTCCCTACACGTTTAAAGTGTAATTCTTTTCTGATCACTGAATTGCAACAACAATCTACCTACAAACGAAAAATAGCATAATCAAGAGCCTGTGGATCTTTTGTTAGTTAGTAAGTATGAAAACTAATTCTAAGAAAAGGACAACCCGTTCAGTGAAAAATATTTTTGTAAAAATCGGCTCAAGGATTTATTCACACAGACATAAGACGTAACTGTTGACAATTGTAGTTTAATTATTAAATGAGTGCACTATTCCTTTTCAATTGCCGGCAGAAATAGAGAAATGCAAAGTTCTTCATTTATGTTTAGTTTGAGTTGCGACTTGGAGTTGTTAAAGTTACGTTACGCTTTTCATGATTCTGAGGAGTGATAGCCGCTTCTCTATTTGAAGTGAGAATCGACTCAAGAAGCACCAATACATTTTACTCAAATGTCAAAAAGAAAATTTTCTTCAAGGAATATTTTTTAAGAGCCATAGGTACAAAGGAAATTACGTTAAACTGAATAGACACAATTTTGGGTGTTCTATTGGTTTTTAAAATGAGTACTTCCAATGGAAAGCGACATAAGTGTATTCAAAGAAGATCATATGAAATTTGTTTTTAAAAAGCATGCAAAAATTGTTATGCTTTATTTTCCCAACGTTTCCACTTCTGTCTCAAGCGAGCGTTTGTTCTCGGAAGTAGGGGCAAGAATTACTCAGGACGGAAATAGACTTCTGGGGACAAGATTATCAGAGCTTCTTTTGATTCGATCTCAAAATTCTTGGATTTGATCAAATAATTTGAATATTTGTAATATTAATTACGTTCAAATAAATGTTTTGTATCGCAATCTGCAAATGAATCCTGTCGACAGTGCACGTAAATAAAGCCTATTTTTTTTCATTATTGACAAGATAATTAAAAAATCGGCAAAACATCGGAAACATCGTTGTTGACATCGATGTTAGTCGGAGACCATTGATGTTTTCAAACATCGATGTTTCTTACAACGATGTTGCAACCCTATGTACCTAGATGTGGGGTGTGTCAACGCTTAGTACGAGCACACTGTTCACAATGGAAGAAAATTTATCAATTTACATGCATAATACCGATTTATCAATTCATTTACAGCACTTATCGTGTTTCATACACGATGAATGATAATTGACAACCATAATATGGCTGTGATTTTAACGAATTGACCGCTGCAAACTTGCCCGCGATGGCCAAGTCGAGTTCCATTCATTAACTTTATGCTGATACTAAAGTTTTTGAAATATCTCAAATGGTTGGGTTTTAAAAAAAAGTTGTCAAGTGCTGATTGGAAATCTCGGTATAGGAAAATAAGTTACTGTTTCCCTGAAATGTTACGATGTAAGAAATACTCATCAGTTTACTGAATACGTACTTTGGACGTACTTCCAAATAAAGACTCATGCTTTGGGCTCCCATTGCCACAAATTATTCAGGAACCTATTCTGCATTTCGTTTCGAAAGCTAATTCTATTTCGAAAGTTTTCAATCCGTTTCTGAATTAATACGTATTGAAAAATATACGTGATAAATGAATACAGGAGTTGAATTTTATGGGTGGCAAACATTCATTACATTTTTTAGCTAATGTTTATTTTCTTTTTTAAATTTTAAATTGTTATAAGTTTGCTTTGCCTGCGTCTGAGGTGTTCAAACGTTCCTTTTAAAAAAGTGAGTGATGCACACATGAACTCCACCATCATTTCGAACTGTTTTTGTTTTCCGAGAAAATATTTTTTTCAATCACACAATATTTTAGTTGGTTGAAAAATGTGTAATCAACACGACCATTGTTTTACAGTGAATTGATATCGGTTAGCTATTTTGTTGTCGAAACAAGATTTTCAATATTTTTAAGGTTTCCTAACCTTCGACTTTCGGATCTCTCATTCGGAAAGAAGATTCGAAACGAAATACCATAATATCATAAAATATTGACTAATTAATCTTTAATTTTTTAAAAGTAGAGAAGATATTCAATAGTTTTTATTTTGCATTGCAACAGAGTTTATTTCTCTTATCTACCTCCATATTTGGTCTGTATCTTTACTCACCCGCGGGATCCCGAAACGTGTATCTTTACTTTTTTTTTTGACGTAAAAGTGGCAGAGCTTTTGCTTTTTTGTCACTACCCCTCCAACAAGAATTTACCCGAACAATTTGCTCGTGCACTTTCTTGCTTGTCAAATCGGCTGTTTGTGAAATCAGCTGATCGAAACATTTCGATTGAATTCAAATTTATTTTTGAAATTAAATGATAAATGAAAAGCATAATCTCTCTTTATTGGTTTGAAAATTCAAAATAATGTTAAATAGGCAATGCAATATTGCTTTGAGTTCCTTTTAACACGTTTTTCAAACAAGATTGTATGTTTTTTGCTATCTCTACTATGAATGTCATTCAGCAAGAAAGATCCCAAAACGTGTATCTTTACTTTTAATTTTCGGATGGAGATTACAAAAACAACATTAAAAAGCTCGAGCCCAAACTTTTTCACGGGCTTTTACCCAAGCTTTACCCAGAAAGTAAAGAAACAGACCTATTATATAAAGTAAAAAAATGTATGTATGTGTTTGCGTGTAACACTTATAGAAGTGGAATTTCTTGTTAACACAACTACGAAAATGCGAATAAAATAAATAGAAGACGAAGATAGGAAAAACTGTACACTTGCTTTTCATCTCATTCTCTCGTAGAGTAAATAGCACTTATAAATATGTTTATCTTTTTTCGCAATCCCTTTTTTGTTTAATTTTCATATCACAGGAAAAAAAAAACTCAGTAAAATGCGGTAATAATAACAGGTACATATGTTTACAAATATGAAAGCGAAATCGACTTTACATCTTGTTAATGGTTCTCTACGAAAATTCTTGCAAATGACACACAAAAAATAAAATGGCTTAATATTCTTTTGAGAAGAATTATTGATAAAAACTCTGACTGCTGATCTTACATTGTTTGGTTTTCAATCGAAGCTTCAGAAAAGATTCTTTCACATTTGTATACTGTTTGCGAGGAACTTACATTAATTTTAAAAAGAGTCTTGATAGGCAGTTTGAAAAACTGTCTTCATAAACAATCGACGTTAAATTTTTTGTTAAAATTTTTAGGCTTACCTGTTTTTCCAAAATGTCGGCTGGCCAATTTGTCACATGTGTTATCAAATCGGCTCTAAAATACTTTGCTAGTTTTGGAGATAAGTCTGGTCCTTGCCCTCGCCCGGCCTGACCTGCTGTAGCTACACAGCTTTGTAAAGTGCTAAGGGATGCTGATGTACCTTCCACTGGAGAAACGCATTCAAAATGAATTGGTTACATTATAAGTATTAAGTACATATAGTTTTAAATAAAACCTAAACTTACATTTTCTTTGCTCTGTGCTGTTGCCGCTAATATCTAGCTCTTGTGTGGGAGTTGGTGGTCCTTCTACACCACCATGTCCACCATTACCACTGGATATAACAACACCACCTGATAGAGATACATTTGATAAACTAGTGGGACAGCCAACCATATTAGGATTGACGCCCTCGACAGTCTTTAGTCCGAATTGGCTGTTGCAAGGGTATGGCCCGACAGAAGTGCTGTTGTTTGCTCCAGTTACAGGACTTTTTGTGTAATTCAACGGTGACATACCGTGTGCATGGGATAAATTATAGTGTGGCGAATTAAGTGAATTTTCTCTGTAAAAACGAACAATATATATATATATCTCCTGAAGTAACTTCTGTTGAATTAGCTGAAAAAATACCTTAAACTTATAACTCCGGGCACTGTTCCAGAATGATGGGCATCGATAAGTGGAACATTTGTGTCCGAAGAGCCAGCTACAGATATCCCGTGCGCTTGTCGCAGCATTGCTCCCTTCTGTTGGGAATTCATATCCATAGACTCCATTGATTTTGTGCCCAATTTTGGAGGCCCTGGAGCATTTGAATTCATGTGGTGGTCATTTTGATTCGATGATGCATTTGAATTTAGCGAACCAGTCTATTTGCAAAAAAAAAAAAATTATTTTAGTATCGTTTCGACTAATTCAACTCAATTTTTTGACTTACAGTTGCCTGTATGGGGGGAGAGACAGTTGAGTTTACTTGTTGAATAACAGACTCAAGCTTCCTGTGATTAGTGTTGTTCAATTGGGCTGTTGAACCTCCCATATTTACATTACCAACGCTGGAAGCCGTTGTAGTAAAATGCATCTGAGATGAAACAACTGAAACGTTTGTTGGATGTGATGCGAGTCGCGGTAAAGCATTCGGTAATAGTACAGTTGCAGTACCACCAGCCACTACTGCCGATGACCCAATTGTTAATGGTGCCGTTTGATCATTTAATTGGGCTGTAGTAGGTGTGCCCGTAAGTGAATAACTAGCTTCAGATGTTGGTGTTGAATCTCCTGGACTTATATCCATATCTGGATTGTCTTATGAAAAATACACAATTTTATTGATAACATTTTCTGAATTTAAATAAATTTTTTAAAAATGTATACCTTCGATTCTTCGTCTGTGTGTCGGGGGTCCTCCACCATCATTTTCATAGCCCCACCTTAAACGTGAATTTCCTCGTGAACTGGAATGTTTTGTGTAGGCTGCTGTAAGATTAATAGAACAAAAACTATAAGATTCAACTGCTGTACAACTAAAATTTTAGATAGAAAATTTGAATTTTTTTATCCAATACGATTAGGCATTACAGTTTGGAACTGATTTTTCTGCGTTATTTGGTTGCTGGTTTGCTGCCATTTTAACTCTATGATTCACCAAACGACTTATACAACCCGATATCTAATTTTTCATTTGAGCTTTAACTTTCATCTTGCAGTCGTTATAAGTTAAATATAGAAAATACAGAGGAATAAAAAGAAAGCCGATGATTTCTATCCCTCTCTTTTTCTCTCAGCATACCGATAATACAGAGCTAATTTCTCATTATCATTTACATTAGATAGACCAGTAGCAATGCATACAAACAATAAAGATACACAAAACGTTTAATGACAACTTTACTAAAATAAAGTTGCTATTAGAATAGAGAATAATAATATAATTTCCTTCTACCACGAATAGTCAATGACCAAGATACAAGATACTTCAATTTAAAACCACAAAGTAAAACTAATTTATTCTCCCTAAAAAATACCTTACTTTAAAGAATTTTTCAAAATTTGTTGGAAATACTAGGGCTATGTATGCATAGAAAGCATGTTCACTAATACTAAACCACAATTGATGCTCTGTTTATGGTCTTGTGGCAAGAATTCTGGGTAATGGAGGACTGTAAAAAATGTACACTCCGTCTCACTTAGTTATGGACACATAGTTTTTTTTTTGGTTAGTTAATAAAAACTTGTATTTTCATAGATACATATATAAACTGCAAAAAACCATAAAACCATTTGTACATGCATACAATGAGAATTCATTTAAAGGGTTGTAATAGTCTGCATCCAGTTGTAGTTTAATGAAGCCTGTTATGAAAAGAATTACAAAGTGGGGCTAAGCGCATTTCTCACAACCATGCCTTGTAAGTGAATAAATGGTAACACGGCTAATCGAGAAAGCCCGTTTCATGGCAAAGGTTGTATTCACTTTTTTAATCGTTCAATTAATCCAAATATTTTTGTGAATGCAAAATTGCATTACAAATGTTATCAATGAATTTTTGAATAAAATTTATTTAAATATTGAACGATTATTTTCATTTTGAACACTTTTTTTAGTATCTGTTGAGATCGAAGCCTACTGCGTAACAAGCAGAGATGCTAACCATTACGCCACTGGCACAACCAATAAACATAAACACAGCATAAATTTAATTTGACAAGGGCTCAATCACTCAAACAGAAATGATTTCGGATTCTCATTAGCTGGATGATGTGTCGTCGTGATATTGTCATTCATTATCTGTTCTTAGTAGAGTTTGTCTTGTAGGTATGTCTCTTTTTCTGTGCCGTTAAATTGAAATTTTTTATCTACAGAGTGGTTTAAGCTTAAATGTCAATGTAAATTATTGAACTTTTCTTTTGAATTTAATTTTTTCCAGATAATCGAAAAATTAGGCCGAATATTTGCCTGTCTATAATCAAATGAGACGAAACGTACGTGGAACAACAAAACGCACATTATGAGTGAGCTTAAAACGTGAAGTTGGCATAAAGGAGAACAATAAACAGTCAGATCCTATAGCACTCAGATCTTCGTTATTTTAATTCTCTCACTCGCACTCACTCATATATGACGCTCAAACTCACAGTGAACGACAGAACTATTGGCTTATCGAATTGGTCTGCCTTCCGAGAAAAGATTTTAAAATAGTAGCAAAGCAAAGGAAATTTGTTTATGTAAAAAAATTTAAGAGCTTTATGGTGTGCGCCGTATTGCTGAAGTTAAGGCCCACGCTAGGAACCCGACAGCTCTGAACATTTCTTCTTAAACACAATTCGCAAAACATGTATTCGAATTAGCCATCACATTTTCATGTGGGTTGGTTGTACGTTTGGAACGTGTGAACTGTAAAAGGGTCGGTTGTAAAAAATAAAAATTCCTGGTAGAACGGATAGTCAACATCGCTCCGGCTCGGTGGTTTTTCGAAAGTACATTGCAGGAAAAGTGCGCAAGGAGAAGACCTCCTCTTAAGTGGCCACTAATCAAGTGGAAGAGTACCTGGAAGATTGCAAAATTGGAGAGAGCTCGCCCGGTTTCGGAGTTTTTGCAAAAGATGTTGGTTGAGGCTAAGGTTTAACAAAAACTGTTAAGCCCACCTTAGTAAGCAAATAAGTAAACAACCTGACTAGGGAATAGAATTTAATCAAGTTCCTCTCTGTTCGCGGCTTTTTTGGGGGACTGTGGGAAGCAGCAATCAAATCATTTTTCCTTGGCTAACTTCTCAAACTATAATATGATTGTTCAGTGAATCTCTTTTGAATCTTCTTGATGCCATTTAACCAAAATGATCGCGATGTCCTAATGTCTTGGCACTTTATAATTGGGGAGAAATTCCTGAACCGTTGCCAAAGAAGACAACAGAAATTTTATGGAAGGAGAAATTAACCTGGGATTGGTGTTGATTGCAGAGGAGAATATTTCACCAAACTAGTGTAGAATGAGGCGTATTGGCAAAATACGAGTTGTCGAAATCAATACAAAAACGGGCATAGTGAACAGAACTGTGTAAAGATTGACCATGCTACCTATTATTTTTAATGTTTTTCGGTCTCAGAGTTGCTCGATTATTTTGTAGTTCAATTGATGTTCAATACTGTGCAAGGGTCAACCTGATTTAATAACTAAAATGAAACTTATGGATTTTACTGTAATACATTGTCACGAATATGAATCCAAAGGGCGACAAAAGTCTGAATTTGAACTGATTTTTATAAAACATTATGAGGCAATTGAAATACATCATACGACTAGGCTACCTGAGCCTCTTCTTTCGATTACTTACATTTAAATATCAGTTGTGTACCTCGAAACACTATGTTATTAAACAAAAAAAAAGTTAGTTAAAGAGTTATCATTTCTCTCTCAATTTCAATAACATAACTCTTTTGCACAGTAGTCAGCTTTATAAATTGTATGGAGCAAGAAAAATCAAGAGTCGAAATTTAGTTGTCGATAAAAAGGGCAATTGAACCTTTTCATTAAGTGAAAAAGTGGAAGTCTGTTTTCATTTATAAGATTGTAATTTTCTCAGTGAAAATTCAAGGCTTAAAAGAATTTTTTGAGGGAAGTGAAGTGCTCTTTGTAAATTAAAGAATTTCATTATTTGGTTACTGTTATTATTGTTAAAATATAAATACGTACCAGCGAAATTGAAAATTGCTTTTCAGATATACAAACTTGTTTATGGAAATTTATAACATATTGAATTTTTCGCCTTTTAAATGCACTCAAAATTAATTGTGTGGTAACACTAGTGGCTGCATGTACGTAGTATAAAATACATTCGACCGTTTTCATGTCCTTAAATATGCAATACGTTTAAATGAAAAGTGCAAGTTGTGAGTTACAAACCCAAAACGTGATAAACGAAGAAGATAAGGATATCAATGTTTCTCAAGGATCTTATAAAAATACATAAGGGTCATTGCATGGTAACACCCAAAACGCACACTTTTCGACTCATAAAACTGTTAATCCTTATGCTTAAATCTACAAATCTTACAATTAAGATAAAACAACTAAAAGCCCAGAAAATAAAAAAATTAAATCGCTAAAATATCAGCATAAGGATTAACCGATTTAAAAGTCGAAAAGTGAGCGTTTCGGGAATGACCCATAAATAAAAAATGAGTGTGTACTCATGGGGAATAAGCCTTCGGAGGAACATTTTACTTGAAAAAAAAAACCTAGCAAATTCAATGTGCCAGGTGAACGAGGTATATATTTCCCTAGCTATTCTTAGCTTTTTTAATCTCAAAACTTTTGATCAATTAAGTAACATCTTCATTCTGGTCTTAGAGCATTCTAAATTGTGTTGGGCGTTGGTTGTTCGGCAATGTTTTATATGTATACATAAATCAATTATAGTAAATTATAAGAGAATTTAATGCAATAAATCAAGCAAGGCATAATAAAATCAAAAGTAGCTCTTACCAGATCGCGAAAATCTATCTTCACGTTCTCTCTCGCGTTCCTTCTCTCTATAATCTTTTTCCCTGTGTTGATCTCGTGCAAGAGTTCTTGATAAAAATTTAAAAAAAAATTAAGTTTTATAAGTTTTAAGAATTTTGATCAATTGATTATTACCTCTCCTTTTCAACCCACTCCTTTGGTTTCTCCCATTGTGATTTTTCTGTCTTGCAATTGTAGTAATACATTTTGCCTGCAAATAATAAAAAAACAAAATATACTTGAATCAAGCATTTATGTACATATATGTGTAATAGTTTTCAATATCCTCAATTATTAGGTGTGTTTCTTTACTGAAAATTATCACGAAATGCAGTGAAATTCGGCGAAAGTCCAATCCTATTCCAACACAGCGATTTCGTAGCTGTGCACAAATAGGTGTGTTCAGCGAAAGTCAGTCTAATGCCGTTCCAGTACACCGATTTTTCGGAGCAGTATACAAAAGAGAGTGCTCACGAGAGAATAAAAAATTTCCCCGCCCTGCGAATTTCTGCCAACTAAATTTCTGTGGGCAGAAATCGTGCACAGTCAAAACAAATACAAAAACTGTCAAACAGACGTTTTTCCAAGCGTTGCTGCAAATGTTTTGTTCAAGGCGTTTCTTTACTTTTTAGACAACTACGATTTTTCAGAGTTTCTGAAATAATTTTACCCCTACTCCCTAAAATATGACAGATTGTGAATATCTGTGTGAAAAAGTAAAGCACTGCACAATGTAATAGCAGACAAACTAGGCCTAGTTTGTATGTGGTGCGTTCCTAAATGGCTTCGATGTTACGCGATGCTGTAGTGTCAAAATCATCGTTGTTGTTGTGTATGTTTGACTTTGTTAAAAAACCATGTCAAAAATAAGAATAAAGTATTTCTTAAAATATAAAACCAGCTAAAAGAAACTCGTTTTTGACGAAGAAATAAGAATTCTGAAATGAACAAGATTGAAAATCAATAACTGCTAACAGAATTTTGAAAGATTAATGAAAAAAAAAAACCAAAACAAATCCGAGCAGCAACAATTCTAGAAGGGTTTGACAGATCAACATCGAAACTCAAGTCCCAGAGATGAGTTGGAAAAAGTTACGAAACGTAACATTCTGACAGTTCAACATTGCATTTAGGAACGACATCGATGTTACATTTCGTAACTTTTTTGCATTTAGGAACGACATAATGTTACCCGATGTTACATCTCGTAACATCCAAGAATAAAAGAACAGACCACTGCTATTATATTGACTGCTATTATACGGTGAAATTTGTTGCACGAAACTGCTCGAACACCATAAGTGCAAAAGAGAATGAAAGTTCGAAATAAAGAGATGGACAATGAGCTACCGTGTGCCTTGTATATGAAAAATCTAGTTTCTATATACAAGGCCGTGTGTCGCATGGGTTATGGTTTCGTGAAACAGCTTTGACGTTTCTCTTTGTCCTTGTTCGTGTTTTTGTTTATTCTGTTCCATTTGGTTCAATAATAAGTAATATTACTAATAATAATGACTTTTTCGTTTTTCAATTGCGAATAAAAGACGCAACCAGACACTAGTAGATACCTATTTTACCCCAAAAACAAAATCACCGAATGAAAGATAAAGAGAAATGTGAAACTAATTTCATAAAACTGGATTTCATCGTGTAATAACACTTGCGACCCCGGATGACAGAACAAAGAAGAATTCGAAGAAATTGCATGCAACATATTTCACCGTGTAATAGTACTCATAATACTCTTTCTACTTCTCTGATTACACTCTCGCTTTCTTTACATCTCTGATCTCCCTCTCTCTACTTCTGTAATTATACTCCCCCTTGCCTTTCCTTAGTCCCGAATTACATTCAGACTGTTTGCCTGCTGCGTGTTTCGTATATTTTCTTTTGAACCCTCATCCCGTCAGTCTCTCGTTATTACACTCAGACGTTTTTCGGCTGCGTGTTTTTTGACATTTCTCTTTCATTTTTTGTTCTCACCCACAGAGTCAAAGTGTGAAAATAATTAAAGAGGCTCAGCTGCATTTTTTATATATCAATAACAAAAAACTCATAAGAAGCCAAATGTCTTTTGAAATGGTAAATAATTTAATTAGATCCTGCAGCAATGATTTTTGACACCATGGGTACGGAAAATTTATGTATTTTCATGGAAAATTAAAGAAATTGTCCGACAACAAACTACTTCTTTACTCAGGAACATAAGAAGATAAAATAAAGCAACGACAAGAAACAAAGAAAGACAAGAAAAAGAAACGTCAAAAACCATCCAAGCCAAGTGGACAATCCTCAACCCAAAACTTTGCGGGTAGAGACTTTTTAAAGTATTTCTATTTCATCTGCTTTCTCTTTCGCACTTATTTCCGTCTTTGCAAAACCGTCTGGGTGTAATTCGGCACTTACTTTTCTGATCACATTCTTCTTTTCTCTACTCCTTTCATTACACTCTCCCTCTACATCTATCATTTTCCTTTTTCCCCTATCTGTCAGTCTCTCTATTTCAATCACTATTTTTCTATCTATGTATTTCTTATATTTTCAACATTTCTTCTTCACTCTCGCTCTTTTTTTCTCTTCCTTATTACTCCCGCTCATCCTCTCCTACTCTAACTCTCACTTCTGCGTTTTCTCTCTTTCTTTACCACTTTCGTTCTCTCTTACTCTGTCTCCTCTATCTCCTTTGTTTTTTTTTTTTATAAGTCGTGCTCTCCACTTATTTTATTTTTAAAGTCCGTTTCGACATTTTTCTAGTTTTTTTTTTATTTTATATGGGACTTTAACAGGTTCGTGATGTGGGAGTTTTCATGTTTAAGAGTTATCGGCTACCGTACAAATTCTAGGGACCTAATTAAAGCGATCACTTACAGCGACCAAGAAAACGAACAAGGAAAATTTTCCAATGGAATAATAACTAATTTTCGTAAGAAAAAAAATTTTTGCCAAGAAAATATTCAATTGAACTAATATTTTCTGTTAAATTGTATTTTTCTGAATCGTTTTCCTAATCGCTATTACTGTCCCCAGTGAAAGTGAAAAAATGCTTTGCATAGCCAATTGTTTATTTTTATTTTAGAGACGAAATAAATGTAAAAGTACAGTTAATTTCCGTTTATCAATAAAGTTATAAATTGTAAGTACTGTACTCACCAGAAGAACTAACATGTTCACTCCAGTCACTTGCACACGAAGCTCTTTCGCTGCGATCATTTCTTTCGCGTTCGCGATCTCTTTCTCGATCTCCCCGATCACGATCCCGATCTCTATCACGTTCTCTATCCCTATCGCGGTCTCGATCGTTACGATCTCTTTTGCCATCTCTCAGTTCTCGATCTCGATCTCGGTCTCTATCATCCGATCCGGAACGCTTATCACCACTCGAAGAGCACAGCTTTGTTCTACGATCAATTCTATCATGGTTGGTGCGATGTTCAGTTTCGCGATCATTGCCTCGTCTGTCTCTTTTATCTGCAACCGCACAAATTATTTGTAAAGCATGGATTTATACATGATATGATTCAGTACAATCATAGGAGTTAAAAATAGCTCACCAGAATATTTATCCTTCTTGTAGACATCACGGTCACGATCCCTCATCTTTTGGATGTAGCTGAACCTATCACGATCACGATCTCTATCACCGCGTATGTCGTGTCTAGACGATGGTGAATCTATCTCAGGTGATTGAGATCGATATGCACTGTTACCATTGTTTAACGAACCACCGGTAGGAGTGTTATCGCGTTCACGGTAATTTGACCTACTTGAAGTTTCTCGATCATAGTCGCGTTTTGAGCTACTATATTTCGAACTCTGCAAAGAAAAATGTATTATTATTTTTTGTAGTTCGAATCAGTTGCATTGATTTATAAAAACATCTGAATAGATTGTATTGTTGAACAGGTTTCGTGGATATTAAAACCATAAGCAAAAACTTTGTCGTAAGATATCTTTGGAAAGAATCAACGGGTTTAAATCAAACATTTTTAATAATTTGATTGAATGTGATCCAAGCAGGGTAACCCCTTATAATACCTTCATCTTCATACGGCGCGGAAGAATTGACCTTATCTAAAGCGGTTGAGAAAGTCTTTGATGGTTTTAAAAGAAAAATACTCCGAATGATCTTTGGTTTCGTATGTGAATAGCACATTGCATGGAAAACGTAAAACTAAATAGCTTTTCTGAAGCTAAATAAAGAACATTCATTCATTCATTCAAATTGCCTAAGGGAAAGACCTTGTCAAAGATAGGGGAATCCAGTGAAGAAGATCTCAACCGACTTACAGTACAAAACTGGAGAGACATCATGGAAACTGTTATCAAAAGAAGTCGGTTTAAGCCCAAATTCACGCTGAACTGTAATCCTCACTTAAATAAGTAAATAAGATTCATTGTGATCGGTTGTTTGGTCCCAATTTAATTTGAAGAATTTGTTTTTATTAGGAGGTTCATGATTTGGGAAAGTGATCAAACGATGCACGACATTCTTTTTTATTATAATCTTATTTATCATCACAAACCCCAATCCTATAGCACTAGCGATTATTAGGTCTTGTAGGTTTCTAGATTAGAAATTCGCCCAGAGAAATCAACATTGGTGCCAAAATAAAACACAGAACTAACGGGGGACTTAAGAAATAAAAAAGTGATAAATAAATAATAATAACTAAATGTTTTATGTATTTATAGCTTACTAGCTGTACCCGAGTTTATAAGACCTTGATCATCCCAGTCCTGCTTTACGGCGCGGAAACATGGACCTTATCGAAAGCGGATGAGGAAACCCTTGGTCGTTTCGAAAGAAAAATTCTCCGAATGATCTTTGGTCCCGTATGCGAAGACAATGTGTGGAGAAGAAGATACAACAACGAGCTGTATGAGCTGTACCGCAACATGGGCATAGCCAAAAGAGTACGCATCGCGATGCTACGATGGTTGGACCATGTAGAGCGGATGAACCCAAACGCTCCGGCTCGTGGGTTTTTCGAAAGCACATTGCAGGGAAATTGCGGAAGGGGAAGACCTCGTCTTAGGTGGCGCAATTAAGTGGATGAAGACCTCAACCGACTTAGAGTGCAAAACTGGAAAGAGCTCGCCCGAAATCGAAGTCGTTACAGAAGGATGTTGGTTGAGGCCCAGGTTCACCCCGAACTGTAATGCCTACCTAAGTAACTTCGTAACTTTTATTCTATTTCATCAACCCGATTATTTAACAAGCTTCCCCAGTCTATAAGGACACTGTCAACATCTGGATTGTTTATAAAATACTTAAAAAAATGGCTTTTTAGTTTTAACTTTCCGAAATTGGAAAATTTTATTTCTGATTCTCTGATATAAATATTTGCATATGAAATTATTTGCTTTTGGTTTTTTTTGGTTACATTTTATTAAAAAAAAAAAAAAAAATTGTATTATATTATTATTGTATATTTCAAAAAAGGGTCACCCCACCCATAATTCTGTTGAAATTGTTACGATTCTATCGAAGTGGCATTCAATTCTGTTCATTAACCATGTGTATTGAACATAGAATGTCTCATTTTTCTTATATTTCTACTATATTTTTACATTTTTGCACCAAAAATTTTGTACTGAAATTATGAATTTATAAGAAATAATAAAATTATCTTATCTTATCTTATCTTATCTAAGTAAGTAAGTAAGCTGTACCCGAGACTACGTCCGCGTGGAATAGTGTCTTAAGCTGGCATTTTTAATTTATTTGGCTAATCATTTTGCATTCCATTCCCTCACAAGTCATGGTTGTGAGAAATGCGCTAGGCGCAGGGGCTCCTCGCTCTGTTGCGCCACCCTATTTATTTTTTTAATCATTTTGCAAATAAAACACATTCATGCATTAAAGTAACCTTTACTTATATTATTTTATTGAAGTACACGTTTGCACACGATGTTCTTACTTTTCCACCATTTGCCAAATAAAAAGATTTTGCGGGTTTGATACACGTGACCGGGCCACATAACAGAGTCGTCATGGAATTTTTTTCTGAACCTGCAACTTTAAGCGTCTGAGCTTTGTTAATATATTAATATCAAATACTGGTTTCAGAGAAAACTGCACTCTTTTAAACTAAAATTACAAATCAGTGGGAATTAAAGGAATACGGCGAATCAAAACGATTTCTTCTTTTGCCGTTCCAGTTATTATTAAAACTTTTATAGTGCCGCATCCAGAATATGTAATTTGTAGCTGTGTACAGATCTAGATTTCTCATTATTGGCACTGGAACTCCAACTTGCGGTCACTCCTGATAATCTTAAGGAATTGAGAAACTCTATAGTCTATAGGGTATTATGAGACTTACTCAGTGTCCATAACATTGTCTACTGAAAGACATTCGACAACATCCTCCACCTTGTCAAACATAACATACATGTGTATATGGTTAGTTACCTCATTAGTCGTTACCAAAATCAATCTTTCACACAGCCATTCCCGATTGCGGATATATATTTGAAGATCAAGATAGACATTTCTTCTCAGGTCAACTGTGTTTTTTACAGTTTGACAGAAATCACCTCACGGTGAAAGAACTTTACCGATCCAGCAGTTTCAAGGTTCTCGTTTACGGTGTCGTTTCCGTAGAAAAATAGGGCTTAATTATATAGCCCATGTTCTTCTTCAGGATCTAGGCTATCTCTGAACAAAATTCCATTTAAATCGGTTCAGTGGTTTGGGTGTGAGACGGTAACAAAGAAACACGAACAGACAGAGTTAATATCGGATTTGTAATATTAGTAAGGATACCCATCTTCAGGTTCTAGAGTATATATTTACCAAAATTCATAAAAATCGATTGATTAGTTTGGGCGGCAAATCATAACAAAGAAAAACAGACAGAGTTATAATGTAAGTAGTCTTCCGCTCCCGTGGGAATATGAGGGCCGCTTCCGGAGGATGACATAAAATTTATATTACTTGAGAATAGTGTAGCATTCAAACGGTGGAAGAATTTTTGAAATCGGTGCCGTAGCTTCCAAGTTCCCGTTCTCATGGGAATATAAGGGTAAAAAATATGTCCATCCTCAGGCTCTAGAGTACTATCTCTGTGCCGAAATTCATATAAATAGGTTCAGTAGTTTGGGCGGTTGATGGTAAAAAAGAAAAAAAAAACAGACAGATTTAATTTCGAACTTGTATCATTAGTAAAGACTCCCGGGGAATGTGGTGATCGTTCCCGTTAGAATATGGGGATGAAATTAAGTTATGTTATTTGGAGATAGTGTAGCATTCTAACGGTGAAAGAATTTTTAAAATCGGTATAGTAGTTCCAAATTTCCGTTTGCGTTCTCTTTCCTGTGAGAATATTGGGATAAAATACATATACAGGGTGATTCGCATAAGGTGTGACAAAAAGATAGGGTGTGTAGGTTGGACCTAGACAAGTAAAAAATCGTATGGGAGGGGGGGTCCATTTTCCCCCGTTTAGGCGGGAGGGGCAATTAAAGAAAAAAACCACTAAAAATGGTAAAAAAATTATTTAAAAATAACGGTAATACCTACAGAGTCGTGCTATAGCATTTTGAAAAGCCAAAAACTTATACATTAACTTAAATTTAAAAATAAGTTGTTCAAATAAATAGTTTTTGAAATATTAATTTTCAAAGTCAAAATTTTGAAAAAAAAACAATTTTTTTTTTTAAAACCACTCTTTTTCCAAATTTTACGTAATTAAGTAATATTTTTCTGGCTTATTTTCAATGCTTTTATTTATTTTTGATCAAACACAAAAAACTGAATGTCAAAATAACTTGTAGTTTTTGAGAAAACCAAAAATTACAAAAACGACTTTTTTCAATTTTTTTTTTTTTTTAAGTTTTTTTTTCGTTATTGGAAACTTACGAAATAAAGGATGAATTTTCTCTATACTTTTTTTATTGAGAATTCACTTAAAAGTCCAATAACGAAAAAAAAACTTAAAAAAAAAATTGAAAAAAGTCGTTTTTGTAATTTTTGGTTTTCTCAAAAACTACAAGTTATTTTGACATCCGGTTTTTTGTGTTTGATCAAAAATAAATAAAAGCATTAAAAATAAGCCAGAAAAATATTACTTAATTACGTAAAATTTGGAAAAAGAGTGGTTTTAAAAAAAAAAATTGTTTTTTTTTCAAAATTTTGACTTTGAAAATTAATATTTCAAAAACTATTTATTTCAACAACAAATTTTTAAATTTAAGTTAATGTATAAGTTTTTGGCTTTTCAAAATGCTATAGCACGACTCTGTAGGTATTACCGTTATTTTTAAATAATTTTTTTACCATTTTTAGTGGTTTTTTTCTTTAATTGCCCCTCCCTCCTAAACGGGGGAAAATGGACCCCCCCCCCCCCCCTCTCCCATACGATTTTTTCAATTTATACCGATGACTCGAAAATGGAAGTTGTAGCAGGTGCGGGTTTCTTTTCAGAAAGTCTCAAACTTGCAAGTTCGTTCAAACTTCCTAATCACAGCAACGTCTTCCAAGCCGATTTTGACAGTTTCAAACGCTGCAAAACAGGTGTTTATGATGGCGGTATCACATGCTGATGTAATTTTTTTCATTGATAGCCAAGCAGCAAAAAAAAGAAAAAAAAATTTCTGCCACTCTTATCGAATCAAGGCTTGCTTCTTACTGTCGCGAAGAGGTGTGGGTCCTTGGCACGTGGCATAACGTTAGACTCTTTTGGGTTCCCGGTCACAGTGGCATACCAGTAAATGAAAAAGCGGAGACACTGACGAGAATAGTCTAAACACTTGACCCTTTTCTCATAGTCCAAGCAATTAAACAGATCATTGGTAATAATACGAAAACCCAATGAAAGATGGAAATGTCTAGAATCCTCCGTCATTTTTAGGAAACTATAGCTTAAATACGATATGAAAATATCTGAAAGGCTTCCATCCCAGAGAAGGCCTTCAATACGATCTCTTATCAGCTACATAACCTACTAAATTACCTCAAAAAGAAAATGGGTCTTTGCACCGATCTATAGAGGATGCAGTGACGAAGACGAACATAAGTATACTCACTTCCCTTGTCACTGCCCAGCAATCTGACAAGGAAAAAAGTTTCAGTACAGTTACTTCTTCAAGAAGCTATTAGAATTATCAGACTTTCTAGGAAATAGCCTGTTGAACTTTATTAAGTCCACAAAATGATTAAAAACTGACCAACCATAGACTCATAGATTTTAGCTCTATAGGACGTTACAAGTTACAACACTACAGAATACCACAATGGATCTGCATTGATCCTAAGTGTGACAAAAATAAGATCAACCGTCAGCCCATTATGCCTAATCTAACCTTACTGTGGCGACAGCTGTAGACAACAGAAACAAAACTTATTTGAGTGCAAATTTGTCGTTTAAGGTAGACTCTCGATAAGGTTTTCAGCCAAACTCTATATATCCAAAAACATAGTAAATAGCAAACGAAAATCAACGCAAGACACTTGTTCAGTGCCCGAACTTTTCTAGGCGCCAACTTTGACTCGGACCACTACCTCATTGTAATCAAGATACGAATGAGGATATTCTGTTCACGACTCGAGCGAACTAAAGCTGTGAAACGATATGACGTCGGAATGCAAGAGAAGAAGAGAATGCAAGAGATTGCCAGCGCCATTTCTAAAAGAGTCCCTTCAAATTATGTTGAACCCTATTCCACAAGCATTAAACATTGAAAACCAGTGGCAGCAATAAAAACAACCATCAAAACCGATGCCTCTGATGTCCTGAGTTTCACTCGGTACCTAAAAGAAGCGCAGGGTTCGATGAAAAATGCATATGGTACGCAAATGGGGCGTACGACAAAAACAGAACAAAGGCTGCATTTTACAGGAACAGTAAGATTTACAAGTAGAAAAGAGGAGAAGAGCACTGAATTCTCAAAAAGAAAAAAAAAGGAGCATGATAAGCGCTCGTTTGAGGAGGAAATTGAGAGATGCTATGACAGGAATGAGATTCCGCAGTTTTACCAAAAGGTAAAAAGTTCTGTAAAGAAAAGGGGGAAAAAAGTGTCAGAAACATTTACTCTGATGAGGACCTGGAAAGCCCACTTCTGCAGACTGCTTAAAAGCGATGAACACATAAATTCCGCTGTAAGGCCTTGACGATGTGCTTTTAAATGCAGCTGGAGATCAGTTGGAAAGAACCATGCACAAGCTGATCTGCATGCTGTGATCGAAGGAAAGAATGGAATCTCAGTTTCGTATGTCCGATTCTTAACAGTATTGAAACAGAAGTGGCAAAAATGGGTTTGATGGTTAATGAGGGCAAAACGAAGTATATGTTGTCATCAAACAAGGACACAGAACATCGACGAATTGGACAATACGTCACAATAGACAGACATAACTTCGAGGTAGTACAGGACTTCGTCTTCCTAGGATCCGTTGTAGACACGAACAACAACATCAGTGCGGAGATTAAACGGAGAATAACTCTTGCCAACCGTTGCTTCTTTGGGTTAAGAAGGCAATTGAGAAAAACCAAGGTAACCTTGTATAAGACCTTAATCATCCCAGTCCTGCTTTACGGCGCATAAGCATGGACCTTATAAAAAGCGGACGAGGAAACCCTTGGTCGTTTCGAAAGAAAAATTCTCCGAATGATCTTTGGTGCCGTATGCGAAGACAATGTGTGGAGAAGAAGATACAAAGAGCTGTATGAGCTGTACCGCAACATGGGCATAGCCAGAAGAGTACGCATCGCGAGGCTACGATGGTTGGGCCATGTACAGCGGATGGACGCAAACGCTCCTGCTCGTCGGGTTTTCGAAAGCACATTGCAGGGAAATCGCGGAAGGTGAAGACCTCGTCTTAGGTGGCGCAATCAAGTGGATGAAGACCTCAACCGACTTGGAGTGCGAAACTGGAGAGAGCTCGCCCGAAATCGAGGTCGTTATAGAAGGATGTTGGTTGAGGCCCAGGTTCACCCCGCACTGTAATGCCCACCTAAGTAAGTAAGTAAGATTCATAAGAAGGAAGACACTTACATTTGCGTCAATTATAGAAGAATAAGCCCCGGCATCCTTGCAAAACTCGTACGACTATGCAGCATGAAATATTTTCACGCAGCTTTGTCAAGGTCAGCAAAGAAATCATTGAGACCGTTGATGTCAAAAACGGCTCTCGACAAAGTGAAAAACTGCAGTTTTAACGCTCTGTTTTGTACCCTATCAAGCAGGTGCAAAGATGTTTGAGCAGCACCTGACCAGATATGGGAGTTATACTCCAGTTTTGGGCGGATGCAAACTTTATAAATTGTAGCCAGATCAGAAGGCGTGAAGAGTTTCCTGCATCGTCTCAACAAGCCTAAGCATTTAGCAGAATTTTTGGCGAATTCAAATATGTAGTAATTCCAACGAAGACCGTCGTTTACACACATACTAAGTACTGACAGCTTTTCGGTTTCTTGGATGCAGATACCATTGATGGATAATGGTAATGGGGGAATTTTAAGCTTCAACGACAAGACAGCACTGAGTTTTCGAAGCATTGAATTCCACTCGCTTCATAAGACTCCATGAAACAATGCTGTCAAGGTCAGAATCCAATGAGCTTATCATACGCAACCGTTCCAGTTTCACATCCGAAGAGCAGGGTAGTGAATTTGGAAACGAATTTGAAAAGCTGAGGGTCGAGTCGTCAGCGAAACAGTTAAGCGGGTTAGAATTTTCAGACAAGAGATCATTTATAAAAATGTGGAAGAGAGTCGGAGACAAAACGGAGCCCTGGGGCACAACAGCATTTATGAAGTGGGTATCAGACTTGAAGCTATTCAATACAACTCGTATTGAACGGTCGGAAAGGTAATTTCTAATCCAACGAAGAAGAGACTCATCGATACCAAAAGCACGATAAGAGGGTTGTGATTTATATTAAATCACAACCCTCTTATCGTGCTTTTGGTACATATTGTAAAGCCTTTTACTTTGGGTGTACGTGAACCAGAAGGTATATGCCAAATGCCCACAATTGATTCAAGGTTTGAAAGATGGAGTTCGTGAAGTTATTGAGAACATACAACCGCAAAAGTGCGTATTGGTGATGGCAAATTTCATGAAAAGATTATTATCCTACAATCGTACCTGTGGCCACGAATTGATTATTTGATTTTCCATTATGAATGGCATACCCTTTTATTATAACATAATTCTGGCTCAAAATTGAGATGACGAAGACAGCAGGAAAGTAACAGCCGAAGACTAATTTTTGTTACCATTCTACACATTTGTTTTTATAATTATAAAACTCCTACCAATGATAAAGCTGTAGTTACCATTACCAAATTAAAGATAATTTAATTCTTAATGTGATTCTGTGAACTGTGATACCCGTGCATGGAAATGCAAAAAAAAAAAACACACAACTATAAAACTTTAAGAACCAAAATGTCAGTTGAAGTTGGTACAGATTGTTTGTAACAAACAAATCAATAACCCCGAGTAGGTTTACCCAAAGAATAGCAAAGGCAAAACGAATACCTATGCTTTAAAAAAAGCACCTATAGAATATAATATGTATATGTAGATATATACATTTTTCTCCCCAACAGCATCACATATATGAAGAAGAACTCCCCCAGCCCAACCCAATTGCGATACTTTTACACTTCCGCAAAGACTAACTTAAGAACAACACTGGAAAACACTTTCAAGTTAAAACACATATTTCGCAAAGATTCTTAAGTTTTTGATAAACAGAAACACTACTCATAAAGGTATATTTTCAACACTCACCTGATATGAATGGGATTGATGCTTCTCAAAGTACCTGAAATGAAAGTAGAAAAAAATAAAAGTGAGTAAAAAAGGAATGAACCAAAAAGAAAAATATATTATGAGAAGTGGGGTTGATGATGGATATGAATTTTAGTAGTGTAGGGAAAACAAAAATTAATGAATAATGAAAACAAACTAGTAGGTAGGTTGGTATATGAAAATGAAAATGAATAAAAGAATACAAGTTTAATTGAATAAATTACGTGAATTTCCCAAAATTCAAATGTTACACTACAAAACTAAAAATTTTAATACAAAACACAAAAAAATGGAAACTAAATGCGAAAAATAAGAAAACAAATAAATAAAAGGAAACAAAAAATTACCCATCGCTCATACGTTGCGGTTTTCTAGCATGCATTACCATCAATGCAAATTCTTTTGGATGTCTCTATACAGATATTTCAATGATTATCGTCTAGTCTCTCAACTAATTGATAGTTTCTTTTTGATACAGTTGAAGTTTATTTGCCTCTTGTTATATCGATTTGCTTACAAATTGAATTGGAAATTATTTCATTTTAATTTTTTTTTCTTCTTTTCAGTGCGTTTGACACCCGTCCTCCTTCAAGAGCGTAAAGGCGACAGCAGGGGCTGCGCCTTTTCCTATTGCAAGAATGTGGAGTGTAGAACTCTTATTCGTTTTTTTTTTTCTAATTTTTTTTTTCTTTATCTGGATAGATTTTGCTCCACTATGAATGTTCAACTTCTTTTTACGGAATCAAAGTCGAAGACTTTTTTTTATTCGCTCGTAGGAGAGAAAATTGGAAAAGAAAAAATGTCGATTGCGCCTGATGTTACATATATATTATACAGGGACTACTTGGTCCACGTATATTTATCTTCGTTATTGTGCGGTAAATTATTATTCCGGCGAATTAAAATTGTATTATTTGATTTTCAATCTGGAATAAATTTTCTGTCGCAAGAAGGATGAAAAGAAAAAATTACCGACTGATGGTTGCGCTGATTGGTGGTGGCAATACTTTGGAACGACGACGTCGTCGTCGTTGGGTCGTGTTTTTAATTGCTTTTATTATGCAATGTTCCCCATTTGCTTAGGGCAATTGTTTGTACCAGAGAGTATATTATTAGTTTTTGAAGAAAACTTAATTAATTTCAAACGAAGATTGAAAGAAATTTTAAAATATTTTGTGAAAAAATCCGCCTCGGTCAAACTTTATTCCTACACACAGCAGACGCCGCCATGTCACATTTGGGTGAGTGAGATAAAAGAATGACTGATTTCAATTTGTGATACAGTTTTTCTGCTCTATCGCTTATAAAAAATGCTGTGTGCCTTTTCTAAAGGTGAATAAAATATCTCAAATTGGAAATTGGCTGCGACTTGGGAAAAAACAAAAAGAATTGATAATAAATGTGGGGAGAATGGAAGATACCGAATGGTGGGTAAAATTATGGTGTTGAGCTCTGGTACCCTGTTTCCACAAATTGCTTCTGTCAGCACAACACGTTTAATTGCGATGAAGGTCTTCGGGAAATTTGAAAATTTCAATTTGACAAATTTCTCTCACAACGTCAGCTTCTGACCAATGTGTCAACTTAAAATCATTTTTCAGTTTTCGAATTTGGCCGTCGCGTAGGTGAAAATGGAACTCAATTTTTTCTTCACATTTTTGCTTTCAAACGTACTTTTGGCCAAAAATGTTCGGAGCTTCTCTTGATTTGTCATTAACATATTTAATTTCTTCTTCTATTTTTTGTCTATTATAAACAAACAAATCAATAAAGATGTAATACCCAATTCCTTCATACATTTTTGCTACATGCTGTCCAATCTGAATTTGTTGTATGTACTGACAAGAACGGATATGATATTGTATATCATTGCAGCAGGCTTCATTCGATATACATACATGGAGGAACTTCCTCTTCTTGCTTTAATCCTTTTTTTCTGTTTCCCAGGGTGCAATCTGCATCCATGTTTCCAGTGTTCAGTCCAGGTGTTAATAAAGGGAAAATGACCAGGTTTCATAAGAGCCGTCTATAACTGACAAACCAAAAAAAAAAGTGTTAGCACCTCTAAAAACTCTGCGTGTTACTCATTTCATACTGGAGGTTCCTTTCGAAGTCATCTGGTCCAAAATGCTCACTGCAAATCCTTCCTGTTGTCGGGTTAATGGTAATGGATAACAGTCTTTCCGCTTGCAGAAATGAATCCACTTTTCAAGTAGGTATAACCGAATGATTTGGAAACGTAAGTAATGATACGTTATCCTTATTGTGTAAATCGCCTTTGTTATTGTTGCTGTGTGCGGGACAGTACAACGCATATTTAATTTTTGAATTTAAATATTTGAATAAAAAATATTGCCCGTATCTTCCTATTGAATTCCCGCTTTTTTGTCTCTTAATACGTCACAGCTAAATGTCAAAAAAGCAAGACATGCGCATGTCGTAATCTCATTATTCTTTCATTCACGGGCATAACTTATGAGCCCACTAAAACACCGTAACTCTGCGAAACGCATTTAGAATTAATTTCGATTTAATTCTCAATCTTTGAGAAAAAGAAAAAAGAAATTAAAATTAAAAAAGTGACGTTATTTCGACACACAATTTTTGATTTGAATTAGGTATGTACTTAAACATTGCTCGGACACTATAATTACATAATAGTTTTATACTTTGTTGGTTAATACTCCTGTTTAACAACTCTTCCATTGATTCAAACAAATTACTTGTTGTTGGAAAACTATAATTTTACCACATTCTTCCAACAGATCTTTCTTTAGATGGGTTGGGATAGGAATTTTTTTTCAAAACTTCTCTTTCGAATATAGGTCTGGGCTTTGAGGGTGTTGTTGCATTACCTTAGGGCAATCACAAAGGAACAGTTCTTGTAAAACTTAAAATTTTTTAATTTATGTACGATCGTTGTCTGGGTAAATGTCCGTTGATGATGCACTTTGCCATAAATTTTCCTTTAAAATGTCTAAAACATTATCGATTCATCATTCCGTTTAAGAAAACTAAATTGCCAGCCCCCGCATGTGATATATAGCCCTTAGCCATCGCTGAACCTGCAACAGAAACTGGCGACATACGGTTCTAGCGAGGTATCGGTTCGGAGAAAAACATTTTTTTTTAAACCAATTAACTAATTAAACCAATTAAAAACTAAAAATAAGTCCAAGGGCATTAGTAAATTTCTAGAAATATTGAGCTCTTCTCGCAAAATTATCGTAAGCGACATTTTTAAGAAAATAGTTTTTTATACAATTCAAAAGTTTACATGGTTTCGCAATTTTCTGCATTTTTAGTTTGACATTATAACCGGGGCTGACTTTCGGTTTTTTTCGTTTGAATGCTTATGAAAACAAAAAATAATGTCTTCCTGTAAAACTTTTTTTTGTCGCTTATACGATAAAATGGTAGGAAGGGCTCAGTGTGTATTTCTTTTTCTTATTACATTTCCGCTTCAAGTTGCAACTTTGGAAAACATAAAAAGCGTATCATTTCTGAAATTCAGATTCAGGGAAAACAAAATTATTGCCTTATCAACATGAATACAATAATCAAAATAAAAATAAATAAATAGGGTGGCGCAGCAGAGCGAGGAGCCCCTGGGCCTAGCGCATTTCTCACAACCAAACCTTGTGAGGGAATGGAAGGGACCTACAATTTTGGGCCGGTTCCGAACGGCTAATTGAGAAAGCACTTTTCATGGCAATGAATACTAACGGAGGACTTGCCAATTCCTCGCGAAAGGCGATACCCGTGGAAAAACATTTTTGCCTCTGCTGGGATTCGAACCTCGAACCTCTGGATTAGCAGGTGGACATGCTAACCATCGCACCACGGGTACCACAACAATACAATAATCACTTTGTTCTAATACTGTTTTTATTTGATTCGTAGTTTTTAAATAGAATAATTAAGCTAAGATAGTTAAAAATATCAAATGCAATTTTTTTTTGATTTTCTAGGAAATTCTCTAGCTCTTTCCATGAACCTCCGTGGTCGAATGTATTCCATAAACAACAGCAACAAATGACACAAGGAAACAACTATCAAATATGGCCAAACACCACTCTGTAAGGTGGCCTTTAGTTTCTCGCCTAGGGTAGGATCGGACTCTTTCAGAATTCTTTGGTAAACTTTTTCTGTACGTTGTGTGACGTTTTCCCAATTATACAGACTAGCTACAATTTTGTTGCATTTGAATGGACAAAGTACGATATCTTCATTTGTTCGATAACAGTTTAAGGGTTGGCTTTGCAACTGCGAAAGTTTACCGTGCATTTTCTTTGACTTTTTGCTAATCTTTTTCCCGGCTGATCCATTGGCAAGTAATTGTATTCTTTCAGTAGAAACTACGTGGCCATTCATGTCTTCGTTATTAGATTTTAAACGGTCGATAGCCTTCAAAATACCCTCATATATAGAGTCTACTTCAGGTTCCGTGAGAATTATCAAGTTTGATGGCAAAACTTCTGGAATACCACCAACAGAGGTTGATACAACTTGAAGACCACAAGAGGCCGCTTCAACTATTGCCATGCAGTAAGCTTCGGTTAGCGATGTATTTACAAATATATGTCCTCGAACAAGAATATCGCGAACTTTGGAATGTTCAACAGAGCCTAAAATCTCTACCCGATCTTGCATATTGGCTTTTTCACGTACCTCTTCAAGAGCATCGCGTTTTGGGCCTTCACCAACAATAATAAAGTTAACATTAGTCATTCGCCTAAACCGAGGAATCACAGCAGCGAGTAAGTCAATACCTTTTCGGTACACTAGTCGAGAGGCAACAACTATGTTTACTGAAATTAGAGTTTTTAAGATCCAGAATATGAAATTCTTCATTTTACTTACTAGTTCCATTTCGAGGTCTTTTAGTTGGGTCAGGTGTAAAGTGGGCAGTGTCGACGGCGTTTGGTATGACAGATACCTTGTCTTTATGAACTCGTGCTCTTAGCACAGTGTTTTCTTTACCTAAAGTGATAAACATGAAACACCAATTGTCTAACGAAATTATTTGAACTTACCAATATGTGAAACACATATACAGTGGTTGCAAGCCGATAAGCTTATTTCTAAAAATTTATTTGTTACTACTGCGGAAAGATCAGCAAATCCAAAAAGACTGTGATCAGTAAAAACTGTCTAGGAAAAGAAAACAAACTAAGCAAAAACCCTGGTCTGCAGTCAAAGTGAACTTACTCTTAAACCTAGTAATTTTCCTATTAACATAGCTTCATGGGCTAATGCGCTGAATGCCGAATGACCATGAACAATGTCGATTTGTTCACGTAGAAGTATACAGCGCAGCAATGGAATATTGCAGACCATAGTCGGAAGAATGCATTGATTGTAGAAGACGGTTATTGGTAAATAATAAACTTTTAATCCATTGGTCATGTAGCGGACACCAACACGGTCACCATAAGAATGTGTTATCACGACGACCTTAATCGATATTTCATTAATAAGGAACTTTAAAACAATGTTGATCCTACCTTGTGGCCATGGCAAAGAAGAATTTGAGATAAATTGAATATATGCTCCTCCACTCCACCGATACTGGGAAAGAAGAAGTCTGAAGCCATACTGAAATCAAAATAATGAATTCTTTAGGGAAAATCGGCACTTTGTTTGATTTACGAACCATATTCGCATTATTTTTATTGAAAAACATAACAAAATTATGATAGTCGAAGAATTTATGCAACTTTATTTCTGAATTTCGTTTGACTTTTGGCAACCTATCCTTGACAGATAAATGTAATAGAACACAGAATTCAGGTAACTAGACGCTCGGTTATAAAAGGCGTTTTTCTTTTTTAAGCGCCCTACAGACGATCAATGTTACTTGACAATATTACTTGAAGGAGCTTCTGTTCAAGTAAAATTGATCGTTTGTAGGCTCTTCAATGTTACTGTCAAGTAAAATTGAAGCATTGACGAAAATCAAATGTGATTTGGTTTTCATCAAGTTTCACTGTCACTAGTGTCGTTGTGTATTGCGGTTTAGTTCCGAACAGAGAAGTGAAACGTCAAAAACGTAAGAGTATTTCTTTTTATTTTTTATTTTTTATTTTTTGTTTCTTTTTCAGTTCAGCGACATCTGAACGCTCAAAATGCTTTTCTTTTTTCTTCAGAACACTACGCGAGCGCGCTCTACGTGCTCGAAATAACATGACGGGACATCTAGAGCAAGAGTCTGAGCGCAGCCAACTTCAAGGCTATGGCCCAATGAATCCGTCAGACTTCAACTTCAACTTTAAGCCTAGTACGCTGCTGATGCGAAACGGAATTTTTCGTTGATCTCCACGAGCACGTCGAAATCGTGAACGAACACTCAGCGGAAAATGTTTGTGTAGAGTATAATCAGCTGTTTTGAAAAAGTGACAGTCAAAGTCAAGTCAATAGTGTCAACAGAAACAATAGAACAAATTAATATTTTTGACATAAAATGTGTTAACAAAACTTACCTAAGAACCATATCCAGGAACTACACTTTCGAAAACTGTGCTTGAATATTTGTGTATGAATCCGGTGATAGGTTGACTCGTGCCGCTAAGGTAAGCTCAGGACTATAAAGTGCATTAGTTGAATACTCTACGAATAAACATTTTTTGTCAACATTCAGGTATCGGAAAATTGACTGGTCACCAACCAGTCAAAGACGTTATACCGTACGTTCTTTCGGCATCAGACGTAATGAAAAAATCACTGTTCACTGCACAGTTCGTGACGCTAAGGCCGAAGAGATTTTGGAGCGTGGCCTTAAGGTCCGTGAATACGAGTTGAGGAGCGACAACTTCTCATCCACAGGAAACTTCAGTTTCAGTGTCCAGGATCATATCGATTTGGGTAGGTATCAACGTTGGATTCCAACATCGTTTGACAAAGGAAGACGCCATGAAGTGGTTACAACAGAAATACAACGGAATCATCTTGAACAGTAAGAAGTGAATTTCCAAGCTTTCAACTACTTATTTTTTAAATAAAAGATAAAAAAATTCAAAAGTAAATAAACCTTTTAATTCAGTTTTCAATGATTCGGTCGATGTTTCGACTACAATCAATGCGTGTTGTGCTAAAAAAAATAGTTGCTGGTTGGGTGTTCTATAAAATATTCGACACCTCGTTTTTCATAGTCGGTTTTTGTTGCTGTTCAGATTCTCACTGCGGGCGATGTCTCTTGCTCCAAACCAGGCATCCAAACTTGATTGGAAAAGCCTCATTACTAGTAATTCCTAAGAGATCCGCTCTAGAGTCCTGGAAATGATTTTCTTTAAAATTGGAACTTGAAATTTGCCTTCTAAGAAAATGTATCTGGCAATTGAACGGATCCACCGGTCATAAATACGTTCTGTGCTAATAGAAGCTGCTCATCGGGTCAAAACATTTTGAAAACGTAATCAATCAATTCGGCAAGGCCAGATTCAGTGCTTCCTATCACTATAATACTTGGTTGGAATAGCAATTCGATTGCTCGTATTGATTCCACTCCGACGTGTAGCTAATACATTCACAAGAACTTTTTCAAAGTCCATGTTCACAGCCAATTAAAAACAACGTTACTATCGATTTATTTCAAACTTTGTCTAAATAAAATTTTCCGTTTTCTATTTTATAAAATTCTATTCAAATGGATGGCACAGTAAATACACAAAACAAAAAAAAAAAAAACAATAGAACTGTCAAAATTTCGCAAGCATTTATTGTCCCGGGAAATAAATGATGGACGGAAAAGTGTGTAGAGTTATAAAAATTGTAGTAAAAAGATCTACTACAATTATCCACCTATAAAACCCTTTTCGCAGAGCAGCAGCGTACTGCACGACGAAAAGGTGAACGAAATTTTTCGTTTACGATTCCGTCCTGTCATTTTTGTATGGGATTTTTCTTTTCGTTTCAGCAGCGTACTAGGCTTTAAAATATGTGAAAATTTTGGATGGCCCAATGAATCCGTTTTTCTTTTTTAGTTCCGAACCGTGAACTGAACGGAGAACGAACAGCGTGAACGTGTTCTGAACTGAGCTATGTGAAGTTGGCTGCGCTCAGACTCTTGCTCTAGATGCCCCGTCATATTATTTCGAGCACGTAGAGCGCGCAGATGTCGCTGAACTGAAAAAGAAATACTCTTACGTTTTTGACGTTTCACTTCTCTGTTCGGAACTAAAAAAGAAAAACGCCTTTTGTTACACAGAGCACCATGTGTGTGAACATGTGTGTCCATCAACCAACAAAAAATACCAATAGCAAATGTCAAAGTCGTTAAGTGCGTTGATATTAAAAATGTTTTAATCTCAACGCCGCCACGGACGCCACGTACGTTGCTTATGGACCATTCCCCATAAGAGTACATGTGTTTTAATCGAGCTGTCAGTTGTGGCCGCTGAAGTCGAACGCGTGACGGAGTGATTGGACCATAGCCTTCACATAGCTCAGTTCACGCTGTTCGTTCTCCGTTCGGTGCACGGTTCGGAACTAAAAAAGAAAAACGCCTAAAGTATCAGTCTAAGAGAATTTGAAGAACAAGAGGGAAAACCATTAGGAATATGTCTTAAAATGTTTTTAGAACTCATCTCACAATTAATTAATTAATAATTGCTTTCAGGTCAGTTTTTTTCAATTTTTAGAGGTGGCAAATCCAATTTGTCAATTTTGACGTCAACAGCGTTTCAGTGTGTGAGTGCTTCTGGTTTCGCTTCCTTCTTCAAATCAAGAATCAAATTTCTCTTCTTTCGAGGAGAGGAACTGTCATTTGATGCCAATGGAATGGTTTCAGAAGCGTTCAGAAGGCTTCCGAACGCCCAATGGAAAACGACATAAGTCAAACGTTTATGGACGTTTGACATAAAGCATAGGGATTTGACTTATCGCAATCGCATCGCACGCACTCACCGCGTTGGTTTGGCCAAGGCTTTAAGTCTCTTGCCCCGCAACTTCCATTTGTTTTTATTTGTGGTTTTTGCGAATACGTGTGAGCTGCAGAAAAAAGGCGCGAAAAAGTTGTGGAAGTATATGCGTGGTGAATTTATTTTTTTTTTGCTTGGCAACTTGAAACCACCTTGAAACATAACCTGAAATTTAATTTTAACCACACTACTGAAAAATTCTTAAGGGGAGGGTTTGAACAACACCAAGGTTTTTGTTTTTCAAAAACTAATTTTTTTTTGTAAAGCTGGGCAAGATGTGAAAACTCATAAACATGCAACTATACTGATTCTATTGGGACTCATTATAGTGTGATTCGCTCCCTCAGCTCGGTTATTTGTCTTAACTTTTTATTAATACCAAAACCTAAATATCAAACTATGTAAACATTTTTTGAAAAACTTATCACAGTCAAAATTTTGAAATGCAGCAATCTTGTAGATATTATGGAGAGCTCAGAAAGCCTTCATTCATTTCTGAAGCACAATTGTTTACAAAGCACCAACACTTTAAGTTTTAATTTTTTGTTTTTATTAAAAGCTCGGTAGAAATTTTTTGAAAAACTTGTCTCAATCAAAATCTTCAAATGTGGAATTTTTGTCCACGTTGTGTTGAGCTCAGAAACCCATCATTCATCTCAGTAGCACAATTATGAACAAAGCTCCAACAATTTAAGTTTTAAATTTTTCTTAGCACAAAAAAAAAATTAAAACTTAATGTGTTGGCGCTTTGTAAGTAATTGTGCTACAGAGATGAATGAAGGCTTTCTGAGCTCTCCATAATATCTACAAGATTGCTGCATTTCAATATTTTGATTGAAATAAGTTTTTCAGAAAATGTCTACATAGTTTGATATCCGCTTTCAATTCTTTTACTTTTAATTTTTTTTTTTTTTAATTCAATTAATTGACTGCTTAAATTTTCAACACAGCTTCAAGAAGAGAATCGAAAGCTTAAGTTGGAATCTCTTTCATCAAATGCAATGTTGAACTTTCAGAATGTTACGTTTCGTAACTTTTTCCAACTCATCTCTGGGACTTGAGTTTCGATGTTGATCTGTCAAACCCCTCTAGAATTGTTGTTGCTCAGATTTGTTTTGGTTTTTTTTTTTCATTAATCTTTCAAAATTCTGTAAGCAGTTATTGATTTTCAATCTTGTTCATTTCAGAATTCTTTTTTCTTCATAAAAAACGAGTTTCTTTTAGCTGGTTTTATATTTTAAGAAATACTTTATTCTTATTTTTGACAGACCAACAAAGTGTAACATCGAGTCGTTCCTAAATGCAATCATGATTTTGTAACAAAGTCAAACATACAAAACAACAACGATGATTTTGACACTACAGCATCGCGTAACATCGAAGCTATTTAGGAACGCACCACTGCTTACAGAATTTTGAAAGATTAATGAAAAAAAAAAAAGAAACCAAAACAAATCTGACCAACAACAATTCTAGAGGGGTTTGACAGATCAACATCGACACTCAAGTCCCAGAGATGAGTTGGAAAAAGTTACGAAACGTAACATTCTGACAGTTCAACATTGCATTAAGGAACGACATCGATGTTACATTTCGTAACTTTTTTGCATTTAGGAACGACATAATGTTACCCGATGTTACATCGCGTAACATCCTAGAATAAAAGAACAGACTACAGGTATTCTCGAACCCTTTTCTTAATAGCCCTGTTCACACTGTACAATTAGTTGGACAGACCTAGGCTTGAACGGCCAATGCCTGACAATGTGAACCTTAGATGAATAAAGAACAAGATGGAAAACCACACTAACACATTGATACCACCCCACAAGCTGCTGCACGCACTCATTCACAAAATTTCACTAGCTCCACCTTATATTCGGATCTCAACACTGGGCTTACACAAAATTTCACTAACACCACTTTATATTCGGATCCACACACAGGGCTTACACAAAATTGTACCGTAGTATTGGTATTCTCGTCTGGGAACCGGTTTTTGTTTTTTTTTTTTTACTTTTAGTCACCTTAAGGCTACGTCTGGCAGAATTTTTGGATTTAAAACTTTTTTTTTGGGTTTTGTAAATAAAATTTATTTGTGATTATATACTTTTTAAAGTATTTGGAAATAAAAATTTAAGCATCAAAATATTAAAATATTTTCTTTTTTGTTAAACATTTCTCTGAGTAGTCTCCTCCCTTCTATTTATTCTTTTTTAAAAAACGTTTCTTAAGAGAAATAGACAGAAAAGTATGACTGTTAAAAAAATATATACTAAAGCAAAACAGTAACCAATAAATATGAATTCATTTTGCATTTGTTTGATGAAAGAGATTCCAACTTAAGCTTTCGATTTTCTTCTTGAAGCTGAGTTGAAAATTTAAGCAGTTAATTAATTGAATTAAAAAAAAAATCAAAAGTAAAAGAATTGAAAGCGGATATAAAACTATGTAGACATTTTCTTAAAAACTTATCTCAATCAAAATATTGAAATGCAGAAATCTTGTAGATATTATGGAGAGCTCAGAAAGCCTTCACTCATCTCTGTAGCACAATTACTTACAAAGCACGAACACTTTAAGTTTTAATTTTTTTTTGTGTTAAGTAAAATTGAAAACTTAAAGTGTTGGATCTTTGTTAATAATTGTGCTACAGAGATGAATGATGGCTTTCTGAGCTCAACACAACGTGGACAAAAATTCCACATTTAAAGATTTTGATTGAGACAAGTTTTTAAAAAAATTTCTACCGAGCTTTTAGTAAAAACAAAAAATCAAAGCTTAAAGTGTTGGCGCTTTGTAAGTAATTGTGCTACAGAGATGAATGAAGGCTTTCTGAGCTCTCCATAATATCTACAAGATTGCTGCATTTCAATGTTTTGAATGAGATAAGTTTTTCAAAAAATGTCTACATAGTTTGATATTTAGGTTTTGGTATTAAAAAAAAGTTAAGACAAATAACCGAGCTGAGGGAGCGAATCAGAATATAATAAGTCCCAATAGAATCAGTATCGTTGCATGTTTATGAGTTTTTACATCTTGCAAAGCTTTACAAAAAAAAAATGAGTTTTTAAAAAACTATAACTTTGGTGTTGTTCAAACCCTGCCCTTAAGAATTTTTCAGTAGTATGGTGAAAATTAAATTTCAGGTTATGTTTCAAGGTGGTTTCAAGTTGCCAAGCAAAAAAAAATAAATTCACCACGCATATACTTCCACAACTTTTTCGCGCCTTTTTTCTGCAGCTCACACGTATTCACAGATGGAGGCTGCGATTACAAAAACAACAATGTAAACAAATGGAAGTTGCGGGGAAGGAGACGTAATGGTTTTCCATCTTGTTCTTTATTCATCTAAGATGTGAACCCTTCAAACGACCGCTTGTTCAACTTGTTGGATGGTTTTCAAATTTTGAAAATCAAGAAGTTGGACGGAGTGGAAGGGTATGTGACATAAAGTTGGACGACAAACTTGATAAGTGTGAATGCAAACTACATCAGACCATCCAACTTCCATCAAACGAAGTCTGTCCAACTAATTGTACAATGTGAACAGGGCTTATAATTAATTGTTTTTTTACAACAAATTAACCGATCTTTTTTTTTTGCGAAAATCGAGTTTTTGGCTCCTTCCTAGGATAGGTTTAAAAATGGCTGTCAGAGAAAACAAACTGACATACTCAGACCAATATGAGGTCCATTGTGATACCATAGAAATTATGCGAGGGAGTACCTCAACTCCTTCCTATCTGATACGAAAAATCGAAAGAAAAATCCTCCCGTCGCGTTGTTACCTAGAGAAATATATGTCCTTTAACGAATGCATTTTGATTTCTATGTTTCAGGATGGTTCTGTTGCGACTTGCGAGTTATGGTGCACACCTCCGCCGCCCGCCGTATTAATAAACGCGGAATAGCCTTATTCCATGGATTAAGTTGCTTTGGATTGTGATGGAAGGATGTGGTTTTCCTTGTTTTCGTTATTCCCATTTTTTACCGGATTTGTTCCATGTGAAATAACGCAAAATTGCAAAAGGGACAACAAAGGTTCCGGCGGGATGGGTAGAGGTGACAGCACAACTTTTCATGATGCGCAGCACATGCCGAGTGTTTCATTTCGAAATTTCAATGCCTGAAAATATTGACATACTTTATTCATTGCACCAATAGCAATTTTTGAATGCGCAGAGTTGTTACTATCTGGTGCATATTCGAAAGCAAGGTGTATAAATGATGTACGTGTTAATGAGCGGCTGATCCGCTGCCTCTGTTGGTGTTGTACTCGTGCTGCAGCTATGTTTCGTTCACGTGCCGCTCTTGTTCTTGCAATATTCTGTTGCATACGTTCGTCACGCTGTTCTTGACACTTTTGTGCACGACGTGACGCTCTGCTATCCTGACTCTTTGAGCTGCATTTCTTATTCTGATTTGTTTTGCCTACTGCTGAGCTCTTTCAATTCGTGTGCGTCGTGCCTCTATGCTTCTCTCGTTGTTGATGTTAGATTTTTTAGGTGGCATTCAACTGAAAATAATAATTTAAACTGAAAAACATGTTATTATAGCGCATTGAATAGCTATATATCCCTCCTTAGCATCAGCAACGCGTGGCCGGGTCTGCTATGTATCTAATAATAATAATAATTATGTAATATCACTTACATGTATATAGTTTATTTACAGTTTTGAATAATTATGCACTGATAATAATTAAAAAGCAGGAATAATTTCACCTGAATATATTCACTATAATATGAATTTAATTTATATTTAATTTATACTTAAATCAAACAACACGTGGCCGGCTATACTAACAACAAAAATAAAAAAAGGAAAATTCACTGTATTTCGTTTACTTCAAAATAAGTTTAAACTATAGTAGAATTCGGTTATAACGACCACTCACGGGAGACAAATTTTCCGTCGTTATAAGCGGATGTCGTTATATCCGAACGTAAGAAAACCCATTTCTTTTTATCTTGTTTAATATTTCTATTTTTATTTCATTTAAATAAAAGTAATCCAATAATTAAAATAAACAATTATTTTTTATAATAATTTAAGATTCAGTTGTTATGAAAAAATTAGTGATAGCTGACCGTTTTTTTTGTTTTTAAGGTATAGAACTTCTAATTTTTTTTCTATTTCCATTACATTACTTGTTAATTCTGGTGTTGTGTTTGCAAAAAAACAAAAATCCTTAACAATTTCTATTGCATTTAATGCCTCAGTAATTGAAGGGCTTATTTCGTGTATGGGGCCGTCATCGTCATCGTCATCAGAGACCTCAAGAACTGCATTTTCCACAGCAGCAGCAGCACTCACTATTTCTTCTAAATTTGGATCATCTGAAGTTCAAATGTTGTCATCGACAGTAATGTATTCCACCCACGCTGTTTCTGAAGCGACAATGTTTGAATTGTTCATCAGTGCAATCCATTCAGAAAGAGGCCAATCATCCTCTTCTTCAAACTGTTCTTCATCTCCAGAGTTGTTCAAAGCTTGCAAACCATCATCTTAATGTCAGTTAGCAATAGTGCTACTGGTAACACGATCCCAAGCTGTGGCCACCATGTTGACAGCGTCTAATAAGCTAATGGCACATTCTTTACCTGCTTCTAGGTCCCGAATAGTTTTAAGCACAAGTTGTTTGCGGAAATTGCTTTTAAGGCTTCTAATAACACCCTGGTCCATTGGTTGCAATATCGATGTTGTATTGGGCGGAAGAAAAGCAAGTTTTATTGAAGAAAGGTTTTGAGTGTGGGGATGTGAAGGGCAGTTATCGACAAGCAACAAAATTTTTTTTTTCTTTGTCCTCAGCTCTGCATCCCATTTTCGTAAAACTCCCTCGAAAATTTCGGGAGTCATCCAAGCCTTTTTGTTTGCTGTGTAGTGAACTGGCAAGCTCTTTGTACCTTTAATACATCTGGGATTCTTGGATTTGCCAATAACAAGGAGTTTTCTTTTTTCCGATCCGTCCATATTAGCACCAACGAGCACGATTATTCTTTCTTTAGACATTTTTCCGCCAACGCACCTTTCTCCTCTAAATTTTAATGTTTTGTCTGGTCTTAGTTTGTAAAAAATTCCGGCTTCGTGCACATTAAAGATGTCACTGGGTCGATACTCTTCTCGAACAATTGGCCATAGTTTTTGTAACTAATCATCGCATTGCCCTGGCTGAACACTAGGTCTGTTCGTTGAACTTTCCCCAGGGTTGACCCAGGTTTTCTTGACAACCCTATGAGTTGTCAAAAAAATCTGGGTTTTCCACTCCCCAAAAAACGCTAAACCACAAATCACCACACATCCCTGTCATTAAAAAAAAAAATACATGCCATTTGACAGCCCTCAAATCGCCACAGCAAAAAGCTAGGGCGAGTTGGGGGAAAACCTATGGCAAACCTCTGGCTCAAAAAACACTCAATTTGACATTCAGGGTGTATAAAGGTTTCTCAAAAAACGCTTTGTGACGACCCTAGGGCAACCCCAGGGCTTCAACGAACAAACCTACTGTTAGCTTCTCCTGAAATTTTTCCAAACACAATGTTGTTACGCATGCGAAAACGGTAGATCCAACTTTCAGTACATTGAAAATTCTTCCCAAGAAGCTGTCCAATTTCATTTGCCTTTGTTTGTAGTATTGGTCCTGTAATGGGAACATTATTGCTCCTCTGAGTCTTAAACCATTTCAGTAATGACTCTTCAATGTCCGCATTTTTTGAATAACGAATCTTTTTAATTTTAATTGATTTCGCTTCAAAACTTTTTTGTGTAGCTTCTTTATTTTTCCAGATTCCACTGATGGTAGAATGCGAAACGCGAAACATGGAATTCTTTTGCAAGATTTGATTTGGATTCCCCTGCTTCGAGTCTCCAAATTATGGCAGCCTTTTCCTCAATCGTGAATGTTTTTCTTTTTTTAGATTCCATTCTGCAGAATAAAGCACTTTGGTTTATTTCTTAAATTGAAAGAATAAATTGCTTTCTTGCCTATATCAACTTAGTAGTACCATGAAATTAACACTTCTCAATGAAAAATAATAGCACGTCTGAACCAACTTTTTATCATACAAAATAAACTCTTCATTCAAATAAACCTATACATAACTGTATCATGTCTAGACAAGGCACGCTGGAACAACGAAATTTGTTTGGCGAATTCTCTTTTATTTTGTTTTCGGTCGTTATATCCGAATTTCCTGACAAAAAAAAATCCCGTTACAATAGTCGTTATAACCGAAATGGTCGTTATAACCGAAGTTGTTACCACCGAAAGATATTATTCAGTATTTAGTGACAAACCAAACTTAAGCTTCAAGTTTTGTCGTTATAACCAAAATGTCGTTATAACCGAAGTTACTATAAACGAATTTAACTGTATACTTTAGTCTCATCAACATGTGGTGGTCGATCATAAATTAAGATGTTAGCTATCCTATCTTTTAAGTTGGATCAAACTGCACACGGTGTACAAATTTGATTTAAATTGGTTAAGCAGTTTAGGAGTCTTTAAATTCACGACGAAAAAGAAAAGGCAGGCCAAAACACACCTGGTACAAGGAAATGCAAAAACAGCAGCATTTGGTTGGCCTCAGACATGGAACAATCCAAAAACGGGAGGCTTGCCGACGATTTCTGAGGTCAACGCGGCGTACCCCACAGGCGGATCACTAGTGTGAAGCGGAAAAGTGGGAGAGTTGTGATCGCTTCAAGATCACTACTCGTAACGCCGGAAATAAAAAAGAAGAAGGAGTTTAGGAGTCCATTGCGAACAAACATTGTGACACGTTATTTATATACATATATTAAGATAAATTTTTCAATAAAAAAATTATGCCTTTTTTCGGCCGAATTAGCTTTACCCAATATACATGGCTGTTCTGATTTTCGTACGGATTCAAAACGGAAACCGAAATTGAATCCGTACGGATTAAAAAAAGTGTGTTCTTATTTCCGAACGGATTCACTACTGATTTTTTGTCACAAAAACGTGTTGGAAATTAAATTTTTGTGTTTATTGGAACTGTTTACAGCTTTAATGCATATGTTAGTGCTAATATAGTTTATTATTTTTCATTTCTAGCAATAAATAATGCTCTACAGAATTCATTAACCGGATTCAATTCCGCTAACAAAATGATAAGCGAATTGAAAACGTACGGATTCGGAATTGAGAACCGGAAAAATTCTAAAACGGGAGGATATGGTATCCGAACGAAAATCAGAACAGGGTTGATAATAATAAGTTTAGTGTAAAAATTTGAGTCAGCATATTCGCTGTGTGATGTTGCCGTGTCAGTGAGACAACGGAAGTGTCGAAAATATCGCGATACAAATCAGTTAATTCCACGGCGCCCAACTCACAGAATTGAATCGACCTCTGCAAACATGCCCGCGGTGGCGATACCACAATCGACTATCGATTAAAAGAGTAGATACTTATGTTGGGATGTGTCTATTTTAAAATATTTTGAATAATCTTAAATAATTAATTTTAATCATAATTATGATGTCAAAGAGGAAATGGCTATGCAACATGTTTTTTGACAACAACGCACAAGATTCAACTTGAGCTACAGAATACCTACCATTTGCATGACTTTTCATTAAAATAAATAAATAGGGTGGCGCAACAGAGCGAGGAGCCCCAGGGCCTAGGGCCTTTCTCACAACCATGCCTTGTAAAGGAATAGAGGGGACCTACAATTTTCTGACGGTTCCGAACGGCTAATTGAGAAAGCGCTTTTCATGGCAATGAATACTAACGGAGGATTTGCCAATTCCTCGCGAAAGGCGATACCCTTGGAAAAAACATTTTTGCCTCTGTTGTAACCTCTGGATTAACAGGTGGACATGCTATCCATCACACCACAGGTACCACCGTGACTTTTCATTAGTGAATTTATTGATGACCTTTTCCCTCATGAAAGCACCAGATGAATTCCTCGAGGAATTCATCCTGTTTTCACTGATGAGCTAATTTCCTACTGGGATAGGTGTTTCACTCACACAAAGGCAACTATGTTAATAGAAAAAATGTTGGGTGTTCCATTGGTTTTAAAAATTTGTGTTTCCCCGTAATTGAAATTCACGAAAGAAGTTTTTTACAATGTGTATGCAAAATTTTCTATATTGCGCTAACAGAAGAGCGAAGAGAAGAGTAAAAATAAAGAAGAAAATCTATAAAAGTCTAAGAAAAGTTATCAATTTTTTAATGCTGTTTAATCAACTCAAATTTTGAATGAAGTACACACGTAAATAAATCTTGGCTTTATTTTGATTGGATAGCGGTTGTTTTATTACCACTTCCTATAGACTGTGAATCAAAGCTTAAAATGTGTAACCGATGGGCAAACTTATTTACATTTCTCTAAACATCAAGTATTGAGGTGAATGTTTGTTTAATTTCTAATTACTTCTATCATCGAATCTTGATTTTGAACTTCATATTACTTATTTAAAAAAGTGGAAACAAGCAGTATATTGTTGCACCAACAAGATAGTTACTGATTACTGATGAAATGGAAAAAAAATTGAAATCACTCACTAATCTACTCAATGCAAATTATATAAGTAGGTATTGGGTGACCACGGCGTGGGAAAATTTTGGATGGTATGGTGCCCTTGAATTCGTTTGAGGTCACCGCGGTGTTTATTTAATGGGATGTTAATGGGGTGTTTAATGGGTGTTTAATGGGTTTATGTTTTGTTTGAGGTGGCCGCCGCTGCGCTATGGGTGATTTTGGAATTTAATTTAAATTGAAATAAAAATGCACACTGCCGAGGCTGAGATTTGAACCGGGGACTCTGGCATGTCGCGCGTGTGACAGATGCACTAGGCTATCGGGGTAGTTGTAGGTTGATGTGTAAAAAGTCTACTTATGCGTACAAAAAAGTTATTTATAGAATCTTTTGGTATGTTGAGGCTTATAAAAAGTGTGACGGTTGGTGGTGGTTTGAATTTGTTTTTTTTGTTTAGCTTTAAGATAGAGAATTTGTCACGATCGATTTTTGGTTGTGCATTGATTGTGGATGAACAGCATGTCATTTTACAGCTTATCATGAGGTTTCTTTCTTTCAGGCATAGACACTGTTAGTTGTTCTATTTTTAGATTTAGATTTCAGAACTGAAAATTTGAATTTGAAAAATAATCTGTCTGCTGTTAGTTGTTCTATTTTTAGATCTTGTTGAAGGGGATTGTGACAAAAACATGCTGCTAAGATGTTAAATGACATGCTCATGCACAATGTTGAATGTTATAAAAAGTGTGTGTGACGGATGGTAATGGATTGAATTTTGAATGGTTGACTATGTTTGAATAATCACAAAAGTCGGTTGGTGGTGGCTGCTTACTCTTTTAAATTTTGAATTGTAGATTTTATGAAAGAGGATCTGGTCATGTTGATGCATTTGATCGTTGAATGTGGATCTGGCATTTCAATGGAGCTGATGTGGGGTTGATAAATATAAGGAAGTATTTATGTGTCTTAGCATGCACAAGTGGAAAAAAATATTATTTTTATGCCTACAATTAATCTAAAACTCAATTTGTTTGTTATCAGTAAATGTAATAATTTATTTCCTTGTGTAGGTATTGACATTACATATTTTAGTTTTTCTTAAATTTCTTAGGAATCCATGAGTTGTGTTTGGATGAAAACCCAAGCCATTTAACAAATATCTGATTTTTTTTCGTTTGAAGAACTTTTTCAATTAGGAATGTGTCGGGAAATTTTGTTTTTTGTAGTTCAAGTTCGTAGAATCCACCCTTAATTGGGGTACCTTCATAGTCTTCTAGTAGATATGTGACAGGATCTGTATGTTGCACTTTGATTATTTTGAAGATTTCCGTTGTCCAATTCGGTGTGTATCCTTTATCAAATACATGTTTGTATTTACTTATTCTTACGAAATCTCCAATTCTAAATTTCGGGGGAATATGAATTTTTATATGATTATATACTTTTGAGAGTAAATGCCTTTCATTTGCAGCATTTACCTCGGATGGTTTTATTTTGATTGTTCGATGAATAGAATTATTATATTTTTTAGTAAGCATATCTATTAAACCAATCCACCGATATGAACCACTTGCACTGAATTCCTTCCACATAAGTGTTTTTAAGGTACGATTAAATCTTTCAACAATAGATGCCTTAAGTGAAGTAAATGATGAATAATGATTGATTTTATATTTTTTCATGAGACTTTGAAAAGAGGCGTTGAAAAATTCTTTCCCATCATCAGTTTGTAAGTTTTTTGGGGTACGTGTGTCTTTACTGAAAATATGCAATATAGCATAGCAATAGTGACATTGTGTCCTGTTTTGTTTTTGATGGGAACTGTCCAAGCAAACTTGGAAAATGTATCAATAACCGTGAGAAGATATCGGAAATTTTCATTATCATTTGAATAGACACCCATTTCAACTAGATCAGCTTGCCATAAATCATCCAATCCCTTAATAATAACTCGCCTTTTTTTAAAATTCCTCCGAGCAGGTTTATGTAATTCATTGACAACATCTCTTTTACTCATCTTTCTTTAAACTGATTGAAAAGAAAAAAAACATTTCATTCTTATATTTGTTTATTTTGTAATCTTTTATATAATAGTATCAATTTTTTCATTCTAAATAATTTATTCTCAAGTATATAGCAAGCACATGTGTCTGGGCCTTCCTTACATTGATTCGAGGACCATGGGCAATTTATAAAATGACATCCATTGACAGACTCTGACGATGATACACCTTCAAACTGGTTCAAAAAACTCATAGTGTTCAGAAATTCCTCATAATGTTCCTCTAATAAGATATTCTGATTATACTTAAGCAAGTTTAAAATATCTTCAATAATCAAAGTATATTTAATGTTAGACATAACGAATGAATTGTGACTTGACACTATGATGTCTATAATTAAACTGATTTTACTTTCCAGTTGCTGAATCTTTCACCACAATATATGCATTTTTTTAAAACTGTTGTCGTAAATGATGGATTTCGTTTTGAAAGCTTCGCTGCATGTGCTCAATTTTTTCATCGACATAGGTTTTGGAAGTAGCGTCTCTCTTATCATAGGGTTCCTGAATATTTTGTAATCTTTTCAATTTTAAATCGTAATCTCCAGCTTCTGTTTTGAAGAATCCTTCGCCAGGTGGTCCTGGTATACCTTGTGGACCCCGCTCTCCCTGCAATCCTCGCGGCCCAATCTTTACTCTAGCTCTATTGGAAAAACGACCAAATTTGTCTTTACTCATAATATGTCTTTATACAATTATGTTATTCTCTTTTAATTCTTCAACAATAGAGACAATTTCATTAGAGTGATTATTATTCCCTGCTTGTTGTGACCCGATTAAAAGCTTCAATCGATCTACAAGTTCATTCGGATCATCCCAATATATAAAGTCTTTCTTCATGTTTGATAATGTCATTAATCCACTTCCTAATGATGGTGTGGTATTCGCAAATAAATGTTTTATTATGTTGTATTTAGCACCACGATTACCTCGTACCTGTTTCTCTGAATCATGGGAATCTCTATGCGAATTGGTATCCGTTAATATAGTTTTATAGTTGTTTAAGTCTTCACTTTTATATAGTTTTTCGTTTGGTCTTTTCATGAATAGGAGCTCGTATAATCCATGTGTCCCTTTGAAGTTCTTAGTTTTTACATGTATATCATTTCCTTGAACTTTGAACTCACCATCTCCAATATATAACTTTCCATTTTTCAAGTATATACCATATATATTATCAATTAAATTGGAATTGTTAATAAATAGATCCAGATATTTTTTAGGAATGTCGGAAAATTCTTCATGAGATAACTGCTCTGCAAAATTCCGATGCTTAATGCGTTGACTTTTTCTAGTCTTCGAAAGTTCTAAATGGGTTCTTGGAGTACTATTATTGTTATCTGTAATGGCGTAACTAATGGAAGGTGACGGTGTTATAAATTCTTCTTCCTTTTTAGTGGGTTCAATTTTCTTTGTAGAACTTTGAAAAATATTTTTCTCATGATCTTCCTCTTGCTTAACTAATTTATTAAGTGGAGTAGTAATTGGTCTTAAAGCATCCTCTAATTGAGTTTCGTAAGCTTCTTTACCCCGTTTAAGAGCTTTGTATTTTTTTCGTAGTGCTTCTGTGGTTTTAATAAGCTCTTGTTTAAGTTTCACATCTATATGCATCATTTTTATTTGTTTGCTTTTTTATAAAAACAATCCGTAAATAAGGTTCGTATACATCGAAATAATCGAATTAATGGATTTAAGTTAAAAAAGATATTACAGGTACTTGTCTTAATTGATGAACTTTGATCATTGAACTGTGTGAATCGATTTTTAACTGTAGTATTGTGTTCAGTAAACTGTAACGAAGTGTTCTCATAGAACATTTCTGCACATATGACACAAAATGATAATGTGTTTTGTTTTATAGGGAAGGGGTAAGACCGCTTTAAACAGAACTTTAGAAAAGGCTCCGAACAGCTTCAAAACGCTTTTTTAAACAGCTCGTAACAGCTCCAAACCGCTTTTCAAACAGCCGCAAACTGCTTCAAACCGCTTTTCAAACCGCTCCAAACAGCTCGTAACAGCTCCAAACCGCTTTTCAAACAGCCCCAAACAGCTTCAAACCGCTTTTCAAACCGCTCCGAACAGCTCGTAACAGCTCCAAACCGCTTTTCAAACAGCCCCAAACAGCTTCAAACCGCTTTTCAAACCGCTCCAAACAGCTCGTAACAGCTCCAAACCGCTTTTCAAACAGCCCCAAACAGCTTCAAACCGCTTTTCAAACCGCTCCGAACAGCTCGTAACAGCTCCAAACCGCTTTTCAAACAGCCCCAAACAGCTTCAAACCGCTTTCAAACCGCTCGTAACAGCTGCAACCCGCTTTTCGAACTTTTGAACTGTATATTTACACTGTATTTAGTTTCAGAAAACTATCAAAGCCTTTCCTATAACGACCTTTGTTCAAAGACATATCTTTATCAATAACTAAAAAACCATGTTTAATGTTCCAACATTCTGCACATAATTTTTGAAATGTTGAAAACGACATATCTGAATTTACATGATCATTGTAGATATGTTTTAAGTTCATATCATCCTGTTTAAAGACGATTAGAAAATTAGCATTGTCTCTAATTAAGTGTTTGGGTATTCTGGTATATGTCTGGCCCAAATAAAAACTATCAATGTTATGATGTCGCCCCATGCTAAAGTATGTTCGAATAGTGTCTTGTTTTTCACAGGCAATATCATCAAATATAAATATAGAGTTTGGTTTAGCTTCTTCAGGTGGTATAACTTCACTGTTATTGGAAAAAGTAAAGAACCCCATATGCTTTATTGGTTGGACGGCTCTTCGTAGAAATTCATATTTTGGCTGTTGTAAAGATTTTGAATAAATATATATATTTTCAAATTTCAAGCCATTTGGATGTTGTAGCAAAGTCATCATTACATTAGTTTTTCCGCAATTTGATGGACCTGTTATCAAACCTCTTATGCTATTGGGCAATAATATACTGTGCTTTTTTGTTTCAATTCTTTTATCCAAATCCATGTTTTTTATTGGTAGCTGATGTTGTTGTTTTATGAATCGCATGATGACAAAAACTAAATGATTTTCCCATATACAGGGTGATTCGCATAAGGTGTGACAAAAAGATAGGGTGTGTAGGTTGGACCTAGACAAGCAAAAAATCGTATGGGAGGGGGGGGGTCCATTTTCCCCCGTTTAGGCGGGAGGGGCAATTTAAGAATAAAGTCACTAAAAATTGGAAAAAAATTATTTAAAAATAACGGTAGTACCTACAGAGTTCTACTATAGCATTTTGAAAAGCCAAAAACTTAAACATTAATTTAAATTCAAAACTAAGTTGTTCAAGTAAATAGTTTTTGAAATATTAATTTTCAAAGTCAAAATTTTGAAAAAAAAAACATAATTTTTTTTCTTAAAACCACTTTTTTCCAAATTTTACGTTATTGAGTAGTATTTTTCTAGCTTATTTTCAATGCTCTTATTTATTTTTGATCAAACACAAAAAACCGGATGTCAAAATAACTTGTAGTTTTTGAGAAAACCAAAAACTACAAAAACGACTTTCGTCAAATTTTTTTTTTTTAATTCTCAATAAAAAAAGTAAAGAGAAAATCCATCCTTTATTTCGTAAGTTCACTTAAGAATCCAATAACGAAAAAAAAACTTAAAAAAAAAATTTTGACAAAAGTCGTTTTTGTAATTTTTGGTTTTCTCAAAAACTACAAGTTATTTTGACATCCGGTTTCTTGTATTTGATCAAAAATAAATAAGAGCATTGAAAATAAGCCAAAAAAATACTACTTAATAACGTAAAATTTGGAAGAAAAGTGGTTTTAAGAAAAAAAAAAATGTTTTTTTTTCAAAATTTTTACTTTGAAAATTAATATTTCAAAAACTATTTACTTGAACAACTTAGTTTTGAATTTAAATTAATGTTTAAGTTTTTGGCTTTTCAAAATGCTATAGTAGAACTCTGTAGGTGCTACCGTTATTTTTAAATAATTTTTTTCCAATTTTTAGTGACTTTTTTCTTAAATTGCCCCTCCCGCCTAAACGGGGGAAAATGGACCCCCCCCTCCCATACGATTTTTTGCTTGTCTAGGTCCAACCTACACACCCTATCTTTTTGTCACACCTTATGCGAATCACCCTGTATATGAAGGTTTTATTGAAAAAATGTCATAACATTATTAGTGACCTCTGCAAATCGTTGTATACCTAATAAAATGATAGATTTTTCTAATCAACCTAATAGTCAACGAAAAATTGTGAAAGGAGAAGGTTTATTGAATTCTGTAATTAATAAACTACCATTTGAACTTCACTTACCAGGTTACCAGTACTGTGGGCCTGGAACAAAATTGGAAGAACGTTTAGCTAAAGGCGATCCTGGGATAAACTTACTTGATCAAGCTTGTAAACAGCACGATATTTCATATTCCAAATTAAAGAATACACCTGAACGACATATAGCAGATAAAATTTTAGCTGAAAAAGCTTGGCAGAGAGTTAAATCAAAAGACGCAGGTATAAGAGAACGAGCAAACGCATTATTAGTCACCAACTTGATGACAGCTAAAGTAAAGTTTGGAATGGGTATAACTGATAAAAAAACTAAAAAGAGCAAGTGTAAGCTCACATTTAACAAATCAATTAAAGATGTGGGAAAAATTGTTATTACTAAAAAACCCTACAATTTAAACAGTGCTATTAAAATAGCTTTGTCAGCGGCTAAGAGAATAATTAAGAGAAACAAAAATATTAAGACACCAAGAGTTATATCTGTACCTAAATCAGGTGGAGTAGTACCATTCCTTGTTCCTCTTTTTGCAGGACTTTCAGCACTAGGTGCATTATCTGGAGGTGCTGCAGGTATAGCTAAAGCTGTGAATGAGGCTTTTAATGCTAAAAAAGATCTAGAAGAAAAGAAACGTCATAATACAAAGATGGAATCTATTGCAATGGGTAATGGACTACATCTAAAACCTTATAAGAAGGGTCTTGGACTATTTTTACATGTGCAGCCAAAAAACTTTTAGATTCGCTACCCAAACGTGCATTGAATGAATTGGATATAATTCATTTTGCAAAAATGAATATTCCTCATTTTCGTGGTGTTTTTATGCGAGATAATTTACCCCGGTATAAGCCATGGAAAAATGAATGTGGAATCGTTAATCTAGATTCTTTAAAAGGACCAGGAACACATTGGGTAGCATATTGTAAAAAAGGCAAACTAATTGAATATTTTGATAGTTTTGGGAATCTTCAACCTCCTATTGAAGTAATTCATTATTTAGGTTTAAATATCAAATACAATTATACTAAGTACCAAGATTTCAATACCACTAATTGTGGTCATTTATGTTTGAAATTCTTATATGATTGTTACTTCTAATAAATATAAAGATTATTTTTTGAAAAAATATTCATTGTTTATTTCATCGTCATGGCATTGACACTTACACTAAGTGGGGAAACTTCCTATCTATCAGCTGAATATTTCCCACCATTAAACTTGAATAGGGATTACGTTTGTGGCCTCGTAGATTTTCAAACATATAACTCAATTCCAAATGTGGATGAACGAAACAATTTGTTCCATATTGGAGAAAACGAAATCGAAATTCCAGTAGGATCCTATGAAATAGATGACATTGCGTTCTTGATTTCTAAGACATTGTTAATGCAAAATTCTACCGCCAAAGTAAAGATAGAAGCAAACAATAATACATTAAAAGCAGAAGTTGAGAGTAATGAGATAATTTACTTCGATAGACCTAGATCTATTGGAACATTATTGGGGTTTGGTAAGCGTGTACTTGAACAAGGTATAACTATGTCAGATTTAGCGGTTGACATTAATAAAGTAAACGTCATAAGAATTGAGTGCAACATAATTGTTGGTTCCTATTTTAATAATACTCCTGTACACACTATTCATGAATTTTCACCGGAAGCAGGAGCAGGGTATAAAATCATAGAGGTTCCAAAAAATGTCATCTATTTACCTGTGAACGTCAAGCAAATAACTTCTTTATCATTAAGGCTTGTAGATCAAGACGGTGATCTAATAAATTTTATAGGAGAAACAATAACCATTCGATTACATTTAAAACCGAAATCAACGTAATGTTACTCTATAATAATTATATATCTGACATCAAAGTTGATCATTTAATTAGTTCTGAAAAGACGTCAAGCCGATCAAGATCAAGATTGTCTCTTGAAAACAAAGCACTTCTACTATCACTAGGATTTGTCCTGAAAGAATAAAAAGAAAAAATAATAATAAAATGAGTCAAATACTAAATATTAGTCACTGTCCTAATTATGATAATAGCATTACAAAATTTGAGTATCATAGTTATTCAGCATTTCTTCAATCCTTCAATACCAGTGATGAAATACGTATCCCTATACAACAGCAGGATCTGTGCATTTTACCCAGTGAAAGTTTCATTTATGTAGAAGGAAGTCTGACAAAAGCAGATGGCGGAGTTTCTTCCACAGCAAAACTATGTAACAATGCTATACCATTTCTTTTTGAGGAAATACATTATGAACTCAATGGTATCGATATTGAAAACAATAAAAATGTTGGTATTACAACATTATTAAAAAATTGTATATCATTAAATGAGAATGAAAGTAAAAGTTTGGAAAATTCTTCATGGACTGGAAAGGATAGTATTTCACTTTCATCGGGTAGTTTTAACTTTTGCATTCCATTGAAAAATCTTTTAGGATTTGCTGAGGATTATAAGAAAATCATTATAAACGCAAGACATGAATTGATTTTAATTCGAACTCGAACTGATGAAAATGCCTACATTAATACAGAAAAAGAAAATTTAAAAATGGCAATCCATAAACTACAATGGAGGGTTCCTCACATTACCTTATCCGATTCCAATAAATTAGTACTATTGAAACAAATTCAATCGAAACCAATTAAAATGCATTTTAGAAATTGGGAAATATATGAATATCCTACTCTACCTACTAACACGGATCATGTGTGGACAGTTAAAACCTCAACAGTGAAGATTTAAATTTGAAGTTTAATCTAAATCAATATGCTATTCTCTATGAGATGTACAGCAAGTTTCAACAATCATATTATCAGAAGCCACCACTACCACTCTTATCTCCACAAGAATATAAAGACATTGCTCCAATTATGGTTATTGACTGTTCTCGTCAAAATGAATCAATTAAAAACGGACCTGTCGATGTAAGAATTGAACTCAAAACGTCCACCCCTGTTCCAGATTTAACAACAATGTATTGTCTTATTCTTCACGATCGTATAGTTGAATACAATCCAATGACAGGAGAAGTTCAAAAACTTATCTAACACGTGACAATTTGTATACCTTTTTCAATAATAAAATACTTTATTACACTATAAAAAAACATGGTGGTTTATTTTATTTATATTTTTATTTTCAAAAAGTCAAGAAGAAGAAGAAAAACATAATTGAATTACAAAATTATCTTTTGAATCCTCTTTTGAATCCATATGGCAATGAACTGTAATTGCTAAGAAAACGTCTCACTTTTATTCATCGCGTAGGCGGGTCGATTGCTTCCCTAGTTTATCTTAAAATTAAAATTTCAACTCCAAAAATATTCTTTGCTGCAGCACGCGGCGCGGCGTCCAATTCAACAAGATCTAAAAATAGAACAACTAATAGCCGACATATTATTTTTCAAATTCAAATTTTCAGTTCTGAAATCTAACCCCCCAAAGTAAAAAATAAAAATCCGCAACCAACGGCCACTCGCTGTTTGTATGCAATTCTAGGTCAAGTTAAGTTGCAGAGCATCTTCTTGACAATACGCAATCTATGCACAATCGAACATCGCTCGAAATTCTCTACCTACACATTCTGGCTACCATACCATATCAACCCATCGAAATTCACAACAAAAAAACCCTACATACATTGTCATCATAATCTTTCCTTTCATATTTTACTTCCCCTCCCAGTCCAGCAAACACAATACGCAAAAAAGATACTCCCAACTCCCAAGTCACAATTCCCTTCAACAAAATCTAAAAATAGAACAACTAAGTGTCTATGCCTGAAAGAAAGAAACCTCATGATAAGCTGTAAAATGACATGCTGTTCATCCACAATCAATGCACAACCAAAAATCGATCGTGACAAATTCTCTATCTTAAAGCTAAACAAAAAACAAATTCAAACCACCACCAACCGTCACACTTTTTATAAGCCTCAACATACCAAAAGATTCTATAAATAACTTGGCGGCACAAATACATTTTTCAATTGATCATATTCCGATGTGTCTGCTGCTTCGCAGCAATATCCAGCTATATACAATCCAAATGTTCGTCTTTTTTCTCAATGCATCAACAAATACCACACCATAATTTGTATGGTTTTTTCACAACCATTGAAATGGGTGTCTATTCAAATGATAATGAAAATTTCCGATATCTTCTCACGGTTATTGATACATTTTCCAAGTTTGCTTGGACAGTTCCCATCAAAAACAAAACAGGACACAATGTCACTATTGCTATGCTATATTGCATATTTTCAGTAAAGACACACGTACCCCAAAAAACTTACAAACTGATGATGGGAAAGAATTTTTCAACGCCTCTTTTCAAAGTCTCATGAAAAAATATAAAATCAATCATTATTCATCATTTACTTCACTTAAGGCATCTATTGTTGAAAGATTTAATCGTACCTTAAAAACACTTATGTGGAAGGAATTCAGTGCAAGTGGTTCATATCGGTGGATTGGTTTAATAGATATGCTTACTAAAAAATATAATAATTCTATTCATCGAACAATCAAAATAAAACCATCCGAGGTAAATGCTGCAAATGAAAGGCATTTACTCTCAAAAGTATATAATCATATAAAAATTCATATTCCCCCGAAATTTAGAATTGGAGATTTCGTAAGAATAAGTAAATACAAACATGTATTTGATAAAGGATACACACCGAATTGGACAACGGAAATCTTCAAAATAATCAAAGTGCAACATACAGATCCTGTCACATATCTACTAGAAGACTATGAAGGTACCCCAATTAAGGGTGGATTCTACGAACTTGAACTACAAAAAACAAAATTTCCCGACACATTCCTAATTGAAAAAGTTCTTCAAACGAAAAAAAATCAGATATTTGTTAAATGGCTTGGGTTTTCATCCAAACACAACTCATGGATTCCTAAGAAATTTAAGAAAAACTAAACTAATCTCAATACCTACATAAGGAAATAAATTATTACTTTTACTGATAACAAACAAATTGAGTTTTAGATTAATTGTAGGCATAAAATAATATTTTTTCATGGTGCAGCGAACTTAAAATTCAATAAACGCAGTCATCCCCATAAGATTCTACAAAAACCCAGCTCACAGCTCTGAAGATATATGAAGATGTATGAGATGTTTTAGATAAACACGGTAGCCGCCCAATACTGTAATAAAAGTCGAAGGAAAAAGCACACCGTAAGTACCTAAGCCTAAACACTTTTCAAAGAATTCTCTCTCTGATAAGAAGAAAAAAACATGATTTTTTTTATAGCTTTTAAAAAAAGTTTTATTTCTTATATTTTTTAAAATTTTTGCAAAAACATATATATTTCTATAGGGATGATAGGTACATCATCCCCAAAACCCAGCTCACAGCTCCTAATGTTTAAAATCTTGATGAGGTGTGCTACACTCTGTAGCCTCTCCAAGGTTGGCATCTCTCTAACCAAACGTATTTCTTCCTCTAAGGCATCTTGTATATGCTGCAATTCCCTACAACCTTGGGAGAACTCCTTCAGATATTTTTCAAAAATCTGGAAGATGTCAAGAATTCCTTCCTTATCTGTGGAACTGTGACGGTTCTTCATTTTATTGTTCTTTTTTTATGACTGATACTGAAAACTTTAAAACATTTGTTTTTATACTTTTTTCGATAATTCGATTCCACTTGTGCATGCTAAGACACATAAATACTTCCTTATATTTATCAACCCCCCATCAGCTCCATTGAAATGCCAGATCCACATTCAACGATCAAATGCATCAACATGACCAGATCCTCTTTCATAAAATCTACAATTCAAAATTTAAAAGAGTAAGCAGCCACCACCAACCGACTTTTGTGATTATTCAAACATAGTCAACCATTCAAAATTCAATCCATTACCATCCGTCACACACACTTTTTATAACATTCAACATTGTGCATGAGCATGTCATTTAACATCTTAGCAGCATGTTTTTGTCACAATCCCCTTCAACAAGATCTAAAAATAGAACAACTAACAGCAGACAGATTATTTTTCAAATTCAAATTTTCAGTTCTGAAATCTAAATCTAAAAATAGAACAACTAACAGTGTCTATGCCTGAAAGAAAGAAACCTCATGATAAGCTGTAAAATGACATGCTGTTCATCCACAATCAATGCACAACCAAAAATCGATCGTGACAAATTCTCTATCTTAAAGCTAAACAAAAAATCAAATTCAAACCACCACCAACCGTCACACTTTTTATAAGCCTCAACATACCAAAAGATTCTATAAATAACTTTTTTGTACGCATAAGTAGACTTTTTACACATCAACCTACAACTACCCCGATAGCCTAGTGCATCTGTCACACGCGCAACACGCCAGAGTCCCCGGTTCAAATCTCAGCCTCGGCAGTGTGCATTTTTATTTCAATTTAAATTAAATTCCAAAATCACCCATAGCGCAGCGGCGGCCACCTCAAACAAAACATAAACCCATTAAACACCCATTAAACACCCCATTAACATCCCATTAAATAAACACCGCGGTGACCTCAAACGAATTCAAGGGCACCATACCATCCAAAATTTTCCCACGCCGTGGTCACCCAATACCTACTTATATTCATTTAATAATGTTGTGCAAATGTATCGTCAACATTATTAACAACTTCTTAAAGCAGACGTTTCAAACTACAAACTGACACAAGGAATTTCGGTACCTCCGAGTAGCGCACCTCACAGTGGTTCCACTCTCGAAGAAAGGTGACCATAATTACTTACTATCTTGATAACATATAAAAACTATATTTCCTAATATAATTTGGGCTCTCTGATTACGAAACTGCCATCAGTTTTGATGTATCTTAATGTCTTGAGATAAGTGCGGTACAAGGGTTCAAGATTGGTTTACTTCAGTTTAGCTATTGGGACTAGAAAAAATCCTGTAAAAGGTATGTTTTCTACATTTATCGAAATATAATTTTTTTTATTCTAAATATGTTTACATAACTTATTACAGTATATGCTCGTACTACATTGTGTTAAATTTAAGCTCTTAGCAAAACACAGAAACAACTACCTATGCAAGTATAAAAATTAAGTTTATTTTTTTAAATAAGACTTTTTTCAAAAAGTGTTTTGTGTACAAAATGTAGGTTTATGCATATACAGTGGTGGCCAAAATAATAAGAGTGGACTATTATGTTTTCTTCACAATAGAATCTATGCCTTAAACCTTTTTAATTGGAGCAAAATATATATACAGTCCAACCTGGATAAGCGAGAGTTCAAGGGAGCACAATCTCATTCTCGCTTATAGAGGTTTCTCACTAACCCGAGTTTCTCGCTAATTAAGGTACATGGGTAGTGTTTCTCACTTATAGAGGTACGCAGCAATAACAAGTGACAGCAAAAACGAATGTAGTTAATATGTAATAATGATAAAATTACATAAACACAGGGACACGTCTCCATTCGAAAAGAATGCGATAAAATAACAAAATTTTTTTAGTTCCACGAAACAAAATGGGTACAATATTGAGGAGAAAACAATACAAAAACAATGGTAGAAAGTTCCACGAAAGTTAAGATTGAGTCATAGAATAGCAGATGTTAAATTTGTTTGCTCGACTGTCACTTAGAGAGGTATAGTTAAGTAGCAGTCTCACTTACGGAGGTCAATTAGGGAAAAACGACTCTCTTACAGAGGTTTCTGTTTCTCGCTAAAAGAGGTTTTGGGAGCTTAAATTGTCGGGTCCTGGCTATTAATCTCACTTATAGAGTTTTCTCCCTTATCCAGTTCTCACTTATCCAGGTTCGACTGTATACGAATTTTCTTTGACCTGACAGCTAAACATTTCCAGTGATACCAAATATTAATGATGGTCACTTGCAATGTACCGTTAGTTTTACTTAGAAATGTCAGATTTGCAATGGTCAAAAATATAAGAGTGCTGTGTCCTGTGTAGAATTGCATTATTTCTGGTCTTTTTCACTTCCGATCGCAATTTAATTATTAAATTTACCGTTAGACTTTTGTTTTTAAGTGTTTAAAACTCATTAATTTTTTAAATAATAGGACGCGGAAAGCATTGCTCTGAGGAAGAACTCCGTTTGATCCTCCAACTAGGAGATCGAGGCAAAACATTCAGTTTTATTCAAGATGTTCTTCACCGATCTCAATGTGTTGTTGCTATAGTGCTAAAGCAGAGAGGTTAACCAACAAATTTCACCGAAAAAAGAGTAACGCCCAAAAAAACAACTTTGCTGGACAAAAGGATTGTAAGAGAGGTGCTTAAAAATCCTTTTGCAACATCTAGCGGTAAAAAAGCAAATCTATCATTGGATATCAGCTCATACACGATCCGTAGACGTTTGCAGGATAAAAATTTACTTGGTCGAATTGATGATGAAGGTTCCGTTACTTAGTTCTAAGAATATAAAGCAGCGTATACGAATTGCAAAAGTAAATCCTTCACAATCGGCTTACAGAAATTGGCAAATTGTTTTTTTTAGTGATGAAACAAAGATAAATTTATTTGGTTCTGATGGCAGAACTTATGTTAGAAAGAGGCCCAATGAAGAGTTAATGGAAAAAATTGGTTTTACTCTTATTATTTTGGCCACCACTGTATGTATGTACATCAATATTCAATAGGTACGTAAATATTTTTCAAAAACTAACTTTAAAAGTTAGGGGCCATTTCTAGAAATCTATCAATGGTGTTTTCTATTCCTTAAACCTTACCTTATTTTGGCGTCAAAACTGTAGAACCATTTTGAGCCAAGATATTTAACGACGCGTATTTTTGTAGGAAATGAGATTTCCTTCAAAAAAGGTAATTTTGAAAAAAAATTTCAGGCTAACCGTTTCCAAGTAATCAAGCTTGAAAAACTGGTAAGTATTTGTGATTTTGCTCTTTTACTTTGAATTTTTTTAATTAACGAACAAATCAATATACGATAGGTTGCAAACATGTTTCTAAGAGACAATTTGATGTTCTACAAAAAAGGTACTTTAAAATTTTTCAATAAAGTACATCCTTTAGAAGTTATTCACGATTAATGTTGAAAAAATAATAAATTCCTTGGGTCGCTTAAAAATTTATTAAAAACCAATCTGCAAGCTTCTGCAGCGGATAAAACATGCGCATCGCATAGTAGTACATTTAGTAACCTTTCTGGATATATATAGGTTTTTGGGGGCGTTGTGGGCGTAAGAGTTAAAAGTTTAAGGCAAATAACATTAAGATTTTAAATTTTTTTTTTGTTTTTCTATCTAGACCCATTTTTTAAACGTTTATATTGAGTCTAACACTGACTCTCAAAAAAAAAAAAAAAAAATAGTGGAAGTTTTACCTTCCAATAATATATCCACATCAACAAAACAACTCCACAAAGGACAAGAAAACGTCAAAGCCAACAAATGAAGTCTTATACTAACACTTGGAGCCCTAGAATTCAAATGTCATGTGTTTGCAATGTTATAACTTCGGAAATAAATAGTTAACGGCATAGGCCCTCATTTATTTTGAATTTAGGATGGTCTCAGCTTATTTAAACGGGATTTTATTATAACCGTTGCAATGAATTTTTTGAATTTTGGCCTACGGTGGAACCACTGTGCTATGAGTGAAGGTGCCTATAATAAGTTTTACTTTAAGAAATATACGTTAAAGGTATGGATCATATTATGTTCAAGTTCACATGAATAAACATTGGGTCGAAAAACCTCACCTGAGATCGAGTAATACGTGATTGATTATGTGTTTTAGTAGGTACCGCAATTTGACAAACTTTCGTTCGTATTTGAACGAATTTAAGTCGATAAATGAGCATCAGACTAATGTTGTGTAATAAAAGGAGTGAATTTTGAAAGAAAAATAGTACTCACTCATTCGATCACTGATGCGGTAATTCGGCCCCTGCTTTTTAATTGCTTAGATTTAATAAAATTGAGAAAACAAATTATACGTTCCGATTGTTTTATTCGCTGCTACGAACTTTCGTATTTTTTTTATGTTTACTCAGATTTATTAAATAAATCAAGTTTATGAATCTGTTCTTAAACATAAGCAATGCTTACATCCCGTTATTGAAAAATACCGGGATTTTCAGGATTGATTTGTTGAATATTTCTTTTTAGTTTTCATCTACCTGACTCTTTTCCGAAGAAAAATTCAAAATTGGATTCCACTTGATTGTGAATTAGTAATAACAAATATCATTTCTTTTTTACTGTCAAAGCTTTGTGTGCTCATCCTTTTTAACTGTATCTTTATCTTTTTGCTTTCGGATTGTAAAACCATTTTTCAAATACATACCTATTGATCCTTTGGCACTAGCAATGTTTGAACACTGTTTTATACTTGTTCTTGTGTATTATTGGATTTAGAGAATTTTCAAACCAGTTTCTATATTTCGCTCTTTGTTCTTTGGGCCCTGCATTCTTTTCATTGTTTTAGTTCTGTTTGACTATTCTTGACAGAATAAAACTGGGAAACTAATTTTTGAGTATCCTTTTTCGTTTTCAAAAACCTTTTCTGCATTGTTTTGTATTTTAAGTGCTCCTATCGCTGTGGTCTAAATTCAAACTTAATACCACTCAGGTTTTGTGCATTTCTTTTATAATATTTTAACTATGATCAAAATCAGCTTGGATTTTTTTTAGTTAGCAAAACAACTACAGAAACCCAATCCTAACTTTGCACAAATGTGTTGAAAACATTAGAGGACATCAACAAAGAGTTTGCATATCGTTCTGTCATCAAGTTAGGGCAGAAATACGTTGATTCGGATAACAATAAGTCATCGAACAAGAAGTAATACTTTTGACAATAAATCGCTGTCTACAATATTAAGTCAATGCCGGGATTGACATGTCCGAATCCCAAAATTTCGGGATTCAAATACCCTTTCGGGAATGCAGGCTCATAATTCTAACCCAACAGAAGCCACAAAAATGTTTTTCCAGTCCTCCGTTGGTAAATTCATTGTCATGAAAAGCTTTGATTTGATCGATAGAAAAGCACTTATCTACAAGCTCTTCAACAATGGCATGTCATGGAAGTTTGGAAGAATTTTACAGAATCTGTATGAGAACACTACGGCAAAAGTATGGAATGGAGAATTGCTCCCGGAAGGATTCAATACACAATCGGGAGTCAGGCAGGGGTGCACATTGAGCCCAAGTTTGTTTGCATTATTCATTGATGACCTTGAGGACCTTTTACCTTGCGGTGTCGAGTACGGTGAAATGATAATTAAAGTTTTGATGTTCGCGGATGACATCGTACTTTTGGTAGCCTCACCAGAATCACTACAGCTAATGATAAATCGTCTGTCTCAATATTGCAAACTTTGGAATTTAATCGTCAACCTGGAAAAATCCATGGTTTTGATCTTCAAACGTGGCGGAGGACGCAATTGCGCAAATGAAAAATGCAATTACAATGGTGAACTCATCGAAGTTGTTACAGAATTTAAATACCTAGGAGTAAATTTCACTAGAACTCTAAATATGGAAAAACATTTAAAAGAAAAACTCATGAAAGCTAAAAGTGCAGTGAACTCAATTTGGAATAAATGTTTCTATAACAAAAGTATAGCCCATAGCAGCAAGTACAGGATATTTGAAGCAGTATCAGAATCGGTGCTCTTTTACGCGGCGCAAACTTGGGGAACGAAGATGTATGATACAGTCGAGAAGCTTCTGCGATACTATTGCAAAAGAATTTTTCAATTCCCGAATAGTACACCTAACTACGTAATCATGTTAGAAACCGGTTTATCCCCGCTCTTGATACGAACTTTGAAAATTCAGGTGGATTACATATTGAAGGCACTAAAGATGAATGATAATCGACTTCCAAAGATAGCAGCTCTGCAAGCCATAAGGAACAAAACAGGCTGGTATGCTGATTGGATAGAACTAGCAACAGAATGTGGCATAGATATAAACGTAAATTATACCAACATTAAAGAGCTTGAAACGTCACTTTACCAGCTAATTTCTGCAGTAGATCTTAGACAACATGAAACATTTTTGAATGATGCAGCTCAATCTGTGCATAGGCAAATTTACAGCAGATTAGAATACAATCTGGGGGACAAAAACTATTTCAATGCCAAGAATAGTATTGCAGAAATATCAACAATGGTAAAACTGCGAGCAGAACTTCTACCACGGAACTACATACCGCATAGAGAAGAGCTACCGATTATATGTTCGCTATGCAACTTAAACGAAAGAGAAGATGTTGCTCACTTTATGGGAAAATGTGCGATCTTTAAAGAAATAAGAAGGGAATTTTTTGGAAGCGACATTCTAACACTAAACCAAGTCGTACGCTTTCTGAATGACATGGATGTAAAGAAGTTATTCCAATTCTGCAGGCTAGCTACTCCTTATAGAAAATGTATTATAAATGAAACCTTTTAAATGCAAAATATATTTGATAATTTATTTTTGAAGCAAACTTTGTCACATATTGTAACTGAAAGTTCTTTTTTAAAAACTTGTGATAATTAACTGAAAGGAAAATCTTACTTATATTTATTGATTTATTATTTATGTTTTGTCAACTAGGCGGCAGACGGAAAAATGCCATGCTTTTTGTTTTTTAGTAAACTTTGTAATATAACAATGAAAACTAATAAAAAACTATCTATCTATCTATCTATCTATCTTGTCATGAAAAGCGCTCTTCTTGATAAGCCGTTCGGAACCGGCACAAAATTGTAGTTCCCCTCCATGGTTGGTTGTGAGAAATAAGCTAGGCTCTGAGGTTCCTCGCTCTATTGCGTCACCCTATTCATTTGTTCTTTTTTTTAGATTCTAATAGTGCTTAGCCGTATTATAATAGGCTGTTAGCGATTGGTATAGAGTTCAAGTAAGGAATACAGGTGTGGTTTTTTATTTGCACACAGATATTATGTAAGCTTAGGATAAAAGTCTGCATAAAATCCTCATCACAAAGTATACTACGAAAGATAAAAAGATTCACATAATGATGCTTTTGATGATCGTGCTGCCTCCAAATGAACTATTTTTAGCAATGATTAATATTAGAAAGCTTATATTACTATATGCTAAAACCCGTTGCTGGAAGACTCAATAACAAGTTCTTCCGTTGAACTTTACTTAGGATTGACCCAGTTTTTTTTGGTAATCCAAATAGTAGTTATCCTCGTTTTTTGAGGCAACCCATTTTAGATCTTGAGGTTGTCGATTTCAATGCCTCACCGAATCTCAAACAGTAAGTCCTGTAAGGATTCTCATACTTTAGATTGCATCGGTTGTGCCTTATAGCCTTCTTTTTTGCAGCCAGCTATACAACAAGAAATTTAAAAAAATCGAAATTTTTTATCATAATTCGATAGTTTAGATATTCAAATATCTCCCTAAAATTATTTTTCAAAATTAAAATTATTTCCGAAGTTATAGAAGTCTATTGACGTGGAAAATGATAAGAATTTCATTTAACGCGAAGCTTGAAATGCGTTTTTCTCAGAACATACTTATTCAATATGATACCCTTGGGTCGACGAGTTCTACTCATCCCCATATTTCAATTTTTACTATTTTTAAAGAATTCGAAAAACTCAAAAATAAATACAAAAAATGGTTTATTGTTTTCGAACAGTTGCTATTTTCTCAAATTTTTTTTTTTACTTATTGCTGGTTCATGCGATAGCGACATCATTACAAAAATCTTTTATCTTTTTTAATTCGGATGACTAGGAGGGTTGTATCCATAGGTTTAGTCATGTGTCCATTTATTGAGATACCCCAACTTTATCACCGGCTATAATTCAAAGTTTTTAACTTTTTTTAAACTTTTTTTCTGCACTCTTTTAGCATTGATAAGAAAATATATACTAAAAATATTGGTTATCTTTTTTTTTACGACACTCTCTCTCTAGACTAGAATACCCCCTTAAGCTTGGGATATCTTCTTGAACTTAGTACATTTTTTGTAGAATGTAACTTTGCCCCATTGTTATCACCTCCTATAGGCTTGGAGATGGGAATCTTTTTCCAAAACTCATCCCTTTTTCCGTTTCGGAGTTCTTAACTGTAGCACTATAACTTATACGACTGTGATGTCGGTTGTTTCTCTTAAACTAGGTTCAGCTCCTACAAAGTGTTCTCGAGGAAAATTTTCCTCCAATATGCCAACACATGTGCAGAATTTTGTCGTCATCCGCATCGATAATGAACTTTGGCAAACGAATGCCCTGAGCATTTCTTCTTCTTTGAGCGGCTTTTTCGAGATGTTTGCCCTCCTTTTTATTCTAGTTATTTTGTCTTATTTCTTGAATAGCTTGGTTACAATACATAAATAGCAGAAATTTATTATAGCTCCCGATATAAGCCCTCCGTGCTTTTTGCTAAGAGCTGGGCGCACTTCTTTGCTATTTTCTTAGTGTCATATTCACATTTTGGAAGTAATACTTCCATCTTCAGTGAGATTAATAGGTTTGTTCGTTGAAGCCCTGGCGTTGCGCTGTGGTCGCCACAAAGCGTTTTTTGAAAAACTTAAGTCGCCCTGAGTCAAACTGAGTGCTTTTTGAGTGCTGCGTAATGAACACGAAATGGCAAATGGCAAATGGCATGTATTTTTCTTGAAATGACAGGGATGCGTGGTGATTTTGTGGCTTATCGTTTTTTGAGAGCTGAAAACGCATGATTTTTTTGACAACTTATAGGGTTGCCAAGGAACGAACCAAACATAATTACAAAAAACCTTATTTTGTATTAGACCTTCAACTGACCACGCAAACATTAAAATTTAAATACAAATGCAAATCGACTATATTCATAATTATGAATTATGAGTGTATTCTGCGAGTAGGTATAGATATTATATTACTACAAATCACAGCGTAATAGACCTTCTTAAAATTACTAAGCAGGCTAATGCTAAATATGATGTGATCATTGAAGATCTAGGAAGTTGAGAAATGAAAGTCAAAGAAATTATTTTAATTATGCTTAATTTTTTTTTATTGCAATGAGAATCATGAACATGACTTCAAAAACGGTTGTTTAAATTTTTTTAAGATTGCGCATCAAAGATCATCTGTTAAATTACATCTGTGCTTATCAACCGCGGTAAGAAGTTGATGCAACTGGAATTGGATGTGCTACTGGAACAGCTACTGGAACTGCAACTGGAACTCTAATAACAGCTGGTTGTGGACGGTGTTGTGGGATCTGTGGGGCACGATAGTCACTAGCGCTGACAAGAGCGAAGAGAAGAGCAAGTACAAAGAAGAAGATCTGCGAAATATAGGGAAAATTATCAATTTTCTTTTATTTGAATGTTAAGTTAACGTTTTGAACGTACTTTCATTTTGATTTGTTTGACTGAAGAATTCAATTGAAACTGATACTGTTGGTGACTTCTGATTGAGTATTTATAAGAAGAGCTTCAAGGAATAGCGTTGCATCAGCTTTTTGAAACAAGAAGTATGGTTGGTACACATTATTTTTGTATTATTTTGCAAGCTTGGCAGTAATTTAGATTCAATTTTCAAGTTTACCAAGTTTTTTTATTCAAGCGAAAGTTTTGACAACAGTCTCGTGAACAAATTTTTATCGATCGTTTACCTTTGGCCATAAAAGCAAAAATCACATGTGATTTGAGTTTTGTTTTTGATTATATACATATGTAAATAAACTATCTAAAATCAAAATAGAACAATAAGGCATTTTTAAATTTAATTTGAGACAACATGATGTGTATAAAATGTTAAGTTTATCGACTTGTGTCATCGCAATATTATATGTACACAACTATACATCTAAGTTCACAACAGTGCTTAAAAAAGTATCAAGGTCATTAATTTGTTGTTGCTTTTATTCGCGTCCTGTTTTACTTTACACGCCAATACTGGTTTTTGCACAGGGTACGCCAAGTATGCATATAATGAAAATCGCTATATGACTTTCATTGATAGATAGACCCGTGTGCAGTGTGCACCCACAAGAAACTATACGGACGATACACAAAACGAAATTTCGAAACCAACAAAGTTAAAATATTGGTTGAATTCTTTACCTTGGTTAAAATTTGAAACAAGCGCTTTGAATAAAATGGGTTAAAATTTATGGATCTGTAGAGCAGACTAAAATTGATTCAAATTTCAAGTTTCTCAAAATAGAAAGAGAGAAGTTTACACTTATCTGTTGGCAGTTTAATTAAGAAAAATTATGTTATTATTTTCACGATGAAAAAATTATTTCAGTTTAATTTCAATTTTAGTTTATTACAAAAACGGTGAACAAGTAATAAGACATAATCTTTTATAGCACTCTTACTATACAACATTATGATTTGATACATTACAGCTCAAATTAAGATATATTTTAGCAATGAAAAATAGAGAAGTTAAAAAGAATTATAATTAAGCACTAAATAAATTAAGGAAAGTGTAAGAAGGTAAAACTAAATTCATCGTTCTTACAGACAAAGCATAATTTTTTCAATATGAACTTTTTTTTTCTCTGTATTATTTTATGCAAAAAGTTACATTGATTGAAAGTGCATCATAGAAATGACAGAGACATCACAAACATTAAATAGGTTCGTTTGTTGAACTTTACCCAGGGTTGACCCAGTGCCCCTGTTCTGTTACTATCGCCTCGGCGATAAACGGTGGAAAATGGAACGAGATTCTATGAATTTAATATGATTTCGTTCCAGTTTCCAATGTTTGTTGCATGCTTTTATCGAGGCGATAGTTACAGAACAGGGGCACAGGTTTCCTTGACTACCCTGTGAGTTGTTAAAAAAAGTTTCCAACTTCCCAAAAAAATCCTAAACCACAAAATCAACACACATCACTGTCCTTTGAATAAAAATGCATCCCATTTGACAGCCCTTGTTCATTACCCAAACTTGCACTCAAAAACCTAAGGCGAGTTGAGGGAAAACCCAAGGCTCAAAAAACACTCAGATTGACAGTTTGGGTTTTTCTAAAAACGCTTGGTGGCGACCACAGGGCAACCAAAGAGCTTCAACGAAAGACCCTAATGTATCTTAAAATATCATTAAAAGCGACATTGTAAATTTTAGGTAAACAACTATGAAGCCCTGGTGTTGCCCTGTGGTCACCACAAAGTGTTTTTTTAATCTAAACACAATATATCCACTGGTCCACTGGTGATTTGATGGCTTATCTCACCGAAAAGTGGAACCAATCTTTACATTGTTTTGAAGAAAGTAAGATTATTGCGCTTGATATTTCTAAAGCATTTGATAGAGTTTGGCATCAGGCTCTTTTATCGAAAATGCGTGCTTTTGGTATCGATGAGTCTCTTCTTCGTTGGATTAGAAACTACCTTTCCGACCGTTCAATACAAGTTGTGTTGGATGGTTTCAAGTCTGATACCCACTTCATAAATGCTGGTGTGCCCCAGGGCTCCGTTTTGTCTCCGACTCTCTTCCTCATTTTCATTAATGATCTCTTGTCTGAAACTTCTAATCCACTTAACTGTTTTGCTGACGACTCGACCCTCAGCTTTTCATATTCGTTTCCAAATTCACGTCCCTGCTCTTCGGATGTGGAACTGGAACGGTTGCGTATGATAAGCTCATTGAATTCTGACCTTGACAGCATTGTTACATGGGGTCATAAAAGCCGAGTAGAATTCAATGCTTCGAAAACTCAATGCTGTCTCTTGTCGTTGAAGCTTAACATTCCCCCATTGCCATTATCCATGAATGGTACCTGCATCGAAGAAACCGAAAAGCTGGCAGTACTCGGTATGTGTGTAAACGATGATCTTCGTTGGAATGACCACATATTTGAAGTCGCCAAAAACGCTTTTTAATGCTCAGGCTTCTTGAGACGATACAGGAAGTTCTTCACCCCTTCTGATCTGGCTACAATTTATAAGGCCCGCCCAAAACTGGAGTATAACTCCCATATCTGGTCAGGTGCTCCTCAAACATCTTTGCGCCTACTTGATAGGGTATAAAATAGAGCGTTTAAATTGATAGGAGATAGTTCAATTGTAGAATCGATTGATTCTCTTGAACATCGTCAAAACGTTACCTGTCTCTCTCTTTTTCATCGCTTTTTCTACCAACAGTGCTCTAGTGAAATAGCCAGTTGCATTCCTCCCCTGAAACAATTTAGCCGCAACACTCGCCTCGCTAGGAATGCTCATCAGTTTTACCTTGAGCCCAACTTCGGACGTAGAGTCAAGTATAGAGATTCGTATTTCAGTCGCACTACCCGAATGTGGAATGCTTAACCTGGGTCTGTATTTCCCCTGCATTACGATTCACAAAAGCTCAAAAGCAACGTGCATCGGTGTCTTTTTTTCAAATCCTTTCCTCATTGCAATATTGCGTTGATATTATTTGGATAAATTTGAAAGAATATACGTATATCTGTATTGTTCCATTCGAATTTTTCAACTATAGTATGAATTTATTCTTTTTGTAGCAGTGATGTAGAAATTTAAGCAGGGAAATCATCATGCAGGTATCAACAAAATTTTTCGACTTCAAATTGAAAAACATAAATATTTTATACAGTACCTAACTTCTTCGTATTTTCTTCTTTTTTCATTGCTAACACCTATTATAATTTGAGCTGTAATGTATCAATTTATGATGATGTATAGTATCGCAACAGACTATGACTTATTACTTGTAAACCGTTTTTGTAATAAATTGAGTTGAACAAAACGAGAATGTTAATATATTTTTTTTAGTTAAACTGCCAACAGGTAAGTGTAAGCTTCTCTCTTTCTATATTGAGAAACTTCAAATTTGAACCCATTTTAGTCTGTATCTCATTTGCAGATCCATAAATTTTAACCCATTTTATTCAAAGCGCTTGTTTCAAATTTTAACCAAGGTGGAAAATTCAGCCAATATTTGTACTCCCTTTTCCCTAAAAATTTGTTGGTTTCGAAGAAGTCAATCGCTCATATTTCGTTTTGTTTATCGTCCGTATAGTTTCTTGTGGGTGCACACTGCACACGGGTCTATCTATCAATGAAAGTCATATAGCGATTTTCATTATATGCATACTTGGCGTACCCTGTGCAAAAACCAGTATTGGCGTGTAAAGTAAAACAGGACGCGAATAAAAGCAACAACAAATTAATGACCTTGATACTTTTTTAAGCACTGTTGTGAACTTAGATGTATAGTTGTGTACATATAATATTGCGATGACACAAGTCGATAAACTTAACATTTTATACACATCATGTTGTCTCAAATTAAATTTAAAAATGCCTTATTGTTCTATTTTGATTTTAGATAGTTTATTTACATATGTATATAATCAAAAACAAAACTCAAATCACATGTGATTTTTGCTTTTATGGCCAAAGGTAAACGATCGATAAAAATTTGTTCACGAGACTGTTGTCAAAACTTTCGCTTGAATAAAAAAACTTGGTAAACTTGAAAATTGAATCTAAATTACTGCCAAGCTTGCAAAATAATACAAAAATAATGTGTACCAACCATACTTCTTGTTTCAAAAAGCTGATGCAACGCTATTCCTTGAAGCTCTTCTTATAAATACTCAATCAGAAGTCACCAACAGTATCAGTTTCAATTGAATTCTTCAGTCAAACAAATCAAAATGAAAGTACGTTCAAAACGTTAACTTAACATTCAAATAAAAGAAAATTGATAATTTTCCCTATATTTCGCAGATCTTCTTCTTTGTACTTGCTCTTCTCTTCGCTCTTGTCAGCGCTAGTGACTATCGTGCCCCACAGATCCCACAACACCGTCCACAACCAGCTGTTATTAGAGTTCCAGTTGCAGTTCCAGTAGCTGTTCCAGTAGCACATCCAATTCCAGTTGCATCAACTTCTTACCGCGGTTGATAAGCACAGATGTAATTTAACAGATGATCTTTGATGCGCAATCTTAAAAAAATTTAAACAACCGTTTTTGAAGTCATGTTCATGATTCTCATTGCAATAAAAAAAAGTTAAGCATAATTAAAATAATTTCTTTGACTTTCATTTCTCAACTTCCTAGATCTTCAATGATCACATCATATTTAGCATTAGCCTGCTTAGTAATTTTAAGAAGGTCTATTACGCTGTGATTTGTAGTAATATAATATCTATACCTACTCGCAGAATACACTCATAATTCATAATTATGAATATAGTCGATTTGCATTTGTATTTAAATTTTAATGTTTGCGTGGTCAATACAAAATAAGGTTTTTTTGTAATTATGTTTGGTTCGTTCCTTGGCAACCCTATAAGTTGTCAAAAAAATCATGCGTTTTCAGCTCTCAAAAAACGATAAGCCACAAAATCACCACGCATCCCTGTCATTTCAAGAAAAATACATGCCATTTGCCATTTGCCATTTCGTGTTCATTACGCAGCACTCAAAAAGCACTCAGTTTGACTCAGGGCGACTTAAGTTTTTCAAAAAACGCTTTGTGGCGACCACAGCGCAACGCCAGGGCTTCAACGAACAAACCTATTAATCTCACTGAAGATGGAAGTATTACTTCCAAAATGTGAATATGACACTAAGAAAATAGCAAAGAAGTGCGCCCAGCTCTTAGCAAAAAGCACGGAGGGCTTATATCGGGAGCTATAATAAATTTCTGCTATTTATGTATTGTAACCAAGCTATTCAAGAAATAAGACAAAATAACTAGAATAAAAAGGAGGGCAAACATCTCGAAAAAGCCGCTCAAAGAAGAAGAAATGCTCAGGGCATTCGTTTGCCAAAGTTCATTATCGATGCGGATGACGACAAAATTCTGCACATGTGTTGGCATATTGGAGGAAAAATTTCCTCGAGAACACTTTGTAGGAGCTGAACCTAGTTTAAGAGAAACAACCGACATCACAGTCGTATAAGTTATAGTGCTACAGTTAAGAACTCCGAAACGGAAAAAGGGATGAGTTTTGGAAAAAGATTCCCATCTCCAAGCCTATAGGAGGTGATAACAATGGGGCAAAGTTACATTCTACAAAAAATGTATTAAGATCAAGGAGATATCCCAAGCTTAAGGGGGTATTCTAGTCTAGAGAGAGAGTGTCGTAAAAAAAAAGATAACCAATATTTTTAGTATACATTTTCTTGTCAATGCTAAAAGAGTGCAGAAAAAAAGTTTAAAAAAAGTTAAAAACTTTGAATTCTAGCCGGTGATAAAGTTGGGGTATCTCAATAAATGGACACATGACTAAACCTATGGATACAACCCTCCTAGTCATCCGAATTAAAAAAGATAAAAGATTTTTGTAATGATGTCGCTATCGCATGAACCAGCAATAAGTAAAAAAAAAAAATTTGAGAAAATAGCAACTGTTCGAAAACAATAAACCATTTTTTGTATTTATTTTTGAGTTTTTCGAATTCTTTAAAAATAGTAAAAATTGAAATATGGGGATGAGTAGAACTCGTCGACCCAAGGGTATCATATTGAATAAGTATGTTCTGAGAAAAACGCATTTCAAGCTTCGCGTTAAATGAAATTCTTATCATTTTCCACGTCAATAGACTTCTATAACTTCGGAAATAATTTTAATTTTGAAAAATAATTTTAGGGAGATATTTGAATATCTAAACTATCGAATTATGATAAAAAATTTCGATTTTTTTAAATTTCTTGTTGTATAGCTGGCTGCAAAAAAGAAGGCTATAAGGCACAACCGATGCAATCTAAAGTATGAGAATCCTTACAGGACTTACTGTTTGAGATTCGGTGAGGCATTGAAATCGACAACCTCAAGATCTAAAATGGGTTGCCTCAAAAAACGAGGATAACTACTATTCGGATTACCAAAAAAAACTGGGTCAATCCTAAGTAAAGTTCAACGGAAGAACTTGTTATTGAGTCTTCCAGCAACGGGTTATAGCATATAGTAATAAAAGCTATCTAATCTCATATTAATCATTGCTAAAAATAGTTCATTTGGAGGCAGCACGATCATCAAAAGCATCATTTTGTGAATCTTTTTATCTTTCGTTGTATACTTTGTGATGAGGATTTTATGCAGACTTTTATCCTAAGCTTACATAATATCCGTGTGCAAATAAAAAACACTAAATGTATTCCTTATTTGAACATTATAACAATCACTCGAAGAGCCAACTATAAGATAGCCCTCTTGAAAAAAATAAATAGGGTGGCGCAACAGAGCGAGGAGCCCCTGGGCCCAGCGCATTTCCCACAACTATGCCTTGTGAGGGATAATGGAAGGGATCTACAATTTTCTGCCGGGTCCAAACGGCTTATCAAGAAAGCGCTTTTCATTGCAATGAATACTAACTGAGGACCTGCCAATTCCTCGCGAAGGGCGATACCCGTGGAAAAAACATTTTTGGCTTCTGTTGGGTTAGAATTAGAGCCTGCATTCCCGAAAGGGTTTTTATTGTCAAAAGAATTACTTCTTGTTTGATGGCTGATTGTTATCCGAATTAACGTATTTTTGTCTTAATTTGATGACAGAACGATATGCAAACTCTTTGTATGCCCTTTAATGTTACACGTTTGTGCAAAATTAGGATTGGGTTTTTGTAGATGTTTTGCTAGCTAAAAAAAAACTCCAAGCTGATTTTGATCATAGTTAAAAAACCTAAAATATTATAAAAGAAATGCACAAAACCTGAGTGGTATTAAGTTCTGAAATTAAGTTCAAATTTAGACCATCCTTGACCACAGCGATATTAGCATTCAAAATACAAAAAAATGCACAAAAGGTTTTTTGAAAACGAAAAAGGATGCTCAAAAACTAGTCTCCCAGTTTTATTTTGTCAAGAATAGTCAAACAGAACTAAAACAATGAAAAGAATGCAGGGCCCAAAGAACAAAGAGCGAAATATATAGGAACTGGTTTGAAAAATTTCAAAACACTATCCAATAATGCTCAAGGAAAAGTGGAAAATAGTGTTCCAACATTACTAATGGCAAAGGAGTAGTAGGTATTTGTAAAATAGTTTGTAAAACCGATATCAAAATGGCAGTAAAAAAGAAATGTTATTTTTTATTATTAGGCTCGTTCGTTGAACTTTTCCCAGGTTTGACCCAGGTTTTCTTGACAACCCTATGAGTTGTCAAAAAAAACCTGGGTTTTTCTGTCCTCAAACAAACGCTAAACCCAAATCACCGCACATTACTGTCATTAGAAAAAAAAGTATATGCCATTTGACAGCACTCAACTCGCCACAGCAAACACCTATGGTGAGTTGAGGGAAAACCTAGGTCAACCCTAAGGCTCAAAAACACTAATTTTGACATTCAGAGTGACTTAAGGTTTCTCAAAAAACCCTTTGTGGTAACCCCATGGCGACCCTAGGGCTTCAACGAACAAACCTATCAATTCACAATCAATCAAAGTGGAACTAATTTTGAATTTTTCTTCGGAAAAGAGTCAGGTAGATAAAAACAGTCGAAGCGAAAATATTCAACAAATCAATCCCGAACAACGATATTTAAAAACAAATTCATTTAATAAAACTGAGAAAACAAAATTTGTGGCAGCGAATAAAAAAATTCGGAACGAATAATTTGTTTTATCAATTTTTAATAAGTTTAACCAATTAAAAAGCAAATGCCGAATTCACTCCTTATCACACAATATCAGTCTGCTGTTGATTTATCAACTTCAATTTGTTCAAATACTGATGAAAAAATGTCAAATTGTGGTACTAAAACACATAATTCAGTAACGTATTACTCGATCTCATGTGAGGTAATTCGACCCTAGATTTATTCATGTGAACTTGGACATAATATTTGTTAAATTCCGAAAAGAAATGCAGGAATTTTTTAACTGAAATAAAGGTAAAACGATTTTATTTTAGCTTATTATAACTAGTAGTTTATTACTTGCGGCTAGTGCTGAGTGCTGACTGAATAAGAATGAATTACAGACGGGACTGTCACTTCAAGAGAAGAAAGTGAAATGATATGAGAATGAAGTATATTTAAGTGTTAACAGATCTAGTTCTATTTTTGTACTCGTTAATAAGTTTAGTTGTTCCAAAATGGGATACGGTAGTATATGTAATTTATAACGAACGCTGGTCTTAGAAGATATTTAGATCTAACATGCCGGCCGCCTGGTACCCGTGGCGTGATGGTTATAGCATGTCCACCTGTTAATCCAGAGGTTCGTGGTTCGAATCCCAACAGAGGCAAAAATGTTATTTCTACGGGTATTGCCTTTCGCGAGGAATTGGAAAGTCCTCCGTTAGTAAATTCATTGCCATGAAAAGCGCTTTCTCAGTTAGCCGTTCGGAATCGGCAGAAAATTGTAGGTCCCCCCATTCCCTCACAAGGCATGGTGATGAGAAATGTGCTAAGCCCAGGGGCTCCTCGTTGCGCCTTAAAGTATTTTATTAATGCTTTAATTATCCATACTGATAGAGGGCACAGATTGGTTATAGTCCGCTTGAAAACCCCATTATGCGTTTTGACTTCTGCTACTCTATGGATCCATCATGGCCTAGTATCGTTCGAAGCACTCTGCCTAGTGCCCACTTGTATGGACAGTGGTTGTCTTCTTGGAGAAGGACCAAAGCGTTAGGTTTTAAGTTGTTTGATTTAGATGTCCACTTGTGTCGCTGTTGAAGAGAGTGAAGATAAGAAATTCGTTCGACCAGCAGCGTCTCCAAAACACTTGTTGAAGTTGTTGCATTCTTCGAAACCTCGAAAGACGATTGATGGAAATGTCTGATATGTCAGGTTTTGCAAATGATGTCAACGGATACACAATCAAAAAATGACCTGGGGTAAGCGCTACCAGATCACCTGGATCATCGGATAGTGCCTCTATTTGCCAATGTAAAAAGTTCATCGGTACTGAACTGTCTACTACACGTATTAGGTGATGTTTGGCAGTCTTCACTGCGGCTTCCCAAAGCCCCCCGAAGTGTGGTGATCGGGGTGGAATATGACGCCATTCAATTTTGTTTTACTGACAAACCTTAGATAATTTTTGTTGGTGCGACTGCCCTTGAAACAACTTATGCAGTTCGGATAGATCGTTTTTTGCACCCTCGAAATTTGTCGCATTGTCAGAGAAGATAGTTTTGCATATTCCTCTTCCGCCGATGAATCTTCGGAGGGTAGCAATAAAGGCTTCTGTCGACAGGTCGCTCGAGACCTCGAGATGGATATTGGATAGCCTTCGTTGTGAAGCAGATGATCATACAAATTAAAGCCTTTATGGGTGCACGTCCTCGGACTTTCGAACTTATACGGACAGGCCCGCAAAAGTCTATGCCAGTTGTATGAAATGGTCGACTAGGCTGGACGCGTTCAGCTGATAAGTTTCCCATTAATGGTTGTTCTATTCTTGGTTTAGTACGAAAGCATCTGACACACTTGTGAACGACATTGCGGCACGCATGTTTTCCATCGATTGGCCAGTAACGTTGTCGGAGTGCATAGTAACATTTGTGAACCAGCGTGTAGGTACATGAAATGAAAAGAATTAATTAGCATTTTCGAAATCTCGTGTTTTGGTCAATAATTTGATGTTTAGTGTTATTGGGAAGTAGAGAATTTTGTAAGCGACCAGTAACGCGAATCAGACCATATTTATCCAAAAATGGATTTAGCCCTTTTGAACGACTCTGAGTGCCAATTTCCTTGTTTCTTAGTAGACAACACGAACGAAAGAGGTGAGTCACTTTTTGAATATATTATTGAGAACAACCTGATAATTATGAATAGAGGTAACGAACCAACATTTGTAACAAAGGTAAGAAAAGAAGTGTTAGACGTTACACTATCCACCAACTCTGGTACGCTAGTAACCAGTAATTGGAGGGTCATACAACGTAACCTTCTCTGACCATAGAATGATACCATTCGAAATAGAACAGAAATCTGAAAACTGTATCCCTTATAGAAACCCTAGGAAAACTGACTGGGGTCTCTATAACCAAAAACTGGCCCTAACTCTCAGCCAGAACAACAATCAGCCTTTGCTTAACTGCTCAGCCATAGAGAGACAGGTAAACAAGCTTACGTCAGACATAATCAATGCCTACGAAAGCTCATGCCCGCTATCCAAAGGGAAAGGTAAATCCAACCCCATATGGTGGTCAAGCGAACTATCGACCCTTAGAAGGAACTCTAGGAGGCTCTTCAATAGAGCAAAATTTAGCAACCTTTCGGCTGACTGGGACCTATACAAGATCAGTAAAAATGAATACAAAAATAGAACTACCTACGCAAAAAGAGCAGCCTGGCGCAACTTCTGCTCAGATATTGAGTGCACAAATGACGCAGCAAGGCTAAGAAAAGTCATGTCCAAGGTCCAAAATATCCCTAGTTTTCTTAGAAGACCTGATAACACATGGACTGACTCATGCTTTGAAACTCTAGAGTCACTCATGAACACCCACTTTCCAGGGTGTTCTCAATCGACATCCCCAGAACGCGGAAACCCTAGCGCTAACGTTAGATCCAACATAGGAAATCTATTAGTAGATAATAGGAAGGTAATGTGGGCCATTGACTCATTCTCAGCATACAAATCTGCGGGTCCGGACGGTATCATTCCAATGATGCTCCAAAGTCCCAAAGACTTGATTGTGCCGATACTAGTGGAAATATTCAGAGGTTGTCTAAACCTCACCTTTATTCCAACTAGTTGGAGAGAAGTTAAAGTCATATTTATTCCCAAAGCCGGTAAGCCCTCTCACACTGAACCAAAAGATTTCAGACCAATAAGCCTATCCTTCTTTCTACTTAAGACTCTAGAAAGAATTATAGAAACGCATATCCGAACAAAACTGAATAACAATGTGATCTCTACAGCCCAACATGCATATATAAAGGGCAAATCAGTTGAGACTGCACTTCATGAAGTAGTCGGAACCATTGAACAGTCAATCCAATATAAAGAGTACACGTTGGCTGCATTCCTCGATATAGAAGGGGCCTTCAACAACGTTGAATACAATGCTATTCGCATGGCATTAAGTTCCATAAATATCGAGCCAACGCTATCAAACTGGGTCGACTCCATGCTCCAAACGAGAATAGTAAAAGCAGAAATGGGTGAAAGTACCCTAAAAGTAAAAACTTGTAGAGGTACACCTCAAGGAGGAGTGTTATCCCCGCTACTCTGGCTCCTAGTAGTTAACCAAATCCTGGTTAAACTCGACAGGAGCGGAATAAAAGCAGTAGCCTATGCCGATGACATCGTCATCATGACTTCGGGAAAATTCACAACCACCCTTTGTGAACTTCTTCAGACAGCTCTAAACAAGCTCACCAGCTGGGCGAAAAACTGTGGGCTAAACGTCAACCCTACAAAAACAGAACTTGTTCTGTTTACGAGAAAACGTAACATTCCAGATATACTTCCTCCCTCCATTAATGGAATACCAATAAACTTATCTGGTACGGCAAAATATCTCGGAATAGTCCTTGATCGTAAACTTAACTGGAAAGAAAATTTAAAAGAAAGAGAAAGGAAAGCTCAAATCGCTTTCTACACTTGTAGTAGAATTTTTGGTAAAAAATGGGGACCTGGTCCCAAAACCATTCACTGGATGTATACATCCATAATAAGACCAATCCTCACATATGCCTGTCTAGTCTGGTGGCCATCACTAGAGAAGGCTTCAAACCTTAAGACCATGACCAAAATCCAAAGGCTTGCATGCATTGGTTCAACCAGTGCCATGAGAACAACACCAGCTGCAGCTCTGGAAACCTTCCTATCGCTAGCCCCCCTAGATCTCTTTACTAAGGAGATGGTGGCCAAAAGCGCACTGCGACTCAAACAATGCAACAATTGGAAAATAGGCATATCAGGCCATAGAACCATCATGAACCATACAGATATAGACATCCAAACAGACTATACCCCCCCGCATATTGATTTCAATCCAGTGGCCCTAACAGTCTTTCCGACTAGAGAAAGCTGGGAGGAAAACAGGGTTATAAAAGAAAATCACATTTCCGTCTTCACAGATGGTTCCAAAACGGACGAAGGGGTAGGATCAGGTATCTTCTCAGACTACCCTAACATGAATAGATCAATAAAGCTTCCGGACTTCTGCAGTGTCTTTCAAGCAGAAGTACTCGCAGTGTGCGAAGCCGCGAAGCACCTTGCTACGCAAAACTTGATCAACAAAAATATTGACTTCATCATAGACAGCCAGGCGGCCATTAAAGCTATCTCATCCATTATCACAAAATCCAGGCTAGTAGACAGCAGCTGTCGCAGTAACCTTAGACTGCTCAGTGAGACAAACACAGTTAGTTTAACCTGGGTTCCTGGACATCGTGACATTATCGGTAATGAAATGGCGGATATGCTGGCAAAAATCGGGTCAGCACTCGAATCCAGCGAAGCGAACACTTCAGTTCTAAAGCCACTAGAGCAAGAAAAAAGCAGAATCAAACACAATTTTCTAAAAATCGCCAATGACAGGTGGTCATCTTTAGAAACATGCCGAGTCTCTAGAAACCTTTGGCCAGATATTTCCAAGAAAAAAACAGAATTTCTACTCCAGCTAAGCAGACCTCGGCTCTCTCTGTTGATTGGCATTCTCACGGGTCACAACTCGTTGGGTACCCACATGATGAGAATGGGCATTAGCACATCCGACTTATGTAGAGGATGCCAAGATGAGGAGGCAGAGAAGGGATCTTTCCACTTCCTCTGTGAGTGTCCTAGCTTAGCCCACACTCGGAAAAAAACCCTCGGAGAATACTTCTTCGACGAACTGGGCGACATCTCTAACCTCCCACTGAGCAACGTCCTGAAATTTACTCAGGGCTCCAAATGGTTCAGTGGGAGTTCCCTACCACAATAACTATCCACCTCTCCAATCCTCCCATTTCCTCATCCTATGATTTCCCGGGGAGCACAATGGATCCTTGGCAGACGGCGTAGGCCATGCTATATAAATGAAATTGTTACGAAATATGATTAATAATTGTGTTAAATAAACCATTATCTAATCTAAAAAAAAAAAAAATCACAATGGATCCTCGAGATCCGAGTGAGGTGTTGCCACTTGTGGCTGCAACCCACATTCCACCTAACCAAACCTAACCTAGTAGACAATAATTGTATTCAATATTGAATTCATGTCGTTGAATATTGCGAATGATTTTATTGTGTGCCTGCTCAAGCTCCACAACTGTCAAAGATCCAGTGCTTCGTTCTGTTTTCTTTAGAACCGCTAGAGAATTAGTGTGAAATCTAAAGCAATATCCTATAATGCGGTTAAGTTTATGCCACGAACCTCGATAAAAGATTGATGAAAAAAGGTCTAAATATTGAGAAACAAGCAGAACAGAAGTTGTCTGGCGACAATCAGGTACGTCAACATCTTCAGCTTCAAGTTGGAAGCACGTCCAGGCTTCAGAAGACTTCTGCAAAAAGTTTGGCCCATTTTTCCACAGACAAGATTGCAGAAAGGTGTCAAGCATGGCACCTCGAGACAAAATATTCGCCGGATTCTCCTTGGTGTGCAAATATTTCCATTCTTCGAATCATGAGAATTCCTGAAATTTGGCAACCGATTAGCAACAAGAAGGGTCTTGCAATCCAAGCTATAGTACTTTACTAGCTTTACTATTTTCAAGTCAGTATACAGGAACCTTTTGTTAATGTTGATAGGCAGTTTATTTTGGATTCGCTCAACTAATTCAATCAAATGCAGGGCAAAGTTCCAAACGTGGAAGTGTTACTGATTTTGTAGGAGCAACTCTTGACTTTGCGGAAATAAGTCGTGTAGATGGATCGAATTTGACCTATGTCTGATAGCACGCTGAGTTTAGTTATTATCGGCCGTTCATCAACGGAAATGTGAAATAAGAAGGAACTTGCGATTGGTTCCCCTGCTAAGCCAAGCGTTTTAACGACATCGCATCTTTGCCGATTCGGAGGAAAGGTTCCCTATAATTTTCTGGAAGGCCGTCAAGAAGGGACGGCTCATTGGAACAAAACTTTCGAAGTTCAAATCGCGCTCTGCCCAGCAATTTTATGAGATCCTTCTGCAATAATAAAGCATCTGTTAATTGGTGTACACCAGTCATGATATCATCGACATATATATGTTTCTCTTAAAATAGAATCGGAAGCCAACGGAAAATTATTTTTTTCTTCAATTGCTAGTCGACTAAGGCAGCGTGCTGGCTAAAAATAGAGCAGCTGTGGTTCCATACGTAACAGTATTGAACTGATAATATTCTACAGTTCACTAACATTCGAACGCCAAGCAATCATTTGAAAAGGCCTATCGATTGGTTCTACCTCAATTTGTCGGTACATTTGTTTGATAGGTACCTGTTGTGAACACCCATCGATATGTTCTAAATCGGGTTAAGACTGTGAACAAATCTGACTGAACCGTTGGTCCCTTCGCGTCCTCAAGAGATCATTAAGGGAAACGTTGATTGTTGATTTTGCCGAAGCATCAAATACTACACGTACGAGGACGTGGACGAGCTTTCCGACTTGATGACGCAATGGTGCGAAAAAAAAATTTAAATAGGGGTAGTGTTGTTAAGTTACGTGCAGACGGCATATAAAAGCCGCACATGTTTGCGGTTCTGAAGTCATTTTTACGTTATCATTTGCGAATACTGACGCATATCGTCTGAACACCCTTTTGGGACAGTCCGCACATGGTTTGCGGACGATGTGCGACAGCAAAACCGCACATCAATGTGCGGCTTTTTCGCAAATCATCTGAACACCCTCTCGCATTTCTTGTGACAGTTTGCGTCCATGTGCGTGCATGTGCGGTCGTCGTAATCATATGCGTTGACACGAAAATATGACAACGCAAATGTGCATATTTTACGCAAATCAATAGTGATTTTGAAGTGTAGTTGTGATCATTGTTCAAGTGAAGATAGTAAAAAATCAAATAACCGAACGCGAAATAGATTCCGAGGGCCCCCAACAAAATAAATCATGTAGGCTCGGCATGGTACAAACTAGGAAAGCTTAATTTTTGGCGTGAGGTGGTTGACGAAATTGGCTTGGATGGTACTGTTAAAGAAGCCAAGTGCAAGTGGGGCTGTTTGTGGGTAACGTTCAAGGCAAATTTGAAAAAACTTCGCACCAAAAAGTCAGGTCGAGGCACAGAATCATCCTCCGTGCATTGGTAGTTCTTTAATCAAATGATGTTTTTGGAGGCGAACGATATAAAAAGATCCAATTTATCTGTTTCGTCAACGGACCTTGTAAGTTTTTCTAAAATGCTGGTTTTTGTTTTTATATAAACAATTTTCTTTAATTTATAGGAATTTGCTGCTCTTTTTAATAACGCTGGCGCCGCGCCGTTACAAATGATTTACCATTGCCAGAACCTATAGTCAGCTAGCAGCACAAACGTAGATGTGTTGCGAAAGCCTGAACAACGCTTGAATCGCACTATTTATTAGATTTCTGGAAGGATGATTCACGTTCGTCATCGGTTCATTTGGTTCGTTTTCTCAAGAATACTGAAGAGGAAGTCAATATATGTAGACGTTTTAGAACCGATCATCGTTGATAATGATGAAGAGGAAAGAACGAGTTGATTGAAATCTAATTTCATCCCATTCAATGGCTTCCATCGCCAAAAATTTACTGTTTCTGTGTTTTTGTCTCTGTATAGAATATGTACTTAAATAATAGTAGAACTGTGTTTTTTTTTTTATTTGTTGATTTGTGTATTTATTTTTTAACTTTTGTTTTTTTTTTTTTAATTCTAAAATAATAAACAAACGGAAATTGGTTGTAAATCATAAACAAAAAATTTTTTCTTATATTTAAAGGTTAGCATATTGCATTTCAATATCGCCTTCTTCGGTGAAGAAGTGCGTGAGCTCTTTTCGAATGTCTCTTGTTTCAGATCCATGGTCTCGCAATCGTATTTCTATCGTGTGAACACGTCGCACATCGACCGAAAAATTTGCGTATTCATTTGCGTACATTTGAGGTGCGAGCAAATCAACGCAAACTAATGTGCGGCTTTTGGGACAGATTCCGCATATTGTCTGAACATCCTTATATGCGAGTTTGCATACACTGATTTACGTATAGCATTTGCGTTGAATTTACAACTTTTTATGTGACGTCAGAACCGCACATATGTGCGGCTTTTTATATGCCGTCTGCACGTAGCTTTACTCTAATCATGTGTTGAAGAGATTCATACTCATTCATAAACAATACGTATTGCATAATTGCATTTCAGTTCGGGTTAACGTTTAAACCTGCGCTCAAGAGAGAAAAGACGCTTTTGTGCACTTTGAAATGAGTTTCCTAACGCTGAAAGCTTTTTTCGAAATGGTAAACGTACAATGAACCTGCCATCAATTCAACGACGAACGGTGTCTAGAAAATGTTGCTCATCACAAATCCTTCCCTCTTCAGTTAAAATTATTCAGGGAGTGCTGTAGCTTTCAAGCTCCCAAAATTGACGCACAATTTTCTCGATTGAAGCTTATGATGAGTTAGTAGTCAACTTGCAGTGGTATGATATGTTTATTCGTTCACGTGGAATGTCGATGGGACCACCAGCTATGTTTCCAAGTTTGGTGTTTTGCAAATGTGGATAGTTATTTCCAAGGCGTATTTGATCTTGGAGCAAATGTTCGTAGAGAATCTCCGCTCCTATAAAAATGTTAATTTTGGAAGGTGTATTAAAATTTCGACCTGCTAAAACAACATCAGGAGGACATTTCCAAACATCTGTGTCGAAGCTGAAATTAGGCATTGGTTCAATTATCCGAGAAAGGATGTGGAAGCAAAGATCTGCTGAATACGCTGTAACAAGCGGTTGTATTTGTGTTGTATATTTCTTTAAGTGAAACTCATTATAAGCACTACTTTCACCAAAATTCCTTGTGTCGGTTTGTAGTTTGAATTTTGAAACGTCTGCTTTAAGAAGTTGTTAATAATGTTGACGATACATTTGCACACCATCATTAAATGAATATAACTAGCATTGACTAGATTAGTGAGTGATTTCAATATTTATTTCCATTTCATCGGTCCACAGAATCATCAGTTTAAAAGCAATTATTTGGACGATAACCATCTTGTTGGTGCAACAATATACTACTTGTTTCCACTTTTGGAAACAAGTAATATGAAGTTGGTATTAGTACTGTCTATATTGTTTTTTATTGATTTAATTTTGGTCTGCGAAACCTGATTCGAAATGAATCCACTTCCACTCAATGCATTCAAAATAAAGATTCGATGATAGAAGAAATTAGAAATTAAACGAACATTCACCTCAATACTTGTTGTTTAGAGAAATGTAAGTAAGTTTGACCATCGGTTAAATATTTTAAGTTTAGATTCACTGTCTATAAGAAGTGTTAATAAAAAACCCGTTATCCAATCAAAATAAAGCCAAGATTTACTTACGTACTTCATTCAACATTTGAGTTTATTAAACAGCATTAACATGAGATTTATTAAATTGAAAATGAAGTCATCTCGTCTAATAAATATCGACAACTAATAGTATTCGGAAATGTGGAAAATGTGAAAACCTTACACAAACTAAGCCAGTGGTGTAGATAGCTTTTCGCTATGGGAGGGGGGATAGGCCTAGTTCGCTCATTTTTTTTTAAGTTTTAATAATTAAAAAAATAATAATAATAAAACTTCATTGAATTCATTGTGTATGCCTAAAAAATTATGTTTTTGAAAGATAATATATTATGCGCATTAATTTGAATATGAAATAGAATAAATATTGATGTGAAATAAAATTAATTTAAAAAATAAGTCGTATAACAAGATCCTTTTTATTTCTGTCCTTTTTAGACAAAACCCTCATAGCCTCGTCTGCTGCTATAAGTATTTCGCGATAAATAGCTAGAGCAGCCAAACCATTCAAACGGTCTTGCAAATATTCTCTTTTTACTCTCTTTAAGTAGGATACAGTTCTTTCGGGAGTTGACGTTGAAACGGGCAGTGTAGCTAATATCCTGAATAAAATATATATGTATGTTGATATATTTTTCTTCGGGGCAGCTATCGAGCGCTTCCAATGAATTCTTAGAGTAAGTATTATTCCTTCGGATAAAATATCTCTTCCAAGTTTTTATTTCTTCAAGAACAGAAGATGGTACGGCAGCCAAATATGTTTGGTAAAACTCAACATTTTCATTAAATTTTTTAGCTGCTTTGTCTATTTCTGAAGAAGAATCCTTGAAAAGAACCGAAAACCCTTCTAGTATGTTTTCATGGTTTGTAAATTTTTCTCCAAGGACCGTAACATAAAAATGGAGAAAAGGATTGAAAACAGTAACACGAAAATATTCTTCTGTTCTTTGAACCGAGGGTTTCGAACGATTTTTTTGTTGGTTTACGTTTAACGTCAATATCAGGGACTTCATTAATGAAATATTTTTTTTTGCATCTTCAAACACTTTCAAAAATGAGTCATCTTCTGCCCGTTTGATTTTTAGTAGATCTCTTTAGTCTTTGGTGAGATCCAAAGCTCCACTGAACCAAATTTGGTAGTTAGATTGAATAAAAAGTAGGTAGAATTGAAGAATGGGTGATCAATATAAGGTCAATGAAACCTATCCGTTATTTTGAAAAATGTTTTGTACTATTCAATAAATTTTGTTGTTTTGAAGAAATGCATACAATTTTTCGTTGTTATGTTAAATCCACAAAACTTTGTGAAATTGAATAAATTTCATCATTCTTCATTGAAATTAAGTGAATAGTCATTCTTCAACTTAACTAAATGTTTTCTTAATTTTGAAGTAATATTCTTCAAAGTGAAACAAGATTTATTCGTTTCAAATTTTTTGATTGAAAATGTATTTATCAACTTGACAAAGTGTTTCCGATCTTTTCATCATTTTCAGATAATATTTTATTCAAGTTGAAAAACCATCTTCACTTTAACACTAAATTTTTTTTTTGAAATTGAATAAACATTCTTCCAATTAGTGCATCTTCTGCTTCAAATCAACAAATTTTTTTTGTTAATTTAACACATCCATTTCATCAATATGATGCCTTGTGGTCTTCAAATTGAAGATTTTCTTTTCGATTTAATGCACGTGCGTTCCGTCAAATTGATAGAATATTCTTCGATTCAATGGATTTTTTTCTTCAAATTTACTATCATTTCTTTGATTTCACGCATATTAATCTCCATTTTAACGCTTTGCTTTATTCGAATTGATAGAAAAAATGAATGGATCTTGTAACGAACTTTCTTATATAAATTAAATCAATAGTTCTTTCTTTATCTGTGTTTAAATAACAAGTATACACCAGAGTGAACTGTCTGTGAAAATCCTTATTCAAACTTTCATACAGAATTAAATCGGTTAGCTTTCAAAAGAAAACCAATGAGATAATAATGGGTTAACCCACACACACAGTTTTGTTGACAATTCTACTCCAGTGTAAAAGCTCTTTCCTTCTCAAACTCCTTTGAATCGAACTGCTACAGGTCGTTCAGATTATCAAAGTTGAGCTACGAAAGAGTTGTCCACTTTCTAAGTAACTAGCTCGCCGGAGGGGTGGGATCTTGCTACTGAAAAATGGACAGTGTTACGTTTTTATTTCAGGCCTATAAATTCGAAGATGGAATTCGAACAAATTAAATATTGTAGAGATGTGGAACCCGAATTTTAATTACCCTAAAACTAGCTTGTCATGCCTGTTGAGAACATAGGTGATCGTGTTCTCTGAGCTATACCCTCCCCTTGCATCTGAGGCAAAAGAAAATTCTTATCTCGATGCACCTTGGTCATTGCGAACGCTCATTATACCGCCCTGACCCCTAAGATGAAACAAATGTATTTGCTTTAAAACATCCCGTTGAAGGTCTTACTCAACCTAGCTTACTATCTCACATCCTAATTTAAATTTCTTAACAACTCATTATTCTAATTCAATAACAATGCAAAATGTCACTTTATAAAAAAAAATGTTCATCTTTCTTTAAAAAAAATAAATTCATTCGAAATCTATTATTTCAAACCCAAACAATGGTTAAAACTTTTCAATGATGCAACGCCTTCAATTAGTTTCAGGTTTATGGACCAGACGACAATTTCCACAAAAAACAAATTAAATTTGGTGTTGATATACATATGTATGTACTTTTTAATTATTCGTAGATGGTAACGTACAACAATTGAAAATTTTAGATTCAGTTATTATAGCGCAACAGGATATATCTCAAGGACTGGATATGGATTAGGATCAGTGTAGATATAGTTTAGAAAAAAAAAAAAATTAATTTCTTTTTAACACCTCTTTGACGTCGACTCCTTTGTCCTAAACTTACAATTTTGGTTGCTTTTCTTCTTTCTTTAGTTTTGTTGTTTTGTATGAATGCAACTCTTTATAATCCGATATAATTCATTTGATGTAGAATATAAGAATACAATCCCTTTAAAAATTATCAATGTACTTACTACTTCATTTAGCTTACTACGACTCCTGGTGAAAACGGTGCACTGTTTTGACTGGATTCGTTGGCCTCTTAATTTTGTCTGTTGGTTTAAAAATTATATTTTTATATATTTGTACATCAAAGTATTATACTTCGGAATTTTACTTAGCTTTTGTTTTTTTTTTTTTGTTTTGGGTTAGTTAATTTCTTTTCTTAGGTTTATCTCAAAACTGGATGTTTGAGTGAGGAAAGGTTGGATGGGTGCAAATTTCAGGACAGGACAAAATATGGTTGTGGAGAGGAGAGTTTTCTTCTGAATTGTAGGATGGTGGGATCAATTGGTTTGACCGATCATGTATGCCTAACTTGCACTTTTGTCGCTAATTGTTGTTGTTAAATTTCTCTGTTGGTTTTTTCCCATGTGTGTTTCGTGTGTACTTGTTGTTTGACTGATTTTATGTGTTTGATGTTAGCCTTGACTTCAGCTTAGAATGAGCCTATTCCACCTGCGTGGCCTTGGGCGCTGACGCTTTGTGTATCCGAATCTCTCGCCCTTTCTCTCGTTATTATCTGTTAAGGATAGATACCGCGAAAACAACGAGATGCATAAAAAGAACCGAGATAAAACTAAATGAAGAATCAGATTCTTACCTTTAGTGGAATTTCACCCTTTTTTATGACTCAAAGAGTCTCTCTCTTTTTATTTTATTTATTGTAATTTATTAAGGTTTTTAAACTTGTCTCGTTATTTTTATACACGTTCTAGCTTCTAATCATTTAAACTTTTTTTTGAATTTTGTCAAACTCGGTGGAACGGCTTACGGAAATTCTAGCTAATCGATTATTTTCTCATTTAGTCTAAGAAAAAACACATTAAAATTCTTTCTAAAAAAACAAGGAAACTTATAAAAACTACATTTTTAAAAAGAAAGTTGACTGTACCTCTATGTTACACTACAAAGCCACTGATTTATTTTATATTTTTGTTGGACTCTTAAGTTTTAGTCCTTTTCCTTTGCGATATCTGCGACAACTAATTGTTATCGAGCGCAAGTTTTTTTGTCATTCGCTTAGACTCTTGAAGTAGCCAAAAAAAAATTAATCCTCTATACTGTATGTACGTACGATAACGAAGATCACTGCACTGCAGAGTTTCCTTTCTAGCCATTCATGCATGTAAAAAAAATTCTATGTTATTTTTCTAATCGGCTATAGGTCAGTGCCAGTGTTAAGGGGTGTGGGTTTTTTTTATGGTAAAGACAGATATTTATTTCTTTTATCTTGTGCAAGCACAAGCACCTTTTTTTCGCTTGGTAAAAGAAAAAGATAGTTCCCTACAATCTCTTCAAATTTGTGAGAAATCATTGCTAAAAGAGAAGAACATTTCCTTAAAATCAAGCAAATATAAATTTTTCAAAAACAAATTCAATTTTAATTACAAAAAACTTATTTATGGTTTGCTTAACTTATTAATTCGTGCACTAACTTTTGGACTATTTTTATCATAAGTCGTCTCAATTTTATAAAAAAGTTTTGTATAAATAACCAAACAAAATCAGTTGACATAGGGTATATCAAATTGAACAAATTAAAAATCTTGAAAGATAGGTCTATTGCCAAAAGAACCGAGTTCTGCTTACATTTAATCCCGTCGAAGTATACCACTATGTCCTTAGGTTCTAGGACACTTCCAGCAACAATTACCAAGGGTTGAATGTTCTAGCGCTCATTCTGCCTTCGAAGAATCTCTTCCTCACATGCCACTATACTGGATCCAACAAATAGGAAGATTGCATGTGAATCTCGTCTTGAAAAGCGGGTGTGGGTCTTATGTGTACAAATAAAAAATTGTACAACAGCTACAGTCTGAAAAAAAAAAAAAATAAAAAAAAAACAATATATTTTTAAATTTTCTATTCTCTATACAGAACTACAGATGGTTTTAATTTTTACTTACTTTCAGATAAGTCTGCTTTCCTATTCATTTCAGCTAGAATCAATAATTATCTAAAAGGAATGATGCAACTAAATAATTTTTTTTTTAAATACATGCAACTGGATATTACTTACATATTTTTTATGTTTCCTTGTTTGTCACAACACTTGCGGTGTTAATATTACTCTTGCAACACGACTCACAATTACAACTCTACACGACAACTTCACTTAATTGAATGAAAAATATGGCGGAGCTGCAAATAAATATCGAATCCCAAGATTTTCAAGTGTTAGTAGTATCTGAAACGCATGTGACAGAAGCAGTGCAAAATTGTGAACTTTGGGCGAATTCCTAAACGCAAGTCTTGCACAAATTATGCAAAGTACACAGTTCCTAAATGCCGACAAAAAATCCCTTCGAAGCAGAATGTCCCAAAACGTACCAGATTGCTTTTTTCCCGCAATTGCAAGTGAATTTGTGCAGCTATCAAAAAACACTTGCATACTTTTAATTGCATTGCAAATTTTATTTGTGATTATTTTTGCTTAGCATTTGACTTGCTCGGCAAGGCCTGCGTTTAGGAATTCGCCCTTTATTTAAATGGATATACGTTACTAGCAAGACCCCGCCCGCTTCGCAGGGCGAAAATAAAAAGTAAAATATTAGTTTTTTTTGTTTTAAATCTGTTTTATTGAATATTCTTTACTCTAATGCTTTTTGATAAACAACATTTTTGGTTTTTCCATTGTTGGCGGTATAAATGAATAAAGCAGATGGTTTCCCAACACGTGAACAACCAACATAAAGTTGACCATGAGAAAAAACTGGGTGCTCCAAATGTATACCACAGATTTTAAGCGTTTGCCCTTGAGATTATTAATTGTCATGCCAAAAGCAATACGAATGGGCAACTGCAAACGCTTAAATTCAAATGGTAGATCAGGTGGAATCATTGGTATACGTGGTATTAAGACATCTTCGCCTTTGAATTTACCAGTTAAAATGGTCGCTTCAATAACATTATTCATTAATCGTTTAACTACTAACCTGGTGCCATTACATAATCTTGGATGATTCAAATTTCTTAACATTATAATTGGAATACCGACTTTTAATTGTAAATAATGAGGCGGGATACCTGGTAGATCCAATGAATTTAAAAATTCGATCGGATAGTTCACAGCTTCATCCGGATTCATAACGGTATCAATAGATTTATAAACTACGCTTACACCTGGTATTCTGTTCATAACTTCCACATTGATACTAATAACATCTCTATTCGTACATGCCAACATACATCTTTGATTTAACCAATCATGATTTTGGTAATTACTTAAAATATTGGGAAACACGCTCTGTACTAACGCAGCAGTTGATTCTGATAAGGAACAAAAATTATTTGGCAATGTTATTTTACCATCAATATCTAGAGGCAATTCTCCATTTCCAATTTTCAATAATTGCTTTGAAAATTCTGCAGCTGTTGAATCGTTCTGTAATAAAACTCTTACATTTTTGGTGAGAGAAAGCGTTTTCACATGTTTCCATAACGTTGAAGATTTCAAGCTAGCATTTAATTGGTCAGCAGCAGTGGATCAAGGAATAACCGGAAGTGTTTGCCGGAAGTCACCAGCAAATAACACCAATGCACCACCGAAAAGACGATTATTACCTCTCAAATCTTGTAAGGTTCGATTGAATGCTTCTAAAGATTTCTTGTGTGCCATGGTGCATTCGTCACAAATAATTAATTTACACTGCTGCAAAACTTTTGCCATTCCAGATCTTTTTGAAATGTTGCATGTTGGCGCTTCTAAAATATGAACGTTGAAAGGCAATTTTAAAACCGAGTGAGCAGTTCGCCCACCATCCAATAAAGTTGCAGCAATTCCAGACGATGCAAGAGCTAACGCTATATCTTTATTCGTTCGTACAGTAGCTAAAAACAATGACAATAAAAATGTTTTACCAGTGCCGCCAGGAGCATCCAAAAAATAAAATCCACCATTTCCAGCATTAATTTCGCTCATGATTTGAAAGTAAGCTTCTTTTTGTTTTTCATTCAATAATGGAACACTTCTTCGAACATATTGATTTAAACAATTTGCATCTCGTTCACGATTTAAATCCAAATTGAAAGTGTCGTGTATTGAACGATCAGGTGAAATCATTCCTAATTGTGATAGCAATTTATTTGACATTGCTAAACACAAATTTTCTATAATGATCAACGCTTCGTTGTGTATTTCTGGCGTAAAATCCAATTGCGGATTCATTCTTGCACGACGAACTGTATGCAAAACATCTTCTGACAAATGATCACAATGACTTCTCCATAACTCACGTGGATTCGTCGGACTGCACGCAGATTTTGCAAATTGCAAATAATGAACGCATTTGATGTGGATTTGCCGTAGGAGCTGCATCTTCTAAGGTGATATTCCAATGTTTATCATCTTCCAGTAAATTTAAACGCCTGCATGCTTCACGATATGTAGGACATAAAAACCCATCAACTGTTCGTAAATCTGCAAAAGATGTTGGCCCACGAACATTATTTAGTAATAAACGCAAAAAATAGCATTCCTCAGTATTTGTTTACACTTTTCAAGCAGCCAAATGTAATAAGGAATACATCTAGGAGTATTAGTACTCTGTTCTAAAATACATAAGGCGTGTTTTTTTTAAAGCTAGTATATAGTACAGCATTCGAGTTAAAAAAAAACGATCTGTCCACAGTATTTTCAGTTCTATTTTCAGCAACAAGATGAAGCTCAACGTCAAAGCTTGTTGCTACTTTTCAAAGCTCTCTGTGAAATTCAAGATGAAACAAAATCAAATTCATACCAGGTTTGTTTCGTTAATTGTTCTATCAAATGAATAACGATACAAAGCCAGGTATGAATTTGTACTTTTTTTCTTATTTTCCATACATCAGATTCTCTCTTACAGCTCTTTTTTACTATTTTTGGAGGCATCGTCCAGCAGTGAAGAAAGCTCTATGTCAAAGTCAGCTGTTTTGTTGAAAAAAACTTTCGGGTATGTTCGGGGAGTATGTAAAAAGATATTAAAAACCAATCTTTGATGAGATTTTCCATTGGAAAACAGAATCAATTTATTTTTTATCCAAACCTGTGGTAAAGCAATTTTACACTATTGAACAGTCTTTTCGATAGGTTTAGAAAGAAAATAAGTTGATTCTGTTTACAAAACCGTGAAATTGAACTATAATATTACCGCACAAATAAACACAACCCAAATTAAATTAAGTTGTAACACGTACTGCTAGTCCCAAACTTGAATTTCTATTGAAGAATGTTTAATTTTCATACATATATCTTTCCATTGTGACCATTTTTTACTGCTTTGTTTGTTTGTTTGATTTGTTTTTTTCTTGCATTGGGCTATATTTTTTAGTCAAATAATTCCATGAGAAAAGCTTTTAGCTTCAGCAAAAAAGAACTAGTGCAAAATCCTGTATTATATACCCCACCAGGTAAGAAACAGGGCGAAAATTCAATATGAATATAGTTTTTATTTCTTTAATTTTTAATCGAGAGAAAAAATTTCTTTGCAAATACCACATTTTTTTTGAACACGTCCTTTCGAAAAAGCTTTGATGAACTGAAATCATTGGTGGTGCCATCTTATTTTCAAAGCTGGAAACTATCAATCCACAGCAATGCCATCCCTGTTTTCACTGTGGAAAATTACGACAGTAAATGCTTTGTTGTTGTTCCCCAAGGGAAATTTTTACTGTACTATATACTAGCATAAAAAAAAACACGTCTATAGAAAGCATTGTGAGCATCTAGGCTGTTTGTATTGTAATTTTGCATGGGAAAATAATTGAAACTTAATTATTTTTTTAAACAAACTTCCCTTATTTGAAAAAAATTTTTTTTTTTGTCCTAAACCTTCTACTCTTACTCTTCTTTAATTAAAAAAAAAAATTAAGAAAATCGGTTTGGCTGGTTAGCGAACGAACACAAAACCAAACTTTAATTTATATATATAGATTCGACAATCGACAGGTGTGACACAAAATCAACACATACAGGTGGTGTTTTAGTGTATGTAAGAAGCGATCTAAGAGCGTCAAATACAAATAAATTTGTGAAACAGATGGAGTTATGGTGGTCAGTTTTCACTTTTTATTTTGCTAACTATTCTTGTGTTATTGTTGGTATGTATAGATCCCCAAGTACAAGTTGTAGAGTTTTTTGTGAAGAATTCGTGAGATTGATGGATGATCTTTATGATTTAAATAAAGAAATTATAATCGTGGGAGATTTTAACATTGATTGGCTTTCGACAGATAATATTTATAAAAGAGATGTTGAAAAAATTATAAAAGATAATGCATGCCTGCAAATTGTAAATGATCCGACCAGAATTACGAGAAATTCAAGAACACTGATCGATTACGTAGTTACAAACAGTAATCAATCAATAAGAGCAAAAACTGTAAAAGAACTTAAAATAAGTGATCACGAAAGAATTGTAATGGAAATAAAATGTGATGCGAGTAATAGACAGTTGAAAGTTTTTCCATATTTTAAATATCGAAAAAATTTGTTCGGGCAAGTGTTGGAAACAAATTTCTGGAGTACACTCAGTTTACAAGACTCCACTTCCTTAGCATATGATTTTTTGAAAAAAAAAATTAACGAAAGCGTTTCGGTGTTTCTGACCGAGAAATCGGTTAAATCTAGTGAAAATGCGTGATTCAACAGTTTTTTATACAATCTTAAAAATCAAAAAATTTTAAAGCATTCAAAAGCGTTACTAAGCGGTTCGGAAATAGACTGGAAAAATTATACAATCATTCGTAATAAATATAAACAAGAAATTTGTAAGCGTAAGCGTGAATATGTTATGTCTAAAATATCCTTTTCCCATGACCAAAAAACAATGTGGCAAAACATAAAAAATTTTATTTTAAAAAAAGATAAAAGTGAAATTAAAACCGTTATATTTGGAACGGATACTTGTACCAAAAGTATAATTATTGCAAACATTTTCAATAAGTTTTTTGTTAAGAGTGTATAGTGGACATAATAAACACCATCCCGTCAGCCCCTTTCGTAAATCACGTTGAGGAAGTCGAAAGCGTTTTCAAATCTAAGAATATAACATTAGCCGATTTAAAACAAACAATAAAAAATATGAAAAACAAACGGGATTTTCAGTTCATGAGCCCAAGTATCTACTTCGACCATTTCGAAATCATTGGCCCAGTTCTCTGTAAAATAATAAACGGTTCTTTGTATACAAGTAAATTTCCTGATACCTGGAAAGAATCTTTGGTGACACCAATCGAAAAAAAAAAATTAATACCGTAAAATGTGAAGAGTTTAAACCTGTGAATGCTATGCCGTTGTGTGAAAAGATTTTTGAAAAAGTAGTATTCAAGCAGTTGTATGAATATTTTGAAAGTAACCATTTAATTATTGACTTGCAGTCAGGTTTTAGAAAAGGGCACTCGTGCGAAACTGCCATTAATGTAGTTGTTACGTCATGGAAGGAAGAACTTGCCAAGAAAAGAAGTGTTTATTGTGTATTTTTGGATTTGAAACGGGGGTTCGAGACAGTCAATAGAGATATTTTATTAATGAAAATGAAAAAATACGGTGTTAAAGACAAAGAATTACTGTGGTTCGCGTGTTATCTGAGAAATCGAAAGCAAAGAGTTAAAGTCAATGGCGTGGTGTCAGAATCGATTGATGTTGAGTATGGTGTGCCTCAAGGATCTGTCTTAGGGACTCTTTTGTTTACTATTTATATCAATGATCTCCAGTGTGTTTTGAAACACAGCAAGTTTGCGGATGATGCTGTTGTCCATATCTCCGGAAACAATAATGTAGACAGTAAGGCAAAACTACAAGAAGACTTAAACGCAATAAACCAGTGGCTTGTGGAAAATAAACTTAAACTGAATATCGGAAAAACGAAACTTATGGTGCTGAACGAGAGGAGCAGTGACGACATCGATATAAAAATAGGGGGCATAGCAATAGAAAGAATAACAGAAATAAAGTATCTAGGTGTAGTGTTAGACCAAAAGTTATTGCTTAAAAATCATATAAACTATATATGTAAAAAAAATTGCTAAAAAAATAGGATTTATGAAAAGAATTAGAAATCAAATTTCAACTATCAGTGCAATAAATATTTATAACGTAATTGTAAAACCACATTTTGAGTACTGTTCAACTATTTTGTTTTTATGTAAAGAGAGTGATTTTATAAGACTGCAAAGATTACAGAATAAAGCAATGCGATGTTTACTAAAGTGCAATAGATATATGTCAATTCGTTATATGCTAAATTCGTTGAAATGGTTATCAGTTAAACAAAGAATAACTATGAATGTTTTAGTGTTTATACAAAAAATAAAAAACAATTTAATGCCAAATTACTTATTTGATTATATGAGATTTATTAGAGATTTACAACCATACGCTTTAAGAAATAGAAACGACCTAAGACTTCCTAGCTTTGTAACTAGAAACACTCAAAATTCATTAATTTATAAGGGCTTTAAATTATACAATACTTTGGATAATCAAACGAAAAATCAAACAAACTTTAATATTTTTAAAAGAAATGTGATAGATTTTGTCAAATCCAAGTTTTAAATACAAAAATCAGTTATATATGTTAAAACATAACCTATTGTAAATGTAAATAGTTTAATCAAACTAGGTTAGGTTAGGTGGAAGTGGCTGTCAGTCAATGAGTACATTGCCTAACACACTTAGGCCGCTAGGGCCCATTGTGATACCACAGAGATCAGCAAGTTAATCACCTACTGATCTCAGAAACCCGATGTAAGATTAACGAGTTAATCACTTATTAATCTTCCATTACGGTACTAGCCGGTTAATCACCTGCTAGTCGAACCACGTGGAACTTTTAATGTATTTTGAAAGACTTTTAGGGTCTATGTACACTAGGTCGCTAGTATCATCGAAGAAGAATTCACCGAGATGAGCCTTCCTCCTATGAAGCAGTGCAGGGCATGAGCAAAGAAGGTGTTGAACGGTCTCTTCCTCCTCCTCGTCCATGCAGCTTCTGCAGAAATCATTGGAAAACACACCAAGTCTTTTGGCGTGTCTCCCTATTAGACAGTGTCCTGTAAGAACACCTATGGTAGAACCTAGACACAGACGGTTCAGGGACAACAAACTCTTTGATCGTTTTGAGTCCACACACGGCCAAACTTTTTTGGTTGCAAGGCATGTGTTACTCTCAGTCCATCTAGTGTTTGTTATCCTTGAAGCGTCCTGTCTAAGCAGGAGTTTACATGTAGCGATAGGTACACCTATGTTGTTCCATTCTGAGCGTAGGGAAGTGGTCGTGCCCTTTTTGGCTAGTTCGTCTGCCATACAGTTGCCTGGTATGTCCCTGTGCCCTGGCACCCATGAAAGGTGAATGTTAAACTGATTTGACATCTCCCTCAGAGACATCTGACAATTTTGGACCGTGATGGATTTTGTAGAGACAGAGGCAAGAGATTTAAGGGCAGCTTGGCTGTCTGAGAAGATCCGAATATCCGTGGAGGATATGACGTTTTCTTTGAGCCAAGACAGCACCTCCTTAATCGCCAGAATTTCCGCTTGGAACACACTACAATGATCGGGTAGGCGGAAGAAAAGACTGAGATTCAGCTTTTCTGAGTAGATTCCACTTCCCACACCTTCGCTGGTTTTTGAACCATCGGTGTAGAAGTGTATTGCTTCATTTTCCAAAAGAGCGCCATTTTCCCAAGCTTCTCTTGAAGGTATGGTTACTTGGAAATTATTGTCAAACACCAACTTGGGGGTGGTGTAGTCGGATCGATTCGGTAAGAATCTAAAGTTATCTAGAATGGTAGTGTGGCCGATTTGATTATTGGTCCACTGTGATGTAGCTCTGAGTCGAGTAGCTGAGCTAGCTGCGACTTGTTTGCTGAAGATATCTAGGGGTGTGAGATCTAGTAGTACATTGAGGGCGTCCGATGGGGTTGTCCTCAGTGCACCACTAATACACAGACTAGCCGTTCTTTGAACTTTGGCCAGCTTGTTGTAGTTGATCATCTTGTCTAGTGCTGTCCACCAGACTATCACCCCGTATGTGAGTATCGGTCTAATTACCGATGTAAACAGCCAATGGGTGATTTGGGGGGAGAAACCCCATTTCCCGCCAATGGCTTTTTTACAGGAGAAGAGTGCAACGTTGGCTTTATTTACTCTTTCCTCAATATTGGTTTTCCAGGTCAGTTTTTTGTCAAAAATGAGACCTAGATATTTAGCCTGATTTGACAGTGTGAGAGTTACCCCTTTAATAGTTGGGGGTTTGAAATCCGGAATTTTGTATTTCCTCGTAAAGAGAACTAATTCCGTTTTGTGTGGATTGATGTTCAGACCACAATCTGCAGCCCAATTGTTAAGCTTGTTAAGTGCTGTTTGTAGCAACTCAGCTAGGGTTTGTGGGTGCTTGCCTGAAACGGCAATTGCTACATCATCGGCATAGGCTATAGCTTTGAAACCTTCGTCCTCTAGGTCGATTAACAATTTGTTAACGACCAGGTTCCACAGTAGGGGAGATAAAACTCCTCCCTGCGGGGTTCCTCTATTGGCCATTCTGCTTGTTTTGTAGTTCCCCATTTCGGAACTAATGATTCTGCTGCTGAGCATTGTTGTTATCATGTTTTTGATGTGTTCCTCTATGAGCAGCCCATCAAGAGCATTAGTGATTGCTGAATTTTTAACATTATTAAATGCACCCTCTATGTCTAGGAATGCGACGAGAGAGTATTCTTTATAGTGCAGGGATTTTTCAATGGTGCAAACCAGAGAGTGGAGTGCAGTTTCCACTGATTTACCTTTTGTATAGGCATGTTGCGCCGTTGAGATCAGACTAGGTTTAATTTCTTGTCTTAAGTGTATGTCAATCATTCTTTCCAGTGTTTTAAGGAGGAAGGATGATAGACTAATAGGTCTTAAATCTTTTGGATTTACATGGGAGCTTTTGCCGGCTTTAGGTATAAAGACGACCCTAGCTTCTCTCTAGGCTTTGGAAATATATGCATAGCTGATACATCCTTTCATGATCATCTCTAAGTTATAGATGATAATGTCTGAAACCTGTTGCAGCTCCGCAGGGATGATTCCGTCAGGCCCTGGTGATTTATAAGGGTCAAAGCTGTTTATTGCCCATAACAGTATATCTTTAGAGATAAAACCTTTACCTGATTGGTTTGCGATTCGAGGCAAGTGCTCCTCGTCTGTTATTGTCAACGAGCTACCAGGGAAATGAGTATCCAGTAGCAAGTTTAGTGTTTCTTCATATGAGTTGGTCCAGTTGCCGTTTTCATCTTTTATAGAACTTGGCATGTTTGGACTCGTTGATAGGATTTTCCTAAGTCTAGATGCCTCTGAGGAGTCTTCAATCTTATTGCAGAATTCTCTCCAAGAGGATCTTTTGCTTATTCGTAACCTCTTTTTGTAAATCCTAAGGGATTCCTTATATAGATCCCAATCTATGGGATTTCTGGAAGATTTGGCTCGATTGAAAAGCTTCGCACAACTTTTCTTGAGCGGTTCTAGCTCCTTGGTCCACCAGTGTGGTTTCTTCTTCCCTCTTACTATGGTAAGAGGACAGGAGTTACACAAGGCATGGTTAAGAGCACTAGTTAGATCGTCGACTTTACTGTCAAGATCCTTGGGGTTTGAAGGGAAGCTATTGTCATTGTAGTTGTAACAATGTTTGAAGATTTCCCTGAATTTTACCCAGTCAGTTTTCCTATAATTACGGAAGCCTATGGGTTTTGGTGTGTCATCTGTTAGACTAAATTGGATGTATCTGTGATCAGAGAAGGAGTGATCCTTAGATACAGCCCAATTTTTAATCTTGTTATAGATTGATTGAGCTACAAAGGTAACATCTAAAACCTCTTGTCTGTTTTTTGTGACAAAGGTTGGTTCGTTACCGATATTGCATATAAGAAGGTTAGTACTTAGTATAAAATTAAAAAGAGACTCACCCCTTTCATTTACGTCCGTACTCCCCCATACTACGTGATGTGCGTTGACGTCACTTCCTATTATGAGCTCCGCTTTGAGCTTTGTTGCGCTTTTTATTACGCGCTCGAGCGTCTCTCCTGGTAGCGGCCCCGGTTGGTCATGGCCTAGATAGGCGGACGTGAGCCAGTAAGTCCCACTGTTGGTCTGCAGTTTTACTGTTGTGGTGTCGCAATTGCTGTAATTAGGTAGTAAAAATACGTTAAGTGTTTTCTTTGCCAGTATGCAGGATCTTGGTTCACCTTTGTCCGTCACATACAGCAGAGAATAATCTTTCGTCCTGAGTCCTTTTACCACGGATTTATTGATCCATGGTTCCTGGATCAGGACTATATCCTCGCCGGACTTGCTTAGTCGGAGAAGGAGTCCGGCTGAGGCTTTGATGGAGTGTTGGAGATTAATCTGGAGTATTTGCAGCATTGCTACAATCATCCAGCTTAATCTCCAACACTGTAGCATTAAGGTCCTCCATATCTGAGGCGGAGTCTAGCAACTCATCCTCAGAAAGGAGAACCCCAAGCATTTCATCGTCGGAGTCTAAGACTCCACCTTTGTTGTTATCGTCCTTATCGGACGATTTGTTGTCTATTGCGTCTTGTTCAGACACTATTGTTGTAGTCTTTTCGACCGGTTTCGAGCAAGACAGCTGTTCCAAAGAGTCAGAGCAACTTACCGCGTCTGTCTCCATGATGGAAGATTCGACGCTCGCAGTGGACTCCTTGGCTTCGGATTCAGCCGCTTGCTTTGGAAGCTTTGCAGCGTCCTCATCTTTTTTGTATATTTTCAGCACTAGGTTGTCAAACCCGTACTGAATAACACCCCCGCGTGCCGCCAGGGGTTCTAATGACTCCTTATTCAAGATAACAAGAGCCGACCGATAACGACCCACCGACTCTTTTTCAATCACCGGAACCGTCCAATCGTGAGTGGGCAGATCCGGGTTGCTGTATTTAATCAGCTGGAGAACCATCTCCCGCGATTCATGTAGGGCCGGTACCAAGGCACGAGCTCTCGGTCTGCTTGGGATATCCTCCCTTGCCACAACCTCTAGCTTAGCACCTGGCCAGATCTCACCTAAACCGCTGACAGCTAGTTTATATAGGTGAAGCGATCTCTGGTCTTGGCAGGCGATCAGCTTGATGCGGTTTTGATGCCAGCCAGCGTCGCTAATTCTTGGGAGGGGTCCCGGATTCGCCTCGATAACAGGTATAAACCTGAAAGCGAGGTGAGCCTTGACGTCCGCCCACCTGTCGGCAGAGATGTTTCCATCCATATTGCTCCCGTCGATGACCGCGACAACAATCTGTCCCTTTACCACGTCACCAAAGGATTGCCCCGGCACCAGTGTCGATGGAACGCTAACCCCGACTCTTGGCTTTTTTGGTTGAGGTTTTTCAACCTCAAACGACCTGTTTCGCTTCGACGTTGAGTCTTGGCTGGTCTCTTCTGCAATTTTACTTGCCCACTTCAATCTTTCAACCTCACCCTGGGTTCTCTCCACTGCGGGTTTACAACCCACCGTTTCAATTACCCTTCTGGCTTGGCGACGTATCTGAGCGGGCGTTTTTTTGATCTGAGTCCCCCCCTTGGCCGAGCTGGAGTTGTTAATCACCTCTCCTGCTCCACCAGTTGGAGGATTCATTGCACTCGACGAGGGTACGTACCGACCCGCAGAGGTAGGGTGGCTATTCGCCTCTCCAACCCTGCCAGTCTGAACGGCCCTCCCCGTGTCCTTTATTTTAAGGGCATTCAAGGTGGAGACGGAGTCGTTGATCACCCCTCCATTTCCCCTTTTTGTTAATTTCACCTCGTCCTGTTTTGATGATGGCACCAAAGCAGGCGAATTGCTTTCAAAGCTAATATTGGGGACTTCATCCCCACTATTAGCAGTGGCGGTCCGTTTGCCCTCCGATTCACTGGCTAGAACTAGCTTTGCAGCATGTTCTTGACCAGTTTCCAGCGGGCTGTGCTGCTCGCCAGAGTCGGGATTCTTGGTTCCCACTGCACAGACCTGAACTGGCTTTGCAGCTGGTTCAGAGCCTGTGTGCGAACCTAGTATCCCACTGGTGGAAGGTTTGGCCGTTGGCTCACATTCCTGCTTCGACTTTTCAGCCAAATCGGAGAATGTGTACAACTTTCGTTGCCTCCCCCCAGTTTTCTTTTTCGTCTTTTTGTTCGTTTTTTTGTCTGTTTGTTTGTTTGTTTGTTTGTTTGTTTTTAGAAATTCCATAGAAGGTCCCACGAGTAACTCCGGAAGGAAAAGGTCAGCCCCGGCAGAGCCGTGTACCGGGGTAAGGCTAGTCTATTCTGGACCCTGCCAAGCATCCAGAAGAGCTCGTTATTGATTGGTTTATCCCCCAACCTTTAATTCTTCGGCACGGATTATAAAAGCTCACACCACCACTGAAACTAGGAACCTCGTATCTATGGTGAGATTGGATTTCTAAGGATTGTGCTATTGAGAAGTCACAACCACCCAGCGATCCAACCTAACCTTGGCTGTCACCGTCTGACATCGTACAGACACTGATAAGTATATGTAGTGAACATTGCCCGCCCGGCACCCACTTGGAGGGTTCGATCGAGGATTTTTGCCGAGCTTAATCAAACTAAATAAATGAACTTAACTTAATAAGTCATGACTTTGAGAACGGTTAAGCAAAATGAATAATTAAGAAATTTCTTCGTTTTGAAGAAAATTGAAAAATTGAGTAAAACGCTAAGCAGTATTTGAAGAATTTTCTTCAAATTGATGAAAATACAACAAATAATTCGTTAAACTGTTCAACCGCTTTAGTTTGTACAATAGCAGGTTGAAGAAATATCTTCAAGTTGACAAATTTACTCAATGTGAAGAAAATATGAACAATTTATCATTTTGAGTACAGTGAAAACTAAAGATTGAAGAAAATTCTTCAAAAGCCCTGTTCACACTGTACAACTATTTGGACAGACTTAGGCTTGGACGACCAATGCTTGATAGTGTGAACCCTTCAGACGACCGCTTGTCCAACTTGTTGAATGGTTTTCAAGTATTATTGAAAACTTAGAAGTTGGAAGGAGTGGAAGGGTACGTGACATAAAGTTGGACGACAAGCTTGACAAGTGTGAAAGCAAAATACATCCGACCATCCAACTTCCATTAAACGAAGTCTGTCCAACAAATTGTACAGTGTGAACAGGGCTATTACGAATAATTTCTTGAATTTAAAGAAAAAAAAAATATTCCATTCAATGAAATTTATTCAATTTGATAAAAATAAAGCGAACGATTGGAATCGCCACGAAATTTCTTAATTTTTAAGAAAATTTTGTCAATTTGAAAAAAAAAAAAAACATAACAAAAAAACCCGTTAGCCCAACTGTTTACAACTGTATACAATAACCATTTGATGAAAATTCTTCAAGTTGATAAATTTCGTTAGTGTGAAGAAAATATTAGCGATTAAAATACTATATTGATAGCGTTTTAAAGCATTCAATATAAATAAAATAAACCGTTAAAAACCGCAGATTTGTAAATATTCAAAATCTTTACTCGGTTAAAGTTTATTCTAGCAGTAGAATGAAAGTTGTATCTAAGGATTAATTGGTCTTTGATCAATTGGTCTCTAATTTTTTTTTGTATGTGTAGCTTCGTTTTTCAATTAGTTAATTTTAAAGTTAAATTTAAAGTTGAATTTAAAGTTAAACTAAAAGTTAAATTTAAAGTTAAAGTTGAATTTAAAGTTAAATTTAAAATTAAATTTAAAGTTGAATTTAAAGTTAAATTTTAAGTTGAATTTAAAGTTCAATTTAAAGTCGAATTTAAAGTTGCATTTAAAGTTGAATTGAAATTTAAATTTAAGGTTGAATTTGAAGTTGAATTTAAAGTTTAATTTAAAGTTGAGTTTAAAGTTAAATTTAAAGTTTAATTTAAAGTTGAGTTAAATTTAAAGTTGAATTTAAAGTTGAATTTAAAGTTGAATTTAAATTTGAACTTAAAGTTGAATTTAAAGTTAAATTTAAAGTTGAACTTAAAGTTGAATTTAAAGTTGAATTTTGAGTTAAATTTAAAGTTAAATTTAAAGTTGAGTTAAATTTATAGTTCAATTTAATGTTGAATTTTAAGTTGAATTTAGAGTTAAATTAAAAGTTGAATTTAAAGTTAAATTTAAAGTTAAATTTAAAGTTAAATTTAAAGTTAAATTTAAAGTTGAATTTAAAGTTGAATTAAATGTTTAACTTACAGTTGAATTTAAAGTTGAATTTAAAGTTAAATTTGAAGTTAAATTTAAAGTTGCATTAAAAGTTGAATTTAAAGTTGAATTTAAAGTCAAATTTAAAGTTGAATTTAAAGTTGAATTTAAACTTAAATTTAAAGTTGAATTTAAAGTTGAATTTAAAGTTGAATTTAAAGTTGAATTTGAAGTCAAATTTAAAGTTGAATTTAAAGTTGAATTTAAAGTTAAATTTAAAGTTGAATTTAAAGTTAAATTTAGAGTTGAATTTAAAGTTGAATTTAAAGTTAAATTTAAAGTTGAATTTAAAGTTGAATTTAAAGTTAAATTTGAAGTTGAATTTAAAGTTGAACTTAAAGTTTAATTTAAAGTCCAATTTAAAGTTGAATTTAAAGTTGAATTTAGAGTTGAATTTAAAGTTGAATTTAGAGTTGAATTTAAAGTCCATTTTAAAGTTGAATTTAAAGTTGAATTTAGAGTTGAATTTAAAGTTTAATTTAAAGTCCAATTTAAAGTTGAATTTTAAGTTGAATTTAAAGTTGAGTTTAAAGTCAAATTTAAAGTTGAATTTAAAGTTGAATTTAAAGTCAAATTTAAAGTTGAATTAAAAGTTTAATTTAAAGTTGAGTTTAAAGTTGAATTTAAAGTCAAATTTAAAGTTGAATTTAAAGTTGAATTTAAAGTTAAATTTAAAGTTGAATTAAAAGTTTAATTAAAAGTCCAATTTAAAGTTGAATTTTAAGTTGAATTTAAAGTTGAATTTAAAGTCAAATTTAAAGTTAAATTTAAAGTTGAATTAAAAGTTGAATTTAAAGTTAAATTTAAAGTTAAATTTACAGTTGAATTTAAAGTTGAATTTAAAGTTAAATTTAAAGTTGAATTTAAAGTTAAATTTGAAGTTAAATTTAAAGTTCAATTTAAAACTGAATTTAGAGTTGAATTTAAAGTCAAATATAAAGTTGAATTTAAACTTAAATTTAAAGTTGAATTTAAAGTTAAATTTTAAGTCAAATTTAAAGTTCAATTTAAAGTTAAATTTAAAGTTGAATTTAAAGTTAAATTTTAAGTTGAATTTAAAGTTGAGTTTAAAGTTGAATTTAAAGTCAAATTTAAAGTTAAATTTACAGTTGAATTTAAAGTTGAATTTAAAGTTAAATTTAAAGTTGAATTTAAAGTTAAATTTGAAGTTAAATTTAAAGTTCAATTTAAAACTGAATTTAGAGTTGAATTTAAAGTCAAATATAGAGTTGAATTTAAACTTAAATTTAAAGTTGAATTTAAAGTTAAATTTTAAGTCAAATTTAAAGTTCAATTTAAAGTTAAATTTAAAGTTGAATTTAAAGTTAAATTTTAAGTTGAATTTAAAGTTGAGTTTAAAGTTCGATTTAAAGTTAAATTAAAAGTTGAATTTAAAGTTGAATTTAAAACTAAATTTAAAGTTGAATTTAAAGTTGAGTTTAAAGTTGAATTTAAAGTTAAATTTAAAGTTGAATTTAAAGTTGAATTTAAAGTTGAATTTAAAGTTAAATTTAAAGTTGAATTTAAAGTTAAATTTAAAGTTAAATTCAAAGTTAAATTAAAAGTTGAGTTTAAAGTTGAATTTAAAGTTGAATTTAATTTTGAACTTAAAGTTGAATTTAAAGTTAAATTTAAAGTTCAATTTAAGGTTGAATTTAAAGTTGAGTTTAAAGTTGAATTTAAAGTTGAATTTAAATTTGAACTTAAAGTTGAATTTAAAGTTAAATTTAAAGTTCAATTTAAAGTTGAATTTAAAGTTGAATATAAAGGTGAATTTAAAGTTGAATTTAAAGTTAAATTTAAAGTTGAATTTAAAGTTGAATTTAAAGATGAGTTTAAAGTTGAATTTAAAGATGAATTTAAAACTAAATTTAAAGTTGAATTTAAAGTTGAATTTAAAGTTGAATTTAAATTTGAACTTAAAGTTGAATTTAAAGTTAAATTTAAAGTTCAATTTAAAGTCAAATTTAAAGTTGAATTTAAAGATGAATTGAAAGTTGAATTTAAAGTTTAATTAATTAATTTAATTAAATTTAAAAGTAAATTTAAAGTTGAATTTAAAGTTAAATTTGAAGTTAAATTTAAAGTTGAATTTAAAGTTGATTTTGAAGTTAAATTTCAAGTTGAATTTAAAGTTGAATTTAAAGTCAAATTTAAAGTTGAATTTAAAGTTGAATTTAAACTTAAATTTAAAGTTGAATTTCAAGTTAAATTTAAAGTTGAATTTAAAGTTGAATTTAGAGTTGAATTTAAAGTTGAATTTAAAGTTGAATTTAAACTTAAATTTAAAGTTTGATTTAAAGTCAAATTTAAAGTTGAATAAAAAGTGAAATTTAAAGTTAAATTAAAGTCAAATTTAAAGTTGAATCTAAAGTTGAATTTAAAGTTAAATTTTAAGTCAAATTTAAAGTTCAATTTAAAGATAAATTTAAAGTTGAATTTAAAGTTAAATTTAAAGTTGAATTTAAAGTTGAGTTTAAAGTTGAATTTAAAGTTAAATTAAAAGTTGAATTTAAAGTTGAATTTAAAGTTGAATTTAAATTTGAATTTAAAGTTAAATTTAAAGTTAAATTCAAAGTTAAATTTAAAGTTGAGTTTAAAGTTGAATTTAAAGTTAAATTAAAAGTTGAATTTAAAGTTGAATTTAAATTTGAATTTAAAGTTAAATTAAAAGTTGAATTTAAATTTGAATTTAAAGTTAAATTTAAGGTTAAATTCAAAGTTAAATTTAAAGTTGAATTTAAAGTTGAATTTAAAGTTGAATTTAAAGTTGAATTTAAAGTTGAAATTAAAGTTGAATTTAAAGTTGAGTTTAAAGTTGAATTTAAAGTTGAATTTAAAGTTGAATTTAAAGTTCGATTTAAAGTTGAATTTAAAGTTAAATTTAAAGTTGAATTTAAAATTGAATTTAAATTTGAACTTAAAGTTGAATTTAAAGTTAAATTTAAAGTCAAATTCTAAATTGAATTTAAAGAAGAATTTAAAGTTGAATTCAAAGTTTAATTAAAAGTTGAATTTAAAGCTGAATTTAAAGTTGAATTTAAACTTAAATTTAAAGTTGAATTTAAAGTTGAATTTAAAGTTGAATTCAAAATTTAATTAAAAGTTGAATTTAAAGTTAAATTTGAAGTTAAATTCAAAGTTGAATTTAAAATTGAATTTAAACTTAAATTTAAAGTTGAATTTAAAGTTGAATTTAAAGTTGAATTTGAAGTTTAATTTAAAGTTGAATTTAAAGTTGAATTTAGAGTTGAATTTAAAGTCAAATTTAAAGTTGAATTTAAACTTAAACTTAAAGTTGAATTTAAAGTTGAATTTAAAGTTAAATTTTAAGTCAAATTTAAAGTTCAATTTAAAGTTAAATTTAAAGTTGAATTTAAAGTTGAATTTAGAGTTGAATTTAAAGTCAAATTTAAAGTTGAATTTAAATTTAAACTTAAAGTTGAATTTAAAGTTGAATTTAAAGTTGAATTTAAAGTTAAATTTTAAGTCAAATTTAAAGTTCAATTTAAAGTTAAATTTAAAGTTGAATTTAAAGTTAAATTTAAAGTTAAATTCAAAGTTAAATTAAAAGTTGAGTTTAAAGTTGAATTTAAAGTTGAATTTAATTTTGAACTTAAAGTTGAATTTAAAGTTAAATTTAAAGTTGAATTTAAAATTGAATTTAAAACTAAATTTAAAGTTGAATTTAAAGTTAAATTTAAAGTTGAATTTAAATTTGAATTTAAAGTTAAATTTAAAGCTAAATTCAAAGTTAAATTTAAAGTTGAGTTTAAAGTTGAATCTAAAGTTGAATTTAAATTTGAACTTAAAGTTGAATTTAAAGTTAAATTAAAAGTTCAATTTAAAGTTGAATTTAAAGTTGAATTTAAAGTTAAATTTAAAGTTGAATTTAAAGTTGAATTTAAAGTTGAATTTAAAGTTAAATTTAAAGTTGAGTTTAAAGTTGAATTTAAGTTGAATTTAAATTTGAACTTAAAAGTGAATTTAAAGTTAAATTTAAAGTTCAATTTAAAGATAAATTTAAAGTTTGATTTAAAGTCAAATTTAAAGTTGAATTTAAAGTTGAATTTAAAGTTGAATTTAAAGTTTAATTTTAAGTTAAATTTAAAGTTTAATTTAAAGTTGAATTAAAAGTTGAGTTTAAAGTTGAATTTAAAGTTGAATTTAAAGTTGAATTTAAAGTTGAATTAAAAGTTGAATTTAAAGTTTAATTTTAAGTTGAATTTAAAGCTGAATTTAAAGTTCAATTTAAAGTCAAATTTAAAGTTGAATTTAAAGTTGAATTTAAACTTAAATTTAAAGTTGAATTTAAAGTTGAATTTAAAGCTGAATTTAAAGTTGAATTTAATGTTAAATTTAAAGTCAAATTTAAAGATCAATTTAAAGTTAAATTTAAAGTTGAATTTAAAGTTGAATTTAAAGTTGAATTAAAAGTTGAATTTTAAGTTGAATTTAAAGTAAAATTTAAAGTTGAATTTAAAGTTTAATTTAAAGTTGCGAATTTAAAGTTGAATTTAAACTTAAATTTAAAGTCAAATTTAAAGTTGAATTAAAAGTTAAATTTAAAGTTGAATTTAAATTTGAACTTAAAGTTGAATTTAAAGTTAAATTTAAAGTTGAATTTAAAGTTGAATTAAAAGTTGAATTTAAAGTTTAATTTAAAGTTAAATTTAAAGTTGAATTTAAATTTGAACTTAAAGTTGAATTTAAAGTTAAATTTAAAGTTGAATTTAAAGTTTAATTTAAAGTTGAATTTAAAGTTGAATTTAACGTTAAATTTAAAGTTGAATTTATAGTTGAATTTAAAGTTGAATTTAAAGTTGAATTTAAAGTTGAATTTAAAGTTAAATTTAAATGAATTTAAAGTTCAATTTAAAGTTGAATTTAAAGTCAAATGAATTTAAAGTTGAATTTAAAGTTAAATTTAAAGTTGAATTTAAAGTTCAATTTAAAGTTGAATTTAAAGTTGAATTTAAAGTTGAATTTAAAGTTAAATTTAAAGTTGAATTTAAAGTTCAATTTAAAGTTGAATTTAAAATCAAACTTAAAGTTGAATTAAAAGTTAACTATAAAAATGAATTTAAAGTTGAATTTAAACTTAAATTTAAAGTTTGATTTAAAGTCAAACTTTAAATTCAACTTTAAATTTAACTTTAAATTCAACTTTAAATTCAACTTTAAATTCAACTTTAAATTGAACTTTAAATTCAACTTTAAATTTAACTTTAAATTCAACTTTAAATTCAACTTTAAATTCAACTTTAAATTTAAGTTTAAATTCAACTTTAAATTCAGCTTTAAATTCAACTTTTAATTAAACTTTGAATTCAACTTTAAATTCTTCTTTAAATTCAATTTAGAATTTGACTTTAAATTTAACTTTAAATTCAACTTTAAGTTCAAATTTAAATTCAATTTTAAATTCAACTTTAAATTTAACTTTAAATTCAACTTTAAATCGAACTTTAAATTCAACTTTAAATTCAACTTTAAATTCAACTTTAAACTCAACTTTAAATTCAACTTTAATTTCAACTTTAAATTCAACTTTAAATTCAACTTTAAATTCAACTTTAAATTCAACTTTAAATTTAACTTTGAATTTAACCTTAAATTTAACTTTAAATTCAAATTTAAATTCAACTTTTAATTTAACTTTAAATTCAAATTTAAATTCAACTTTAAATTCAACTTTTAATTTAACTTTAAATTCAACTTTAAACTCAACTTTAAATTTAACTTTGAATTTAACTTTAAATTTAACTTTAAATTCAAATTTAAATTCAACTTTAAATTCAACTTTAAATTCAACTTTTAATTTAACTTTAAATTCAACTTTAAACTCAACTTTAAATTCAACTTTAAATTTAACTTTAAATTCAACTTTAAATTTAACTTTTAATTCAACTTTAAATTTAACTTTAAATTCAACTTTAAATTCAACTTTAAATTTGACTTTAAATTCAACTTTAAATTCAACTTAAAATTCAACTTTAAATTGAATTTAAATTTAAACTTAAAGTTGAATTTAAAGTTGAATTTAAAGTTGAATTTAAAGTTAAATTTTAAGTCAAATTTAAAGTTCAATTTAAAGTTAAATTTAAAGTTGAATTTAAAGTTAAATTTAAAGTTAAATTCAAAGTTAAATTAAAAGTTGAGTTTAAAGTTGAATTTAAAGTTGAATTTAATTTTGAACTTAAAGTTGAATTTAAAGTTAAATTTAAAGTTGAATTTAAAATTGAATTTAAAACTAAATTTAAAGTTGAATTTAAAGTTAAATTTAAAGTTGAATTTAAATTTGAATTTAAAGTTAAATTTAAAGCTAAATTCAAAGTTAAATTTAAAGTTGAGTTTAAAGTTGAATCTAAAGTTGAATTTAAATTTGAACTTAAAGTTGAATTTAAAGTTAAATTAAAAGTTCAATTTAAAGTTGAATTTAAAGTTGAATTTAAAGTTAAATTTAAAGTTGAATTTAAAGTTGAATTTAAAGTTGAATTTAAAGTTAAATTTAAAGTTGAGTTTAAAGTTGAATTTAAGTTGAATTTAAATTTGAACTTAAAAGTGAATTTAAAGTTAAATTTAAAGTTCAATTTAAAGATAAATTTAAAGTTTGATTTAAAGTCAAATTTAAAGTTGAATTTAAAGTTGAATTTAAAGTTGAATTTAAAGTTTAATTTTAAGTTAAATTTAAAGTTTAATTTAAAGTTGAATTAAAAGTTGAGTTTAAAGTTGAATTTAAAGTTGAATTTAAAGTTGAATTTAAAGTTGAATTAAAAGTTGAATTTAAAGTTTAATTTTAAGTTGAATTTAAAGCTGAATTTAAAGTTCAATTTAAAGTCAAATTTAAAGTTGAATTTAAAGTTGAATTTAAACTTAAATTTAAAGTTGAATTTAAAGTTGAATTTAAAGCTGAATTTAAAGTTGAATTTAATGTTAAATTTAAAGTCAAATTTAAAGATCAATTTAAAGTTAAATTTAAAGTTGAATTTAAAGTTGAATTTAAAGTTGAATTAAAAGTTGAATTTTAAGTTGAATTTAAAGTAAAATTTAAAGTTGAATTTAAAGTTTAATTTAAAGTTGCGAATTTAAAGTTGAATTTAAACTTAAATTTAAAGTCAAATTTAAAGTTGAATTAAAAGTTAAATTTAAAGTTGAATTTAAATTTGAACTTAAAGTTGAATTTAAAGTTAAATTTAAAGTTGAATTTAAAGTTGAATTAAAAGTTGAATTTAAAGTTTAATTTAAAGTTAAATTTAAAGTTGAATTTAAATTTGAACTTAAAGTTGAATTTAAAGTTAAATTTAAAGTTGAATTTAAAGTTTAATTTAAAGTTGAATTTAAAGTTGAATTTAACGTTAAATTTAAAGTTGAATTTATAGTTGAATTTAAAGTTGAATTTAAAGTTGAATTTAAAGTTGAATTTAAAGTTAAATTTAAATGAATTTAAAGTTCAATTTAAAGTTGAATTTAAAGTCAAATGAATTTAAAGTTGAATTTAAAGTTAAATTTAAAGTTGAATTTAAAGTTCAATTTAAAGTTGAATTTAAAGTTGAATTTAAAGTTGAATTTAAAGTTAAATTTAAAGTTGAATTTAAAGTTCAATTTAAAGTTGAATTTAAAATCAAACTTAAAGTTGAATTAAAAGTTAACTATAAAAATGAATTTAAAGTTGAATTTAAACTTAAATTTAAAGTTTGATTTAAAGTCAAACTTTAAATTCAACTTTAAATTTAACTTTAAATTCAACTTTAAATTCAACTTTAAATTCAACTTTAAATTGAACTTTAAATTCAACTTTAAATTTAACTTTAAATTCAACTTTAAATTCAACTTTAAATTCATTTGACTTTAAATTCAACTTTAAATTTAACTTTAAATTCAACTTTAAATTTAACTTTAAAGTTATATTTTAAGTTGAATTTAAAGTTGAATTTAGAGTAAAATTTAAAGTTGAATTAAAAGTTGAATTTAGTTTTGAACTTAAAGTTGAATTTAAAGTTAAATTTAAAGTTTAAACTTTAAAGTTTAAGTTAAATTTAAAGTTAAAGTTAAATTTAAAGTTTCAACTTTAAATTTAACTTTAAATTCAACTTGAATTTAAAGTTGAATTTAAAACTAAATTTAAAGTTGAATTAAAAGTAGAATTTAAATTTGAACTTAAAGTTGAATTTAAAGTTAAATTTAAAGTTCAATTTAAAGTCAAATGTAAAGTTGAATTTAAAGATGAATTTAAAGTTGAATTTAAAGTTTAATTAATTAATTTAATTAAATTTAAAAGTAAATTTAAAGTTAAATTTAAAGTTGAATTTAAAGTTGAATTTAGAGTTAAATTTGAAGTTAAATTTAAAGTTGCATTAAAAGTTGAATTTAAAGTTGAATTTAAAGTCAAATTTAAAGTTGAATTTAAAGTTGAATTTAAACTTAAATTTAAAGTTGAATTTAAAGTTGAATTTAAAGTTGAATTTAAAGTTGAATTTGAAGTCAAATTTAAAGTTGAATTTAAAGTTAAATTTAAAGTTGAATTTAAAGTTAAATTTAGAGTTGAATTTAACGTTGAATTTAAAGTTAAATTTAAAGTTGAATTTAAAGTTAAATTTGAAGTTGAATTTAAAGTTGAACTTAAAGTTTAATTTAAAGTCCAATTTAAAGTTGAATTTAGAGTTGAATTTAAAGTTGAATTTAAAGTTGAGTTTAAAATTGAATTTAAAGTCCAATTTAAAGTTGAATTTAAAGTTGAATTTAAAGTTGAATTTAAAGTTGAGTTTAAAGTTGAATTTAAAGTCAAATTTAAAGTTGAATTTAAAGTTGAATTTAAAGTTAAATTTGAAGTTGAATTTAAAGTTGAACTTAAAGTTTAATTTAAAGTCCAATTTAAAGTTGACTTTAAAGTTGAGTTTAAAGTTGAATTTAAAGTCCAATTTAAAGTTGAATTTTAAGTTGAATTTAAAGTTGAATTTAAAGTCCAATTTAAAGTTGAATTTAAAGTTGAATTTAGAGTTGAATTTAAAGTTGAATTTAAAGTTGAGTTTAAAGTTGAATTTAAAGTCAAATTTAAAGTTGAATTTAAAGTTGAATTTAAAGTTGAGTTTAAAGTTGAATTTAAAGTCAAATTTAAAGTTGAATTTAAAGTTGAATTTAAAGTTAAATTTAAAGTTGAATTAAAAGTTTAATTTAAAGTCCAATTTAAAGTTGAATTTTAAGTTGAATTTAAAGTTGAATTTAAAGTCAAATTTAAAGTTGAATTTAAAGTTGAATTTAAAGTTAAATTTAAAGTTGAATTAAAAGTTAAATTTAAAGTTGAATTTAAAGTTAAATTTAAAGTTGAATTTAAAGTTAAATTTAAAGTTGAATTTAAAGTTGAATTTAAAGTTAAATTTAAAGTCGAATTTAAAGTTGAATTTAAAGTTAAATTTAAAGTTGAATTTAAAGTTAAATTTTAAGTCAAATTTAAAGTTCAATTTAAAGTCAAATTTAGAGTTGAATTTAAAGTTGAATTTAAAGATGAATTTAAAGTTAAATTTTAAGTCAAATTTAAAGTTCAATTTAAAGTTAAATTTAAAGTTGAATTTAAAGTTAAATTTTAAGTTGAATTTAAAGTTGAGTTTAAAGTTGAATTTAAAGTTAAATTAAAAGTTGAATTTAAAGTTGAATTTAAAACTAAATTTAAAGTTGAATTTAAAGTTGAGCATAAAGTTGAATTTAAAGTTAAATTAAAAGTTGAATTTAAAGTTGAATTTAAAACTAAATTTAAAGTTGAATTTAAAGTTAAATTTAAAGTTGAATTTAAATTTGAATTTAAAGTTAAATTTAAAGTTAAATTCAAAGTTAAATTTAAAGTTGAGTTTAAAGTTGAATTTAAAGTTGAATTTAAATTTGAACTTAAAGTTGAATTTAAAGTTAAATTTAAAGTTAAATTTAAAGTTGAATTTAAAGTTGAATATAAAGGTGAATTTAAAGTTGAATTAAAAGTTAAATTTAAAGTTGAATTTAAAGTTAAATTTAAAGTTGAATTTAAAGTTAAATTTAAAGTTGAATTTAAAGTTGAATTTAAAGTTAAATTTAAAGTTGAATTTAAAGTTAAATTTGAAGTTAAATTTAAAGTTCAATTTAAAACTGAATTTAGAGTTGAATTTAAAGTCAAATTTAAAGTTGAATTTAAACTTAAATTTAAAGTTGAATCTAAAGTTGAATTTAAAGTTAAATTTTAAGTCAAATTTAAAGTTCAATTTAAAGTCAAATTTAGAGTTGAATTTAAAGTTGAATTTAAAGATGAATTTAAAGTTAAATTTTAAGTCAAATTTAAAGTTCAATTTAAAGTTAAATTTAAAGTTGAATTTAAAGTTAAATTTTAAGTTGAATTTAAAGTTGAGTTTAAAGTTGAATTTAAAGTTAAATTAAAAGTTGAATTTAAAGTTGAATTTAAAACTAAATTTAAAGTTGAATTTAAAGTTGAGTATAAAGTTGAATTTAAAGTTTAATTAAAAGTTGAATTTAAAGTTGAATTTAAAACTAAATTTAAAGTTGAATTTAAAGTTAAATTTAAAGTTGAATTCAAATTTGAATTTAAAGTAAAATTTAAAGTTAAATTCAAAGTTAAATTTAAAGTTGAGTTTAAAGTTGAATTTAAAGTTGAATTTAAATTTGAACTTAAAGTTGAATTTAAAGTTGAATTTAAAGTAAAATTTAAAGTTAAATTCAAAGTTAAATTTAAAGAAGAGTTTAAAAGTTGAATTTAAAGATGAATTTAAAACTAAATTTAAAGTTGAATTTAAAGTTGAATTTAAAGTCAAATTTAAAGTTGAATTTAAAGTAAAATTTAAAGTTAAATTTAAAGTTGAATTAAAAGTTAAATTTAAAGTTGAATTTAAAGTTAAATTTAAAGTTGAATTTGAAGTTAAATTTAAAGTTGAATTTAAAGTTAAATTTAAAGTTGAATTTAAAGTTAAATTTGAAGTTAAATTTAAAGTTCAATTTAAAACTGAATTTAGAGTTGAATTTCAAGTCAAATTTAAAGTTAAATTTAAACTTAAATTTAAAGTTGAATCTAAAGTTGAACTTAAAGTTAAATTTTAAGTCAAATTTAAAGTTCAATTTAAAGTCAAATTTAAAGTTGAATTTAAAGTTGAATTTAAAGATGAATTTAAAGTTAAATTTTAAGTCAAATTTAAAGTTCAATTTAAAGTTAAATTTAAAGTTGAATTTAAAGTTAAATTTTAAGTTGAATTTAAAGTTGAATTTAAAGTTAAATTTTAAGTCAAATTTAAAGTTCAATTTAAAGTCAAATTTAGAGTTGAATTTAAAGTTGAATTTAAAGATGAATTTAAAGTTAAATTTTAAGTCAAATTTAAAGTTCAATTTAAAGTTAAATTTAAAGTTGAATTTAAAGTTAAATTTTAAGTTGAATTTAAAGTTGAGTTTAAAGTTGAATTTAAAGTTAAATTAAAAGTTGAATTTAAAGTTGAATTTAAAACTAAATTTAAAGTTGAATTTAAAGTTGAGTATAAAGTTGAATTTAAAGTTTAATTAAAAGTTGAATTTAAAGTTGAATTTAAAACTAAATTTAAAGTTGAATTTAAAGTTAAATTTAAAGTTGAATTCAAATTTGAATTTAAAGTAAAATTTAAAGTTAAATTCAAAGTTAAATTTAAAGTTGAGTTTAAAGTTGAATTTAAAGTTGAATTTAAATTTGAACTTAAAGTTGAATTTAAAGTTGAATTTAAAGTAAAATTTAAAGTTAAATTCAAAGTTAAATTTAAAGAAGAGTTTAAAGTTGAATTTAAAGATGAATTTAAAACTAAATTTAAAGTTGAATTTAAAGTTGAATTTAAAGTCAAATTTAAAGTTGAATTTAAAGTAAAATTTAAAGTTAAATTTAAAGTTGAATTTAAAGTTAAATTTAAAGTTGAATTTGAAGTTAAATTTAAAGTTGAATTTAAAGTTAAATTTAAAGTTGAATTTAAAGTTAAATTTGAAGTTAAATTTAAAGTTCAATTTAAAACTGAATTTAGAGTTGAATTTAAAGTCAAATTTAAAGTTAAATTTAAACTTAAATTTAAAGTTGAATCTAAAGTTGAACTTAAAGTTAAATTTTAAGTCAAATTTAAAGTTCAATTTAAAGTCAAATTTAAAGTTGAATTTAAAGTTGAATTTAAAGATGAATTTAAAGTTAAATAAATAAGTCAAATTTAAAGTTCAATTTAAAGTTAAATTTAAAGTTGAATTTAAAGTTAAATTTTAAGTTGAATTTAAAGTTGAGTTTAAAGTTGAATTTAAAGTTAAATTAAAAGTTGAATTTAAAGTTGAATTTAAAACTAAATTTAAAGTTGAATTTAAAGTTGAGTTTAAAGTTGAATTTAAAGTTAAATTAAAAGTTGAATTTAAAGTTGAATTTAAAACTAAATTTAAAATTAATTAATTAATTTAATTAAATTTAAAAGTAAATTTAAAGTTTGATTTAAAGTCAAATTTAAAGTTGAATAAAAAGTGAAATTTAAAGTTAAATTTAAAGTCAAATTTAAAGTTGAATTTAAAGTTGAATTTAAAGTTTTATTTAAAGTTAAATTTTAAGTCAAATTTAAAGTTCAATTTAAAGTTAAATTTAAAGCTGAATTTAAAGTTAAATTTAAAGTTAAATTTAAAGTTGAATTTAGAGTTAAATTTAAAGTTGAATTTAAAGTTGAATTTAAAGTTGAATTAAAAGTTGAATTTAAAGTTGAATTTAAAGTTATATTTAAAGTTGAATTTAAAGTTAAATTTAAAGTTTGATTTAAAATCAAATTTAAAGTTGAATTAAAAGTTAAGTTTAAAGTTAAATTTAAATTTAAATTCAAAGTTGAATTAAAAGTTGAATTTAAAGTTAAATTTAAAGATAAATTTAAAGTTGAATTTAAAGTTGAATTTGAAGTTCAATTTAAAGTTAATTTTAAAGTTAAATTTAAAGTTGAATTTAAAGTTTAGTTTAAAGTTGAATTTGAAGTCAAATTTAAAGTTGAATTAAAAGTTAAATTTAAAGTTAAATTTAAAGTTGAATTAAAAGATAAATTTAAAGTTTAATTTAAAGTTGAATTTAAAGTCAAATTTAAAGTTGAATTAAAAGTTGAATTTAAAGTTAAATTTTAAGTCAAATTTAAAGTTGATTTTAAAGTTTAATTAAAGTTGAATTTGAAGTCAAATTTAAAGTTGAATTAAAAGTTTAATTTAAAGTTAAATTTAAAGTTGAATTTAAAGTTCAATTTAAAGTTAATTTTAAAGTTGAATTTAAAGTTGAATTTAAAGTTGAATTTAAAGTCAAATTTAAACCTCACAAAACCACTGCTGGATTCATTACTGGCTGTAGAATCCAATTCTTCTAAAGTTGAATTAAAAGTTGAATTTAAAGATAAATTTAAAGTCAAATTTAAAGTTGATTTTAAAGTTTTATTTAAAGATGAATTTAAAGTTAAATTTAAAGTTGAATTTAAAGTTGAATTTAAAGTTAAATTTATAGTTCAATTTAAAGTTAAATTTAAAGTTGAATTTAAAGTTGAATTTTAAGTTGAATTTAAAGTCAAATTTAAAGTTGAATTTAAAGTTGAATTTAAAGTTGAATTTAAAGTAAAATTTAAAGTTATATTTAAAGTTCAATTTAAGGTTAAATTTAAAATTGAATTTAAAGTTGAATTTAAAGTTGAATTTAAAGTTGAATTTATAGTTGAATTTAAAGTTGAATTTAAAGTTGATCTTAAGGTTGAATTTAAAGGCGAATTTAAAGTTTAATTTAAAGTTGAATTTAAAGTTGAATTTAAAGTTAAATTAAAAGTTGAATTTAAAGTTTGATTTTAAAACTAAATTTAAAGTTGAATTCAAAGTTAAACTTAAGTTGAATTTAAAGTTGAATTTAAAGTTGAATTTAAAGTTAAATTTTAAGTCAAATTTAAAGTTCAATTTTAAGTAAAATTTAAAGTTTAATTTAAAGTTGAAATTAAAGTTTAATTTAAAATTAAATTTGAAGTCAAATTTAAAGTTGAATTAAAATTTAAAGTTAAATTTAAAGTTGAATTTAAAGTTTAATTTGAAGTTGAATTTAAAGTCAAATTTAAAATTGAATTTAAAGTTGAATTTAAAGTTTAATTTAAAGTTGAATTTAAAGTTGAATATAAAGTTGAATTTAAAGTTGAATTTAAGGTTGAATTTAAAGTTGAATTTAAAGTTATTTTTTAAAGTTAAATTTAAAGTTAGATTTAAAGTTAAATTTAAATTTGACTTTAAAGTCGAATTTAAAGTTTAATTTAAAGTCGAATTTAAAGTCGAATTTAAAGTTTAATTTAAAGTTTAATTTAAAGTCAAATTTAAAATTGAATTTAAAGTTGAATTTAAATTTTAATTTAAAGTTGAATTTAAAGTCAAATTTTAAGTTGAATTTAAAGTTAATTTTAAAGTTCAATTTAAAGCTAAATTTAAAGTTCAATTTAAAGTTGAATCTAAAGTTGAATTTAAAGTTGAATTTAAAGTTGAATATAAAGTTTAATTTAAAATTGAATTTGAAGTCAAATTTAAAGTTGAATTAAAATTTAAAGTTAAATTTAAAGTTGAATTTAAAGTTTAATTTAAAGTTGAATTTAAAGTAAAATTTAAAATTGAATTTAAAGTTGAATTTAAAGTTTAATTTAAAGTTGAATTTAAAGTCAAATTTAAAGTTGAATTTAAAGTTTAATTTAAAGTTCAATTTAAAGTTAAATTTAAAGTTCAATTTAAAGTTGAATCTAAAGTTGAATTTAAAGTTGAATTTAACGTTGAATATTAAGTTGAATTTAAAGTTGAATTTAAGGTTGAATTTAAATTTGAATTTAAAGTTATTTTTTAAAGTTAAATTTAAAGTTAGATTTAAAGTTAAATTTAAATTTGACTTTAAAGTCGAATTTAAAGTTTAATTTAAAGTTGAATTTAAAGTCGAATTTAAAGTTTAATTTAAAGTTTAATTTAAATTTAAATTTAAAGTTTGATTTAAAGTCAAATTTAAAGTTGAATTTAAAGTTTAATTAATTTATTTAATTAAATTTAAAAGTAAATTTAAAGTTAAATTTAAAGTTGAATTTAAAGTTGAATTTAGAGTTAAATTTGAAGTTAAATTTAAAGTTGCATTAAAAGTTGAATTTAAAGTTGAATTTGAAGTCAAATTTAAAGTTGAATTTAAAGTTAAATTTAAAGTTGAATTTAAAGTTAAATTTAACGTTGAATTTAACGTTGAATTTAAAGTTAAATTTAAAGTTGAATTTTAAGTTGAATTTAAAGTTAAATTTGAAGTTGAATTTAAAGTTGAACTTAAAGTTTAATTTAAAGTCCAATTTAAAGTTGAATTTAGAGTTGAATTTAAAGTTGAATTTAAAAATGAATTTAAAGTTGAGTTTAAAGTTGAATTTAAAGTCAAATTTAAAGTTGAATTTAAAGTTGAATTTAAAGTTGAATTTAAAGTTGAGTTTAAAGTTGAATTTAAAGTCAAATTTAAAGTTGAATATAAAGTTGAATTTAAAGTTAAATTTGAAGTTGAATTTAAAGTTGAATTTAAAGTTGAGTTTAAAGTTGAATTTAAAGTCAAATTTAAAGTTGAATATAAAGTTGAATTTAAAGTTAAATTTGAAGTTGAATTTAAAGTTGAACTAAAAGTTGAATTTAAAGTCCAATTTAAAGTTAAATTTTAAGTTGAATTTAAAGTTGAATTTAAAGTCCAATTTAAAGTTGAATTTAAAGTTGAATTTAGAGTTGAATTTAAAGTTGAATTTAAAGTTGAGTTTAAAGTTGAATTTTAAGTCAAATTTAAAGTTGAATTTAAAGTTGAATTTAAAGTTGAGTTTAAAGTTGAATTTAAAGTCAAATTTAAAGTTGAATTTAAAGTTGAATTTAAAGTTAAATTTAAAGTTGAATTAAAAGTTTAATTTAAAGTCCAATTTAAAGTTGAATTTTAAGTTGAATTTAAAGTTGAATTTAAAGTCAAATTTAAAGTTGAATTTAAAGTTGAATTTAAAGATAAATTTAAAGTTGAATTTAAAGTTGAATTTAAAGTTAAATTTAAAGTTGAATTTAAAGTTGAATTTAAAGTTAAATTTAAAGTTGAATTTAAAGTTAAATTTGAAGTTAAATTTAAAGTTCAATTTAAAACTGAATTTAGAGTTGAATTTAAAGTCAAATTTAAAGTTGAATTTAAACTTAAATTTAAAGTTGAATCTAAAGTTAAATTTTAAGTCAAATTGAAAGTTCAATTTAAAGTCAAATTTAAAGTTGAATTTAAAGTTGAATTTAAAGATGAATTTAAAGTTAAATTTTAAGTCAAATTTAAAGTTCAATTTAAAGTTAAATTTAAAGTTGAATTTAAAGTTAAATTTAAAGTTAAATTTAAAGTTGAGTTTAAAGTTGAATTTAAAGTTGAATTTAAATTTGAACTTAAAGTTGAATTTAAAGTTAAATTTAAAGTTAAATTTAAAGTTGAATTTAAAGTTGAATTTAAAGTTGAATTTAAAGTAAAATTTAAAGTTAAATTTAAAGTTAAATTTAAAGATGAGTTTAAAGTTGAATTTAAAGATGAATTTAAAACTGAATTTAAAGTTGAATTTAAAGTAAAATTTAAAGTTAAATTTAAAGTTGAATTAAAAGTTAAATTTAAAGTTGAATTTAAAGTTAAATTTAAAGTTGAATTTGAAGTTAAATTTAAAGTTGAATTTAAAGTAAAATTTAAAGTTGAATTTAAAGTTAAATTTGAAGTTAAATTTAAAGTTCAATTTAAAACTGAATTTAGAGTTGAATTTAAAGTCAAATTAAAAGTTGAATTTAAACTTAAATTTAAAGTTGAATCTAAAGTTGAATTTAAAGTTAAATTTTAAGTCAAATTTAAAGTTCAATTTAAAGTCAAATTTAAAGTTGAATTTAAAGTTGAATTTAAAGATGAATTTAAAGTTAAATTTTAAGTCAAATTTAAAGTTCAATTTAAAGTTAAATTTAAAGTTGAATTTAAAGTTAAATTTTAAGTTGAATTTAAAGTTGAGTTTAAAGTTGAATTTAAAGTTAAATTAAAAGTTGAATTTAAAGTTGAATTTAAAACTAAATTTAAAGTTGAATTTAAAGTTGAGTTTAAAGTTAAATTTGAAGTTAAATTTAAAGTTCAATTTAAAACTGAATTTAGAGTTGAATTTAAAGTCAAATTTAAAGTTGAATTTAAACTTAAATTTAAAGTTGAATCTAAAGTTGAATTTAAAGTTAAATTTTAAGTCAAATTTAAAGTTCAATTTAAAGTCAAATTTAAAGTTGAATTTAAAGTTGAATTTAAAGATGAATTTAAAGTTAAATTTTAAGTCAAATCTAAAGTTCAATTTTAAGTTAAATTTAAAGTTAAATTTAAAGTTGCATTAAAAGTTGAATTTAAAGTTGAATTTAAAGTCAAATTTAAAAATGAATTTAAAGTTGAATTTAAACTTAAATATTAAGTTTAATTTAAAGTTAAATTTAAAGTTGAATTTAAAGTTGAATTAAAAGTTAAATTTGAAGTTGAATTTAAAGTTGAACTTAAAGTTTAATTTAAAGTCCAATTTAAAGTTGAGTTTAGCGTTGAATTTAAAGTTGAGTTTAAAGTTGAATTTAAAGTCCAATTTAAAGTTGAATTTAAAGTTGAATTTAAAGTTGAATTTAAAGTTGAGTTTAAAGTTGAATTTAAAGTTGAATTTAAAGTTGAATTTAAAGTTAAATTTGAAGTTTAATTTAAAGTTGAACTTAAAGTTTAATTTAAAGTCCAATTTAAAGTTGAATTTTAAGTTGAATTTAAAGTTGAATTTAAAGTCCAATTTAAAGTTGAATTTAAAGTTGAATTTAGAGTTGAATTTAAAGTTGAATTTAAAGTTGAGTTTAAAGTTGAATTTAAAGTCAAATTTAAAGTTGAATTTAAAGTTGAATTTAAAGTTGAGTTTAAAGTTGAATTTAAAGTCAAATTTAAAGTTGAATTTAAAGTTAAATTTAAAGTTGAATTAAAAGTTTAATTTAAAGTCCAATTTAAAGTTGAATTTAAAGTTGAATTTAAAGTTAAATTTAAAGTTGAATTTAAAGTTAAATTTTAAGTCAAATCTAAAGTTCAATTTTAAGTTAAATTTAAAGTTAAATTTAAAGTTGCATTAAAAGTTGAATTTAAAGTTGAATTTAAAGTCAAATTTAAAGTTGAATTTAAAGTTGAATTTAAACTTAAATTTAAAGTTTAATTTAAAGTTAAATTTAAAGTTGAATTTAAAGTTGAATTTAAAGTTAAATTTGAAGTTGAATTTAAAGTTGAACTTAAAGTTTAATTTAAAGTCCAATTTAAAGTTGAATTTAGTGTTGAATTTAAAGTTGAATTTAAAGTTGAGTTTAAAATTGAATTTAAAGTTGAATTAAAAGTTAAATTTAAAGTTGAATTTAAAGTTAAATTTAAAGTTGAATTTGAAGTTAAATTTAAAGTTGAATTTAAAGTTAAATTTAAAGTTGAATTTGAAGTTAAATTTAAAGTTGAATTTAAAGTCAAATTTAAAGTTGAATTTAAACTTAAATTTAAAGTTGAATCTAAAGTTGAATTTAAAGTTAAATTTTAAGTCAAATTGAAATTTCAATTTAAAGTCAAATTTAAAGTTGAATTTAAAGTTGAATTTAAAGTTAAATTTAAAGTTGAGTTTAAAGTTGAATTTAAAGTTGAATTTAAATTTGAACTTAAAGTTGAATTTAAAGTTAAATTTATAGTTAAATTTGAAGTTGAATTTAAAGTTGAATTTAAAGTTGAATTTAAAGTAAAATTTAAAGTTAAATTCAAAGTTAAATTTAAAGATGAGTTTAAAGTTGAATTTAGAGATGAATTTAAAACTAAATTTAAAGTTGAATTTAAAGTAAAATTTAAAGTTAAATTTAAAGTTGAATTAAAAGTTAAATTTAAAGTTGAATTTAAAGTTAAATTTAAAGTTGAATTTGAAGTTAAATTTAAAGTTGAATTTAAAGTTAAATTTAAAGTTGAATTCAAAGTTAAATTTGAAGTTAAATTTAAAATTCAATTTAAAACTGAATTTAGAGTTGAATTTAAAGTCAAATTTAAAGTTGAATTTAAACTTAAATTTAAAGTTGAATCTAAAGTTGAATTTAAAGTTAAATTTTAAGTCAAATTTAAAGTTCAATTTAAAGTCAAATTTAAAGTTGAATTTAAAGTTGAATTTAAAGATGAATTTAAAGTTAAATTTTAAGTCAAATTTAAAGTTCAATTTAAAGTTAAATTTAAAGTTTAATTTAAAGTTAAATTTAAAGTTGAATTTAAAGTTGAATTTAAAGTTGAATTTAAAGTAAAATTTAAAGTTAAATTCAAAGTTAAATTTAAAGATGAGTTTAAAGTTGAATTTAGAGATGAACTAAAAACTAAATTTAAAGTTGAATTTAAAGTAAAATTTAAAGTTAAATTTAAAGTTGAATTAAAAGTTAAATTTAAAGTTGAATTTAAAGTTAAATTTAAAGTTGAATTTGAAGTTAAATTTAAAGTTGAATTTAAAGTTAAATTTAAAGTTGAATTTAAAGTTAAATTTGAAGTTAAATTTAAAGTTGAATTAAAAGTTAAATTTAAAGTTGAATTTAAAGTTAAATTTAAAGTTGAATTTAAAGTTAAATTTAACTTTAAATTTAAAGTTGAATTAAAAGTTAAATTTAAAGTTGAATTTAAAGTTAAATTTAAAGTTGAATTAAAAGTTAAATTTAAAGTTGAATTTAAAGTTAAATTTAAAGTTGAATTTAAAGTTAAATTTAAAGTTGAATTTGAAGTTAAATTTAAAGTTGAATTTAAAGTTAAATTTAAAGTTGAATTTGAAGTTAAATTTAAAGTTGAATTTAAAGTTAAATTAAAAGTTGAATTTAAAGTTGAATTTAAAACTAAATTTAAAGTTGAATTTAAAGTTGAGTTTAAAGTTGAATTTAAAGTTAAATTAAAAGTTGAATTTAAAACTAAATTTAAAGTTAATTAATTAATTTAATTAAATTTAAAAGTAAATTTAAAGTTGAATTTAAAGTTAAATTTGACGTTAAATTTAAAGTAGAATTAAAAGCTGAATTTAAAGTTGAATTTAAAGTCAAATTTAAAGTTGAATTTAAAGTTGAATTTAAACTTAAATTTAAAGTTTGATTTAAAGTCAAATTTAAAGTTGAATAAAAAGTGAAATTTAAAGTTAAATTTAAAGTCAAATTTAAAGTTGAATTTAAAGTTGAATTTAAAGTTTTATTTAAAGTTAAATTTTAAGTCAAATTTAAAGTTCAATTTAAAGTTAAATTTAAAGCTGAATTTAAAGTTAAATTTAAAGTTAAATTTAAAGTTTAATTTAGAGTTAAATTTAAAGTTTGATTTAAAATCAAATTTAAAGTTGAATTAAAAGTTAAGTTTAAAGTTAAATTTAAATTTAAATTCAAAGTTGAATTAAAAGTTGAATTTAAAGTTAAATTTAAAGTTGAATTTAAAGATAAATTTAAAGTTGAATTTAAAGTTGAATTTGAAGTTCAATTTAAAGTTGAATTTAAAGTTAATTTTAAAGTTAAATTTAAAGTCAAATTTAAAGTTGAATTTAAAGTTGAATTTAAACTTAAATTTAAAGTTTAATTTAAAGTTAAATTTAAAGTTGAATTTAAAGTTGAATTTAAAGTTAAATTTGAAGTTGAATTTAAAGTTGAACTTAAAGTTGAATTTAAAGTCCAATTTAAAGTTGAATTTAAAGTTGAATTTAAAGTTGAATTTAAAGTTGAGTTTAAAGTTGAATTTAAAGTCCAATTTAAAGTTGACTTTAAAGTTGAATTTAAAGTTGAGTTTAAAGTTGAATTTAAAGTCAAATTTAAAGTTGAATTTAAAGTTGAATTTAAAGTTAAATTTAAAGTTGAATTAAAAGTTTAATTTAAAGTCCAATTTAAAGTTGAATTTAAAGTTGAATTTAAAGTTAAATTTAAAGTTGAATTAAAAGTTAAATTTAAAGTTGAATTTAAAGTTAAATTTAAAGTTGAATTTAAAGTTAAATTTAAAGTTGAATTTAAAGTTGAATTTAAAGTTAAATTTAAAGTTGAATTTAAAGTAAAATTTGAAGTTAAATTTAAACTTCAATTTAAAACTGAATTTAGAGTTGAATTTAAAGTCAAATTTAAAGTTGAATTTAAACTTAAATTTAAAGTTGAATCTAAAGTTGAATTTAAAGTTAAATTTTAAGTCAAATTTAAAGTTCAATTTAAAGTCAAATTTAAAGTTGAATTTAAAGTTGAATTTAAAGATGAATTTAAAGTTAAATTTTAAGTCAAATTTAAAGTTCAATTTAAAGTTAAATTTAAAGTTGAATTTAAAGTTAAATTTAAAGTTGAATTTAAAGTCAAATTTAAAGTTGAATTTAAACTTAAATTTAAAGTTGAATCTAAAGTTGAATTTAAAGTTAAATTTTAAGTCAAATTGAAATTTCAATTTAAAGTCAAATTTAAAGTTGAATTTAAAGTTGAATTTAAAGTTAAATTTAAAGTTGAGTTTAAAGTTGAATTTAAAGTTGAATTTAAATTTGAACTTAAAGTTGAATTTAAAGTTAAATTTATAGTTAAATTTGAAGTTGAATTTAAAGTTGAATTTAAAGTTGAATTTAAAGTAAAATTTAAAGTTAAATTCAAAGTTAAATTTAAAGATGAGTTTAAAGTTGAATTTAGAGATGAATTTAAAACTAAATTTAAAGTTGAATTTAAAGTAAAATTTAAAGTTAAATTTAAAGTTGAATTAAAAGTTAAATTTAAAGTTGAATTTAAAGTTAAATTTAAAGTTGAATTTGAAGTTAAATTTAAAGTTGAATTTAAAGTTAAATTTAAAGTTGAATTCAAAGTTAAATTTGAAGTTAAATTTAAAATTCAATTTAAAACTGAATTTAGAGTTGAATTTAAAGTCAAATTTAAAGTTGAATTTAAACTTAAATTTAAAGTTGAATCTAAAGTTGAATTTAAAGTTAAATTTTAAGTCAAATTTAAAGTTCAATTTAAAGTCAAATTTAAAGTTGAATTTAAAGTTGAATTTAAAGATGAATTTAAAGTTAAATTTTAAGTCAAATTTAAAGTTCAATTTAAAGTTAAATTTAAAGTTTAATTTAAAGTTAAATTTAAAGTTGAATTTAAAGTTGAATTTAAAGTTGAATTTAAAGTAAAATTTAAAGTTAAATTCAAAGTTAAATTTAAAGATGAGTTTAAAGTTGAATTTAGAGATGAACTAAAAACTAAATTTAAAGTTGAATTTAAAGTAAAATTTAAAGTTAAATTTAAAGTTGAATTAAAAGTTAAATTTAAAGTTGAATTTAAAGTTAAATTTAAAGTTGAATTTGAAGTTAAATTTAAAGTTGAATTTAAAGTTAAATTTAAAGTTGAATTTAAAGTTAAATTTGAAGTTAAATTTAAAGTTGAATTAAAAGTTAAATTTAAAGTTGAATTTAAAGTTAAATTTAAAGTTGAATTTAAAGTTAAATTTAAAGTTAAATTTAAAGTTGAATTAAAAGTTAAATTTAAAGTTGAATTTAAAGTTAAATTTAAAGTTGAATTAAAAGTTAAATTTAAAGTTGAATTTAAAGTTAAATTTAAAGTTGAATTTAAAGTTAAATTTAAAGTTGAATTTGAAGTTAAATTTAAAGTTGAATTTAAAGTTAAATTTAAAGTTGAATTTGAAGTTAAATTTAAAGTTGAATTTAAAGTTAAATTAAAAGTTGAATTTAAAGTTGAATTTAAAACTAAATTTAAAGTTGAATTTAAAGTTGAGTTTAAAGTTGAATTTAAAGTTAAATTAAAAGTTGAATTTAAAACTAAATTTAAAGTTAATTAATTAATTTAATTAAATTTAAAAGTAAATTTAAAGTTGAATTTAAAGTTAAATTTGACGTTAAATTTAAAGTAGAATTAAAAGCTGAATTTAAAGTTGAATTTAAAGTCAAATTTAAAGTTGAATTTAAAGTTGAATTTAAACTTAAATTTAAAGTTTGATTTAAAGTCAAATTTAAAGTTGAATAAAAAGTGAAATTTAAAGTTAAATTTAAAGTCAAATTTAAAGTTGAATTTAAAGTTGAATTTAAAGTTTTATTTAAAGTTAAATTTTAAGTCAAATTTAAAGTTCAATTTAAAGTTAAATTTAAAGCTGAATTTAAAGTTAAATTTAAAGTTAAATTTAAAGTTTAATTTAGAGTTAAATTTAAAGTTTGATTTAAAATCAAATTTAAAGTTGAATTAAAAGTTAAGTTTAAAGTTAAATTTAAATTTAAATTCAAAGTTGAATTAAAAGTTGAATTTAAAGTTAAATTTAAAGTTGAATTTAAAGATAAATTTAAAGTTGAATTTAAAGTTGAATTTGAAGTTCAATTTAAAGTTGAATTTAAAGTTAATTTTAAAGTTAAATTTAAAGTTAAATTTAAAGTTGAATTTAAAGTTGAATTTAAACTTAAATTTAAAGTTTAATTTAAAGTTAAATTTAAAGTTGAATTTAAAGTTGAATTTAAAGTTAAATTTGAAGTTGAATTTAAAGTTGAACTTAAAGTTGAATTTAAAGTCCAATTTAAAGTTGAATTTAAAGTTGAATTTAAAGTTGAATTTAAAGTTGAGTTTAAAGTTGAATTTAAAGTCCAATTTAAAGTTGACTTTAAAGTTGAATTTAAAGTTGAGTTTAAAGTTGAATTTAAAGTCAAATTTAAAGTTGAATTTAAAGTTGAATTTAAAGTTAAATTTAAAGTTGAATTAAAAGTTTAATTTAAAGTCCAATTTAAAGTTGAATTTAAAGTTGAATTTAAAGTTAAATTTAAAGTTGAATTAAAAGTTAAATTTAAAGTTGAATTTAAAGTTAAATTTAAAGTTGAATTTAAAGTTAAATTTAAAGTTGAATTTAAAGTTGAATTTAAAGTTAAATTTAAAGTTGAATTTAAAGTAAAATTTGAAGTTAAATTTAAACTTCAATTTAAAACTGAATTTAGAGTTGAATTTAAAGTCAAATTTAAAGTTGAATTTAAACTTAAATTTAAAGTTGAATCTAAAGTTGAATTTAAAGTTAAATTTTAAGTCAAATTTAAAGTTCAATTTAAAGTCAAATTTAAAGTTGAATTTAAAGTTGAATTTAAAGATGAATTTAAAGTTAAATTTTAAGTCAAATTTAAAGTTCAATTTAAAGTTAAATTTAAAGTTGAATTTAAAGTTAAATTTTAAGTTGAATTTAAAGTTGAGTTTAAAGTTGAATTTAAAGTTAAATTAAAAGTTGAATTTAAAGTTGAATTTAAAACTAAATTTAAAGTTGAATTTAAAGTTGAGTATAAAGTTGAATTTAAAGTTAAATTAAAAGTTGAATTTAAAGTTGAATTTAAAACTAAATTTAAAGTTAAATTCAAAGTTAAATTTAAAGTTGAGTTTAAAGTTGAATTTATAGTTGAATTTAAATTTGAACTTAAAGTTGAATTTAAAGTTAAATTTAAAGTTAAATTTAAAGTTGAATTTAAAGTTGAATATAAAGGTGAATTTAAAGTTGAATTTAAAGTTAAATTTAAAGTTGAATTTAAATTTGAACTTAAAGTTGAATTTAAAGTTGAATTTAAAGTAAAATTTAAAGTTAAATTCAAAGTTGAATTTAAAGTTGAATTTAAAGTTCAATTTAAAGTTGAATTTAAAGTTGAATTTAAAGTTAAACTTTAAGTCAAATTTAAAGTTCAATTTTAAGTTAAATTTAAAGTTGAATTTAAAGTTAAGTTTAAAGTTGAATTTGAAGTCAAATTTAAAGTTTAATTTAAAGTTTAATTTAAAATTGAATTTAAAGTTAGATTTAAAGTTGAATTTAAAGTTAAATTTAAAGTTCAATTTAAAGTTGAATTTAAAATTAAATTTACAGTTGAATTTAAAATTAAATTTACAGTTGAATTTAAAGTTGAATTCAAAGTTTAATTTAAAGTTGAATTTTAAGTAAAATTTAAAGTTGAATTCAAAGTTAAACTTAAGTTGAATTTAAAGTTTAGTTTAAAATTGAATTTGAAGTCAAATTTAAAGTTGAATTAAAAGTTAAATTTAAAGTCAAATTTAAAGTTGAATTTAAAGTTTAATATAAAGTTGAATTTTAAGTAAAATTTAAAGTTATATTTAAAGTTCAATTTAAAGTTAAGTTTAAAATTGAATTTAAAGTTGAATTTAAAGTTGAATTTAAAGTTGAATTTAAAGTCAAATTCAAAGTTGAATTTAAAGTTTAATATAAAGTTGAATTTTAAGTAAAATTTAAAGTTATATTTAAAGTTCAATTTAAAGTTCAATTTAAAGTTAATTTTAAAGTTGAATATAAAGTTGAATTTAAAGTTGAATTTAAAGTTGAATTTAAAGTTGAATTTAAAGTTCAATTTAAATTTGAATTTAAAGTTAAATTTAAAGTTGAATTTAAAGTTAAATTTAAAGTTGAATTTAAAGTTAAATTTAAAGTTTGATTTAAAATCAAATTTAAAGTTGAATTTAAAGTTGAATTTAAAGTTGAATTTAAAATTAAATTTAAAGTTAAATTTAATGTTCAATTTAAAGTTAAATTTAAAGTTAAAGTTGAATTTAAAGTTGAATTTAATGTTGAATTTTAAGATAAATTTAAAGTTAAAATTAAAGTTAAATTTAAAGTTGGATTTAATGTTTTATTTACTATTAAATTCTTATTTTAACTCATTACTTACTTACTTACTTACTTACTTACTTTTTTACTTACTTACTTACTTACTTACCAACCAAAAAAGTAACTTACATTTTTACTTACATACTTACTTACTTACTTACTTACTTACTTACTTACTTTTTTGCTTACTTTCTTACTTTTTTACCTACTTACTCACTTGTCTACTTACTTATTTACTTATTTACATACTTACTTACCTACTTACTTACTTACTTAGTCTTACTTACTTTCTTAATTACTTACTTTTTTACGTACTTACTTACTATATCTCTTACTTACTTACTTATTTACTTTTTTACTTACTTACTTATTTACTTACTGACTTACTTTTTTGTTTACTTACTTACTTATTTACGTACTTACTTACTTACTTTTTCACTTACTTACTTGCTTACTTACTTACTTACTTTTTTGCTTACTTACTTACTTTTTTACTTGCCTACTAACTTTCTTAGTAACTTAATTACTTACTTTTTTGCTTACTTACTTACTTACTTACTAACTAACTTACTTACTTTTTTGCTTACTTACTTACTCAGAGAAAGAGTTTTTTTTTATATTTTTTTTCCTACTTTTTTTTGTATTTTAATTATTTCCTCTGGAAAGTTAGTCGTGTGGACCACAGGGGTCGCAATCTTTTTTTTTTTTTTGTATTTGAACAGTTGAATAATTACTGATGAATGAATTTTAACAAAAATCGATATTCTGATCAACCACAAATCTTTTACGTAAGAAAAAATTGCAAACTTCTAAAAAATAAAATTGACTTCTCAACTTGTCTTTTGCCATAGATTAATGAATCATATTTTTTACGTAAGTGAAGAAAATTTGAATAAAAATTGTGTTTTTGAATAACTGATTCATTGAAATCTAACAAAATGTTTTTGTTAATATGATAAAATTTCATTCGTTTGAATAAAATACTAAATCAAAGCAGCATTTGAAGAAACCATGATCGTTTTGATTATTTAGTCTTCAATTTGAAGAAAAGAATAATGAAAAATTGTTGATTTGAATAATTTATTCTGAAAAATATTAACGAAAATGTTTTGTCAATATCACTTACAAGATGAGGTGGATCTAACTATTCCAGTTTGTCAGCATGACAAAATTTCGTTTGATTGAATAAAAAACTAAACCATGCATCATTTGAAGAAAATATGATCGTTTTGAATATTTGCTCTTCAATTTGAAGAAAAAAACTAAGTATGAAAAATTGTTATTTTAAATAATTGATTCTTCAAAAATTTACAAAACGTCAATATCACCTACGTGATTTGGTTCAGTGTCGGACCAAGTCTAAAAATAAATAAATAGGGTTGCGCAACAGAGCGAGGAGCACCTGGGCCTAGCGCATTTCTTACAACCATGCCTTGTGAGGGAATGGAGGGGAACTACAATTTTCTGCAGGTTCCGAACGGATAATCGAGGAAGTGCTTTTCATGGCAATGAATTTACTAACGGAGGACTTCCCAATTCCTCGCGAAAGGCGATACCCGTGGAAAAATATTTTTGCCTCTGCTGGGACTCGAACCGCGAACCTCTGGATTAGCAGGTGGACATGCTAACCATCACGTCTAGGGTACCTCAAAATCTTCAACTGCTTGATATTTTGAGATCCGTCGCGGCAGATTCAGCCTTTATAAGGTCTGTTCGTTGAAGCCCTGGGGTTGCCCTAGGGTCGCCAAAAAGCGTTTTTTGAGAAACCTAAATTCGCCCTGAATGTCAAATTGAGTGTTTTTTGAGCCATAGGTTTGCCACAGGTTTTCCCCCAACTCGCCCTAGCTTTTTGTTGTGGCGAGTTGAGAGCTGTCAAATGGCATGTAATTTTTTTTTAATTACAGGGATGTGTGGTGATTTGTGGTATAGCGTTTTTTGAGGACTGGAAAACCCAGGTTTTTTGCCAACTCACAGGGTTGTCAAGAAAACCTGGGTCAACTCTGGGGAAACTTCAACGAACAGACCTATAATGTCTATTTTTGTGGAGTTTCTTGGCTTTTGCTTATTGTTTTTGCAACAAATCTTTTCTTTTCGGTGTATTGAAATAATTGTTAACTGCTTCAAGGATTGACAAGGACGTACAGAGCATGCGAAGCAAATTGTTGGCGAATAATTGCCTGAACACCATTGTATCGACAAGACATATTGCTTGCTCCGTCACCGTCGTACCCTTGGCCGATCAAAAAAGAAATGTCCAGATCACAATTTCGAAGATTTTCCACTATAAGCTTTGAAAGAGCATCACCTGGATTGTTAATACAGTAATGTTTGGTAAACTGCTGTATTAGAGATTTTAAGAGAAAAGAATTTACTCATACCTGTCGTGGAATATCGATATAAAAAAGGAATTCAAATGATTAGGGGATTTGGTGAAATAATAATTTCTTTCAGATAAAGTTGACAGCATTTTCCCCGTAGAATGAAAGTATAGAATGTACATTGTACAATCCTGTACTAATAAGACTTAATTCACGTAGGAAGTAGGTACGAAATTTCACAGTGTGTTTTTTTTTTTAGCTTTTTTGGTTCATGACTGGTTATGTTGAACAATTATCGATCCCAATGGGGGGGATATATCCCCCTGATCCCGATAAACGATTATAGTGTAAATTTTTGTTGGCGTCAACCATGGCACGACGCGGCCTTTGTGGGTTTGAGATTTGAGTTCGAGGTTTGCTACCCTGGCAAAGCTTTCCATATATTTTAGTAAAACTTTCAAATCAAATTCCTATCATCGCATCTCTCAATTTTCTCAAACGAGTGCTCTACTTTTTGAGAATACAGTGTTCTTGCCTTATTTTCTTCTAATGTGTATGTACAAATGTACATATGTAAGTAATTATGTATGTATATATATTCTTTTAGGGATGGGATCACATTTGCCGCGATGCTTTTTGAATAGCTGCATTCACCATAGAACCATGGGTTGCTTTTCGAAGGCCGAATGAAACTTGTTGAAATTTTTTACTGGGTTTTCAATGTCTATTGCAGGCGGTATACGGTTTAGAATATATGTAGAGATCCTGTATTGAGAAATGCTCAATAGAGGATAGAAAAAGAAGCATTAAATAAGTATTCTATGACTTATGAATGAGGCCAAACAATAGAAAGCACTGCCATCGAACATATACGTCGAAGCGTAATCTCGTAACTCGGATATCTTTGTTTAAGTCTGCCAGTTTCATCTGGATGCCGCCTCCAGTCTTGTAGTTGTCAGTGATTGACTCGAAGAGTAAAGAAAGAGAATGTTGTACCGAAATTTATAACATGTTTTCAATGCTCGATTAAAGAAAGGACAGTACACTAAATTAACACGGTTTTTTGCCACTACTGGGTCTGCTTTTACAGGGAGGCATATAAATTCAAGTTGAAAGCAAGCTACCGCAAAGCAAAATTTAGAATTGGTTTTTGTACATACAGCTGCGATCAAAATAAGAAACAACAAAATTGAAAAAAACTTATCCGTCAATTCTAATTTAAAAAACCAATAACGTGGTTTTCAAAGTGCAAGCTTTATTTACAAGAAGAAAAAAACATCAGTTTAATATTACTATCCGATAGTTGCAAGTTTATTGAACAGATGTTGAAATTCAGCGGTCAAAAATATAGTAGTGATAGGAAAATCTACCTTGAAATGTTACGAAATCGAAAAATTAGGTCAAAATATTTATAACAATATGTAGCTGAATGTTCGCACCTTTATTTAGTATTTAGTTGCATGTCCCTTGTTAGCTATAACAGCAGTACAAAGACGTTAAATAGAGTTTATCAGGTTTCCACACCTTCCTGTACTTATCGAACTCCATGATTGCTGTAACGCTTCCCAAAGGACTGTGTTGTTGCTTGGTTTACATCTAGAAGCATATTTCTTTACAGCGCTCAATAGGTTTTCGGTGGGATTCAGGTCCGAAGACTGGGCGGGCCACTTCATCACATCTACTTTACTTTCCTGGAACCATTGCTTCTTACTGAACGGCAATTTCAGTGGCATTTCATCTTCAGTATATACGGTAGCATTACTTTCTGCATTATCCTAACATAGAGATGCTGATCCATAATGCCTTTCAATCCGCTTTATGGGTCCAACTCCGTAGAAGAAAAGACATGCCCATACCGTTATGATTGTAAAGTGTGGATTATATTCGGTGTTTGGATGTCTTCTTACATATTGACCAGATCCTTTTCCACCATATAAAACAGTTAAAGTGTAACGGGTTTTCACTATCCAGATCCACGCAATACAAAGTGGAAAAATACCAATCTGTGCAATGCTTTAACTCACTCTACTATTATTTTGACCGGAACTGTATATACTTTCTAAACAAAAGACAAAAAAAAAACACGAATGCGATGTTTGTTTATATTTTAAGAGGCAACGATCGTTAAATATTTATTTGTTCGGGAGTCTGTTATGAAATCCTTTACTTGCACAAAAACAAAAACAATCCCAAAAAGCTGGTTTTAGTAAACTTGAAATAAGATTTGAATTTAAATAACTGGTAATAACTAATAATAACAAAAATAATGTGTATTTACCATTATTCTTGTTTCAGAAAGCTGATGCATTCCTAGAAGCTCTTCTTATAAATACTCATTCAGAAGCCACCAACAGTATCAGTTTCAATTTAATTCTTCAGTCAAACAAACCAAAATGAAAGTACGTTCAAAACGTTAACTTAACATTTAAATAAAAGAAAATTGATAATTATTCCTACAATTTCGCAGATCTTCTTCTTTGTACTTGCTCTTCTCTTCGCTCTTGTCAGCGCTAGTGACTATCGTGCCCCGCAACCAACAATCCAACAACACCGTCCACAACCAGCTTCTGTTAGACCTCCAGTTGCAGCAGTTCCAATTCCAGCAGCACATCGACCACGACCAGCTGCACCAACTTCTTACCAAGGTTGATAAGCACAGAAGATGTAATTTAACAGATGATCTTTGATGCGCAATCTTAAAAATATATAAACAATCGTTTTGAAGTCATGTTATTTTCAATAAAAAAAATTGAGCATATTTAAAAAAATTTCTTTTACTTTCATTTAAAGATTTTTAAAATATATTATCGATGCGATAGTTACAGAACAGGCGCACAGGTTTATTATTCACAATGTTATGAGCTCCTGATGAAAACACCACAGTTTAGGCACTGAGTGCTGGAAAGCTATGATTTGACTGCAAGGTTGTGAGGTATCAGTGATGTCGGGCAGAATATTTATTTATTTATATATTTCATTTATCTACAAACATCTTACAGCTAATATATATAGTACTCCAAGAATAAATTATTAAAATATAAATAAGCTTATAACATCAGCCTTGAATTAACTTCGGATTGAAAACTCAATTTCTGAAGTTATTTCAATGAAATCGGCTAAACATCTTGATAACGTTTCATTACATCTATAAATTGTTCTACATAATGTTTTTTTTTTAAATAAGACCTCGTGGACCTGGCAGGTACATGAATAGGTAGTAGAGCAAGAAGTGTTGGCCACTTTATGTGGTAGCCTAGCAAGTCTCTAGTGTCGAGCGGTTACATAGTTCGTTAAAAATTGCCAAGTGATTCGAGTTTCCTTGGCTATCTGAGAAGACATATTTGAACTAATTGCCGTGTTTCATTGAGAATTTTTATATTCACTTCACTTAGGCGCTCAATGAAATGCTGTACTCACTTATACAACTTTATTCCATAAACTCCCTGTTGTTCATTTCTGCAAGTGAATTATTTTTGTCCACTTACGTTGTTCACTTTAGAGTTGTTGTTTTTCCATGTGCGATATCTTGCGATGTTTTGCTGAAGTGAATATGAATTCCCAATGAAACTCGGCTATTATCACGTTTTTCTGAAGCCATGATAGGACTTCCTTGATCGCTAGAATCTCCTCTTCGCGGTTTGGGAAACGGAAAGGGAAACTATACTATTTAATTCAATACCGTCGCACTACGTTTTCAACCCACCAGTAAAAAAGTGGATTGAATAATCTCATTTGAAATTCTTATCATCCCATTCGAACTTGAAATTGATCCAAATGAATGATAATGGCCGGGCTCAAGACAAATTTCGAAAGTTCGAAGAGATCTGTCAGTCCATGAACGACTATCTGAACTTTTTTTTGTCAAAAGTGGTACTGTGATTCACCTCTCAATTCTACAATCTACATAGTTAGTAGTAAAATTAATTGTAAGAACACAGATTTTTCAGTTTAAAGTTCAACAATTTGACTTCCAAGTATTTCCAAGTTGAGCAGTTCTAAAATTACATTCATTTAACTTAATTTTGACAAAAAAAATTGAAAATCGTGTGCCTTTAAAAATGTATTGTCTTTGTTGATAACCTCACTTTTAATATTAATTTACAAATTAGAATATCCAAAGTCCAATAATTATCAATTTCAATTGAACAAATAAGCGAAAACTTGTAGAACAAAAAAACAACCCAAGAATACCGAGTAAAGTTCGATTGTCATATATGTTGTTTCCTTGTTTTGACAAGTAAAATCTGAAGTTCTGATTTTCAGCCAAGATTTTCCATCTGAAAATCTATGTTCGAAAATCTGAAAATCTAAATGTCATCTGAATTGTCATCTGAAAATCTGCCAATGTCCAATTGAGTTACATTGGTTCATTGAGAAATGGCCCTCATACGATCTGTGGTGCAGCAGTTTGGTGTAAATATCGAGGGGTATGATATTGAGAAGGACATCCATGCCGGCTGAAAGTATGGAGCGGAGACTTTGCTGACATTAGGTTTATTCGTTGGAACCTCGGGTTTGGTCTGTGGTTTTAGGTTTTTCAAAAAGGTTTTCGAAAATTCTAAACTAGTCTCGAACTTCAAACTGATGTTGCTTTCTATTCGTTCGGAGGCATTTTGAAACGGTTCCATTGGTGTAAAAGATAGTTTCTCACGATTTTGAAACGTGACAGACACTTCTCAATTTGACATAAGAAGCTATTTGCACAGCTCATTGCGAATTTAATAACTTGCAAATTGATATTACAACTGATGAAGATTTGGTGGTTTGCTTACATTTTTCATACTAGATTTAGTGGTTTGCTCACGTTTTCCAGGCACTCATATCAATTTTTTTTTATTCAAGTTAAAACATTTTCTAATGCTATTGCATGCATTGCTTTTTAACATTTGATAAGTTGTCTAATTTAAAAAAAATTCAAAGGATACACGAATTTATCAACCTCCAATACAAATTGTATGGGGTGTCGAAACATCATTCCCTATATTCTTAAACTAACTGAACCAGATAGCGTTGATCGGGTCTAACTTGTTTATAGCGTTGGTCTTTCCCTTTCCCGTGGGAGTATGGGGATGAGATACATACTAAATTGAGGGATAACGCAGGACTCTAACGGTGAAAGAATTTTGAAATCGGTCAAGCATTTACAAAGTTCCCGTCTATATTCCATTCCCGTGAGAATATGGGGATGAAATATAGTGTATGTAACTCAGTTGCGCCTGAAGCACTCAAACGGTGAAAGAATTTTTGAAATCGGTCCAATACTTTCCAAGTTCCCGGTCATGTTCCGGTTCCGGTCCCGTTTCCGTGGGAATATGGGAATGAGACCTATGTCGAATTCCTTTACAAAAAAATTTATTTTTTTCAATGGAATTCAAAATCGACTGCAGTCGATCTCTTTTTTCAGACGGATTTTCACACAAACAACAATTTCGACAAATCGAAAACGTCAAACAAAAACATAAGCCTATGAAAAAAAAAATTAAGAGAAGTAGTGCCCCTGTTCTGTAACTATGGCCTCGATAAAAACCGGCGATGAACGGAATTTAGTAGGATTTCGTTCAGGTTCTCACTGTTTCTCGATCGATGCGATAGTTGCAGAACAGGGGTACTGGACTGTTTTTGTTTTGTATTTAAATGTGAACTTAGAAAACATTTGGTGAAAAAAATATAAAAATTGTGTGCTTAATAATATGAATGTAGTTGTTTTCTTCTTTGGTGTTTGTTTTTCTTTATCAGTCAGTTGGACACAAACACAATAATAAAAAAAACTGCTACTTTTTTAATTTCCTAAACACCCAAAAATGAATCGAATTTAGTAACGACTGCAGTTGACTGCAATTGGGTGAAAGGAAATCGACAATAGTCTATATTATTTGGGGATAGCAATAATAATAATGGATAAATAGATTAGTACAATTTTAAACAGTAAAAAACACTTTTTATATTTCCTCAAATGCACATTTCAGAAGCAATGCTTCCATCATCAGTGAGATATATAAAATATTATTTTATATATCTCACTGATGATGGAAGCATTGCTTCTGAAATGTGCATTTGAGGAAATATAAAAAGTGTTTTTTACTGTTTAAAATTGTACTAATCTATTTATTTATTATGTAACGTGAACCCAACATTTTATACCAATTTCCTAATCGAAAAACGTTCAACCGAAAACACAACTGGCAACACTTTAATGGAATGGTATAAATGACAGGCGTTGCTTGTAAGCCAGTGTGTGTGAGTGTAGAGAGACAGACAGACAGAGAGTAGACAGCAAATGTGGCGACAATGTAGAAGTTACTGGAGAGTTCTAGATGGCGTGTCATTCGATATAAATAGCCCGCCCGAGGCAACCAGCAGTCAGTTTGGTTTATAGAGTGATAAAGTTAAGAGTAAATACAAGTGATAGTCCCAAAGTCGAGTTGAGATCGAATTAAGCATATATACTGAATAAAAGTGATAGAATTAAATTAAAAAGTGAAGTTTTATTTTTCGAACTAAGCGCACGTTACATTGGTGTCAGAAGTGTAAATAAAACTTATTTGACTAGTAAAACGTAAAAAAAAAAAAAAAAAAAAAAAAAAAAAAAAAAAAAAAAAAAAAAAAAAAAAAAAAAAAAAAGTAAAGTAAAAAGAAAAATAATAATTATATACAGTGAAAATGGGTAAGTTGTTAGAAGAGCTCAACTGCATTGAGCTTAAAAGTGAGTTAGGTAAGCGAAATCTTTCTAGAGCGGGATCGAAAAATGAGCTCGTCCTGCGCTTGCGCAACCACTTGGAACAGCAAGGGGAAGACGTAAACACTTTTGTTTTTGAAATAGAAGTGGAAGAAGAGGAAGTAAATGAAAGTGTAGATTTTTCTAGTATAATGAAGATTTTATTAGAACAAAACAAGCAACAGCAGAATATTCTCGGACGTCTGGAAGAGCAACGAAACGATCAAAAGAAGGAACAGCAGAGTGTTCTCGAACAACTGGAAGCACAACGAAACGAGCAAAAGAAGGAACAACAGAATATTCTCGAAAGACTTGAGGCGCAACAGAATGTTTTGGAAGGTCAGAAAAACATTCTAGAAGGTAAATTGGGTAACATTGAGAAAAATGTATGTGCCCTAGACGAACGCGTTGAAGGTGTGGAGAAACAGATTTCTGTTGTAGAGAATCGTTTCGAAATCGTAGAAACCCGATGTGATAAACAGTTCTCTGTTCTGACCAAGGAATTGGACCAGATCCGGAAAATAAAAATTCGAGAGTCTGCGGGGGAGTTTGCAAGGAAAAAGGAGATGAAACCCCCAACATTTGATGGACAGTCTTCTTGGCCAGTCTACAAGAGACAATTTGAGGCAGCCGCGACAACAAATGGCTGGGATGACGAAGACAAGTACATTGCACTGACTCTTGCTCTTAGAGGACCAGCAGCTGAATTACTTCAAACAGTTCCAGCTGGTAAGAGCGGCGATTTCAGTTCTCTCGTGGCAGCTATAGATAAACGCTTTGGAGATAGCCACTTGAAAGAAGTCTTCCGAGTCCAACTCAATAACAGAGTCCAGAAAAGGGGTGAAAGTCTACAGCAGCTCCAAGCAGACGTCGAAAGACTGGTTCACCTGGCATACCCGGATGCTGGAGAAGAAATCATCAACCAGCTCGCTGTTGAGTCCTTCGTTCGTGCCATTTCCGATATACATCTTCAGAGGTCTGTGCGAACTGCTAGAACACGTACTCTTTCCGAAACTTTAGCATTCGCATTGACAATTGAAGCAGCAGAACAGGCTTCTCAGGGAGTACATCGACTTAGAGAGGCCATAGTCGAAGAATGCTCGTGCCAAAGAGCTGAAATACAAAAGAACCGGAGCGAACTAGCAAGATGTTGGAACTGCAACAAGACCGGGCACTTACAGCGTCAATGCCGACTACCACCAAACAAAGCCAGTTGTCAACATTGTGGAAGCAAGAGATCCAACCCAGAGCAAGGTAACAACAACACCAGCGTTGCCTATCAGCCGGTTTCCCATCAGGGAAACGAGTAAGAACCAACTTCGAGGGGCAGAGGCTGGTTTCTTGTATCGATGGCCCCAGAACCACCATCCAGGTCTCTCAGACCAAACGAGACAACAAAAGTCTGACTGTGGAGACTACTATTAACGGGAACAAACATGTGGCTACCATCGACACCGGTGCCACAGCCTCCATAGTACGTCGAGACCTGGTAAAGACGACGTGGCTTCATAACACCAATAGCTACCGTCTAAGAACCGCAACGGGAGAAGCAGCAAGAGTATATGGAGAAGTGTGTCTTAAGATCCGACTGGCCGACCTAGTGTTTACTCATCAATTCCTGGTGGCAGATATATGTGACGAGTGCATCATTGGAATCGACTTTATGAAACAGCACGGAGTTATTTTGGACATCGGTAATCAGGTTTTGAAGTACCAAAATAAGGAACTTCCAATGACTTATTCGAACGAAAGTACGTCGACACTGAGAACTGTCATCAGGGAAGATCTTATCCTGCCTCCTTCTTCTGAAGTGTTCGTTTGGACAAAACTGGAAGGTGAGTTTGGAAGCCTTCGATACCTCATGGTGGAACCAGACCCAGAGTGTTCCTCCCAAAGCGTCATCATTGGGAAAACACTGGTAGCACCGAAGAACAAAATGGTCCCCGTACGATTACTAAACACCAGACCGTACGATGTAAGGTTGAAGAAAGGAGAAGTCGTTGGACGTTGCGAATCGGTTGCAGCAATTACGAAGATCACAGACGAAGCTCCGAGAAAACCTATAACTCCGGAGGAGCTCGAAATCATCAGAGCAAAAATACTGAATTCATCCAACATTGATCACCAACAAACAAGGATGGCTGAAAGTCTCCTACAAGAGTACACTGATATCTTCGCATCGCAAAAGGGGCAATATGGTAGGACACAGTTGGTGCAGCATCGCATCAACACAGGAGATGCAAGACCGATTCGTCAACCTGCAAGACGTCTTCCACTGGCCAAACAAGGTGAGGTTGAGGAAATGATAACAGCAATGAAAAAGGAAGGTCTTATCGAAAATTCCAAAAGTCCTTGGGCGTCACCAGTGGTGCTAGTGAAAAAGAAAGACGGAAGCACTCGTTTTTGTGTGGACTACCGAAGGCTGAATGATGTAACTAAGAAGGACAGCTATCCCCTGCCCAGAATCAGTGATACCCTGGATGCCATGGAGGGAGCGCAGTGGTTCTCGACGCTGGACTTGAAGAGCGGATATTGGCAAGTTGACATCCACCCTGATGATCGGGAAAAGACGGCGTTTTCTACAGGTAATGGGCTCTGGCAGTTTAAAGTTATGCCGTTTGGGTTATGTAACGCTCCGGCAACATTCGAGCGTTTGATGGAGTGCGTTCTTCAAGGGCTGACGTGGAAAGCTTGCCTAGTCTACTTGGACGATGTCATTGTTTACGGGAAAACATTTGACCAACATTGTAAGAACCTTAAAGCCGTGTTTCAGAGACTTCGAGAGGCTAACCTTAAACTGAATCCAGAAAAATGTGCACTTTTCAAAACCGAAGTCAAGTATTTGGGACACATCATCTCATCCCAAGGAGTAAAGACTGATCCTGAAAAAGTTGACTCCGTCAAAAATTGGCCAACACCACAGGACAAACATCAACTCCGAAGCTTTCTGGGACTTGCCACATATTACCGACGTTTCGTTAAGAACTTCGCTGGAGTTGCAAAGAGTTTGCATCAGCTCACCGAAAAGGGGAAGCAGTTTAAATGGTCAGGTGAGTGTGAGAAATCTTTCCAGGAACTCAAATACCGCCTCTGTAACGCTCCAGTGCTGGCACATCCAACACCTGGCAAAACATTCATCGTCGACGCAGATGCAAGCAACGTTGGAATCGGGGCGGTACTATCCCAAGTGCATGATGGCGAAGAGAAAGTGGTGGCATACTACAGCAAGGTCCTATCGAAACCCGAAAGGAACTACTGCGTGACCAGAAGGGAGCTGCTAGCTCTTATCTTGGCAACAAAGCACTTCCATAAGTACATCTATGGACAGAAATTCCTTCTGCGGACAGACCACGGTGCTCTGAGCTGGCTGTTGAACTTCAAAAATCCAGAAGGTCAAGTCGCAAGGTGGATAGAAAGATTGCAGACCTATGACTACCAGATCCAACACCGCAGAGGAAAGCTGCACTCAAACGCCGATGCATTATCACGAAGACCTTGCAAAATGGATTGCAAGCATTGCAAGCGGCAAGAAGACAAAGAAATCATTACCGCTCAGCGACTAAGAGCTGACCCCATAAGCGGATGGAGCAATGAGGAAGTGAGGACTGCTCAACAGGAAGATCCAGATATCGAACCCATTCTCGCATGGAAAGAAAATGAAGAGAAACCGGAATGGGGAGACATTTCTGACAGGAGTCCAGTTCTCAAAGCCTATTGGGCACAGTGGGACTCACTATATGTGCAAGAAGGTGTCCTCAGGCGAAGATGGGAATCCGCTGACGGTAAGTCATATGTGATGCAGCTGATCGTACCGCAATCGAAAGTCAGTGAAGTTCTTCAGGAGATGCACGACGGACCTTCTGGAGGCCACCTGGGGGTAAACAAAACACTGGAGAAGGTGCGACATCGGTTCTACTGGTTACATGCTAGAGATGACGTGGAGAAGTGGTGCCGAACATGTGACAAGTGTGCTGCAACCAAAGGACTTGGAAGGAAGATTCAAGGTAAGATGCATCAGTACAACGTTGGATCGCCTTTTGAGAGGATTGCAGTAGATGTGGCTGGGCCTTTTCCAGAGACCAACGCTGGAAACAAATACATTCTGGTTGTAATGGACTATTTTAGCAAGTGGCCTGAGGCGTATGCCATCCCAAATCAAGAAGCCAAAACGGTGGTCGACCAGATTGTGTTTAACTGGGTTAGTAGGTTTGGCGTGCCTATGGAACTCCATTCCGACCAAGGGAGGAACTTTGAGTCAAACATCTTCCAAGGAGTGTGCGGACTACTTGGCATTAAGAAGACGAGAACCACACCACTTCATCCACAATCTGATGGGATGGTTGAAAGATTCAACCGGACCTTGAAAGAACACCTCACCAAGGTCGTAGGCGACTACCAAAGAGACTGGGATAGGCACGTACCGCTATTCCTGATGGCCTATAGAAGTGCAGTACATAGCTCGACAGGACAAACACCATCTGACATCCTGTTCGGGAAAACCATGCGGCTGCCCAGCGAACTTAAATTTGGATGCCCCACAGAGGAGCCACAGGACACAAACGAGTATGTGGACGACCTCAAGGAGAGACTCGCTGACATCCATAAAAGAACAAGGGAACGGATGAAAGCCTACAGCGACCGGATGAAGACACGGTACGACACAAAAGCGACAACGTCAGGGTTCCAAGCAGGAGATCGTGTGTGGCTTTATAATCCTCATCGTCAAAAGGGATTGTCACCGAAACTTCAGCAAAACTGGGAAGGTCCTTATACTGTAGTCACGAGGATTAACGACGTGGTTTACCGCATCCAAAGAGGACTAAGAGGCAAGTTAAAAGTAGTTCATTGTGACAGGCTGCATCGATATAGTGGCGAGGCTGCAGATGGAATTATTCGGGACGAACAATCCTAAGGAAGGGGCAGTGTAACGTGAACCCAACATTTTATACCAATTTCCTAATCGAAAAACGTTCAACCGAAAACACAACTGGCAACACTTTAATGGAATGGTATAAATGACAGGCGTTGCTTGTAAGCCAGTGTGTGTGAGTGTAGAGAGACAGACAGACAGAGAGTAGACAGCAAATGTGGCGACAATGTAGAAGTTACTGGAGAGTTCTAGATGGCGTGTCATTCGATATAAATAGCCCGCCCGAGGCAACCAGCAGTCAGTTTGGTTTATAGAGTGATAAAGTTAAGAGTAAATACAAGTGATAGTCCCAAAGTCGAGTTGAGATCGAATTAAGCATATATACTGAATAAAAGTGATAGAATTAAATTAAAAAGTGAAGTTTTATTTTTCGAACTAAGCGCACGTTACAATTAGATAAAAAACACGTGGAATATCTCTACTACAAAACTCATCAATAATAATGGCGCAAAAAAGATTGAAATTGGTCCAGTAGTTTTTGAATTCCACAAAATCACCACACATCCCTGTCATTTGAATAAAAACATGCCATTTAAGAGCTCTCTAATCGCTACAGCAAAAACCTAGGGCGAGTTGAGGGAAAACCCAGGTCAACCTTAGGGCCCAAAAAACACTGAGTTTGACATTCAGGGCAAATCGGTCCAGTATTTTTCCATGGGAATATGGATCATGGGGATGAAATATAAGGTCTTTTCGTTGAAGCCCTGGGAGTGCCCTAGGGTCGCCACAAAGCGTTTTTTGAGAAACCTAACTTCACCCTGAATGTCAAATTGAGTGTTCTTTGAGCCATAGGTTTGCCATAGGTTTTCCCCCAACTCGCCCTAGCTTTTTGCTGTGGCGATTTGAGGGCTGTCAAATGGCAAGTATTTTTTTTTTAATGGGCGCGTTCGTCACAAGTTAGATTTTCAGATTAACTAACTATTCTCGGCCTCTGATTGGTCAGACGTTAAGTTTTACAGTTGACAACTCATCAGCTGTTAGTTTTTACCGATTCAGTTTTTCAGTCAGGAAATGAAGGCTGAAAATCTAGATTCAGTTTATTAAGCTGTCAGATGCCATATTTATGTAAGTGACATCAAAAAATTATAGGTACTCGCCTAGTGATGGTGATTTATGATTTTGTTGTGCGTGATTTTATTGAAAAAATACAATTAATGAATTCTAACTCCATTACTGATTGTTTTTTACGCGTATGAAATGTTTATCGAAGTAAAGTCAACAAGTTAATGTATTTTTTTTTTTACATATGCAAATCAAAAACGTCGCACCTGACATATTTTTTGTTAGATAAGCAAAACTGAATAAAGGCCCCGACCCATAGAACGCGTTGCGTGCGGTAGAAGCGGCGCGGCAACTGATGCGGTGGGTTTTGCCGCGCGCAACTGATAGGGGTGACCCATAGAATCCGTTGCGGTGTTTTGACAGATAAATTTAGTCAAAATGGGGGCGTTCAAGAATCGTATTCGGATAGCTTGTTGTTGTTGTTTACGTGTGGGAAATCGAAAAAAATAAGTTATAATCGTCTAGCAATGATATTTTGAATGTTTTTCTGTTTTCAAAAGTCGAATTTTAATATTTCACAACTGTTGTCTGTTGTCGATCGTTCAAAAAGGTATCTAAGATACGGCTATCCGAGATAGGCTATCCGATAGGTTCTTGAACGCGCCCATGGTCACTTTTTCCATAAAAGAGAAAACTTCAAATTGGTTGTGACTGCGCATGTCTCTCTTCTGTCACCGCGTGAGAGCCGCGGCAAAGTAGAAAGTTGGGCTACTCGGCGCGTTCGGCGCGTTGCTCGCGGTGCTTATGGGTCACCTCTCATAAGAACGTGTGTATTTAATCGAGCTGTCAGTTGGAAGCGGTGCCGCACGCGCGCAACGCGTTCTATGGGCCGGGGCCTTAAGTTTTTCAGTTTTTTTTTTTTTTTGACAGGGGTGTGTGGTGATTTGTGGTATAGCGTTTTTTGAGGACTGGAAACCCCAAGTTTTTTTGATAATTAACAGGGTTGTCAAGAAAACCTGGGTCAACCCTGGGGAAAGTTCAACGAACAGACCTATAGTCTATTTTATTCAAGGGCAATGAAGCACTTTAACGGTAAAAGAATTTTTGGAATCGGTCTAGTATTTTCCGAGTTCCGAGGAAGTACAGAAATAAAATATAAACTGTTGAAATTATTATCTTTAATGTTAATTTACTTTACATTTTAATTAAGCAGTTTTAATTTTGATCAGGTTTTTATGTTTTTATACTTAGCTTAATATTTTTGTTTTTCATATTTATTCTAATCAAATGTTTTCTCATATGTAGTAAATTTTATCAAATAAACTTTAATCAATTAACTTCTTTAATATAAAAATAATATAAACTACATATGTCATTTCTTAGGTTAAAAATCATTTTTGTTCCAAATTTGTTACAAACACTAAGATCTGGCTTACGTTCCCGCTCCCGTTCCCGTGGGAATATGGAAATGATTAGCATATTCTAACGGTGAAAGAATTTTGAAATCGGTCAAAAGGTTTATAAGTTCCCGCGTCCATACTCCCATTCTCGTTTCCGTGAGAAAAGGGATTGAAATATATACATAAACCTTTCTCTTGGATCACTCTATCCATTAAAGAAAAAATTGTATCCAAATCCGTTGCGTAGTTTTAAAGATATAAGCATACATACAGACAGTGGGAAGCGACTTTGTTTTATGCTATGTAATGAAGAGTTCCAATTCACCCCGGCAAGGAGAGCAAATCTCAATTTGATGATTCCCAATAGGTGTTTCATTCACACAAAGACCTTGGTTTTTGACTCGGCCGGCGAGTTCAGATGACGAAAAGTATTTTCTTTCAAATGACATGGGTGTGTAGTGATTTACAGAGATTTCGTAGCTTAGCTTTTTTTTAGAACTTATGGTCTTGTAAAGCAAACCAATCTATAGTTGTTAATCGCTTGTCACAATAGACCGTTTTACCCAGGTATGTCCCTGTAAGATCGGTGTGACAGTGGGACACCATTTACGTATGTAAATATATAATAATTTTTTTTTTTTGTAGAAAAGGTTGAGATTGTTATTGTGCTGTTTAGAATGAGATAAATCAACCCAACTGTGAGCTGTTCTTCGGGCCGCTCTGACTACAGGGTTGATTACTTACGATGTTAATGGCTTAATCGATATTGAGAATGCAACTAAGAGTATACGCTTTGTGAAGAATGGAATATTCGGCTTAGCATACCAATGAGCTCAAGGCAGTTTTCTACCGATTTCTCTTTGCTTGCTGCAACATACCTACATATGTGTGTTCTGCGTTGTGGTCTGGAGAAAATATTTGAAAAGTGGAATACGAAAAACGTAAAAAAAAAATTCTGATGCGAGCTCGTACCCAATAGGGCTGTAATACGTTCTTTTCTTAGTTCAATGTTATGCCATGTTGTAGTGTCAAAATTATCCTTGTTGTTGGGTATGTTAGATTTTCAGTCCGATTCTGTCCAAAATCACTGATACCTAAAAAGTCACAACTTTCCATTAGAGCCTGAACTTTCGAGTAGAGTCCCAATCCCAACCTTCCACTCAACGCTCAAAATAGTTCTTAGCAGGGGCTAGATTCTGCAAGTGAGTATAAAAACAAGCTGAAAGACCGTGAGTAAATTTGGAGGATAGTGTACACGTCTTCTGTCGAAAAAACTCACTTTCACCCTTGCGGAATTCAAATTAGAGAGTGTGCACAATAAAAAATCACTCTTGCGGAATCTAGATCCAGATCACAATTTTGCGACTTGTAACTTATGGGCAATATTACAAAATGATAATCACACATAATAAATAAATTTTTCCTGACATTTCCCAATTCAATCATGCTTATTTTGACATTCTATTCGAATGAAAGTTAAGTCGAATTCGAAAGGAGTGCATTTTGAGACTCGAATGATTCGAAATTTTACGTGTTTAACATTCGAATCATTCGAGTCTCAAAATGCATTTCTTTCGAATTCGACTAAACTTTCATTCGAATAGAATGTCAAAATAAGCATGAATATTTAAGCTTAAAGCTAGGGTTGCGCATAAAAAGAGAACCCATTGATTAAACAATTTTATGTTTCATAAATTCCTTCATCACTTTATAAAATTATTTTTGAGATAAAAAAGCACTTAGTACGTGTTTTTGAACTTATTTATTAAGATATAAATAGTTTTATTCTGTACAACATTTTTGAACTTACACACATACGTATTTACTTGTTCACTTGTTTATTTACAATCAATGTTCAAATCAGAGAATAAATTAACTATATAATTTTTTTACTAACAACAGGATCTTGACGGTCAAGAGTTTAATTCGAGAAATTTACAACTAAACAACATAAGAACTGCGGCAATCCGTAGAGCTATACACAAACATGTTTAACAATTGTACAATTCATACCAAAATTAAATTAAAAGTTGGCTATCTAAAACAAAAACAGTTTATGTGACAGTACAAATATATAAGTTCAAATAGATTTACTAAACAAAAAGTAATTTATTAGTGCTGTCATTTATTGTACTTCCAGTTGCTAATAAACTATTAGTTTTCGTGTAATATTTGTTGTCGTTTGGAGGGCTATTTTTATCATTAGACATAGCACCTCTATAGTATGGATCGACACTGCTCTGTAATGGGGCATACTTAATGTAGTGATTGCTTGTCAGCGGCAGCACCGAATCGTTGGACTTTGAAATATGCTTGGCCTGTAAAACAAAAAAAATTCATACACGAAATCCACAATGGTTTTCGAAATCTTACCCGGTTGTAACAGAGTACACCAATAATTGCCAGTGTCATTCCGAGGCAATTCAGCCACGTTACTGGGTTTCCCAGGATAAGCAGTGACACGGCTATCACAAAAATGCGTTTCGATGCACTAGCCACGGCATACGTTAGTGGCGTAACTAGGGAAAGCACACTAAAAGCAATTATGTTTTGAAGCCAGTTCAAGACTCCATCAGTGAACAGTAATGCAATAACTCGGTAATCACCATTCGCCTAAAAAAAAGAAGTACATAGCTAAGCAAACTGCAATAATATTCAAGTTTTCTGTAAAAGACTTACTATTACGGGGTGACGAAGCACACTGAACCCATCAAAAAATATCCAAACTGGTATAAACAAAACTAGGGACAGCTTTCCTAAAAGATGCAGCAACCTCAAATGATGTATACCAGTGTCTTTAAGAACCTTAAAACACAAAGAAAAATCATTATGGATACAATGCTCCAAAAATGGATGATTTAAAATAAACCAACAAAGGGATAAATATTTTAAGGAACTTACTTTTTTAGAAAATATGTTTTGCAAGGAGAAGCCCATAGTTGAAATCAAAGCACATAGTAATCCCAACATATCGAAGGAAATTTCTGTCATAGTTGCAATGCCAACTCCTGATATAATAGGTACTAAGCTGAGATACACCAGATTACTTTGTTTTTCTTTGAATAAAATTCTCGTCAAAATAACAGTGAACAGAGGCATTGTAGCTTTGACTGGAAGGAATCCAAATAGTTTATTTTATGGTAGTGAAATTCCATATTAAAAATTCAGATACTAACCGGTATGTGCATACGAAACAGGTACTTTCCAGATTGATATATGAGATGTGACTGAAGCTAAAAATTTTCCGAGAGCTAGTGGCACTATTAGTTTTAAATAGTATGGCCAGGCAATGCTTGAGTACTTGCGTATTCCCCAGAGATTGAAGAATGGCCCGCTATACAGAGTGATACTACAAAGCTGGATCATCGTCACACTTACTGGGAATGGGAATTCATTTAAAACCATTTTCCCAATTACGTTGTTACTAGACGAAACTATGTACCATAAGAGGCACAGGGTCAAGACAACGAATACGTGTCGGGAATTAGTCCTTTTTCCTGCTTGCATGATGGTGATTTAAGTATAACTGATTGGTTTTGAGTAGTTTTATGATATAATTGGACACTGTGCACAGAAATGTGCATTTGTAATGTGCAATTAATTGTTAATTAAACACATTTTCTTTACAAACTTGCGTCTGAAAACTTTGCAAAACTCACAAAATTGACGTTGGCAAATTAAAGGAAAAGGAAATGACAGTTTGTTGACATTATAAAAAAAAGTGAAAGTAAAAAAAAAAATAAAAGAAAAATCTTAAGCCGAGACGACACTGAAAAGTTTTATTTGCTTAAGTTTTTTTCTACAAAAACTACTCAATTTTTTTATAGGTACATATAACAGTCGTATTTATAAATTTTGCTTAGAACATCCTTAGACAGCTGTCCAGCTAGATGGTGTCTAAAGAGTTCGACAAGCCTTAGCCAATTTCGTATTTATAATCAACAGTTGTCTAAATAAGCCCTCAAATCTTACAGGAATAAAGAACAATAGGGTAAACCATTACGTCTCTTTTTTTTACATCGTTTTTCTTTATTTACATCGTTGCTTTTGCAACACGAGTGGAAGAGTATGTGAAATAAAGTTGGACGACAAGCTTGATGATAAGTGTGAACTCAAACTACATCAGACCATCAAACTTCCATCAAACGAAGTTTGCCCAGCTATGTGTACAGTGTGAACAGGGCTTCTCCCCGGGTACAAGATCAAGAGATGGTAAGCCATTCATCATACATTTAAACTCTTTTACATACTGGCAAATTATAAGTTGCCTACGTCACAACCAAAACACGGACAAGAATTTGAAAGATTATTTGTGTGAGCCAATGGCTTGCCATTTGTTGATCGTGTAGCCGCGGGATTAATTAAAAAATGTAGGGCAGATGAATGATCTTGTGCTAAGGCCTTAATGATTTTCAAAAATCTGTGCATTCACAATGGATACTCGCGATTTTAACTTTTTTGACAGAGCATTGACCATTGAAGTTCAAGTTGTCATTTTGTGGATTTGAAAATTTACCAGCGGGTCGTCTTGATTCCAGACAGTCTCTCAAAAATTATATTTTTAATCAATTTTATTTATTTGTTCGGCATATAAAATGGAACCAATGACATTAGGAAGCCCTAGTGGAAGCCCTGCGACTGGTGCAAGTCCTTATTTGCCATCGTTTTTAATGGGTGAAACAACAGCCCCATCAACTCCAAGAAATAACACTCTATCACCAAACAAGGGAGGACGAAATATATCTTTTGGTATAAAAATTTGATATGAAAAAAAAAAACATTTATTTATTTGGCCTGTCAACAGCTCAATCTCCAGGAGCAACATCTCCTCAAGACTTCTCTCGCTCAGCATTAGGGCAAAAAACCCTGTTTGGTTTTCAGCAAGCACCCTCAGGTCCTAATTACGCGGGAACTCCAACACAAAATCACAATGCGAGTGTGTCAGGACCTCCGACTCAAGTGAGATTTATTTGATTTTAAAAGTTCTTATTTTTAATGACAACATTGTTAGGGGCTCTTCGATTCGCTTCACTCGGATCGAAATTTGGTACAAACACCGACTCGTTCTAACGCAGCGCATCACCAATCGATTCAATACACATCGCCTCTTGCAAATCATTATCAACTTAACCAATCGGTGAACGATTCTTATTTGTCCGCTGGCACCAGTAGTGGTAGTTTTAATCCGTCTCGACTCACATCGCCACCCATTTCACATGCAATGCAATTTGACTATCGCAACAGCAATCCAACCCTCCTGCAATGCCCTTCCCTACCTAGATACACCGAATTTTGGATAACTATTTACGGATTTCCACAGAGTGCAACCTCGATGATTCTTTCTCACTTTTCCCAGTGTGGAACTATTATTGATAAAGTCTTTCCATCACAAAATGGCAACTGGGTGCATTTGAAGTTTTCCTCTCGGCTTGAGTGCGACAAGGCATTGAACTACAATGAAAAAATTATCGGAGGTAACATCATGATCGGTGTGACGCAGTGCAAGGACAAAAACATCATTGACAAGGAAAATGTCTCGGAAAATAACCAGTGAGTTGCCTAAGGTCGCTTTCGAGTTCGATCATTCAATTTATTTTATTCTTTTTCATAGAGCAATACCAAAAATTCGCCCCCTCTCTCAGGTTGCGTACAGAAGTGCGCAGAGTGAATCGGCTGTCATAGCCAGCCCAAATGTTCCTCAAAAGAGTTCGGGTCTTGTTAACAAAGCAATGGATCTCTTTTTCGGATGGTAAAAGAATTTTTAAACTAGAAGAAAACCAATTTAATTAAATATTACATGTTAATGATTTTTATATTTTTTCATTAAAATTGCGTTTCCAGTTCCCCTCCACGAGGGACTGGTTTCTGTAAATTATTTCAACATAAAGATACTACACACTCTATTCTTTCATTTTTTTTATATGCTTATTACCAAGTTAAAGTAAATTACTAATTCGCTAAGACAGCCTACAACAATTCAACACAATGTTTTCTCCAGAGAAAAATGAAAATTAAATTAAATCCTTAGACTTGTTTCGGTTCGATAAGGGCAGCTTCGAGATCTTTCATCTTTGGATAGTTGACATCGCAGTTGTCAAGCTTAGATTGTGCCCAGATGATCATTTTCAATAAGTACATGACGCGTGGCGTAGAGTCTTCGCAGTGTTCAGATTTCAAAATGGCAGCATTGAGCTCGCTGGCAACCTTAAAAATACAAACAAGTTTACTTATTTTTACGGAAAACAGGATCAAGTAATATTTTTGTTAGCAACCTTTTGGCGGTGTGATTGTTCCAGCAATTCGGAAAACGGACTGTTTTGGGGTTTCTCAAAAGCAAGCAATGCTAATGTGCGTTCAAGTTCGTTGAGTGCTTCGGGAATATCTTCCCCAGCTTCAGATAGTTTTGTTTGGGCAAAGGTTAGGGCATCTTCGATTTTCCCAGCGCTGAAAATGAAAAATTCAAATATACGTAGGAAAAGAGTTTTATTTTAAAGCTGAACGGATGAAGGATGAACTTTGTTTATAGATTTCTTTATTCATTTAGCCACGAAATAGCTGAATTCTTCTGGCTGTTTATGCTGGGATTAGAATAGTTTCGGTAAGGGCGAACATTTCAAAAGGTTGGGCATGAGATTGTATTGAACATACTGATCAAAAGCATCTAGATCATTTGCAAATTTTTGGGGAAACAGATTAAAAAACTCATGGTATGTACTTGATCTTTAGTTTCTTAAGAGTGGCAACATCAGGGGGTACTTCAGTCGGTCTTAGTTTTGACTTCATAACAAACTATGTCTGAATAATCGTGAAGATAAGCCAAAAAGATCCGAACATTCTTATGTATAGCGCGAATCTTTGGAGTCAATAGTTTGACTGGGAAGTGTCACAGATGCCTAAGATTAACTAGGATGGGAACTGATTAAATTGGGGTGTTTTTCTATAGATGTCAGATCAAAGAATGGGAATGATGAGCTATCCGTTCAAGAGGATGTCGAGAGGGCTTGATTTGTGGGTAGAGAAGTAGTGTGATCAGAATGAATTAGATTTAGAGGAACTCGTCTGAGGCTTAGATGGAACAAGGCAAACAGAAGTGTGTGAAGGTGAGTAGGAAAATTCGGGAGTGATATCGAGAGACACACGTTGGTGAGTACGTTTAGCTTTGGTTGCGTTTTGTTCATCTTTGCTTCTAGATGGAAGCAAAAACATTCTTGGCATAGGATTGGTGCTTGGGCTGGGGTTGAGGGATAGGCTTGGGGATAGGTTGGCAACAATGATGTGAACATTTCAGATTTTTTTTTTCTCTTAGAGGTTTTTAAAATAGTATGGTTTTTAAAATACCAGCTGGAGCACTCAGACCTAATTACCGGTCCATTGTACTAACAGTTAACAATCTTCTATTTGTTATAGCTTTCCAGATGTTCGGATAAAAGCCAAAAGACGCTGCCATTATAAGAAGCCTAAGTTACCAGCTCTCACCATGTCTGCGCCGAGTGTCTGTAACCTCATGCGACAAAAAGCAGGACATTCACAGAGGAAGTCCTCTGCGGTGTCCTCATCTTCTCCACAAGATTCACAGAGTGTGGTATCACTTAAGCCTAACACGTTTGAATGCTTGGCAAAAGAGAGGTGCGCGCTGGCAACGCCAATAAGCTTTCTACAGTCTTTTCTGCTACGAGCTAGCAAAAATGTTGCAGTCTTCTTATTAACGTTGGGGAACATACGCTTGGTTTGTCTGCATCCAATGGAGGCATGCCATCTACGGTTGTGCTCTTCACAGACCCAATCGTTGATTGAAGCCCTCACTGAGATCCCTGCCTAGCAAGTTCATCGGCGATCTCATTTCCAATTATGCCGTAATGGACCGGAACCCAAATGAGACTAAAGGAATTTAATCTTTCGACCGCATTCAGAGAGCTCTTGCATTCCTGGATAACTTTGGAAATGGTTAGAGGGTTGAGAAGGGCCTTTAGTACAGCTTGCCTGTCGCTGCAAACAAAGATACTTCTCCCCGTCCATCCATTGTTCGTAACGTGGCTCAAGGCCATTAGGATAGCATAAGCCTCCGCTTGGAAAATGGATGCGTATGATCCCAAAGATGAGTGCAGTCATATGTCGTCGTTCTCAACAAAGGCACCAGCACCAGAACCCTCGTCGGTTTTGGAGCCATCTGTGAAGATACGATAAGAGTTCTTTCCAGGCTCAGATTCTGGCGCTCTTGGTCTTAAAAGTACACCCCATGATGTATTTAGGTATCAAGGGGAGGAATAATAGGAATAGAGGAATTTAGAATACTAAAGAGCTGTGTGAAGTTAGACATGACTTGTGTTTTGAACGTACAGTTCGGATCAGAACCAGGTTGTTTAGTTTTCGCCTTAAGTACTGTTCTGGGGTTGCGCAGATATAAAGATCAAGTTTGAATTCCAACCGAGGCAAAATGTTTTTCCACGGGTATCGCCTTTCGCGAGGAATTGGCAAGTCCTCCGATAGTAAATTCATTGCCATGAAAAGTGCTTTCTCTATTAGCTCTTCGAAACCGGCAGAAAATTATAGGACCCTCCATTCCCTCACAAGGCATGGTTGTGAGACCTGGGGACCTGGGGCTCCTCGATCTGTTGCGCCACCCTATTTATTTGTTTATTTATTTATTAAACCCTTATTGCGAGTGTCGTTTGGCTGTTGATACACGACGGTTGTCGATAGTCGAACATCGAAAATGAAATTTGGTATTTCGTATTCTTATTGTTCGATACTTTAACTTTTGAATTCGATTGTTATCGTCTGTATTTTTGCGTTCGACTATGACTGAAACTAACTCAAATGTCAAATAATAGGAATTATACACAATGGCTTCCCTCATTATTCACAGTAACTGAAATCCCTGTCGATAGAGATTCGCAATACCAAAAGAAAAATTTATCGAAGCTTCGACCCTTGTCGCATCGAATGTTAGACGACACTCGCAATAAAGGCCTTAGATTCATTTTGGCAAAAACAGTGATATTTGTAAGGAACAGTGACTTGGTTAGCAGTACTGGATCCAGCTAACTTGGTAATTAGACTCACTATTGTCATTAATTATTTAGCCTGCTACTCCAATCCAAAAGTTTATGTGATGTACCAAAACGTAAAGAAGTAGGCTAGTATGTAAGAGAAAAGTTTTTAACGTTCATTTGTAAGAGAGGAGGCGATTAAGTTATTGATTAAGTAATGTTGGGGACAGTGCGATAAGAGAGATTGTTTGCCAATGTTTTTGATCTGATTATTGAGGTGGCTCCCGGAATTTCGAGTGTTCTTTTTAAGTTTAACGAATGATTCAATTCTCAAGCTGTGTCTAAATTGTTAATGGTATAGTTTTTGTCATAGTTGGACACGAAAGTCACTCAAGCATTTTATGGTGAGATAGTGAGATGTTCTTGCACTCGACCAAATAAAACACGAAATTACGCAAGAATTGTATGTAATAGACAATAGACCTCTTTTGGACTAACTACATGTATGTAGCGTGGAAATGTTTTTTTACATAGCCCATTACATACTACCCACTCAATGAGGTTGTCGTATTTGGCACAGTCAAAGTTGCTGCTTTTTTGAGATATTTTGGGTTTTAGCTGATAAGAAGTTACAGGGAGTTTAGTTTTATTGAAATGAACAGAGATAAGGGACAGTTTTTATTTTTTATGGATTTACTTTTGTCATGCCAGGAACGCAACTATTAAGTTTTAAAAATGAAAGCAGCTCAAAAACAAAAGATAAATGATACAAGCAAACAAGACCACATTAAGAAAGTAGTAAAGTAACTACATTATGTATATATTGTTGCTATTTAAGTTTTCTATTTGGATAGGTAATTTTTAATGGATGAAAAATGAAAAAGAAAAATTCAAAACGTACCGAATAAGTTCAATCAACTGCAATTGTTGTAAGTGGAAAAACAAATAGCGATCATTGTCTAATAATTCCGGATGCAATTGATTAACCAAATGAGTTGCCTCTTGTATACGTCCATTTTGTACAGCTTCTCGAATCAATATTCTGTCGTCTAATGAGCTTAACTCTACACTTGGCTCAAGCCCCGCTTCTAGCTGGAATTTCTCAGCAGCTTCCTTGAATCCCTCTTAAAAGCAAATATAATGTTAATGTTGTTTTTTCAATAAAATTTTATTTTTGCTAACCTGTGACTAGGTAATTCATTATTAGTCGGTTCATGTCCGATTGTTTGAAAGGAAATTGCGATAAACGCAATAACCATTCCTCCTTGGTGATGCCGTCTGCTTTATCGTTATAACTCATTTTGAAATTTGATTTTAGCTCTCAATGTTACTCAAAATGTTGATTTTGTGATTTATGATAAAACAAATAGCAGTTTTGTAAGTAATTATTGAATCTTTGTTTTTTAGAATTTTTGTAAAAACATTCGACTAGACAACAAAAGATGTTTTTTCCAAGCTTTTACCAAATGACAGTTGAAAACGTTTACGAGACGACAGCCCTTACGTTGTACTGCGTTGTACTACGTTCACGGAATTTTAAATGAGTGAGTTCAGTGGTAGAAAGTAGTACAACCTAGCGCTCAACGAGCTACTAGTTATTTCGATCCTGAATTTCCATTGCTGTCAAAATGATGCACTGTGTAGAAAGCAGGAATATCACAGGGGGCTTGAGAAATAGGAGAGAGAATAGAATCTTTCATATTTTCATATGTCGTTGACATTTTGTTTCTATTTTTTTTTTAGATGCAGCTGGTCACAGAAGATTGTTATAAAGCAAAGCGTTTTTGGAGTAGTGGTAGCTGCAGAAACGCTGGTGTCATTATTACCATTGTTGCGACAGTACGAAGGTATGAAAATGCTGGAAGCAAACATGAAACAATCTTTTGGCGATAGATTGAACGATTGCATGATAATTGTCTAAAGTTGCGAGATTCAGGCCATGGTTTAAACAAATACCCCCCTATTAATAAACGCGGAATAGCCTTATTCCATGGATTAAGTTTCCATTATACCATTTTCCATTTAATTAAAGCTACCATTATACCATTTTGCACTTAATCCATGGAACGCAGCTATTCCGCGTTTTATTAATACGGGGGATAGAAAATAAATAGGGTAACGCAAGAGAGCAAGGAGTCCCAGAGCTTATTGCGTTTCAATTACAGCTATGCCTTACTGCCTGAACAGAATGGCGTAGCTGTAGCTGTAGTACGCCACGCTGTCAAATCAAAAATCAGAATGCAGCTGAGGAATGTAGCAAAGCTCGTCCACAATGGTATAGCGCAAGATGTCAATTTTGCTGAGCCATTTTGCTTTGTTTTGTTTTTTTCTTGTGAAACGTCAAAATGTAGCGCAGCAGCGCGCTCAAAAGTTCAAATTGAGTCAACTTGTACTACAGCTACCACCACAGCTACTACTACGCATTGTGTTCACTCTTATGACATTTGTCTACTTTTGACGTTGTCAGCGTGGCGTACTACAGCTACAGCTACACTATTCTGTTCTGGCAGTTATGAGGGAATGGAGGGGAACCACAATTTTCTGCCAGATCCGAAGGTTTGCGTAATTACTTCTGTTTGGTACACATGCATACAAAAATATATAAAACAAGAAAATGCACGCCTACCATTAAGTTTTGGTTCGTGTCGTAAGACCTATTGTGACCTAAATCAGTGCAGCCAATATAACCTTACGAAAAAGTCGGCGGGTTTGAAATTAAATTTGACATTTTTCCAACGAATAGAAAAATAAAATACTAAATTTTCATAAATAACTAGATTTATTATACTACCTTAAGTACAATTTGTGTGCTATGGAACCAATAAATCAGCGCTATTTTCCACAACTGGACAGAAGAACCGACCAACAGTCTTATGACCATCCCAAACTATCCGCCGTAATGTCCCACATCAAATATGAATTCGCATCCTACAAATACACAGTCTATAGATGTGCTTCCAAAATTGTTACTCTACAAAAAGTGTTTTACAGTATGTTTTATAAACAACTCTTTAGATATAGTTGGTATAATTTTAACGTTTACAGCCTCTAGCATACCCTATAAACTTATACTGGCAGTTCTAGAGCGATACAACATCACTCAAGTGACCCAAGTTGATCGCAATTACATGGTTACACCTTTCCAGCTAACTTCATTGGTCCACGATATATATTTTGCTTGTGAAAAATTAGGACACTTTACTAAATCAGTGTCGTATAACTTGGAAACAGCAACAGCTGTCTTATCTGATTTCTTTTGGAACATATTTGATCCGTAAGTAAATAATTTTTTACGAGATCAGGAGTCGGGGGACTAACACCGTTTGTTTTTATGATCTTATTTTCAGATATCGAAGGCATTCTATATCTCCAATAGAAATCAAAACAACATTCTTACTTTTGTGTAAAATCCATTCCTCGGAGCAACTGGTTGCCGAGTTTTTTGATTTGGTCAGTGACCAAAACAATTATGTAACAAGGTATTCATTGCAACATCTTTTACAAATTTTGTCTAAAATCCTGACGTACGTTGAAGAAGGAACCGCATATGGAGAGCACAACATTCCGACTGTATTGGAGCAGTGCTTTGCTAAGGTAAGTTAGATATTCTAAATTAAATGAGAATACTCAGTCTCGTTGTTGGCTTTTTCCTGATTGCCTCATCACGGATGTTTCTTTTTTCTGTTACAAAAGCCGTAGGCCTTTGATCAAAAAAGAATACCTAATCTGGCCTACATTCTCTTTATAGTTAAGCTAAAAATAAAAATCTATTTTTTCAGTGTCAGAGCACAAATGGCATCAACCAGTACCAGTTCACTTGTCTCTGGTCAACATCCCAAACAAGGTTTCTCATTTACGCTAATCTTATCGCTCTTGTTAAACGAATCGAGGATACAGAAAAACTTATTCATGACAATGTGTGCGCTTCGTGTCATTCAGAGAAAATAATTGGAATCCGCTTCAAATGCCAAACATGCAAAAACCTTTCTCTATGCATGAAATGTTTTGCCACTGGCTTTGCATCGAACAAACATGAAAATGGACATCGCATGTATGAAGTTTTTACAGAGGTTAGTACCGAGCTACGCATATTTGATACCTATGTCAAAAGTTTTTGTTATGATCTTTTATTTAGGATCTTCCACCAAAAAAGTTTTCCCACTACTTTGCCAAACTGTGTAACATGTTTTTCCAAAAAGCCCATGAAGATTCAACAGGTTTTTGTAGTAATGACAATGAAACAAACACAGCAAATGAAACCGAGCTTGTAACAATTGATACAAAGATATCTGACTCAACAGCACTCCCACAAACAAAAACCGACTTAACAACTAAAGAATACTTAAAAATTGACTGTGAGTTTGTTACTTTGTTCTTAGTTTTGTTCTTTTTTCAATTCTTACATGTTTTCTTACATTTTTTCAAAGATTCGTTCCTGAACTCGAACTCAACAAGTTCAACAACTACATCATCAGTAAATCCATCGAACAAACTACAATCCATCATTGATAAACTCTTGGAGCAAAACGCGTAGGTCAGACTATTTTTTACAACTGATAAGTAAATAATCCTGTCTTCTTTTTTACTCAGAAAAATTGAAATGCAACTCAAGTGCATTCAAACATCTTCAACTACTGATATCTCGAATTTCCTCAATGCACACCAAGAATTCTTAGTCGGCATCATTAGTGAAATGAGAAGCTTTACAGTAAGTATTGTTTTTTTCTACTAAATATTTTTAAATGTGTTTATTGATTAGCAGAGTGGTGCAAGTGTCTCTTACCCAACATCAAGCACACCAAACCGAACAACTTTTGCTAAAAGAACTGAGCTTCAACCTCAAAATCTATCTCGATCATGTAAGATTTTTATGACTTCTGGCAATTTTTTTTTTTTTTTTACTACAAAGTATTTATTTTAAACAGTACACGGAGCTGATATAAATCGCAGCTATTTAGACGCAAATAAATCGGATTACTCAGTCTCAGATGTAAGTGGATGGTTTCATCAGAAAAAAATGTCCACACCATATTCGGGTGCACCGCTCTCAGTTGTGACTGAAGACGAAGGAAGAGATACAGAAATGATGAACTTTAAGTTACTACTACATAAAGTCAAGGAGATAGTTGAAGACTCCTACAGTGATAATACAGAGCTTGCAGAAGCAACTCAAAATTTAGAAAATGCTTTAGATAGTATTATAAAGGACGAAGAACGACGGTTGCGGGATAGTTTGTAAAGAAATAAGTGTTGTTTGTTGTCCCCACTCGTACAGCGGAAAAAGAGAAACCAATTTTTTTTTCAAATACTTTATTTACATTAATTCGAAAAGATTATTTTTAAATACATATTATTTTTTGAAACTATATTCTATTAGCTTTTGTGATGATGCAAAAAAAAAAACGCAAGAGTTCAAATTTGACCACTTGTACAGCAATTACGTGCTTTGAATTATTTTTACTCGTGTATCCCGCTTTCGTTGGCTCGGACGCCAAGGTACGAATGAGGATATCTTGTTCACGACTCGCACGAACTAGCACTGTAAAGCGATCTGACGTCGGAAAATCGCAAGAGATTGTCAATGCCTTCTCCAGTCGAGTGTCCCTCCAACTATCCTTGAATCCTATGCCGCTAGCATTAAGCATTGAAGAGCAATGCCAACAAGCCATGAGACGCAGTCTACGAGGTTTTGGGTTTCATTTAACCCCCAAAAAGAAACCCATGGTTTGATGAAGAATACAGACGGGTCGAACGATCCGACGTTCTCCGATAAGTTTTTGTTGTGGAGATTTTAGGTTTGGGAACGCAATGCATTGCCGCATTTGTGAAAAATATCTTACGACGACAACTACTTCGAAGCAAAATTGAATCTCCGAAAAAAGATGCGTTGCGGAGAAAACTCCGCTCCGACGGTTACCTCGATAGGCCGAAAGAAACAGCATGAGAAGCGCTCGTTTGAGGAAATTGAGAGGTGCCACGACAGGAACGAGATTCTGAAGTTTTACCAAAAGTTAAAAAGATCCTGCCAGGGTGGAAAGCCCCGAACTAAAAAGCCTGAAAAGGCCGCCTATGACAGTATTTACATAGACGAGCTGTACAGAGCCATGTCTAGTTGTGGCATCCCTGCAAAACTCGTACGACTATGCAGGATGACTTTGGAGAATTTACGCTGCTCTGTTAACGTCGGTAAAGAACTCACCAAGAGCCTTGATGTTGAAAAAGGCTTTCGACAAGGCGACAAACTGTCAATCTTCAATTTCTTCGACATCATACTTGATTGTACGAAACTCAAACCCCAACACCAAAAGTCTGTACAACTACTCGCCTACGCAGACAATATTGGAAGAAAAAAACATGTTGATATAGCTGTTTTTTGAAACATGAGGGCAAAACGAAGTATATGCTTTCATCAAACAAGGAAAAAAAGAGTCGCGTATCATGGCTCGATATCGTTTGCCGTTGACGGTAACGTTTCTTTCACGATCGTCTTTGAAGAAAAATGGGCCGATGATGCCACCAGGCCATAAACGCCATAAACCACACCAAATTGTCGTTTTTTTTTTTTGGATGCATCAATAGATCTTGTATGACAGACATGTGGCTGTTTAACAATCCAGATGCGAGCCAGAAATTTTGGATTTAACAGCGGATTTTCATGGAGCTGTTTTAAGGCTCCTTCACCAAAAATTAGACGTTGTATAAGGTTATTCGGCTTCAATTTCTGCAGAAGTTGAATCTAATAGGTTTTCAAACCCAACCCGTTAATTTTTCCATGTGGTTGAGTTACACATGCCCAGGTGGTATGGACGGCGTCAAAATGACATTTCATGATTCTGGACGCTACGACTGCAATATTCTCTTCGGAGACTTATGAGTCGATGATTTAATGTCCAACAAAGTGCTACTACCAACCAGTGCGTCCAAACTGAAAAACTAAACTCTTCAAAATTCACCCTTTTTGGTTTTTACGTCGATACGTGCTAATTGGCTTTCAATGCCTTTCGTCTCCTAGATCCTGGCATCTTCTGGATGGAAGTATTTTGGTTGATATCGAACAAAACACTATCATTTGTTTTTTTTTTTTTTTTTTGACGGAGATCCCATCTTTTGTGTGCGGTTTTGTGGGTTTTGTGGGAAATCCCAGATTTTATATTCCCGCTTATAAAAATTCCGGGTTTGAAACTCCGCCTCCTGAAATCCTATTTTTGAAAATCCTGTTTATTTTAAATACCGCCTTGTATCCCGCCTCTAATAATACCGTTTTTTAAGATCCCCTTTGTTAAAATCCCGCTTTTGCTATCAAAGAAAAAGTTTTGATTGCAAAAGCGGGATAAGGAAATCAAAATAAAGGAAGCAAGAAGTGATTTGTTTGGAACACATTTATTGTAGCGCTAAGCAAATAACAAAAATTCAAACTATCGAAATAGATTTTTCGGCCCTATCGTGGTAACCGTCGGAGCGGAGTTTTCTCCGCAACGCATCTTTTTTCGGAAATTCAATTTTGCTTCGAAGTAGTTGTCAACGTAAGAAATTTTTCACAAATGCGGCAATGCATTGCATTCCCAAAACTAAAATCTCCGCAACAAAAACTTATCGGAGAACGTCGGAACGTCCGATCGGAGAACTACCACGAAGCAAAATGTCTCCGATCGGAGAGAATTCCGCTCCGACGGTTACCACGATAGGGCCGAATCGTATCAATCGCATATCAAGTGGTACAAGGAAAGGAACAATATTTCCTATAATTTAATATAAGTGTAATTGTATGCTATGAGCAATGCGACGTACAAAACCTGTTTTACTCAAAATGGATAAAAACGGGATTGGCGGGATCTTAAAAAACGGGATTTGAATAAATAAGGACTTTGTTCGAGCGGGATTTTAGAATTTGGGACTGTAAAAAAACAGTATTTTTGCAGACGAGATTTTAAAATTTTTTTTTCGGTATTTTTGAAAAACGGGATTTTGAAAAGTTTGATTTCGATACACTCCCGTGTTTTGTTTAAAAAGTCTCCAGCTCATCGGAAAGAAAGTTAGACACACAGTAAAATATTAATTAATATTAATTATTATATTAAATTATTAAACTACCCCCTACTTCCACAGGAACGGGAACGAGAACTGGAAACTAAACCTTTCATCAAATTTTAGTTTTCTTTTTGGCGGATTTGTGTTAATTAAGATTTGTTAGATTTGAGTAAAGCTGGACGGGTCACATAGTTACAAAAAAAAAAAAAAAACATTTGGTGTTCGTTCGAAGCTTAAGAAGCAAATTGTATTTCCATATGGTTTATAGTTTTCTCTCAATTTGACGAAGAGCAGAAGTTACCTGATAAAAAGTCAAACTTAGCAGGAATTAAGAGCCCATACATAAAGCATGAATCTCGATGTTTTGAAAAAGTTTACTTGAATCATTGGGCCCTATCGTGAATAAAATTTCCCTGGAAACATTTCCCATATTCGGAAAATTGGTATCGGCAATGATGTTCGAAAGTTCCTTGCGGAATTTTGAGCGATCGTGAATGAATTTCCCATGGGAAATTATCTGCCATTTTACTGAATTTGTATCGCATTCCAGGGAGATTTCTACTTTATTCTTGTTAGAGCACTATAGAACATATTCGAAAACTATCTTTGAAGTCATTTTTAATCTGTTAGGTTGTTAAAATTTATTCCGTGGGAGATTCATTTCGAAGGAGGTTCACGATCGGGCGTAATGTTCCGTGGGAACAAAAAATTCCGTGGGAAACAAAATTCCGTGGGAGATTGCCGATAGGCCCCATTATATTTTCATAATATTGGCATGTCACCATGGAGTTAGTAATTCATCGACCTTTCATGTTTAGAATTCAGTTAAATTTTATTAGCATGGTTAAATAAGAAAGGGGAAGACGGTCATCATAAGATTAAACGATAAAACCTACTAAAGAATTGAAATTGAATTAAATTTTGAATTTGATTTTATTGAGACTTTATGAAATAAACAGTTATATTAAATACTAATAATTAATATACAATATTGCTTATACATTTTAGATGAAGAACATCTTTAAAATTAATTATTATTAATTTTTATAATACAAAATATATATAACAGTGCTCAATTACACCAGAATTTAAAATAAGTTAAATAGACTCTAAACTTAAGATAAAAGAAACGTATAAACCACTTAAAACTAAACCTAAAAATAGATAACGCTTATGTTTATCACTGTCAGGTAAACGATTAGCTATTGCTAAACTCGACAGCCGAATGAAGCATAACAGAACGTATGGTGTCCAAAGTTGAACTTAATTTATTTTTTCCCTTTAATCCAATTTCATACAATTCGATTTGTTTCTGACTTACTTGAACTCAAATGATCTTTCTCAAGTGCAAAATAATTTACTATACAATTCATTTTTTTGATTTTTTATTATTCGAATCACTATGTGTATGTTTGTTCACAACGATTTTGTCATTATGTGTACCAACTTGGACAAGTTCGAAATCTTTGAGCAGTTATTTTAAATATTTTTCCAATATAACACATTTTGACAATATGTAAGAAGAATTTAAAGTGCTAGCCTAAATTTATTTAAGAGAAATTCTAACGTTTTTATGTGACAGGGTTACTTCTCTTAAATTAGTTAAATTTAATTAAAATGAATATTTTAAAAATTACATTAAATTTGGGGGAGTCCATAAAAAAAATCTTATCAATTAAAATTCACAAAAATTAATATCAATTTAGCTAATATGCCCACAGATATAATGCACAATGCACATGGATGAAATCCACATCTAAACAATCTTTTTTGCCGAAATCCCCACGAAATCTCCAAATCCCCAGTGTCCTGTACATCTAAATTATGTGCATTTAGTTATCAGTTTACTCATGATATTAGTTAATAAGTGATAACGATTAACAGTTTCTTAACAACAACTATGAATGCATGATTGCATCCACTTTTAAGTCTGACTTAGTTTTCCAACGAATAGTTTTTTTTTTTTTTAGAATAAAAGTTGAAATGGACCCGAAATAAGGTCGCACTGTATTGTAACATAACGTTTTTGAATAATTTTTATTAACTTAAAAATTTTGAAAATGTATTTCCATTTCAATAAACATAACAAACATTATAAAGAACTTTATGTTTGAATAGTAAGGCTGATTTTTAGCCTTTGCAGACATGCTATACAAACCATTATATTTTTACTTTAAGGTGGTACTTATTTACTATTAAATACAGTAAAAGTTAATTTGAAACATTTTAGTAGGTTTCCAAAAATTAAAATAATTCACAAACATTCGTATATTTGCCGCACAAAATTACTGGCACAGTGCATGGTAAGTTAAAAAAAGACACAATTAAAACTGTTAGTATTTCGTATGCAATCCTTTTTGCTTTATTACTTCAGCTAATCTATTTGGTACAGAACGCACCAGTTTTCTTGTCGTTTCTTCTCCAATATTTTGGCATTTTTCGATTAGAGCCTGTTTCAGTTCTATTTTTGTGGTCATAGCGCGTTTTTTAACCCTTCTATCCAATTCTTCCCACAAATGTTCAATCGGATTTAAGTCCAGAGATTTTGACGGGTGTGGAAGCACATTCGCAGTATTGTATACGAACATCATGAGCCGTATGCTTAGGGTCGTTGTCGTGCTGGAATGTAAACGAGTGTATTAAATTCAACTTATTGGCAATTTTTTCAAGTTTTCTTTTATCAATGTCTAGATATTTTTTCTTATCCATGATGCCATCGATGAAAACAAACTCGCCAACACTCGCAGCAGACATGCAACCCCACACCATAACTCCTCCACCACCATGTTTCACTTTAAGTGCTAAGTTTTTTTTCTCCAGAGCGGTATTCGGTTTGCTCCACACGGAAATGCGGCCGTCGGATCGAAAAATATTTAACTTGCTTTCATCTGAAAACAGCACATCATCTTAGAAACTGTTTTATTTGCTCCGATATTTGAGAGCGTAGTCCAAGCGCTTTCTTTGGTTGACTTTTGAAATCATTGGCTTACGTCTAGTAACTCGAGAATTGTAACCGGCCTCGTGAAGCAATCTTATTACCGTCATGGTATGAACAGTTTTGCCAAACTCTTCTCTAACTTCAGCAGCTATTTGGGTTGATGTTATTTTCGGATCAGCTTTCGACAATCCTGTTCCGTGCACGGTCATCCAAAAGCCGAGGACGACCGGTATGTTTGGAACTTTTAAAATTAGATTCACCCTTAAAGCGATAAACGATGTTGCGAATAGTGTATCGGCTTCTATTCATTATTTGTGTTGATCAAAATCAAAACCCCTTATATCCACTTTAATAAAAAAAAGACTTAGGTATGAGGTTTTGTTGGTATCATTCAAACACAAACGAAGGATCCAAGTTTCAATCACAAATCTCATTGTATGTCATAGAAATCAGACCAACAAAAGTGTAGTTAATTTCAAAACCCCTTTTATCCACTAAAGTTTTTGTTTCAAAATCCATTATATCCAATTTTTTTTTTTGCATCAAAATCCATGCAAAATATATCTTTAATTATAAACTTGAAATTCAAAAACCCTTCTATATTATATTCACGAAGTAATATTGAAAAGAATGAATTCGTATTAAGCTTTCTTTACTTTTCTTTTATCAGAGAAGGCGTTGTGACCCATCCTTGAGTAGCTTTTATGAGGAAAATTCATAGTTATTGTTATAGCGGGAAATTCACCAAAACTGTACCCCTGTTGTTCATTTAGGAGATGAGAGTTGACCCTTATTTGACTGGAAATATTCTGGGATGGAGTTTTTTGGCCAACTGGTACCTGTGCCCCTGTTCTGTAACTATCGCTTCGATAAAAGCAGGCGATAAACGATGGAAAATGGAACGAAATTCTACTAAATTCATAGGATTTCGTTCCATTTTCCACCGTTTATCGCCGAGGCGATAGTTACAGAACAGGGGCACTGGCATTTAAAATTTAATGAATCTAAGAGATTCATTTTATCTAGCGCAATAGTGGGGCCATTTAAGTTCGTAAATCGGTTAAAAAAAAATAAAAACAAATTTCAAGGGTGGATCTATTAATAATAGAAATGAGAATGCAAATTAAAGAGGAAAAGCTAAGGGATGTGTTTAATTTGCTAACCAAGCACTATGGGAAAGATTGGAGGTCCATTGAAAAACTTAAGTTTTATAAAAATATTGAGGAAGGTAATGGTTTATGATATGTACTGGAAAATGACGATCCTTTTGCCAGTTTTTGAGGAAATTCGTGTTTGATCTAATTTTTAATTTTTAATTCCAACACGCAGTGCCTCTTACCCTCAGCTTTTCATATTCGTCTCTAAATTCACGTCCCTGCTCTTCGGATGTGGAACTGGAACGGTTGCGTATGATAAGCTCATTGAATTCTGACCTTGACAGCATTGTTTCATGGGGTCATTAGAACCAAGTAGAATTTAATGCTTCCAAAACTCAATGCTGTCTCTTATTGTTGAAGCTTAACATTCCCCCATTACCATTATCCATGAATGGTCCCTGCATCCAAGAAATCGGAAAGCTGTCAGTACTTGGCATGTGTGTAACCCATGATCTTCGTTGGAATGACCACATATTTGAAGTCGCCAAAAACGGTGCTAAATGCTTAGGCTTCTTGAGACGATGCAGGAAGTTCTTCACCCCTTCTGATCTGGCTACAATTTATAAGGCCTTCATCCGCCCAAAACTGGAGTATAACTCACATATCTGGTCAGGTGCTTCTCAAACATCTTTGCACCTGCTTGATAGGGTACAAAATAGAGCGTTAAAATTGATAGGTGATGGTTCAATCGTAGAATCGATTGATTCTCTTGAACATTGTCGAAACGTTACCTGTCTCACTCTGTTCATCGCTTTTTTCACAAGCAGTGCTCTAGTGAAATAGCCAGTTGCATTCCTCCCCTGAAACAATTTAGCCGCAACACCCACCTCGCAAGGAATGCTAATCAGTTTTACCTTGAGCCCAACTTCGGACGTACAGTCAAGTAGAGAGTTCCATATTTTAGTCGCACCACCAGAATGTGGAATGCTCTGCCTGACCCTGTTTTTCCCCTGCACTACGATTCACAAAAGTTCAAAAGCAACGTGCATCCGTGTCTCCTTTAAAATCCTCTCCTATTTTCCTAAATGGTCGCACTATCGTTCTATAACATTATAAGGATAGTCATAACCCCTTAATTATAAAAAAAACCCAAATTGTTTTACTTATTACTTAAAATAAAAAAAATAAAAAATTAAAATGAACTTTGCCTTCTTAAAATTAAGTTTTTCAAGTTTTCAATAGCTACACTTTTTTATTTTAGTCTGAAATCCAGAGGTAATTTTCAAAACCCGTTATATCCATATTTCTTTTTAGTACCACTTAAGAACCAGAACCCACAGATCACTATTTCTATAATCAAACTGTGAGGAATCTCAATTTGCACAGTCCTGCAAACAAAAATGTGTTAAAACAATGTTTCGTTTGGAAGATACAAGTTTTTTTCGATTTACTCGAAATCTCTAAAAGTGGATAAAATGGGTTTTGATTCTGATCCACACATTTGTCTAATCTCTGCATATATGATTTGCCTTGGTTATGCATATTATTTACCACTATTCTTCGTTCGGATTCGGTGGTTTCTTTTTGTTTTGGGCTCATTTTGTTTGAATGAAACTTCTTGACTCCTAACTTATTTTTCTTGTGAGAAACCGACTTTATTTGACAAACTAAATAACTGTTAATTTGATTATTGACTTTTTTGTGGCTACGGCCACGAGGCTACAAATTTATTGCTCAAAACGCTGAGTGTGCCAGTAATTTTGTGCGAGTAATTGAGTAGTTCTACGCTAGTTATTGTCAAATTTATTGCATTTGATACAAAATAATGGCACTTTCCATTGGTTTCACTCAGGGAAGCACTCATTTTAAAACCAATGGAACACCCAAAATTGTTTCTACTCAGTTTAACGTAATTTCCTTTGTGTGAGTAAAACACCTATGGCTCTTAAAAAAATTTAGCTTGAAGAAACTTTTCTTTTTGACATTTGAGTAACATGTGTTAGTGCTTCTGAGTCGATTCTCACTTCAAATCGAGAAGCGGCTGTCACTCCTCAGAATCATGAGAAGCGATCTTTTTGCACCAATGGAACGGTTTGAGAATGCTTCTGGACGCTCCTGGACGGTTCTTTTCGTCCAATGGAAAGTGCCATAAGGCAACCATTCAAGGAAAAAAATATTTGTTCAATTGCACGTTGGTAAAGGTTAAGAAGTATGCTTAAAGTTTAAAAAGCTTTGTGTGCCAATAATTATGTGCGGGACTGTATGTTCAAGAAGTGAATCATAAAATCGCTCGCGCTATTAGAATATACTAGTTTTGGGGATATTGGTTCGGGGATTTTTGTTTATAAATTTTCTCTTTGGGGATTTCAGGGCTGGGAATTTCGGGTTAGGGGATTTCCGTTTGGGGCTTATGTTTTGGGGGCAAACGTTACCAACCCTAAATTTCGAAAGCATAAAAGCGCACCGATTTCAAGCAATAAAGTTAACTATTGCCATCAGAAGGCAGGACTTTGCCGAGCATATGAACTCTATTAAGGTATTAAGTGTTTTATAACCGGGAAAAGCCCTATCGGAAAGAAACAACCGAAAAGAAAATTTGCAAGCCTTACTGCAACTATCAAGGCAGTGAAAATTGAAGAAATTACATTAAAAAGAATTATATAGTTTTCCTCCTGCAGCAATATTCATCGGCCTACCTATTTTTACCATGTCACAAATCTTTGTAGTTTCATTCAAAACAAATTGAAACCATATTTTAATAAAAGATTTGCAAATACATACATATATTTTTAATTACAAATTTTACAATTTTTAGAACACTAAGCTGATTGCATTCAAATCAACACAATATTTACAATCTACATGCGCTTTTCAAAACTAATTTTTATCAATTAGAAGTACTTTCATACGATAGCAAGTCTTTAAATATCAGATCCGTTTTGAGTTCTTTCAAATATAGTTGCTCAAATAACTCTTGTTTCTTACTTACATCTTTAGCTTCTTTTTTCATTGCACTGCTTGTACATATTTCCAAACACGACGAACACTCGTCTCGTAGAGCAGTTTCAAATTCAATGAGCTTATTGGAAAAGGTTTCCACATTACTTACGACTTCCTTGACGCCACAAACTGCTTTCAAATTTGTACGCAGTAGGCCAAAAAATATTTTCGACTTTTCCTCAGATTTTGTAAATAGTCGCACATCAGAGGACGAGTTGTTGATGTGCGTGATTTCCAGCAACGTTCCATGCCAAACAGAATCAGGACTTTTGTTGTAAAATATGAGCCTGCCATCAGCTGCTGCTAAATTATCTCCGTCAGCACCATCGACATCCATTGACTCAGACTCATTTCTTTTATTCGAAATTTTGACGAAACCTAGTTGTGTACAGCAATAGTTTTCAAAGGCAGTTCCTGTTACAACGTACTCCAACCGTACTTCAGTTTCGACAGATGTGGCAATTATAGTCAATAAGTCGCGTTGCAAATGCTTCTCTTCAAAATTAAGTCTACAATTCGTGTCAGTAAATACATCGCGAAAATTTACACCAACAAGAAAGCATTCTTGGTTAAATGTTTTTTTGGCCTTCACAGCATCATAAAATGCAAATATCGGAACGTTAGTCATTTCTTGACCAAAGAAACTTTCATTTATTTTAAGCTTCAGAATAAGCACATAGAACGCTTCAGGACGTAAAGTAAGCTCTTGAGATTGCTTCCAAATGCAGTTGTTTTTGCTGCTATCTTGTTGTGAGATATGAAAGAAGTTTTGTATGCTGTCCATTTCCGAAAAGGATGTTTTCAGTTCGTATAGTTTGAAAGTTTGTTCCGAATCTTCTAGCCCGTAGAGCAGAGCCCGAAAATTTTGCAATACTATTAATTCACTACTGCAGTTGTTAACTAAATTAACTCCAACAACAACATCATCATCCGCTGTGACCTTGATCCAAGGGTCGCCGCATATAGATAAGATTTGCATTTCCTCCAAATAAGGAGTTCGCAACAGATTGCAACCAAATAATTGTTCTGCCTTGAGTTTAGCAAACTCTTTCTTTGTTATGGCTTGGTGAATTAAGAGTTCTGACTTTTTCATTTTTATTCTCTCATAGATTTTCTTGTATTCTTCATCATCTGCCAAATCCACTGTTTCGTTGGTCGGTGGAGTTTCTTGAAAATCAGTGACTTCATCGTCTCTGTTGTGAAGAAAGGAAATGCACAATTTAACCTGAAATTCAGCCGCCTTGAACATTGCAAAGGATTTAACGTTTTCATATTCTGCTTGCAAGGCTAAATCCTTTGATTCCTTTTTGATAACCACCATAACATCCCAGCATTTTAGTAGAATATATAAGATTTTTTCCATTGAGTTTTGATAAATATATTTACCGATTAGTATGTTCCCTTCTAAATTGTTTGGACAAGTAAATGATTTATAAGCAGCTGAGGCGTTGATATCTGAATCTATTGATTCTAATTTATGTTGTATCTTATTTAAAACGGTGTTTTGTAAGTCTATGCAACTTAGAACTTGTTTATTAACAATTTCGTAGAATTGCAAATTCCGAAGGAGGGCCAAGCTCGAGATCTCATTTCGTGATACTTGTAAATTTGCCCAATGTATTAGGTTGTCTTGAATAAAATGAGGGAGATTTGAAGACATCTTAATGTAAGAATTTTGGGTTTTCCAACAAAGTTAAGTTTACAAGAACACAAATATTTAAAATAAAAATTTGTTTATTGTTGTTGACAATTCAAATTTATTCACAATGGATTTCAACTATTGGTGATAGATCACTTTTTCATTGCCAATAAATAATTTTGTTTGTTAGTGTACTCAAAAGTCGGGTTCACATTATCAAATATTTTTGACAAGCTTGCTTGATGGAATCGATTTTGAAAATGTGAACATCAATTGATTTGTCAAACATGCTTGATGAATATCAGAAATTTTTGATATTTCGGTGGTTTGACAAGCATAATTCGGAGTGTGAACACCTGCTTGTCAAACTAGGAAACAATTTCATTTAAAAAAGTTTTCAACACAGCGGATAAAAAAATAACAAGAACTTGTTGGAAGATTTTCAAATATTTTTGAAAATTTAGAAGTTGGATGGTTGATTAACATAAAACATAAAGTTGAACGACAAGCTTGATAGTCTGAATGCAAACTGCATTCGACCATTCTGTCAAACGAAGTCTGTCCAATAAATTGTACAGTGTGAAATCGATTAATGTGAACCCTGCTTGAAAAATATACTTTTTGAACCCACCCAACAAAACAAAAAATTGCACCAATTACCTCGTTTCCACTTAGAATCGGGTAATCGGATCGGATTATGATTCAAGGCTATGGCCCAATCACTCCGTCACGCGTTCGACTTCAGCGGCCACAACTGACAACTCGATTAAAACACATGTATTCTTATGGTGAATGGCCCATAAGCAACGTACGTGACGTCCGTGGTGGCGTTGAGATTAAAACATTTTTAATATCAACGCACTCAACGACTTTGACATTTGCTATTGGTATTTTTTGTTGGTTGGTAGACACACATGCTCACACACATGGTGCTCTGTGTAACAAAAGCGCATTAACGCGACGGATTCATTGGGCCATCCAAAGTTTTCAAATATTTTAAAGTTGAAGTTGAAGTTGAAGTTGAAGTTGAAGTTGAAGTCTGACGGAGTCATTGGGCCATAGCCTTCAGATTTCGATGCAGGTATCTACTTACCCACTGAATCGAGTAATATAGGTATACAACACACTATTTTGAATCGATCCAGCTACAAGAGCTGTATCGGATCGGGTAATCCTGTTTCAAGTCGATCTAGGTATACACTGGCACTAATTCGAATTGAAGTGTGATTCAATTCTAAGTGGAAACGAGGTAAATGCTCGCTGATTTTGCCGAGTTTAATTTCCATACGGTACTTTGACATTCGTATTTTCGTTTTGCTACACCTGCATCTGCCTCAAAAAATCGTGTTTGTGTACGGATATTCTGGCGGTAGAACCTTGCCAAAATTTAATGCAAAAATAGCAAATTTTGAAAAGCAATAATACGAAATAATCCACAAAACTTTCTCCATCATATTAAAAAATTCAGTCCTGTAGGTTCTATTGAAAATAAATCTACTTTTCAGGATTTAGAACAATCAACAACTTGGATTAGATTTGGCTAAAGTTGGTGTAGGTACATACCTACGAGAAAAGTTAAAGGAAGTAGACTCATTGTTTCATTTATTTCTAACATTTATCTAGTGCGTGGGTGTTTCACATTTTACACCAAAAAGTCACGCAATTAATTTTTGGCTAAGAATAGTGATACAATAGTTAAAACAAAAATCATAATCAATATTTTGTCTGTCCAAGACCCAAGACGTTAACGTCATAAGAAAAAATCCGAATAAAGCATGGTAAGTTTTTGTTATCAAACAAAATAAATTACATTTTCATATATATGTTATACATTGCTTAATAATAGAGCAAGCTATTGTATGACCTGAAGAGCTTTCTTTGTTATTATCTTGTTCTTTATAACTTCCTACACCTTGTTGGCATTTCAGAGCTCTCCAGTTGTTACACGTCGTGGTGCGCAAAAAGCTAAAGTACAAACGCGAGCAATGTTAAAATCAGTCGATTCACGACGGCCAAACGAAGCGTTACTGGAAGCTAAACGTAAAGCAAAATTATTGAAGATGCAGGAACAATCGCAGCAGGAGGCTGTTGTTAAAGATATTTTTCAAAATGTAAATCGAATGGCCTGAGATATCTTCTTGTAATTTTATTGTACTGTTTTTTTTTTTTCTTTTCTTTTGTATACAAGGCTATGAGTGCAATAAACCTTGTCCAAGGCTACACTGGAGTTATATATGATGAGTCAATGTCGGCACATAAATGCCTTTGGGACGAACACTACCCTGAACGGCCAGAACGGTTTATAAGGATTTTAGACAGGTGAGTTCAGTAATGAATAATATTTTAATTGCAATACCTAATTAGATAAAAAAAGGAAAATTTTCTTTTACATGGGGTGTTCTGATAAATAAGATTGTTATCGGCATACCTACATGCTTTGAGATAACCTACAAAAATAATATGGGCTAGTAAAAATTAAAAAGCTTATCAAAGCAATAACATAATTTATTGGTATCGCATTAACTTGTTTCCATATATAATTGAAGTCAAATGTTTTTTGTATTCATTTCCTTTGATAGAAATTTGAGAAGTATCCCAACTCATCAAATTTTACTAGAAAAGGTTATTTGAGCTTATCTCTTATTGATGTTGTATTTACGTTGCATTTCAGACGACAGGCACCGAAAGATGGTTGCTTGATCATTTGGTCAAATCTTTTATTGTCAGTAAACAATACTGCAAGTATGTTGCATTATTAATTAGATATTTTCTTTTGTTTTTTTTTTTTTATACATTGGTTGGATTTTGTTTTTACATAAAAAGTTTTTTTTTGTACCGCTGAATTATTCCAAAAGAAATACATTTTACTAAATGGTTTGAGTCGTCTCAGTTTACTTTTTTTTTGTTTTCTGGAAGGTAAGAATAGCTAGCTTATATCTAAAAAGATTTAATCGTTGTGTTGTACAGAAGTAACCTTGCCATCTGTAGACATTGAACAGGTTTGCATCTCTCTCAAAGTAAACATGCCACATAAGCCAAATCTATTCTTTATTGTAAGTTATGTGCTTCCAAGTAGCTCTATAGAATTGTATGAAGAACATATATCCAATATTGATTTTATCAACAGTATTTGCATTTACTCAGACAATATTTGTGTCTTAGGTGACTTTAACTTGTCTGAATTAAAGTGGAAATACTCAGAATCTGAGAAAATGCTACTGCCGTTTAACATGAAACAAACTTTTGAAATTATTTTTATAGATTATCTATATTCTTTAAATTTGATGCAATTTAATCATATTCCCAATTCTTTAGGAAAGATATTGGATTTGGTGTTCGTATGTTGTGAAGATTTAAGAGTTAAATTATATAATGTTCCTTTTTCCTTGCTGAATGATTCTATTCATCACACGGAATTGTTCTTCGAAATAGAGTTTTATACATATGTATCAAAAAATGTAAAACAGGATTTAAAATCGTATAATTTCTCTAAAGCTAATTTTACCGGTCTAAATGACTATTTCTGCAATATCGATTGGCGAACTGAATTTGTATGTCTTGATCTATAAAATATGTATCATCGCTTCACTGAAATCATGTTTTTGGGTTTTGATAACTATATACCGGTTTTTGCAAAAAAGAAGTCCTTGAATTCACCTTGGATTAATAAACAACTCAGCGATTTAATAAAACAAAAACGAAAAGCATACGTAAAATATAGTAAATCTAAAAGTCAACCTGATTACGAACACTTTAATAAGTTACGCAAGGATTTGGTGGTTCTTTGCAAGTTTCTTTAAAGAGCTTATATTCTAAATATTGAAAGCAATATCAAAAACAATTCGAAATCCTTCTGGTCTTTTATAAATTCCAAAAGAAAATCAGTAGGGTTTCCAAGTACTATGCATTACAGTGGCGTCGAATTCTCGGACTTAGATTCCACAGTCGAATTATTTGCTAACTTCTTTGAATCGATTTATTCTGTATCTAGATTTAATAAAAGTTCACTCACACAATTGAACAGTAGCATTAATATTGGATCCATTCAGTTCAGTTTCGAAGAAGTTAATACAGCACTTTTATCTCTCAAATCTAGTACCCCGACGGCATTCCTGCCTGCTACAGTGCTTAAGGAATGTTGTAACTCAATTTGCACTGCCTTACTTATGATATTTAATAAGTCTCTTCAAGAAGGAATCTTCATCGAAGAATGGAAACATTCTTATTTAGTTCCGATCCATAAATCAGGCTCAAAAAGTGATATTCAAAATTATAGGGGTACATATTTGCAAACTCTGCAATTCCCAAATTGTTTGAAAGCATCCTCAGAAATAAACTAGATTTCTTCACAAGCGAATATTTATCGGAAGCACAGCATGGTTTTGTATATGGTAGATCCACTATAACAAATCTGGCATATTTTACTTCTTTTTTGTAACCAATGCTATGGAATGGAAAGTGGTTTTCAAGTCGATGCGGTATACACGGACTTTAGTAAGGCGTTCGATTCTGTAAACCAACAAATACTCCTTGCTAAACTTGAGATGTTTGGATTTCATTCCTGCGTTGGATATCCTCGTACCTTTCCAGGTTAAAATTGAAAATTCTTTTTCAAGAGAAATTCAGTGTACATCGGGTGTACCCCAAGGTAGCCACCTCGGTCCATTGTTTTTCATTATTTTTATCAATGACATTATATCTGCATTCAAATATTGTAGGTGTTTGTTATATGCGGATGGTCTCAAGCTATTCTTGACAGTTAACAGCTTAGGTGATTGTCAATTGATTCAATCTGACCTTGATTCTCTTACAAACTGGTGTCACGAAAATTGCTTGAAACTTAATATAAAAAAGTGTAACATTATTTCATTTACTCGAAAATGTACCAGTATTCGGTTCAAAACTTCGTCTCTTAGCCCTCCAACTACTTAGTAAGTCTTAGCTATTAAGTTTCTTAGTTTGTAAGTTAATAGCTTGTATTAAGCCTAATAAATGGAGGTTTTGCCCCCACCAAAATTAAAACTAAAAAATTCAATTACACAATTGAATCTAATGTCCTAGATCGTGTCTCAAACATTAAGGACTTAGGTGTTATTATTGATTCCTCACTAAATTTTAGGAACCACATTAATTTCTTAGTACAAAAAGCTAACTCGTTAGTTGGATTCATAAAACGTAATGGCAAAGATTTTCGAGATCCTTATGTTTTATTAACATTGTATACATCTTTTGTCAGATCGCGTTTGGAATACGCTGATGTAATCGCGTTTAAAAAAGTTAACATAAAAATTTCCCACCAGTGTGCATGCAAATCCCTACACGACTTCAACGGTGTAGTAAAACCGAGTTCAAGCTCAAAAGAACAATCAAGGGGTCGGAAAATACAAACAAGTTTCGTGTGATTTTGTAAAATTTCAAGCATTTCAAAAGAGAGTACACCCCACGACCGGATCGCTATTGTGAAGCATATAACTGGGAGGATTGTAAACTTTAAGAGATCGCGATACTCGTCGCCGAAAGAAAAAGAATTATCCCCGGCTATTTGACCTTCCATAAATACATAAGATGTGTGTTGGATAAATTCAATTTTCTTCTTTTCTTCGATTAGATTCGTTCAGGTGTTCGAACTTACATTCCACTTCGAATAGGTATGCCATTTCGAGCATCAAATATTTTTGCTACTTTTAAATAATTTTTTGAATTGGATCGAAGTTCTATATTTCTATCTTTTTGACGTTTTTATATGAAGCTTTGAGATTTGGTTTTATTCAGGTTCAATCTTTTGGGTTGCAGTTTTAGTGAAAGATTTCAAACAGGACTTTGTTTGTTAAGAATATTATTTTAAATAAGAGTGCAGTTGTTTCTTATTTTTGAGTTAAATATTATGCACATTATACGGTGCTCTTAATCGTTATCATTATTTGTTACTTTTCAAACATAATTCATGACTTTTGCAATCAAATTTTATCCATCAATTTTATAATTTTTTCAATTCAATGGAATCCTTTTGAATATTTTTTGTCAATATAAATAATACATATAAAGTGGCGTATAAGCCTATAGCCTTACACTTTTCAAGGACCTACAATTTTATACTAGTACCAAGTATGTGTCTAAACGATGATATTCGTTCAAATGACCACATATTTGAAGTCACGAAAAATGCTGCTTAATAGATTATTTCTTGAGGCAATGCAGGAATTCTTAAACCCCTTCTGATCTGGCTACTATTTATAAAATCTACATCCGCCCTGACGTAAACGGTAGGTGCAACAATTAGCATTTAAGTAAAATTACTTTCGAAACAATAGTGTGAGAACTAAGAACAAAGAGAATTTGTTTCATTTGAATTTTTATTAAAACTCAAATCGTTGCGTGGGGAGCTCTGTCATTTTATCGAACGCCTATTGTAATAATCACCAAAAAAAAATTGCACCACAGATTTGATTATTTGTGCTTAAAATAATAAATATTTACAACTTCACTACATAGTATAAAACTAAGTCGCTTTCTCTGTCCCTATGTATGCTTACATTTTTAAAACTACGCAACGGATTTTGATAGGGTTTGAATAAATGATTCAAGAGAAACGTTTTTATGCCGAGAAATTTAAAGATTTGTAATGTGATGTCTTAACAAACATATTTTTCTGCGCTTACATTGCAAACGCTGGCTAAACCTTACCAGATAGATTAAATTTATTTACAACACGATTGTATATCTTAAAAAGATGAATAAAAAAGTCTGCGACAGCATAATGTTTATCTCCTAAGGATAACCCACTGTAACCATTTTTATCTTTAACACATTACAAGAAAAATATGTGTTATTAACAAAGCTATTTTAAACGATACAGTATCATTCTTTGTCCAATCAAATACATTAGATACGTTGTGAATTTAATGTAGATCAAAATTGCCCTTTACAGCATGCGATTTAAATAAATAATTTCGAAGATATTACAGATTTAAAAACAGCCGGCCGGGCGGCGGGAATAAATAGTGCCTCGTATATCATGGTAGTATCAGCATTGTACCCGTGCGAAGCCGGGGCGGGTCGCTAGTTTAAAAATAATCAAAATTTTCTATTATTTTTTTGTGGCATAGGGCTGTCAACTACATACTTAAAAATATAAAAAAGGGAAACAAATAAATAAAATGTTATATTCCATATTTATTCCATTTCCATATACATAAATGTACATATCGTAGAAAATGTCTTAAACAATAAAATTTAATTTCGAAGAGGCTTCTCATAGAATCTGTAAAAAGTCAAATAATCAAAATAGAAATTTGCCTGAGTGCAATTTTTTGATCTAAATTTGAAGATTTGCAAGAAAAATTCCTTCCCAGGCTTCCCTGGAACAAAAAATTAAAACAAAAACGTTTTTCTGTGTTATTTAAATGTAAAAACTTCAGATTCGATGAGAGCTCTAAGAAATTGAATTATGCTCAGTAAAACCTTTTTTTTTTTAATATTTTCTATGATGTTATGTACATTATGTCTAATGTACATAAGTCAGCGAAAATTTTTATTCTAAGCAATTTCCTTGCAATTTACTCTTTTATTTTTAAAATCAATAATACAATTTTATCGATACGTCAATTTTTGTCTTTTTGACATTTAAGTTATAAGATCAAAACTAGTGCAGAAGACTGTTGTTGTGTATGTGGTACTTTCTAAACTTGCAAGAAAAAACTCAGTTATAAAACCTTGTATACCAGCTTATAAAGATTGCAATGCTAATGGGAAGGCCCACACCCTAGCAAAAGAAGTTTAGCGCAAATGTATAGTCATTTATAATTGCATTAAAATGAGCGTTCACTGGCTTTAAATGACACTTTAATTTATAACTTTTAAAATCAGACAACCCCCAAAAAAACTTTGTTCTAACTCATCTGACGTTTCTCATTGTGCGATTTATTTCCTAGCTAATATTTGTTCTGAATAATGTATTTCTAGACAAAAATAAAACTTTCATTCCAAATTTTCGTTTGCAATAAAAAATTTATGATATTTTGCCTTTTGGATCTGTTACTTCACTTCACTTGCCTGAACTGTGAAAATGTTGGTACACATTCAATTAAGCCAAGTCTATTTTAAAGTTGTCACTAGTTAGTGTGGTGTTTATAAATCGTTTATATTTAAAGACCCCATTTTAAAGTTAAGGTGATTTTAACAACACGCTTATCTTAGAAACGCCCTGACTATAATTTTGCTTTATTATCTTTTAACCATTCATCCTGAACCACTGAAGAAATGATAAATGTAGCTCATTTGGGTTATACAGAATTCCGTAACCTTGGTTTTAATATGAGAAATTTTTAGGACCATGTGATAGTTTAGCGCTGGAAACATTAGAGTCCACCAGCGGATTGCGAAATAAATGTGAGTGATGAAGATAACCATTTGTTGTGTCTCTTTCTATTTATTAGTTTATCTATTAACTCACTCAATCCGCGATACCCTGGTCCTGTCTAATGTGCTCAGCACTGAACAAAAAATTAACAAAGAACCAAAAGTTTTATACGAATTTAGAAAAAAAAAAGAAAAATACTTTCTTTTAAGCTAGCATTTTTATTATTTCAATCTCAAGGTGTAAGTCGTTGGGACTTCTCGATCGTTGCCAACGTATTCCCTCACGAAGAGCCACAAAAGATGAAATACTTTTAAAGCACACCGAAGAGCATTACAACCTCCTTAAATCAACCTCACACATGAATGATGAAGCTAAATTGGAAGACATTAGCTCTCAATTTGATTCCATATATCTGCATCCGGTAAGGCAACTCGAAATATTGCAAATGATTTATTCTTGACAAAAAAAATCTACTTGAAATAGTCAACGTTTGATTTATCGCTACTAGCCACTGGTTGTACAATCGATTTAGTTGAAAACGTGGTAAATGGAAGCCTTCAAAATGGCATGGCCATAATCAGACCACCCGGGCATCATGCAATGAAAGCCGAATTCAATGGGTTGGTATGATCCTGCTTAAATAGAAACTGAATTCAAAAATTTAAATTTTCACACAGATATTGTTTCTTTAACAATGTTGCTATTGCCGCCCAATATGCAATAGATATTCTGAAACTACAAAGAATTCTTATTGTAGATTGGGATATTCATCATGGCCAAGGGACACAACGACTTTTCTTTAACGATCCCAGGTTTGTTTTTTTAAATTTTCGAATTACTCAAGTGATAATTTCATCTGATTTATGTTTTTTATCTTTAGAGTCTTGTATTTTTCCACTCATCGCTATGACCATGGAACTTTTTGGCCAAATATAAGGGAATCGGATTTTGATGCGATTGGAGAAGGTGCGGGATTGGGATATAACTTTAATCTTCCATTGAATCAGCCAGGAATGACTAATAGTGACTACCTGGCAATCTTCCAACAGATTTTAATTCCAATTGCTGTAGAATATCAACCCGAATTAATAATTGTATCAGCTGGCTACGATGCAGCTCTTGGGTGTCCTGAGGGTGAAATGGAAGTTACACCTGCATTTTATCCCCATCTTTTGAACCCTCTCCTTAAACTGGCTCAATCTAAAATAGCTGTGATTCTTGAAGGTGGTTACTGTTTAGAATCATTGGCTGAAGGAGCAGCCTTAACTTTAAGGACACTACTTGGTGATCCATGTCCCCTATGGGCAGAAGATCTTGTGCCACCATGCGAGAGTGTTCAAGATACAATTTTGAACTGCATTTATGCTCATCGCCCGTATTGGAGGTGTTTTCAGGTTCAACAGACCTACACAATGGAGGAACTAAACAATGTGAACCCACAACCAGACTTGCATAAAGTAAATCGAGTTTTTATTGGAGGTCCGCCGTTAGAGGAAAGATTTCCGACAAGAGACTGCTATCCCGTTCAAACACCAGAAACCATAAAGAAACTGGAGTCGCGATTAAAATGGTTAAAAACCGGTACGAAAAACAAAAAATAATAATTTACTTTTTAATCATGCGTTCCTTGCTTATTTTACAGTGACAAATCTTTCGGTTCCACCAATCAGAGTGTGCTACGTCTACGATGAACTAATGCTTGACCACCAGAATATGTTCGAGGAAGGTCATCCCGAACAACCAAAGCGGATTAAAACTATTTATGACATGCACTTTGACTACGGCCTATTGAAACGAATGGAAAAACTCAAGTCGCGCCACGCATCAACTGATGAAATTTGCTTGGCTCATACACGAGCTCATTTAAATGCTATGCGAAGAACGGATGCTAAGGAGGAACTTGGAGCTATTGGTGAAAAGTACAATTCTGTGTATTTTCATCCGAAGACTTTTGAATGCGCTACTTTGGCTGCTGGCTCAGTATTACAAGTTGTGGACAGTGTCTTGAAGGGACAATCGCGGAGTGGGATTTGTATTGTGCGCCCACCTGGCCACCATGCAGAATCTGATGTACCACATGGCTTTTGTATATTCAATAATATAGCTATTGCAGCGCAGTATGCTATTCGGGACCATGGTTTGAAAAGGTGATGAATGGTTAACAAAAAACAGACAGGGCTAATTTTGTTTTTTCTTCTTCTTTTTTTATCAACAGAGTTCTTATAGTTGATTGGGACGTTCATCATGGCAACGGAACTCAACACATTTTTGATAACAACCCAAATGTTCTTTACATAAGCGTGCATAGGTACGACAATGGAACCTTCTTCCCTAAAAGTAAAGATGCCGATTTTGATGTAGTTGGGAAGAGTCAAGGTGAAGGTTTCAACGTCAACATTCCTTGGAATAAAGTAAGATGCTCAAAAGTTACTCTAATGGCTTATCTCTAATCGGGTTAATCATTAGAAGGGAATGGGGGATGCTGAATACGTATTGGCATTCCAACAGCTCATAATGCCTATTGCATATGAGTTCAATCCTGAGCTAGTTCTGGTATCAGCAGGATTCGACGCTGCCATCGGTGATCCTTTGGGTGGATGTAAAGTCACCCCCGAAGCGTATGGTTTGTTCACCAACTGGTTGTCGGCCTTGGCAAATGGACGAATAATTGTATGCCTTGAGGGTGGATATAATGTAAATTCGATTTCATACGCAATGACAATGTGCACAAAGTCGTTGCTTGGTGATCCATTGCCTCCAATAAACTTACCCAACGTTCTCTCTAAACCTACTGTTGCCTATACAAGTTGCATCGAAACAATTCAAAGCTGTCTGTCAGTTCAGCAGAGGTACTGGAAGCATCTAAAATTCAACAAGAAACTGCCAGAATGTTGCGGTGAAAATAACAACGAGGATTTTCTTTCTGCTACTTTAAAAAAATTAAATATCACTTCTGATGATGCCCAAGGCGCAGCAGGAGGCTCACAAGACAAAGTACCTATGCCGCCACCTCCTCTAGATGCAGAAGAGGAAGAGTCACAGCCGGGACCCAGTAAACCTACTGAGAAGGTAAAAACATTGAAGGAATTTGTTAGCGAAAATCTCGAGGTAAATTGTAAGCATAACGAGGTTATTCTTATCTTGTAATGTTCTTGCATTTGGTTTTTAATAGGCATTACAAAATGAAGAGATGTTTGCGGTAGTGCCGTTAAAGACATGTCCACATTTGTCTCAATTGCGTCCAGAGGATGCACCAAAAAGTAAGAGACCTCAGAAGAGTTTCTATCTATTATTTGGTTTGCTTAGTATTTCTGCATGACTGAATGCGTTTAATTGTGAAATGAAATCTGCGCAACTTTCACAAGTCACAAGAATCACATCGTTGTGACCTGTACGTTAAGACGCCCAATTTTAGTGGGGAGTGAAGACTTGTTATGTTGTTAACTTGTCATTAAAAGCACTTTCTTATTATTATTCTGTCGGATTCGGTAAAAAATTGTAGATCCCCTACACATTTAATGATTTTGATAAATGCCTTTTTGAGTTGAGTTTTTTGAGTTTTTTTATTATTTCCCTTAAACGCTATGAGCATTGTAATCTCAAAGGGATCACAGCGCTCTGACTTGATAGCTTCTGATTGATTATTGAAGACATAAGAACTCCTTACAAGCCTTCTAATTTCGGAGTATTGAATATCTGATTATATTTTCCCCGATAATAGCAGCATAGATCAAATAACTGATTTTGAGATTATTTAAAGAAAAATTTATGTTTTCGAAATTGGTATTTATTTTTTTTCTGTTTATATACCCGTGGAGAGATGGTTAGCATGTCTGCCTGTTAACCCAGAGGTTCGTGGTTCGAATCCCAACAGAAGCCAAAAATGTTTTTCCGTGGGTATCGCCTTTCGCGAGGAACTCGCAAGTCCTCCGTTAGTAAATTCATTGCAACGAAGAGCGCTTTTTTGATTAGCCATTCGGGACCCGCAGGAAATTGTAGGTCCCCTCCGTTCCCTCACAAGGCATGGTTGCCTGTTGCGCCATTCTATTTATTTTTTATTCATTAAATCTATTCCTAATATATATAAGAATAAGGATCCAATGATGTGGTGCGTTGTCCAACAGGATGACTCTTGATCCTAAACTGAAAAGCGCGTTTTCTCGAGCTTTTAAGATTTTTCTAATATGGCGGGCGTTATTGAAAAATTATAGACGACTAATCAATCAATCTGCCGTTTTGGCGTTATATTTACAACATCACAATAAGTGGAAAAGTTTTAGTCTCAATTTAGTGTGTTTTACTTATTTTTTATATCGTTTTGTTTTGCATGATATCTGAAGCCGCATGATACAATTATATTTTGTTGTTGTTTACTGAAACCTCTAAATTCATTGCTCATTACTCTCTATTTTATTCACAGCAATAGACGTAAATGCTCCATGCATCGAATGCTCGTCTATGATAGAAAATTGGATGTGTTTAATTTGTGCCAAGACGCTATGCGGACGTTATGTTATGGAACACATGTTATACCACAATCTAGACAGCGGTCATGCTTTAGCTTTAAGTTATAGTGATTTGTCTGTATGGTGTTATCCATGCGAGTCCTACATTGACAATAGTAAACTACATGTATTTAAAAATTTAGCGCATCTTAATAAGTTTGGTGTTGATATGGTATGGTCATACGAGAATGAAGAAGCTGATGATAGTGATGATGATGACAATTATATTCTGTTACAATCTAAATGATATTTTTTGTATTTTAAGAAAGGACTATTGAACATAACAACACTTATTCAGATATTTCTTAAAATTTGTTTCTTATATTGAGATTGACATTGATCCAATAACTAAAACAGCATGGGGCCTAACTTTGAAAACAATAAAAATTATACTAGGTTAGAAATACATATTTATGATGAACTTTATCTTTCCTTTCTCAAAAGAAAAAAAGAAAAATTAAAAAATCGTATTGCTTTCAGCTCTTTAAGAAAAAGCACTAAAAACACATATTAAAATGCCTACGAAGAAGCGTTCCATTGATAACAAATTAACATTTATATTAACTGTTATTTACTATTTAACAAGACAACATAACTGAACTTTTATTTTGATGTTATATTTCCACTTTAAGTAGAAAGTTTACCTTTCCGTTTGTTGATAACTTTTTTTTTTCTTAAACTTTGCCGAGAAAAATAGACGGTACATTTTGGAATTATTTATTAACAAAATTCGATTTAAAATAAAAAAAATAGTTGCTATGAATCAAAATTGCATCGTACAAATAAATTAAGTATATTCTTCCAAAAAATTAAAAAATGTTTAATTTTAACAACCTGACTACTGTTTCCTTTCTGGTATTTATGTTTAGGTTTGGATATTTCCTATTGCGGCAAGTATAAGACAAAAAATGCAAATTTTACCGTCCAGTTTTCAGTGGCAGATTTACGGGGCAGTTTGGGGGTTCAAACCCCCTCCCCAGAAAACCGAAGGTAACTCTGCCAATTGTACCCAAAATTGCACTTAATAGGAAATCGAAAAAAGCCAATTCCATGCAGATCAATTGACCCAAAACTAAACCTACTCTTTCGAAAATAATTTGCGTGATGTTCTATATATGCCTCACCACACAAAAGATCAACAGTAGAGGGCAATGTGAAGCGAAGGTCGCTGCTCCTCTAACGGCCCGAGCTATCTGACTCGTAACCCGACCGCATTTTGTTCTCGCGCTCATAACTCTGCATCTATTCGATATTTTCAGTTTTCCTTTGATCATAACATTCTTTGGATATCATACTTTCGAAATATTTAATAAGAAACAGTGAAAACGGGCTTTGAAAAAGTGGTTTGGAGAAATCGTATTTTAAAGTTTAACGTTCGCAGCTGTTACACAAAGTTAAAACCCGATTCAATCCCCTTTGATCTTTGCTGACAAAAGAACAATCATCACAGTTCGAATCGTTCGAGTCTCAAAATACATTTCTTTCGAATTCGACTTGCTTTCTATAGAAATACATAGAACTTTAAAATAAGCATGAATAGTAAGAGGCCAAGCTTTTACTTCTCTTCCTCAGCAAACTTGTGATAGTGAAATCGCAAACATGATTTTTTTTTTGTTTCAAATAGATTTTGTAAAATCAGCTTGTGGACAGATGCCGTTTTGTTGTTTAACATTTTCACTCTTGGCTCTTAGTGGTTATTGGTTACCGAATAAAACTATAGTATTCAAAAAATAGCTTTATTACGAGAACTCAAAGCGAATATTTTTGCAAATGTCGTTTTTAGCAATATTACAAGTTCTAGAAACAAAAACTTTGTAGGAATAAATGATTTTTGAGGTTTGCTATTCAAGAGAAAGAAAAGAGGTTTATTGACAATAATCCAATAAATAAGGCTACCTAAAACATTCACTTACGACTAGTACAATCGATAATAAGGGCGCCGATTTTTAACTCTCATTCGTGGTTTTAGTTGAAGAGAAGTGAGTTATGTATTTTGTCATAACTTCGTTGGAGAGAGGTCAGATCAGAAGATTTTTTTTTATTTGTATCCGCAAAGCAAACTCAGCCCTTTCACAGATTACATCGTAATCGAAAAAAGTCTAAGTTTTCCGATGTAACTATCACATAACCCATTCGGAGTGGAACGAATTTCGAAATTCGTAGATTCGGTATCATCAAATCCAAGTGGAATGTAAAATTGTCGTCTTTATATACGAAAGAAGTTGTGTTTTGGAGAAAAATGTAAAAATGATCTTGCACATTTGGCGTAAAACAGCAGATTTCGATAACGAGCATGGCGGTATTTAGTGTGGCAACTGGAAATGCTTTCTTCGATTCCATTCGGATTTGGTGATCCCAAATTTTCGTAGTTCGTAACTTAGCTTTCCGTGTGGAAGTTTTCTACAATGGAATCTGTGATAGGGTTGAATACCAGCACGCTTACTTATTCAACCAAAAAAAAAAAAACAAAGTTCCAATTTTTTACTATTTAATAAAGAAGAAGATAAAAATTATGGAACATTTGATGGCCTGACTATTCTCAAGTTAGTTAAAAGTTTGATCCATCAGACCAGATGTTCCGTAAGGTTTTTTGCTGCGTTTCTTAAGAAATTGAAAGCTCTATCCAAAGTCGTTATGTTGATGACCATAACTATATCGTCAGTGAAAAGACGACCGAATTTGCCTAAATATGAAACACATACATATATCGTTCAATTCTAGCAAAATTTGATAACTTCTTCACTTAAGTCTTTAGCCGAGTTACCACTGTACAATTAGTTGGACAGACGTTTGGATGTTGGATGGTCGGTTGTAGTTTGCGTTCAGACTTATCAGATTTGTCGTCCAACTTTGTGCCATATGTTCATCCGCTCCATTCAACTTCAAAGTTTTCAAAAGTATTTGAAAACCATCCAACAATTTGGACAAGCGGTTGTCTGAGGGTTCTCTTTATCAAACATTGGTCGTTCAAGCCAAAGTCTGTCCAACTAATTGTTCAGTGTGAACTCCGCTTTTCTTGCAAATTATGGCAGTATAAAAAATAAAAAAATAAAACTAGAATAAAACGAAACATTTATTTTTCAAAAGTCTATTAGCAAAACAATTACTTCCTCAGACGAACAAAAGCACCCGGTTCTTGTTTACTATTAAGATCGTTTTTATTTTGCTTCTTCTTTTTTTTCTGCTCATTGGGGTTTAGTTTCGTTCGTTTGTTAACAGTGCTCGTAGCATCAACTTCTTTACGTTTTGTGGGACCCTTGAGTTTAACTGCCTCTTCGTCACTTTCTCGATCACTCTCGCTGTTTTCATTGTCTTTCCCGGTGTCCTCGGGGTATTCAATTGTAACTACACCTCGTTTCTGTGGAACAAATGATTGTTCTTGTACCGGTTTGATCTCCTCTTTACTAAGAGATACAGTTTTGGAGTTGTAATCACTCCCGAACTGATCTAAATTTAAAATCCCAATACAAGTTGGACGACAGCCAACGTTGGTCGTTGCTATTTCTTCAAGAGCTCGATTTTTAATATCCAATTTCCAGATTTTAATATCTCCTGAGCTACAAAATAAAAACTTTAACTTGTTTTCATCATCACATTCCTTTTTTTTTCTTACCTGGAAGCAGAAACAAGAAGATTGTCTAAAATACTAATGGCTTTAACTCTTGATTTGTGAGCATTCACTGATATGGTTTCGTTTTCGCTATCAGTACTAACAAATAGAATAGAACCATCTTCCAAACCAGCTAACAACAAATCATCTGAAGCCCAACATGCACACACAGGTTTTGAGTTAGTTTTCTCTGTTTTGATAACATCGGCTTTGCTAATGCACCATATTTCTATTACTCTCTGGCCTGTGATACTAAAGTGATCACCTGTGGATGACCATAATAAGCAGTCAGGTGATCCTCCCAGTGATGTTCTGCTTTTTAAATTAGTTTTATAAGCAACGCGGCCTTTGACTAAATTCCATGTTCTCAACACAAGATCAGAGCCTAACGAAAGAGCCAACTTGCCACTGGGATGGCAGCAAACATGGGTAACTGGAGAGCCACCATGTGCTTTCTTCCAATTGGCTCCCACCTGCCAGGTATTGAGTCGCACAGCTACCATACGACCATCGTCTCCAGCGGATAATATGTGAGTGTCGTCTGAGGTAAATGCAATTGAATTTACTGTTCCTTCGTGGTTAAGCAGAATCTGGAATTGAACGATTGTAGTATATTTCAAATTTCAACACGATTGGTCTCTTTCTTATGCTAACTTGTGACTGTTTTCTGGTTTTCATGTCGTAAATAAATATACGGTCATCGGTCCCGCCTGTTGCAATAAATTTTCCATGCACTCCCAAGCACTTGATTGCGCCCGTATGGGATTTGTCCGCAAATGATTGAATAAGAGCCTTTTCGCCATTCTGTAATTTTAATAAGTTAATTTATAAAAAAGAAATGGCTTAGTAATGTTGACAACCTTGTAGTCCAACTTGTAGCCGAGAAGGAATTCCTCATAGGTCCCGACGATAATTTCAACGTTTTCAGACATGAATAAGAAAGTTTCGTCAGAACGCAGAATATAAGAATTTTCCGAAACAATTTCGGAACACGATTTTAGATTTATTTTTTCGTAAAATAGAAATTTAATATGATACAATGGGCTTTGAGACTGGGCAGCTGCAGGCAGACCATGTGCACAGAATTTGTAAACAACTATGACAGCTGTCACGTTGAATCACAAGGTTCGTTCAATGACAGTTTGTGAACTGGCCTGGCAATGAGCAGATGCAGTAAATTTCAAGAGCTCACAGCCGAAAGTTCATTTATCGGTTAGCTTTTATTATTCAAATAGAAATCTAACTCATAGAAATATAACTGTCCAAAAATGATAGCATAAACTTCATGTTATATATAGTTGATATAAAATTTTTACCTGTGCCACTTTGAATTACGAAAAGCACATGTAGAATTTGTTGAAGCAACAAATCGACAATGTGATCACATTGTTCAACGAATCGACCGCAAGTCAATACCGAAAAATTGGTGTAACAGAGAAAGAGAACAAGAAAACAGTCGCATTTATTCGCACAAATCGACCAATACAATGTGATCACTTTTGTCGATTTGTTGGTTCAATAAATCGACCAGTATGAACGTAGACAAAAAAGTAGCAATCACTAGAGCTCAGTGGCTGCATTCAGCACCTTAGATTTGTATTTAGGAGTTTTGGATGGTCTGGATGCCTTTACGGTTACATGCGTAAACACCACGTGAGCACAATGAACTGTAAACATAGCCGCGACCCTAAGTCCCCTATTATACGATGTCTCACGAGACATGTCTCATTTTTGACGTTCCTTTTAAATTTCCATCCCGTGAGACAATCACTATTACATGTTCAATTTTGCAGGCTCACGTCTCAAAATTGACCATTCTTCATTTCTCTTTCAATCCTTTTCTTGTTGTCACTTTATAAATTTCAAAGTTTTATTTTTCTCTAAATAAAGTAAGTTGCTTGATAAAATTACAAAAATAACAAATTTGTTTTACAACTTTTGATTTGAAAAATAAAAAACAAGACCACAACGAAAATGAAAAAACATTCAGATGACGCTCATTTGAATAACACAAAAAATACATCAAAGCAACACAGCAAAAACGAATATGGAAAAAGAGAAACGTCAATATGAGACTGCTAAAAATCGGCACGGTACTCATCGGGAATTTTTTTGTGCATCTCATTTCCTCACATCTCCTTTCTTTTTCGCACTCATGTGAGACTGGGCTCGTGAGACATCATGTAATAGGGGACTAAGAGTTAAAATAAAGTTCATTGTGTTCACCCAAATACTGCGTGAACACAATGGCTGTAGAGCCACAGCTGAAAGAAATGTCAAAATAATAAAAATATAAGTGAACACAAGAACAACGCAAGGCGGAAATGCACAGGTTAGCTTTATTTTAACTCTTGCGGCTGCGCTTTTAGTTCATTGTGTTCAAGTAGTAAGACGACTATCTTCTAAATTTTGATTAAAAACCTCAACAAGTTACAAAAACTTATAAGACAATAGTAAAACAGCTTTCCTTCAATTTATGAATGTACGTTACATCAAACAGTATTTGAGAGATACAATCGACGACATACCATTGGACTATAATTTTTAAAAAGTTAAGAAATGCAGGCCGAAAATTTCCGAAGAAATTTCTTAACATCAACAAAAAACTTCAATGAAGCTTTTAAAATTAAGACAAATCGGCGACAAATTATCGCAGTATGGTCACTCTAAATAATTTGCTCAAATGGAAAAACTGTCAAAGTGACAGCCACTAAACTTCAAACACGATTTTTGTACGACCAAACAACTCCAAACTCCCGCAGACCCTTTTATAAAAAATGTAAATCCTGCTCCGAAATCAGTTAAAAAAAAGACAAAACTAATTTAAATTTTCAACCATGAGGTCCCTTTTTGTTTTGATTGTTTTTTACACACTTGCTACTAGCTCGGTGCATTCACTTAACTCTCCGAAAGGTAAGTCTTGGGATAAAAATAGAACTCAATTCTGAAGCTAATTTCAACTTTCTAGTAACCTACTTGGAGGCTGGTGACTCGGTTTTATTCACACCTGAAAGCCCAAGGAGAGGATACTTCCAAAATGACTTGAAAATCTATTGCCACCGCGGAAATAGCAAAACAATTGGCCGTGCATTTGAAACAATTCAACTGCAACTAGACATAGAAAACGACGACTTTACACAATATGAAGGCGAGACTCCAGAGATCGTAAAAACCCGATACGAAGAGCAGAAGTCTATATTTTCAATCAATTTATTCTCCCAGAAGAAAACTCGCCGTAAGTTGAATCCATTTGTTCAAGAATGCATAGCCATAGACACAATTCAACCCTACCGCATACGATTGCATTTGATTCGAGTAGACTTCTGGAAGATTATTCAGATTCTTTTGGGACTTTTTATATTCAGCTTTGCAGCCAAACTGAGCCAGAATTCAATTTTTTACTATATCACGGGTGTGTTGATAGGCATATGTACATCCTTTATGCTTCTTATTTATTTGGCGGGAAAGCTATTCCCCAAGCGTCCTATGATGTATGGAGTTTTAGTTGGAGGTTGGGCAATCGGAATCTATATCATTCAAAGACTGTGGGAGAATATTCAAGTGATTCTCGTTACCTATCAAACTTATGTTTTCTGGTATATTCTCACTACCGGAACTATTAGCTTTATGGTTTGCTATCGATTTGGCCCGCCAAAAAACCAACGAAGCAAGGACCTTATTAAGTGGGGTTTGCAGCTTATGGCACTCATACTTATATACTTTTCTAGTCAATTTGAAGAAGCATCGGCAGCTTTTATTATCATCACTTTTGTAACACACTACTTTCCCCGTTCTTGGCTGCGAAGAGTTCGACTCGCGTACCTGCATCGTTTTCCCCCAAAAGTGCGCCTCTTGACTAATGAAGAATACTACGAACAAGGTGTAAAAGAAACTACAAAAGCTTTGGAAAGTTTAAGAGAATTTTGCAGCAGTCCAGAATGCAAACAATGGCGCATGATGAAGAAGCTCAAAGATCCACTTCGGTTTGCAGAGTTCGTTGAAGGTGAATCGCACATTCGGGATGACGAAATTCTTCAATATGAGAGCTCGCGTCAGGATTTATCCGATTCAGATTTAAGCGAGGAGGAAGCAGAACCTGTCAGCTATCGATCTGTTACCCATCGATCTCAACGTCAAGAAGAGGACATCAGTGAAGACGAAGGTGATCCCGGATATCGTTCAAATTCAGCGTACTCAGTATCGTCGCCCGCAACACGCAGTATCAACGGTCGACAGGTTTACACTCAAAAGTCTACTACAAGCACCTACAGATCGCCCCCTATGGGGAGAACCCACCAAGTTTCAAGTGAAGACGAGCAGTAAAGACTTAACATTAGTTTTTTGTTTTGTGTTTATCATTTAGTTTAGTTTTTGTGTGTTATCATTTTCAGCATCATCTCATATTTAAATATTTTGTTTTTTCTTTTTTTTTTTTTTTGAGTGTAAGATAGATATAAATTTGTTAATAAATAAAAAAAAAAGATTACTAAATTCCTAATACAAACAACAATTGATTGTTTTTATTATTATTATTTCTTTTTCAAACATAACAACTCAACTATGCTAACAAAAATCTAACTACTTCATGTCGTTACTTAAATTTTGCATCACCAGGAATTTTTCTTCATATCTTTGAACGTTCTGTTGGTAGAAGAATGATTTTCCATATTCAAAGGAAGAAATCATAATTGCACAAGCAGGTGCGACTTTAGCCAATCGTGGTCCTAGGCCGGCGAACAAGGCTCGGAAGCCATTTGCCCTGTAAACTTCCATCAGCCTTTCTGTTGTGCTTTTAATAGGAATGTGCTGGCGTGGTTTGTCTGTTAAAGAAATTTAAAATATAATTAAAAACAAATATGTTATAATCAGATAGTTTTTTAAAAGACTTCATAAACATCTACGAAACAAATGGAAGCTAAATTTGATCATTATTAAAACAGAAGTGATAAACTTATGCGATCTAGGACAAGTCCGAATTAACTAACTGATTTACACTTGTGATGCGTTCTTTGAATGCGCCGCTTTGGCCTTAGAATTTGACAACAAACCTCCCGGTTTTGGATTGATCCATGTCTGAGGCCAAACAAATGGTAGATTTCGTTGCGGGAGTGCTTTGTCTGTCTTTCTTTTTTCGCCTTCTCGATTCTGTCTGAACGTTGCGTGATATTGCCTTTTGACGGGGTTATCTGAATCTCTCTTTTGAACATGGCAGTATCAACCGAGTAATCTGTGCTCCACTTTTTCCAAGATGATTTTTAAGATGTGAAGGCTTTGGCGATTCTTGGTTCTTCTAATTTCTAATACGATCAAACTTGGTTACTCGTGCTGCCATACGGTAAAAATATTCATCTCGGTTACCGTCAATTTACTCTCCTACTTTTTGTACATTGTCCAACTTTGATAACCGCATGTGAGTGCTGGACGCACAAGGCGGTTTTGATTCTTCCCTAAAGCTTAGGGGGCATTTGCTAGCACAGGAGATGGTGGAGTTTTCTCACCCCTTCATCCACCTTACGCTTACTGAACGATGTTTGATGTCGATCCCAGATATTTAAGCTTTTCACTCTTTTGCTTTATTGTAAGCCTTAAATGGTTTCATTATTAACAGGATAAATTTTGATCTTCGCTTGTTGAATTTTACTTGTGCCAATCAACTACACACCCCGTGGTGTGATAAGTAGCATGTCCGCCTGTTAATCCAGAGGTTCGTGGTTCGAATCCCAACAGAGGCAAAAATGCTTTTTCACGGGTATCGCCTTTCGCGAGGAATTGGCAAGTCCTCCGTTAGTATTCATTGCCATGAAAAGCGCTTTCTCGATTAGCCGTTCGGGACCGGCAGAAAATTGTAGGTCCCTTCCATACCCTCACAAGGCATGGTGAGAAATGCGCTAGGCTAGGGGCTATTAGCTCTGTTGCGCCACCCTATTTATTTATTTGTTTATTTATTTATTTTAATCAACTACACATTCCTTTGCCGTCCGCGACGTTGCTCGTATCTAACTTATTTAAAGTGTTGTTCACACAAAATTGTCAAAAATCTAAAAGTTGTCAGAAATACCCTCTGGGGTAAGCTAAAGACTGATGAAATATAGGGCTTCTAGTTTGCAATTTCGATTCTGGCTTCCGTTTCATTGGGAATTCAATATAATGAATTGTTAGTCTGCTATTCGGGACGTAGCCAAATACAACAAATCAAAAACCATGAAAATGTAAAACCGTTCTCGAGCACTCATGTGTTTAACAAACCCGACTTTGTTCTGCATATATTAAGAAGATTATAAAAAATAAAGGTGCAAATTTTTAGATTTCTATCAACTATGCTATTGGTTGGTGACGATTGGCTAAAAAAGCTACAAATAGTAGTATCACCTATTAGTTACTCCAAATAACCATCATCAATCCTGACGTTTAAAAACTAACGAAGCCTTGGAGTTACAATATTTGTCACTCTTGATAAAACTCAAAATATGTTCTAAATACACGAGGATGTTTTGAGTCCTTTTTATTTGCGATAGGGGTGAGTGTTCTTTTTTGTGCTATTGGTATTGTTTGAGAAATTGATTGATTTTGTAGGCTAGAGGCTTATTAAACGACGTTAAATTAGTTGCTGCGATTCATAAAATATTTTTAAATAGAATATGATTCCATCCATTTGAACAATAAAAAGTCGATATTAGCAAAAAGAAAAGAAAAGCAATCTTCAAACCTGTCTTCGAAAACAGTGTTTTATGGAGTGAAAAAGTATTTACTAGGAATCAAAACTTACCGAATTGAAATGAATAGTAAAATTCGTAAAACCTACCTGTATAGATGACTTGTTCACCAAACTCTATTTGTTGGTATGTTTTTATTAAATCAAATGGAGTCGTTATCGTAGCTGCGATCTGTAAATAAAAAATTAGTATCAATAGTATGTGTTTTGGCCTTTATTGGACATTTAAATTGTTTATTTCATGGGCATGACCTAAACAAACATGTCTTCAAATAAAAATAAAACAAATTCTTGTTTACGACGACGTTTCGTTCATGATATTGAACATCATCAGGTTCGACAATTTTATTAATCTAATACAAGTTTCACAATTATTATAAAAAGCTATACAACACTAAACATGGGAGCATAGTGTGTTTCCAACACTGGATCTTGGAATGAAGCCATAGATATAATCACATCCAAAACAAGAATATCTGCATCAGCAGCTGATAAAACTGTGAAAAGTGCTTGTATGGAGAACTTAAATGGACGAGTAAAAGTACATATTTGAATCAACTAACAAGCTCTTCACTGCGTTTAAATACGGGGTCTGGAAGCTAAACAGTTTTAACGAAATTGCTTGGTGAAGGCAACAATACACAAAGCAACGTAGTTCGCGTTGAAACCGGAACTATGCCGATAATTTAGGATATTGCGAAAAGAACACTGATTTCTTGGATAAAAATTTTCCTTGGCACAGATGACCGCATTACCAAAAAGTGTTATAATGGAGTTTTAAGAATCCATCTTTCCTTTCAACGATCAAACTGGGCATCACAATTCAGGCACTTTTTAATGAAAAATTTCATGAATGTATGGGAACGGTAAAACTTAACAGTCAGAAGAAATTATTGGGAAATTCCAGCGAAACCGACACCATACGCTTAAAAAATAAATACCTAACTTAAGTTATAATTAAATTAATTTTTGGAGAACAGAACATTATACATTCTTATGAAATGAAATTATTACTTAAGTAACATTTAATTTTTAGGTTTTAGGCAGGGCGATGCACTGTCATGCGACTTCTTCAACATCGTTCTTGAAAGAATAGTGCAAAACTACCATGTCAACACTAGAGGCACAATCTTTCAAAGATCCGTCCAACTGCTTGGATATGCCGACGATATTGAGTCGAAAGCGAAGAAGATGGGTTTAGTGTTCAATGAGGGCAAGACCAAGTATATGCTGTCATCAAGAAAGGACACCCAACACCGATGTCTTGGACAGAACGTCACAATAGACAGCTATAACTTTGAGGTAGTTAAGGACTTTGTCTACCTAGGCGCCGCTATTAATTCAGACAACAACACCAGCGCTGAAATCAAACGAAGAATAACTCTTGCCAATTGCTGTTTCTTAAGAAGGCAATTGAGTAGTAAAGTCCTCTCTCGAGCAACTAAGGTGTCCCTGTATAAGACACTTATCATCCTAGTTCTTATATATGGCCAGAGGCATGGACCTTGTCAAAGGTAGACGAGAACGCTATAGGATGATTCGAGAGAAAAATTCTTCGGGTGATTTTTGGTCCCATCTGCATAGATGGAGAGTGAAAAGAAGATTTAACGACAAATTGTACAGCCTTTACAGCGACACTGATCTGGTCAAAGGAGTCAGCGTCCAGCGGCTTAGATGGCTGGGTCATGTAGAGCGAATAGACACCAACGCTCCGGCCTTGAAAGTCTTCGAATCCAATCCCGAAAGACGGCGGAGTAGAGGAAGAGCGTGACTCAGGTGGCGCACGCAAGTAGGAGAAGTCCTCAACCAACTTGGCGTGCAAAACTGGAGGCAGCTAGATAGGGACCGAGCTGGCTGGAGAAGCAAAAAAAAACTTTTTGCACTTGTATAGCCAAATATTACTCGTCTCACCCGTCACAAAAGTACTGTCCCACCCGTCAGAAGCATTGAGAAGCATATTTTATTTGTTTTACGAGATATTTGCGTATAGTTTCTTGTTCTTCTTCTTCTTTTTCATTTCCGGCGTTACGAGTAGTGATCTTGAAGCGATCACAACTCTCCCACTTTTCCGCTTCACACTAGTGATCCGCCTGTGGGGTACGCCGCGTTGACCTCAGAAAGCGTCGGCAAGCCTCTCAGTTTTGGATTGTTCCATGTCTGAGGCCAACCAAATGCTGCTGTTTTTGCATTTGCTTGTACCAGGTGTGTTTTGGCCTGCCTTTTCTTTTTCGTCGCGAATTTGTTGAAACGTTGTACGATATTGCCTTTTGGACGGGGTTCTGCGGATCTCTCCTTTGAACATGACAATACCAACTGAGCCGGTCGTGCTGAATTTTGTCCAAGATGGTACTTTTGACATGAAGGCTTCCACGGATCTTAGTACTTCTAATTCGATCAAGCTTTGTTACTCCTGCTGTCATCCAAAGCATCTTCATTTCGGCTGCCGTCAATTTGCTCTCATACTTTTTGTACATTGTCCAACATTGTGAACCGTATGTCAGAGCTGGACGGACAACTGCTGTGTAGAGTCTTCCCTTCAACTTAGGGGGCATTTTTCGATAACAGAAGATAGCGGAGTTTTCTCGCCACTTCATCCACCCTACGCTTGCTCGATGATTGATGTCGTCATCACAAGTTGCTTCACTATTGATCATAGATCCCAGATAGTTAAACTTTTCACACTTGGGAAGCACATTTCCATTCAAATAAATGTCTGGAATAGGCTTGTCTGTATCAGAAAAAGGGCAGCACAGGTTTTCAGTCTTTTTAGCGCTAATACGGTACCCATTTCCTTCCAGAATAAAGAGCAGTGGACTCAAGACACTTCCCTGATGTACACGTACTGTTATTTGGAATTCTTCGGTGACTCCAGCTGGGCATCTCACTTTTGTAACTGCTCCCTCGTACATGTCCATAATTGTTCGCACATAGGCTTCAGGAACTCCTCGGTGTCTGAGGGCCACCCATATCAGATCTCGTGGTTGTCGATCGAATGCTTTTTCGAAGTCAACCAATACAATATGCAAATCCTCTAAGGCATCTCGGTGTTTTTCCATAATGATCCTTATGCTTTGGATTGCGTCTGTAGTTGACTTACCCGCGACAAACCCGCATTGGTCATCAGACAGCCTTATTATTTTCCGCAGTCGGCTATCCAAAACCCGCTCAACGATCTTCATAGTGTGGGACATCAACTTGATCGAACGATAGTTGTCACAGCTTCTGGTATCTCCCTTTCCCTTGTACATTGGAAGAAGAAAACTTTCCCTCCATTGATTAGGCAAACTGTCACCTCTTACAAGTTTGGAGATGAGAATCGTGAGCCATCTTAACCCGATGTCTCCCATATTTTTTCAAAACTCATATGGTACCTCGTCTGGCCCAATCGCTTTGCCTTTTTTTGGAGTTCTTAACTGCCTCCCTAACTTCTTCGACTGTGACGTCGGATACTTCCGTAAAGTTAGGTGCAGCTGTGGGAAAGTGGCGCCGAGGAAACTGTTCATTCAAAAGATCATCACAATACTGTCGCCACCTGTGAAGAATTTTGTCGTCATCCACAAGTAGCACTCCTTGAGCATCATTGATGAACTTCGGCGAACGAATCTCCTGCGCATTTCTCCTTCTCTGAGCGGCTATTTTGAAAATGGTTGCTCACTTATTCAAGTTGCTTTGTCTTAGCTCTTGGATTGCCTGATTTGCTTCAGCAGCTGGGGCAGAAATCTCTTCCAGCTCTCGATACAGGCCCTCCGTGCTTTTTGCTTGAAGTTGGGCGCACTTTTTCTTCGCTTCTTTTCTGCAGCTCTTGTATTCCATTTTGAAACGCGCTTTTTCATTTGTATTTCTTGAGGGGCACTTCGACCAAGCTTGGAAAGCTGCTTTCTTCTTTCTAATCACTGCTTTAAATTCATCATCCCACCACCAGGTTTCTTTAGCTTGTTGGTGGTGTCCTTTTGAGACTCCTAACAGTGATTTGGCTCTCTCTAAGCAGGTTCGTTGCAGGCGATCCCACATATTTTGTGCCGTGATTGCATTTGAAACTGCGTCGATGGTATTACACAGCTGGCTTTGCATATACGAAATGAATTGCTGTCCTTTGGTTTTCTCCAGATTGTACCACTTGATTCTCCCAGGAGCCTTTGTTTGTTTGACTTCCTTCACCGCATCCGTAAAAAATTTTGTCAAAAGAAGACGGTGTTGTTGAGCGGCAGCTTCTCCTAGTATCACTTTGCAGTCTTTCACCCGAGATTTCATGTAATTGGTTACCAAATGGTAGTCAATCTGGGTTTCATTTCCTCCACTGCTGTAAGTGATAAGGTGTCGGTCTTTTGCGTATAGTTTACTAATACTTAATCTGTACAATATCAGGAGCCATATAAAATTAGGTTCTTTAACAAAATTGTCAGTTTCTTACCTATTGCGAATGGTTTAAGTCAACTCGCAAAGGAGAGTTAATTTGATGTCCCACCCGTCACACTTTTTATACTATTAATTTCTCATAATAATAATGATATTTTCATACCTTTTTCGATGGTACAGTATGGAACGACTATTCAATTATGTGAAAATGTCATATTCAGTACGTAAGTAGTAGTAAGTAAGTAAACTTTATTGAGATTTTTCTTATTATACATTTTTAACATTTTTTTTTTTTTTTTTTCTTATTTTCTATTTTGAGATTTGCTGACTTAGGATTGGCCAAACTATACATTTTGTTTTTATTTTTGTGCAAGGTTTACTGCGTGATCTATTAAATAATGATTTGAAGTATCTGGTACTGAACTTAAATTAAATGTGTCCACTCAAAAAGACCATCAGTTTGTATTTGGGTTGTAACTTAATCTAAAGTAAAATGCGGGTGGTGTGAGTAGGGAGGGGGGGGGGGGGGGGGAGGAGAAAACAAATGTCAGGTACAGCAGAAGGTTGTGCCTGACAAAACATAGTATTATTATGTGAATTTTGCAATTGTAAGAAAGTTAATAAAGCTAATAACTTATGCAGCTTTTGTATTTACATGTAAACCTGTTGTTTTTTTTTTTTGTGTTTTAGGACTATTTTAGGTGTTATTATATAACTTAGGTTAACTTTGTACATAAATACTCTTATTGTAAATTACTTAGATATTAGTGTCTTAATATTAGTTCACAGCATGGTTTAAAATAGGCACTTGGGTAAAAATGCACTAGGAACTAGTTTCTAGGAACACAGTAGGTGCGCTTACTGATATTTTATCATAGATTAATTTACGCTTTTTTTTTTTTCCATTATTAGGTAAGTCAGGTAATTTTGAATTTGATTGTGCTGAAAGAAATTAGGAAGTAAATTTACTAGCCCCTGTAACTGTTGGGCACGCACTTTTTGTAGAATGATGAGAGAAAAGAGCTATCATCATTGGTGATTTCAAAAGCAGAGTTGGAATTCTCGCTAAGGATACTTATCGGAGATATGTAGTATCTGTCATAGATAGAGAAAGTGATGTTTTCATTAAATAAATCACGGAGAATCGGATTAACATGGTTAGGTAGCGATGAAATTCTTTTTTTGGCCATTATTGTGAGGTAATCTAATAGAGGCACTATTTTCGATTCTTCGTAAAGGGTTTTGTTGCTGATCCATTTGCCCGATCTTCTCCTGCTTTTGGAAATGCATTTTCTAATTATATTTCTCTCAAATCTCTGTAATTCCATGGCTACATTAGGTGTTATTTGGAACCAAATCAAGAAACCGTAGGTGATAAGGGGTCTAATCAGAGTTTTGTATATGAGTAGTTTGGTCTTTTTGTCAACCTCCGCCGAGTTTAGGAATGTTTTTAGAATTGCAGCAGCCGCTTTGCTTTTATTTAGAGCTGATCTTACATTGGGGTTCATTTTGAGTCTTTCGTGCATATTCACACCCAAGTATTTGATCGAATTCTTAAGCGGAATTATATTTTCATTGATCTTTAGTTGAAGGTATTTACTTTCGCGTACTGCCAAATGATGTCCTTTGCCCGAGGCGTTACGAAAACAAATCAACTCACACTTGTTGTAATTTAGGTCAATACCCCATTTTCTATAATACTCTGTGGCTTCGGCTAAGTGGTTTTTGACGTCACTTAAGGCTTCGTGGGGCCTCTCATGGTTACTAAAGAGTATCGTGTCATCAGCATACAGTATGGCTCTGGAGCTTGGGAAGTCAGACATGAAAATATTAAACAAAAACGGTCCTAAAATGGATCCTTGTGGTACACCCGCTAAAATTGGGATTGTTGTAGAGATTTCATTCTCGAAATGTACTGAAAGACTGCGGTCGGACAGGAAACTGTGAATCATCTTTATGAAATGCGGAGGAAGGTTAAGTTGTTCGATTTTATATAAAAGTCCAGCATGCCAAACTGAATCGAAAGCCTTACTGAGATCTAAAGCCAGGGCAACTGTGCACTGGTTAGCTCTTAAATTGTTTAATATTTTATTTTGAAAGTATAGAAGCGCATGTTCGGTGGAATGCCCTTTTTTGAAGCCGAATTGCTGATTTTGGCTGAATATTGTGTCTTCACATGAACTTTCTAATTTTAACAGTATAATTTTTTCTAAGACTTTGCCAAGGTTTGATAAGAGAGATATTGGACGGAAATTGTCTAAGCTATTGGATCTATTGTTTTTTTTTATAGGGATTAGATCGGCTTTTTTCCATGCTATAGGGAAATAACTGTTGTTTATGCAGTTGTTGAATAAAGGAGTTAGGTGTCTTGAAAGTGTTTTTTTAACTTTACGAATTACAAAATTTGGGATGTTATCTGGTCCGGATGATTTTTTATTATTGAGAGAGGAGATGATAGACTCAGTTAAATTTGGTGTTACGAAATTCTCATTTTGGGGGGAGATTGAACTGTTAGCTGGAGAAAAATTAAAAATTTGGAGGTTTTGGTTCCACGATAGGAAGGCGCTGTTAGAGGTGTTCACTGAGATCAGGTGCTCAATGTCGCACTGAGGTCTTTTTTGCGAAAAAAGATTAGTATAAAATGATTTCAATGCATCCATTTTTTCAGCTGGGGTGGTTAGGTTCCTTCCATCGAGAACAATCTCTTGGTTAGTGTTATTTCTATTTTTCCTATTCGTAATTTGGTCTATTGTTTTAAAGATCTTGGGTGAAGGTTTTAAGCTGTTTAGTTTATCACGGAATTGCCTATTTAGCTCGATTCTGACGCAGTCTTTAATTATCTTGCTTAAACAAGTGATTCGTGAGGATAATTCACGGTATTCGGTGTTCGTTCTGTCTCCAAAACGATGGTAAAGTCTTTTCAATTTTGTTTTCCAGTTTTTCCTGATTTTAAAAAGTTTAAGGGTTTCAGTTGAAATTTTTCGATGGTGCGAATGTATTGACTTTTCAAGGCTGTGGGAGTTTATACAACTAGATATGGAATCTGTTAAGGCAGAAATGAAGAAATCGATTTCTTCATTTGAGAGGTTTCTATTAGTTGGAATAAATAAATTGTCCAAATTTGAATTTAAGGATTGATTAAATCGTGACCAATTTGTGTTTTGGAAACAGCGAAATTTTGGGGTTGAAAATGGAAAGGGTGAAACGTTTTGAATTTGGATATTTAGAAAAACTGAAAAATGATCAGATATTTGATCAAGTGTTAGACATGCGATATTTGGGTTTGAGTGATCAGGCGCCCGCAGGTTTGTAGAAATTATGTAAAAATCTATATGTGACCCTGAGCTAGGTCGTGTAGGTCCTTCTGCGGCTACAATATCAAAGTCAAGAAATTGATCGTCGGTGTACCATTGTGCTAAGTGGATCCCATTTATGTTTGTTTTGGTATCTCCCCATAAAGGGCTACGGGAGTTAAAATCACCTCCTATGATAATATATTCATAGCCACGTAAGTTGTTCAAAAGGTCATCGAGAGCAGGACGGAGTCTGGAACCAATATTGCAGGGGATATAAATCGAGACAAGAGCAAGTGTTGAAGATAAATTGTCAAAAACTAAAGGTATCAAAGCAATAGTGGCTGAAATAACGTTATTATGGAATTTTTTTTGGTAGGATTTGTATGAGGTGCTCAACAAGATGCCTGTACCTCGGTCATCATTATTGCTAATTAAGTCAAATTCGTCGTTAAAACGAATTCTGTTTTGTTTTTTGAGACAAGTCTCTTGTAAAAGAATTGCAAAAGGTCGAATTTCTTTCAGTAGAATTTCGACTTCTATTTGTTTATCTCGTGATAAGAAAGAATTGACGTTAGCAGTTATGAGACTTAAGTTCATGGTGTGTTAGATATTGAGGCGATGAAGGCCAAGTAGGCTTCTGGTTTTTGAAATTCATCTAATTTGATGTACGAGGGCCAAAAATCTCTAACCTTGGCAAATAGCAAATGGAAGGGAATTCCAAACAATTTCTTGGATTCATTCATGAAATCTGTGATAATATTATTACCACTAACCGGTTTTACGGGGGGAGCTGGTGCAGGGTTGCTAGAGCCTCTAAGTACATCCGCAAAGGAGATGCCAAATTGAGGAATATTGTTTACTTGTTTAAAAACTGAGTTTTTCATATTATCTCTAATACTGTTCTTTGTTGATCTTTCTAGTTCTTTTGTTTTAAGCAGTTCCTTGCGTTTTGGGCAACCCTTATAACTCGCGGGGTGACCTTCATTACCACAGTTCACGCATGCCGCAATAGAGGTTTCGCTTTTCGGACCCAATTCACAACTACCGGGCAAGTGCTCATTGAGACATTTTACACATCTAATGGCGTATGAGCAATACGCTGACATGTGCCCAAAACGTTGACACCTAAAACATTGTTTCGTTCCTGAACTCTTCACATTATCCCAGTGGATTCTGTGCCTCATTAAGAATTTAATGGATTTAATTTTAACTACACTTTCTCTATCATCCAGAACACATAAGAATAAGTCCAAAGGTATCTTATTTTCTTTAGACCACTTGGTCTCAAAATGTTTTACCGATACCCTTAGCGATGGGTCCAACTTAAGAAGTTCAGTGTTAACTAGACTAGGAGAGAAATTACCTGGTATTCCTTTGAGGATTATATGAAATTTTTTGTTCTCCTTGGGAGTAAAAGAAAAGGAGTCTATTTTAATCGATTTGAATTCCTCTTGAAGGCGACTATGTAAATTTACTTCCTTTACAAATACCTTTAGTCTACCATAACCTCTTGAGTCAAACTTTACGTGATCTGTATTCCAATTAAGTGTTTTAAATAATTCTAAAATAGTTTTTGATGATATACCTTTGCAGAAAATAGGCGGACACCAATTTTCTTTTGAGTTAGAGCTGGAATTCCTGCTGGAGTTGTCGTCTATATTGTTGCTGCTGTTCGCATTGTTGCTGTTGCTGCCGCTGTTGTTGTTGCCTTTAATATGGTTACTGCTTGTACTTATTCGTCCACTGCTGTCCGGGTTGTTATTTCTCAAATTCGTCAACTCTCCATCTTCTTCTGCGAGGATTGCGAAACGGTTGCTGTTACTTGACGGAGTCATCGCCACTTTTTTAACATCTTTGTTGGTTGCTGCTTGTCTTCTTTTTCTGACAAGAATGTTTGTATACATTTCCTTATCACTTTCTAACAGTCTCTTCAACACATTTTCTGTTTGCATTGTGTTGTTAGAGGAGGATGCCTCTACGTTTGATACATTGTGGTGGTGAGCGTTTCCAATTATTGCGCTGCAGCTGGTGGTGGGTTGCTGAGCATTTGCTACTCTCATTGTCTCTGTTTCACTGATAGAAGAATTAGTTTGATCTAATTCCATAGTGTTTCCGAGTTGGTCGTTCGATGTATTGGTGTTGGCGTCGTTTCGGTTCCACCAATGGTCGTATTCAATACTGTTTAAAATGTCTATTTTATCCTCCGCATTAAGCATTTGCGAAGGCAAAATCATTATTCTATTGTTTTTAATTTCTTTGTCGGGTGGTACGCCCTTCTTGGGCGGAAACTCTCCGTTCATAGTTAAAACTAAAACTAAAACTTTTGAAACAATTTAATGAAATTCACTAGCGCACTGTACACACACGTCTTGACGCTATGAGATCACAATCGAAACCGCCTCATATTCAGTACGTAAATCGTTGCCGTTTGACAGAAATGAAGCAATGTGTAGGCAAAAATGAGTATAAATGTCCCACCCGTCACAATGGAATGATCCTATTATGAAACCATTAGAGAGATAGCAGAAGAAGATTGAAAAAAATCAAGAAGCTCCACTTGTTGCTCTTATTATGCATCTGCATTGGAACGTAACCTGAAACCGTTCATCGATAAAGCAATTGAGCAAATTAGGTAGCAAACAGATATTTCCAAAGAATAATCTTGCAGACACAATTTCGAGCCAAAAAGTATATGTACTATTTTTTACACGTATAACGATGAAAGTATTGAGTCCTTCCTCCTAAGATGTCCAATATTTAATGCAATGAATAATTGTTATCTTTTTCCCTATGAATTTACTGACTTGAAAAACATAATTTATAGTTACTTGCCGATCAAAGTGTTTCACTCTGACGACAGGAGATATTTCAAGTGAACCACTAGAATATCTTCAAATTCTAGTGGTATAATTCAATGTAATAAAAATTGAAGATCAACGTTACTTACCACTGGTGGGGGAAAATAATGATTCAATTTCTATGAACAATAAGAAAAAATCAAGTCAGCGATTGCAACCAGAAGGAATAATGTTTTATTTTGTCTATGCTGTTTATACAAATCATCTCTATACTATCGGACTCTCACAACGTAAAAATATCTTTGTGGTATCAAAAAGGAATTAATATTGGTCTAAGTTAGTGTTAAGTGGTAGCTGTTTAACTTTCAAAGACTAAAACGGCGAACGCAATAATCCCGCTTAAACCGAAAAGGGAAACTTCGTTTAAGGTTACACCATCTAGTACAAGGGAATCTCAATCGGTTTAAAGTGTAAAACTGGAAATATCGCCAATGTTAGGTTGAGGCCAAGCTTTACCCAAAACCCATCTATGAATACTAATGAATGAATACAAACAACGAAGAGTACTGAAAAGGTTGAACTTCAATTTGAATTTTTAGACAAATCGTAGTACATATGTATATTCAGCACTGTAATTTTTCAGGTATTTAAGTGAAACCAAAATTGTAATAAGGGCGATTACCGCCAATATAGTCCAAATTGAATATGACCAAATTGACTATGCTGCGATTGAGGTAAGACACTAATCTAGTGTTATGGATGCCCGAACTTTCCGAGGGGTCAACATTGATTCGTATCACTACTTTGCTTAAGTCAAGAACGTTGTAATGATTTTATTCACGTTGATCATCAAATGATATGACGTCGAAAACTATATACGCAAAAAATGGCCATCGAAATCAGAACAGTAGACTCGAAAATGGTTCAGTAAAGAACAAGAACTCAGCCAAACAAAAACCATTTCAAGTATTGGTACAATAAAAACCAGGGCTGTTGGTGAGCTTTATAGGCAGAAAAGAAGAGAAGAGCTTCGCATTCTTACTAAGAAAAGCACTGAGAGATTTCAGCAGGATTGAGACTTCAGGTTTTACCAAAAAAACGGGTTTTAAAACGGGAGCGCCAAGTCGAGAAGTCGTTGAGTGCTTTTATTTTGCCCACCAGCTAATTTGGCCGGAAGCATCCAGGCTAAAAGGTCAAAATCGATTGTGATCAATAAGAAACAAACAGTTTATGTTCAAATTGATCAGCAAAAAAAAAAAAGGCCAGAAAAAAAAACAATAAAAATAAAGTCAATTTTTTTTGCCTCAAAATTGAGTCAGTCATCTTATCAAGTATTTTAAGGCCAAAAACATGGAAAACAAACTAACTGATGTTTGGCGACATGATAGTCTCTTATCTTTTCAAATTTATCTATTGAACTTATCTGAACAAGTTTCCGAAGAATTTAAACAAGTTAAATGTTTACAATGTCTCTAGATACGAATGTAATGCTATGTATTAAGACTCACCGTTCCCGATATGGCTCCCGCAGCAAAACTAAAGCCAAATGATGGTTCAGTAATGTTATACGCCCATTTAAGGCCCTCATAGCTCGACCAATAGATTCCTTAAATGTAAAAAAACAAAATATGTAAAATAAAACTGATTTGCTCCATTGCCTACCAGAAAAAGGAACATCTCGATAGATTGTAGGCGGTAGACCTTTCCAAAGTACCAAGGCTCCTTCTGCATTTATCATATTTCGAACTGCTGTTGTCATTTCTCTATACGTCATTTTTTGTGATTGCATTTTCGTTCGTATCAGTTCAAGTGGACTAACAACTGTAACTGCAAAAATGCGAGACGTTACACCCGAAAAAAGTGGCACGTATATGGGCATCCCTGTTGTGCCTAAATATTTATTGTGCAAGTCTCTTGTCTGTCGTTTAATTTGTTCATAGGAAACAAAATAAATTACAGTTGATGGCAAAGCTGAAACTAGTGTTGGTCCTAGTCCTGACCATAGCGAACTGACGCCTTCGGATCGGGCTATCTTAAGCACGGCGTCCTAGAAAATAACTTAAATGAACGATGCAAGTAGACTGGCTGGCAAATAGGCATACAATAGTCCCATTAAGATGGACGTGGTTTTTCATAGTAGATGGAGTTGGTCCACATGGACATAGATGATCCATTAAACCATTGCAATAAAGGAAGCATTTGTTGGAGAGTAGTAACTTTTGTTGTGCTTGTATTCGAGTTTTGACAACGTCCAACGGTGTCACTATAAACAATAAAATATAAATTATTTAAAGTTAACAGAAAAATAAGTCTTACTTATAAGTGAGGTAATTATTCCACCAGAACATGCTGAAGCAATCTGTTGAAGTGGCTGTATTCTAAAACGAGGATCATCATTGTCTATCTTTCTTCTGCCGGTTTGTTCCAATAGTTTTGTGAATGGTGTCATCACGTAAGCCGATTATCAGTTTCAAGCAGTTTGAATCGTCTACAAAAACTGAACAGGAGTGGTGAAATTGAAAAATTGAACGTGAATATTTATTTTAAATTTCGTGCTCCTTTCTCTTTGATAATTTTTATATTTATTTTTTGTTTTTTGGTATTTCATTTAAGTGGGTTTTTGATAAGGATAAGAGAACAATGCCGGAATGTCAAATTTTAGATCTAGTACACTATCAGAACATGAGCGCTCTAATGCTACTTTCACACCAGACAAAATTTTGAAAAACAAAAAAAAAAAAATTAATCGCGTCCTGTATTGAAAAACTTTCAATGTGATTAGTTGAGTACATAAACAGCCCTATTCTGTCTAAAGACACTGATGACTTAAAAATCACAACTTTCCAGAAGAGTCACAATTTTTCACTCAACACTCAAATCGTGATGTGGTTCTCAGCAGGTCACAACGATGTGACTTGTGTCTTTTTGCCAGAATTGGGCTGTAAAGCAAAAGACAATAGTACTGAGAAATCCTATATCTTCATATTTTTGAACAAAAACACCAAATTGCTGTGAGATTGTAGGTGAGATGTCGGCTGTTTCTGATATTTCCCATTGGATACATTTGTATACCGCAATTTTTTTTAGATGCTTTTCTATCAGCTGTTTTCTTACACACGATTTCAACAACACAAAATTATGTGGAACACCTAAAAGGTTGATCTTGAGCAGTGACTTGGTTTCCTTTAAGCATAGGGATTTGACTTATCGCAATAGCATCGTACGATCTCACCGCATTGGTTTGCGAAAGGCTTTACTGCGTGAACACAATGCATACGCATACGCAACGGAGCCGGAGCCGCAAGAACTGTCAAAATATTAAAAAGTAGCAAATCCATTGATGTGAACACAATGCATACGCAACGCACTACGCGTCGCAAGCCGCAGACGGAAGAGTTGGCTAACTTTTAACTTTTACGTGCGTACTCAATAAAGTTGTTTTGGTTTTAAAGGCGGTAGAAGATGGACGAGTCGGAAAAAATTATTGAAGCAGTGCGAAGCCGAGAGATGTTATGGAATTTGTGTAACAGAAATTATAAAAATGTTAAAATGAAAGCCAAGGAGTGGAAAAACATATCTGAGGAATTGAATTTCGGTTTTTCTGTTTTGGTACAATGGTCGTACCCACCATCTTCGCTTTTTTTCTTTGAAATATTGTAAAGCCAGATAACAAATCTGGATTACACCCATCAAAAAAACCATCTCTTCATTCTCTCTTTCCATTCTAGCTTTTATTTTATTTTCACACACTCAAATTTGATATACTCGTAAATTAGATTTCATGCAGTCAGCTGACATCAATACAGACCTTATGTCAAAAAACACGTACGACGTCCAGCTGCATTGTGTGCAGTTTTTAAAAAACACGTACGACACAGTTTGACAGCTCTTTCAGCACCGGCTGCGTATTGCGTCTGCGGCTCCCATTGTGTTCACGCAGTTAGCCTTGGCCAAACCAACGCGGTGAGATCGTACGATGCGATTGCGATAAGTCAAATCCCTATACTTTAAGTCAAACGTCCATAAACGTTTGACTTAATGCATAGGGATTTGACTTATCGCAATCGCATCGTACGATCTCACCGCGTTGGTTTGGCCAAGGCTTTTACCTCGTTTCCACTTAGGATCGGGTACTCGAATCGGATTATGATTCAAATTTCGATTCAGGTATATACAAGCTCACCGAATCGAGAAATCTACGTATACGTACACACTCTTTCGAATCGATCCGGCTACAAGAACTGTTTCGGATCGGGTAATCCTATTTCAATTCGATCTAGGTATACATTGGCACTAATTCGAATTGAAGTGTGATTCAATAAGTGGAAACGAGGTACTTAACTTAGTTCGTTCACCATCACATATGTTTTCACAACCTTCTGGCCCTGGATTCCATAACGTTTTAGATGATTATCATATAAATTACTGACCCTAAAAAAAGCTTTTAAAAATTAAACGATAGTCTTGTTAACGGATTCGGAACCAATGCCCAAAATACTGTTATTTTTTTTAATTTTTGCAAAAAACTTCAGTGTGTCCTTAGCCTTAAATGTGATAATCTACTATTGTCTAGAAAAATCTGAACAATCAGTATAGTGGTTTCTCTTTCTTCTTTTGTTTGGTCTTCGTGTTCTTTTCTTTACGATTTAAAAACCTTAGCTAGAATAGATCAGCCGTATATCAAGTGCATTGAATTTTCATACCTCTCGTTTTCCTTAAATACTCGATTTTCTTACTTGAAACTTGATTACAGGCCGAAAATAACCCATTCCAATTTTGCCGGTCAGTCATATCGTCTGGATTTTTAGATTTATAAAAATCTAATCCAGCATTTTACACAAAGTATTCTAATAATAAAAAGTAAATTTCAATCAGTGAAGATAATGGTCAAAATATTGCTTCTGTTGGCACTTTTGTGTCCGGCTATAATTTTGAGTGAGTCTGAAGAAAATTTTGCAACCGCACTTTCCCCAGAGACATTCGACAATGCAATAAAGGAAAATAACCATTTTGTCATGTTTTTCGCACCTTGGTAAGTTGATTTATAAATACTAATAAATTAAACTGTCAAAGTTCAATGTTTTTTTTTTCGCATTTGCTTCGTATGAATGACGTGTCTCTCTTTTCTATTGTCTTTTGTTTTATAAATTTTAACTAAATTCAAAAAATTTGAGATAAGAAAAACTTCCTTTGCGATACTATTATGCTGCTTCACTGATACCATCGTTCATAGAAGCCAAATTGAAATTAGACTCGTTATCTCTGTGAATTATAGCGATAGTGAATAAGTGGTTAGCAATCACTGCTGGAGTGGTGTTCTTTAAACAGAATGGAACAAGATATTTACATTACCCTTAAGTTGGGGTCAGTATCTCCTCCACGATTGTTATCAGAAGTTATGTTTTAGGTTTCTTCATTTTCTTAGTTCCTTTTCTTTCTACAAAAGTCTGGCTTAAAATTTGCTCGCAGAACTTGTAGTGCCGCAACTCAAGTGCTAACAAGAGCTCTTTTAGGCCTTTATTGAAATAAAATAAATATATATAATCCCATCACACAACGCTGATTGCAGTCACCTTACTGGCTCCGACCATTTAGCTTCTATCAGCAAACAGCTACAGAAACCGTTTAAAATTGGCTTTTTAACTTTATTTGCAACAACAGCACTCTATTTTTAATTTTTAAGCCAAAGAAAAATTTGCCAATAACTTCGTGTATCTCTATTTTCAACTATGTCAGCTTTGTCGGCTGGCAGTAGCGGCTACCCGACTCCCCGCTGGCAACAAGACATGCTCTTGCTCATCAACGTTATTTAAGCTGTTTTATCAAACATCTACACAAATCTGGAGCATCTAGAGAAAATTGCCTTCCCAATTAAAAAATTGTACGATGTTCGCAAAATTGCGATTAGAGATGCAACAGCGTTGTAAAAAACAACGGTGTTTGAAAATATCGATGGTAAAAAAAACATCGGCCATAACGACGACACATCGATGTTTTTCCAATGTTTTGTCGAAGTTTTAATTATTTTGCCTGTCGCGTAAAGAGTTGGCTTTATTTACGTGTATCAGTTCCAAAGTCAAAAGACCTCAATTAATTTCCCACCAAAAAGAAACAAATCGACAAGATTCATTTGCGAATTGCAAAACAGGTTGGCTCAGGACAAAAAAAAAAAAAAAGGTGGAGGAGGATCTATTTTCATCCGCTTAGGCTGGAATGTTTTTTTTTTTAATAAATTGACTTAAAATGAAAAATAAAATTATTTACTTTTTTAATTTTATTTACGGCTTTATTAACATTTATAATAAATTACAAAGATAATAAATAATAAAGGTAGTTGGCAATAGCAACCGGGGCTTTCTGCTGTAGGTGAATAAGTCCATGAACATTAAATATTTTTTGCATATTAAGTGCAGTTAATAGTTGAAAGGTATCTTTGATGTTTTGCTCCGTTGGGCTGATAAGGAGTTTTGCTAATGTGTTGGAAGATGGGTTGATATTTTGTAGACTTGATTTGGCATTGGCAGTCGTATGTTACGTGTTTCATGGTGAAGGGCTCGTTTAAGGAGCAGAACTGACAGAGCATTTGGTGATTTTTGCTTAATAGGTGGCTGTACGTTGCATTTGAATGTCCTAGTCTCAGTCTTATGTAGCACCTGAGAATATTGGGCAGCAGATTTGCAGGGTAGTTGGCTTTAGTTGCTTCCGGGTTAATAGTTGAATAGTGGTGGTCGTATTGTGTCGAGTTGTTTGATTTAAATTTAGTGGACATTTTTAATAAGGATCGTTTTGCATCTTTTTTGTCGAAGATGTTGAATTTAGTAGTAGTTTTTGCAGTAGTGCTTCTTTGGCGGTCATTTCATCAAATTCGTTTCCCGCGATTCCTACGTGTCCTGGGACCCAGATGATTTTTATATTTTCATTGCCAATCATTTTCGACAAGTGAAGCGTTAAGAACCGCGATATTACTTTTAAAAAACAACAAAGCAGCTGGACTGGATGGCATACCTGCTGAATTCCTCAAAGCAGACCCCGACTTGGCAGCCGATATATTGTTGCCACTTGTTGAGGCTATTTGGGTAAACGAAACCTTTCCCAGGGAATGGAAAGACGGAGTTATCGTCAAGCTACCGAAGAAAGGTGATCTAAAGAAATGTAATAACTGGCGTGGTATCACCATTTTGTCCGTATTTCCGAAGTTGATGGCAACTATTATTCTCGAGAGGATAAAATCTAAGATCGAGTCTACTCTCAAGAGGCATCAAGCGGGATTTCGCAGTGGTCGATCATGTGTCGATCACATTAACACCTTGCGAATTATTCTTGAACAATCATCGGAGTATCAATCGCCGCTTTACCTCATGTTCGTCGATTTCGAAAAGGCCTTCGATCGCGTTAGTCGCGATGCTATCTGGAGATCGCTTGGTGCTAGAGGTATCCCGGATAAAATTGTTGCTCTTATAAAAGAATCGTACAACAACGCAAGGTGTGTCGTTCTGCACAGTGGACAGCTTTCCGATGCATTTGAAGTTCGACAAGGAGTGAGACAGGGTGATGTTTTGTCACCGATTTTATTCTTACTGGCAATCGATGATGTTATGACTGCCACGGTGGGTGAAGGTGAAAGACTTGGTATCCAGTGGGGCCTCTTTCGCAAGTTAAGCCATTTGGACTATGCTGACGACATCTGCTTAATGGCAAACGGAGCTGGAGCCCTTAACCAAATGTGTCACTCTCTTCAACAAAATGGTGAGGCAACTGGCTTAAAGATTAACGCCAAGAAGACAAAAATAATGCACACCAGCCGGAACCAACAACAGCAGGTTATTGTGAGGCAGGAGACAATAGAAAAGGTCACTCAGTTTAACTATCTGGGTAGTTATCTATCACCCGACGGTGGAACAGACTTGGACGTCAGCAATAGAATAAATAAAGCTCGTAGTGCATTCGGAATGCTTTCTCCAGTGTGGAGCTCTTCAAAAATATCACTTCGTACTTAGTTGAGACTCTTTGAATCCAATGTTAAATCCGTGCTGCTTTATGCCTGTGAAACGTGGAAATGCTCTACTAACATCTCGAGTAGGTTGCAAGGCTTTGTCAACCGTTGTCTGCGTTACATCCCAAAGATCCGATGGCCACAAACAATATCCAACAATGAACTGTGGCTTAGGACTCGACAAACAAAAGTGGATGAAGACATCAAGCAAAGAAAATGGCGCTGGATTGGCCACACACTGAGGAAGCCTGATGACAACATAGCAAAGCAGTGCTTTGAATGGAATCCTCAAGGTGCGAGACGGATTGGAAGACCAAAGGAAACATGGAGGTCAACTGTCATGAAGGAAGCTCGGTCCCAGAATTTGCAGTCGTTTTCACAGCTGAGGTATCGTGCTAGGAATAGAGAGAGATGGAAGGATCTGGTTGCCGCCCTATGCTCCAGTAGGAGTTAAAGTGTTGCTGTCAACAGCTTCCGGACACTAAGAAGAAGAAGAATCATTTTATCACGAAGACGCTGAAGTATGTCCAAAAGAGATGTCGATATCATTTTTTGATCCGTCTGGGTAAAGGAGGTGCCATTGAGTATTCCTTAAATCGGATAGCGTTTCGGTGAAGAACTTATACTTCGTTGCTTGTTGATGCTTTAGGAAATTTAGGCTAATGGCTTTTTGTAAGGATGATAGATACGTTTGGTGTTTAGTTCTCCGTAGAAGTTTTGTCGTAGCTGGGTTAATAGGAGAAATTTTTAAAGAATTTACCTTAAGAAAGATTGAAGCGGTGAGATATTCTGCACGTTCGGTAATTGATGGGAGTCTTGTGTCGGTAAGAATATTTTTTATGGGTGTTGTTCTGAATGCTTTCAAAGTAGTTCGAGCTGCGCAATGGTACGATGGTGTTATTAGCTTTAGTGCTGGTTTGGAATACTTACTGTATTTGGCATGTACATAAACAATTTAGGAGAGAACTGCTGATTTGATTGCATTTATTAGGGATAATGTTTACCCTGGTGGTCAGGGCTTTTTTTTATAGACGTGCAGTGTGATTTGATAAAATTATTTAAAATTAATTGACTCACTGATTTTTTTGTTTGAAATTCCGTAAAAAAGGCAATCAATATTTTGAGTATTAATTTTTATCATAAAGGATATTTATTAAACATTGAAATTCGGGGATGAGGATAGTTCATTCGATGGAAAGTTTTATGAAGAAGACTTACATTAAACTTGAAGTAACTGGCCCTGTTTTTCCTCTGCATTACGATTCACAAAAGTTTAAAAGCAACGTGCATCAATGTCTCCTTTCAAATCCTCTCCTCGCACTGTGTTCTATAACATTATAAGGGTAGGCATAAGCTAGGGGTACGTAAATTTCGCAAATAAAAAATCGTGATTTCGCATTTAAAAAAACCCAAAATAGAAAATTTCGCATTTATCTCGCAGAAATAAAAATACAGTGTTAAATAGTCAATTAGAGGCTAGCATTGTTGCAATTTCTACATTTTCATCTCTCATTGTTTGCTGGTGATCAGTTATGACAATGTTGTAGCAAAGCTGGCAATGTTGTTGTAAAGCACCTCTCGGCATCAACACTATTGACAGGGCAATTGAGACATTGAATAGCTGCCACTAAAACTTGCATTACATCTATAAGAGCTGCTTGGCCGACCAATCGAAGTAATTATTGTCTGTGAAAATATACGTCCATTAGTTCTTCTTGTGGTACACTTTTGAAAAACAGAATTTTTGAGAGGCTTTTCAATATAGAATTTGAATTGACAGAATAGGAGGGCATATTTGCTGCTTCTGATGAACAAAATAATCTGCCAATGTGCAGAAAACTACAGGCTAATCCTTTGGTTTTTGTTTCACTTCATCTTTCTCCGATGCACCGCACTGTGCTACGTACTTACGTCTCAAATTATCTCCAGAAGGCAGGCTACCCGAGCCGGGCACATTTTTTTCCATGTAACTGCGAACAGATGGATGATCTAGATTATTCAAATAAAAGTTCGCTTTCAAACACATTTTTACAGTGTCAAGCACAAATTCCTCTTTTTCCGTTTCGGCACGCTTTTGCACTTCGTGCCTTTTTACTCTAGAGGACATTAGTTGAGGATCAGGACTTTATTTCTAAAATGGTTAACAGAAGTCGTATGCTTTTTCAAAGTATCTAACTTCTCTCCTTCCAAACGCATGTTGCAGTATTTCCACATTACGATTTCGATTCGCTTAAATGCAAGCCATCCTCTTGTTTGTAATAAAATCGGTTAGCTCGCCGGATCAACATTTGAAACATTTGAAAGTTACGTTGCAAGTGCGAAAGTATTTAATTTTCAAATTTCGCTTTTATCGCAAATAAAATGCAGATTTCGCTATTATCGCATCTATTTCGTAAAAACGAAATTTACGTACCCCTAGGCATAACTCCTTGATGATATATATAAAAAAAACTCAGTTTAGTAGAACTTGAAATCGTGGATATCGTTTTAAAAAAATAAAGTTGTAAGAAAAACTCATTTAAATAGTTTCACATAAAGTTTCTCATAGTCATGAAATGATATTTTAGCCTTACATTTATTCAATCTGTCATTGCAAGTGCATACATTGACCTTCTAGATCTAGACCAATATATCCCCTCAGAAGAGCATAAAACCACAGTAATTTTTACTTCTTTTTCTTATAAATTAAAAAAGTATTACAATTTGAATAAGTACGCATGTCAAAAAAGAAACAAAAATATTTTTTTTTTAACAAACGAAATAATATAAAGGAAGACAGTGATAAAATCAGTTCATTGTCAATAAAAACCGTGCTAATGTCCGATACAATTATTGTTTTAGCCGATAATTTGATAACCTTGTTCAACGAATTGGGTTCATTGATACTTTTTAACCATTCTATAGTACTCTTGAATAGTAGTCGATGAAATTGCTAGGCACGGATCTCATACAGGTTTCTGTGGAAGTCTTTGATTGTGTTGGGGCTATTTTCATTATATTTGGATAAAGAAGTTTTGCTGCACAGGATTTTAGTTTTTGAAACTACTTTTGACCTACATTTTCTATTTTATTTTGCGAAGAAATTGGTTTGGTTCTATTAGTCTTTATAGAAAAGACTACTGAGATCTAATATGGGTGGCCCTTTGACAATGAGGAGTTCCAGAGGTCTATGTGCAGATGATTACGGATATGTATGAAAAAGCATTGACGAAGGTTAGATGTCCAGCTTCAGTTTTCAAAGCATTCTAGGTCACAGACTATTTGACTATCTGCTGGAAGATAAGGTAGAGAACTACAAAGTACATCGAGTATTCTTTGCTGACGATGAAGCCACCATAAAAACGAACGGAAAAAAGTTTAAGATAACAGTGGGCAGTTAGTCCCAAAAATAATCAATACTTACTTTTGTTGCCCATTTTCTGATGCAGATATGCTTACTCGAGATATTGTTTTGGATGTAAATTGCTTCCCAAGTGTGAAAAGTTTAAATATCTGGGATCAATGATAAATAGCAAAGCAACTTTTGATTACGAGAAAACTCTGCCATCATCGGTGATAGAAAAATGTCCGCTAGGCTCTAGGAACCGCGAGTGAGCGTCCAGAAATCAAATACGGTTCAAAATGTTGGGCAATGTACGACAAGTATGAAAGTAAATTGACACTAACTAATAAATATGCTCCGTATGACAGCAGGAGTCACAAATCTTATTTATATTAGACGTACGTGGATCCATGGAGCATGGAAGCCTTCATGTCGAAAATACAGTCTTGGAAAAAATAGAGCACGACTGGCTCAGTTGGTATTATCATGTTGAAAGGAATATATATATATATATATAAAACCGTCAAAACACTTCTGTTACCAACAAATTTAATAAAGTCTTGATTTGGTTGGCCTCAGGCATAGAGCAATCCAAAACTGGGAGGTTTGCCAACTCATCTTTAGGTCAACGCTGCGCGGGGTACCCCACGATCAACGATCAGAACACAAGCAGTTAGGTGGAAGAGCTGTGATCCATTCGAGATCACGTGCCGTAACGTAATAAAATTATCAATTAAATAAGATTATCCATATAAAGAACAATTAACAGAAAAAACTTCTACTGCTGACAAAGGAAAATTCTATTTTTTTTGCATTGAAGCTTCTCCCACCCATTAAGAATGAAGTTCCAGAAATGGAATCAATAAAAATAAACTAATAAATCAAAAACATAAAAGTATTTTCGATTGGTGTTAAGAGTATCAATGACCTCAATCGGCCATGCCCCTGAAGGAGGTCATCAAATATATCGGTTAAAAAATATATCGCACATAAGCACTCTTGTTATCGACGATAATTTTTGTAAAACGTATAAAGAATTAATTTTAACCTATCTTATCACTGTGTTCTTTAAGATTAATTATTTTGTTTTGTTAGAAAAGAAGGTCATTGTTATGTTTTTTGTATATTATGAACGTGGCGAAATTAGTAACAAAGCTTTGTCGAAATAGAAGTACAAAGATGCGTGGAAGCCTTCACGTCAGCAACACCATGTCGCAAATTGAGCACTACCGTCTCAATTGGTATTGCCGAGTTCAAAGGAGAAATCCTGACAAAAAAGGCAATATTATGACAATTATAAACTGGGATACTTGATGACGCTTCTTGAGGTCTCAACGCCGCCGGCATGCCCTACGAGTGGTGTGACACCTTTGAGCAGAGAATAAATTTGTAATTCAACTTGAGTGTTTGTACCGTTTAAGGCAATGCTCCGTTGATTTCTTTTTTTGGATTATAGATTCAATCTCGATTGACAGTATACGTAAATGTTTTTTCTGAAATTGCAATTCTGAAACTATAGATATATATTATATATAAAATATAACTCATATGTTTTTAAGAAGCTTTTTGAATGTAAGGGAGATTTTCAGTTTGTCTGCCACGTATGTACATATTTCGTTTTTGATTATGTTGAAATTATATTCGCAAAAAACTTCCTCTTTCTTACTTATGTCCCTTTCCATTGGACAAAAAAGAACCCTACCGGGCGTCCAGGAGCATTCCATGATTCTTAGAAGTGACAGCTTCTTCTTGATTTGAAGTGAGAATCTACTTAAGAAGAACATGTAATTGATAATTGAAATGAGTGCTTTCCCGAGTCAAACCAATGGAAAGCGATATTAGCCATTCAGAATTGGAAAAAAAATGTAGATCCGCCTCTATTTGTCAGAAATTATAATTGACAGAAATGCGCTAGTCCACTGCCCTCCTCGAGCTTTCTGTCCGGATATTTTTTTTTTTTTAACTATCTCTTTTTTGTCTAAACAGCGAAGCCAAATAATCATGTTGTTCTAAATCTTTTTTTATAAGACCGCAAATAATGGCTAGTTAGAGTTTCGCGATGACAAATCAAAATATTAACAGTCTAAAATAAGTTTTTCGTAAAAGAATTTTGAAAATTCTTGAACCACTCTCATACAATGATGAATTTTGTTTATTGTAGGTGCGGCCATTGTAAACGCCTTCATCCACTCTGGGAACAACTGGCAGAGATGATGAACGTGAAAGAAGATGCTAAAGTAATAATTTCAAAGGTTGATTGCACTGAGCACCAGGAATTGTGCGCTCAACATGAAGTTACAGGTATGACATCTTAATTTTGTAATTATTTTTGTAATCAGCTTTTGAATTTGAAAAATAGGATATCCAACACTTCGCTTCTTCAAGCTGGGAGAAACGGAGTCTGTGAAGTTTAAAGGAAGCCGTGATATGCCAGCCATGACTGAATTCATCGCACAACAGCTAGGATCGGTTAGTAATAGCAAGCAGTAAATTAAGGAAATTATGTCAAAAGATTCTTTTTCAGGAAAATGAAATCCCCACCGATGATGACGAGGAGAACGAAGGTGTTGTTCCCACCGTCAACAAATTAGTAGAACTGACTGAAGAAAATTTTGCTAAACATGTTTCTAGTGGCAACCATTTTGTGAAATTCTATGCACCATGGTGTAGTCATTGCCAGGTATAAAAGACTCATTGCCGAAAGTTATTCGAAACTGTTTTGAGTGTTAGTTTTATTTTTCAGCGATTGGCTCCAACCTGGGATGAACTTGCCAAGGCCTTACATTCTGAATCATCAGTAACAATCGCAAAAATTGATTGTACCGTCTACCGTCCCATATGCCAAGACTTTGAAGTCAAAGGTTATCCCACACTGCTATGGATCGAAGATGGCAAGAAAATTGAAAAATTCACAGGCTCTAGAAATCTTGAAGACTTGAAAGCATATGTAGAGAAAATGCTTGGAGGAGCTGCCAAAAAGACAGAAGCTGAAGAAGCAGTAAATAAAGTTGACGCTGAAGAAGACCTTACAGGTGTTGTCCAACTTACTGCTAATGCGTTTGAGAGCACCGTCAAGAGCGGAGTGACCTTCGTCAAATTTTATGCACCTTGGTGCGGACATTGCCAAAAACTCAGTCCAGTTTGGGATCAGCTGGCTGCAAAAACTCATGTTCAAAATTCTGGAATTAAAATTGCCAAAGTGGATTGTACTTTGTCGGAAAACAAAGAACTCTGTCAAGAGCAACAAGTGGAAGGTTATCCCACTTTATTTGCTTACAAAAACGGCGATAAATTAAATGAGTATGAGGGTGGACGTTCCGTAGAGGACTTGCATAGCTACGTTGTTAAACTAATTGGCCACGATGAGCTGTAGAAACATTTACTATAACTTTTTTCATTCAAGTCATGTGAAAACGCATTTTAATTCACGTCTTTATTCGACTGTGTGATATTCCGTTGTTTAATTTTTTTTTTTTTTTTTTTAAATATTTTCTTTATCCTCCGACATGCTCTATTATAAGAAACAAAAAGACCTTGATAACCTTTTCTTTTACAAATAAAAAAACAAACTATAATTAAAATAAATAGAACAAAATATGATTGATTTTTGTTTTGGGTGGAACACGGACAAGAAGGGTTGATATATTTGAAATTCACTACCAGTTAGCAGCATGCGTAAGCCTATTATGTGATATTTACAAATAGATCTTCAGAAATTTACTTTTGAACATCGGATTAACAAGTTGCAAATGAAATCCAGGAAACTAAAGTGACCCCGCGGGGTAGTATTCGATGATCAAAAAAGAAATAACAAATACAAGATAAGATGAAATGAATGAATTTATTGAATAAATGGAGAATTGAAGTCCTGGTGTAGTGTCAAAATCATTATTGTGTTGTTGGGTACGTTAAACTAAGTTACAAAATGACAATTTCTATAGGAACGACTGAGCTTTTAGTTTTTAAAAATAAAAATAAAATATTTCTTAAAATATAATTCCAACTTAAACAAACTACGTTTTGATAAAAAGTAGTTCTGAAATGAATAGAGATTGATAACCAATAGTTAACCAGAGAATTTTTTAAGGATTCTTGAAAGAAAATGTTTGAAAAAGTTGTGGAAAAACAGTTTCTAAATACAGGGTGTTCGGTAATTCGTGTTACATACTTTGGGATGTGATTCTTGGTCATATTCTAAGAAAAAAAATCGTTTTACAGTAGAGTCCGTTTCTCAACTTTGACATCACATTTTGACAATTTAAAAAAAAGGCTAATTTTGGTGAGCCCTTAGCTGTACTGAATTCGATTTCTCTGTGAATACTGATGGTAGAGTACTAATTTTAGACTTGATATTTGTGAAATAATTACATAATTATCTTTAAAACTGTATTTAAATTTTGCTCTTATAAGCTTAGGGTTGCCAGATTTTAAATTTTAAATGGTGTTCAAATTTTCTTCCCTTCTTTTTTTAAATTGTCGAAAAGTGTCAAAGTTGAGACACGGACTTTACTGTAAGACAATTTTTTTCTTATGTCACTTTCCTCCTAAGTTCATAGAATTTCGATCCATTTTTCACCGTTAATCGCCTGCTTTTATCGAGGCGATAGTTACAGAACAGGGCACCGGAGCGTCCAGGTGCATTCTCAAACCGTTCCATGAGAAGTGACGGCTACTTCTCAATTTGAAGTGAGAATCCACTATCCACTCAAGAAGCACTAATAAATGTTACCCAATTGTCAAAAAGAAAAGTTTACACAGGAAATATTTTTCATGTGCTATAGTTGTTACACTCACACAAAACCTACTCGTTAAGCTGAGCAAAAACAATTTAAGTTGTTCTAATGGTTTTCAAAATGAAAACCCCCGAGTGAAACCAATGGAAAGCGCCATTAGAATAAGACCAAAAATCACACCCCAAATTATGTGACACGAATTACGGGCAAGAGTATGAAACTTTGGCGCCAAGAAATAATAACGGCTTTTGATAGAGAGGTTCAACACAAGCATTTTTTACTAGCAGAGAAGGGGGGTCTATCTCCCCCGTTTAGGCGGAAGGGCCAATTCTATAAAAATTGTCTTAAAATTTGAAAAGAATGGCAACATTTGCAGTTACAAATTATACCTTTTTCCTTTCCTTTTTCGCAAATTTTGATTTTGGAGTTCATTATTTCAAAAACCATTGATCGAAACAACTTTTTTTAAATTTATTGTAAAGTAAAGAATTCTGGCTTTTGAAAAAGGTACAATTTGTAACTTTTAATGTTGCCGTTCTTTTTAAATATATTTTTTTTTTAGTAAAAATGCTTGTATTGAACTTCTCTACCAAAAACCGTTCTTTGCTCAGAAACTCTCTGAAAGAGCGTAATTGTCTCAAAAGTAAAGAAACGGTCTTTAACAAACATTCGCAGCAACGCTTGGAAAAACGTCTGTTTGACAGTTGTTGTATTTGTTTTGGCTGTGAACGATTTCTGCCCACATAAATTTAGATGGCAGAAATTCGCAGGGTGGGAAAATTTTTTACTCTCTCGTGAGCACTCTCTTTTGTGCACTGCTACGAAAAATCGCTGTGCTGGAACGACATTTGACTGACTTTCACCGACTTTCGGTGCATTTCGTGTGAATTTTCAGTAAAGAAACACACCTATTATTTCTTGACGCCAAAGTTATCGTACTCTCCCAACCAACTGAAACCACAGAGGAACTGAAACGCCAAAGTGAAACTTTATTAAAAGAATTAAATTCTTATTGGATAGTCTCTGTAATGTTTGCTATTGTGAGCTCCCATAAAATAAATACATACTATTGTGAACAGAGCGTTTTCCAGCTGTCAAATATGACATCCATTGTTGACGTTTTTTACTTGCTGTCTTGCCTTTTGCCTATAAATGCTGACTTTTCTTTTCACTAAAAATAATCTAAATTCATATATTTATCAGTCCAATAAATAGTACAACTCACTAAATTATGTCGATAAAAACATTACTTTTCGGACAAGAGTATCAACAACCGTTTAAACGTCCAACACAAACATCACAAAGCAATTGATTCGAACAGAATCCTTGAAAAAAATTTATTTAATCAATCATTTTATCAAATTTATTTATCTTTGCGTTTTAACAATAATAATTTGCTACAATGGAGAGTGAAATAAGTGTAAAACAAGAAGCGGCAGAAGATCAAAGCAGTCCAGACTCTAGCATGGTACTATCATAAATTTTTTCCCAGTTTTTTTTTTGAGTACATTTATGAAGTCTTGCTTTTACTTACAGATAGTAAACACCAATAGTATTCTGGAGAAGATAGCCAATCTGTATGCAGAACAGTTGATGTCAGACATAGTGCTAGTAGTTGGTGGTGTTGAGTATCCAGCTCATCGGGTCATTCTTTGTGCAAGTAGCGAGGTGTTTCAAGTCATGCTTATGAATCCAGAATGGAATGAGTGTCGCAAGAGGATCATTGAACTTTACGAAGAACCATTTTGTGCAGCAGTTTTTCCGCAATTTCTCAAGTATTTGTATGTAGGCCAATTGAAAGCAACCCTTCAGTCTGTGATGCCTGTGTTGGCTTTAGCTGATAAATATAATGTTAAGGTCAGTAGATTGTTAACGGGTTTATACATTTTGAAGCATGAAAGTACTTTTATTTTGCAGGATTTAGTTGGACTAAGTGTAAATTTTATGCTTTCACATACTGCTATGGCTGCAACACAAGGCTACTTGGTCTCATGGCTGCAATACGCCCTTACATTCAGTCCTTATCATAAAGATCTCACTGAAGCGTTGAAAAACTTTCTCAAATGGAACTTCGAAATGGTTAGCGAATCGAAAGATTTCGTTGAGCTTGACACACAGATTATGATATTGCTGTTGCAACAAAACGACATTGTTGTGACTAGTGAATACAATTTGTTTGGTATCCTGCAAAAATGGTTGCTTCATCGCAAAGAAATGCTTGACAATGAAGAAACTCTATCAAAAGAGGAAAAGGAGGTTATATTAAAACAGCTGATTGAGTCAACCGTATCTCACATTAGATTTGCAATGATGACTCCAAGGGAATTGGCACACTTGCTGCTGTATCCTATACTCTCCTATCACAAGGAATTCTTCGTCCAGAGGATGGCAATTGGAATGAGTTATCATTCAGGTAGATAGTTTTTGACCAATCCATTTTAGTTGACATCTCACAAACCTTTATTTAGGACAAGAAGACCGTGTAAACGAGATAAGAAAGTCGAGATCGGGAAGCTTGCAATTCACACCACGTCTCTACTCGAATGATTTGTGGAGTGTTAATTTTGACATCAAGGATTATTATCATATCCCTGACTATACTAATTACGTGGCTTGTTTTTTCTCACAGAGAAATCTAGCTGAACGGGAAGATGGTAAGAAGACTTTACTTGTTGGAACATTAGACGTTATATTTTTGTTTTCTCTATAAGATCAATCGGTTACGTGGGATATTGAATTCTTTCCTCGTGGAGTTAAATACAATAAAGCGAAAATGGTGTGGGGCGAAGACTTGCCAGAGTTTTCTCTGCGAACAGTTCGCATACGGGTAACCTGCAAAGAGAACTGTTTAGGAGAAGAAAGATTCAAGGTAATTGTTTCAATGTTTACCAACATTATTCCAATTAGAAATAAAAATTTGTTCATAGGTTGCGGTTCTAATCAGTGGTATGCAACACGAGTTAATACACGTTTTGGACGTAACAGAGCGAACAGAATATTTTTCTGACAAAAGTCGGGTTCTGAACTTAGATAATCTGCTGCCATACGAAGACACTCCAAAAAGTGACCCTAAAAAAGAAATTCCTTACCTCATTGGACCGAGTAAAAATAATATAAGCCTTCAAGTTATTATTGCACCAATGGGACCCTACACGAGTAGAGAATCGCCGCTTTTCGACCTTAAGTAATATAAAGGAAAAGAAAACAAACTGTATATTTATGTGTTTTTTTTTTTAAAGAGATAACCAACAGCTTTTAAGTGTAAGACGTATGAATTTGTGAATATTTAAATGAACTAATAAACAGTTGTTTATAAATTGGGAAATACGGTTATTTGCATTTCAAGAATCTGGAAATACCACTTCTGTAGATAACTAAACGCCGATCAACTGAAATCAAATAATATTAGAGGTGTAGATGTCCTAGATGCCGAGCTTCAAACCAACTAGAGATCAGTCAGTTACAAAGAAGCATGCAACAGCTGTTCTGCAGGATATGGTCGGGAAAAAGGGATGCCCGATGAATGAAACCTGAGTATGGTATGCCGATTCTAAAAAGACAGGCTCTCTGCGCCTTAGCCTCCTGTAATATGTGAACGTCAATTAAACTTTAGAACAGAAAAGTCCATAATCAAACACATTTTCACATTACAACAGATTTGAAAAAACCGGAAATACAATATCGATAAACACCATCTTTTTATTGATTTTAAGGCCACGTATAACAGTTTTCACATAGATGTCTAGTTTTGGCATTCCTGCAAAATTTGTACGATTATACATGATGACTTTGGAAAATTCACTCTACTCCGTAAAAGTCGGTAAAAAACTTACTAACACCTTTGATGCATCGGATCAAACTATCATCATATTTCTTTGACATCATACTTGAAGATTGTTTAAAGCTCAAACGTCAACACCACAGTCCACAGACATAATTTTTTAAAAGCCTGTTCAATTACTGCCTTACGCAGACGATATTGATGGATGGGAAGAAACAATCGTGATGTTATTTCTCTAAAGTGGATGAGGAAACACTTGACTGAAACAAAAATTATCCGAAAGATATTTGGTATCCAATGTGACGAAAACGTGAGGAAGAAAAGATTCAACAACGAACTGTATGAGCTGTAACGCGATATGGGCAGAGCTAGAAGAGCATTCATAGTGATACTACAATGGCTGGTAGAGCGGTTTTAATCAACGCTCTGGATCGGCGGACTTTCGAAAGCATATTGCAGAGAAATAGCGGACGGGAAAGACCTCGTCTTATGTGGCATTCAAATGACTTGGAGTTCAAATTTGTAAAACTGGAGAGAGATCGCCTGAACTTGAATTTGTTGGCGAAAAGATTTTAGTTGAGACCCAGTTTCAACCCGAACTGTAATGCTCACTTAAACAAGTTGCACACGCGAAACAAAAGTTCTATAGTCTTTACACTATTATAAAGAAGAAACATATTTTTGTTTGTATTGAATAAGCTCCAAATGCATTTCTTTCGAATTCGACTAACTTTCTATCGAAAAGAATGTCAAAATGAGCATGTATATTTCAACCCCATATTAACATTAGAATGCTTCAATATTAATCAGTAACAGACTTAATTTCATCTAAGTATTGCAAGCAGAGTTGATGCTAAACACTAGATCACCGTTAGATATTCCGTTCCATTGGTTCACTGTGGCGTATGATTAAACATTTTTTTTTTCAGAATTGTTTGACGTTAAAACAAACATGTGCAATATTTCATATCAGTGATTTAATGACACTAGCATTCATAGTTTCTGCGACTCATTAATCAAGTCGTACTGTTTGCTCTGCAACCCCTAACGCCTGCATGAAAATCTACACGAGTAGATGATCGTTTGCTTCCCTCCTCAAAAATTAAACAATTAAAAGTAGGCAAAATAAATGTGTTCTTTAAGGGATAACCAACAGTTTTAAATTGTATTTTACAGTATGAACTCGTGAATACTGAAGGGAACTAGTTTACAGTTATTTACAAATTTCGAGATACCGATACTTTTATGTGACAGGATACGACGGAAGAAAACTTATGACCGATAACTCCGAACTATGTGTTTTTTTTTTTACTATTAATCCCAATTGGCATTGACAAAACTGACAAATGATCTACCACTGGTACGGTTCCTTTTCATTTCCTTTTCTGGATTCTATCACGAATTCAATTTTTTCAATCAATTTTTTCGTATTCACGGTTAAGTAAACTGCACCACAAAAATTGTTATAAAAATCAATTCAATAATTTTTTCTTAACCAAAGTTTAAGCACCATAAGCTAAATTTCTTGTTGTAGCTCAAGAGTTGGCTGCAAAGCCTCAATTTATTTCAAATTAAGATTAGATATTTTACTCACTCTGCATTCTATTCACCTTCCATTGGGATATCCTGTTGTAAACGTAGTTAATTATAATCGCACTGCAAGTCGTCTCTTTATTTAAGTCAAACAGAATTCATTTGTGAAGGAAAATACCTTTGATCTTTTTTAAATTTCTCAAAAACTAAGAAAGATTTTTTTGCTCCGTTTTCTTTGTTTGACTCAAAACTAGCAATAGCATTGATTATTGCATATAAGTGACCCTGGATAGAGGTCAAACTTGTATTAAATATAAAACAACAATATTTCTGGGCCGATATAAAATATAATAACATTTAAGTGTGAACGGACATAGGTATATATATGGAACTAGCCTTAGCTCCGATTTAGTTTATATGGCTATTGAAAGTAAGCATAGAGTCAAATATAGCCACAAGATCTTTTTTTACACTAAACTAAGAGGCATATTTATTTGGCTGTAAATAAAATATCCACATGGCCGACGACTACAGAAAATTAACTTTGAAATATATTTATCGTAGCTGCAATTTGTTTCGTTCATAGCAAATTGGCAGGCTTAATAAGTCTTTTTACACTTTCAAACAATCACATATGTCATTAACTGTGCAGTAAATTATCAAATCACAAGCATTCATAAGACCCTGAGACTGGACAAGAACATTTGGAATATCATTAACAAGCAACAGAAATAACAATGGCCCAAGATTTTTCCCTTGAGAAACACCGGCAGTTACATTGATAAATAAAATAAAATAAATAGGGTGGTGCAACAGAGCGAGGAGTCCCAGAGCCTAGTCTTTTTCTCACAACCATGTCTTGTCAGGTAATGGAGGAGACGTACAATTTTCTACCGGTTCCGAACGGCGAATCGAGAAAGCGGTTTTCATGGCAATGATAATTTACTAAAGGAGGACTTGCCAGTACCTTGCGAAGAAGTTACATTGATAGCATGTACTTTTTACTGAAATATTAAGTTTCTTATACAATTTCATTTGAAATAGTTTTGGAATAGTTGAAATTTAACTTATTGGAGGGTGGTTTGGTACTTCTTTCTTCCATACAGCCTTGTAAATAGGGGCGAAAAAGAGCTTTTTTAACAGTCATAAAAGGAGCCTGCCTGCCACACACAATTTTTTTTAAAGTATAGAAGGAAAACCATCCATTCTCGGTTGCCTATCCAAGTTCAATGCACACAACTATTCTAACACTTCAACAATGGGAGCACTTAAAAACCGATATCTGTCAAACTTGAACAAATACTTCTTTCGAACATTGTTGCAATATTTTTGGTAACACACAACTTTTGGATGGTCGTATGAAGTATGCCCGACAAATTCATAGTGATAGGGATGTACACTGTTATTTATACAACTACTGACCCGCCCGGCGTTGCTCGGATCTAGGTTATTTTAAAAAAAATTGTCAGAAACACCCGCCGAACTAAGCTGAAGATAGCCGGAAAATTTCTAGTTTCACGTTGCCGTTTCTGTGGAAATGTTGTCATGAAATATAGTCTAAATATGTATGTAGAGGTAATAAAACATCCTAGTGTCGAAAGAATTTTTGATATTGGCTCAGAATTTCAATAGTTCCCGTTCCCGTTCCCGTTCCCGTTCCCGTTCCTTTCCTGTCCCCGTTTCCGTGGTAATTCTGGGATGATAAAATTATAAAACTATTCTCAGAGGCATCAAATATAATATAACTAGCTGTGCCCGCGACTTCGTCCGCGTGGAATAGTGACTTTCGGCAGCATTCTTAATTTTTTAGGCTACTTATTTTACAAATAAGACACATTCATGCGTTTTAGTAAACCATTGTTATATTATTTTATTTTAGTATATGTTTGCACACGACGCGACGTTCTTATTTTTTCCATCTTTTGCGAAATAAAAAGGTTTTGTGGGATTGATATACGTGATTCTGCCACATAAAATTGCCATGGGATTTTTTTTTAAACGAACACCTGCAATTTAAAGCGTCTGAGCCTTATTTATGATGTCCAATCAGTGGGAATTAAAGGAAAACGGGGAATCGAAACGTTTTCTCCTTTTTTCGTTCCAGTCATTATTAATGCCGCATCCCAGATGTGTAATTTGTAGCTGTGTACAATTCTGGATTACTCATTTTTGGCACTGGAACACCAACTTGCTGCCACTCCTTATAATCCTAAGAAATTGAGAAACTCTATAGGGTATGATGTGACTTGCTCAGTGTCCATAATATTGTCTATTGATAGACATTCGCCAACGTCCCCCAATACGTCAAACATATTTTATTAGTTTATATGGTTAACTATCTCATTAGTCGGTGCCGAAATCGCCTTTCAAACAGCCATTCCCGATTGCCAATTATTATTTGAAGATCAAGATAGACATTTCTTCTCAGGTCTAATGTATTTTCGACAGTTTGACAGAAATCACCCCGCAGTGAAAGAACTTTTATCGACCCAGCAGTCTTAAGGTTCCCGTTTACGGTGCCGATCCCGTAGAAATATAGGAATTACTTATTAAGCCTATGTCTTTCCTCAGGCTCTAGGCTATCTCTTAATTAAATTCCATTTAAATCGGATCAGTTTTCTGGGCGGGAGATGGTAACAAAGAAACACGAACAGACAGAGTTAATTTTGGATTTGTAATATAAGTAAGGATGTCCATCTTCGGGTTCTAGACTATCTCTGTACCAAAATTCATATAAATCGGTTCAATAGTTTGGGTGGTAAATATAAACAAAGAAAAACAGACAGACAGAGTTAAATTCGGATTTATAATGTTAATAAAGTCTTCCATTCCCGTGGGAACATGAGGGCGTTTCCGGAGGATGACTTGAAGTTTACATTACTCGGGAATAGTGCAGACGATATTGATGGATGGGAAGAAACAATTGTGATGTTATTAGTCTAAAGTGGATGAGGAAACACTTGACTGAAACAAAAATTATCCGAAAGATATTTGGTACCCAATGTGACGAAAACGTGAGGAGGAAAAGATTCAACAACGAACTGTATGAGCTGTAACGCGATATGGGCAGAGCTAGAAGAGTATTCATAGTGATACTACAACGGCTGGGAGATGTAGAGCGGTTTTAATCAACGCTCTGGATCGGCGGACTTTCACCGTTAGAGTGCTATATTATCCCGGACTTTCACCGTTAGAGTGCTATATTATCCCCGAGTAGCATGGACTAATATTTCATTTCAATATTCTCACGGAAACGGGAACGTAACTGGAAACAAAGAAAATACTGGATCAATTTCCAAAATTCCTTCATTATTAGAGTACTACATTAATACAGAGTAGCATGGACTATATTTCAACCCCATATTAACATTAGAATGCTTCAATATTAATCAGTTTTCTGGGCGGGAGATGGTAACAAAGAAACACGAACAGACAGAGTTAATTTTGGATTTGTAATATTAGTAAGGATGTCCATCTTCGGGTTCTAGACTATCTCTGTACCAAAATTCATATAAATCGGTTCAATAGTTTGGGTGGTAAATATAAACAAAGAAAAACAGACAGACAGAGTTAAATTCGGATTTATAATGTTAATAAAGTCTTCCATTCCCGTGGGAACATGAGGGCGTTTCCGGAGGATGACTTGAAGTTTACATTACTCGGGAATAGTGCAGTATTCTAACGGTGGACATTTTTTGAAATGGGTGCTGTATTTTCCAAGTTCCCGTTCCCATGGGAATACAGGGATAAAACATGTTGCATAACATAATATATGTCCATCCTCAGGTTCTAGACTGTCTCTGTACCAAGATTCATATAAATAGGTTCAATAGTTTGGGCAGTTAATGGTAACAAAGAGAAATAGACAGACAGATTTAACTTCGGACTTATAATATTAGTAAAGACTCCCGTTCCCGTGGAAACATGGTGACCGTTCCCGTGAGGGATATGGGGATGAATAAAAGTTTATGTTGCTCAGGGATTATGGAGCATTCCAACGGTGGAAGAGTTTTTGAAATCGGTGCCATAGTGTCAAAGTTCCCGTAAACGTTCCTGCTCCCCTGGGAATATTGGGAATAAATATATGGCGTATGTCCTTCCTCAGGTTCTGAATAATCTTTGTAAAAAGTTTAATTTAAATCAGTTTATTAGCTTGAGCGGAAGATGGTAACATAGAACGACGGATAGACAGAGCTACTTTCACACTTATTATATTAGTAAGGACTCCCGTTCCCGTAGGAATATGTGGATGAATTAAAGTTTATGTAACTCAGGAATAGTGTAGCATTTTAACGGTGGAAAAATTGTTGAAATCGGTGATGTAGTTTCTAAGTTCCCGTATACGTTCCCGTTCCCGTGGGAATTTAGGGATAAAATATATAGCCTATGCCCTTCCTCTGGTTCTAGACTATCTCTGTACAAAATTTCATATCAATCAGTTTGGTAGTTTGGGCGGGAGATGGTAACATAGAAAGCCGGACAGACAGAGGGACTTTCACATTTATAATATTAGTTAGGATTAGGATAATAAATTTACTTGAGAATATAGTTGATATGACATTTACACTGAGACTGTAAAATCAAATTTATAGAATTCTCGTGTCACAGTGTAAATTAAAGAAACAATGTTAAGGTGAGATGACCCTTATCATTTAGGGGTATGGAAAATAATTAGTAGCCGATTCTCAGACCTACGGACTACGCATATAAAATTTGGTGAAAATCGGTAAAGCCGTTTCGGAGGAGTTCGGTAACTAACATTGTGACAGGGAAATTTTATATATATAAAGATAAAGATAAAGATAAAAAAAATTTTGCGTTAGTTTTAAGTTTAGTGTAATTGTGAAGTTTGTACAAAAACTTATTCAGAAAATCAAGCCTCTTTCGAACAGTGCAATATTTTTCGTATGATTAAGAACTGTTGTTAGAGTTCCAATACAATTTATATGCTTATTTTTATGATCGTTCAGATTTATCAGTTCCTTATTGAACCATGGTGGTTTGTGAGAGTTATTCTTACCAGTGTCAGGAATGAATAAATTGATCACCTCTTTAAGCTTACCAGTAAAGTTGAGGTATGCTATGCGTTGTTTGGAAGAAGTTTCCAAATAAAAAAAATATTTGAAATTAATATCTAATGCTACATTGTAGTCTGATTTTGAAAGTAAGTTTGAGGGAAGATTAACCTCAGCACAAAGTTTTTATCAATAAAAATCAAATCAAACCAAGAATACGATCGAGGTTATTAGGGAAGCTATTTTTTTGCTGAAGATCATACGCTGATCAATCTGTCGAGGTTTTCACTATCATAACAATATATAGCCTTTTTAAAAGTATATGTATGACAAACTAGTTGACTTAATAAACCAGTTTCTCTATCTACCAGAACAACGCAACTACTTAAGGTCATGATTTACGCAAAACTTTATGTTGCTATACATTTTTTACCCTTAGATTTAGGCAAACTTCGGAAGCAATGCTTGTCATCCTCAGATAGACTTGAAACAAACTAAACTACTAAAGAGGAAGTCAATAATCGTCGGTTGGGTAAAAACAATAAAAAGTGTTTTTCGCATCGTAAAACTTTATTTCTCCAGTCATAGAAACTAAGTCATCTAAACAAACAATGTGAATATACTTATTTGCTTGAGGCTATGGACTAATCTCTCCAACGAAGTTTAAGAACAGCAATCAAACAATATACCCGTGCACATACCTTATACAATGAGTACGTATGTATGTCATATATATTATCCAAACCTTGTATAATGAAAACAACTTGTTTATGCAGTGATGGCACACGTTTCGATATTGAATTTGACGCGCAACAAACAGGGGCAGAATGACGAAAAATTGGCATAAAATCAACCCACAGGGATAGGAACTTGAAATTTGGCACAAATCCTACTGTTGTCAATGTAAATGTATATAATGAAAACATCTAATGACTACCTCTATTTCTAGGTCTACCTCCACATTCCCCTTTTTTTATTTTTTTTTTTACTTTTCAAAGATCAAAAAAGAAACAAATTTTTAAAATTTAATCTGAGTTTTCTTGAAATAGAGAACAAAACAAGTAATCTGATTCTGCCTAAACATTGCAGCTCGATTTTCCTTTAGCATCACAAAACACAACGCTCCAGTCTTTCAATTTTCACGTTAAAATTTTCAAATTCAAAAGCAAAAATGTTTTGCCACTGGTATCGCCTTTCGCAAGGAATTGACAAGTCCTCCGTAAGTAAATTCATTGCCATGAAAAGCGCTTTCTCAATAAGCCGTTCGGAACCGACAGCAAATTGTAGGTAACCTCCATTCCCCCACAAGGCAAGGTTATGAGAAATGCGGTATGCCCAAGGGCTCCTCGCTCTGTTGCGCAACCCTATTTATTTTTAATTTTATTTTCAGGCTTCAAAACTACTGAGTCAAATTTAATTTGAAACAGAGATGGTCTAGACCCAAAGAAAAAATATTTCATTTCCATATTCCACCTGGAAAAGGATGGGAACGTAAATGTAACCGGGTCTTTAGAAAATACTGGACGATTTAAGAAAATTCATTCACCGTTAGAGTGCTTCACTATCCCCGAGTAGCACTATATTTCATTCCCATATTCCCACAGAAGCGGGAGAGTAACAAGAAACTAATAAAATACTGGACCGGTTTCAAAAATTCTTTCACCGTTAAAGTGCTTCACTATCCCCAAGTAACATGGTTTATATTTCATTCTCATATTCCCACGCTAATGGAAACGAGAAGCCAAAAAACCACTGAATCGATTCCAAATCTATTTCATTATTTCAATTAAGTGTTATCCGTGAGTAACATGACCAATATTTCAGAAAAAAAAAAAATTCAGTTTAATCGGTGGAGTAGAATTCGAAAAATCGTGGCCGTAGTTTTGAGAAAGAAAACTTTGAGAAAAACGTGTTTAAAATACATTATATAGTTGAGCAAGTTTGGATCCGCGTCAGCAACATCCATGTGTCTCCGAAAATAATTTGAGTTTCGAATAATCGTCTTATAGACATATTTTTAAATAGTTTAAACTTTAAATAAATGTAAAGAGAAAAATAGAATTTCTTTTATTTCTACACCAGAATATCCCTTAAATTGTTTGTAAGAAAATAAATAAAGGGTTTTCCAATAAGAGTGATATGATTTCTTTTTTGAAAAAAAAAAAAAACACACACTTTTTGTCAAGGAAATTCAAATATTTTTTATTTAATGTGCAGTTCAATCAATTTTCAAGTTTTAAATAAAACGTCACTCAAATGGCCTCCACGACTTCTTTTGCAGCAACAAATTCGATGAACCCAATTTTCGAGCACTTTTTCCACTAAATCAAGTCGTAAATCATGAATGGTTTATTTTGAAAGACCAATGACTTCAAATAACCCAACAAGAAATAGTCTAATGGTGTTAAATAACGACTTATTGGACGCCATTCAACATCACCATTTCTTGAAATAATCGAATCTCAAAATTTTTCTCGCAATAATTCAATTGTTGCATTTGCTGTGTGACACGTAGTCCCGTCTTGTTGAAACCAAATGTTGTCAAAATAATTTCTTCCAATTTCGCCCATAATGGTGTTACCAGCTTAATTTTGAAAGAAGTACGGACCGATGATTCCACCAGCCCAAAAACCACACCAAACTGTCAATTTAGGTGAATGTAAAGGTATGTCCACACCAAAGAAACATTTTTGAAACATTTCAGAAACATTCCAAAAACATTTCAGAAACATTTCAGAAACAAAAAAACATTTCTGAAATGTTTCAGAAATGTTTCAGAAATGTTTCAGAAATGTTTCTATAAAGTTGTTTTGGTGTGGACGCTTCGTGAAACATTTCTGAAATGTTTCTGAAATGTTTTTGGAATGTTTTTTGTTTCCCATTCTGAATGGAAAACTTTCTTTGTTTTTCTGAAACATTTGCAAATAAAGCGAGTGGAAGTGCAAAGTGGTTTCTTTTTGTTATAACAAAAATGTCGCGAAAAGTGTGGAATAACGAGGATGTTATCCAATTAATAAAATTATATGAAACAAAAAAAGTGTTGTGGGATCCACAAGATGAAGATTATAAAAATAAAAACAAAAAAGCCGATGCTTTCAGTAAAATTTGTGAAAGACTTAGTTGTGAAAAGGATGAAATAGAAAAAAAAATTCAATCACTTAAAGTGCAACTTACTTACTTACTTAGGTGGGCATGACAGTTCGGGGTGAACCTGGGCCTCAACCAACATCCTTCTATAACGACTTCGATTTCGGGCGAGCTACAGTTTCGCACTCCAAGTCGGTTGAGGTCTTCATCCACTTGATTGCGCCACCTAAGACGAGGTCTTCCCCTTCCGCGATTTCCCTGCAATGTGAACACCCGACGAGCCGGAGCGTTTGGGTCCATCCGTTCTACATGGCCTAACCATCGTAGCGTCGCGATGCGTACTCTTCTGGCTATGCCCATGTTTTCGTTGTTGTATCTTCTTCTCCACACATTGTCTTCGCATACGGGACCAAAGATCATTCGGAGAATTTTTCTTTCGAAACGACCAAGGGTTTCCTCATCCGCTTTCTATAAGGTCCATGCTTCCGCACCGTAAAGCAGAACTGGGATGATCAAGATCTTATACAAGGTTACCTTGGCTTTTCTGGAGAGGGTTTTGTTTTTTAATTGCCTGCTTAACCCAAAGAAGCAACGTTTGGCAAGAGTTATTCTCCGTTTGATCTCCGCACTGATTTTGTTGTCCGTGTCTACAGCGGATCCTAGGTAGACGAAGTCCTGTACTACGTCAAAGTTATGTCTGTCTATTGTGACGTTTTGTCCAATTCGTCGATGTTCTGTGTCCATGTTTGATGACAGCATATACTTTGTTTTGCCCTCATTAACCATCAAACCCATTTTTGCCGCTTCTGTTTCAATATTCGCAAAAGCACCTATGACATCACGCTTTTTTCTTCCCATTACGTCAATATCGTCTGCATATGCGAGTAATTGCACAGACTTTTGAAAGATTGTTCCTCTGGTGTTGACGTTTGAGTTTCTTACAATCTGTTCAAGTATGATGTTGAAGAAATCGCATGACAGTTTATCGCCTTGCCTAAAACCTTTTTCGACATCAAAGGTCTCGGTGAGTTCTTTTCCGACCTTGACGGAGCAGCGTGAATTCTCCAAAGTCATCCTGCATAAAGTGCAACACAGGCGAGAAAAAAACAAATTACCAAATCCGGTATGGGAGCAAAAGAGAAGAACACTGAATGGTTCGCTTTTAAGCACCTGTGATTTTTAGACGATCGGTATGACTGTGGCTCATCTTTATCTTCGCAAACTTCGGGCACAATACAAGATATGCTTTGTTTCGAAATTTTAAATAAATACATTAAAGAGTGATATGAATCACCAGTGGCAAAAATAGAAGAGTCACTGCTAAACGTTCTACTACACTTATGCTCGATCTGAAGTTTGTATTTTGTTTTCTAATTTTATGACCAACCAAATTAACAAGAAACTCGAAGTCCTCACTTGACATTCTAGCGAAATTTCTATATCCACTTAAACCATCAATATTCAGTTCTTCCAATAATTTTACACCACCTGAATTATTTCTATTTTTCAAAATGTTTCTTGCCACTGTCTTGGTTTTTTTATTTAATTTTTTTTTTATTTTTTCATGATTATAAAACACGACGCTATAATTGCTACTTCTTTACAATCCATATTCAAGCACTAAACTGAGCTCGAGAAACAAAAAAAAAATCCCATTAAAAATGGGAAACAAAAAACATTTCAGAAACATTTCAGAAATGTTTCAAGAAACGTCCACACCAAAAAAACATTTCAGAAACATTTCTGAAATGTTTCTGAAATGTTTCCGAAATGTTTCAAAAATGTTTTTTATACAAATGGGAAACATTTTAGAAACGTTTTTGAAACAATGTTTCTTGAAATGTTTCTCTGGTGTGGACACACCTTAATGGTATTTCAGCCTCTTTCGAAAAGCTGATTTTCTTAAAAAATCGTTATCGATTTCAAGTTGTTCCAAGGCAAAATCGGAAAGTTCACGACCTTTACGGTGGTCCAATGGTAAAATTGTAAACACTTCTGAATGCAATAAAAAAAATATGACAGATCATTACACACTACAAATGGCCGAAACGTCACTGCAAAATCATGTCATACCTATTGGAAAACTTTATAAGAAAACATAATTATCTTAAGAGCTTGCCTTAAATTTTGAGGTAGAGTTTTTCAGTAGAAATTGTGCACACCGACTTCGAAGACACAGTATAAAAAAGAACGCGTTTCAGGTTTTTAATCATTTTGGGACGAAATTCAGGTGGCAAGGTTACAGACGTTTTGCATATTATAAGTGCATAGAATAAGTGAATGGCTTAAAAATAGTATCATTAAAATAAGTAGAAATTATAGACAGGTATGTCAAGTGGGCGTTGGTTGATATAGGTACCATTTCTGACGTTTTCTGGTACAGTGGCGAAATATTCGTCTTGGAAAAGACAAAACAATACAATACCACGAAGAGATGGACTGGTACATATTGTAACGTGAACCCAACATTTTATACCAATTTCCTAATCGAAAAACGTTCAACCGAAAACACAACTGGCAACACTTTAATGGAATGGTATAAATGACAGGCGTTGCTTGTAAGCCAGTGTGTGTGAGTGTATAGAGAGACAGACAGACAGAGAGTAGACAGCAAATGTGGAGACAATGTAGAAGTTACTGGAGAGTTCTAGATGGCATGTCATTCGATATAAATAGCCCGCCCGAGGCAACCAGAGGGCAGTCTTGTTTATAGAGTGATAAAGTAAAGAGTAAATACAAGTGATAGTCCAAAAGTCGAGTTGAGTTCGAATAAAGTGTATATCGAAAGTAGATACTGAATAAAGTGGTAGAATTAAATTGAAAGGTAGAGTTTTATTTTTGCGAACTAAGCGCACGTTACATTGGTGTCAGAAGTGGAAATCAAACTTATTTGAAAAGAAAAAACGAGTTGACTAGTAAAGTGTAAAAAGAAAAAAAATTAAAAAGAAAAATAAAAACAATATACAGTGAAAATGGGTAAGTTGTTAGAAGAGCTCAACTGCATTGAGCTTAAAAGTGAGCTAGGTAAGCGAAATCTTTCTAGAGCGGGATCGAAAAATGAGCTCGTCCTGCGCTTGCGTAACTATTTGGAACAGCAAGGTGAAGACGTTAACACTTTTGTCTTTGAAGCAGAAGTGGAAGAAGAGGAAGGAAATGAAAGTGTAGATTTTTCTAGTATAATGAAGATTTTATTAGAACAAAACAAGCAACAGCAGAATATTCTCGGACGTCTGGAAGAGCAACGAAACGATCAAAAGAAGGAACAGCAGAATGTTCTCGAACGACTCGAAGCACAACAAAAGAATCTGGAAGAACAACGAAATGAGCAAAAGAAGGAACAGCAGAATGTTCTTGAACGACTCGAAGTACAACAAAAGAATCTGGAAGAGCAACGAAACGAGCAAAAGAAAGAACAACAGAATATTCTCGAAAGACTTGAGGCGCAACAGAATGTTTTAGAAGGTCAGAAAAACATTTTAGAAGGAAAATTGGGTAACATTGAGAAAAATGTATGTGCCCTTGACGAACGAGTTGAAGGTGTGGAAAAACAGCTTTCTGTTGTAGAGAATCGTTTGGAAAGTCGATGCGATAACCAGTTCTCTGTTCTGTCCAAGGAATTAGACCAGATCCGGAAAATAAAAATTCGAGAATCTGCTGGAGAATTTGCAAGGAAAAAGGAGATGAAACCCCCAACATTTGATGGACAGTCTTCTTGGCCAGTCTACAAGAGACAATTTGAGGCAGCCGCGACAACAAATGGCTGGGATGACGAAGACAAGTACATTGCACTGACTCTTGCTCTTAGAGGACCAGCAGCTGAATTACTTCAAACAGTTCCAGCTGGTAAGAGCGGCGATTTCTGTTCTCTCGTGGCAGCTATTGATAAACGCTTTGGAGATAGCCACTTGAAAGAAGTCTTCCGAGTCCAACTCAATAACAGAGTCCAGAAAAGGGGTGAAAGTCTACAGCAGCTCCAAGCAGACGTCGAAAGACTGGTTCACCTGGCATATCCGGATGCTGGAGAAGAAATCATCAACCAGCTTGCTGTTGAGTCCTTCGTTCGTGCCATTTCCGATATACATCTTCAGAGGTCTGTGCGAACTGCTAGAACACGTACTCTTTCCGAAACTTTAGCATTCGCATTGACAATTGAAGCAGCAGAACAGGCTTCTCAGGGAGTACATCGACTTAGAGAGGCCATAGTCGAAGAATGCTCGTGCCAAAGAGCTGAAATACAAAAGAACCGGAGCGGACTAGCAAGATGTTGGAACTGCAACAAGACCGGGCACTTACAGCGTCAATGCCGACTACCACCAAACAAAGCAGGTTGTCAACATTGTGGAAGCAAGAGATCCAACCCAGAGCAAGGTAACAACAACACCAGCGTTGCCTATCAGCCCGTTTCCCATCAGGGAAACGAGTAAGAACCAACTTCGAGGGGCAGAGGCTGGTTTCTTGTATCGATGGCCCCAGAACCACCATCCAGGTCTCTCAGACCAAACGAGACAACAAAAGTCTGACTGTGGAGACTACTATTAACGGGAACAAACATGTGGCTACCATCGACACCGGTGCCACAGCCTCCATAGTACGTCGAGACCTGGTAAAGACGACGTGGCTTCATAACACCAATAGCTACCGTCTAAGAACCGCAACGGGAGAAGCAGCAAGAGTATATGGAGAAGTGTGTCTTAAGATCCGACTGGCCGACCTAGTGTTTACTCATCAATTCCTGGTGGCAGATATATGTGACGAGTGCATCATTGGAATCGACTTTATGAAACAGCACGGAGTTATTTTGGACATCGGTAATCAGGTTTTGAAGTACCAAAATAAGGAACTTCCAATGACTTATTCGAACGAAAGTACGTCGACACTGAGAACTGTCATCAGGGAAGATCTTATTCTGCCTCCTTCTTCTGAAGTGTTCGTTTGGACAAAACTGGAAGGTGAGTTTGGAAGCCTTCGATACCTCATGGTGGAACCAGACCCAGAGTGTTCCTCCCAAAGCGTCATCATTGGGAAAACACTGGTAGCACCTAAGAACAAAATGGTCCCCGTACGATTACTAAACACCAGACCGTACGATGTAAAGTTGAAGAAAGGAGAAGTCGTTGGACGTTGCGAATCGGTTGCAGCAATTACGAAGATCACAGACGAAGCTCCGAGAAAACCTATAACTCCGGAGGAGCTCGAAACCATCAGAGCTAAAATACTGAATTCATCCAACCTTGATCACCAACAAACAAGGATGGCTGAAAGTCTCCTACAAGAGTACACTGATATCTTCGCATCGCAAAAGGGGCAATATGGTAGGACACAGTTGGTGCAGCATCGCATCAACACAGGAGATGCAAGACCGATTCGTCAACCTGCAAGACGTCTTCCACTGGCCAAACAAGGTGAGGTTGAGGAAATGATAACAGCAATGAAAAAGGACGGTCTTATCGAAAATTCCAAAAGTCCTTGGGCGTCACCAGTGGTGCTAGTGAAAAAGAAAGACGGAAGCACTCGTTTTTGTGTGGACTACCGAAGGCTGAATGATGTAACTAAGAAGGACAGCTATCCCCTGCCGAGAATCAGTGATACCCTGGATGCCATGGAGGGAGCGCAGTGGTTCTCGACGCTGGACTTGAAGAGCGGATATTGGCAAGTTGACATCCACCCTGATGATCGGGAAAAGACGGCGTTTTCTACAGGTAATGGGCTCTGGCAGTTTAAAGTTATGCCGTTTGGGTTATGTAACGCTCCGGCAACATTCGAGCGTTTGATGGAGTGCGTTCTTCAAGGACTGACGTGGAAAGCTTGCCTAGTCTACTTGGACGATGTCATTGTTTACGGGAAAACATTTGACCAACATTGTAAGAACCTTAAAGCCGTGTTTCAGAGACTTCGAGAGGCTAACCTTAAACTGAATCCAGAAAAATGTGCACTTTTCAAAACCGAAGTCAAGTATTTGGGACACATCATCTCATCCCAAGGAGTAAAGACTGATCCTGAAAAAGTTGACTCCGTCAAAAATTGGCCAACACCACAGGACAAACATCAACTCCGAAGCTTTCTGGGACTTGCCACATATTACCGACGTTTCGTTAAGAACTTCGCTGGAGTTGCAAAGAGTTTGCATCAGCTCACCGAAAAGGGGAAGCAGTTTAAATGGTCAGGTGAGTGTGAGAAATCTTTCCAGGAACTCAAATACCGCCTCTGTAACGCTCCAGTGCTGGCACATCCAACACCTGGCAAAACATTCATCGTCGACGCAGATGCAAGCAACGTTGGAATCGGGGCGGTACTATCCCAAGTGCATGATGGCGAAGAGAAAGTGGTGGCATACTACAGCAAGGTCCTATCGAAACCCGAAAGGAACTACTGCGTGACCAGAAGGGAACTGCTAGCTCTTATCTTGGCAACAAAGCACTTCCATAAGTACATCTATGGACAGAAATTCCTTCTGCGGACAGACCACGGTGCTCTGAGCTGGCTGTTGAACTTCAAAAATCCAGAAGGTCAAGTCGCAAGGTGGATAGAAAGATTGCAGACCTATGACTACCAGATCCAACACCGCAGAGGAAAGCTGCACTCAAACGCCGATGCATTATCACGAAGACCTTGCAAAGTGGATTGCAAGCATTGCAAGCGGCAAGAAGACAAAGAAATCATTACCGCTCAGCGACTAAGAATTGACCCCATAAGCGGATGGAGCAATGAGGAAGTGAGGACTGCTCAACAGGAAGATCCAGATATCGAACCCATTCTCGCATGGAAAGAAAATGAAGAGAAACCGGAATGGGGAGACATTTCTGACAGGAGTCCAGTTCTCAAAGCCTATTGGGCACAGTGGGACTCACTATATGTGCAAGAAGGTGTCCTCAGGCGAAGATGGGAATCCGCTGACGGTAAGTCATATGTGATGCAGCTGATCGTACCACAATCGAAAGTCAGTGAAGTTCTTCAGGAGATGCACGACGGACCTTCTGGAGGCCACCTGGGGGTAAACAAAACACTGGAGAAGGTGCGACATCGGTTCTACTGGTTACATGCTAGAGATGACGTGGAGAAGTGGTGCCGAACATGTGACAAGTGTGCTGCAACCAAAGGACCTGGTAGGAAGATTCAAGGTAAGATGCATCAGTACAACGTTGGATCGCCTTTTGAGAGGATTGCAGTAGATGTGGCTGGGCCTTTTCCAGAGACCAACGCTGGAAACAAATACATTCTGGTTGTAATGGACTATTTTAGCAAGTGGCCTGAGGCGTATGCCATCCCAAATCAAGAAGCCAAAACGGTGGTCGACCAGATTGTGTTTAACTGGGTTAGTAGGTTTGGCGTGCCTATGGAACTCCATTCCGACCAAGGGAGGAACTTTGAGTCAAACATCTTCCAAGGAGTGTGCGGACTACTTGGCATTAAGAAGACGAGAACCACACCACTTCATCCACAATCTGATGGGATGGTTGAAAGATTCAACCGGACCTTGAAAGAACACCTCACCAAGGTCGTAGGCGACTACCAAAGAGACTGGGATAGGCACGTACCACTATTCCTGATGGCCTATAGAAGTGCAGTACATAGCTCGACAGGACAAACACCATCTGACATCCTGTTCGGGAAAACCATGCGGCTGCCCAGCGAACTTAAATTTGGATGCCCCACAGAGGAGCCACAGGACACAAACGAGTATGTGGACGACCTCAAGGAGAGACTCGCTGACATCCATAAAAGAACAAGGGAACGGATGAAAGCCTACAGCGACCGGATGAAGACACGGTACGACACAAAAGCGACAACGTCAGGATTCCAAGCAGGAGATCGTGTGTGGCTTTATAATCCTCATCGTCAAAAGGGATTGTCACCGAAACTTCAGCAAAACTGGGAAGGTCCTTATAATGTAGTCACGAGGATTAACGACTTGGTTTACCGCATCCAAAGAGGACTAAGAGGCAAGTTAAAAGTAGTTCATTGTGACAGGCTGCATCGATATAGTGGCGAGGCTGCAGATGGAATTATTCGGGACGAACAATCCTAAGGAGGGGGCAGTGTAACGTGAACCCAACATTTTATACCAATTTCCTAATCAAAAAACGTTCAACCGAAAACACAACTGGCAACACTTTAATGGAATGGTATAAATGACAGGCGTTGCTTGTAAGCCAGTGTGTGTGAGTGTATAGAGAGACAGACAGACAGAGAGTAGACAGCAAATGTGGAGACAATGTAGAAGTTACTGGAGAGTTCTAGATGGCATGTCATTCGATATAAATAGCCCGCCCGAGGCAACCAGAGGGCAGTCTTGTTTATAGAGTGATAAAGTAAAGAGTAAATACAAGTGATAGTCCAAAAGTCGAGTTGAGTTCGAATAAAGTGTATATCGAAAGTAGATACTGAATAAAGTGGTAGAATTAAATTGAAAGGTAGAGTTTTATTTTTGCGAACTAAGCGCACGTTACAATATTATCACAGTGATATCAAATTCTTCAAAAGAGTTAAAGTCTCAAGTGAAATTTTTTTTTCAACTTTCATCGAGTCATTCTACCAGATCTGGTTTATGTTGTAATTATAGAATAACGGCTGACCGCACATACGCCGTACCGAATGTCAAACTGACAGTCACTAGAAACAGTGTTATAAATTTAAAAGCGAAGCTTATGTAAAAAACACCCTCTATTTTGGTTTATTGCAATAATATTCGCATCTATCGGCGCTTAATTAAGCTCTGCACTGCGAATGAATGATCCTTCCCGTTCGCGGTTTCCATCGGAAACAGACTTCTATACTAAAAGGGAAACTTATAGCCCTATATTTAGCCACTTAGGTGGAAACTTTCAATATGGCGGCAAAAAGATATTAGCGCACAAGTAGTATGGTGTAAATAGCGATTTTATCTGATATTTCTGTAAACAAAAATTAATATGGGATAACATGCATGCATTGCATATTTAAAACATCTGATGATTTATACATGTGTAGTAATTACATTCGTGCATCTCTCTGAACTGTGGTTGTAAAAAATTGCTCTTTCAAATGACTAATTGTATGTTTTTTTAGATTTTTTTTTTTCAATTCATTAAGATCCTTAAGTTCAGTACGGTGATAAATAATAACGCCACTAAAGCTCGTACTTGAAAATTAGAAAAATGAATGCCAACAAAGATAGCTTAGCCAAACAAACATCTGCTTTCTTTACTCTAGGTTATTTTTAAGTGCTGTATGCGAAATAGATAACAATGGCACTTATGAAAAACCATCAAAAAGTTTCTTCATAACAGGATCAAATCTCAGTATTCTCTATCATTGCAAGACTAAAGCATCAAACTTATTTTAAATGTGATAAATCGTTGTGAATTAAACCATAGACTTTTAATTAAAAATTACCTTGTACCCGTACCTGACTGATATTTGCTATAATTTAAAATATAAGAAAAATGGAGAATCCAGCGTTTGTGGATCTAGACAATGAAGATGGTAGGTTCAATGCAGTTCATTGAATAAATTCTTCGAGAGTGAAAAAAGTGTTGTATCCAAATTAAAATATCGAAGTTTCTATCTTTGAATTTTTTACAATTTTTTAAAAACATCACACGCTCGCCGTTGCGTCCGAGTTATATTTTACGCAGTGAATTGTCAATTTTGAATTGTGACAAGAACCAGTCAGAGCTTGAAATCAGATAAAACCAGTCAAAAATGTTATCTGCTAACAGTGAAATTCGTATTTACATTATAAAACACGCATTTATGCTATACTTACACAACTATGTTTGTATTTCTGCGTTGGCTTAACAGATAAACCTTACTCTTTTTTATGTTTATTACGTATCTTGCTTTTGAGTTTGAATCCGCCGACAGTTGTTTGCCTTTGATGCCGTTGCGATAAAGCTTAGGAAGATGTTTCATTTTTGTCTCTTGGAATTTAGAATGGCTTCTGTTACTTTCAATATCAAGACAGATTGTTGAAAACTCAACCTTTTCCATTTGAATTAATCGACAGAAATGTGAATATAGTTGAAAACTTTCATTTTGAAACAATGCAAAGAATGGTCAATGACAAGTTTTGGTCAAAGTTAAGATCTTTACGCCAGGGTCTTCCCAGGGCTCTTTTTTGAGGCTAGTCATTTTTGATAGTTATCTTAAAAATCTGTGCTGATGATTTTGTGTCTTTTGAATAAGTGTAAAATCTTAAGCTTTTATTTCGCCTGACGTTTATAAGTTCAATTACAGAAAATCAGTATATCTTTTCATAATGCCGCTTTGATTTGGATGTTACGTAGGTTCGTTTACAAAAGACAACGTGAATCCAAAATAAAAATTTCGGTGTGTTTACACATTTGCTTTACAGTAAAAAACAACAGCAGAATCGCAATGCCATAGAACATCACGGGGTGATTGTGATTCAGGCATGACTTAGCTCAAATTGGTCTAAACATCTCACCATGTCTATGGGTTCATTCGTTGAACTTAACCTAGGATTGACCCAGGTTTGCTTGAGGGGATGTGGGTAACGTATTTAATTTGAATTTTAAATTAATGCTTAATATTTTAAGAATATTGTGTCAAAATTTCAAGTGGATTGGAGCAAAATTGACAAAGTTACGAATATTTTTATAGCTGTCGGCATAGCCTCTTCTTTAATTTTCTTTATGTTTTTAGTGTTCAAAACTTTAGAGCATTTTTCCCATAAAAAAACTTTTTAAAAGTCGGTGCCTCTCATAACTTCAAAACTAATAAACAGATCCTTTTGAAATTACTTACACTGAACCAAAAAAACCATATTTTTTCGGTTTCATCAACTTGTTTGACCGGAAACAGCATTTGGGCCACAAATCAGTTCAAGTGCTGTCCTTTGAGTTCAAGTTGGTAATAGGTCTTAGTTTTAAAATTTAACTTAAAACTAATATATTCAAAAGATAACTCAAAAATTTTAATAATTATTTCAAATTTATATTAAAAATAAGATCACTTGAAATTTTTCTTTTTAACTATTTAAAACACATTTTATATTTCACTTGCGGGAATAAAGATCAATTAGCGGGAAATTAACGACATTTTGTTTTCTAGAAAAAGTACCTTTCGTTTCTTTTTTAATTTCTCGTTCGGTTTTAGGCTTTTGATTAAAAATTAATAAAAGCATTGAATATGGAAAGAAAAACTGGCCCTTAATAAGGCAAAATTTTATAAAAAAAAAATTACTTAAAAAAAAAATATTTTCTCTTTTCAAAACTTTGGCTTTGAGGCTTGATTTCTCAAAAACTGTTCTTTAAGTGAACTAAAAATAAATTTTTTATTAAGGAACAATAAGCATTAGCCTTTAAAAACATTAAAGCTTAAGAAAGTAAGTGGCTTAGTTGATTTTTAATAGTTTTTTTTAAAAAATTGAGTAAATTTCATATAAAATTGCCCCTCGCGCCTACACGGAGGGATGTAGACCCCCTCTTTTACAATTTTTTTTTGTCTTGATCAAACCTATCCATCCTGAGCCTTTGGATAACCGTATCTAAAACACCCTATATAAATGAAAGATAATTCTTAAAGTTAATAATTAATTTTAAAAATATTTAGAAAATAGAGAGCGGTGAAATTTTTTTTTTAACTTTTTTCTATACGCCATTCAAAACATATTTCCGAAAATTTCATGAAAATCCATGGACTGGCCCTGGATTCCTAGGTAAAAAGCTTACGGCCCTCCACTAAGATCTGTTTTTATGAAATTTGATAGTTTCTGCCAGTCTCTTCCATTCAAAATTGCAAATAGTTTTCTTGCCACGATTGTCACCGTATCTCTACTAACATTGCGCATCTTGCAATAAAATGAAATACATTTTCTCTTTCATTGGTGCTACACAAAGAGCATTTTAGTGCTAGATCGTAACGATGCGGTATGAAATTGAGCGGTAACAGCTCTGCTCTTGCTCGGAAAAGATTCGTTATTTTTTCAGTGTTAAAGCGGTCCTTGAAATAGTTTTTGTCGCCTATGTCGTACTGCAGCTTCGAATAGATCTCCCTATGCAGTGAACTTGGAATGTATAGCTTTTCAATCAAGTTGTCAAGAAATGGTTTCCACTCTGGCAAATTATCCAAAGTAAGGTGGAAATTGAGTTCACACATGTCCGCCAATTTTTCCCATTCTTCAAACCATGAGCTTTGCAACCTTTCTTGCTATTTTTTCAGTGCTGCTGTTTATAAGTTTGACAATGTAGTAAGTGGATCTTTAAAGATGTGAGGTACAGTCGTGATAATCCAGTTTCTATCATCAGCATATAATTGGGTGTAGTGTCTGGTAGCCGAAATTGGCGTTTTAAGAAGAACCTCAACAGTTTTTCTGTGGTTTCAGACTAGTATGTAACGAATGAACTTTGATTTTTTTATAAGAGGAACCGCAACTCGCCTATTTTTCGAGGCACGTCCGAATAATTGCTCCCATTGCCGTATTTTTAAATATTTCTTTGTAAAAATTTTACACAACATTCTTGAAATGTGTAATTGGTTTTAATAAAGAAATTAGAACTAGTTCCTCATGAAAAAATCACAAAAACATGTCTTTTTTAACGAATTAACGTTATCCCCCCCCCTTTCCTTTAAAAACAACTAGCTGAACCACGCGACTTTGCTTGGGTCTGAAGTTTTAAGGTTCCCGTTCTCATTATTCCTCTAATATGGGGATTAGATATAATCTTTCTTACTGTGGGACTATGTGGCATGCTAATGCTGAATAGAGTAGAAAAAAATTTCGAAATCGGTCAAGTAACTTTAACGTTCCCGTTCTCGTTCCTGTTTCTGATCCTGTCGGATTATAGGAATGAATAATATAGCCTATGTTAATGACAAAGTGTAAAAGGGCATAATGTAGCATCCTTAATGTTGAAAGAATTTTAGAAATCTATTCAGTAGTTTCTAAGTTTCCGTTCCCAACCCCGTTCCTGTGGGAATCTTCTGTTCCCATGGAAAAATGTGAATGAAATATAAGTCTATGTCACTGAGAGATAATGTAAAAAACTAGAGTAAAAAAAAAACTTGTATTTTCAGTTCTTAAAAGAAACCCGTGCTATTTCACAGCCCTTTTTAAACCCAAACTCGCCTAGTTACCTAGGGCCACACTCTTAGATGACAGAATTTTCATAATAAATACGGCTATTGAAATGTTAAAAAACGCAACGGTTTGCATTTGCTTCATCCTTGACAAGTTTGGGGCAAACTTTTCATGGCTTGCTGTCATTGAAGATAAGTGAAGATTAGCTTGCAAGTAGGGCAGAGAATGATACTTATACATATGTATATATAAGAGTAAACGAAAAGTCATGTTTTTCTAAAGGTTATTTTCCTTTTTTCAGAACTAAATGAAAAGCCAGAGTCACCTGTAGAAAAGGTTTACTCCATTGAAGAAGCGGCTGCCATGGCAGGAACGGGTCTGTTTCACTACTTTTTGCTACTCGTCAGTGGAGTTTGCTTTATGGTGGTGATGGCGGAAACTATGGGCGTCGGTTTGCTAATGCCATTCCTCAAATGTGATTTTGATTCAACAATTGAAGAACAAGGCATGCTCGCTTCAGCAGGATTTCTTGGAATCGTCTTGAGCTCTCATGCTATGGGATTCTTCGCAGACACATGGGGCCGTGTTAAAACCCTTCGCACATCCCTTCTTTGTGGTTTCATAACAACAGTGATATCAGCTTTGTCTGTCAACATCTGGATGCTTATATTTTTCCGATTTCTTAATGGATTTGTTATTTCTGGATGCCAAGCTTGTATCTTCAGTTTTGTGGGTGAATTCCATGGGAGGGCGACACGAGTGAAGTATATTACATTACTTTCCATGTTCATGCCTATCGCATTAATGTTTTTGCCAGGTTAGTTTTTATTTGAAAACTTATCTCGATTAAACAAATACTAATACATATTTGAATTCCTTTAGGTATGGCAACAGCCATACTACCTTTACAATTTGATATCGATCTTTGGGGATTGAGATTTACACCGTGGAGAGCTCTTTTTTTGGCGAACTCTTTATTAAGTCTTCTAGCCTTGTGTGGACTTTTTATTCTGAATGAAAGTCCTAAATACGATCTTATCCAAGGCAGACATGAAGAGGCTCTGAAAACTTTCAGAATGGTTTTTAAACTGAATACTGGCAGACCAGAGAGTGAATACCCTGTGAAGCACATTTCCGTTGAATTATCCGGGGCCAGTCTAAGCAATGTTCATGGAGTCAAGGGTGCATTTTTGTTAATTTGGAGTCAGACAGTTCCACTTTTCTATAAAGAAAGAGTTTTTCATACAATTAATATTTGCTGCGTCATGTTTGTCATATTTGCCATCGCCCAGGGAACCTTCATGTGGTAAGTTTTATTTTTGAAGCAATATATAAACATGTTATATGAATTCCCGTTTCTTAACAGGTTTCCAACGATGTTAAGTCAACTTGTTGATAAAGCCGATAGCGGCTTATTAGTTTGTGAAGTTTTGAACGCCCCTGATCAAAGTTTGCAAAATGGAACTAATACTGAGCCAACTTGTGGAGGTCCTGTAAATACCGAAATGTTTGAGATTCTAATAATTATTGGAGCAGCTTTTACCATCATCAATTTGGGGTTTTCATTCACAATAGACTCAATCGGAAAGAAGAATTTATTAAGTAAGTTGATGCCTCTCTTTAGTCTGTGTTTTTCTTGGCAGAAGCAGTGAATTTAGAGGAACTAAGAGAGATTAAGGCTCAAAAAATTAAGCAAGTTATCAAAACAATTTTTTTTAAAGTTCTCTTAAATTTGTAACAGTTTCTTACGATCTGATTTTTATTTTTATTTTAGTGGGTTGGCTCGGTGTGGGTGCAATTAGTTGTCTGCTAATTCACTGGATAAGCTCCTTCGCTCTGTCTGTGATATTATTGACCTTAACCATGAGTGCTGGTAGTTGTGGAGGCATTGTTAGTACGATTTCTATGGAGTATTTCCCAACAAATGTAAACGCAATGGCAATGTGTCTGGTCATGATGTGTGGCCGTTTGGGAGCAGTTGCTGGAAGTTACTTTGTTGGACTGGCTGTATTTGCAAACTGTAACATGCTCTTTTACGTATACGTAGGAATAATGGCTGGTATAACAATTATGTCAACATTTTTGCCTAACAATGATAAGAAATCAAAAGATAAGACTGAACAAAAGATGGGAGACATTAAAAAGACAAGCCTTGAACATGTAACAAACATTAAATGAAATAAAAATTAGAACAAAGAAAAAGTTAAGTGCATTACTCAGAGCTATATAAAGGTTTACTTACTAACTTTTTCACCAACTCCGGTTTCTGGCGAGTTCTCTCCTGTTAAGCTTCAGAGATCCCTCAATATAGTTTTACCTACTTTGGAAAATTTATTGAGGGCTGCTCACATTCCCGCTACTATGAGGGAAGTGATAAGTGAAGGTAGTGTTTATCCCAAAAGCTAGAAAATATTCTTAAACTAACCTTAAAGACCTCCGATCCATCAGTCTATCTTCCTTTCTGTTTAAAACACTAGAGAAGTTGATTGATATCCACTTACGAAATACGCTTATCTAATAAGTCATTTCTTTCTCAAGCCCAACACGCGTATAGGTATAATCAATTGAAATGGCTCTACACACGCTAATTCGTACAATACAATACTCGCTGCCACATAACGAGTTCAATAAAGTTATCGGAACATCTACGATCTCTCGAGGTCTTACAGGTGGATTCCTAATTCGGTGAGTTGATTGAAAGACTCCTTGAAAGTCAAATTATAAACTCAACACTTGGAGAGACTCCAACCAAAAGAGGAGTAAAACCAAGCGATCCTCAATGTGGATTATTTTCTCCTCTTCTCTGGAACTTGGCGGTAAATGAACTACTGATAAGCCTAGAGGGGGTATGGCTGCAGGGTTATTCTTATGCAGACGATGTTGCCATTGCAGTCACAGGAAAGCATCCTGGCACATTAAAGGAACTGCTTCAAAATGCTCTACAGAAACTTTCAAAATGGACCAGAAAGTATTTACTGGGAATAAATCCCCTCAAGATTGAACTTGTAGGGGAGATCTACTTAAAGGTGTGTCCACACCAGAGAAACATTTCAAGAAACATTGTTTCAAAAACGTTTCTAAAATGTTTCCCATTTGTATAAAAAACATTTTTGAAACATTTCGGAAACATTTCAGAAACATTTCAGAAACGTTTCTGAAATGTGTTTTTGGTGTGGACGTTTCTTGAAACATTTCTGAAATGTTTCTGAAATGTTTTTTGTTTCCCATTTTTAATGGGATTTTTTTTTTGTTTCTCGAGCTCAGTTTAGTGCTGGAATATGGATTGTAAAGAAGTAGCAATTATAGCGTCGTTTTTTATAATCATGAAAAAATTAAAAAACAATAAAAAAAAAAACCAAGACAGTGGCAAAGAAACATTTTGAAAAATAGAAATAATTCAGGTGGTGTAAAATTATTGGAATAACTGAAAATTGATGGTTTAAGTGGATATAGAAATTTCGCTAGAATGTCAAGTGAGGACTTCGAGTTTCTTGTTAATTTGGTTGGTCATAAAATTAGAAAATAAAATACAAACTTCAGATCGAACATAAGTGTAGTAGAACGTTTAGCAGTGACTCTTCGATTTTTGGCCACTGGTGATTCATTCACTCTTTAATGTATTTATTTAAAATTTCGAAACAAAGCATATCTTGTATTGTGCCCGAAGTTTGCGAAGCACTTGTGAATGGTCTTCAAAGTTATAAGATATTCTGTTCTTAAGCCATTATCTAACTTTTATTTTATCGAATAGGTTCCTGCAACAGAATCTGAATGGCTGAAAATTGCAGATGGTTTTGATAAAAGATGGTAATTTAAACAATGTGTTGGTGCAATGGATGGTCGTCATATAGTTATATCATCACCTTTTCATAGTGGTTCTGATTACTTCAACTACAAAGGAACTTTTAGCGTTGTGCTTTTGGCCGTAGTTGACTCATCATATTCTTTTATATTCGTCGATGTTGGCTGTAAAGGTCGTGTATCTGACGGTGGTGTTTTTAAGAACAGTATGCTATGGAGGGCTTTAAACAACGAAACACTGAATTTGCCAGATTATAACATACTAGCGGCCCTTCCCGGCTTCGCACGGGCACTAAACATGACATTTACACACATATTCACAATTTTTCGCGTCGAATTTTAAAAATAAAAAATAGGAAATTTAATTCTTAGCTGAACCCTGCCAGCTTCGCCAGGCAATAACGACTTAATATAAAAAAAAAGTCAATTTTCGATTAATTAATTTTTATTCTAACGCTTTTTGGTAAACAACGTTTTTGGTTTTTCTTTCACCATTACTTGTATATACAAATAGAGCAGATGGTTTTCCAACTCTAGAACATGCAACTTACAGTTGTCCATGCGAGAAAACAGGGCTTTCCATATTTATACCACACATTTGCAAAGACTATCCTTGCCCTTTATTAATAGCAATAGCGAATGCAAGACGAACTGGGAGCTGATGACGCTTAAATTCAAATGGCATATCAGATGGAATCATTGGGATTCGAGGAATCAAAACATGTTCACCTTGGAACTTTCCGTTCAAAATTGTTGCTTCGACGACATTTTCCATTAATGTTTCTCTTGTGCCATTACAAAGTTTTGGTTGATTGCGAAGCATAATAAATAATTGGCGCTCCAACTTTGAGCTGTAAAATGTGTGGTGGTATTCCTGGCATATCAAGTGAATTCAAGAATTCTGTAGGATAATTTAATTAGGTAGTTCTTTCAAAATTTCTTCGTTAAGATCGCTGACATCTTTGTTCTTACCGGCCAATATTGCTCGCTCGCTTAACCAAACATGATTTTTGTACTGCTGGCTGAGGTTTGGGAATACGCTATTGATCAGTGCCTGTTTTGTTTGTGTAAATTGACGAAAACCGTTTGGTAACAATGTGGCAGCAATACCAGAGTAAGCCTATTGGCTTACTAAAGCTTACTAAAGCGATTTTATTTTTCGATCGTAATCAAGAATGTTTCAATGAAATCAAGAATGTTTTTCCAGTTCCTCCTGGTGCGTCTAAAAAGTACATTCCACCACTTTGATGGTTAACAGCATTTATAACTGATTCGTAAACAGTTATTGTTCATTGTTCAACTCTGGAATATTGGCTCGAACAAATTCATTTAATTGCAATCGTATTCTTTACACACATTAGAATGCATTAAAACACTACAAAATTTGTATTCGTTCAAATCCATAAAAGTTACATAAAAAAATTCCATAAATCTCTCTCTCTCTCTCCTTCTTTCTCTCTCACTATTACTTACTCACTCTCTCTTTCTCTTTCTCTTTCACTCTCACTCACTCTCGCTCTCACTCTCTCTCTCCCACTCTCACTCTCTCTCTCCCACTCTCACTCTCTCTCTCCCACTCTCACTCTCTCTCTCCCACTCTCACTCTCTATCTCACTCTCTTTTTCTCTGTCACTCCCACTCTCACTCTCACTATCTCCCTTTCTCGCTCACTCTGTCTCTCTCTTTCTCTCTCACTCTCACTCACTCTCTTTCTCTCTCTGTCTCCTTCTCTCTCACTCTCTCTCTCTTTCTCACTCACTCTCTCTCACTCTCAGTCACTTTCTTTCTCTATCTTTCTCTTTCTCTCTCTTTCTCTCTCTTTCTCTCTCTTTCTCTCTCTTTCTCTCTCTTTCTCTCTCTTTCTCTCTCTCTCTCTCTCACCCTCTCTCTCTCTCACCCTCTCTCTCTTTCTCTCTCACTCCATCTCTCTCTTTCGCTCTCTCCATCTCTCTCATTCTCTCTCTCCATTTCTCTCTTTCTCTCTCACTCTCTCTCACTCACTCTCTCTCTCTCTCTCTCTCTTTCTCACTCTCTCTCTCTCTCTCTCTCTCTCTCTCTCTCTTTCTCACTCACTCACTCACTCTCTCACTCTATCTCTCTTTCTCTCTCAATCCCACTCTCACTCTCACTAACTTTCTAACACTCACTCTTTCTAAAAACACAATTAATTTACTTCGGTGAGTGCGTGCGATGCGATTGCGTTAAGTCAAATCCCTATGTAATCTTATGGACGTTTGACTTAATGCATAGGGATTTGACTTAACGCAATCGCATCGCACGCACTCAACGCATTGGTTTGCGCAAGGCTTTACATTTCAATATCGAATTGAACACTACACAGAACAAATATTTTTTTCCACTTGTCGGCAAAACTCGAGCAAAAAAGAGAAAATCACTTGAATGATGCTGGAATATATAAATAACTTCAATTTTTGCAAAAAATATAGAATGGAAAATGAAAATAAAATTTTTGGACACTATATTTTAAAAAGGGCACAATCGTAAATATCAAACGTTACACGGACAACACTCACATCGAATTTCACAGTACACAAAACGCCGCTCAGACGTTACACACAATTCACAGAATGTCAGTTGATTCGATTTAGATTTCCTGTTAAAAATTCCTGCGACAGTAATGCAAATATTTTTTTAATGTGACGACGCAATTATTGTATAAATTACAATAAAACACGATTTATTTTTCACACTTTTTTTACTTTTTTCACGTTTAGAAAATAGTTCACTTTGTTTTTCTCTTTTTCAAAAATATTTACCAATAATAATAATAGAAAACATGTGCAAACCGGTTTTCATGCTTATAAGAATCTTATGACAAAACAAAAGGCACATCGTCCTGTCATACCAACGAACATGTGAAAAAATACATACACACACACACACTTTTGGTTCGTTTTCTCATTTTTCGTATATAAACACAGAGTCGCTGCATGCCTCAATGCATATATCCAATATTGTTTTGTATCTTCGAAAGACTTTCAATTAGAAATGAAAATGATTTGATTTATTGAAATTTTCTTCAAAACAAATTTGAAAGCTAAGCAAATGAATACTTTAAGTAGAAATTATGAAATTCATTAATCGGCCGATATGGGTTGTTTTTCCCATTTTTATCTATAAAAATTGTCAAATAAATTTTAAAAAAGTTGCCTATGTCCGTCACATTAACATTTTGAATAATTTAAAAAAAAAACCAATTGAATCGGTGGCTTATTTCTCGAGATTTTTGCGGACAAACAAATGATCAGCTTTGCTTTATATATATAGATTAACAGGAAGAGAACATCCAGTACCCTACGTTATAGTCAGCGATGCCGCATTTCCATTGCACACTCATATTTTAAAACCATTCAGTGGTACATATCCAAAAGGGTCAAGGGAGCGCATTTTCAATTATAGATTAAGCAGAGCCCGAAATGTTTCTGAAAACGCTTTCGGTATTGTCACCGCAGTGTTCCGTGTATTAAGAAAACCAATGCATTTGAGCCCGGAAAAAGCAGCTTTAGTTGCTAAGACATGTACTTATTTGCATAATTTTCTCCGTAAAAGCGAATCTTCGCAATCAAAATACATGGACTGTATTGCCAAGCCTATAAAATGGAAAAAGCAGAAAACATCATTTTTTCCATTAAAAAATTGTCCTAGGAAGCCTGCGTCTGCTGCCAAGGATATTCATCTAGAGTCCGCTGAATATTTTCTCAGCCCACAAGGCTCGGTAACATGGCAAGAAAAATATGCTTAATAAATAAAACACATCGTCATCATCACCAGAAAATGGAGTTACATCATTATCCTGTAAAATCGGTTTTCTTTTTCAGTTTTGGCCTGTAACTGAGCCCGAATTTAATATGACACGATGGTATGATGACATATGTCAACTTGGACGGACGAGCGTCAAACACAAAACGCATATTCCAATTTCCACGTTATTTATGAACATGTTGCTAGAATTTTTTCTGAATACGAAATCACAATGAAATTGCCACGCCCGCCGCCGCCGTTGCAATCAACAACAAAATCGTTGCAACGTTCAAGCACAAAAAATTGAAGACTACTACAGAATTTCTGTCTACATTTCGTTTCTAGATACGTTCATTTCTCAACTCAAAAGTCGATTCTCGGAACACAAATCCATTTTCCAAAGTTTCGGGCAACTGTTTCTTATACAAGAATTTAACAAAAAGAAATGCGCCTACCTCTACAGTCTACACATTTTACGAAGATATATCGGATTGTTCGAAAGAAAATTTTCTGTCAGAAGTCAATATGTGGAGACAACGAATCCACGGCTAGAACATCCAAAATGCGCTTGATTCTTCACTGGTTTGTATCTTTCGATCAAAAATTTACATGTAAAAAAGTTTATGTGTGACGCGGTCCGAGAAAAAACACCTTTTAGGCAAAAGTGATAAAATCGTTTCTCTGAATTTATATTTTGTGAAATAATAGCGATGTTACAATTTCTGATTGCGCTTCATGAATATTCAGTAAAAGAACTTGTGTAATCAATCATGATCCAACAACCGATTTTTTGCCTAGTAAGTCTTTTTTATCGGATCGAGTCACATATGCAAACATCAATCTGACGATATTTTTCAGGTTATCAATAGCAAGTCGTTCAAGAATGCCGATTATATTTTGCGAGTCTTGGTAGTACTACCTGTAACTACAGCAATTCCAGAACGATCATTTTCGACGTTGAGGAGGATCATAACTTACCTGAGAAATACGATGGGACAGGAACGACTAAATGCTCTTGCTTCTTAAAATACCCATACCCATATTGAACTTACCGAGGACGAAATTCTAGTGGAATTTTTCAAAAAACCTCGAAAATATACAAGTGTTTGAGGTAGCCTAATCTTCAGTTTCCTATGAAATGTAATAATAATCAATAAAGTTTTTGAATTTTTAAAATATTAATAAGGAGAAGTAACCTTTACTTTTTTGTCTTGCTCATGCTATATTTTTGCGTCCCGTAACGAAATTTGAAAATTAGGAGCCGATAATTGTTACAAATAACATCTTTTATTTTCCCGGTTGGGGGGGGGGGGGGGGGGGGGGGGGGTCGTGATTTTTTGATGACCCTAGTGATCTTACTCACATCGACGCCCTGCATCCCTCCCGCGTCATTGTAAGCTCAAAATTGTTCCATTAGGGTGAGGATACATTAAATCCCCCGTGGTACCACAATGGGCGCAACGGGACTAAAAAAATAGAAAAAAATACGAACTTTCATAAGCTTCCATAACGTTAGCAAAACTGACAACGCCGTAAGATAAATTTCCCTTCGCAGGATCGCCATCTTTTTACGTTCTGCCATCTCTGTTTGTTCATCATTCTATCTTCGGCCATCTTTTTTATTCCGGTCATCTTTTTATCTCTGGCCATCCATGATTCTAGAAATGTCAGATGGCAAATGGGCAGAACAAAGGTGGACAGCAGGCGATATCAACGTGACAAACTACCTTCCACTCATAAAATAAAATAAAATATAATGTAAGTGACGAAGAATTAATAAAATTGTAAATTAAATTACACATATCGAAGACGAAAACTAACATAAACTATTTTAATTGGACTTTGGTGGCTGCTTCGTAGGGAACAATAGTTCCATTCAAATCGCTAACAGTTTGTTGCAAAAATATTCGCATCTATCGACGCTTAATAAAGCTGTGCACTGCAAGTGAATGATCCTTCCCGTTCACGGTTTCCATCGGAAATGACTAAAAGGGCTATGAAATTAATGGCCCTATATTTAGCCACTTCAGATCAAAAACTTCCAAATGCGGCGGCAAAAAGAACTGAATTATGAGGATGTGGGTGGTGGGCGATGGGCGCACAAGTAGTATGATGTAAATAGCAATTTTATCTGATGTGTCCGTAACAAAAACTACTATGGGATAACATGCATGCATTGCATATTTAAGAAATCAGATGATTTATAAAAGTGAAGTAATTACCTTCGTGCATCTTTCTAAATTTTGGTTTGAAAAAAATGCTAATTGTAGGTTTTTAATTTTTTAATTTTAAAAGATCCTTAAGCTTAGTACGGTGATAAGTAATATAACTAATATTCGTACTTGAAAATTAATTACTTAATTAAAACATCTGTTTTCTTTATTCTAGGTAATTTTTAGTTTTATTTTTTTTTATTTATTTCTATTTTATGCGAAACAGATAACAATGGATATGAAAAATCATCAAAAAGTTTCTTCATAACAGGATCAAATCTCAGTGTTCTCTATGATTGCAAGACTAGTGCATCAAACTTATTTTAAATGTGATAAATCGTTGTGTATTGGACCATAGACTTTTGAATAAAAATTACCTTGTAGCCGTACCTGACTGATATTTGCTATAATTTAGAATATAAGAAAAATGGAAAATCCAGCATTTGTGGATCTAGACAATGAAGATGGTAGGTTCAATGCAGTTCATTGAATAAACTCTTCGCGAGTGAGAAAAGTGTTGTATACAAATTGAAATATCGAAGTTTCTATCTTTAAATTTTTTACAATTTTTTAAAAACATCACACGCTCGCCGTTACCGCCGGGTTTTATTTTACGCACTGAATTGTCAATTCTGAATTGTGACAAGAACCAGTCAGAGCTTAAAGTCAGAAAAAACCAGTCAAAAAATGTTATCAGCTAACAGTGAAATTCGTGTTTACTTTATAAAACATGCTTTTATGGTATTACATATTCTGTGTTGGTTCAAAAGATAAACCTTACTCTTTTGTATGTTTATTTTGTATCTTGCTTTTCTGTAGCTCTAAAATGTAATCCCAAGCATATGCCTATGACGCTACCGTATTATATTTAGCCTAAATTTAGTTTAAACTTCAGCAATCTAATCAATATCAAATTTCTTTGAAATATATTGTCATTTGATCTTTTGGCAGCCAAAGAAAGCATTTGGTAAGAAACCTGTCGAAAAAAGTATTCCTTTTCTCACATTCTTCGGTTGTTTTGTAGATTAAGCTCTTACTGCACTTTATTGCCTCTTTCGCAAAGTCTCAAACAATAATTTGTCTTAGTTTCGCCACTTTTTAACTGTTTAACAACCCTTTTTCTTGATAATTCATTCAACATCTCTTCCGTATACGGTACAACTCACACTGGAGCCTCATTAACCTCATAAAAGATCTATACTTTGACTAAAGGGTAATGTACAGACAATTCTAAGGGGTCTGTCTTCCTGTCTTCTGAGCAATGATCCTTGCCGTTCGTGGTTTCGAACTCTATCGAAATGGGAACAACAAACGCTGCTGAAATTTAGGAGCACAAAATATGTATAGAAACAGCATATAACTGTGCCTGAAAATACCCCACCATGTGAGCAAAGTACTTGTGGCGCGGTTTCCAAAGATTTCGTTTATAAAACTTGCTCGTAACAGTGACATACGGAGGAAAGTGTTCGTAGCATGTGAATTTTTTTCTTGCAGCAAATAGTTTTCGGGAAGTCACACTGGGCAAGTTTCTCCTGCTAGCCGGAAGTGCTTGTCGTAAACACTTGCAGCCACGCATTAGTTTATCTTTTTATGGCGTTCAAAATTATTACAAAGCTATAAGAACACTATTTTCTCCAATATTTTTGAAGTTGTAAATTTTTTAACGTGTTTTGAACTATGAGAGTAAAAATATTACAGTTACAATGCAACACCTCCCGAAAAAAGCAACATGATGAAGTTGGCTGCTGTAGATATTATATAAAAACTACTGGACCGATCTCAAAGTGGATGGGCGTTGTACTATTCGGGTAGGCTCTGACTGGTGCCAACTTGGCGGCGCCCAGATACTGTAACTTATAGCACACTCCAATTGTGCTTACTATACCTCCAAGCGGTATCCACTGGGACCTGGGATGCTCCGTCCAGAGCTGACCTTCTAAACTAGTAAACACTATAATTGCTCTGCGAACAATGACTGACTGCACGAATCTCAGTGGTCTACGAGAGCTTTCGTGTAAATGTTCCAGCGGACGAATTCGAAGGACAGAATCAACGGTGGACTTCAGCAGCCATAAAAGCAGAAACCCCTGAAGGAGCTACTCCAACAAAATTGGTTTAAAGGTCTTTCGGGGTCTTTCAATACTAGGACAAGGTATTGAAGTAGAGATGGTGGCGGATGAGCTCCTGGTGAGCCAACGGCAGCACTCACACCCCTGCAGCAGGGTACTGACACTGGATATTCCAGCCCTTTGTGTCCGAAGAGATCCAAAAGGACCTGGCCCTCCAGGTTGGGGGTTGTGCGTAGGGTTAACTACCCAACCACGGAAAAAAAGGACAGTTCCGAAACAACCAAAAGCCTCGGATGACGATAATGATTTTAAAGTTGACGACCCAAGCAAACGAAAAAAGGACAATGACCTCCGGATCTGCACATGGAACGTTAGATCACTTAATGGATTACGTGCAGCTGGAGAATTAGCGGACTCCCTGGACTGCTGCAAAGCAGACATAACCACCATCCAAGAAGTGCGATGGAGTGGACCGGGCATAAAGAAGATGAAAAACTGTGACATCTACTATGGCAACTGCTACAGACAACAGAAACAGCGCTTATTTGGGTGCGGATTTGTCGTTAGAGGTAGACTCAGGGATAAGGTGATTAGCCAAAATCCAGTCAATGAGCGTATAATGACCATCCGCATCAGGGCTAAATTCACCAACATTAGCCTGATATGTGCCCACGGCCCCACAAAAGAGAAAGACGACGATTCCAAAGACTGTTTCTACGAGCTCCTCGAAGAAACATATAAGCAGTGCCCTAGACATGACATGAAATTCGTTCTTGGCGATTTCAACGCAAAACTAGGGAAGGAGGACATCTTTGGAAAAACAATCGGTATAAGCATAGCCTCCACGACAAAACCTCCGAAAACGGATTGAGGCTAATCGAATTTGCTGCGGGGCTAAATCTTGTTGTAAGCAGTACACCTTTCCCGCATCTCAAAATTCATAAAGGTACATGGCGATCCAAAGATCAATTAACCGTCAACCAAATTGACCATGTTGCGATCGACGCAAGGCACTCTTCTCTTCCAGTGTGCTAGATGTCCGAACGATCCGAGGGGCCAACTTTGACTCGGACCACTACCTTGTTGTAGCCAAGGTACGAATGAGGATATCTTGTTCCCGACCAGCACGAGCTAACGCTGTGAAGAGATATGACGTCGGAAAGCTACAATCGCAAGAGATTGCCAATGCCTTTTCAAATTGAGTGTCCCTTCAATTATCCTTGAATCCCATGCCGCTAGCATTAAACATTGAAGACCAGTGGCAGCAATGCCAAGAAGCCATCAGAACCGCTGCTTCTGAGGTTCTGGGTTTCACTCGGCCACCAAAACGAAACCCATGGTTCGATGAAGAATGCAGGCAGGCAAATGCAGCCAAGCAAAGAGCACGACAAATGCTTATGCAAACACGAACGATGGCTGCTTACGATCAGTATAACGAGATTTACAAGGAGAGAAGAAGGGAAGAACACCAACTTCTCAAAAAGAAAAAGAAGCAGCATAAGAAGCGCTCGTTTGAGGCAATAGAGAGGTGCCATGACAGGAATGGGATTCGGAAGTTTTACCAAAAGGTAAAAAGATCCTGCCAGGGTGGCAAGCCCCGAACTCAAGCCTGTAAAGACCAGCAGGGAAACATAGTTATAGAGTCACAGAAAGATCATTTCTGCAGACTACTTAACGGCGATGAGGACACAAATTCCGCTGTCAGGCAGATTGCCCCATTCAGCTTGGACGATGATCAAGAATGCCGTCCTCTCGACCTAGAAGAAGTAAAGCTTGCTATATGCAAACTTAAATCAAGTAAGACTGCAGGTGCAGATGGCATTGATGCCAGAAAAAAAAAAAAAAAAAAAAAAAAAAAAAAAAAAAAAAAAAAAAAAAAAAAAAAAAAACCCGATGAATGGACTCTCAGTATCGTATGCCCGATCCTAAAGAAAGGAGACCCTCACAATTGCGCCAATTATAGAGGGATAAGCCTCCTAAACGTCGCTTATAAGATCTTGTCTGCTGTAATATGTGAACGTCTGAAACCCCACGTCAACAACTTGATAGGTCCTTATCAATGTGGTTTTAGACCAGAGAAGTCCACAATAGACCAAATTTTCACATTACGGCAGATCTTGGAAAAAACCCGAGAACATAATATCGATATTCACCATCTCTTTATCGATTTCAAGGCCGCGTATGACAGTATCCACAGAGACGAGCTGTACAGAGCCATGTCTAGTTTCGGCATCCCTGCAAAACTCGTACGACTATGCAGAATGACTTTGGAGAATTCACGCTGCAAGGTCGATAAAGAACTCACCGAGACTTTTGATGTCAAAAAAGGTTTAAGACAAGGCGACAAACTGTCATGCGATTTCTTCAACATCATACTTGAACAGATTGTAAGAAACTCAAACGTCAACACAGAGGAACAATCTTTCAAAAGTCTGTACAATTACTCGCCTATGCAGACGATATTGACGTAATGGGAAGAAATAAGCGTGATGTCATAGGTGCTTTTGCGAGTATCGAAACAGAAGCGGCAAAAATGGGTTTGATGGTTAATGAGGGCAAAACGAAGTATATGTTGTCATGAAACAAGGACACAGAACATCGACGAATTGGACAAAACGTCACAATAGACAGACATAACTTCGAGGTAGTACAGGACTTCGTCTACCTAGGATCCGCTGTAGACACGGACAACAACATCAGTGCGGAGATCAAACGGAGAATAACTCTTGCCAACCGTTCCTTTTTTGGGTTAAGAAGGCAATTGAGAAACAAAACCCTCTCCAGAAAAACCAAGGTAACCTTATATAAGACCTTAATCATCCCAGTCCTGCTTTACGTCGCGGAAGCATGGACCTTATCGAAAGCGGTTGGGAAACCCTTGGCCGTTTCGAAAGAAAAATTCTCCGAATGATCTTTGGTCCCGTATGCGAAGACAATGTGTGGAGAAGAAGATACAACAACGAGCTGTATGAGCTGTACCGCGACATGGGCATAGCCAGAAGAGTACGCATCGCGAGGCTACGATGGTTGGGCCATGTAGAGCGGATGGACACAAACGCTCCGGCTGGTCGGGTGTTCGAAAGCACATTGTAGGGGAAGACCTCGTCTTAGGTGGCGCAATCAAGTGTATGAAGACCTCAACCGACTTGGAGTGCGAAACTGGAGAGAGCTCGCCCGAAATCGAAGTCGTTATAGAAGGATGTTGGTTATGGCCCAGGTTCACCCCGAACTGCAATGCCCACCTAAGTAAGTAAGCTAAGGACCGATCTCAAAATTCTTTTACTGTACTATAGCTCCGAGTATTTTCTCACGGGAACTGGAAGACGCACTTTAAAAGTGTATAGGAAAACTGCCAAAAAGCGACATGATGAATTTAAAAAAAAACTAGTTTACTGATTTCCAAAATTCTTTTACCATTAGGATGCTCCGTTATCTGTGATTAACATAGGTTATAGACGTAGGCAAGGAAAGTGTCTATATCTATATGCATCTGCGATATGAGTCGCATGGGGCTGTGTTACACGACTTCAATCGAGTCATTCTAGCACTGTATAGAAAAAACAATACATTAACATCAAAATAACTTTACGCTTTTACCAAGCCAAAGCGATATCAGAAAAATTAAAGATTCGAATATTATCGATTTTTATTGAATTATTTAAGGATTTTTGTTTTGCATTTATTATCCTGTGAATAAAAAAGAAAGTCAATTGAAAATGTAAGTAAAACTGCATGATTTACAGAATAACACAAGAAATAGCATTTGGCATCACTAAAATTTAAAGTGACAACGATTTATTTTGGTCTAATGTTTATATATATGAAGTTTAATTCGGTCGATTTGTCGAAGTACGAAATCGACCAGTATGATTAGATTCATTGCTCTACGCAATCAATTACCAAATCTGGTAATTATTTTTTCACTTGATAAATTGTCATTTTGATTCTTTTTGTTAACGAAACGAAAAAAGAAAAATGCGATTTTAGTTTTAAGGCTATCACAAAATAAATTTATACATAAAGTAGTGTCGTCGTCGTATAATAAGCAAATAAATAGGGTGGCGCAACAGAGCGAGAACTCAGTTACATTTATTTATTTTTTTGTTTCAATGTACAAAAAGCGTTCAATCGCACTTAGTTAGCAATTGTTACTTCGACCTCTACACCAGGTTCAATGTTGATGGATGTGATCTTCTTGACGATCTCAGATGGTGAGTGCAAGTCGATGATTCTTTTGTGAAGTCTCATCTGGAAATGATCCCATGTCTTTGAACCTTCACCGCAAGGTGTCTTACGGGTGGTGATTCGGAGGATCTTAGTCGCCATGCGTACTGGTCCCTTAACACGGAGCTTCTGGTTCTTAGCACCCTGCATCAAGTCACGGCACACATTTTCCAAGGAACGAACATTCCTTGAGGTCAATGTGATACGGATACGATGCACAGATGCAGAATCTCCTCCTTGGGGCTTCTCGATATCTTTGACAGCAGCAGCCATATTTAAGCAGAAATCAGGTCGATTTATTCAATTAAAAAGAACAAAATTGAGCAGCGTTCTTGCAGTTTTTTGATGAAATGAGGAGAAGCCCCAAGGCCTAGTACATTTCTCACAACCATACCCTGGGAGGGAATGGAGAGGACCTACAATTAGCTGCCGGTTCCAAACGAATCAAGAAAGCGCTTTCAATGGCAATGAATTTACTAACGGCCAGTTCCTCGTGATAGGTGACACCCGTGGAAGAACTTTTTTTGATTTCTGTTGGGATTCGCCATGGTATTTTCTATTTTCGTCAGAGTGACAGTCCTTTGTCTTTTCTCATAAGCTGTATTATTTTGTCGTAATAAAATTTATCGCTACAAAAAGTATTCTTCGGATCCTTTCACGTATTCGTACCTCTTCTTTTTTTTTGGGTGTGGCTGCATAATTCTGTGAGAGTTAGGGGCAACCAAGGTTCCATCAGCCTATGGTTTACTCACCCAGCATTCTGCAAAAACATCCCACGTAGGTTGCTGTGGCAAAATCGGTCGAAGCTAGACCAGAAAAGAGACAGGCGACAGACTTTGATGAAGGAGCAGACGGGCGGTCTTACGAAAAATACTAAAATTTTCCCAGTTGAACCTGTCGAAAGATACAAGGCAACACAAAAACACTCACCACAGACATCAATGGTAGATGATCAATTCCTACCCAACGTTTTACGTCAGCTTGACAAAATTAGTATGGCCTTCTGCCCAACCAAAATTTACTATTAACATTCAATTAAAATTAAAATTAAATTAAAATTAAATTAAAATCACTTAGGGACGTATTTCCGATTTTATTCTCACTTTCTTTTTCTTACGATCTGGACGAAGGTCTACGGTAGTATGTCAAGCTTTCAAATTTAGCTTCTTATGTCCTTCGTTCTCCGAGAAAATATATTTTTTGTATTTTAGTTTGGGCCGGTTTGCGCTGGGGACTTTGCACGAATGAAATAATTTTTTATAGTAAGTCTTTCGTTAGGAATTGAACTCGTCCACTAGGTGATCACATCACCTGAACGCAAAGGACCGCGGGTAGTTGATTCGTGACATTTCACTCGCACATTCTAGCCTAATGGCGGAATGCTGCAGTAAAAGTAAGACCGAACAACACCACGCTTAAAGGTCTGACGAGGATGGCTGCATGGCCGATGCCGGATGGATGAGAAAAACCCAGGATACCAGGATTTTATTTTTTTGGCGATATTGTACTAAATTTACTGAGAGGCGAAACTCCAGAGATGTATGAAGAAGATATTTCCTCAGGGAGTTCAGGGCAGTGAATATCAAGAGAAAAGCTAAGTGTTTTGTTTTATATCTTACGACTATCGAAAGATCCTTCCTTTTAAAGGGTTTTTCGAACGAATTTAGAGTCGCCTTATTTGAAGCAAAACTTAGATCCGCAATAGGCCTTCGTTGTCCTACCGTTTTCTTTCCCGAGATTGCGGACTCGCGACCGTTTTTCCTTTATTTCTACTATAACTTCTTCTTTCGGAATTTTGAATTTCGTAATTCTTCCTGGTGTTCAAACGACACACTCATCTGTTTGCTATCTTGCTAAATTTTCTTTACTTTTCTTAATTTAGAGAATTGGCCTTCTGCCAACCCCCCCGTACTTTTTTTTTATAATGAAAATATTTTGGGTTTTAATCCAGGTTTTGGCCACGGTTTCCCAGACAACCACAATAAAACTTTTTAAAATTCCCTTTGGGAGTTCAAATACATCTTCTTTTTTTTAACGTTGTCAAGATTTGTAAATTTACATCTTTAAAAATTTTCTGGCGTCCACAATTTTTATGACACCCTGTCCCCTAAATTGATCAACTTATTAAAATCTATTATCATTCAGTTAATCATTCCTTTTATTAATTCATCTACCTGATTTACCTTACCGAATAAACCTATCGAACACATCCAGCTGAGCTAGTCGCGGTGGCGGCATACATTTGTTGCTGGAAGCAATAGATTTTCTTCCAAACACTTGCTCTCATATCTGTCATTTTACATTCTTGTCGCATGCCAGCCGTCGCGGCGGTGCTTAGATTTAGCTTTCTTTAATTTTTTGATTGTACGCGGTTTTCAAAGTTTCGCTTTCAACTTAAATTTTATTAAAATATAATATAATTAATACCCTAGAACAAAGAAGGAAGTGTCGGCGAAGAAAAGGTGCAACAGTTTAACAGGCTTTGAAAAGGCAATATATGCCCTTGCTGACAATTAAGCATATTGCAACGCATGTGTAAGGGTTTCAGAAACATAATAGCTAAACAAATTCATTAACCATATTCCTATTCTAATTTAGGGGCCAGTTATAGCGATCAGGAAAACGAATCAGGAAAAATTTTCAAATGGAATAATTACTATGTTTCCGTTGCAATTGAATAACAAATGTTATACCAATCGATGGCAAATCACTCAAAGAATTTTTTGTGCCCAAAAAAGACATAAAAGAACAAATATTTTGTGTTTAATTTGTATTTTTCTATTTTCCTGTTTCAATTCCATCAGGAAAATAAAAAAGTACAATTTTACGGCAAAGTATTTGTTCAATTGAACATTTTCTTGACAAAAAAAAAAAGAAGCACTCCGGGAGTGCCGACAGAAGTGAAAACAGAATTGAATTTTCAGTAAATATTTTAATGTATAGGAAAATCTTTTATAATATATGTAGATATACATAAGGAAGAACATCAATGAAACTTATGAGTTTTCATTCACAATTTCATATCTTCTATTATCATCTCTACAATCATCGTATTCTAATACTGAAATAATAGGTCTATGGTAACTTAAATAGGAAACGAACAATTTTGTCTCAAATCTATTTGAATATATATGTATATCGCAAAGACTGATCAATTGTCGCTTTATATTTTGTTGTACTAAGGCTGCGGTCTTTCGTCATTGTTAAACAGTATTCTTCTTTTTAAAGTTGTTTAAATGGTAGACATGTGCACCCAAGAGGACCCTAGCGTTCATAGGTTTTTTTAAAACCCACCTCTGTCTATCAACTCCTACTCTCACCTCCACGTGGTGAACAACGGGTGCCTAGTACCTCAACTGGAGATTGGGTCTCAACCCTAGTGGAAGGTTGTTGGTGGCAGCAAACGAGAGAGGGGGGGAGAGGTGTTCCCACTAAGGCACCTCTTCTTTCATCCGGACGGCAGCGGAGGAATTCCCTAGATGGAATCAACGGTGGCGTCTACAGTTCCAGTCAGGCTGAACTACTTAGTGAACACCTTATAGGGCTACTACAGCATATTTGGAGCTCAGGCTTATAAGGAGCGGTTTATCCGGCTTCCCATCCTTGGAGCTATACAAGGATCTGGTCCTCCAGGTTGGGGGTCGTGCTGTCGGGGTGACTTCCCGGCCACGTAAAGCAAGTCATAGTTGCGAAGCACCAACAAGCCTCGGATACGGACGGATTTACTGATGACGAACCTAGCAAACGAAAAACGGACAACGAGCTTCGGATCTGTACGTGGAATGTTAGGTCCCTTAATAGACCACGTGCAGCCGAACATTTAGCGGAAGCCCTAAACTGCTACAAAGCAGATATTACCGCTATCCAAGAAATGCGATGGGATGGGCCAGGTAGACGCAGACTAAAAGACTGCGATATCTACTACGGCGATTGCTACCGGGAACAGAAGCAGCGACTGTTTGGATGTGGATTCGTTGTTGGAACCAGACTCAGGCAAAAAGTCTTGAGTTTCAACTATGTGAACGAGCGCATAGCAACAATCCGCATCAAGGCTAAATTCGTCAACATAAGCCTCATTTGCGCACACGCCCCCACAGAGGAAAAGGATGAAGACACCAAAGACGTATTCTACGAGCTCCTGGACAAAACATATGAGCAGTGCCCTGGCTATGACATTAAGATCGTTCTAGGAGATTTTAATGCCAAGCTAGGAAGAGAGGATATCTTTGGTGGAATAATCGGAAGATACAGCCTGCACGACAACACCTCCGATAACGGATTCAGGCTGATCGATTTCGCTGCGGGGCGAGATGTTCTGGTAGCTAGTACGCGGTTCCAGCACCTCAATATCCACAAAGGGACATGGAAATCTCCTGATCAATCAACCGTCAACCAGATTGACCACATTGCGATCGACGCACGGCACTTCTCCAGTATAGAGGATGTCCGAACATTCCGAGGGGCCAACATTGACTCGGACCACTACCTTGTTGTAGCCAAGGTACGACTGCGGATATCCCGATCCAAGCCAACACAAGGAAATACTGTGAGACAATTCGACGTTGGACGACTACAATCGCAAGAGATCGCCAAGTCTTTTTCCGATCGAGTCTCTTACAACCTCTCAAGGAGTCTTATGCCGCCAGCATCAAGTATAGAGAACCAGTGGCAGCACTGCCAATCAGCCATCAGAGATGCCGCCTCTGAAGTGCTGGGTTTCACACGGCCACCACAACGAAACCCCTGGTTTGACGACGAATGCCGGCAAGCACATGCAGCTAAACAGGAAGCATACAAAGCGGCGCTGCACAAAAAGACTAGAACTGCTTATGAGCTCTACAAGCAGAAGAGGAGAGACGAACACCGGCTTCTCAGACGGAAAAAGAGAGAGCATGAGAAGCGCGCGATCGAGGAGATAGAAGGGTGCCACAGCAGGAATGAGGTTCGGAAGTTTTACCAGAAGGTAAAAACAACAGCCTCGGGCTACAAGCCCCGAGCCGAAGCCTGCAAAGACGATCAAGGGAACATCGTGGTGGAACCGCAGTCTATGCTGAGGATATGGAAAGACCACTTTTCCAAGCTCTATAACGGCGATGATGGACCCAATTCCGCTGCTAGAGAGATAGAACCATTCGAGTTAGGCGACGTAGACCAAGAATTCCGCCAACCCGACCTGAACGAAGTGAAGACAGCAGTGTCCAAGCTAAAGTCCAACAAAGCTGCTGGAACTGATGGCCTCACTGCCGAATTGTTTAAATCGGCCGGCGATGACCTGGTCAGGAGTATGCACCAGCTCATTTGCAAAATATGGTCGGAAGAAAGCATGCCCGATGAATGGAACCTCAGCATCGTTTCCCCGGTCCTCAAGAAACGAGACCCTCTGAACTGCGCCAACTACAGAGGTATCAGTCTTCTTAACATCGCGTACAAGATCCTCTCTGCCGTATTGTGTGAGCGTCTGAAGCCATTCGTCAGCAACCTGATAGGTCCTTATCAGTGCGGCTTTAGACCAGGAAAGTCCACCATAGACCAAATCTTCACACTACGGCAGATCTTGGAAAAAACCCAGGAGCTTCAAATTGATACCCACCACCTTTTTATCGATTTTAAGGCCGCATATGACAGCATCTATAGAGAGGAGTTATATAGAGCCATGTCTAGTTTTGGCATCCCTACCAAACTTGTCCGATTGTGTAGGATGACGATGGAGAACGCACGCTGCTCCATCAGGGTCGGAAAAGATCTCACCGATACATTCGATGTCAAAAAAGGTTTTAGGCAAGGCGATGCACTGTCATGCGACTTCTTCAACATCGTTCTTGAAAGAATAGTGCAAAACTCCTACGTCAACACAAGAGGCACAATCTTTCAAAGGTCCGTTCAATTGCTCGGATATGCCGACGATATTGACATAATCGGAAGATCGCAGCGTGATGTCAATGGTGCGTTTATGAGCATTGAGACGGAAGCGAAGAAGATGGGTTTAGTGGTAAATGAGGGCAAGACCAAGTATATGCTGTCATCAAGAAAGGACACCCAACACCGACGTCTTGGACAGAACGTCACGATTGACAGCTATAACTTTGAGGTAGTTAAGGACTTTGTCTACCTAGGCGCCGCTATTAATTCAGACAACGACACCAGCGCTGAAATCAAACGAAGAATAACTCTTGCCAATCGCTGTTTCTTCGGACTAAGAAGGCAATTGAGTAGTAAAGTCCTATCTCGAGCAACTAAAGTGTCCCTGTATAAGACACTTATCATCCCGGTTCTTATATATGGCGCAGAGGCATGGACCTTGTCAAAGGCAGACGAGAACGCTTTAGGATGCTTCGAGAGAAAAATTCTTCGGGTGATATTTGGTCCCGTCTGCATAGATGGAGAATGGAGAAGAAGATTCAACGACGAATTGTACGGGCTGTACAGCGACACTGACCTTGTCAAACGAGTCAAGGTCCAGCGGCTTAGATGGCTGGGTCATGTAGAGCGAATGGACACCAACGCTCCGGCCCGGAAAGTCTTCGATTCCAATCCCGAGGGACGGCGCAGTAGAGGAAGACCGCGACTCAGGTGGCGCACGCAAGTAGGAGAGGACCTCAACCAACTTGGCGTGCAAAACTGGAGACAGCTAGCTAGGGACCGAGTTGGCTGGAGAAGCATGTTGGTTGAGGCCCTAGTCCGACCCGGACTGTAGCGCCACCTTAAGTAAGTAAGTAAGATTCTTCTTTTAAAAATTGAAAAAGTGGCAAATTTGTAGCATCGGCGAAGTTGATGTTAAAATCACCACTCAAAATCATTAGGAAATCATCAAATCTCTCCCCAATTTTATCGTGAAGGTATCAGAAGCGTCTTCAGACTAAATAAATAAATTTTTATATAAAAACTGTCGTATTACACTTGAACACGTATTCGGTGAATTATAAACGCCTACTGTTATAACTTGCTGTCCATTTCCAGAGTGGCAACGACAAACACACAAATCGCCGATATCAAAAACATTACTACTAAACATATACTAGTGTAGGTACCTCGTATGCAAATCCATATGATTTGAGCAAAATATGGCAGTTGTATCATCAGACAACCTTTTACAGATAGCTGCTCCTGCTGCTGGACGATCGTGCCTTCTGAAACTAGCAACTAAATTGAAATCTGGAATATCATATACCTTTATTTCTTCTTCACCCTTGTGAAATTCTGTTAAAATCAATACATTCAATTTTTTAACGATAGTGTCTACAGATCTCGTAACTGCGCTCGTAAACTTTGACAATGAAATGAAAAAAAAGGACAATGCATTAAGTTTAGAAACGAAATTAATTAATATTTGAGTAATGGTTTCAAACTATTTTCATGCAACCATTTCAACTCCATCGATAAATCATCGCGATGAGTTCTCTTTTAATTTGTTGTAAAGTTCGAATCATCTCCTACTCTGCCATGATGAAATTTCCAGCTTCACTCATCCACTTCATTGAAATGGTAGTAAAATATTTGGTGCTTTTTATTTTTTCCGCGTTGCATAAATTTTTCTCTGTCCTTCAATTCCTTTCTTTCTTCTCTGAATTTCTCCGAGTCGGAAGCTATTACATTTTTTTAAGTCATTTAGCAGCATCGAATTTAAGATGTTTCTTGGCTCAATGGTAGAGTCGTTGGCTATCAAACTCAGGGTCTTCGAAACCCAGCCGTGGCGACAATTTTTATTTATGTTTTCACTTTAAACAAATAAAAAAATGTAAGTCATGGCTGGGAATCGAACCTGAGACGCTGGGCTATGACGACTTTACATACGAAATACGATGAGCCAAAAAATGGTGTCGGTCGCGAATTCATTGCTTTACTTACCCCCATCGCAAAAGTGCCAAACGCGCCTAAAGAAGTTTTCACTTCAAAAAATTCTCTCGGCTGTTTACTATTGATTGGTATAACAATTGTTATTCAATTGCAACGGAAACATAGTTATTATTCCATTTGAAAATTTTTCCTGAATCGTTTTCCTGATCGCTATAACTGGCCCCTTAGTTTCAATCAAAGTTTAAAGCCGCCGATAGTTGTTTCCAGCTGTGGTGAACATTTATGATGACGTTCGATCCGATAAGGAATGCAAACATGTTTCATTTCTCTGTATATTGGAATTTTGTTGGAAACTCGACCATTTCTATTCGACCAAAGCGACAGAGATGTGAATATCGTTAAAAACTTTCATTTTAAAATAATGCGAGGAAAAGTTTTGTTCGAAGTTAAGAACTTTCCGCCAGTGTCTTCACAGGGCTCTGTTTAGAGGCCAGTCATGTTCGGTATCTCAACAATCTGTGCTGATGAAAATAAAAATTTCGGTTTGTTTGCTCATTTGCTCACTTTTACAGTTAAAACAACAGCAGAATCATAATGTCAATTCAAAGCGAACTTAAAGGGATCGCACATCACAAGGTGATTATGATTTAGGCATGACCTAGCTCAAGTTGGTCTAAAATCAAAGTAGCTCACCAAGCCTATAGGTTCAATCGTTGAACTTAACCTAGGGTTCATCCAGATTTGCTAAACGACAACTATCAACAAAACTTGTGTTTTCAGTTCTAAATAAAATCCATATTATTTGACACTGTTCGCAGCCAAAACCTAGGGCTATTTCAGGGCGAGTTGAGGGCAAACCCAGTACTCAAAAAAGACTTATTTTTGATATTTAGGTTATTCAAAAAACTATTTGTGGCGACCACGGGACAACCATATGGTTTCAACGCACAAGCCAAATACATTGCTGTTTTGATTTTAATTTTTTTTTTTTTACAATAACAGCAAGGACTGAAACGCTCGAGTTTGAGAATATCAACATAAATAAAAACATAAGTAAAAACGTATTTACAAAGGAATTGTAGATCATGAAAAGACTAACAAACTCCTAGGTGACAGAATTTTCATAATAAATACGGCCATTGAAATGTTAAAATTCGCAACTATTTGCATTTCCTTCCTCCTTTTGACAAGTTTTTAACTTAATTTTGGACAAAGTTGGGACGAGTTGCTGTCATCGAAGAAAAGTGCAGATTGGTTTGCAAATAAAGTGGAAAATAATACTTATATATAAAAATTAGTAAGTACCGGTTACCGTGTTAATATTTAAATGAATTAAAGCCTATGTCTTTCTTCAGGTTCAAGATCATACCTGTATGAGATTTCAATTAAATCAATTCAGTAGTTCGGGCGGACGGACAGGCAGAGTTACTTTCGCACTTATAATATTAGCAAGGACTCCCCTTTCCGTAGGAATACGGAGATGTATTGAAGTTGATCTTACTGGGGGATAGTGTAGCATTCTAATGGTGGAAGAACTTTTGCAAATCGGTGCTGTAGTTTCTAAGTTCTGGGGCCGAATTACGGCACACGCTATCGAATTAGTCGTATCGGAATTATGGAAATTTGGTATTACCGCTCACGATATCGAGTCATCTAGTACCACAATTTGGCATTCTCTCATCAGTTATCGATCGGAATTTCATTCGATGCATAAAGTGCTCTCTAATTCATACATGCAAGACTATCGAAACCATCTATTATCAATATTTCATTTAATAACACCACCCGAGTGTATTTTATGTTTAAATTTTCCGAAATTCTTACTAAATATTGTCTTTTTTTTACAAAGGCATGAATTTTACCTACCAAAAAATAATGAAATAAGTAAAAATAGACACCAGCGACATCTATGATTATTATATATTAAATATAAAATCGAAATTTACTAGTGAATATTCGATGATACTAGTACAATTTTAAAGAGCAATACGATACGAGAGGTCACGTATGCTGTAATTCCAAAATGGTTACTCACTCACTCGATCTCTAATGCCACTCACTCACTCGATATCGTGAGCTGTAATTCGGCCCCTGGTAAACGTTCCCGTTCTCGTGGGAATATAGGGACAAAATGTATAGCCTATGTCCCTCTTCAGATTCTAAAGACTATCTCTAAACAAAATTTCATTTAAATTGGTTCAGTAGAGGAGACAGTATAACATAGAAAAACGGACAGACAGAGTAACTTTCACATTTATAGTATAAGTTGGAATAACGAGAGGTCATGTTTTTAAGTTGATTTTGCCTTTTTTTCAGAACTAAATGAAAAGCCAGAGTTACCTGTAGAAAAGGTTTACTCCATTGATGAAGCGGCTGCCATGGCAGGAACGGGTCTGTTTCACTACTTTTTGCTACTCGTTAGTGGAGTTTGCCTTATGGTGGCGATTGCGGAAACGATGGGCGTTGGTTTGCTAATGCCATTCCTCAAATGTGATTTTGAGTCAACAATTGAAGAACAAGGCATGCTCGCTTCAGCAGGATTTCTTGGAATCGTCTTGAGCTCTCATGCTATGGGATTCTTCGCAGACACATGGGGCCGTGTTAAGACCCTTCGCACATCCCTTCTTTGCGGTTTCATAACAACAGTGATATCAGCTTTGTCTGTCAACATCTGGATGCTTATATTTTTCCGATTTCTTAATGGATTTGTTATTTCTGGATGCCAAGCTTGTATCTTCAGTTTTGTGGGTGAATTCCATGGGAGGGCGACACGAGTGAAGTATATTACATTACTTTCCATGTTCATGTCTATCGCATTAGTGTTTTTGCCAGGTTAGTTTCTTTTTTTTGGAAACTTATTTCGATTAAACAAATATTTGAATTCTTTTAGGTATGGCAACAGCCATACTACCTTTACAATTTGATGTCGATCTTTGGGGATTGAGATTTACACCTTGGAGAGCTTTTCTTTTGTTGAATTCTTCATTAAGTTTTATAGCCTTAGCTGGACTTTTTATTCTGAATGAAAGTCCTAAATACGATCTTATCCAAGGCAGACATGAAGAGGCTCTGAGAACCTTCAGAATGGTTTTTAAACTGAATACTGGCAGACCAGAGAGTGAATACCCTGTGAAGCATATTTCCGTTGAATTATCCGGGGCCAGTTTAAGCAATGTTCATGGAGTGAAGGGTGCATTTTTGTTAGTTTGGAGTCAGACAACTAAACTTTTCCATAAAGAAAGAGTTTTTCATACAATTAATATTTGCTGCATCATGTTTGTCATATTTGCCATCGCCCAGGGAACCTTCATGTGGTAAGTTTTATTTTTGAAGCAATATATAAACATGTTATGTGAATTTCCGTTTCTTAACAGGTTCCCCACGATGTTAAGTCAACTTGTTGATAAAGCCGATAGCGGGTTATTAGTTTGTGAAGTTTTGAAGGCCCCTGATCAAAGTTTGCAAAATGGAACTAATACTGAGCCAACTTGTGGAGGTCCTGTAAATACCGAAATGTTTGAGATTCTGATAATTGTTGGCGCAGCTTTAACCATCATCAATTTGGGGTTTTCATTCACAGTAGACTTAATCGGAAAAAAGAATTTATTAAGTAAGTTGATACCTCTTTTTAGTCTGTGTTTTGCTTTGCTTCCAAGCAGTGAGTTTAAAGGAACTAAGAAAGATTCAGGCTCAAAAAATTAAGCAAGTTATCAAAACAATTTTTTTTAAGTTCTCTTAAATTTGTAACAGCTTCTACGATCTGATTTTTATTTTTATTTTAGTGGGTTGGCTCGGTGTGGGTGCAATTAGTTGTCTGCTAATTCACTGGATAAGCTCCTTCGCTCTGTCTGTGATATTATTGACCTTAACCATGAGTGCTGGTAGTTGTGGAGCCATTGTTGGTACGATTTCTATGGAGTATTTCCCAACAAATGTAAACGCAATGGCAATGTGTCTGGTCATGATGTGTGGCCGTTTGGGAGCAGTTGCTGGAAGTTACTTTGTTGGACTGGCTGTATTTGCAAACTGTAACATGCTCTTTTACGTATACGTAGGAATAATGGCTGGTATAACAATTATGTCAACATTTTTGCCTAACAATGATAATACATCAAAAGATAAGACTGAACAAGAGATTGGAGACATTAAAAAGACAAGCCTTGAAACACATGTAACAAACACTATATGAAATAAAAATTAGAACAAAAAAAGTTAACTGCTTTACTCAGATATATATAACGGTTTACTTACTTATTTGTTTCACCAACTCCGATTTCTGGCAAGTTGTCTCCTGTTAAGCTTCAGAGATCCCTCAATATAGTTTTACCAACTTTGGAAAATCTATTGAGCTGCTCAAAACTGGCTCACATTCCCGTTACTATGAGGGAAGTGAAGGTAGTGTTTATACCAAAAGCTAGAAAATATTCTTATACTAACCTTAAAGACCTCGGATCCATCAGTCTATCTTCCTTTCTGTTTAAAAAACTAGAGAAGTTGATCGGTATCCACTTACGAAATACGCTTAATAAGTCACTTCTTTCTCAAGCCCAACACGCGTATAGGTATAATCAATTGAAATGGCTCTACACACGCTAGTTCGTACAAGACAATACTCGCTGCCACATAAGGAGTTCAATAAAGTTATTTTCCAAAACATTGAAGGTGCTTGGCTTTCATATGATAGATATTGACGTAGATGAAGTAGTGGATATTTTTAAAAAGAAAAATAGAAGATTGATTGATATATAAAGGATTTTTATTTCATGCACTTTTATTAGTTTTATTTTCTTGAAACCCCGCCGAAACTTGAACCTGGCTACGCCCGTGGCTTGCACTAGATAAAGCAATTTATCGAGACAGTCCCAGCAAAGTCCAACGTTCAGCATGCGTATGTATGAGCGGTGCCTTAATCACTTCTTTTTCAGTGGAAGTGAACATCCTGTTTCACCTAATCCCACTTGACGTCTACAGTAAATAAACAGCTGCGAGCTCAGCTATTCGATTACAAGAAGTCTCACTGTGGACCAACATCAGTATTGGTCATGCTGACAAATTCGGAATTCCCAAACTAAAAACAGATAACTCCACACCCAAACTCGAATTTGACTCAAATTTCCGGGTGACCATTCCATCCGGAACAAACTGGGAGGACGAATCATTCTAGGAAAATGAACACGTTCATTTTTATAAGTGTAAGAGATATTTTTTTATGATTTACGATCTTAGATATTCAAAGTACTTATCTGGCAGTCCTCTACTTTACGATCACATGCATGCTAACATAAAAGCTTTTCGTTGTTCTTTTGTATTGCTGCCATCACAACCATGTTTATATTGTAACGTGAACCCAACATTTAATACCAATTTCCTAATCGAAAACGTTCAACCGAAAAACACATCTGGGAGCACTAGTGTAAGTGTAGAATTATTGTAGGACAGAAATGTTTGACAGTTGCAGTGGAGAGTGGAGACAATGTAGAAAATACTGGAGAGTTCTAGATGAAATGTCATTCGATATAAATAGCCCGCCCAAGGCAACCAGAGGGCAGTTTTGTTTATAGAGTGATAAAGTTAAGAGTAAATACAAGTGATAGTCCAAAAGTCGAGTTGAGATCGAATTAAGCATAGATACTGAATAAAAGTGATAGAAATAAATTGAAAGGTGAAGTTTTATTTTGTGAACTAAGCGCACGTTACAATATGTATACTTATCGGTAAAATATAACTGAAAGATCGTATGATCAACTAAGACCGTTTTTTAAGTAATAATTTATAGTATTGTTCAATTTCTAAAAAAGCACATCACAATTTGTAATATGTTATCGACCAGTCTAATAATAAAAAAACTCTTACGTTGAGGACTTAAGGTTTTTTTTTCACGTTAAGGATTTTAACTTTGAATTGGGCGCCCACATACGGACGGTTCAAAAACCAATGAAGGAGTAGGTTGTGGGTTTTATTTATACGAAATGAATTTAAACATCGCCCTTCGTCTTCCAGATCATTGTAGTGTATTCCAAGCGGAGGTGATGGAAATCAGCGACTATCTGTTTTGACTAAGAGAAAACATGATATCCAAAAGGGATATATGTAACTTCTTAGACAGGCGTCAAATTCCTTTCACTCTATTCTAGCCCTTAACTGCCGATCATCTCTCAGGAAGATGTCAGAGCAGTTCGACATTCACCTGTGCTGGGTGCCGGCAGGGGAGAGTCCGTCCTGGAAACTGCAAAGCAGATGAAGTCGCCAGAAATGGACTACTTCTGACCTTCTCGCCGAAAACGGAGAGTATCGGCATACGAATCACTACATACAAACTGTTGCTCAAGCAGGACGCATATAAGAAAACCAATCTGAGATGGTGAAGCAGTTTAACGTGTAACGCAGCGAAACAAATTTGGCCCAAACTAGAACAAAAAGCTTGATTTCTTCCAATAGAAAAAAACATTAGTGCAACCACAGTTGTCATTACAAGACACATTCTTATAGGAAGACATGCCGCAGAGCTAGGAGTCGTCTCAAACAATTTTTGCAGAAGCTGTATGGATGAAGAGGAGGTGGAAACTTTTTCCCACCTTCTCTGTTCATGCCCAGCTTTAGCTCACAAACGTAGGATACACCTAGGTTCGTATTTCTTTGATGACCCAGGTGATATTACTCACATCGACGACCTGCATCACTCCCGCATCATTGTAAGCTCTGAATGGTTCCATTAGGATGAGGATACAATAAATCATCAATGGGCACAACGGGCCAAAAAAAAAATAAACAAAAAATAAAAATAAAAAATAACGAACTTTCATAAGCTTCCATAACGTAAGCAAACCTGGCAATGCCGTAAGATGAACTTGCCTTCACAGGATCGCCATCTTTTTACGTTCTGCCATCTTTTTATGTTCGTTCATCTTTCTATCTTCGTCCATCTTTTATATCCCCGGTCATCTTTATTATCTCTGGCCATTTTTTTGATTCTAGAAATGCCAGATGGCAAATGGGCAGAGCAAAGGTGGAAAGCAGGCGATATCAACGTGACAAACTAGCGTTAATGCATGAAATAAAATTAAAAATAATGTAAGTGACAAGGAATAAATAAAATTATAAATTAACTTACACATATCGAAAACAAAAATTAACATATACAGTTTTAATTGGACTTTGGCTGCTTCTTAGGGAACAATCTAACACACAATTTTTTTTTTTAGTTTTAGATTATTTAGTTCCATTCAAATCGCTAACAGTTTGTGGCAATTATATATTCGCATCTATCGGCGCTTAATAAAGCTGTGCACTGCCAGTGAAAGATCCTTCCCGTTCGCGGTTTCCATCGGAAATGACTAAAAGGGCAACGAAATTAATGGCCGTATATTTAGCCACTTCACTGAAAAACTTCAAAATGCGTGTAATGTTGGCAAAAAGAACTGAATTATGAGGATGTGGGCGGTGGGCGGTGAGCGCACAAGTTGTATGATGTAAATACCAATTTTATCTGATATTTCCGTAAACAAAAATTACTATGGGATAACATGCATGCAATGCATATTGAAGAAACCAGATGATTTATAAAAGTGAAGTAATTACCTTCGTGCATCTTTCTAAATTGTGGTTTTAAAAAATTGCTAATTGTATGTTTTAATTTTTTAATTTTAAAAGATCCTTAAGTTTATTACGGTGATAAGTAGAAATGTAACTAAAGTTCGTACTTGAAAATTAGAAAAATTAATTGCTTAATTAATATATCTGTTTTCTTTATTCTAGGTTATTTTTAATTTTATTTAGTTTTATTTTATGCGAAACAGATAACAATGGATATGACACTAATGAAAAATCATCAAAAAGTTTCTTTATAATAGGATCAAATCTCAGTGTTCTCTATGATTGCAAGACTAGTGCATCAAACTTATTTTAAATGTGATAAATCGTTGTGAATTGGACCATAGACTTTTAAATAAAAATTACCTTGTAGCCGTACCTGACTGATATTTGCTATAATTTAGAATATAAGAAAAATGGAGAATCCAGCGTTTGTGGATCTAGACAATGAAGATGGTAGGTTTAATGCAGTTCATTGAATAAATTCTTGGCGAGTGAAAAAAGTGTTATATCCAAATTGAAATATCGAAGTTTCTATCTTTAAATTTTTTACAATTTTTTAAAAACATCACACGCTCGCCGTTACCGCCGGGTTTTATTTTACGCACTGAATTGTCAATTCTGAATTGTGACAAGAACCAGTCAGAGCTTGAAATCAGATTAAACCTGTAAAAAAATGTTATCAGCCAACAGTGAAACTCGTGTTTACTTTATAAAACATGCTTTTATGGTATTACATATTATCTGTTGGTTCAAGAGATAAACCTTACTCTGTTGTTTGTTTATTTTGTATCTTGCTTTTCTGTAGCTCTAAAATGTAATCCCAAGCATATGCCCATGACGCTACCGTATTATATTTAGCCTAAATTTAGTTTAAACTTCAGCAATCTAATCAATATCAAAGTTCTTTGAAATATATTGTCTGTTGATCTTTTGGCAGCTACAGAAAGTATGTTGTAAGAAACATGTCACAGAAAGTATTCCTTTTCCTGTTTGGTAGATCAAGCTCTGACTGCACTTTATTGCCTCTTTCGCAAAGTCTCAAATAATAATTTGCCTTAGTTTCGCCACTGTTTAACGGTTTAACAACCCTTTTTCTTGATAATTCATTCAACATCTCTTCCGTATACGGTAACATTCAAACTGGAGCTTCATTGACCTCATGAAAGACTTATGCTTTGACTTAAGGCTTCGTATTTTATCGAAATGGGAACAGTATTACAGTATTAAGTATTTATCATCCTGTGAATAGAAAATAAAGCTAATTGAAAATTTAAATAAAATTGTATGATTTTCAAAATAGCACAAGAAATAGCATTTGGCATCACTTAAGTTTAAAGTGACAACGCTTTATTTTAGTGTTAGACTTACACCAAAATAAAGCGTTTAAATGTTTATATATATGAAGTTTAAATTGGTCGATTTGTCGAAGTACCAAATCGACCAAAATGATTACATTGCTCTACGCAATCAATAACCAAATCTGAAAATTATTTTTTCACTTGGTCACATTATCATTATTATTCTATTTGGTAATTTTATCAACGAAGCGAAAAAAGAAAAATGCGATTTTAGTTTTAAGGCGCTATCACAATATAAATTTTTATGTAAAGTAGTATCCTCATCGTATAATATACTAATAAATAGGGTAGCGCAACAGAGATAGAAGCCCCAGGGCCAATCACATTTCTCACAACCATGCCCTGTAAGGAAATGGACAGGGCCTACAATTTACTGCCGGTTTCGAACGAATCAAGAAAGCGCTTTCAATAGCAATGAATTGACTAACGGGGGAGTTGCCAGTTCCTCGTGAAAAACTATTTTTGATTTCTGTTGGGATTCGCTATAGTATTTTCTATTCGTCAGAGTGCCAGTCTTTTGTCTTTTCTCATAAGCTGTATTGTTTAACAAGCTTTGAAGAAGCTATAAATGCCCTTGCTGACAATTAATCATATTGCAACGCATGTGTAAGGGTTTCAGAAGCCTAATAGCTAAGCAAATTCATTTACCATATTCCTATTCTAAATTAGCTTCACTTTTACAGTTAAAACAACAGCAGAATCACAATGTCAATTCAAAGCGAACTTAAAGCGGTCGCACATCACAAGGTGATTATGATTTAGGCATGACCTAGGTCAAGTTGGTCTAAAATCTAAGTAGCTCACCAAGCCTATTGGTTCATTCGTTGAACTTGACCTAGGTTTATCCAGGTTTGCTTAACAACAATTATAGTCAAAAAACTTATGTTTTCAGTTCTAAATAAAATACATGTTATTTGACAGCACTGTTCCCAGCAAAAACCTAGGGCTGTTTCAGGGCGAGTTGAGGGAAAACCCAGTACTCAAAAAAAAATTATTTTGACATTTAGGGTAAGTTTAGGTTATTCAAAAAGCTATTTGTGGCGACCATGGGACAACCGTATGGCTTCAACGAACAAGCCTCATACATTGCTGTTTTGATTTTTATTTTTTTTTACAATAACATAGCAAGGACTGTAAAGCTCGAGTTTGAGAATATCTACATAAATAAAAACAGCCGTATTTACAAAGGAAATGTAGATCATGAGTAGACTAACACTCTCCTAGGTGACAGAATTTTCATAGTAAATACGGCTATTGAAATGTTAAAAATCGCAACTATTTGCATTTGCCACCTCCTTGTTTTTAACTTAATTTTGGATAAAGTTGGAACGAGTTGCTGTCATCGAAGAAAAGTGCAGATTGGCTTGCAAGTACAGCGAGAATAATACTTATGTATAAAAACTAGTAAGTACCGGTTACCGTGTTAATATTTGAATGAATTAAAGCCTATGTCTTTCTTCTGGTTCAAGATCATATCTGTATGAATTTTCATTTAAATCGATTCAGTTATAATATTAGCAAGGACTTCCCTTCCCGTATGAATACGGCGATGTATTAAAGTTGATCTTACTGCGGGATAGTGTGGCATTCTAACGGTGGAAGAACTTTTGCAAATCGGTGCTGTAGTTTCTAAGTTCTGGTTAACGTTCCCGTTCTCGTGGAAATATAGGGACAAAATGTATAGAATATGTCCCTCCTCAGATTCTATAGACAATCTCTAAGCAAAATTTCATTTAAATCGGTTCAGTAGGAGACGGAAGCATAGGAAAACGGACAGACAGAGTTACTTTTACATTTATAATATAAGTTGGAATAACGAGAGGTCATGTTTTTAAGTTGATTTTGCCCTTTTTTCAGAACTAAACGAAAAGCCAGAGTTACCTGTAGAAAAGGTTTACTCCATTGAAGAAGCGGCTGCCATGGCAGGAACGGGTCTGTTTCACTACTTTTTGCTACTCGTCAGTGGAGTTTGCTCTGTGGTGGTGATGGCGGAAACGATGGGCGTCGGTATGATAATGCCATTCCTCAAATGTGATCTTGAGTCAACAATTGAAGAACAAGGCATGCTCGCTTCAGCAGGATTTCTGGGAACCGTCTTGAGCTCTCATGCTATGGGATTCTTCGCAGACACATGGGGCCGTGTTAAGACGCTTCGCACAGCCCTTCTTTGCGGTTTCATAACAACAGTGATGTCTGCTTTGTCTGTCAACATCTGGATGCTTATATTTCTCCGATTTCTTAATGGATTTGTTATTTCTGGATGCCGAGCTTGTGTCATCAGCTATGTGGGTGAATTCCATGGGAGAGGGACACGAGTGAAGTATATTACATTACTTTCCATGTTTATTCCAATCACATTAATGTTTTTACCTGGTAAGTTTCAATTTGGAAACTTTTTTGACTAAACAAATATTTAAATTCTTTTAAGTAGGTATGGCAATAGCCATACTACCATTAAAATTTGATGTCGAACTTTGGGGATTGAGATTTACACCGTGGAGAGCTTTTCTTTTGTTGAATTCTTCATTAAGTCTTATAGCCTTAGGTGGGCTTTTTATTCTGAATGAAAGTCCTAAATACGATCTTATCCAAGGCAGACATGAAGAGGCTCTGAGAACCTTCAGAATGGTTTTTAAACTGAATACTGGCAGACCAGAGAGTGAATACCCTGTGAAGCATATTTCCGTTGAATTATCCGGGGCCAGTTTAAGCAATGTTCATGGAGTGAAGGGTGCACTTTTGTTAGTTTGGAGTCAGACAACTAAACTTTTCCATAAAGAAAGAGTTTTTCATACAATTAATATTTGCTGCATCATGTTTGTCATATTTGCCGTCGTCCAGGGAACCTTCATGTGGTAAGTTATAGTTTTGAAACAATTTATAAGAATGTTATGTGAATATCCATTTCTAAACAGGTTCCCCACGATGTTAAGTCAACTTGTTGATAAAGCCGATAGCGGCTTATTAGTTTGCGAAGTTTTGAAGGCCCCTGATCAAAGTTTGCAAAATGGAACTATTTCTGAGCCAACTTGTGGAGGTCCTGTAAATACCGAAATGTTTGAGATTCTGATAATTATTGGAGTAGCTGTTTCCATTATCAATTTGGTGTTTTCATTCACAATAGACTTAGTCGGAAAAAAGAATTTATTAAGTGAGTTGATACCTCTTCTTAGTTTGTGTTTTACTTGCTACAAAGTTGTGCTTTTAAAGGAACTGAGAAAGATCTAGAGTCAAAAAAGTAAGCAATTTAACGATCTGATTTTCTTATTTTTATTTTAGTTGGTTGGCTCGGTGTGGGTGCAGTCAGTTGTTTGTTAATTCACTGGAGCAGCTCCTTCACTCTGTCTGTGATATTATTGACCTTAATCACGACTGCTGGTAGTTGTGGAGTCATTGTTGGTACGATTTCTGTGGAGTATTTCCCAACAAATGTAAACGCAATGGCAATGTGTCTGGTTATGATGTGTGGCCGTTTGGGGGCAGTTGCTGGAAGTTACTTTGTGGGACTGGCTGTATTTGCAAACTGTAACATGCTCTTTTACGTATACGTAGGAATAATGGCTGGTATAACAATTATGTCAACATTTTTGCCTAACAATGATAAGAAATCAAAAGATAAGACTGAACGAAAGATTGGAGACACTAAAAAGACAAGCTTTGAAACACATGAAACAAACATTAAATGAAATTAAAATTGGAACAAAAAAAGTTAAGTGTTTTACTCAGAGCTATATAACGGTTTATTTACTTACTTTTTACTGCGAGTTCTCTCTAGTTTTGCACTTCAAAGTGGTTGAGGTTCTCGATCAATTGATTGCAGAACCTAAGAGTCGTAAGCGAAAAGTTTTGACGATCTTTTCGTTATGTTGCCTGATGCGCTCTGTGAAATAGGTTTTGAAAGTGGCCAATTGTGTTGACGTCTGTTACAGTGGAAGTTCGTGGTTGAGTCCCTGTATCTGGGAAAACAAAATTTTCTACGGCTATAACTCTTTGCGAAAAATTGGCAATTTCTCCGATATCAATTTTATGCCATGAAAAGCTCTTTTTCGATTGGCTGTTCGAAGTCGGCTGCCTCTGAGGTTCTGGGTTTCACTCGGCCACCAAAACGAAACCCATGGTTCGATGAAGAATGTAGGCAGGCAAATGCAGCCAAGCAAAGAGCACGACAAATGCTTTTGCAAACACGAATGAGGGCTGCTACCGATCAGTATAACGAGATTTACAAGGAGAAAAGAAGGGAAGAACACCGACTTCTCAAAAAGAAAAAGAAGCAGCATGAGAAGCGCTCGTTGGAGGAAATATAGAGGTGCCATGACAGGAACGAGATTCGGAAGTCTTACCAAAAGGTAAAAAGATCCTGCCAGGGTGCCAAACCCCGAACTCAAGCCTGTAAAGACCAGCAGGGAAACATAGAGTCACAGTCGCTACTGAGGATCTGGAAAGATCATTTCTGCAAACTGCTTAACGGCAATGAGGACACAAATTCCGCTGTCAGGCAGATTGCCCCATTCAGCTTGGACGATGATCAAGAATGCCGTCCTCCCGACCTAGAAGAAGTTAAGCTTGCTATATGCAAACTTAAATCAAATAAGACTGCAGGTGCAGATGGCCTTGATGCCGAACTTTTCAAGGCAGCTGGAGATCAGTTGGAAAGGAGCATGCACCAGCTGATCTGCATGATATGGTCGGAAGAAAGCATGCCCGGTGAATGGAACTTCAGTATCGTATGCCTGATCCTAAAGAAGGGAGACCCTCACAATTGCGCCAATTATAGAGGGGTAAGCCTCCTTAACGTCGCTTATAAGATCTTGTCTGCTGTAATATGTGAACGTCTGAAACCCCACGTCAACAACTTGATAGGTCCTTATCAATGTGGTTTTAGACCAGAGAAGTCCACAATAGACCAAATTTTCACATTACGGCAGATCTTGGAAAAAACCCGAGAACACAATATCGATATTCACCATCTTTTTATCGATTTCAAGGCCACGTATGACAGTATCTACAGAGACGAGCTGTACAGAGCCATGTCTAGTTTCGGCATCCCTGCAAAACTCGTACGACTATGCAGGATGACTTTGGAGAATTCACGCTGCTCCGTCAAGGTCGGTAAAGAACGCACCGAGACCTTTGATGTCGAAAAAGGTTTTAGGCAAGGCGATAAACTGTCATGCGATTTCTTCAACATCATACTTGAACAGATCGTAAGAAACTCAAACGTCAACACCAGAGGAACAATCTTTCAAAAGTCTGTACAATCACTCGCCTATGCAGACGATATTGACGTTATGGGAAGAAAAAAGCGTGATGTCATAGGTGCTTTTGTGAGTATTGAAACAGAAGCGGCAAAAATGGGTTTGATGGTTAATGAGGGCAAAACGAAGTATATGTTGTCATCAAACAAGGACACAGAACATCGACGAATTGGACAAAACGTCACAATAGACAGACATAACTTCGAGGTAGTACAGGACTTCGTTTACCTAGGATCCGCTCTAGACACGGACAACAACATCAGTGCGGAGATCAAACGGAGAATAACTCTTGCCAACCGTTCCTTTTTTGGGTTAAGAAGGCAATTGAGAAACAAAACACTCTTCAGAAAAACCAAGGTTACCTTGTATAAGACCTTAATCATCCCCGTCCTGCTTTACGTCGCGGAAGCATGGACCTTATCGAAAGCGGATGGCGAAACCCTTGATCGTTTCGAAAGAAAAATTCTCCGAATGATCTTTGGTCCCGTATGCGAAGGCAATGTGTGGAGAAGAAGATACAACAACGAGCTGTATGAGCTGTACCGCGACATGGGCATAGCCAGAAGAGTACGTATCGCGAGGCTACGATGGTTGGGCCATGTTGAGCGGATGGACCCAAACGCTCCGGCTCGTCGGGTGTTTGAAAGTACATTGCAGGGAAATCGCGGAAGGGGAAGACCTCGTCTTAGGTGGCGCAATCAAGTGGATGAAGACCTCAACCGACTTGGAGTGCGAAACTGGAGAGAGCTCGCCCGAAATCGAAGTCGTTATAGAAGGATGTTGGTTGAGGCCCAGGTTCACCCCGAACTGTAATGCCCACCTAAGTAAGTAAGTTCGAAGTCGGCAACAAATTGTAGGTTATTCCATTTAATCACAAGATTTGGTAGTAGTAGTAGTAGTAGTACATTGTGATTTTATTGAATTATAAATAAAAATATTTTTATAGTTACATAGTTCTTTGTTAACAATTTATACTAAAAGACATTGGCTTATGCCGTCAGCCGAGAGATAAGGGGGGGGGGGGGGGGGGGGGGGGGGTTGGAGAAAAGCGCTAGTCCTACATCCCAATACAAGTGTTTTAATTTTTTGAGATTTGGAAGAACATATTAGGAAAATAAACGAGGACTATGAAAGATTTATCCAGAAAGTATCAGAAACTCTGCTTTCCAAGAAACTCCAACTAAAAATGATGAAATGAAATCGTTGATATGAAAAAATAAAGCAGCTTTTAAAGCAAAAACGTAAAAGAGAGACCCAAAGGCTAACATAAAAATGGAGTACAAAAACTGGAAAAACGAACCGAAGTAGGAGTGTTCGGTGTTCCCATAACTCCTGGCAAATAGGATATATGGCATATATTGGGAGCTAGAAGAAATTATTCAACAGCAAAACAACTTGCTTGGGTCAGCAAATATATTCAAAGCACCCGTGCATAGAAGAAAAACGTTTGGGACATTCTTTCGATGAAGTTCATCAATGATGCTCAAGAAATGCTTTTTGTTCACGATGGTGACATTTGATAGCCTTTCAAAATAATAGTTTCGAAGAAGTTTGTGGCTTATAATCAGGCAAAGGTTCTTACCCAGACGATATGAGACATGAGTTTTAGAAAAATATGAGAGACACCGTGTCTAAATGGCTTACCATTCTCATCTCTTAGCTTAAAGGAGGTAATGTTCTTGCCGTTCTTGTACTAATTACCGTTTAATCAAGATGGCGTCACATACTACAAAGATCGGTTAGCGGGCATGGAGAGTCTCACTGTAGCAATGATAAGGTAAGTCAACTACAGATTCAATCCAATTTAGGCATCAATATGAAAAAATACAGCGATTTTTGGAGCACTGGAAGACAATCCCACACCTCCTCTGTTCATGTTTTGCTCTCTCGCTGACATAAACTACATCTAGGAGATTTCTTTTTTGATAGCCCAAGAGATCTGCTATGTCTTCACCTTTTCATTAGTAACTCAAAATGGCTTAGAGACCCTCGCATCTTTCATCTCGGTATCACAGCGAACATAATATTGGTTTACATGGGTCAGTTTTTTGCGTCAGGAAAAAAACTACTTAAACTATTTTACCTAGCAATGGAGTCATCGTTCTCTGATATTAACTATTCCAGACGTTTATTCGAATAAAAAAAAAGGTTGAATATTTGGGACTTCTGATAAATAGTAAATCTTCTTGTGATGTCGAAATCAATCATCGAGTCTGATAAAGTAAACGAAAATGCCTGAAACTTCGTCAAAAAGGCAATGTTATACAACGTACCGAGTTCCGGCAAAATTTCGGGGAAAAGAAGAAGAAAGACCAGCGGCCTGGAATAAATGAATGCAACGATAATAGTCATTGTTTAACTTTTTCTAATTATTGGAAAGCAAACGGAGCTGTGTGGAATGTAACACAGAACTCCAAGTTCTTGTAGTAAAAGTGAATTATGACAATTGTAAAAAATATCTGTAAAAAAAACTACAAGTTTGCTTGATCTTTCACAAGTGTACTGAATATAATCCTTCAAGTGGCTCTTGATATGTAGACTTGTAACTTTGTGTTACAGGTCCACAGTAATGAACTTAGAGGTAGATTTTCAAATTTTTGATTGCGGAAGAAATTTACCTTTTACCGGCGAATTTCCTGGATTCTTCAAGAATACTCTCAATGAAGGTAGTGACTACTCATCCAAGCCTACTATGGCAACAAATTTCTCAATAATGTGACCGTCCTCAACTTACACACTACTTATTTTACTTGTTTTTTTTTTTTTTATTCTCCAAACTAAACCTAACATTTAACTTTTTAAAACGAATGATGCAAATAAAAAACAAATAAATGTGTAGGTACTCTGATAACCAATTTCCATTTCTGCTATAGGTAGGTACAGCATTTCCGTAAATCATAGTTGACAATATGTAGGTATTTTCGGTTTACGGAGTTGTGCTCTTTGAACTCTTTACTTCGTTTTGATTAACACTCTGCATCGTCCAAATTTCACCACAAACAGTGCAACATTACATTCTGATCGTAAAAAAAAAGAATCGTGCTCACAACAAAAAGACCATGTCAAATTGTCAACACAATCTCCTTATAAATCAACGGGGAATATTCATTCATTGCTCGGTATTTCGTGGCTAAACTATCTGCACTTTTTCTAGCTGTATTACCAGATTCCTTTCTGGATATACACACGTACACGCGGTTTATTTGACTTTCAGCTGGTGCCTCGTTCTATATGTGAAAAGATATTGCAGTGGTTAAGCGGTTACTTAGAGTTGTTTAGGTATGATTATAGGATTGTTTACTCAAAGGTTACAAGAGCTTGGGCAAGAGCAACTATATTGAAATAAATATACATAGATAGCATATTTGTAACACAAGACTCTGGGTTAATAATGCGCACGTGGTCTTAACACTTAAGAACACTAAAGATCGCAGGAGCAGTATTGAATTTTGAACTACGAACGTTTACACATGGGAACATAGTTGAACAATGCTCTCAAATGACTTACAACTCCTCAAGTCCTAAGGTTCCAGAAGTCCTTTCGTACAAATAAATTTAAGCCACTCTAGTAAAGCACTGCGATGTAGCTAAGAACAAATACGCTGAAAACATCAAAATCTGATAAGTTGTTCAGCAATACAATGCAATGAATCAATAATAATTGCTATATATTCTGGTTGAGATAAGGCACTGCACACTATTTTAGTCGAGTTTCTGCATGCAATTATAATTAAAAAAGCCGACACATTTATCAATGAAAACGACAAACACAATTGTACAATTGACAGGAACTATCCCTGGACTAAACTATAATAACCCTAAGAAATGGAGGCTTGAGGAGTCTATACCGGACAAACAAACGTGCACTTTATGCATACAGATTTCCGAAGTTTTAACTACATATTGTAATGTACTCTAATGTACAGCCAACAATCAAGATAACTTTCCTAAAAAACCCCCAACGTTCAACCGAATTAACAAAGTGGCATCACTATAATGTACATCCAAGTGTGTGTGCAGAAATATACCGGGAGACAGTGCCTAGGGTCGTGCGTGGTATGTTTTCCTTATACTGTTCAAATCTGCTGGAAAGCTCTCGATGGTATGCTTTCCTATATGCTGTTCGAAGCTGCTAGAAAGCTCTCGAATTTTCTATATACTGCAACGAAGCGTTACAGTGCGGATATTCTGTCCAACAAAATTTAGTCGATATATATACAGATAACCAAGGCTATCAGAAAAATCATAACAACCCATACAACCTATAGCAACACACGAATTACATACGCCCCACACGATAAATATTTCTAGGTTTCCCATTCCGCCCATTCGTTCATAATATGCAAGCACAGCCATTAGCACGTGACATTTGATATGTATTCACCCCACCCGACGAACAATGGGCTTGCTCATTTATACAGCTCACATGCGCTTACAGTAGGAAATGCTGATATTAGGATAAGACTCAACCATACAAAATTAAGTTTCTGATCCGCTTAGGTCGAGTGCACATCGTGCTTAATAGAAACTTTGAATCCAGTACCTGGTACTGCTACTGATTCAAGATTTACTTCAAGACGCAAAGATAGCTTCAACGATAATCCAATTGTTTGGGTGCTTTGGAGTTTGGACATAAAGCAGGAAGCGAGAACCTGCTTGTTTATTCCTCTTTCCACTCCTTCTGAGTGTTGAAATACGATACGATACGATAAGATACGAACTACGTTACGATACGATACGAAATACGATACGAAATATGATACGAAATTCGATGCGAAATATGATACGATACGATACGGTACGAAATACGATATAAAATACGATACTAAATACGATACGAGATACGATAGGAAATACGATACGCTACAAAATACGCTAAGAAAAACGATATGAAATACGATACAAAATATAATACGAAATACGATACGAAAAACGATACGAAATATGATACAAAATATGATACGAAATACGATACGAAATAAGATACGAAATTCGATACGAAATACGTTACGAAATATGCTACGAAATACGACACAAAATATGCTAAGAAAAACGATATGAAATACGATACGAAATATGATACGAAATACGATACGAAATGCGATACAAAATATGTTACGAAATACGCCAAGAAAAACGATACAAAATACGATACGAAATACGCAATGAAATACGATACGAAATACGCAACGAAATACGATACGAAATACCATACAAAATACGATACGAAATACGCTACGAAATACACTACGAAATACGATACAAAATATGATACGAAATACGATACGAAATTCGATACGAAATACGATACGATATACGTTACGAAATACGCTACGAAATACGACACAAAATATGCTAAGAAAAACGATACGACATACGATACGAAATGCGATACAAAATATGCTACGAAATACGCCAAGAAAAACGGTACAAAATACGATACGAAATACGCTAAGAAAAACGATACGAAATACGATACAAAATATGATACGAAATACGATACGAAATAAGATACGAAATTTGATACGAAATGCGATACGAAATGCGATACGAAATACGTTACAAAATACGATACGAAATACGTTACATTGTCAGAACAGCTTATTTCAAGCTTATGAAACAATGTATCTTTTCTTCAAGAGTTTTTTCACCCTTAAGTACTAAGAATTATTTATCACTGTCATCATTTAGCGAGGTGTTAGTTGTTAGTAAGCAAAAATTAAGTCTAACACACTCGAAAACAAACTAGATATAGCTATAATTATTAAATGTCACAATTATTAAGAGATAAGAAACAGAAAAAAAAAAAAATAGTCAAGAGAGTGGAGCTCTGGTTCGAATTGAGGACTTTAACGTAGTTTTACTAATATGAAAATCTATTAAATTTGAGTTTCTGTTCAAAACTTTTATCATACGAGTAATAGGCTCATTCATTCCATAATTAGTTCTATGATGGGGACAGTGAAGTAACTCCAAGTTGCACAGTTGGTATGAGCCTCCCCGGTAGTTAAAACTTATGCATGAGAGCAAGTCAGGAGCATCAATCAATTTGTCCTGTTATAAGCTGGTGAATAAAGACTAAATCATTATTTATTCGCCGATGCGAAAGTAGTTGCATCTGCAAAAGTTGAATACGATGCTCATACGAGCGAAGGTCATAAGGATCAGTCCAAGGAAGTCCCTTGAGAGCAAATCTAATAAATTTTCGCTGTATACTTTCTATCCTTGAATTGTGGACTGCATTATAAGGAGACCATATTTGAAAAGCATATTCTAGATGGGGTTGAACATGACAGTTATACAGTGAAAGAAAGCCTAGCATTGAATTTCCTTTACTTACAATATAATTGATATGAGATGTAAATTCTAAATTGGAACTAAAGTAAATATAAATACCGAGGTCCTTAATATTGGACACCTTGCATAATATTTGATCAGAAATCGAGTAATTATGCAAAGCCGGTGTACGTTTCTTCGAAAAAGTTATACTTTGACATTTGCTTGGATTGAGAATCAATCCATTTTTATCGCACCATGCGGCAAAGTTTTAAACATCAAATTGTAAAATAAGACGATCGGCTGCGCAGTCTATTTTCTTGAAAATTTTCATATCGTCCGCGAAGATCAAAATTTCACTCGACGACAAGCTAAAAGTAACATCATTAATGGCTTGAATAAAGAGGATAGGGCCATGGTGACTGCCTTTTGGTACTCCTGAGTGCACTTCAAAGGAGTCTGAAAGAATACTTCTAAATTTTACCACACATGATCTATCAGTTAGGTACGACCTGATCCAATCGACGAAGGTCGAAGGGAATCCATATGCATTAAGCTCAAACAATATAATATCGTGAGATAGTTTATCGAAAACCTTTGAAAAGTCAGTATATATACAATCTAAAGAGACCCGCTTTCAAGCGTGTTTGAACATTTATGAAGGAAATATACAAGGTTTGTTACTGTTGATCTTTTATATTTTTAACATCAAAAGCTAAGCTTTCACAAACAAGCTGTTCAAATAATTTGGGGTTACACAATAGCTTAGATATGGATCTGTAGTTAAGGATATCCGATTTAATACCTTTTTTAAGCACAGGTTTAATAAAAGATCTTTTCCACAGAAAAGGGAATCGACCAGAATGTAATGACAATGAAAACAAATAATGAAGGGGAAATGCAATTTGGGACTTACATTTTTTTTTTTAATTATTGGAGGGATGCCATCAGGTCCAACAGAGTAATCATCGTTCAAAGATGAAATATTGTAAAGGACTCTTTCTAGGCTAATTGGAACATTATTGAAATTAGTTTGAGGACATTTACGTAGAAACTCGAAGTAACTACGAACTATATCAACAATAGAATTAGAGAAGGAGTTACAAAAATAGTGAGCAATAGCGTTGCAAATGTCGGATGTTTTTGTCAAGTTGACCAAGTTACCATATGTAAAATTATCTGGGTATCCATCCGAATCTTTCTTTGAATTGACAAAGTTCCAGAAACTTTTTCAAGCTGATATATTTTTGATATTAGATCTACTTAGTTCATCGGAAGGCATTTGAAAGTTAATCTTTCGATAGTCAAATATATTCGAGCAGTCATATGAATTACTAGAACCATGAATGTGACCGCCTAGGCCAAGGAAAATGTCAAGAGGAGGGTGATAGTCATCTACAAAAAAAAAAAAAAAATATTTATATCTAAAGAAGAAAGATTGTTTAAATAATCTAACCCTAAAGCCACTTCATTATAAGCAGGGACAGAATTTTTTTGGGGAAGGTATGTGCCAATTACATAGACTGTCTTAGACTCAAAGGTAACTTCAATGCAAATAAGATCTATTGTTAAAATAAAAGGAAAAGTGATATTACCGGACAAAAAACTATTGCGACAAGCTATGAGAACACCGGATTCCACGTCTGCGTCTACGTGAGAATGGCCGTCTTTTCTAAATACTTGAAATTCTGAGTAAAAAGTTCTGTATCCAGAATGCCTGAATGAAGCCAGGTTTCTGTCAGAACAAAAATATCATGGGCAAAAGCTTGAGAGTTAATAAAAAAATCAGTACTTTAACTACGAAGCCCCCTTACATTCTGGGAAAATAGGGAAAGTCTAATTAGTTTCTGAAACATTATTAAGGGTACTATTTTCAACATGTTTCTTCTTGGAAGAACCAACAAACTCTTTTAAAAGAGCGCCTGAAGGCCAGAAAGTAGGGCTGCAAAGATAATCAAATTGTGACGGAGGGACAAATTTTTAAAGGAGGAAACAAAACTGAACTTCGGCGAACAAATAATGTTCTAAGCATTTTTTTTTTTTTTTTTTTTTTTTTTTTTTTTTTTTTTTTTTTTTTTTTTTTTTTTTTTTTTTTTTTTTTTTTTTTAATAATTAACGCGCACAAGAGGGGACTACCCTCATAATGTTGTTAAACACAGTGCGAGCATTTAGGAAAATAGGAGAGGATTTGAAAGGAGACACCGATGCACGTTGCTTTTGAATTTTTGTGAATCGTAATGAAGGGGAAATACGAAGCCAGGTAAAGCATTCCACATTCGGGTGGTGCGACTGAAATACGAATCTCTATACTTGACTGTACGCCCGAAGTTGGGCTCAAGGTAAAACTGATGAACATTCCTAGCGAGGCGGGTGTTGCGGCTTAATTGTTTCAGGGGAGAAATGCAACTGGCTACTTCACTAGAGCACTGCTTGTGAAAAAAGCGATAAAAGAGAGTGAGACAGGCAACGTTTCGACGATGCTCAAGAGAATCAATTGATTCTACGATTGATCTATCACCTATCAATTTTAACGCTCTATTTTGTACCCTATCAAGCAGGTGCAAAGATGTTTGAGAAGCACCTGACCAGATATGTGAGTTATACTCCAGTTTTGGGCGGATGAAGGCCTTATAAATTGTAGCCAGATTAGAAGGGGTGAAGAATTTCCTGCATCGTCTCAAGAAGCCTAGGCATTTTGCAGCGTTTTTGGCGACTTCAAATATGTGGTCATTCCAACGAAGATCATCGTTTACACACATACCAAGTACTGGCAGCTTTTCGGTTTCTTCGATGCAGGTACCATTCATGGATAATGGCAATGGGGGAATGTTAAGCTTCAACGACAAGAGACAGCATTGAGTTTTCGAAGCATTGAATTCTACTCGGTTCATAAGGCCCCATGCAACAACGCTGTCAAGGTCAGAATTCAATGAGCTTATCATACGCAACCGTTCCAGTTCCACATCCAAAGAGCAGGGACGTGAATTTGGAAACGAATATGAAAAGCTGAGGGTCGAGTCGTCAGCAAAACAGTTAAGTGGATTAGAAGTTTCAGACAAGAGATCATTAATGAAAATGAGGAAGAGAGTCGGAGACAAAACGGAGCCCTGGGGCACACCAGCATTTATGAAGTGGGTATCAGACTTGAAGCCATCCAACACATACAAGTTGTGTTGAACGGTCGGAAAGGTAATTTCTAATCCAACGAAGAAGAGACTCATCGATGTCAAAAACACGCATTTTCGATAAAAGAGCCTGATGCCAAACTCTATCAAACGCTTTAGAAATATCAAGCGCAATAATCTTACTTTCTCCAAAACAATGTAAAGATTGGTTCCACTTTTCGGTGAGATATGCCATCAAATCACCAGTGGACCGTTTGCTACGAAAGCCGTACTGACGGTCATTAAGAAGCTTTCGTTCTTCAAGATATTTCATAAGTTGACGGTTTATCAACGTTTCCATGACCTTGGAAAGAAGGGACGTAAGTGCAATTGGACGGTAATTGGAAGGGGAGGAAGATTTGCCTTTTTTAGGGACCGGCTGAACAAATGCAGTTTTCCATCTGCTCGGAAAAATCCCAGCAGAATAGGAAATATGGAAAAGTTTACGCAATGGTTTTGCCAGCGTAGAAGAACACCTCTTCAGAATAGCGGCGGGGATACCATCTGGACCAGCGGATTTATGTATGTTGAGATCTTTGAGGACTCTCGCAACCGAGCGAGTTCGAAAAAATATCCTCTTCATCAAAAAATTTGCAGCCTCGAGCTCAGGTGGAACCAATATGCTATAAGGAAGTGTCGAGTTAGCAGCAAATTGGGCTGCCAGCAAATTGGCTTTGTCGTTGGAGCTGACATACGGAGAGTCATTGAAGACGAGCGTTTGGACCGATGACGTGGTCGAGTTCTTAACGTTCTTAACAAAAGACCAAAAGTTTTTGCTTCCTTTTGGACACAACAGTATTTTTTGCCTTACTTTTTGGTCATGGAAAAACTTGGTCTTTTGTATATGAGCATTACAGATATATTGGCCCGTTTGAACAAATTTCGATTTTCTACCGTAGCGTTGTCTTTGAATTTTCGAAAACTACTATCTCTATCCCGAATTGCCTCTTCACAGCTTGAATCAAACCACGAATTCTCTTTGGGGATGATACTTTTTGTTCTGTGAGGAACAAAATTTCTCATGCCGTTGAGAATTACGTTAGATATCATATCAGCTGAAGCATCAACGTTTCCGTCGAGAAAGCACAATGACCAATTAAAATTTCGAAAGAAATTATTCAGGCCGTCCCAATTGGCTTTCTCATATTGCCACACAGTTCCTTTGGGGACTTTATCTTTTTTTACCGTGACGGAAAGCGAAAAATCTACCGATATGACACAATGGTCCGATTTGCCTAAAGGAGATGATACTACAACCCTGTATTTTTCGAGATGAGAAGTGAGAAATAAGTCAAGAGTTGGCCGCTTGGCCTTCAATATATGGAACCCGAGTGGGCTCATCAACAAGTTGAGTTAACTGGTTAAACTCAGCGAAGATCTCAACACACTTTCCTTCGGGTGTTGTCTGGCCAGAATGTCGAAGCCAACCAGAATTGTGTACATTGAAATCGCCCGCAATTGCGATTTCAGTGTGAGGATACAGGGAAACAATTCTTATAATGGAGTCAGATAGCGCATCAAACTCGTTAGAGGTTGAATTGCTATCTAATCTAAATTGGGGCATTTATCCATCATTGAGTGGGTATTTTGTAGACGGTTGTCCCTTACCTAAGTTGTTTGGAAGTTCTTCTTGAAAAGTGGTGTTGGGACCAATATGGCAGTCATATTGCTCGTGTTGGCCATGGTATTGTAGGAATTTAACACGGAACGCTCTTTCTAATCTAAGTAAATGTATGACTGATAAAGATGAAGAAAAAATAAGGCTCCAATGCAGAGCTGTTGGAATAATAGTTAGAGTTGTTTTGCTGCCAACCAACGCCAACGTCGACGTCTTTAACCAGCAAGGCAGTTTATATGTCCTCAGTGGCAGAAACGTGGCAGTCATCTAGTGATTTGAAAATCTACGTAAGTTAGTACGAATATTATTTACAAATTCAGATCTCTTTTAGTATTACCAGATTTTGATCTTTAAATCAACTTTAAGGACAATCGTGTATGGATCTGAACTCTTAGGTCGATCCATGTCTTGTCTTGAACACTAGCATTAGCCATATCCCCTCATAATCGTAGAATTCTTTTCTTTCAACAATTTGTTGTTCTACAGAAAAAGTAGTTATGTCCAAGGCCTAGCTAATGCTATTACCTAAACGCTTACTTAGAGCTCAGCTGCAGTAAAAAAATTTAATTTTGCTCCAAATGAAGTAATACAAAAAGATCAATAACAACATACTACTTAATCCCTCTCTGTACTAACTGCATTCTTCAATCCGACAAACTTTAATTTCTTTTTGTCAACGCTTCTGTTTATGCCCCTTAAACACGTGTTTAGCAAAAATACCTCAAAAATGCCAGTCAGGTTGCATTTTATTTCGTTCTTGAATTCCTACCACACATCGAACGAGATTTCGCGGGATCAAATAGCTTTCGACCATACACCGCAGCCGATCCCGCTTGGCCCATGCAACACAAAAATACGAAAAAATTCAAAATAAAAAAATAAAAATTAAAAAAAAGGCAAAAAACCTAACTCACTTACACAATGATGAGAAAAACCTGCAGGCAGGCAGGACGCAGGCATCATCATCATTGGCAAACAACGTGTCTAGGACAACTTTGGAAAAATAAACGTTCCAGTCAAAACGATAAAACCCACAGAAAAGAAGAAAAGTGGAAAAGCGGTTAAGTAAATGAAAGACACACCAGACCCAGCGAACAAACATGTAATAAGCTTGGAAAAAAGCGACTCGAACGATTCAAATAAGAGAAAACAAAAATAAATGTGCAAGTAAGAAAAAAGAAGTAAAATATAGCGGTTCAGTTATTTCAAAAAGAAAAAAAAGAAAATTTAAAAGAAAAAAACACCCAGATGAAGATACGACGAAAAGAAGAATAACAAACACTCAAGAAGACGGGCAACAATTCAACACAGAAAAAACCGCGCAATGAATGGCGAAGACACGGTGCAACATGTGGGGGGGTTATATTGGACTAAAAATCCAAACGGACCCAAGAAGAAGAAATACTTGTAAAGCGGTTTATATGAATGATGGTGATAAACGCTAAAGAAGAAAAACAGCCGACGCGACGACTACGGCTATACGAAGAAAAAGAAGAAATGCCTTTCTACGTGATCACCTGTTCCATCGCGATGTTCTCCTGGACTCTGACATTGAATCATACAAAAGAGTGGTTTTCTCGAATAGATTGAGATGAGGTACGTTTGGTTCTTCGTTTGTGCTCAGATTCCAACTCGATGTTGGTGTTGCTGTTGTATATTTTCTTCATAATCAATACATGCGGATACAGCAATGCAAGTTCGTCTAAAAGTAGTTCATTTAGGTTCTTTTAGACAATTATTTCAGTTTTCATTTCAGTTGAACTTTCAGTTAAACAGATGTTGAACTGAAAACTGAACTAACAACTGAGGAGATTTCCAAAAGTTTTCTGTTCAGCTCTAAGTTCTTTTCTGATTTTGATTTTTCTCAAGGCCCTTTTAGACGATCAGTTGTCAGTTCAGTTATCAGTTCAGTGTGTAAATAGATAGACATCAGTTCGATGTCTAGTTGCCCTTTTTTTTAATTGAGAAAAATCAAAATCAGAAAGAAAACTGAGAACTGAACAGAAAAAGGGCCTTGAAAAAAACCAAAATCAGAAAGTAAACTGAGAACTGAACAGAAAACTATTGAAAATTTGATCAGCTGTCAGTTCAGTCATTAGTTCATTTTTAAGCGTTTAGGCATCAGTTTCACTGAAAGCTTAATTGAAAGCTCAACTGAAATGAAAGCTGAAATGATCGTCTGTACACATACTGAACTGAAAACTGAACTGATAACTCGACTGAGAACTGACAGTTGCTTTTTGATAAAATTTCGAAACAATCTGTTGGGGTCGCTGGAAAAGAGACCATTGATCTTTACTACACTGAAAGAAGTAACTATTTTTCTATTTTTGTTAAAAGTGAAAATATTTATCTTTCCAGTTTAGAGCCTCATAAAGACGCCACGCCGCGCCGCCCTTGAGGTTAAGTATGAAACTATTGACACCTTATTTTCATCTAGTGCGCCACAGAAAAGAAAATGTTGTAACTCTGGTATGCAATGAAAAGGTGATGTGTCTCAGTGCTCTCAGCCTAGTATCAAATCTCCTGTTCATTAGAAAGAAAAAACTCTTCTCTTCTTTCGATAACCTTTAAATGTTGCCAACCTAAAAAAAAATTATCTACATGCCAATCTAAAATAGAAGCGCTTTCAAAGTTTCTGGTAAAGTTAAACGAAGTAAAGAGATTTCAAAGAACGAGTTTTTCAAAATGGTGGGCTGAGCACACACCCCAGCTCCCACTACCGAGACCATTCAGGATAGATCAAATAGGAAATGGTCCTCCGAGCGGAATTACCTTCGAAATCGAAAAAAAGTTATAGCTTAAATGATAACAATTTTCTACCAGGTTGGGAAGATGCACTCACTAAATCACCCTAAAACAATCGTAGGTGAAAATTATGTATTGAATTTAACCTCGGCATCGTTCTCCCAATGTTTAAGAAGAGATATTCTCAGATCTCCGCAAACTACAGAAGCATTGGTGTCCGTAACATGACCTAACATCTCATATATGATCCTCTCTACCGTAATTAATGAGCATATTAACCTTTTACAAATGAGAGGACTTTTTGGATCAAGGCAAACAAAGTCCACCTTCCAATTTTAATTGGTGTTTCTTTGTTGTACGAAAGAAGTTCAGTGGCAAAGCAGCATTTGAGAAACAATTAAGAGCCCCCTGAAGAGTCCCGACCCTACGGTACGCTTGTAAATGAATTCAAAATATTTAAGGATGTTTTAGAAGGAAAATCCCTTGGAAGATTTTTGTTTCTGTTCGATAAGCCGATACGAAGATATTGCAACGAACTTTGTACAGAGTTAAAGGTTGACATAAAGGGTTTTTCAACGTGTAGACGCTACAAAAGTAGAGCAACAGGGACAGCAAACGACGCCATATTTCTTGCCGCTCTTTTGACATTCTTCAAAAAGGTTTGTCATTTCATGTTGGAAAGATATACGAGCCAACAACGAGTCGAAATTATTAAAATTTACTACCGAAAATTGGAGTTAGTGGCCTCAACGTTAAGATCACTACGTCCAATTTACGATGGGGATTGGCTTCGCCAATAAGCAAAATATGCGATTTTGGTCAGACAGCAATCGACACGTACTCCATGAGTCATCATTGCACCCGAAAAAATTAGAGTTTGGTGTGGTTTATGGGCTTCATTGGGCCGTACTTCTTCCGTGATGATCAAGACCAGCACGTTACTGTGAGTGGGGATCGCTACCTTTCCAATTGAATGATATAGACTTGGAGGACATGTGGTTCCAATAGGACGGTGCCACAAACCACACGGCGAATGTCACAATCAATTTATTGGAAACTAAGTTTGGAGAACGTGTTATCTCACGAAATGGTCGTGCGACTTGACGCCGCACCGTTAAACTATTTACTGTGGGGCTACGTCAAGTCTATGGTCTATGCCAAGCAAGCCAGCGATGATTGATGAACTTCGTGTATCTTCGAATAATCGAATATCGATCGTGAAATTGCAGCAGTATCGGCCGATTTATGCTTGAAAACCGTCGAAAATTGGGTTTAGCGTCCGGACCTCTGCAAGCGTACCCGTGGTGGCCATGCAAAAGAAATTGAGATCCATAAATAATGGCACGAACTTTCGCGGGAATAAAGAATATCATTGATATCCAAAACCGTTTTTGTTTAAAAAAAAAAATTAACTTTTGTAGCTCTAGCATTATTTCAAAGATTTGATAGATTGAAGGATGATGCATTTCCTTAATTTTGCAAATCAAATTATGATGAGGGAAGGCCTAGTGTGCTGACCGTACTATAAAGGAAGCTCAAAAAGACAACAGAGAAATATGGAGACGGAGAGGCTTCTAGTCCCGACACACTTCATAAGAATGTTGTCAGCTTCGTAATAGTGCCTCTGTGTAAAACTTCCTCTCCCACTGTGTTAAGTAAAAACGCCAGTGTTAAGTAAAAACTCGATAGAAAAGACTCCAACAAGTGGTGAGATCGAGAGCTTCGGCTCTAATGGGAACCGAGAGTTATCGCCAAAGAGTGCTTCAAGAAATGAGTTTTCCCGATCAAGTTAAATTCATGTTAATATCTCTATTAAAGAAAATCACAGGGCAGCCCAAAAGATCACAGACCGATCAGTGGATCATCATTCCTTCTTAAGACGCTGGAACATTGGACTTGCATTCGTCTGCGTAATGATTTGGATCCAAATCCTATCTCTATAGCATAATACTCTTATTGCAAAGCAAAATCTTTAGAAACCCTACACACCACGCCACCTACAATTGAATATACCCTTCATCATAAATAATACGTCAATAGCCGTGCAACTACAATCTACAACAGCACTGATGAATATAGTGAAAAACTCTAGAAGTGTTATACATCATTGATGGCAATTAGTTTCCAAAATTTCAAAAATCGGACTCGGTAGTTTTGCACTTAGATGTTAAATGACGAAGAGCTTCCAAGAGAAAGGTTCATATATGTTTTATTTTCTTATTTTTACAAGAACGGGAACGGGAACATGCCCGGGATCTTCGAAACTACTTGATCTATTTCGAAATTCTTTAGCCGTTAGAATGCTATTCATTACCATATTCCCACTGGAAAGGTAACGTAAACGAGAACCTTGTGTTATATTGAAAAGACTCCGAAACTACTGAGCCGGTTTGAATGAAATTTGTAACAAAAATGGTTCTAGAACCTGAGAAATGACAACGGCTTCATTTCCTTTCCATATTCTTTCAGCAATGGAAACGGAAATGAGAACATAACTCGGAACTTGAAAAATACTGGACCGATATCGAAAACTCATTCACCGTAAGAGTGCCCCTTAGTAACGTAGACAAAATTTAGTCTCCGTCCCCACTGGAATGGAAATTCGGAAGCTACTTTGATTAATTTACTCATTTACTCAATTCAATCACCGTAGGGCCCAACGGATCAGCTAGTTAACTAAAAAAAGCTCTTCTTCAAATATTACTAAAGGTTGTATCAATAGACTGAAAGTGCTAACTCCATTTTTTCCCATAGCCAATAAACCAAAGCTACACATTTTTCATTTTCCTCTATTTTATCAAACATGTAGTGTCAAATGCTCAAAACGAAATAACCGCACATGGGAAGTAGCAAAAAAACAGAAGAAAAAGTCCAGAGACCATCGCTAGCACTACGCCAAGAGCCATCATCATCATCATCATCAAAGATGTGTAACACTCCACAACCTAGCACAAGAAGACGGCATACGAAGATCGCGCTCAAGAAGAATAAAGATAAAGCAAAGTAATATGGCTCACAAGTGGTATCTAACGGCTTTTTTTTAACTCGAATTTGAGCACAAACGGAGTGTACGCGTTGGTCTTAAAGAATATCTAGAATAATGCTGTTTGCTGCTGGCAAGAGCTAAGACTTGTGCACTGTGGGTCAGATATTTTCCGTTTGTCGTTCGAACAACGAGCACGTGCCCACCGTTGGTTAAATAAATTGCGATCGGTATTGAAATTCAAATTTGCTTTTTTTTGTATATTTCACATTATTTTCGGTTGTCTTAAATTTATTTGTGTCAAAAAAGGATGCAAAACAATCCATCTCTTTTTTGCTTATAAAAAAGTGCGATAAAATACATTTTGACTGCTGATAGTGTAAATAAAATTTGTCTAGTGAGTTGTTTTTAGAAGGAAAAATCAAATATAAAAAGGATTCCAAAAACCAACTTTGCATTTCAAAATAACAATAAAAAAAAAAACAAGCTTTACGGAATTGTGTCTGTTGGAGAAAGTAACATGTTCTCGTCGAAGATAGGACAGCTTTCGGTTGTATAGTTAAAATTTATTACCTCAGTATTTTCTTGAATCTGAAGTGACCTCTTCATGCTTTCTACCTGTGACATTTGTAATAATCACTTCTTACACCAGATAGAACACTGGACATGCATATGTACATCATGTGGAACAAAAGTTCTTAACACCATCGAGTTCCTCATCGATTTTGTCCATACTGTGTTCGGTGTTCGTTGTTCTATATTTTCTTTTTCGTTGGTGCACTTTAGATTGAATTATGATTGAAAATGTGCAATAGATACAGAGAGTAGATGTATATCTGTAAATTGTGTTAGCCCGCCTTTTTCTTGTTGGTTGGCCGCATTCTATTGCTCCATACGCAGAAAGCTCAATAAAATAACATTAAACGAATGTACATCTAATGGGATGAAGACGAAGAGCGTGTGCGGTGGCAGTATGCACTATATAAACTCGAGAGTCAATTAAAAGAGAACTCAGATAATTTAGTATCTTTCGGATTTGCTTGATTACCGGTGGGTCTTTTGAAAATCAGCGAAGTGTGAACGATGAGTGTGTGCCATAATGCGGTGTGGTGTCTGATTTCACAAAGTCTTCTCAACCGACAAGTGGATTCACAAGTCTGTCTGTGACTTGTTGATATTGAGGAATATTCTTCTTCTTCTTCTTTGACACATTTCTTTTTATTTGTTTTCTTTTTCTTTTTTTTATGATTTTACGATCAACATCAACTATGACGATGAAATAATATGAATCGATTTTTGGATTAAATATAAATCTATGGTTCTGGGAATCAGATACGACAGGCTGTGCTTCTTCTTAAATTTATTTAAAATGGAACGCAGCACTTACTGATACTTTTCCTTTTAAGAAACAGCTAAACATACTCTTATTTGAAAAATAAATAAATATTTAAAATATTCAGCTTCGAGAGTGAACCAAAACACGATAAAATACGTTAAGTGCAAAAGTTTTATGTTATTAAAGTCTTATAACTGAGTGTGTAACTGAAGTTGGTCTATATTCAGGAAGCAGATCAGTTGGATAATATTCAAAACCACTTTTTGTTTCGTTCAAAGGTAAGTCTTATTAAGCATCTATAAATCAAATTCAAATTCCGATTCCTTCCCCAATCATCAGGAGTCAAAAGTTCTTGCCAAATCATAATTTTCCTCTCAATACCCGAATTGATGTGTGTTCCTTAGCAGGTCAGAATGTCGCGTCGTGACTTGTGTAGTTTGGAGGGCGAGTTGGGTGAGCGGTGTGATGGTTCCACTTCAACAATAAGTCTAACCCGATTCTCACACAGTTCTATTACTTTATTAAGCCTTAAGCACCTACACGTGGCACTAGGATGTCTCTTATTTTGAAAGGTTTTTGGATAAATTTAACACTTTTTCTTTATGATAGCTCAATTACAAGTTTCTAGGTTCATTCTTTGGAATAAAATGTTGTCGAGTTATTGTTGTCCTAGCAAAATCAAAATTAATATACAAAAATGCATGGCCATTAATAAGTATTGAAACTGCGATGGCAGAGAAAAGCACATGATGGAAGTTTTTTTTTTATGATTAAACGCAGCATATTGTGTCTGGTCTTGATCCTTGCAAGAGAGTTCAGAGATGTTTCCTTAGTTCTTATGATTCTATCAAAATTCAGTTCTTTTAGTGGAGGCCATTGTTCCTTGTTGGCGAAAAGGAAAACATCTCCAGTGTCAATCGTTCGTTTGAGATTAGAGGCTAGATTTTTTTATCATTCCATGGGGCTAATGTATTTGCACGGGGCGGCCGGCCGTGGTGCAGTGGTAGAGTGTTTAGTAGATAGGACGGACGCGTGGGTTCGAATCCCACTCTGGGCATCTACTTTTTCTTTCAGCCTCCCAGTTTCATATGGACGCCGCCTTTGAGGTTATATATGTGAAATTACTAACAACTTATTTCCGACTACTGCAACACAAAAAAAGGGAAAGGCTGCTACTCTGGTGGTACAATGGACCGGATATTAGGTCTGAGTTCTCCAGGTTAGCATATAAGCCTCCTCTTTTTTTTATTATATAAAAAAAAAAAAAATGCATTTGCACGTTAGCTCCGTAATCAATGTCACCACCGGACATTGTCTGATAGGAAGGAAGACACGCCATAAGACTCGGCGTTTCCTCTAATGACTTCTGCAGAAGTTGCTTAGAAGAGGAGGACTAGGAGACAATCTCACACCTCCTCGGCTCATGTCCTGCACTCTTATTTAAAAGAAAACGGCATCTAGTAAAATATTTTCTTGATGATTCAAGCGATCTGGCGAACACAGATCTACTGCATCTCCTTCGCTTTAGGAAAAGCTACAAATGGTTTTGTTAAGTGAGGCACTCCTTTGCATAATTTTCATGGTAATACAATGAACTTAATATTGGTCTAAGTGTGTCAGTTGTTTTCCTGACAGCCATTTTAATCCAACTTAACCAATGGCCAATGTAAATTAACATTTCAATTTATATAAAGTACAAAATTGTTAATGTGACAGGTTAAAGTTCTTAACTGATTTGATTTTTTTTGCAAGAAAGGCATTTTTTGGTCATTATTACGAATTGCAGCTTCCGTAAGACCTTGCACAAGTACATATTACGCAAATATACTTTCATAACTGAGTTGAAAAGACATAAAAGTATTATGCAAAGCTTAAGCTACAGAAGTGGTACACGTGGCATGGTAGTTAGCATGTCTGCTGTTGAATGGGAAGTTCTTGATTTTTACGGCTATCGCCTTTTGCAATGATCTGGAAAGTCCTCCGAAAGGGAACTCTTACTATCTTACTCAGGTGGCGATTACAGTTCGGGGTGAACTTGGGCCTCAACCAACATCCTTGTAAAACGACTTCGATTTCGGGAGAGCTGTCATCAGTTTTGCACTCACTCTAAGTCGGTTTTGCTAAACCAATGTCGTGGTACAGTTCTTACAGCTCGTTGTTGTATCTTCTTCTCCACACATTTTTTTCGCATACGGAACCAAAGATCAATTCGAAATGACCAAGGGTTTCCTCATCCGCTTTCCATAAGGTCCATGCTTCCGCGCCGTAAAGCAGGACTGGGATGATCAAGGTCTTATGCAAGGTTACCTTGGTTTTTCAGGAGAGGATTTTGTTTCTCAATTGCCTTCTTAATCCAAAGAAGCAACTGTTGTCAAGAGTTATTCTCCGGTTGATCTCCGCACTGATGTTGTTTTCCGTGCCTATAGCGGATAGGTAGACGAAGTCCTGTACTCGAAATTATGTCTATCTATTGTGACGTTTTGTCCAATTCGTCGATGTTCTATGTCCTTGTTTGATGACAACATACACTTTGTTTTGCCCTCATTAACCTTCAAACCCAGTTTTGCCGCGTCTATTTCAATACTCGCAAAAGCACTTATGACATCACGCTTTTTTCTTCTCATTACGTCAATACCGTCTGCACAGGCGAGTAATTGTACAATGTACAGACTTTTTAAAGATTGTTCCTCTGGTGTTGACGTTTGAGTTTTGTACAATATTTTATTGAAGAAATCGCATGACAGTTTATCGCCTTGTCGAAAGCCTTTTTCAACATCAAAGGTCTGGGTGGGTTCTTTACTGACCTTGACAGATCAGCGTGAATTCTCCAAAGCCATCCTGCATAGTCGTACGAGCTTTGCAGGGATGCCGAAACTATACATGACTCTGTATAGCTCGTCTCTGTAAACACTGTGATAAGCGGCCTTGAAATCGATAAAACGATGTTGTATTCTCGGGTTTTTTCCAACATCTGCCGAAAGTAAACTCAATGCCGTGAAAATCGTCTTCTCGATAAGCCGTTCGGAATCAGCAGAAAATTGTTGGTCCCCTCTATTAACTCACAAAGCAATGGCTGCAAGCCTTAGGCTAGGTTAGGCTAGTTAGAATGAGCTGACGGTTAATCTTATTACCGTCACACTTAGATCAATGTAGATCCAGTGTGATACCCTGGAGTATTGTAACGCCCTAGAAACCTATGAGTTTATGTCTGGTCAGTATTTAACCATTTTGCGGTCTTAGTGAAGTTTAACAGGCTGCTTTTTGAAGTGTCTGATAATTCTTATAGTTCATTGAAAAAGTAATTGCCTAGAAACTTTTTCCTAATGTGGCAGATTGCTGGGCATTGACAAAGAAAGTGAGTTGTATCCTCGTGTTCATCTTCGTCATTGCATCCTCTGCACAGGTCATCGGTGCAAAGACCCATTTTCTTTTTGTGGTAACCTCGTAGGTTGTGTCCAGTTATGATACTGATAAGCATTCGTAATGAAGGTCTAAATGATTGCAGCTTTTCAGATCCTTATACTTATCATATTTCGGCAATAGTTTCCTGGAAGTAACACAGGAACCTAGGCATTCCCATCTTTCATTGGATTTTCGCATTATTTTGTTACTGTTTAATTTCACTGGGTGGGATCCTGATTGATTGATCAATGAGCGAAGGGTCAAGTGCTGATCCCTTCCTCGCTATTTCGTTCGCTTTTTCATTTCCTGGTATGCTACAATGACCAGGAACCCAGCATAGGCTAACGTTATGCTGCGTACCAAGAACCCTTAGCTTTTCACGACAGCAAGAAACAAGCTTTGATTTGACAAGAGTGGTTGAAATCTCTTGAAATCGAGCCTAAGGCTAAGCCTCGGAGCTTCTTCTTCGTATGTTGTTTCTATAACCCCATACAGGCAATTCTTTGTACATTGTATTTTGTTTCAAGGTTACTTTGACACGAAACTTGATTTCAGATGCATTTCCGACTGAGTCCCGAGGTTATCGTTGATTTCTTTTCATTTTTCTCAATGATTAAACTTCAATCAATTTTCCTATTTCACAATAGATCAAGGTTTTTGGTGTGGTCAGATGTTTTTAGTTAGTGTTTTCAAAAGCAGAATTCCCTCTTGTGTTGGCAAAAGAATCAAATGTGTTTTAAAACACAGTTTTAAGCGTAAGCCAAGGATAAGGTTTGGTCAGTTTTGGTCCATATGCAGTTGTTAAAGAAGCAGGGATCAAGTCGCGTTGAGTCTTTTTTTTCAGAAAGATTCCATAATTGCGATCCTAAAATACCATTTAATCCATTTTCATACAAGTCGGGACTCTCATATGACGAAAAGTTTCGCTTGTAAAAATGAAGCCTGCTTGGTCATGTCTGTAAGTTCATACTAAATCAAATATTTGGAAAGTGTCTGCCTTTTGTTTTTTGTTTTGCTTACTTAAATTCGTCTTGCTTAAGTTAAATGCAGCTTTTGAGTACATTCCTTCAGCGAAAGAAAACAAGTACAAGAAGTAATGTTACAAGACTAACAGCCTGCCAAAAGTCAGAATGTACGAGGTTGTGAGCTGCTAAAAACCATATCTTAATTTAAATTTTGTTGGGACTTCTGAGTACTGAAAGCACAGATCAAATTGAATTTTATCTCCCACATTAAATTACTTTACCGAAAAATCTTAAGACAGGTATATTATGTAATAGAAATATAAAATGAATGAGGTTTATTTGTTGATAACAACCTCTAAACCGTAAAATATTTAACTTTTTCATCCGAAGAGAAGGTTCGTAAGTTCAACAAAACAGTTGCTCCACAATTTCTGCTTCACTTAACTATCTTGATAAAAAGAACATGTTGTCCCCAAATTAAGTTGTAACTTGAAGATTTATGTAGAAAAGAAGACCAAAAAATGATTGAAAAACATTTTCTTAAATAACATGTACGATTGTTATCTGTCTTTTAATAGAGAAAATTGTTTGTAAATGTTCAAATTGAGGTTACACAAAATACATAACAACTGATAATTTTAATTGAAAAAGGTGAGCGAAAGACGGGTTGGACATTAACCTACTGTAAAAAAGTGTAGCAACTGAAGCGGGTCTAATAGCACTATTCCAAAGCCAAGATTAGACAAATTGTTTTTTGTTTTAGATTATGATTGCGTAATAACAAATAAAAATGCAACAACATAAAAACCAAAAGTCTTACGAAATTCAGCATTTTGCCCTAATTTTCCTCATCTACATGTTTCCGCACAAATGAATGGAAAATATCACACAAATAAATCTGCCGAATAGTTACATTCACGTGTTTTCTTCAAGATTTGAAAGGGTTGTTGTGTTTGAGATTGTAAATATTTATTTGTTGACTTTGATTGATATGAATTAAAAAAGCCGCAGAATTTCCAATAAGCGGCTGTAATGAGATTATCTGGTAAGTGTTTGCTAGTTTCTCAAAATATAATGAACTGTGTTTCTTGTTATGCAATGTTGAGAGCATGAGTTTCAGAAACATGAAACTATACATAACACTGAAGAAATGTAAACTTGTCATGGTTTACAAGCACACGAAAGTGTTTGTTTTCCATGCGCAATAAGTTTTTTTCAAATCAGGAAAATGACCGACTCATAATTTATCATAGCTCTTCAACTTAACAGCTTCAAACTTGTAATCCGCTCGTATGGTACGCCCCATTGAACTCAGGGGTCGAATTACCACACATATAATCGAGTACCTAATACGTGACTGAATGATGTGTTTTTGGAATCACTTCTCAAGTTTTTGAGCATTTTAGTACCACAATTTGACATTATTTCATCAGTATTTGAACGAATTGATGTCGATAAATGAACAGCAGACTGATGTTGTGTAATATGGAGTGATTACCGATGTGATAATTTGGCTCCAGAATGCGTCGGCAAACCTTCTGCTTTTGGATTGCTCCATGTCCGAGGCCAATTAAAATCAGATTTTATTCAATTTGTCTTTTGAAGGAGTGTTTTGGACTGCTTTTTCCTTTTTTCAAATTATATCATTAAAATTTCCCTTAAAATAAACAATTCAAAACTATTCTTAAGGTTTGTATGTCAGCTCTTTTGTTTGTTTTTAAAAAGGGTTTTGAAGTAAAGACATAAAGGGAACTTCTTTTGAAGTCTAAAAATAAATAATCAAAAAAAAAAAAAAAAAAACGAAAAGGGATGTACTACAAAGCTCATAAGACCGAAGAGCTTTTCATACAGTGTACATATATAACTCTCGAACGAGGCGCTAATACCGCACAAAAGGTGGTGCCCGCGGAGAAATAATTTGCTATGCTTTTGGGGCTCGTACCATAAATTGACGCATAACATGTACATGTACACATTCCAACCATACGGAACAGAAGTAAAAATAAATAGGGCGGTGCGACTAAGCAATGGAAATCTCGAGGACAGACATATTTTAAGGACCTTCAGTCTTATGCTGATTCTTCCCGAAAGGCGATACCCGCGGAAAACTTTCATTGTTTAAATACTTCTGGAACGACGAAACTCTCACGTAACAGGGCACTATGTCATGGGCACAACTTTACCAAAAGTAAACGAAGCGAATTCGACATAAAATTAAATTATTTTTACATCGTACGTATGCAACAGAGTGCCTTAATTATTTTTTTCTTTAGATCGTTAGGTATTAATCACGAAGAGTCAATCAAGATTTGCAGATAGCTACTACAAATCTTATTAAACTATGCCAATTTTTCATTCACCTCATAAACAAAGGTGTAACTATCTGAGGATGCAAAATATCTGTCAAATAAATAAACAAATATGTTAATATTTTAATATAAAAATAACCACAGAATGAATATTCAATGAATATTCAAAATACGTCTTGTTTAAACTCTAAATTAATTCATAAACATAATTTTTCTGACACCTTGTTAATTCCAAAGAAAATTTATTTGATCTTCTCTTATAAGAGCACTGTATAATTAGTTGAATTCTCAAACGACAGCTTTTAGTTGGACGGTTTTCAAATATTTTTAAATATTTTGAAGATTGACTACTAGTTGTAGAGTATGCAGTAGTAGTAAATAAACTCATTTCCACTTATTCTTAGGAATGACGCTTTCTGACTGTTACATAATCGATTTTTGCGTTACCAAATGAAACAAACTCTAGTAGACCTATCAGACTGCTATCTGTGCCAATAATCAATAATAGCTATACCACTTTGTTCATCCGATGAATTTAGCGAGATTAAACTTGATGTTTGTCCTTTTTTATAGCAATCAGAAAAACGAATCTAACAAAAATTCCAAACGAGATTGTAACTACAATTTTTTTGGAAATGAAAAACAAACGATACACCAATCGACGGAAAAAACTCAAAAATTTTTGAGTGGAGCTAATCTTTTTTTCTTTTGTTAAAACATTATTTTGCTAGTTTCTTGATGCAATTTAATTTTTTTGTGGAAGCTAATGGAAATTACAAAATAGAACAAATGTTTTCATTATTCAATTCACCAATCAGTGTGTACCTTTCTGAATGGTATATGATATAAGTAATAATATTAATTCAGCCCATTTTAACCAAAAATCGATTAACACGAATATTTTATTTTGTATTATGGTACTTCACTATGTACAATGTACATTGTACATACTATAAGGCACTTAATGGATTGATACAAAAAAAAAAAAAAAATAATAATAATTGAGATAACATTACGATATAAAGAAGTATGAAAAATTAGGTTGGAAAATTTTGTTCGCTCCTCGTTCTGTTTGGAAATCTACAGACCAAGTGGATGTGTCGATTTGCAAACTTCGTTGATATGATTTATTTAGCAGTCTCGCACTTGGCCTTGATAAAATTGGAATTTTAGCTCTAAATTCTGAAACAATGGTGGAATTAAATATAAGTATTTATAATACAGATTGTTTTTGATATCATTGTTAAAAGAAATCAGTGGTGCGTTCTGCTCCATTCTTTTCTTTTTGCCCCGCTAGTGGGGCAAAACGGACTTTCGAGATAAGTTTGTATAGTTGAGTATATGTCTATATACCACTGTTCAAGTATTCTGATTATTTATTATGATGAAGTTCAAAAGTTTAAGTATAATTAAAAAAAATATTTGTTCTTTTTTAGGACTAGAAAAAAATTTAGGAGTGTTTAAAGCTTAAGTGCTCCTTCTTGCCCCACGGTTTCGATGATTTAGATAAAACAGTCTATCTTTTGGTATGAATGGATTTTGCAAGATTTATCTTCAAACGGTAACTCCTACAGAACCGCTTTATAACATCAGAATTCAATTATATTTTAGGAAGGCTCTTATGATCAAAATCATACATTTTGGTTTTTTAAATATGCTGAAAACGTGCATATTTAGAATTCTTAAAAATTGCTAAAAAATTTTCAAAAACTAAAAAAAGTTTTGAAAAAAACTGCTTGTTTTCAATATTTTTGTTCCCAGGTAGATTATTGCTAATAAAATTGCATACTTGGTTTTTCCAGAAAAACTCTCAAGCAAGTTTGAAAAACAAAGAGATTTTTCCAATATTTTTATAAATTATTTAAGTTTTCATTCCTTAAGAATTTATTATGACAAAAAGAATTGAATAACAAGTATGTAGCTAGGAATCATTTTTATAAAATTAAAATTAATCATCTGGCCTTTTGCTCCGCAAATATGTCCAAGACTTCTTCACTCTTCAGTGACAATCCTAATTTTTGCGATAAATTGACATTGGGTAGCTTGTTGCATTTTGCTTATTGACGAGTAAAATGTTGCAACTAATTGAAGTGGAATGACGAAGTTCAAAACTTATGCCTACAAGGACACTATTTGTTTATTTGGAAGTAAATTAAAAAATACATTACAAATTGTATCATATAGGTACATACCAATCTATTAGGTACATTAAATTTACCTGAGTTGTTAAGATATAATGTACAATACATACACATCGTTATCGAAGCTAAAGTTAACTGGCAGCCTGGTACTGTATTTCATTTGTGGTTGTATTTAAAAATTGTCAGAGCTACCTTACTAAGTTCATCGAGAATTATATCGTACTACTTCAGCTAAAACCAAAATCAGAAATTATGAAAATAAACAGTAATTAAGGGGTAATATCCACCAAATTCCCCATTTTTTTTTTATTGGCTTAAATTATGCTAAAAATATCCTAAAATCAAAATCTACAACGCCCAAGTACTGATCTAAACTCAAAATTCGTTTAAATCAATTTTTACTGAACAACTTTTATGCTCAACAATCGCATTTTGAAACTTTAAACGTGTTTTTCTCAAAACTCTGTTTTCGAAATCGGCGAGCAGTAGAACAGAAAAAGTTTACATCCGATTGACTTCAAACTTTAACTGTAGTTTCTTCATTAAATTATCTAGTGAAGTACACACGATTTTAGCGATTAGTCTACAACAAAAAAAGTTATAAGCAAGTCGATTTTTTTTGTCGAAAAAAGAAAATTTATTTCAAACCGTCGCCATTTTGCAAAAAAAATTTCTAAAAATATAATCATGTGTATTGTGTACTTCACTAGCAACACTCATTTAGATAATGAAAAAATTTTTTTTTTTTTATAGGTGGAGTTGGGTACGACTTCTACTGCTCGCCGCGAAAGAACTTTTTAAAAAAGCGGTTCACGGCAATCGCTGCACAGCCGCCATTTTGTAAAAAAAATAACAATAAAATTTTTTTTTCTATTCTTCAAGAGTTGCTGAATCCAATGATATATTATTTATATACCTTACATCTCAAATGTCCTTTAAGAAAGATCATGAATAAAGCCTTCTTTTTTTGAGCATTTGGTGGATATTACCCCTTAAGCTGTGTTACAAAATGAAAAAAATTGCAATTTCGTTTGATGTAACTTAGTTTAGGGTATTGGTAATTTATACCATACCAACCATACCATACTGGCTTCGGCCTTTCTAGCTGGTAAGATTGATTTATCGATTACCAGGAGACTTTATAAACTTTTAGACGCATAAATTTGAATCCATTACCTTTTTGACTCTCCATCGAACATCAACAAACACCAGTGGCATCGCCTTTCACAATCATATGTATGTCGTGCAAAGCGCTTTCTCGATTAGCCGTTCGGAGTTCGACAAAAAGTTTAAGGTCCCTTCCGTTGTGTTGCTCCCACCATCTTCCAAAAAATACGAGTAGATCCGGAGAACAACAACGATATCTTGTTGCAATGGCAAAGAAAAAAAAGAAGAAAGGCAGCTCAAAAGCACTTATTTTACAAAAAATGCAACGTCGCGTCATTAGCATTTGGTTAGACTTAGGAACAACCCAAAATTGGGAAGACCGCCGAAGCTTTTTAAGAACTAGTTTGAAACAGATAAAAGGCAGAATCGAAAGCCCTTCGAAATCACAAATACTCGTAGTCCCGTAAATGGGAAAGAAAAAGTAGAAGAATTTCAAAAGATAGTTTGAAAGACGATAGACAGTAGACATTAGGCGGTATAGATGGTTTAGAGGGAAGATGGTAGATGGTAGAAGATGGAAGGCTTTTTTTTAAATATGATTTCTGGTTGAAGTTTACCGCGGCGTAGTCCATTCGATCACTCCAATTTTCTTTGGTTTTTCCAATAAAATTGAACTCATTATTGGCTTCAAATGCTTCTAGAGTTGCTTATTTATCGGCAATGACTTATAGTATTTCTCCTTAAAAATCAATCGAGGAGTATTGAGTCGCATGAAAGAGCAGTCCAGCTAACAGGACCACTTCTGGAAACAAGAAACAAGAAGCAAGTTGTCACCAATTTCATTTTGAGGGGTGAGCGTGGTCTATGGCAAGTTGCACTGTCTTGTTGGAACCAAATGTCTTCAACATTTTCTTTTTTTATTATTAACGCGCACATCAAGGGGCTATGAATATCCGTGAAATGTTTTAAAACACAGTGCGAACATTTAGAAGAATAGGAGATGATTTAATAGGAAACACCGATTCATATTGCTTTTGAATTTCAGGGAAAAGACAAAGTCTGGCAAAACATTCCACATTTGGGTGGCGTGACTAAAGTATTAATCTCTATACCTTAATGCAGAGGCAAAAATGTTTTTCCACGGCTATCGCCTTTCGCGAGGAATTGGCAAGTCCTCCGTTAGTAAATTCACTGCCATGAAAAGGGCTTTCTCAATTAGCCGTTCGGAACTGGTAGAAAATTGTAGGTCTCCTCCATTCTCTGACAAGACATGGTTGTGAGAAATGCGCTAGGCCCTGGGGCTCCTCGCTCTGCTGCGCCACCCTATTTATTTTGTTTTTATACCTTAGTGCACGTCCGAAGTTCGGCTCAAGGTAAATCTGATGAGCATTCCTAGCGAGGCTGGTGTTGCCGTTGAATTGTTTTGAATTGTCTCCTATTATTCTCAATGCTCTGATTTGTATCCTATCAAGTAGACTCAAATGTGTTTGAGGAGCACGTGGCCAAATATGAGAATTGTACTCTCGTTTTTGGAGGATGTAAGCTTTATAAAGAGTAGTCAGATCAGAAGATTCCGGCATCGTCTTAAGGAACTTAAGCATTTAGCAGCATTTTTTACGAGTTCAATTATGTGATCATACTAAAATTTAGCTGAACAATTTCGAGAATGAAAAAATCAGACAGCGGTTGAGCATGGCTCTTCCATATTTCGAAATATAAAGAATCGATGATACTGCCAGCGTGTAAACGCACATTTTTATGTCTCGTTGATGCTTTTGAATCGAAAAGAGTAAAGATGCTGCGAAAACCATCATTAATTGCTCGAATTAATCGCTCGCTAGTCTTTTTTGATTAAATTGAATTAATACCCAATTTGTTTTGGGTATAAGTTCATATCTTATTGGTTTAAGTTATGCGTAAGGAAAACTATCTTCCATCTTCGGTAGAATATGCAATAATGCAGTGAAAAACAGTGGCGATAGTTATAATTAAAAATTAAGTATTCAAAATTAAAAATAAACTTGTCTCACATTGACGAACAAATATGCATTTAGGTAGAAGGGTGCAGTTAAGTCTCTCCATTGGAATCGGTAACCAATAACCTACCCAACAAAAATTTGATTACCGTGTTCTTGTGTGTGAGGTCGCGTCTATCTCTGTAAATCTAATTCGGTCCGTTATTCAAGCATAGTTTTCCAGTCAGAGAAAACCACATTCAAAGATGTGAACAAATATCGTAAAATAAACTTTCTAATATTTTTTTTTTGTTCTTTCTTCTGTAAAATAGTCTCACACAACAACAGCTATGCTAATTTCAAAATATTTTCTGTTGTACTACTCAAATTTCACTTTATGAACATGTCAAATTCATTGGAAAATAATATTTTTTTATGCAATATCATAGCAACATACATAGTTGTGACTTGATCTCAAAGTTGAAAAGCATTTAGATTAACTGAACAGCAGAAGAAGATGAGATACAAAAAAAAAAGCTTGGCCAACAATAAACTGCTAAAAAAATGGGACATGTAGCATCCCATTGAAAGACGCGACATCGAACGATGCATCTACGCACAGCACATGTGTAGCTAGCGACATTCTTTGTTGATGTTTACTTAAAAATATGAACAAAATACGCGTTAAAGACGAACAAGATGAAGAAGAAAACCGAATAAACGAAACATTCCTGCCAAAAGGCAAAAATTCTTTCTTCAAAAGCGGCGCTTTGAAGAATCCAGTTTCTTTTATGTATTTTTGTGTGTTTATTTCATTTTTTTCGTTTTAATTTTTCTTCCCTGAAATCAGAACTCTAAACTTGTCCCGCAAATTTGAAATATAGAAGAACTGACAAGCCGGAATTTGTAAGTCGGTAAGTTGAATCTCTGTGTTAAGAACGTAGAGTGTTCATGTGATAATCTTTGCGAAGCCTCATGAATGAAATGATCGATGCTCCAGTAGAAGGGGCAACAGTGCGATTCATCATGCGAGTTAATGTGTCTATTTTATTATTTATTCCCCTTTACCTGTGGTGTGTTCCTTCATTTTTCTAATAAATCACCAAAGGTTATAGCGTTGGTTTGGTAGACATTGCACCGTTCACGGAGCCAATAAAACCTGTCACCATTGCAGTTGTAAAGGCTTTTGTAAGCATAGATGTCACAGTCACTAACAACCGAAGAACATTAAATTTAGAACTCAATAGAGTACTCAAAGTTTAGTTGGAATAGATATCTGCTTGCGGAGTGGCATAACACAGTTCTGAGTTGACTAACCTACAAAAGACCAGTTTTGAATAATAAATATCCACGCTGTGCTGTGTATCTTACTTAATTCACAGTCTGGCCGGGTAAAGATCTCGGGCATTTTTTTTTTCTTCTCTCTGTGAGTAAGTTTGAGAGAAATGGTTTTGTGCTTTTCGGTCACACTTTATGCAAAATAGATGGGATAAACCGTTAATCGATTGTTCTTTCGTGGCTAAGTTACGAATTACTCACCTAGTTTCGTTTATATTTCCAGAAATCGAGACCAGCAAAAAGAATCAGCAGCAGGTATGCATATCGCGTCATGGTTGACACACTAAAGATTGATATATTTGAATGGGAAATCATTTAAGCTTGTCTAAATGTGCTAAAGATGCTAATGATCTAAGAGCTTCTGATGGTGGGAAAAAGTCCATCAATCAAAATGCCAGGTAGAGGGGTACAAAAAAATCATGATTCTTCGAAGACTTAATAAACTTAATCAAGTAATTCAGTGGTTAGTTTATCAAACGGTACAGAAGTAAATTAAGACTAAACATCTTGATTTAGGTCTGACTTGAGTCTTATCTATGAATGGAATGAGCTGTATTAAAAAGAAAAACTGTCGGTCAGTACGGAAACTCAGAACAAGACTCTCACTTTCACTACTCTTTGAATAACAAACAAGTTATAGTTATATTTTATTAGTTTTGTCTTTCCTGTTTGTGTCAGTGTTTTCTTTTATCACCGTAGTGTTATATTTGTTCGGCTTCTTATTGTCAGACGAGCATTAAGAATTTGGGTTAACAAGAAACAAAGTTGGGCACTTTGTTTTTCTGTTCAACAGAAACAACGTTTTTTGTTTAAAATTTGGCACAATTCAGTGAGGCCAAGACAAACTGCTTAAAAGTTTTTGGCACAGAGGAAGAAAAATTTAGAAACTTAAATTCAAACTTTGCAGTGATGGGTACAAATAGTGAATTGTACACATTTAGTTCTAATCCAAAAACAATATGCAAATTATGCACACCAATCGCAATCAGAAATAGCAATTCAAGTGAGCAGACCTTGGTTGACACCTAACTCATAACACCCACATGTAGGGATATTATGACTCTAGTCAATTTCTAATTGATAGTTCAATAGGAGACCGTCGGAACACTTAGCTTAACCTCTGGATGGCTGCAATTATTAACATTTAATCAACAAAGATTCTCGAGACAATGATAACACACCCGTCATCTAAAACGGGTCATTTCCGGTGCATTTTTTCGACCATGATTTAGATTATGCAGTCAATGGTCAAATGTAGTACCAAAAGATGAGATGAAGCCAAAAGTATTGGGGTGCCAAGACCGTGGCGTAGAATAGGCAGCTTCGGTTTTAGCAATACGTTTTTCGAAATTGACATAGTTCATGTAAGAAATTGAATTGTTGAAGTAGGTATCAAAATTAAGGTGTTTTATCCGAAAATTTTGGTGTGCCGTGAGTCAGCCGTGGTGACGCACAACGATATGATGTGACTTACTCAGAGTCCATAATGCATAATATTGTTTTCTGATAGACATTCGACAACATCCCCCACCACGTCAAACATAATTTATTAGTTTATAAAGATTCCGAATTCATAAGTCGGCGACGATATCGACCTTTCACACAGCCATTCCCGATTGCCAATAATTATTTGAAAATTGACCTCTTCTCAGGTCAACTGTGTTATCGACGTGATAATTCGACAGAAATCACCTCACAATGAAAGAACTTTTAAGATCGGTCCAGTAGTTTCAAGGTTGCCGTTTTCGTTGCAATTCCCGTAGAAATATAGTGATAACACATATAGCACATGTTCCTCCTCAGGCTCTGGGGTCTAGGCTATCTCTGAACAAAATTTCACTCACAACAGATCGGTTTGAGCGGGAGATGGTAATAAAGAAACACGAATAGAGTTAATTTCAGATTTTTGATATTCCGTAAGTACTTCCGTTCCTTGGGAATATAGAGATGAGTTAAAATTTATGTTACTCAGGGATAGTGTGGTATTCTTACGGTGGACGAATTTTTGAAATTGGTGCTGTAGTTTTAAAGTTCCCGACTACTTTCCCGTTCCCGTAGAAATATACGGTCAAAATATATAGCCTGTATCCTTTCTCAGGTTCTAGACTATCTCTGTACAAAGTTTCATTTTATTCGATTCTGTAGCTTGGGCAGGAATTAGATTTAGATTAGATTTAGATTTATTCATTAAAAAATAGTTTATACATTTTCTTATTTGCCATTTTATAAACATGATTAGGTAAGGACATGACAATATTATGTCATATATCCGAATGACTTTCAATATCTTCTGAGTTCTGATAGCGCATTTTCATTATTAGTTATTTTATATAAATGAATAAACAGAAAAAAAAAATTTTGTTATACAAATCAAAATTAAAAATGCAAACGCAAAATAAAATATACTTTGAGCTTAGCTAAAACAAAACAAATGTGTGTAACGCTTAAATTTACTTTTAGTTTTGGGACTGTTAGTTGCTAGAAGTTTTCGCTAATTATCCTAATTCGGTATGAAATCGCTTCTCTACAATACCCCTAAATCTGCATCCAGTTTTCACCGTTAAGGATTCTTAGAACTTAATTTTCATTTAGGGTGTTTTTACCAAATACTGCTCTTCTTATTTCCCTCAAAACTGGACAAATTCCCAGAAAATGACCTGTATCCTCTTTTTTCTTCATATTGCAAAAACTACAAGTTAATTCCAAATCGCTGCGATGTGGGACAAAGTGAAGTCGCATCATCTCTCCTCTGACTTTGAAAGTAGTGCTGATGGCTTTTGCTGAGAATTTCGGGGTGAAGTTATTCTGCTCATTTAGATTGTAAGTAATCTTTGAGTAAAATGACCTTTCGGTTGATGCTCACGCTCTTTCCTTAAAAGCATATCTTTCATTTTCATCAGTAAGTTTGATAACTTCGTAAAGCAATTTCTTTAGTTCTGATTCTGATTGATCCAGCGAGGTCGAGAGGAATACTACAATCTGAAGCCAGCTTTCTCCAGTCTTGATACCAGCTTTTCCGAAACTGCATCGCATATTTCCAGACTAATTTTGGAAGACTTGAGTCCTTCATATTAGTTATCCTATTCAGGTAGTATGCATACAGCTTAAGAGTTGGAATTAAAAGTGTTGCCAGACCGCTTTCTAGCTAGTACATATACTTTGGAGTACTTACAGGCAACGAGAACATTTTTCTGAGAAAAAAACAAAGCATTTTATGCACAACATCGTAGGTCCCCCAAACTTGTGCACCATAAAACAAGACCGATCGCGCTGTTGCATTAAAAACCTTATATTTTGAGCCTAAAGTGATATTTTTATTATAAAAAATTCTTTGCCAATTTACGCATATAGCTCTTTTGGCTTTTTCCGCTTTCAAATTGAGGTGCTTTTCCATGTTTAGGTTAAAGGTTAGCTCCATGCCCAAATAGGTTCATTGTTTGACTACTTCCAGATCCCTTCCCTCAAATTTCCACTGCTCTTCTCTCGACACTCTTCCGCTTCCATTCTGAAAAATCATAACCTTCGATTGGTCTATATTCACTTCCAAGCTCCACGTTTTGCAATATTCTGCAAGCCTCTATTTACCATCAACTAAAGTGAAGTTGCAGACTCAGCTAAAATGACAATATCATCCGCGGACAAAATAACTTTGATTATATCGACTCCAATTCTGACTCCACAAGGTAAGCAGTGCACCAAATCATCTATGTAACGTGCAAACAGTAATGGGCTAAGATTGCACCCTTGTTTAAGGCCACGGGTTACTTCCAGTGTTTCCGATTTATCCCTTCCATCAAACACCAAAAGATTGTCGATAGAGCTTTTCCAAGGCATTTATAAATTTATTTGAAACTCCTAAATTAAAGAGTTTGAAGAACAAAGTCTTTCTGTCAATTGTATCAAATGCTGCCCGAAAGTCGACAAAAAACGGATACAGTTTCTTGTTGTTGTTCATTCTTGCGATCCCAGTCAGAACGAAGATATTGTCTACCGTAGAACAACCTCTTCTTAACCCCTCTTGGTACTCGCTTAAAATTTGGTTGATTTCTATCCATTTGGTGATCCTTTCGCATAGGAGAGTGGTATATATTTTCAGAGAGGCATTTAGAAATGATATGCCTCTGTAGTTTCCAGGATCGATGGGATCTCCCTTCTTTAAAATAGACCAAATGAGAGCTTCGTAAAAATGATCTGGGGGGATACCAAAGTTAAATATTAAATTCAAAGCTCCTGCTTATTTTTCCGTGAAACAAAGTGAGTTGTATTTGAAATTATCTACTGGAATGCTGTTTGAACCTGCCGCTTTACCATCCATGGACTTCAAGACTACTTCCAGTTCATCTGTCCTAATATCTTTGTCTAGGAGATTGTTTTGCAGATAGGGACGAGCGTATTTAAAACTGTAATGTTCGTCCGACATCGGGACATTTAAAAGTGTGCTAAAGTGCGCTCTCAAAGAGTCCAAGCTTATAAGTGGAGTTGGCAATATAGAAAGACGATGTACTTTCGCATTTACAATATTAGTAATAACCAGTTCCTGAGGAAATATTCGAATAAAATATAGCCTATGTCCTTCTTTAGGTTCTAGTTCATCTCTGTATGACATTTCATTTAAATCGGTTCAGTTGTTTGGGCGGACGGAAATACAGAGCTACTTTCGCGCTAATAATATTAGTAAGGACTCCCTTTCCCGTAGGAATACGGGGATGAATTAAAAAAAGTTCATCTTACTGGGGGATAGTGTAGCATTCTAATGGCGGACGAGTTTATGCAGTTGTTTCTAAGCTCCCGTTTACGTTCCCATTCCCGTGGGAGTATAGGGATAAAATATAAAACCAATGTTCTTCCTCAAGACATTTCTTTCTTTGTTTCTTTCCACTTAAGTACTTCCTATTTAAGATCAGAAATATATTGATATATTAATCGATTTCCAGCAGTCGTAACTATTAAATTAGTTTTACATTGCAATTCATTGCAATGGACTCAAAACTATCATGCCATTATTATAAGCTTACATATATTTGCACAAAAGGTGTTAGATGTTGCAGTATATTTTCAAATTTTGTTAACATGACTTGAAAGCATACATTTTACCGGTTTTCATTTCTCTTTCTTGTGTGACAGATGTGAAAAAGAAAACTGGAATTTCTTTTTACTTGTTTAAAGCATCAGGGGAATGAAAATGAAAGCAGATAGAAATTCAATTTGTTAAATTGAAAGAAATTAACAATTAACTCGACCGCACAGCAAACGTGTTTTTAATTTTTTTTTCTTCAATCATTAATTTTTCATTTATTATCATTTTACTTTTGTACCACGAGATTAGCTTCAAAATCGGAAGCCTCGTTTTTCTTTCTTGAAGAGGAAAGAATATGCCCACGTAGAGCCACCTATGTACATCTATACTTGCTTCCATGGATGGTTAATGACCATGAAAGAGGTAACAAGGTTGCATGCTCCGATGCAAGTTTGGTTAAATTAACACTGTTATTCGACGGAATTGTACTCAATGGATTCAAGTACATTTAATTGTAACTGAGGGATTTGGATTAAGTGCACACTAAGTGAAATACCACAGTGCCTAGACACGGTAAGGAAATAATATATACAAACATATGTATGTGGGTACATAGCATACCCACTTCTTTGATATTGTTATTATTTCTAATTAGAGTTATTATTAAAACTGGTGTATAATTCGTCTCTCTGTTCGCAGACAGGCTTTTCATAAAAGAGATATGCAAATGAATGCAATCAATTTCTTTTGGCTTTCTATCAGAAACTAGAAAATAATTCACTTTTCATCATGTTCGTGACTCAAGGCCACCAAATGCAAATGCAAATTGGTTTAAGCGAATAGACTTTCCCATTGTATCGCAGTGATCTATATTTTAATTCAAGAAAAAAAGCAATTAGAAATACAATTTTTGAATTGAAGTTGAAAAGACAAGTATTTCGTTTTATGTGCTGCAAGCAATAACAGACTCCATTCTTGTTTGAGTTCATCTTCATCTAGGAAAGTGGAAAGAGTTGACATACAAACGTTAAAACTAAAATAGCAGCATATGGAAAATGTTATCGTTATGGTAAATGTGATAAGTTTTTTGTAACCAGCAGCGTTGATCCTTTTGGATTATGACATCCTTTGTGGCATAGTAGAAAAGTGAGACTATGATGCATGACATTGCCGTCTGGATATTTGGGAATGCGCTATGCTAAGTGGTTCCCCTATGTGGTTGATAATTTTGTGTGATATGATTTTTTCTGTCAGTACTCAGACCTAAAAACCAGAGCAATTCTCTTTCGTACCAGATCTTCGTACATAAGCCAAAATAAAGCCAATGATATGGATGATGAAATGATAAGGGGCTTAAGTCACAGAGTGTCTCTAACTTAGGACAATTGAAGAGGAAGCGCTTCAAATCGATATGATTTTCTCCATCGTCTTCACAAAATACAACATAGCACTCTTAGGTGCTTGTCAAATAAGAAGCGTATGTTTTCAATTTAGTAACCAGAATTAGATAAGTCTTGTTACATTAGAGTTACTTGTAAGGTTTTATAAATCTACGGATTTGCATTGTTGTTGAAAAATCAGAAATCAAATGAGATACAGGAAAGGTGTATATACTTTTATATATACACCTGTCCATAAGTTGCGACCGAAAAAACCTCGCTTTTAGTTACTAAAACAGTTCCAACAGAGTTTTAATGCTACACTGAAACGGAAACTTTAACAGTTTAGTAGTAACCTCCACCCATTGAAACTTCTGAGTTACTCAGTTATTCAACTTGTTTTTAAAAACAGAATTAAAACTCATATGAAACTTAATGAAACTTTTCCGTGGATAAATAAATAAATAAATAGGGTGGCGCAACATAGCGAGGAGCCCCTGGACCTAGCACATTTCTCACAACCATGCCTTGTCTGGGAATGGAAGGGACCTACAATTTTTCGCCGGTTCCGAACGGCTAATTGAGAATGCACTTTTCATGGCAATGAATTTACTAACGGAGGACTTGCCAATTCCTCGCGAAAGGCGATACCCGTGGAAAAACAATTTTGCATTTTGCCTCTGCTGGGATTCGAACCTCGAACCTCTGGGTTAGCAGGTGGACATGCTAACCATTACGCACCGGGTATCACCTTTTCCATTTATGCTTTGTTGTAAATGAGAAGTGACAGAATGAAATCAATAGCTGGTTGTGAGTAATGCGCTTGTGCCCACTCTGTTGCGCTGTTGCACATCCCCATTTTTTACTTCATAAACGCTTGTTAACTTTATAACGATGCGTTTGGTTTTTCCACTTAGCTTGCAAACCGACTTCGGAAAATTGTTTTCAAGAATGTTAAATTAAGTTAAAAGTTTTAAATCATTCTTTAAGCCCTTAAGTAATATTGGGCCGCAAAGGCCCATTGTGATACCACAGAGATCAGCAAGTTAATCACCTACCGATCTCACAAACCCCATGTAAGATTAACGAGTTGATCACATATTAATCTTCCATTACGGGAATAGCCGGCTAATCACCTGCTAGTCGAACCACGCGGAACTTTTAATGTATTTCGAAAGACTTTTTGGGTCTATGTAAGCTAAGTCGCTAGTATCATCGAAGAAGAATTCACCGAGATGAGTTTTCCTCCTATGAAGTAGTGCAAGGCATGAGCAAAGAAGGTGCTGAACGGTTTCTTCATCCTCCTCGTCCATGCAGCTTCTGCAGAAATCATTGGATAGCACACCAAGTCTTTTGATGTGTCTCCCTATTAGACAGTGTCCCGTAAGAGCACCTATGGTAGAACTTAGATACAGAGGCGGTTCAGGGCTACCAAACTCTTCGAGCGTTTTGAGTCTACACACGGCCCAGCTATTTTGGTTGCAAGGCAGTTGTTACTCCCAGTCCATCTAGTGTTTGTTATCCCTGAAGCGTCTTGTCTAAGTAGGAGTTTAAATGTAGCGATAGGTGCACCTATGTTGGTCCATTCTGAGCGTAGGGAAGTGGTCGTGCCCTTTTTGGCTTGATCGTCTGCCATACAGTTGCCTGGCATGTCCCTGTGCCCTGGCACCCATGAAAGGTGAATGTTGAACTGATTTGACATCTCCCTCAGAGACATCTGACAATTTTGGACCGTGATGGATTTTGTAGAGACAGAGGCAAGAGATTTAAGGGCAGCTTGGCTGTCTGAGAAAATTCGAATATCCGTGGAGGATATTACGTTTTCTTTGAGCTAAAACAGCACCTCCTTAATCGCCAGAATTTGTGCTTGGAACACACTACAATGATCGGGTAGGCGGAAGAAAAGATTCAGATTCAGTTTTTCTGAGTGGATTCCACTTCCTACACCTTCCTTGGTTTTTGAACCATCGGTGTAAAAGTGCAATACACTTTTCAATTGATATCAAATGATTTTTGAAAAAAGATAACAGATTTCCAGCTCAGATGGCTCACGATTGTCATCTGTAAACCTATAGGAGGTGATATCCTGCCTGAGCAATGGGAGGAGAGTTAACTTCAACCAATCTACAAAAAGAAACGAGCTACACGAATTTGCGAAAGCTACATTCGATAAAGCTGATGTCCAACATTTTTAAGACTGTTTAACGGGTAGACGACAGCGAAAAATGATTAAGTAATGTCGCAACCAATGCGAGTTTGTCGCGTGTAAGTCAATAACAGGTGCAATTCAAAGTATAAAGAATCCAATACAAGATCATCGTGTGATTTTCTAACTCATTTGCATACTGCTCTGCTTGACTTCGAAAAGCAATCGATAGCAAACCACGACATCCACGTATGATCGAGGTATTCCATGTCACAGAATGTGTACTCAAAGAAAGCGTTTTGAGGACTCTACTGTTTATTGAAAAAATGGGCACGACTGGGTAGTGACTCATTACGATATCAAAATCTTAAGGCGTTGCAAACTTCTAGGTATTAAATATTTTCTATTATTTCACTTGATTAGAAAAGAAAACACAACACTGCTTCAAAGAAGCAATCGAAGTTAATTTTGCCAGCACAGATAAGATTTTCACACACACTACACAAATTGGAAAACTATTTAGAAGAATTTAATGAGATCTTGAGATTTCTCCTAAGAATTGAATTACAAATATATTAAACGCATGAAAAAAAACAAAGAACTAGTATCAATTTGATTTTCTCCGAATATAATGAAAACTTCCACTGAAGTTTTACTGAAGAAGCGAGCAGTGCCGAAAAGTATGCAATCGATAATCCGCGTTAAACGTGTTACGCATTAATGTTTGCAAGTCGCATAAGAAGTTTCACTTCAACAACATTTTTTTTAATTTTTCCATTTTTTTAACTTCTCTCTGAATTTCTATCCAGAATTTGTGTTCTGTGAAATGCCTGTGGCCAGTGCCGGTTTTAGCGCCCTAAGCGCAATTTCTACGACACCGCGCCGTTCAACTGCAATTCAAACTCATACGAAAAAAAGGGAAAGCATAGTAGTCAAATAACCATTTATTAAAAGAAGTAATTATTTATTATAAAAAGTAACCCTTTATTTAAAAAAAAAAATTACTTTTCTGGCCTTTTTATCAGCAAACTCTTTTATAAAGTTATCCAAGTCGATGTTTTTAGCAATTTCGTTTTCAATTGACAAAGCTTAATCTAGTCAATCTAGATTGACATATTGTTGACCGAAGATTGGTTTTTATCAGCTTCAGTTTTGACAAACTCCGCTCCTTAGTAGCAACCGTTACAGGTATAGTTAATAATATTCGCAATGCTATCCATATATTTGGATACAGCTCTTGTAAGTTGCGATCTTTGATGAAATGTAAAACAAAAATGGGAGTAACCACAATTTGATCAGAAAAAAAGGATATAAGACTTACAAGTTCATCACACAACATACAACCATCTATGTCTGATTTACAGTTAATTTTGATTGGAGATCACTACAGAGCTTGACAAGGTCGGGTTTTTCTGCAATCTGTTTCATATTCTATAAAAAATATCATTAATCTGAATACTCATTTAACTGTTCGAACCTTTCAATGACTGAGGCAAATGTAGTATCCAAAAGACTGTTGAAAAGTTATACCTCAAATTTTTTTTCCTGTAGAAGTTATAGAGTCATCGCGTGTAATTTCACCAGCTTGACGCTTAACACGTCGAATTCTTGTACCTCGAAACACAGGTTCAATTTCTAGTACTTCGGCCGACTCCTTTGCAGTTAAAAAAACGCTTTTAAAGCCTTAATTTCTGTAGTCTTCCATTAAATTGCAGCATTTTTTCAACATTTCTGTACATGTACATTTACTAAGATCCATGTCTTTTGACTGTAGAGATTTACTTACAATATTTATTTGAAAAAGTATGTCATATCAAACAACCAATGGAACTATGAAGCTGCAATCTTTTAACTGTTCGGCTAGAGTAGTAGCCTCATGAGACACTTGAACATCAGTTTTCTGAGTTTCAATAGTCAAAGTAATTAAAGTATCATGGATAGCACTAATTTGATAACGGACTACTTTAACACTGCTTATTCTTGCTTCCCAAATTTTCCATCGATGAACAGAAGCTAAAAACAATGTGAGCAACCTCTGAAGTACCCCAAACAAAGTGACTAATACTACGGATGACATAGCGGCATCGCATAGAAGGTACTAGATTGTAGCTATGACAGTTACACGGTACATAAACAGCTAAAGGGTTTATGTCGAGAATTCGCCTTTGAACCCCAATATTTTTTCCTTTCATATTCGCCCCGTTGTTATAACCCTCACCCCTACAATCGTTCGATTTCAGTCCGTATTTATTTAAAATATTAATAATAACTTCAGTCAGTCCTTCACCAGTTGACTCATTTTCATTATCATCTGATAAATCAACAAATCGTAATGTCAAGGAAAGTTGTTCTACATGTCTAATGTCTGGAGTACAGTCAGCTATAATAGAATAATATTATGATTTCTTTGCGTGTGATATGATTTCTGACTTCACTTTTTCACCCATCAGCTGCTCTCTGTAATGATTGGGGATTCCCGGTAAAATTAGCTCCGATCGAACAGATTGAATACTGTGTTCCATTCAAGTGTCGCCAACATAAAAAAAACCGCTTAAATTAGGGAATTCACGACTAAGTAGACTTCGAACTATGAACATGAGCTGGGGGGCGCCTGCGCCCCTTTTCGAGCGCCCTGGGCTATCTCCAAAACTCGTTCTTCCCTAAAACCGCTACTGCTTGTGTCATAGGTGGTGGTAGTAGAATTCTAGAAACATTTGATTGTTTTCCAACGGTTGTTGCCTTTCAGAAATAGTTGATAAGTCCTGCAACTCGTTTTCGAGAGAATCAATTTAAGGCACAACGAAATCTACGTAATAGTCCTTTGGAGCACATGATTGTGAACTCAATGCACCAAGATGTCAACGTAGGAACCGTTCTTCGGCCCTCATCTGATTTTCGCGATATTACAGACGGTCCTTAGAATTTCCGACATCGAAATTCTCAATCAATTTCACTAACATAATATCCACACTGACCTTAATTAGCAAATGCAGCCACCGAATCGATTAAATTGGACGCCAGTTTATACATTTAAATAGACTAGTAGTTCTTTCGGTATGTTAGAAACATCAATTATTTCTTTTCCAAGCTAATAAATGAACTTTACCCATTACTCGGTTGGCCATAATCAATGTATTGTTTAACGATCACTGCTTGTACGTCAGTTGCAAATGATTGTTAGCATCATTTTCACGTTTCACCCCAACAATACCTACACAATTTTGGTAACAGAATTGCTCCTGTTCCAACGATTCTTTTCTATAAAAGAGTAAAAAGAATTAAGTCGTGATCATTAGTCTTTTTTTCCTTAATTTAAAAGCCGATTCAAAAGCAAACAGTCATCGGTTTTGTTGACCTTTTTCTTTAGTTTGCCTTCCACTTAAATCTAGATTTTCGGTTTCTCACGGTTGTTATTGATATACCTCCTCCTAAAGACTCATTTTGTGGTATCCACTGTAACCAACACCCATTAAGACTCAGTTGGAAGCAAATTACCGGATTATGAGAAGAAAAAAAGAAAAAAATTTGCAACTGTAAAGGCCATTTTCATAACCCATAACCCATATTTTGCTAAAACTGACACTCGGTAACCTCCCATTATCGACCATCAATCTCTATCAATCGCAACTCCCGATTAACAAAAAAAAAAAGAAAAAAAGAAGACTCACGAGGGGACTTGCAAAAACTTCATTTTTTTTTATAATAAGAGAATAACTAACTGTACTCGTTGAATTTATTACAATAAGTACTCCCGTCGCAATGTGTTTACCCCTCATTAGAAGCGAATTACCGATGCGTATGGCCGATATTCACTTTTACCTGTTTGTGGTCGTCTTCATTGAGATTAAAGAAAAAATAAGATAAAAAAACATACCCCGCCGCCTGCCTGGGAGAAGAAGGAGTGTTCACGCGGTCTGCCTTGAATAATCCCAAAGCAACAAGAGCTACATACATATACCAAAATAACTTTATTTTTCGCACGGCTTTTAGTTCGGTACCGTATTGTGCAGCAGCGATGGACATTGGTCAAACATCTCGCGACCTTTCTTTCCTTCACTTCGACTTGCTGTGAGACCGCAGTGTTGTGGTAATTAAGAATAAGTATTTATACCTACGGTTGTTTCCTCTTTGTGCATTATGGCGGGACACACCTGATTGCAAATTTATTTATATATTTGCTCTTTTTTTTCTCTCGAAATCAGGAAGTGTATCTTTAGTAGTTGCTCGTTTCTTCTTTTTACTGCTCTGCCCATAACCTAGAAAACCGAGGGAAGTACAATGTTTTTTTTTTTTTTGTTAAGTCTGCGAAAGATAGTCTGGGGATAAGATGAGGTTGTGCACCTGGCATAGAGAACAAATTCATGCCATAAATTCAACTTGGCACGAAAAAGAAATCAACAAACGTAAACAAGTATTGGTAAGAACGCGATTACTTCCACGAGTATACTGCCATGGTAAATGTAATAATTGTTGATGATTTTTTTTTTTTGTTATTTATTTATTTAATTATGTTAGCGTTCCTGTTTGTGATGATAAACGATCATCAAATCATCATGATTAGCGGTAACTAGTGGTTTGTGGTTTTGATATGTGCAATAATTCACTGTATAATAAGATTTAATTTATTACATCAATTAAACGCATAGTAAACTGCATTAGGAGATAGGAGTGCATTTCAAAAAAAGGCAGTTAAATTAGAACATCCGTTAAAAACATGCACTTGGATTTGTTATATCAGTTTCCAGGGGCGTCTCTAATTTGCACCGTTAAGCTAAGCGGATGAAACATCTAAGCTTAGTTAATTCTTTTAAAGGAATAGTTGTATAGTTTACGAACAACTTGGCCTTAAACCAAATTGATTTTTTAAGCTGACGAGAGCGTCATGTGGATTAATAAATCAATTAAATTTAGAACTCCCTTAAGCAAGCATAGATCGCAGCCATTAAATCAGACGTATCCTGGCTCTAGACATTAAGTATTTAGGATTCAATATACAAACTTATAAGAAGTTCAAAATAATAAAATACAACTGCCAACCAGTCTACATGACATTTCTGCAGGGGGTCGGTACGGCACCTTGTTTCAATATGGACTGCTGTAATTTCAGTCCCAATCTCAGATGAGGTCAAATCTCAATCACAATCATCCTTCTTGTGCATAGCCCAACATTGTGAGTGCTGGACGCACCACTGACTGCGGTGTAGAGTCTCTCCGTTTGCTAAGGGCGCATTTTACTATCACAGAACATGGAGGAATTTCTTACCCATTTATCCACCTCGGCATCACTAGATGATTGATGTCGCTATCACAAGTTGCTTTTCGATGCATCAAAGACTGGATATTAAAATTTTTCGCAGTGAGGAGGCACACTTCGATTTAAATAAATATTGGGGTCGAAAAACAATACAAGTGCTAAGGCTCTTATAATAAAACTTAGTTGCAGGGACGAAGGATATCCGCTTATGATGGGTCCATCATCAGCAAGGAATAGTGAATTTACTTTGGTGTCTTGTTACTTATTCTGCAGGTGGTAGTTACCGACAGAATAAAGAAAGACTGTAGGCCTCAATACGCTTCTGTACACCTTCTATGACATGGAATTCTTCGCCGACTCCTGCTGGAATTTTACTATGGTCGTTGTTCTTATATACATATTCTTGAGCTTCCACACTTATTCCTCTAGAACTTCTCGTTATCCGATTCAACCAGCACAACAAGCAAAGATTTTAAGGAGTCACGCTGTTTCTCCATTAGGATCCTTAAGCTTTGAAACGCTTTTGTAATTGACTTACGAGCACAAAAACCCTGATTGGTTATCAGATTGTTTTATTGTTTTCGGCAGTTGGCCACAAAACATTCGCTCGAACGACAACAACATCAGCTCTGAAAACTTTCTTGTCGCTAGCTCCTCTAGACCTTTTCGCTAAAGAGACGACCAGTGGCTCCAATCCACTTCAATCCTATCAGTCACTCTGAGAGAAACGAAAGAGAACGCTGCGAGGAAAACAGGGTAAAAAAATCACGTCTATGTCTTCACTTACTGTTCCAAACGGACTAGGAGGTAGGGTCATAGGTATCTTCAATGAACAGATCATTAAAGATCCCCGACTTTGGCAGTGTCTTCCAAGCAGAAGTAATGCAGTCTGTGAAGCCGCAAAACACCTGGCTACGCAAAACTTGGTCAATAAGAATATTAACATCTTCATAGACAGCCAGGCGGCGATTAGAGCTGTCTCATCTATTGTCACATAATCGAAATTAGAAGAAAGCTATCGCAGCAACCTATAAGGCTGCTCAGCTCAACGAACATACCAATTTTAACTTGGGTCTCAGGACATCGTGACATAACAGGACAAGAAATGGCGGATAAGCTGTGTAAAATCGGGTCAGCACTCGAAACCAGTGAAAGGAACAGCACAGTTCTCAAGCCACTAGAACAAGAAAAAACAGAATCCACCAAAATTCTCTAAAATCCACCAATCACAGATGGTCTTCTTTTGAAACATGCCGAATCTCCAGAAACCTATGGCCGGATATCACCCCTCACCCAATCTGATCTTACCTAACCTTACATTCGCTCAATGATCTTAAAAGTGTGGGTCTGCAGGTAGTTATCACAGTTTCGTGTATCTTCGTTTCCTTAGCGGAAGCAAAGCGTGCGATGTGTACTGTGTGGAGAAGCTATTATCTGAGAAATAAAGTTTCGCATATAGCTAAATTCAAAGTTTTCCGAGCCACCGCAATCGCTCTTCTTTTTTACGGAGCACAAGTATGGGGATACCTTCCCTTTGACGCTGTGGAAAAGTTGCTCCGTTTCTTCATTAAAAGCACTTTTAAGCTGCCGAATGCATCACCCACCTACATGCTGCACTTGGAAACAGGAATAGCTCCTCTATTTTTGGACACTCTAAAACTGCACATCAACTATGTCACAAAAGTTATGCAAATGGGAGAAAATAGAATTCCAAAGCTAGTGCTTCGTCACCTTATTAATTCAGGAGAAGCGTGCGTAAGAGAGTGGTACAATCTAGCGAACGATTGCTCAATGGTTTTGACAATATCAGCCCAAGAAAACGTTTCATCACTTAAAGAGAAGTTGGAAGAATTGTTGATGAAAACCGGAAATAGGATGTACGATAAGTATGCGGAGGAAGCTAAATCATCAATATATAGAGTATACTACAGTAAAGCAAACCACTACTTAGATAATAAAACTTACTTTATGGCCGATAACATCACAAGCAAAATAAGCATGATTTTTAAGATAAGAGGAGAGCTCATCGGTTTGAACTTCATTCCTCATCGCCCTGATCTCCCAATATTGTGTGATTTATGCAATCGCAGAGAGCGAGAAGATGTGTTCCATTTTTTGGGAATCTGTCCAATCCTAAAAGAATTTCGGAAGCGATACTTTGGAGTGGAAATATTTAGCTTAGAGGAAACTATAAACATATTGAATGGAGGACGAGGATGGGACCTATTATACCAATATTGTCTGAACGCCTTACGATACAGGTCTTGTATTGTTCATGAATCCTTTTAAATACGCAAAAGCACAAAAAAGCAAACTGTTAAATTTATTTCGGAAAGTCCAACATTAGCTTTTCTTTATTATTATCATTATTACTTTTATAACACAAATGTCAGTCTGGTAGACGGCCACTGGCCAAACCATTTAAAGACTTAAGATAAACTTTAGCAGAAAAATGTGAATTATTTATAATAAAATTTGAAGTCAATAAAAAAAAAAAAAAATAATAATAAAAAAATAAAAATCTTCGTTTCCTTTGTATATTGGTAGAAGGTAACTGTCTTTCCTCTGGAACAGCACCTTTATCATTTTTAGAGATCTTAACTGCTTCACTAACTTCTCGATTTTCGGGTATTTTTTTTTTAAGTTAAATTAAACTTCTGGAATAATTGGTTTAAAGAAAACCAGAGTCTCAACCAACATCTTTCGATAATGATTTTGATTATGAGTCTCCCGTTTTACCCTCTAAGTTGTTTGAGGGCTTCTTTCAATTGAATGCACAACCAAGGATAATCTCTTTCAATTCCGCCATTTCCCTCTCTTGAAAACCCTTCAAGCTGGATAGAAGATATTTATCCGTTTTTCATGTTCTAGCCATCGTAGTCTCGCGATCTGTACTCTTCTAGCCCATGTCGCGGTACAGCTCATACAGTTCGTTGTTTCATCTTCTAGTTCCCAAATTTTCTTCAGATACACGACTAAAAATCAAAGTATTATAGCAGGATTGGGATGATCAGGGTTTTTCTTACCAGCGATTGGAAAAATTAGTTCTTCGTTTGATCACTGATTTTGAGAGTAATTCCAGCATCTATAGCGGAATCAAGGTAGACGAAGTCTTGTACTACTTAGGTAAGCCTGTCTATTGTGACGTTTTGTACAATTCGGCGATGTTCTCTGTCTTTGTTTGATGACAGCATACATATCGCTTTCCCTCACTAAACATTAAGCCCATTTTTGCCGCTCCTCTTTCGATTTCGTCCTTTGCTTTCTCCAAATCATACCACTTGATTCTGATAGTATCCCTAGCCTACTTCGTTTGATTTCCGCGTCAGCTCCTACCAATCTTTCATCCAAGCCTTAAAAAATTTAGCTGGGTAATCAATTTGGGCCTCATTTTCAGTACTGCTATAAGTGACAAGGCGTCTGCTTTGTTTGATGAACATGGTTTTCATTATGAGATCGTGAGGCTTCCTGGTACCGTAAGGCAAACGGCCAAAGCAGTCCTCATAATTCTATTTTATTCTATCCAATTGTGTGTTTTTTCTTGTTTACTGTATTTTTCAACTCATTTTAACGTAATGCAACGAAAACAAAGCCAAAACCAAAGGATTGATAAACAAAGGCGATAATTGTCTATTATTTATTTTACGTGTGTGTGAAAATATTTATATTTTATGACTAACATCATTTTACCATTAATTTTAAAGCAAAACATCTTCATTTCCTGTTTCCACTGACTAAAGTCAGTCCTCAAAAGTTAGAAGAAAATTTAAAGGATGTTTCGTGTTATAATAAAATCAAGTTCTTTTGGCCTTATCTTAAACTATATCCATTTTAGCAGACACCTAAAAACACCCTTTTTTGTTGAATTTCATAATACAACAACTTGACTTGAAGCAGTTAAGTGGGAGAGCTGTGTGATTCCTTCCACATCACGAATCATGATGCTCATAACTTCGAAAGAGAAGAAGAGGAAGAGGGAGAGGAAGAATACATATTAGTCTTCTTTACTTACTCAGTGTTAAATTAGGGTGACCGACTTTTTACGTTCAGTTTATTTGCATATATGTTTCTCATTCATAAAAAGCACTAACCAAACAAAGCAAAACCAGTCAACTGTCAATCATTCCACCTTTTATTGACATCAAGGTGTGGAACTTGTCATTTAGTAAGAGAGGAATGAAAATATAGCGTTAGCCATCAAAATTGAAGTTCTTTTCGATAAGCTGACAAATATTGAAGTGCCTCCAGAGATAGGTCTATAAATTGTTCACACCTTGAAGTCCATTAATCTAAGGTTTGATTAGAGTGATCACTCGCAGCTTCAATATATATTATTGCTAAGACGTAAATATCTAATGTGAATGAAAACTTCCTGTCAGAAAATCAACTCCAACTAAGTTATTAGATGAAGGATTGAATTTCTTAAGCTGCTAAGAAGTATTAGCTTTGTCATTGTTTTACGGGTCATAGAAAGTTTGAAAAAATAGTCTAGTTTATAGAATTTTTGATACAAACGATCAATTATTTTGGTTTGAATGTTGCTTCTAGGTACGTTAAGCACACAAAATTAAACTTCTACCGGTTTCTATGGCCATTAAATGGAGTTGTGAACAAACATAGAAAGAAAGTTAAATCATTAATCGAAAAAATTTATAAAATGAGTTTAAGTCAAATAGAACAAACATTTGTATAATGGCAGACAATAAAGAGAAAATCAATTTTGCACAAATAGATTGTTAAATTGTGTTTGTAAAACAGTCTTGGCGGTTGGCGGTTACAGAATGAGAGCAGTTTTCATTGAAGTTCAATTTTCATTGTGATCAGAATTCAGGTCAACAAAAATGATGTTCATCTGAGCTAAATTCGAAATATTTTTTGGTGACAATTTGATGGATGCATTTAAGTTATATAAAACTGCATTCAAGGGTATCCATCAGTTCCCGATGGAAGTTTAGATAAAAGATATTTTTCTAGAAGTGGGACTTTCAAGAAGAAATGAAACGTATATAATTCAATGTTATTGCAAAGATCTTAGACTGAATATAAAGATAAGGACTTTTCATAAAAATGATTTTGGGCCAATGCCATGTAGCTGGCTTGAATAAATTCCAGCCGAAATTCCAGCATTTGGGATCGTATGCCAGCAATAATGCGTCGATTCACAAGTCAACAAAATAAAAATATGTTTTTTTAGTTTGTTATTAAACTAATATTTTTCGAATGTCTACAACTATTAGTAACCACAGGCTCCATTCATAACAAATAAAGTTTGCTTTTGTACATTTTACAAAGAAAAAAAATTTTAAGATGCATGAGGCAGGGTTGCGGGGGATTATGGGCTTGAAAGGGGTAGCGGTGGATAGCCTGTGCAGTATGCGGGTAAGCATAACCGAGAAACGACGCCACTTTTATTGCGCGACGTCCAAAATGGCTTCCAAAAAATATAAAAATAACGTAAACTCTTTTTGTTACATTTATGGTGAATTATTTGAGGTAAGGGCTAAAAGATTTAGTTTTTGGACAAATATTAGACTTTTTAAAGCTTACTTTATTCTTAATATTCGAAATCATAAATTCTCGTGTGGTAACTGCAAAAGCACATCAAAAGGTAAGAGAGTATACCATTACTTTCACTTATACCAATTGTAAAATTAAAAAATTAAAACTAAAAGTAAAAACTACGATGTGTAACGAATTTACAAGTAACGTGTATAAGTACATTTATATATGTATGGTTTTTTTTATCTTGGTATTGAGGAAAGCAAAAAATGTATGAAGTTCCCAGTACCAAGAATATGGAGAGGGCCCACTAATCTTATCAATGATTCCTACTTTTGTGTAGTTGACCCGCACAAGCGCCGTCCGGGCTGGCAAAATCCCAAGAATATTCATAACCCAGATCTGCAATTAACAACCGCTCCAGTAACCGACAAAGAATATTTTCCAGTGCCTTTCCGTTCAAAACCGATGGAACAGATTCCGCTATCACAAATGTCAGGTTGTAGCGGATTCAGCGAGTTTTTACCTGCATCAATATCTGTTCAACCATTTTATAAATTCATATGATTTTAATGACCTAGTTAGTTACTTGAACCCACCTAAACTTAAAGCAGAAACATTAACTTCCAGGCTAAATAGTAGAATTTGCTCAGAAAAGATGTTAATATAAGTTGTCAAAGAAAGCGTCTTGAAATATTTTTTCTGTTTGTTTGTTTCAAGTATTTAGGGCCACTTGCTCAGTCGAATCATAAATTTAAGTTCTACATAAAGTTTTCATTTTTATATGAGACGTTCCGGAATTCTTAAGTTCAACATAAAATCCCCATACTAAAGTAGAACTTTATGTAGAACTTAAATTTATGATTCGATTGAGCAACTGGCCCTTAGAAATTTAAATTTATTGTTCTTTCTAAATAAAAGTGATTAACATATGAATTGAAGATCTTTTTGTTACTTTTGTACTCTACTGAGTAAAAAAATTAAGATTTTCTTAAAATTTGAAATTTCGTTCTAGTTGCTACAAAAGCAAACTTTATAAGATAAAAGTATTTTTTCCTTCTTTAGTTAGACATAATCAATCAAAATCAGCACCTCAGAACTCAGACTCAAAAATCGTGTTTACTTGTGAATCTCAATCGTCAATCGTCTCGGGCTTATCTGTGTAGACAAGCGACTTTACGTCAACCCTTAAAACATTGTCTAGGGGTGTTAACTAACCTAATTTTGAAGGTCTCACTGGCTTAAATCTCGAAATCTTATTAAAATTTGCGTCAACAGCGATTGCGTTTCGAGAAAATTTACTGAACGTACGCAGTGCGTTCTTAATTCTTACACTTATTCTTACATATAAATCAAGTGACAGCTGTTAAAAAAAAACCAACTCCGAAAAGAGTAGTATTATGAAAACATCACGATAAAAAAACCACTCTTTACACAATTTTTTTAAAGTTCTAATGTCAGCTCTTTTGTTTCAAATTTTCAATGAATTTAATAGTTCGTTCGGAGTTAAAAGAGTGTGCTATAAAAATAGACAAATAACTTAAAGTTCATATTTTCCTGCATTTGCTTCCATATTAGGCATAAATAAAAGTCGGTGTTTAATTTCAAAACATTTTTCGGCATCAACATACAATTTGTGCTTATTGTCTTAAACTGCGAAAGCTAAAACCATCTCCGACTAACTCCTATCATTTTACTATGCTCAGCTTCTTACGGACATTTTCAAATATTAAATGATAACCATGACAAACTAAGCACACAGCTTTGGAAGAGTAGATATCTGGGTAGAATAAATATTATGATCATCATTTTTTCGTTTTGGCAAAGTGCAGTTCGTGCACTTTCACGCTTGTGCTATGGATGTTATATGTGCTGCAGTTTTTTGTTATTCTTGAATTTCGTTTTCAAAGGAGGTTCAGTTAACTGCATATTTGCGGCAATGCCACCAACAAATACAAATCGAACAAGTGAACTGTTGGAACGGTTATGAACCTGTTCTGTTCATGGGAAGATGCTTGTTGATTCTTGGCAGTGTGTGAATATGCGAGTTTAACTGTTAAATTAACTTCATTGAGAATCATACGTTTATGTGATCACGTACCATTGGTGTTGGTACGTTGCTTTTTTTAAGGTAGGGGTTTCTTTCTTAAATTATTCAATTGGCAGTCAAGTTCACCTTGTCGTTTTGATATTAAAAAATAAATCAAAACGTATGAACCTCAGTCATTAATCACTACGTGTGTGGTCAGATTTTGCTGAAAATGAGTATGAGTAGTAGAGTTGATGAATGTTCTTCTTTTATTGATTTGTTAGGTAATGATCATGAAGTTGTAGGTGTTCTTGTGCTTTTTTATGAATAGGAAGTATTACTAGTGTTACTAGCTTAAAACCAAGTGTCCTTTTGCGAGCATTGAAATAGAAGCGAAAACAATCAGTTTAACGGTTAATTAAAGCAAAGCAAAGTATATGCTGACGCCACAATAGACATCTAGAACTTTGAGTTATTTACCTATGATCCGATCAGTGTGGAGACCGCAAACTGGAAGTATTATTTACCAAAGGCTGCCTTTTTGGGCTAAGAAAACATTTGAGAAATAAGGCAATCTCTTGAAGGAAAGGGATACCTTCAACAGATTGCTTTATTTCTCAAATGTCAAGGCCTTAATCAGCACAGGCCTCTTTTATGGCTCGCAAGCATGGACCTTATCTTGGTAGTTTCCAAAAAAAAAAAAAAAATCCGAGCGATCTTTGGTCCTCTATGCTAAAACAAAGCGTTGGGAAGAAGATTCAACAACGAGCTGTATGAGTTTACCGCGAAAAGTATCCATCGCGAGACGCCGACGCACAGCTGAAACACGCTGAGTGGATGGACATCAACGCTCCTGCTCGACGTATTTTTGAAAAACTGCAGATAGTTTTACCGAAATAATTAAGTAATCAGACAGAGAAATATAGTCAGTGATCGCGGTTGTTGATTCAACCATCGTAAATCGGTTCTCTTGCACTTCCCATCGTCCCGTGGAGGTTGGAACGTATCTATAATTACAAAGATATTTTTTCGATAGACATTTTCCGATTTCACTTTTATTCATTATAAGCTGTGACCATGACTTCGTCCGCGTGGAGTAATGACTTTTACGTTTCCGTTCCCTTGGGAGGAGTATTTTTTTTTTTTTTTTTGGAGAAATGCTCTACGCACCGTAAGGAGGTGTCCATACTTCCCCATGAGCCCGACTCTCCAAAGTGTGTGTGTTAAGCTTGAGCTCTCCGATAATTCAGCTTATTTCCTGAAGGAGAGACTCCCATCTACCGCAACTTGTCAGCGTTCTGCTGTTCTCTGTATTGGCTTGTAGGCTTGGCTTCTTCTTTTTCAATCTTGTGAAGAAAAGCGTTGAAATACCCGTGTCGGGTAAGGAACTGTGTGACGTAGTAGTTCACCTCACTGTGTTTCCGCTTACTCCATTCGCTTAGGTCTCCGATCAGCCTAGCAGTCCAGCGTCCTCTGCTTTTCGACTCCCAGAGTTCCCGCCACCTCTGCTGTGTGATCGCTTTCGCTTCCGTATCCGGCGCTTCCACGCCAATTTCTGCTTTCTTCTTTCATATAATTATCTTCTGTGTGTTGGTACGTCACCAGTAACTACATTGCTGACTGAGACACTGAGTGGTACGCGCTCGCTAATCGCAAGGCACCGTGTCTCGGTACTGATGATAGGTATTTTTACTTCAGCCAGCTTCAGCTCAAATCTTGCTTCCGTACAGCAGAATTGAATGTGTTGTTGCCAGAAGAAGTCTCTGTTTGCTTGCGGATGGCCCATCTGCATTTGTCATCAACCTTGAAAGGTGCCTCCTTGAATCTTCTTGGATGCGTCCGTATCTAATCCCAAAAGCTCAGTTTCGGGTCGTGCTTTATTCGAAGGTATTTTACCACGTTCTTGCTTTTTATTAGTTCGGTTTCGATGTGGAAGTCGATAACCCTGGGAACTCTTTTTTTTTTTGTTAGAAGTACTACTCCAGTCTCCTCAGAGGCCAGGGACAGCCTATGTTCCTCCATCCAGGAATTTGTTCATCGCATCACTTAGTTCAACTTTCTATGTGTGCTTTCGGTGTCCCTTGCAGCTATCACCGCAGCAACTTCACCAGCACATCCAACTAGTAAGTAGCCTTCGGGCATTTCCATACATAGAATGTCATATTAGGAGATGCTCCAGAGGTCTGGTCCAGTGATAGATCCCAGCGCTGCTCCAGCTGTGATATCTTCTCGTATCATTCCTTCAGTGGTTCGGTTGTTCTCATTCTTTGAGATAATCTTTCATCATCAGTAAGAGAATTCTGGAGCTTTGAATCTTCTTCCAAGTTTTTCAATCATATTTGACCATCTTGACCATCGGGCGGAACTGGAAGCGTTTCGAACATCAAGCGTTACCAGCAGCACGATTTTCTTGGTGTATTGGCTCCCTTGTTGAGAATTTTCGACAGCACATTACTACTTCTTTAAAAGCTCCTTTTGTAGAACGCTGAGCGCCGCTTCCTGAACTCATATTGTCTTTCAGACAAGTCAACCATTCTTTGAATCGCGGCTATAAGTCGTGGTTGCAATAGCTTTTCTAGGAGCTTGCCCGCTGTGTACAGCATGCATAGAGGCCTGTATGCGGATGGCGAGTCCGTGTTTCCCATATTTTTGCTGATAAGTACAAGCCATTGGTTTTTTCAGCACTTGGGAAATATTCCTTCAGCTAAACAGCTGCTGTACAATTTTGAAAGCAGTTGGATACATAATTTCACGACTTGTTTCAATGCTTCTACCGGTATGCCATCTGGGGCGGGAGCTTTCTGCTTTTCAGCAAGTTAGATGAAATTTAAAGTTCTTCTCGCTGAACGGTGGTATTTCTTTTTGCTGCAGCCTAGCGGTGTCGGGTTGCCTAATGGGATGTGTTGGGAACAGTGTATCCACCATTTGATTCATCTTTTCTGGGCTCAAATCTTCTACTGGCTTCTGAACTACAAACTATTGCATAACAATCTTGTAGCCTAGTCCACAAGGATCGCTGTTGATATCTTGTCGGCTGTCGCAGCTCTTCCAATTTTTTCCTTACTCAGTATGTATGGCTATCTTTAATTCGTGGCACGCTGTCCTGAATTCTTCAACATCACCTTTCAAACTATTTAGTTGTCAAAAACTGCATACACATCTTTATACTTTTAGGTACTTAAAAACACATATAAATCAAAGACAAAACTTTATGAAAAACACTTTCTTTCAAGAGGTATTAGAACTTTCTTCACAATAATTCCGAGTTAAGTTGTCTGTTTCTTTCATATATTCCAAAGGACCGACCTTTTTTCTGTCACTCAGCTAAATAAAACATGAACTTTTTGTATGTCTGTCTCAAAAATCATTATCAGTTGGCGAACAAAAGCGAGAATGCCATTTTAATATTTGCAAAACACAAAAAGTATCATTTAAATAAAAAGTATGCTGTAATATTAAACTAATTAATACATAATTGCCATATAGAAATTAATTTACTATATAAAGCGCTCATCAGACAACCAACTTAACCATAAGCTGCATGATTTAACGTCAATACGAATTCCACTTGCAGAACGCGTAAAATCTTTACCAATAGAAACAGCAACTATGTTGTTGTTTTTCATTCCCGCTGTATCCCAGCTGGAAAGGTTGACTTGTGTATAATAATTCCCATTTACGTTGTTTTTCATATTCCCGTTCCCGTTTTTGAATGCGGTTCTTTGGCTATGCGCCAAATCGGGACACATCTATCCACTGGACGGTTGAATATTTTTCTACGACTCCGACGAAGTGTTAGCTTTTTTAACCTATCATTAGTCTATTTAATATGCACTTAACAACACGAAGAAATCCAATAATGCATTCCATTTCCATCTTTTTGAGTTGTCCGTCGCGTCGCATCGCTGCTGTGGCAATGGCAATGTCTAGTCTCTCAGTTCACTGCTGTGCGGTTGTGTTCGCTCTGTTGCGGTCCCTGGTCGTTCTTTTGCAGTGCCAGTCTTGAATTCTAGAATCTTGTTTTTTTTTTTTTTGTTCTGCTGCTTTTGTAGTGCTGTAGTGCTGTGTGCTGTGTTCTATATCGCCAAATGGATGTTTTCTTCTGAATTCATTTGACCATAATTCTACATATTCTTGTATAACTCTATTTGTAATGGGCAGCACTGTTGATACCTATATACATAATTCATTACAGAGCTACAAGTGGTAGTTTCACAAAGAAAAGTCGAAATGAATTTTTTTTAAAGTATTGATTGTTGTCCATTTTTAGTTAAGAGGGGGCAGTTCTCAAAGCTGTGATGGGCACAGTGTAGATAATACTAAGGGTCAACTCGTACCCACTTGGGATGAGACGCCCAAATTTCTTCTGTGATGAGATCAAAATTTGCGTCTTATTTGAATTAGCTGCTATATTTGGCTTCAATTAAGTATCATCATTTATCAACTCCAATCCGTTCCAAGTTTAATGATTTGAAAATTGATGGTACTAAAGTGCTCGATAGCGTAATATAATGCCGAAAACTCATAATTCAGTCACGTATTACTCGATCACGTGTGCGTGAACTTGTTCCCAGTAATGTACGTCGAATTCGTTTGTTTTTTGTGAACTTTTGGCACTGATATGGCAAAAATGTCTATTACGAAAGCTTCAAATGAAGTTTTTTAAACTCATAATTTGATATCAAAAATTTTCATTTAATTTCAAACCAACTGGCAATGAAATGGCCATCGAACGTCCTAGCTTGTGGTTTTCCTGTTAAATTCAGTTCGTGGTAAAAAAAGCAAGCTCTTGCCGCAGTTCACTGCTTGTATGTGCTTGTGGTGATGGGTTTAAATATCACTGCAGGGGAGCGTCTCTCCAAGTGACTAGAGGGCGACTAAATTAGAAATCGGGTGATGTCGTTAGCGTAATTTTTTTTTTTTTGTTAGCCTGTTTGAGGTTCGAATCGAAAAAGCTTTAAACAAAAATAATGCCTTCTTTGGGTATCGTCTTTCGCGGGTAATTGGCAACTTTTCCGACAGTAATCTGATGCAATGAAAAACACTTCTTAGACGTCCGGAATCGGCAAAAGATTTTAGGACCCTTCCATTTCCCCACATGGGTCTATGCCCATATCGCCATACGGCTTATAGAGCTCGTTGCGCAATCTTCTTTTCCAGACATTGTATGTGAAATGAATAAATTCTTACAAAAAACTTCCAATACATTTGGTACACTGATGGTTCAAAAACTAACAGCGGTGTAGGTGCAGGGATTTTCGGTTCCAACTTCACATTATCTATATCCCTTGATAACACAACAACTATCTTTCAACCAGAGATAATAGCTATAGAATTCTATGTTAGAGAATGCATCCTTATTTACTCTTACAGTCAGGCAGCCTTGAAGGCATTGTCCTCAACCAAAATAGAATCCAAGCTAGCTTGGAACTGCCTGACAGGTCTATCTTATGAACATGAAGGTGTACAGGGCAACGAAGAGGCTGATTGCCTAGCTAGACTTGGCTCTCAATCCCAATTCAAAAGCGTGGAGCCCTACTGCGGTCTCCCAATCAGTAGCGTTAGACGCGAACTGGTTACTTTATATCAGCAGAACATAGTCCACACCTGGAACAACTCCAATGGCCACCGCCAGTCAAAACTATTCATCGACTTATCTCCAAGACGTATGAAAGAGATACTTGAGATGAGCAAACGTGGCGCTAATTTACTTAGGAACTTCTTAACTGGACACTGCTCTCTCAGATATCATCTTAAAAACATGGGCATCAGCCAGGATGACATCTGCCGTCTCTGTCTCAAAGACACAGAAACAGCTGAACACATTTTATGTGAATGACCTGCCATAACCAGATCCCGTGTAATAATAATCATTAATGGATTCACTAGTCCTCTTGATATCAGAAAAACACCCTTTTCGAATAATCTTAGGTTCTTACATGACCACAATTTCGAATGAACAACTCCACACTTTACGTGTTTTAACCTAAGGGAACAGCACAAAAGATCTTTCAGGTCGAAGTGCTGGTAATGGTGTTTTGCCTTCGCATTTAAAAAAAAGTGGAATTCGAAACAACCAAGGGTTCCTCATTCACCTAAAATAAGGACCATGCTTTCACGTCGGCCGTACCTACAGCAGGACTGGAGTTATCAAGGTCTTATAGATGGCTACCTTGATTTTTCTAGAAAGGGTTTTATTTTTCAATTGTTATATTAACCCAAAGAAGCACCGATTGCGAGAGTAATCACATGATTGTTTATGCCTCTTACGACGACCTAGGTCTTGGTGAGTTCTTTACCGACCCCGACGGAGCAGCATTTAATTCCCCAAAGTCTTTCTACCTAGTCACATGAAAACACGCCAAAACTGAACAGTTCCTCTCTGTAAATATTTTCATGCTCGGCTTTGAAATCGATGAAATGATGTTGTACATATATCGATATTACACTTTTTTTTGGTTGGTTGGTTTTTCCAAGAACTATTGTTAAATGAAAATTTGGTCTATTGTTTACTTTTCTGGCCACATTTACAAAGACAATCCTTCCTTGTTGACGTGGGGTTTCAGACGTTCACATATTACAGCAGACAAGAGGACATTGAGGAGGCTTATTCCTCAATAATTGGTGCAATTGTAAGGACCTCCAATTTTTAGAATCGGACACACGATACTGAGGTTCCTTTACTCGGACATGCTTTCTATCAATCATATGATGCAGACCAGCTGGCACATGCTCCTTTCCAGCTGATCTTCACCTTTCCTTAAAAACTCGGCGTCAAGGCCATTTGCACCTGCACTCTTTTTTGATTTGAGTTTGCAAAGGCTCTCATTTCTTGATCATCGTCCAAGCAGTCCAGATAAAAAGAAATAAAGTACAGCTTCACAGTAAGATCCTGACGTGTGAATTCGAATATTGTACAAAAAAAAAAAGAAGAACAAAGCAGAAAACGTTTAAGTTGACAATCACAACACAGAAAGGACAAACAAAAACTAGTTGCCCGTATCTTAAAGAAAAAAGAAAGAAAAACTAACACAACGACAACAATAACGACGACGCATGTCATCCAACTGTATATCTTTACAACATTTGCCTTCTGTCCTGAGTGTGTTCAATTTCTAAATTCAAACTTCTCACATTCAAGCAGCCTGGATTTAATGTTTGTTTTTTTTTTCTTTTTGTTTTTGCTTAACGTCTTTGATAGATCCTCGATCATCACTGAAATTCATCGGAAAATCTTGTGGTGTTTGCAATTGCAGATACAAAAATCAAACTCAACTCGTCATGTCGTGGCGCGTTGTGTTGATTTTATTCTTTTTTGTTTTTTTGTTTTTAAGAATGATAACAACAACGATATAGAAAAATGTTGATGATCGTTCCGATCACGACATCATCGACGAAAAAGACAACAACCCATATGGCATAATGGAATACCATAGCTTTGGACTATCGGTCGGACTGAACTCGACATCCTCTGCAGCAACATTTTGTGTCTGGTATCGCTTCTGTTATTTTTTGTGTGTTCCTTTTTGCTGTTTGTTGTTGTTGTTGTTGTTGTTGTTGTTGTTTGTCTACGCCTGGAATCGTTAAGACGGACGCACTAAGTAATTACGAACAAAAAGTCTTTCAACTAGACTTTGAAGATAGAAATTGGCCAAAAGAGCGAACAAGAAGTGCGACATGTTTTCTGTCGCTGTTGCTAGTAAAACTCGTTAACTTAAGAAAGTGTATGTCTATAATGTATATGAAGAGTTTCTTCTCTAGAGTTGGTTTATTTGTAAAAAAAAGACCTGCTCCTGTGTGACTGTGAGCTCTTAAGGGACAAAATTATCAAAATTGGAATGCGATTCGTAAGATGATGTGTTGCTTAGAACAGGAGTGGATTTCTTCCGTTCAAATTGCAGGCGCATTCTAAGTGTTTTTGTTATTTTCGAAAGCGATTGTAACGTAATGTTGCTGTGTATGGGTATACCTGGAAAGTGAATACGAACCCACAGTTGACTTCAACTTTACTTCATTCCTCTATTTGTCTTATGTTTTTGTTTTGATTAAAGCAAAAGTATGGCCTTTCACGGGGAATTGGCAAGTCTTCCGATGGTGGTTTCAGTGGAATGATAGCGGTTAATCTATTAGCCGCTCAGATTTGCACAAAATTTTAGGTCCCTTCCATTCCTAAATAGTAGACAACGAAGAGCGATTTTTGAGGATGCTCCTATTCGAGTGCATTTTCTGGTTTAGCCATCGGAATAGACCCAAGGGTAACGAGACATATCATAAGGGTACTTGGTGCAACACTTGCATTTGACTTTGAAGCAACAACAGGGGTAGAGGAAGTCGATAGTGAATATGAAAAAAGTTAAGTTTTGCTGTTGATGACTATTGCCCAATGCGCTGACTTTCAAACTTGAATTTACTTCATCCTGGCATCATAACTTCACCTTCGGTCATTTTGTCTTCCGAACAAATGAAGTCTAGATCATCAACATTATCGTGGTTGTCGAAATCGCCCTCAGATTCAGAGTTTTCAGTGTTCGAAACCACGTTCATAAATTTCTAATCTTCTTCATTTGCTATCTTAGACAGTTTTCTTAACGTAAGTACTTCTGGACATAGCTGCCTGCCAAAGACGCCAAATCATTGATGGGTAGCACAAAAAAGGAGGTCAACTGCTTAGCCTCACCTCTAGATAGGCTCAATAAAATTCCACTTGTCTGACCACCAGTAATTTTTTCATTTGAATCTTTCGAAAACCTATGCGCTTTTTTATAACGATAATTCTCGTTTGCAGCAAAGTCTTGATCTTTGTATTTGCGACTTTGCACTAAAATAAAACTAAATATAGGAAAGTAATGGGGGCGCTGGCTCTTCCAAGGGCACGAACTGGAAATTTAATTTAGCAGGGTGGCTCCTCGGCAGAGCGCTCAGCCCCGGGGCCTATTGCATTTTTCTCAACCATATCTTTGTGAGTAAATGAATGGTACTTATAAATTTTTACCGATCCCGAACTGGTAATCGAGAAAGCGTGTTTCCTAATATTAAAATACTATCGGATAAGCTGCAGATTCGTCACTTTTTAGAGGGCTGTCGTCACATTGTCCATTGTCAAAACATTGCCTCATTCAACTGATACTCTTTTATTTTTACTTTTGAGAGTTAGTTCCAGAATTTTTAACGGATCATTTTGTTTTATATAAATTTTGTCCCTCCAAAACTGTCACATTCCAAGTTCAGCCCTGGGCAAGTCCTTTGACGTGCATAGATGATGTAAATGAAATAAAATGTACTTATTTAACGTTGGGCAAGGGTACGCAGGTGCGTAGGTACTTTTAAGATCGCGTTCGGAATGTGGTTGTGAGTAGGTAGGTATAGGTACTTCTGAATATTGCGAGCATCGAATATGATTGCGTTACTAGACTTCTGAAATGCTTTTTGTTGCCGCGATTCTGGATGTCATGCATCACTCAGCGAAACATAGTTGCAGGTTTGCAGTTTCTTGTATTTTTATAGTTCTGGGAAAGCTGATATATATGTGCTTTTTTTTTCTTTCAATTTTTTTGCTCCTGTAGTCCAACATAAATTGAATCCATTAGCAAAGAGTGACGCGTTCGTTTTTATAAGCGTTTAAGTAGCAAAGATAACGTGAATGTGAGGTTGGATGCTATTATGAAAGCTGCAGGTTGTTGTTAAGTTGATCACATGATTTTTCAACAGGTGCACTGATTAGATGATTTGTTTTTGTTTGCTCTTAAGTGGAATGACATTACAAGTGGAGTTCTGTTGTCCCAGAAAAATCACATGAATTTTAATCGAGAGCAAAGACTAGAATCAGATGTCGTTATAACTTTAATCTTGAAATTCAATATCTGCCATATAGGAGTATGTCCATACGATTAGGAAAAAGTATTTTGATCTGTCTTGATTTGTAGCTACTTAAAAACCAAATACAAAACTGTTTATAGTATGTATCACTTAAAATATAAAGTATAAAATTTATTTTAAACTAAAGTTTTCTGTCTCTTTTATTTCAGATTGAGTTGAGAAGGCACTGCTCCAGGATGTGGAGCCCCCAGAAAGGTCCTACACGACTGTGGGACCTTTGCCTTAGTCATATATTTATTTTACATTTAATGGTAAGTTTATGTAAAGTAGAACTATTTTTATTTTAAATATTACTACAGCAATAACAGCTTAAATTTTCATGACAGAAAAGAGTAAAGGCGGTACTACACTATCACATATACATGACAAAATTGTCATGTAATGTATGGCACATTTTCTGTAAATATTCCAAGTGATATTACACTATGCCATATATACATGGACAATTTGAATGGCAAACAATATTTATATGACAAAGAAAAGTATCGCTATCACACTTATATGGCAGCCTGTGCCATATAAAGTATGGCAAGCATGAATATAATGAACTAGCCATATAAAAATCGATTGATTTTATATGACTAGCGCTTGTCATACAATCGGCATCCTATGTTTTTTTAATTTTTATTTCTCTATTTGTAGTTATTTCTTTATTTCTATTTGTACGTTGAATGCAAGGAGTGCTTATGTCAAACTTGAAATTTTATTACACACGCATACTCGTACATAGATGTAAATTTCAATAAAAAGTTACAAAGGTAATAATGAAAAAAAAAAAAAAAGAAATATGCCTTTATTTCTACACGACAAGACGAACATACTTATATGGTGACAATTATGATTTTGTATTACACTACACCATATATATATGGCTCTAGAATCATTGTCATATATATGGAGACATACAAATGCTGCCTATCAAACTTAAAAATAACAAAAATAGTGTTATACCGCCTTAACAATTTTACTGAGTTATGAAGCAGTATCTCGATAGAAGCCCTTAATTATTCTAACTAGCATTTGAGATAGGCATTCGTTTTGGAAGCAATTTTCATGAAATGCAAACCGACAGAAACTGTCATCTATCAAACGTGGTGGCTTCTAATTATGTTCAATGCTGAATTAACTATTTTTATGACAATATTACTACGATTGAGCATAGTGCAAATAAAATTCAAGGTAATAGTAAAGATTTCAATAAATAAGTTTGCAACATATTTCAATATGAACATAAGGGCTACCTTTTGGTTTCTTTTCATATCATAAATTATTTTGAATCTGACGGCTGTATCCCGCTTTGACAGAAAGTCAGTATCATGTATGTGCGGAATGATATGAGTCACATTACGCTTAAGTACCGTACGAAAAATTAAAAACTTATTTCTATTGTGAGTTCTATGTAGCCTTTGCAGTGTGTTTTTTAAAGCGAAATTTTGGCGGAAATGAGACACAAACTGCCCCTACCGTGCGCAAGCTTGTGCAAAAAGTTCTTCACGACATACATACGGATAACACTCATGGTTTTCACAGACAAGAATTTGACTGATGTAGTTGAGTGTGTGAGGTGGCATCAGAGGAAGTTTTTTTGTTCGAAAATAAAGGAACAACGCTTCAGTCTACGGCGGATGTAACAAAGCCGTAACTTCTTTTTTCACTGAAAATTATGAGATGGGTTCGTACGATCTCAGGTTTATGCAGAAAGGTGCGCTATTCCACACAACCCATCTCTTAATTGATCTTTTGAGAACAAAGTATGCCCTATATTAAAGAAGGGAGACCCTCACAATTGCGCCAATTATGGAGGGATAAGCCTCTTTAACGTCGCTTATAAGATCTTGTCTGCTGTAATATGTAAACGTCTGAAACCCCACGTCAACAACTTGATATTTCCATATCAATGGGGTTTTAGACCAGAGAAGTAAACGTCTGAAACCCCACGTCAACAACTTGATAGGTCCTTATCAATGGGGTTTTAGACCAGAGAAGTCCACAATAGACCAAATTTTCACATTCAAGGCCACGTATGACAGTATTTACAGAGACGAGCTGTACAGAGCCATGTCTAGTTTCGACATCCCTGCGATGACTTAGGGGGAATTTAAGCTGCCCCGTCAAGGCTCAAGGAGACCTTTGATGTCAAAAAAGGCTTTCGACAAGACGACAAACAGTCATGCGATTTCTTCTACATCATACTTGAAAAGATTGTAAAAAAGTCAAACGTCAACACCAGAGGAACAATAGTTCGCAAGAAAAAATTGATAAACATGATTATCAAAGGCTATAGGTAAGCTACAGGTCAACGAAAAGCCGTTTGTTTACGAACCCACGAGGGGCTCGACCTTGAAATCAACAAGTGAGCAATCATTGGTGTCAAATCTTACCAGAATCTATTTTCCAATGCATCTTCTTCTTCTTCTTTTTCATTTTCGGCGTTACTAGTAGTGATCTTGAAGCGATCACAACTCTCCCACTTTTCTGCTTCACACTATAGTGATCCGCCTGTGGGGTACGCCGCGTTGACCTCAGAAATCGTCGGCAAGCCTCCCGGTTTTGGATTGTTCCCCTTCATTACGATTCATAATGGTTCAGCAGAAATGTGCTTCGCTGTCCCCTATTCTTAAAGGCACGCACTGTGTGCTATAATATTACAAAGCCATTCCTAGCCCCTTGATGTTCGCGTTATTTATACAAAAAAACCTATGTCTCTCTCAAATAAAACGTTCAAAACATCCCAAGGAAAATGAATTTCTATATCATTCGAATGCGATAGTAAAGTCTAATTATTTCTTTTCATTTTATATGCTCACAACGTTAAGCTTTATTAATTATTTCATGGCAAAAACATTGAACCAATAGAAAGGGCCTAGCACAATTTTGAAAAATGGTATTGACTTCAAATGCTTTTCCACTAAACTTGTAAACATTTTCCATTGCATTCAAGTTGTTTCTCGAACCAGTTGCTTTGGTTTCCTTACTACAACCATTGTTTGTTTATAAAGCCAATATAAACAAAAATCCAAAAGAAAACAACCAAAGTGTTGAAATAAATGCCTTGTATTTATTAAGCATAAAGCTATGTGAGCTGACATGTTTATCAATTTTATTGACAATTTAAACTACGAAGCGCCAAAAGAAAAACTAAATCATCTACTGGGTGGTAGATATTATCATATAAATCGATAGAGCGCCATATTTAGAATATTCGAATTTGTAATGTTTTTAGGTTGGAAGAACTGTTCAAAGAATTATAGAAAACGTTAGTCATGAAATTCTTACGCAATGAAGTGGAAATTAATAAACCTTCAGGATTCACTTTGTGATAAATTTTTTTCCGTAGCGCGTACATATACATAACATTTTTGCCACCCTTACAAATACCAACAAGTTATAGTATAATATTAATTATCGAGTTTTAAAGCCGCAAAACTCGGCATTTGCAAGCAATTTTCGATTTTTTTTTAAGAATTGATTATTATCTAAAGCACCGAAATACGTTTTTTAAGGCTATTGTAGAGCATTAATGTCATTTATTCTGAGTGCGCTCAGAATAAGTTCAAAATAATAAAAGTTCTGTTTTAAATAACTTGAATGTGTTAACAGAACAAGTGGTTCATTGAAAGACAACTACCAAAAATCGCATGGAATTTGACAAAAAATTCGTCAGGCAAAATTAAACACTTTCTTTGGTCTTATGAAATACAAAAATTAAAAAGAGAAGAAAAATAAATAAAATGAGACCCGTTTATCGGAAAACCATAGCAAGAGGGTTGATTTATCCTAATCCTAACTAATATTATAAATGTGAAAGTAACTCTGTCTGTCCGGCTTTCTATGCTACCGTCTCCAGCCCAAGCTACTGAACTGATTTAAATGAAATTTTGTACAGAGATAATCTAGAATTTTAGGAAGGACATAGGCTATATATTTTATCCCTATATTCCAACGGGAACTAGAACTTCGATACTACCGCCCGATCTTAAAAATTATTCAAACGTTAGGATGCTACTCTATCCGCGAGTAACATAAACTGTAACTCATTCCCATATTCTTATAGGAACGGTTACCATATTCCCACGGGAATGGGCGTCTTTACTAATATTATAAGTTTGAAATTAGATCTGCTTGTCTATTTTTTTTTTGTTACCAACAACCGGCCAAACTACTAATCCTATTTATCTGAATTTTGGTACAGATATAGTCTTGAGCCCGAGGAAGGGCATGGGCTGCATTTGTTATTCCTATGTTCCTATGGGAACGGCAATGTAAACGGGAACCTTTCAGCTACCGGATCGATTTAAAAAATTATTTCACCGTGAACTGATTTGTGAAAAATTGTCGATAACACAGTTGGTTTGAAAAAAAAGTCTATCTTTATCTTCAAATAAATATTGGCAATCGGAAATGGCTGTGCGAAAGGTCAATTTCGGTGCAGATAAATGAAATAGTTAACAATACAATCTTACAAATTATGTCAGACCTGGTGGGGAATCTTGTCGAATGCCTATCAGTACACAATATTATGGACACTGAGCAAGTCACATCAAACCTTATAGAGTTTCCTAATTTCTTAGGAGTATCAAGAGTGGCTGCAAGTTGGTGTTCCAGTGCCAATAACGAGAAATCTAGAATATTACACACCTACAAATTACACATCTGGAATAATGACTAAAACTTTTTGATTTCCCGTATTCCTTTAATTTGCACTGATTTGTCATTTTAGTTAAGTTTGAGAGTACAGTTTCCTCTGAAACCAATATTAGATATTAGTATACATAAGGCTCAGATGCTTAAAGTTGCAAGTGTTCGTTTAGAAAAAAAAACCCATGGCAACTCTACTTTTTATTTCCCAAAAGATGGAAAAAGTAATAACTTCGTTGGCAAACATGTACTTAATAATATACATGGGATATTTTAATGCATGAATTGTTTTATTTGCAAAACAATTAACCTAAAAAATCTAAAATGCTGCCGAAAGTCACTATTCTACGCGGACGAAGTCGCGGGCACAGCTAGTGTATAATATAGGTGAGTTTTCGTCGCTACTCAGCTCAGCAATAGATTTTACCACTGAAAATAAAAACAAATCAAAATTGAGCACTTTTAACACAGTTTGATTTGTTATTTCGCTCAGTAATCAGACCCACTGCAGTTGCTGATCATAGGATGAGTGAGGAAGTGAAGTCATGAGTCATTTGGTATGTCCCTCCTCCGAATCAGTTCAACTGTTAGCTTTAAATGAAGCAAAGATCAAAGAACTGTGTTAACGGGACTGAAAACGTAGAAGGTGTTGGGGTTTCTTTTAAACCATAATGAGCAGGCTCTCAGACATCTATATCTCAGCAGAAAGTCAAACCAAAAATTGTTTTAGCTAAAAATTTTTATCTTGAAGAAGTTACTTTTCGGAACTTATGTTAAAAGAATATCTTCAGTACTTACACTTTTCAGGTACGGCAAAATGTCTCGAAATTGTTGTGAATTTTAAACTCAACTGAAGAGAAAATTTTAATGAAAGCCTTTCTATAGTTGCAGTACAATTTTTGTAAAAAAAAAAAAAAAAAATAGAGAACTGAGCCTATTCCACAAAATAACTTTATCATCTCTTCACAAAATTTGACTCAATACCAAAAGCTATATTTTCCTTGGAATTATAAAGTTTTTAAAGTGATAAGTTGAAACTGATAAGTGTAATTTGAGGGTCCTCACAATTTTCACATTCTTTTTGCAATTTCTGTGCCACGTACGTTCGCTTCGACAAAATGTAAAGTAAATTTTGCAATGAATTTTGTGGAACAGAAACACTTTTCACTTTGCAAAACCAATGTAATTTGATAAATGCAAAGTGAAAAGATGATAAGTTTTCTGTGGAATAGGGCCTGGTCTAAAAAATAGGACCTTACCTCAAATACGCTTGTTTGATATGGTAGCTATAATCGTGGAAGGCATCACTTTTCATGGCCATGACCCGAAATCCAAAGGCTCACATGCATTGGCTCGATCAGTACCAACTGTATCTCTGGATACTTTCCTGTCGCTAGAGCCTCTTTTGACTAAAGAGAACCTTTTCACTATAAAGAGATGGTGGCTAAAAGCGCACTGTGGCTCAAACAATGCAATTGATAAAAAACGCCTATCTACTGATATAGAATTTATTCAAACAGACTAAACCACTTTGCATACTGAATTAAACCCAGTTCCCCTGACAAGCATACCGACAGTGAAAACTGGGACGAAAACGGGTTTCTAAAAGCAAATCATGTCGTCGTCTTCACAGGCGGTTCCAAACCGACCGAAAAACTCTCGTCTTTTGCAGTGTCTTGCAAGCAGAAATACTTGCAGCAGCAAAACAGCTTGCTAAAAATTGATCAACAACAACATCGACATTTTCATAGACAGCCAGAGGCCAAAAAGGTATCTCATCCATTATCACAAAATTCAAACTGATAGGAAGCTGTAATCTTGGATTGCTGAACTCAATGAACAATGTAACTCTAACTTGGGTTCCAAAAAACTTACATCAGCTAAGTATCCCTCGGTTTCCTCTTCATTGATTAGTATTTTCACGTGCAGAAGAAAGATCATTTCACTTCCTCTGTGAGTCCCCAAACTGGCCCAGAGTAGAAAAAAAGCTCTTGAAAAACACTTCTTATGCGAACTGAGTGACATCTCTAGCCTTCCACTTAACGGCGTCCCAAAGTTCACTCAGAGCTCCAGTGAGGATTCTCAGCCCCAATAACCTAGCCACAAGCACACAATGAATCCTTGAGATTCGAGTTAGGTGTTAACGTTTATGGCTACACGCCCTATGCAACCTAACCTCACATAAATCTCAGTAAGACTTAGTTTTTGAAAGTACTCAGACAGAAAAAAGAAATAAATGTTACAATGCACATTCTTATATAGTTTATTGAAATTGCTGCAGCTGTTCTTGAACATAATTTACTCTTTCTTATTTCTTTTCTTTAAGTTATGCTAACGCTTCATTCCATATACACTACATATTCACTTCGACTTAAAATTTTTTAAAGTTCGAATAAACTACTTTGATGGAGATCTTTAGTAAGCTCTTCAGCTCCGTAAGAAATTTTATTTTGTTTTTGATAAGAAATTCCAAAACAGAACTAATCTAGCAGGTACTAAGTAACAAAAAAAAGTCTGTAAAAAGACTTAAAATCTTTTCCCCATGGGTGTGATAGTCAATTCGGTGATCTGGAATGCAATGTTTTTTAAATTTTGTTCAAAATTCCAAACTTTAACCTACCTGTACACAATGTGGGGTTTGAATAGCAAAGACCACAGCAGCCGATACATCCGCAGCTTTTAATAAAGCCATGCCCTCAACCGCTCTTTTAGGTACTAGATTTGTATCAACAGGGCCAGGTGAAATACTCTTCAAAATAAATAAGTCATGCTGTTGTCACTGACAGTGTGGCTCTTTGAAACTCATACTTACAGTAACTTTAATTTTTGTATTGTTATCGTGGAACTCTTGTCGGTACACTGCTGTCAATGCAGTAACGGCGTGTTTTGACGGCGCATACATGTTAGATGAAAACCCTTTAATCCATGGGGTTGTGTGACCGTAGGTGCTGTTGATGTTCACCACATGTCCATCTACGTCTCTTTCTTTCATGCTTTTAAAAGCCTCTCGAGTGCAGTATACCATTCCCAAAACGTTTGTATTTAAAGTTGCAAGTAAATCCGCAGTATTGTCTTCGGCCAAAAGAGAAGTCAACCGAAATACTCCAGCACTGTTTACGAGGACATCGACACCTCCAAATTTTTGTCTAATGCGACAAAATGCTTTAATAACATCTGACTCCTTCGTAATGTCGCACTTGAGTGTATGCAACCGACCACCAACTTCATCTGGAAGATCATCGCGAAGATCCGCAACAAGGCCCTCTCGACGAGCCAAACCAATAACAATCATACCAGCCTTAGCTAAGTCCATAGCACAGGCGGCACCAATTCCTGAACTTGCTCCCGTAACTACAGCTATTTTGTTCTTCCACCGATCCATCACAATGAGTGTTGTCAATTTCAAATAATAATTCAAACTGACGACGCACAAACAAACGCTCAAAATTTAAACCTATCCCAAAAGTTCTCAAACGTGACTTTTTTACTTACCATGGTGATTCACAAATCAATTTAAATAGTTAGTTCTGATAAGGCATTCTCTATAGCCATGCTTTACGTAGTAGAAATTTTACAAGTATGTATTCCATAATAAGAATACCCATGTAGTTAACGCAGGTGATTGACTTTGAAAAGTGTAGATTTGATAGCTTTATTCATCAAGTCAATTTTAAATTTGGATTTTTAATGTTGTTTACATACTCAAGTTGCCTTTATGTAATATTGCAACTTTTTTTAATCGAAGCTTTAATATTGTTATTTACTATCAACAGAGAAACAGCCGCAACATAAAGAAAAAAAAGTTCAATCTTGTCATAGACATCCCCATATCTTTGGTGAGGCAGTACACTCACTGTTTCTATATTCACCCACACACTAGGTTTGTACCAGCTTGCAATTGCTTCAACCAACATCCTTCTATAACGACTTCGATTTCGGGCGAGCTCTCTCTAGTTTCGCACTCTAAGTCGGTTGAGGTTTTCATCCACTTGATTGCGAGGTCTTCCCATTCCGCGATTTCCCTGCTTTCGAAAATCCGTCGAGCCGGAGCGTTTTGATGGAGCCCATCCATCGTAGCCTCACGATGCGTACTCTTCTGGCTATGCCCATGTCGTGGTACAGCTCATACAGCTCGTTGTTGTATCTTCTTCTCCACACATTGTCTTCGCATACGGGAACAAAAATCATTCGGGGAATTTTTCTTTCGAAACGACCAAGAATTTCCTCATCCGCTTTCGATAAGGTCCATGCTTCCGCGCCGTAAAGCAGGACTGGGATGATCAAGGTCTTATACAAAGCTACCTTGGTTTTTCTGGAGAGGGTTTTGTCTCTCAATTGCCTTCTTAACCTAAAGAAGCAACGGTTGGCAAGAGTTATTCTCCGTTTGATCTCCGCACTGATGTTGTTTTCCGTGTCTATAGCGGATCCTAGGTAGACGAAGTCCTGTACTACCTCGAAGTTATGTCTGTCTATTGTGACGTTTTGTCCAATTCGTCGATGTTCTGTGTCCTTGTTTGATGACAACATATACTTTGTTTTGCCCTCATTAACCATCAAACCCATTTTTGCCGCTTCTGTTTCGATACTCGCAAAAGCACCTATGACATTACGCTTTTTTCTTCCCATTACGTCAATATCGTCTGCGTAGGCGAGTAATTGTACAGACTTTTGAAAGATTGTTCCTCTGGTGTTGACGTTTGAGTTTCTTACAATCTTTTCAAGTATGATGTTGAAGAAATCGCATGACAGTTTGTCGCCTTGCTTAAAACCTTTTTCGACATCAAAGGTCTCGGTGAGTTCTTTACTGACCTTGACGGTGCAGTGTGAATTCTCCAAAGTCATCCTGCATAATCGTACGAGTTTAGCAGGTATGCCGAAACTAGACATGGCTCTCTACAGCTCGTCTCTGTAAATATTGTCATACGCGGCCTTGAAATCGATAAAGAGATGGTTAATATCGATATTATGTTCTCGGGTTTTTTCCAAGATCTGTCGTAATCTGAAAATTTGGTCTATTGTGGACTTCTCTGGTCTAAAACCACATTGATAAGGACCTATCAAGTTGTTGACGTGGGGTTTCAGACGTTCACATATTACAGCAGACAAGATCTTATAAGCGACGTTAATGAGGCTTATCCCTCTATAACTGGCGCAATTGTGAGGGTCTCCCTTCTTTAGGATCAGGCATACGATACTGAGGTTCCATTCACCGGGCATGCTTTCTTCCGACCATATCATGCAGATCAGCTGGTGCATGCTCCTTTCCAACTGGTCTCCAACTGCCTTGAAAAGTTCGTCATCAAGGCCATCTGCACCTGCAGTCTTATTTGATTTAAGTTTGCATATATAGCAAGCTAAACTTCTTCTAGGTCGGGAGGACGGCATTCTTGATCATCGTCCAGGCTGAATGGGGCAATCTGCCTGACAGTGAATTTGTGTCCTCATCGCCGTTAAGCAGTCTGCAGAAATGATCTTTCCAGATCCTCAGTAGCGACTGTGACTCTACAATTATGTTTCCCTGCTGGTCTTTACAGGCTTGAGTTCGGGGCTTGCCACCCTGGCAGGATCTTTTTACCTTTTGGTAAAACTTCCGAATCTCGTTCCTGTCATGGCACCTCTCTATTTCCTCAAACGAGCGCTTCTCATGCTGCTTCTTTTTCTTTTTGAGAATTCGATGTTACTCCCTTCTTTTCTCCTTGTAAATCTCGTTATACTGATCGTGGTCTAGAACATGCGGAAGGATAAAGGCTATACATATATCTATCCTTATATTCCAACGGGAACGGAAATGGGAATTAAAAAACTACGGTCTCAAAAGTATTTTTAACAGGGCTACAAGGTGTTGAAACAGGGGTTGAATGTTTTTTTTGGAAATACCGCCATTTTTAAGGCTAGAAGTTTTATTTTCTAAAAAGTTAAAAATGCTGCTGAATGTCACTATTCCACGCGGACGAAGTCGCGGGCACAGCTAGTTCTTTATATTTTTTAGGTCTGTTACTTGCCCTCATTTGTTTGAACTGTCAAAACTTAGGTATACTGTTCACATTTTCCTTAACCAAGTTCATTTTAAAGTAGTCACTTGTTATTGAGAGTAAATTGTGTTTGTGTGTGACCCCATTTTAAGGTAAGGACGATTAATATAATTAGAGCGGGCTATTTTTCTCAAAAACGAGCAGACTATAGATGTAAGATGTGCACTATTATTTTCAACAAATCGTGCTGTCGGAAACGATCAGACATTTAGCTGATTCAATGTTTTCATTAAACTCTTCCAATAACTATCAAATCTTCGCAGAAGATAACTATCACCCAAAGTTAGTCACAAGAGCCTTAGAGGGACGGTTCTACTAATGCATCAGTCATCAGGATTCCGGATAAATGAAATTATGAATTTAACTTCGAAATTTTCCCAAGTATGCACCAGGCAAACGATAAATATTTCTTATGCAGCCACTTTCAGGGAGGGGGTTGAGAACCTCCAAAGCACCCCCACGTTCGGATTGGCACACAATGTCATACATTGTTTAAAAGTGAACAACTGAACGATCGTGAAACAAAACTGCTCTAATCAATATTGCCATTTTTTTAAATAATTTCTTCCATGTGCAACACTCTCTCTGAAAATGAAAAATTTTCTTTCCCTAATCTGTTTGCAACATTGCTTTGCGGAAGTAGTAAAAGTTTTCACCGTGGAAATATATTAAGTGAAATTACTTTGCGACTAAGTGGTGTGGCAAGTCAGCGCCATCCACATTGTGAGTGAGTATAGGCAAACAGGCCTTGACTTCAAGTTGTTCTTGTCTCTGAACAAAATGTCTGCACCCGAGGTAACAGTGCAACTCTACTATGCTTGTAGCATTTCTCGTTTATTTTTTATTAGTGTGTTTTTTTTTACTATTTTTATTTGTTTTTTGAGAAATCAGTTGAAAATATCACTATTCAAAACTAGTCTGGTTTGATAGAAGAGAGGCACTGTGCGAAAGATATCCTGAAGCGCGATCGAATGGAATCTGGCATCTGAGACTTGTTGGGAACAGTAAAGACATTCGATGGTAATTGCTCTACCGCAAGTAAATGGTGGCACACTTTGCAAATCACTTTTTTTCTCCTCGAATGGCTTTTGTACGGCAGAAAGGGGTTGTGGAGCGGGTTGTTGTGAAAATTGAAAAAGAGAGGAAAGAGAATGTGAAGTTTTGAAGTCTATGTGGATTGTGGACTTGAAAAGAATGAAAATGCAACTGAACTGTAATCGAATTTTCATTAAGCACCAATTCAAGTAGCCAAATAGCGCGGAAAGGAAAGTGACAAAAGATAAAGAGAATGGAGGCAACATTGTTTTTATGCGGCAAGATCACAGAAAGCTCTTCACTATCATATTGGTATGGCAAGTAATGAGATACTTTTATTTTTGTTTCTTTTGAGCATTACTCATTTAGATAAATGGCTGCTGAAAAAGAAGGTGCTGCAAACTTAAATGATCTGAATAATGGTTTGTCCATGACATGTTGCCTACATAGTTTCTGCGCAGTTGAAGTAATTTGCACTTATTTCACACCTATTTTTCAGTGATCGGCAAGATTTGCATACACTTGATATTCCAAGCATATATAAATTTATGCTTCCCAATTCAAATATTTTTTCTATTAATATTTTTTGTTTACTCAAATGGTAAAAAAAATTCTTAGTTGGAAAGACAAACATTCATAGAAAACATCAGTCTTTAGTAAGATAAAAAAGATAAAATTTAAAGGTATAAATGGATAGCCATGCTTCGACATCCAAAGTCGTAAGTACAAATTTATAGTAATTTAAAAATCTGCTTAGCACAAGCCATAGAGCCATTTGAATCATTAATAGTTTGTTTCATTTTCAAACTGTAAAGGCTCTCTCAACTCAAAGCGTTTTTGCAGTTGCGGGAGCTTTAAAAACAATATAAATATATGCCTCCTTTATTTGTCGCGACGCACATAGGGGTATTTGGCTCGAAAAAACGCTCATGGACATATTTTTCTTTTTAGGAAGTGATAGTTGGCTAATGCTGTACACATCTGGGACGATAAAGCTTTAAGCGGAAGTTATTGGCAGATTTTTTTTTGTGTCTTCGCTTTGTGACATCTGCCTCTTTAAGCTGATACCAAAAATATATCAGAATATTATAACAATAGGGCCATAGAAAAACAAAAAACACTGCCATTTTAATGTATTTCTAATGAATTCATTTTCTAATGAATATAAAGGCGAATTCCAAAACGCAAGCCTTGCACAAATTATGGATAGCAAACAGTTCCTAAATGCCTTCAAAGTAGAACGTCCCAAAACGTAGTGAATTGCCCTTTTTCCGCAATTGTAAGCAAATTTGTCAAAAAACACTTGCGAATTTTTAATTGCATTGCCGATTTTGTTTCGGATTTTTTTTTTGCGCTAAGTATGCTGCTGATGCGTAACGAAATTTTTTCACGGATCGAGAACGAACACTAGGCGGAAAATATTTGTGTAGAGCAGTGTTTTTCAATCTGTGAGTCGCGACCCCTTGGGGGTTATTGATTTGTCCAAAAAAGGGCTTAGATTAGGATAGGTAAAATGGGCTGACGGTTGGTCTTATTTCCGTCACACTTAGATCAATGTAGATCCGTTGTGATACCCTGACGTATTGTAACGTCCTAGAAACCTATGATTTTATGTCTGTTCGGTATTTAACCATTTTGTGGCCTTGGTGAAGTTTAACAGGCTGCTTTTTGGAGCGTCTGATAATTCTTCTAGTTCATTTAATTTCCTAGACATTTTTTCCTAGTATGACAGAGTGCTGGGCATTGACAAAGGAAGTGACTTGTGTCTTCGTGTTCGTCTTCGTCATTGCATCCTCTGCATAGGTCATCGGCGCAAAGACCCATTTTCTTTTTGTGATAACCTAGTAGGTTATGTCCAGTTATGATACTGACAAGCATTCGCAGTGAAGGTCTATTCAATGATAGCAGCTTTCCAGATTCTTTATTATCGTATTTCGGCCATAGTTTCCTGGAAGTAACACAGGAGTCTAGGCATTCCCATCTTTCATTGGATTTTCGTATTATTTTGTTACCAATGATCAGTTTCATTTCACATGGTGGAATCCTGATCGATTTATCAATGAGAGAAGGGTCAAGTGTTGATCCTTTTCTCGCTAGTTCGTCCGCTTTTTCAATTCCCGGTATACCACTATGACCGGGAACCCAGCAGAGTCTAACGTTATGCTGCGTGCTAAGAACCTTTAGCTCTTCGCGACAGCAAGAAACAAGCTTCGATTTGACAAGAGTGGCAGAAATCGCTTTTGATGCTGCTTGGCTATCAATGAAAAAAGTGATATCAGCATGTGATAGCGCCATCACGGACACCTGTTTTGCAGCGTTTGTAACTGCCAAGATCTCGGCTTGGAAGACGCTGCTGTGATTTGGAAGTCTAATGAACTGGCAAGTTTTAGGCTTTCTGAGAAGAAACCTGCCCCTGTTCCAGCTTCCATTTTTGAACCGTCGGTATAGATTGATATAGACGTCTCGTTCAAGTAAGGTGTTTCATTCTCCCAATCCTGTCTATTGGGGAAGCTAGTTGTGAAGCATTTTATAAAGTCCATATATGGAGTTATGTAATCCGTGCAGATGTTGTTTTCTGCGTATCGCGATAAGATCTGTGCGTGTCCTGTTTGGCTAGTTTTCCAGACATTACACTGGTTTAGTCTAAGTGCACTGTTTGCTGCCGCTTCTTGAACATAGAGATCAAGAGGTGTGAGATTGAGGATTACTTCCAAGCTCGAGGTTGGTGTAGTTCTCATTGCACCAGTTACGCAAATACAGGCTGATCTTTGTACTTTGGTTAGGGTTTTTAAATGCGTGGATTTTTCCAGCGCCTTCCACCAGACCAAATTGCCATAAGAAAGGATAGGTCTTACAATGGCAGTATACATCCACAGGATGATTTTGGGATTTGGTCCCCATTTTTTGCCAAAAATCCTGTTACACGAATACAGTTTGTGCTATCATAGATTTTTTGTATCTTTCTTGTATATTGGGACCCCAATTTAGTTTTTTGTCTAAGATCACTCCCAGGTATCTGGCTTGATCAGAGATCTTAAGGGGGGTCTTGTTTAGTCTTGGTAGCTCAAAAGTAGGTATTTTTCTTCTATTTGTAAAGAGTACCAGCTCTGTTTTCAGGGGGTTAACTGCAAGGCCGCATCTTTTTGTCCAAGCGCTTACCTTGGTTAGTGTATAATTCAATTGTGCGCTAATAGTGGAAGGGAATTTCCCTGTTGCCAGAAGAGCTAAATCATCGGCATAAGCAACCACTTTCACGCCGTCATGCTTGAGAGCTACGAGGATCTCATTCATGACCAGGATCCAGAGCAGGGGTGAGAGAATACCTCCTTGTGGGGTTCCTCGTGACACACACTTTTTCAAGCTTGCACCTCCCAGTTCGCTGTGGATCTGACGTTTTGTTAGCATGCACATGATCCAATTTGTGATTGTTTCTTCTACTTCTAGATCATTTAGGGCTTTCTCGATTGCACTGTTTTGTACATTGTTGAAGGCTCCTTCAATGTCCAGGAAAGCTACCAGTGTGTATTCTTTGTCTAGCAGCGTTTTTTCTATGGTTCTTACTACACAGTGAAGTGCTGTTTCCACACTTCGTCCTTTTGTGTAGGCATGTTAAAAGGTAGATATTACTTCCGGTTTCAGGAAACTACGGATGTGTAAATCAAGTAGCCTTTCAAACGTTTTCAGTATAAAAGAGGTCAGACTTATAGGTCTGAAGTCTTCTGCTTCTATATGGCTGGGTTTGCTGGCTTTCGGTATGAAAACGACTTTAACTTCCCGCCATATTTTGGGAATGTAGCCCCATATGAGGCTATTTTCAAAAATGTTCTTTAGATGTGGGATGACTTTCCTGCTGCTTTTTTGCAGCATCATAGGGAAAATGCCATCGTGACCCGGAGATTTAAAAGGTGAAAAGGAGTTGATAGCCCATTCCAACTTCTCTTCCGTTACGATATCTGCCGGGATTTCGTGTCTAGAAAACCTAGTGTTTTCTATTTCACTGTTCTCTATAGGGCTGCATCCAGGGAAGTGCGAATCGAACAGATGTTCCAGACTCTCGACCGGGGATTCAGTCCAGTGGTTATCCGGTTTTCTCAGAGAACCAAGTGGTATGGTCTCCTTGGAGAGGATTTTCCGTAGTCTGGCCGATTTGTTTGTACACTCGATTTTACCGCAAAAATTTCTCCATGAGCAGCGTTTTGCTCGTTGAGTTTCATTTTTGAATTTCCTTTGGCTGGATTTGTAATGTTCCCAGTCAATTTCGGAGCCGGTCCGTTTGGCAGCATTGAAAAGTCTTCTATATTCTTTCCTGATGCTGCTCAGTTCGTTATTCCACCATATTGGTTTTTTGTTCTTTTTTGCCGTTGTGATCAGAGGACAGCTTTTATCCGAACATTTCTCAGAATCCCTGTGAGTTCTGCAGTCAACTTATCAAGGCTTTGTGGTTCAAGGTTCCTATTTGTATTGAGGGAATCTATGTTATCGTCCACCTCCTTACTAAAGGTAGCCCAATCAGTACGTCTATTATTACGAAATGGTTTGATTGGGCGATCTGTAGTGGGAATGATAAAATTTATCAGACGATGGTCTTCTAGTACTTTCCACTGCTCTACTGGACAAGTGTCCGAGTTATTTGTGAGGGTAATGTCAAGTACTTCTTTACGGTTTTTTGTAACAAAGGTAGGTGTGTTACCTCTATTGATAACCAAAAGATTGTTTCTTAAAATAAATTCAAATAAGAGTTCCCCCCTAGAATTTGTGTCAGTGCTTCCCCATTGCACATGGTGTGCGTTGGCGTCGCAGCCCATAATAATATCTAGTCTACTCTTACTTGTGTATTCTACCAGTTGGTAAGTGATATCCGCTGGTGGTCCTTCAATTCCATCATGTGGCATGTAGATGGAAGCCAAAATTAGTGATGGAAGTCCTACGCGTTCCATCTTTACTGCGGTCTGGTCTATTGTGCTATAAGTAGTAAGAAGAAAGAGATTTAACTGTTTTCTAGCTACTATGCATGTTCTATGGTTACTGTCTGGGCTGACAAAATTGGATTTGTACAGCGTGAGTTCTTTGGAGTGTAGGCCCTTAATTTTTCCTTTTGCGATCCAAGGTTCTTGTATAAGGGCTACATCAATTTGTCTACTCTCCATGAGGTAGGCCAGGTTGGTGGAGGTGGCTTTACTGTGTTGGAGATTTATTTGTATTACCTTCAAATCCATGACATATTTTGTTTTATATACAACGCCTTACTAACCTGTTTTTTACTTCTAGCTATCAGCTTGAGCTTGCATCGGGTAATGCCAACGCGAACTTTAAAGCTGACTCGTCTTAGAAGTGGTATGGAGTTGTGGTTCAACCTCACAATCACTTCAGTGCCTGTCTCCGTTTTCTCCACCTTCATGATCTTCCATTGGTCGCTCAGAAGTTCGGCATTTAATGAAAGTATGTACCTTTCCAGCCGATCGCGGGGAATAGCGGGGCCTCTGACCAACAGTTTACCTATTGGTCGGTTTAGATCTTTTATCTCACTGGCAGTCACAAGCCGTAAATCGGCATTCTGCCAGGGAGCTGCCGTCTTTTTCACAAATTCCTGGAGCCATTGAAGGGTCCATTCATTAATGGCTTAAAATCCATCGACGCCCATTGTCAGCTTGAGAGTGCAAGCCCGGAAAGCATGTCAAAAGCTTCGATTGTAAACTATGCAAGCTCTGTATCATACAAGGAATGTCAGTCGGTACTGCAAAACTTTGGTCTGTTGCATTATCTTTAACAATCTTCTGAACACTTGGAAAAAGGCTCAAACATATTGTTTTGCAGAGAGGTTGACCACAAACGAAGTTTTTTTTATCATTGGCAGTTAAAATATTTTTTTCTCTTCCTTGAAGGTTATTGTTTAAATTGTTAAGGCGGCTTAAAAGATCTGCCAAAAATGCTAATTTTAAGAACCAAATAGGATCTAAAAACGATACGCATATTCAGATTCTGCATTTTTTAAGAACATTAACAATTCGGCTCTCAGTTCCAGAACTCTTGTTGATACCTTTCCTTTGGATAGCCACCTGACCTCCGTATGTAAAGGAGATTTTGATGAAGCGAGCCCATATCTTCACAAACGATTCTGAATAGCCGGATTTGCAAAGCTTTGCCTTTGATAGAATTCCCAATTTTTATTACCTCCATGAGCACGCCATTTAAATCAGAAGGTACTACCTTGGCAGCTAGAGCCTGTTGATGGAGAAAACAGTGTGTCAAGGATATGTTTGGCATCATTTCATCACTTTAAATTTTGCAATGAGTCTTCTACTTTTGCCAGCCATAGCCTTAGCACCATTGCTACAAATTGCGATACATTTTTTCAGTCAACATCGTAGTTGCAAGTGTTTCAAAAAATATAGACAAACACTGGCCAGTAGTGTTTTTGCAGGAAGTGCTTTGCAAAACAAGATTTCTTCCGTGATACTGTTATCTGCTCCAAAGCGCAAAAATACCACAAACTGTGCACAATCAGAAATCTCTGTAGATTCGTCAAACTGCAAAGCAAAATGTTGGCGGTTCTTTAATTTTTCGACTGCTTATTCTACGTGAACAGATTGCCTGTTCATGAACATTTGAACATGTTCAAGTAAGTGGGTGGCACGCTCATGGGGCTTTTTGTCGCCGCAACGACAATGCAGTTAACCCTGCGTTAATAATAGATAAATGTACCAAAGTATCAAAAAATCATTACCTAGCGTATGTATAGTCTCTCCTTAAATTATTCTTTATCTTTCTATGACGAGGAGGGTCGCCAGAATATTTCAACCTGTAAAGGGGTTGTGAAATCAAAAAGATTGAAAAACACAGGTATAGAGTATTATCAGCTGCTTAAAAAAAGGTTCCAATCAAAGTCAATCAAAATTCCACCAGAAGTAATTAAAAAATTAGTTTATATGAACAAAATTAATTTTCAAAATCTATTCTGCACAATAATTTTTTTTTGGGTTATTTTTAATTAATTTTGTGTCTTTTTTGTTGGAGGTTTTTAAATACTAGCTGGAGCACTCAGACCTAAATACCGGTCCATTGTACTACCAGATAGCAACCTTCTATTTGTTATAGCTTTCCACATGTTCGGAGAAAAGACTCTGCCATGATAAGGAGCCTAAGTTACCAGCTCTCACCATGTCTGCGCCGAGTATCTGTAGCCTCATGCGAGAAAAAGCAGGACATTCACAGAGGAAATGTTCTGCGGTGTCCCCATCTTCTCCACAAGAATCACAGAGTGTGGTATCACCTAAGGCTAAGACGTTTAAACGTTTGGCAAAAGAGAAGTGCCCGCTGGCAACCCCAATAAGCATTCTACAGTCTTTTCTGCTACGAGCTAGCAAAAATGTTGCAGTCTTCTTACTAACGTTGGGGAGCAAACGCTAGGTTTGTTTTGGGTCTACTTTGAGCCCTTTTTCCAAAAAATATGTTTCCATTTTGCGAAAGTTTTCATTGTTGTGGCACAAAGAAGAAAAGCAATTGATCAGTCAAAATTTTGCAAGCTCATATTGTCCAGGGAGATAAATGATGAACGAAAAAGTGTGAAGAGTTTCAGAAATTGTTGTAAAAGATCTACCCTAACTATGAAACCCTTTTCGCAGAGCAGCACAACGAAAAATAGAGCGAAATTTTTAGTTTACGATTCTGTTCTGTCATATCTGTATGGAATTTTTCTATTCGGTTCAGCAGCATACTAGGCTTTAGCATGAGACTTGTATAAAAAGGCTTGCGCTTAAGAATTCACCCTAAGCTTCAAATGACATGAAAATAGGTTTAAAATAAGGTACACACTTGCAACTGAAACCTCCATAGCAAAAACTGTAAGCACAATAGCAAAGCCCCATAAAAATTTAATTAAAAAACGAAATAATTTTTCACAGATCACATTAAAAAGTTAAAATCGATGATTTTCACCTGATGCTCTAATGCAGTGGATGCATTAAAATTAAAAAAAAAAAATACGTAGCACGCTTCTATGGATATATACATAACTGCAGCTAAGAAAAAATCACTTCTCCATTTTACATTATATAAAAAAAACTAACATGATCGGTTTTTCGAGGCAAATATTCCACTGTGCGCCATTGTGGATATTCTCATTTATGTCACTGTATAGCTTAATTTTGACAACTCCAATTGCCACAGTTGCGACTTGAGTACTTATCATTTATTTACGAAATGTTAATTTTCATGTAAAATCCATGCAATTTATCACTACTGAAATAATTATTTAGCTTCTTGAGTCGGTTAAATAAAGTTTTTTATTTAATTTTTATTGCCGCCTCAACCATTTCCTTCATATTTTTGCACCTAAGGCATCTTAGTATTTTGAAGATATTTTAACAAAAATAAAGTAGCAAATACACAGACCACCCACTCGCTTGCCATTTGCCAAAAAAATATGTGTCCAAAAATAAAAATGACCAACCTTTGCTTAAAATGACCAAAATAATGGTTGATTCCGATGAAGAAAGAAAAAGTTAGGAAGCTCTCGTTTGAGGAATGATAGAAATGTCATGAAAGGTATGAGCTTCAGAGTTTGTACCAAAAGTTTAAGAAACATTCTAGCCATACTCCAGGCCTATAAGAAGTTGATGTTGCCCAACTCATATGCTGACCACGGTATTTTTACTCGAAAGCATCCGTTTCTTTAGAGCACTCCAATTAAATCGAGTTGAGTTGAACTCCGTGTTTTTGTCATTTGTTAGGGATAGGTAAAAATAAAAAAAAAAATAAAGGCAACCCAGTATGCATTTAAAAATTAAATAAAGGTTGAAACAGAAGAGCCATTTAGTTCACACTTCACATCACAGTCAACCTCAACTGTGCGCATGGCAGGTTGGCAGGATGTAGGTAATTTATCTATATCGGTTTAAGAATGATTTTTATGGCAATGCAGTGGCTATCAGCTTTTTTTAGAGGGTTTTTAGGAAGTGAAGAAAAGGAGATGATGATGAAGAAGAAGAACCTGTAAAGATTACTAGGGAGACATTTTCAATGAGACAAAACGAACAGTTGGCAACCCAGCCAACTTCTGTGAGAGAACTAAGCCAAATTGATAGTGTTCACTACCGCAATCACTTGAGAGCTTTAAAATGGAGGCAGCCTTTTGAAGTCCATAAAAGTTCCTGAAAAAGGAAAAGATCATATATTCACTGTACTGATCAAATTGAACAGTGTACAAAGACAACTTTGAAATGGATTTGGGGAAAAAATGTATTTAACTTTTAATACTTCTGGCGAGTGAAGGAAAAGGGAAGCCCCTTAGCAACTAAATAGAAAACTTTTGAGAAAAAGCAAACTAGCAGTAGTAGCTGTCTCAAGCAGTCAGCTGCAAGCGTGGTTCTACTGTAATACAATTTTTTATTTTAATTATAACCTACTACTGAAAAACCACAATTCCTACATCATTATAGTATTAAATTCTGCTATACAACCGATTGTCTGCTTATTTCGATGACATCGATAAAATTTCAAGAATTACACTTTTTAATAATTTCGATGACATCGATAAAACTACAAGAACTACACTTTTTCCGCAAGTAATTTACTATTAAAAAGTTACAATCAACAACTTTTCTATGAATTTGTTTTCGAAATAGTCACCGCCGACTCGACATAAGCCAAATTGAGAGCCTTTAACTGTCCTCATTTTAGGAAGTTGTTCTTACATTTTTTCATGAATTCATCTACTTTTTTCTTTTCACACAAACCTACATCGTTCTTTAACTAACATTTGAAAAAATTAAGAAAAAAGTTCTAAAATTTTAACCAAAAAACAAATCTTTTATTTACTATAAAAAAAAAACACGTGGAAAAAACAAATCGGAATGAGACCAGTCAATGTCGAGCTACGAACACATTTAGCTATTTTACTTTACCTATTTCTATAGATGTTGTAAAAAAAAGTTGTGCAGCATAATAATGCAAATTTACTGCTTTCAGATGCATAAGTTTCGGCTGGCAATATGACAAATTTCATATTTTCACAGAAATATGCATCTTACTCACAATTTCCGATATTGCAAGTGCCACAATATGGCAACAAAACGAAATAAGAGAGAAAAAAAAATTCCATATAAATGTTGTATAGAATTTTATGTCTTCTGGTCAAGAAGTCAAGACTCAAGACTCAAGACTAAGAAATGATAATGACATTTTTTTATGATTTAACTGCCATTAACTAGTTTTACCGCAATTGGCACAAGCTCCCCCCGTCGACGCCGCCGCCGTCGATGTCTTTCGCACTCATCCAGACAATCGACTTACGTCTGTACACCATGACGACAACGGAGCGAGATACTATGGGACAAAAAACTGGTAGCAGTGCGGATGAATCCTAAGGTGGCTTTTGGCTCTGGCTCTGGCTCTGACTCTTGTTCTAGCTGTGGCTCAGATCAATGCAACGGTTGTATGGAATTCTTGAATGAGTTTTTCCAGGAAAAATCTAACTGCAGTAGATTTTACTCATACTGTAGTGTGTGTTGGGAATGCAAACGGTTTTGCGCATTTCGCGCAAAAGTACAATTGTTCGTTGCGGCATCACCGCACATCTCCAACCAACCAGCGTGTTACTTTGGTGCAGCTAATGACTTATTGTGCCTCTAACATCTAACCAACACTTTGCAAAACTCACAGACAAAATGCCGGCATACATTCAAAATGTCAGATGCTATTTGCGGATTCTGAAGAGTTGGCAATGGCATGGCCGTTGCTGTATCTGCAACTGATGCTGCTAATTATTTGAATGCAATTAAAGCGAAAGAGAATACATCCATGGCAATGGTTTTTGCACTGCAACCATCACCGTTTTTCAAATATACATCCTTGGTTCTATCTAACTGATGGTGCTGCTGCTGTTGCCAATGTGTTGGGATGTGTGCATGAGAGCGTTTTATTGACTCTGATCACCAAACATGGAAGCAGTTGTTGTTGTGTGTCGTGATCTTTTTGCTATGGATTGGATACTTCATATAATTTTTAATTAGAGCAAAACAGTCAATAACTACCGCGAACAAAAACTAAACATTTGAAGGTAAAAAAGTCTTGAAGGCTCTCGAAATTACATAAAACAATTAATATGTGTTTAAATCATTTATTTTAATTAAGAAATTAATTCTTTTCGACAGTCTTTCGCCTTGGGCCAACTTGTGAGTTGTTGTGTTTCAAATAAAACTTCAGAATCTTGGCCATGTCCATCATACTTTTTTTTGTATTTATTTAATTTGAATTTCGAATCGTTTCGATTGAGATTAATTGGCCGTTTTTCATAAAAAATTAAAAATATTCCCACGTTTGACATAATTATATCGAATTTACATAAATTCGCTGATTATCTGTTTGATTTACAACTCTCAACAATTATCAAGCCCTAAAGAAATTAAGTTATTGGTTTTCAAATTAATATTGTGGTCTAATGGCAATCTGCAAATGACTATATCAAGTTTTCCCTGAACAGGAGAGTTGTTCTTGAGTCACAGTAGTTCTTGCTATTCGAAGAAGTTAATCCAAGTCTACTATATCCTGGTTTTTGCCTACTTGAGTTGAGTTAATTATAATTTTTTTATTGAGAAAAAGTGCCCAAAGAGGAATTCCTTAAAAGCGATTGAAATTCAGATGTCGATTCCCAATCTAAATCTTGGCCGGAACGCGATATGGAATCCTTTGCTTGTAGCTTCATACTAGAAGAACAGTCTGTCTTGCGACTGCATTGAGAATTTACTGTCTTTCTTGTGAGAAGATTAAATTCCGATTTGTAGATTTTAAGAAATTTAAGCAACTTGAATAGACATCAATCGTTTCCTTACCACGTTTTGTCCTTAACTGAAGTTAAATCGATGGCGCGCAAGCTGCACTGGTGAATCCCATTAAACTTGTTAATAGGCCGATACATTGGACCTGCAACACAAACCTGCAAGTAATTGTAATAGAAGTAAATTATGACAAGTGTTCTATAAGTGTGATAGGCATATTCCTGGAAGTGGTTCGTACACTCTTAGACTTGTAGCTTTCTGTTACAGGCCCCTTATAATTGTAATGTGCGCATCATCGTACACCAACATGATCAAAAACTTAGTCAAATTGTTGTCCGACTAAAAGTCTGCAGTCATCGGGAGTTCTAGTACGATTATGATTCACAATTTTTTGTTGTTTAAGTCACAATTGCGTTTTGATTTTGATGCTCTTTTGATGCAAATATTCACCTGACCGCGTAATCGTAATAATACATAAATTTGTTGTTCTGATTGGGAAACAACAACAACTGTGTCTGCAGTCGATTTTAAATGTTTACTCTACTTATTTTAATTAAATCATAGCAACCTTTTGTTATATTATTTTATTTAAGGAAATTTTTGCACACGACGTTCTTACTTTTTCCACTATCTGCTAAATAAAAGGTTTTGTGGGTTTGATACACGTGAGCGTGCGTGGGAATCAATGGAATACGGGGAATCAATCTCCTTTTGTCATTCCAGTCTTTATTAAAACTTTTATAGTGCCGCATTCCCGATGTGTAATTTGTAGCTGTGTACAATTCTAGGTTTCTCATTGTTGGCACTGGAAAACCAACTTGCAGCCCCAACTTTTTGAAAGGTACTCCTGATAATTCTAAGCAATTGAGAAACTCCATAGGGTCACATCATGACGTGCTCAGTGTCCATAATATTGTAAACTGACATTATCGTTCCAGTAGTATCTACCTAGGTTGCCGTTTATGTTGACGTTCCCGTAGAAATTTAGTGATAATATATTTAGCCCATGTCCTTCCTCAAGCTCTAGTCTATCTCTGAACAATATTTTATTTACATAGGATCAGTGGTTTGGGAGAGAGATGGTATCGAAGAAACACGGACATATAGAGTAGATCTCGGATTTATTTATTCATTTATTTATTTATTTCATTTATCTGCATTGTATTTATCTGCAAGCAATTTTACAGCTAACAAATAAAGTATACTCCAAGAATAAATTACTAAAATATAAATAAGTACAATAAATCAGTCTTAAATTTACTTCGACTAAGGATTTAAAAAACAATTTCTGAAGGCACTTCATTGAAATCCGCTATACATATTGATAACGTTTCATTACATCTATAAAATTATTGTTCTCGTGGACCAGGCAGGTACATGATAAGGTAATAGAGCAAGGAGTGTTGGACATGGACCCCATATATGCGGTAGCATAGTTAGTCTCTTATGCGCATTACACCATGAGTTTTTCTTCTTGTTTCTAACTTTATTTTATTCCAAGCAATAAGCACCTAGCTTTGTAATCAGGACAAAAACCCCAGCTCATTCTGTTGAATATTGTGATGACAGATCACATAAGCGAATTCCAATCTCGAAAGTCTTTGCCATTTCGTTTTATGAATCCAACTAAGGAGTTAGCTTTTGGTACCAAAAAATCAATGTGCCTTTTAAAATTTAGTGAGGGATTAAGACTAACACCTAAGTCTTTAATGTTTGAGACACGATCTAAGACATTAGATTCAATTTTTTAATTGAACCGAATAATGGTACATTTTCGAGTAAATGAAATAATGCTACACTTTTTTATATTAAGTTTCAAGCAATTTACGTGACACCAGTATGAGAGAGAATCAAGGTCAGATGAAATAAATTGACAATCACCTAAGCTGTTAATTGTTAAGAATACCTTGAGATCGTCTGCATATAACAAACACTTACAATATTTGAATGCAGATATAATGTCATTGATAAAAATTATGAAGAGCAATGGAACGTGGTGGCTGCTGGAAACGATGTTTCAATTTTAACCTGATTTATAATATTAATTAATAATTAATATTAAATAATTTATTAGTAAATACGCCCGTTCCCGTGGGAGTATGGTGACCGTTCCCGTAGGAATATTGGGATGAGTTAAAGCTTACGTTACTCATGGATAGTGTTACATTCTAACGGTGGAAGAATTTTTGCAATCGCCGCAGCAGTGTCTAAGTTCTCGTTTACGTTCCCGTTTCCGTGGCAGTATAGCGATAAAATATATAGCCTATGTTTTTTCTGTGGCTCTAGACTATTTCTATACAAAATTTTATTTCAATCGGTTCGGTAGGTTAGGCAGGAGATGGTAGAATCGAAAGACGGACAGACAGAGTATACTTAAGAATTCTTACACCTCGAAACCTACATAAAATCAAATTCTTAGATTGATTACTTAAATTATCAACAAGGTTTCTTCAACTTTTCATCCTTATCCGAAATTCTTTACCACAATTATCTTGATAAAATGCAGACTTGTCTTATCTATGACCCTAAACGTTTCTATCAATTTATTAACGTTAAGAGATAATCGGATGGGCTTCCTTCCTCTTTCAACCATCTTAATACTTCCTCTTCAGATCCTCAAACAATCACCAATCTATTTGCGAATTTCTTTAGTCAATCATATAACCTTGATAAAGTTCTACCTGACCTTGAACACTTCAGTTGTCTTGATAATTGTCCTCAAAGCTCTCTTGTTTCTATTGGTGTTAGTCTCGACAATGTGTATGATAAAATCAAATCACTCAAAGATCACTTTTTCCCGGTCCTGACGGTATTCATGCCATTTTCCTAAAAAAATGTATAAACGTACTTTGTCAACCCCTAACAGCCTTTTTTCAACTCTCACTCTCGCAAGCAGTTTTTCCAACATTATGGAAAAAAAAGATATCTACAGCTTCCGTCCTATTGCTAAACTCTCCTCTATTCCTAAGCTTTTTGAAAGCATTGTCTATGACTCGCTATACTTTCATTGTAAGTCTATTGTTTCTCCACTGCACCATGGTTTTCTAAAGGGAAGATCTACCACGAATAACTTAATCTATTTTGCTCCTACTACGCTCTGTGCTCTTGAACATGGCTACGAGGTTGACTTAATCACTACGGACTTTTCGAAAGCTTTCGATAAAATCTCACACCATATAATCTATCTGAAGTTAGGTGCTTTTGGGTTTCTCCCGCATTTTATCCAATGGGTGAAATCCTGTTCAGAACACCGCATCTATAAGGTATTGTTTGAAAGTTTCTTATTTTTTCCCATTTCTGCCTCCTCCGGTGTGCCTCAAGGTAGCCATCTTGGTCCTCTCCTTTTTGTCCTTGCTATCAACGATGTTCATATGATTATTTCGCACTCAAATCTCTCAATCTATGCAGATGATATAAGAATTATGAAGTCAATATCGACACCTCGTGATAATTCTTTACTCCAACATGACTTAGATTCTTTTCTTAATTGGTGTCATAAGAATCTGCTTGTTGATCTTAATGTGAGTAAACATCAATTCATTACTTTTTCACGAAAACGAATACCTACTCTCCCTCGGACTTATGACTTTTATGGGGTTCCCGTTCCAGTTGTTCCCTCTATTCGAGACCTTGGAGTTTATTGTGATAAAGAGCTCAACTTTCACTTTTATATAGACCAAATTAGCTACTCTTCCCTTGGTTTCATAAAACGGTGGTCTAAAGAATTTTCCAATCCTTATGTAACCAGAGACCTATTCTAGAGTACGCATCTCAGGTTTGTTCCCCCAATCAAATCACTCAGTCACATAGAATTGAAGCCGTCCATCGAAGATTCCTTCGCTTTACTTTACGCCATCTACCGTGGTCAAACCCTCTCATCCTACCTCCATACGAAGATCGATTACAAGTAATTCAGTTACAAAGCCTCGCCAAACGTCGTGCAATTGCTAACATACCTTTTGTACACCAAATAATGACTGGTGAAATTGAATCTCCCGCTCTCCTTGACATTTTTTACCTTAATACCAATCCTCGTTGTCTACGGCCCATCCCTTTTTACAACCTTCCCACTCACCGCACTAACTATGGTCATTTTAACCCCATTACTCGAATGTTGTGCTTAGCCAATGATCCACAAGACATTCTAGATTTCAACGCAAGCTTACCATCATCTCTTAGAAAAAATTAACCTCAAATCAATTTCAATTTTCTAATTAAATTTCCCTTAGCTTCTCAATTATATTAACTTTAATTTAATAATATTTATTGTTAACAGTATTTTGTACTTAAGATTAGGATGTATGTTGCTTGAACTAAGCCAGATAAAAAAAAAAAAATAATAATTCAGCACACGTGCGATGAATGTTGCTTTTTCAATTACTCGCACAAAACAAATCAGTTCAGTTCAGTTTTAATTCATTTTTATTTTCTTTTTATCACTTATAACTACTTACTTGCTAACAAAAATGTTTAAACTAGCTTACATAATAACTTAATTAACTTACTGACCCTAGGCGGGTACTCTAAATTACTCAATAACTTAATTCTAATGCCTTTCGGCCTAAAGATACCGTATATATTTCAAACTATAACCAATATTAACCCTAAGAAAATTTAAAAAACTTAGTTTTTTTGATCCTTTTTTTTTTGGTTTTTCTTAAAATTACTTACAACTAATTAAAACTACTTAAAACTAATTAAAACTACTTAAAACTAGAGCAGCCACAGTAGCAGTTTTTACTAATTTTTTTTTTTTGGTTTTTTGTGTTTTATAATTTTTTTTTGGATTTTTGTTTGTATTTTTTCTATGTTTTTGGATTTTCGACGCCGCTTCTAATTTTAAAATTTTTTTTTTCATTTTATAATTTTTACGATTTTTTTTTGATTTTCGATGCCGCTTTTCTTTTATAATTTTTTTTTTTTTTTTTTGGATTTTTGTGTTTTTTTTTTGTTTTTTTTTTTTTGGTTTTGAAATTTTTTTGGTTGCCACTGTGCCCACCCCCTATACCCTAAGTCTTACACTCTAAACCTTTGCAAGCCAGCCATTGGCGACTCGCTATCAGTAACATTTTCAATATGTTGCTCAGACAACCACCAAAATAGTTTGGACGTTTTAATAACGTCCCGTCGATCGCGATCTGAAACCACCCTACTGAACCGGAGGAGCTCTTCAACTTCTCCGCCCACTGCGGCAACGTCACGGTTGTAAAGGAGCCGTCGTTCTACGGACTTACGGCAGACGTGGTAGATTAACGGAACCGCCAATCTGTCCTGTATCAAACCTATCATGTCAAAATAGAGGAAAGCCTCCGGTGGGACAAATCCACTGAAACGTGTTCTCTCCATATATTCTATGTTGGGGTAGTAAGCCCCAAATATCAGGCCATTGTTCGAAGTCATCGCCCTTGCAGTGTGACCCCGAGTCAGTTTTATCATGAAGTTGTCGATTCTGTTTATTTGAGCCCCGTTATAAAGGACCTCATTGCGATAATATTTTTTGTACTCCGACTCTGGTGTTCTGTGTAATCCAAGACAGGTACGCAGACACTGTCTCTCAAACACCCGAATCTTTTCCATTTGAGACGCTGTAACATTGAACCACACAGGGCACCCATAGACAATCATTGGCCTTATGAGGGCCATGTAGCAAATCACTTTCACCCTGCTGTCAAGTTGTCTGCTGTGAAACAGTCGCCTTGTCAGAGCAAAAGCTCCTCTAGCCCTGGCCAGAGCCGCATCCATATGATTGTTAAAATATAGATACTGATCTAGCCAGATGCCGAGGTACTTGACTACTACTTTGCTTGGCAGTGGGTGGCCATGTAGATCAACGATCACCAGCTTTCGCCAGTTCTTTCTCGTATCCCATGAGGCCCGAGCCAACGGGGTTCTAAACACAATTGTTTCCGATTTCTGAAAGTTGATTTTCAACTTCCAGTCATCGCAATATTGCTGAATCTTATCGAAGTCACATTGCAAGAGACCTCTGATGTCTTCGATCTTTGGACCTGTTCTGTACGCAATGAGGTCATCGGCGTACGCTATAGCATGGTGAAGAGAACCAATTAGATCGCCGGTGAAAATGCTAAACAAAATAGGCGAATTCACCGCCCCCTGTTGTAAACCGTTCTGTATTTTAAAAGTTCTGGTAGAAGTTATATTGCAACTTTTCACAACAAACGTTCTACCATGAAGCATGTCATTAAGAATGTATAGCAGTGGTTTACTCATGCCATACCTGATCAACTTATAGAAAAGACCGTCTAACCAAACGGTATCGAATGCCTTCTCCAAGTCAACCAGACATGCACCCGTACACTGTTTTTTAGCTTTGTTCCATTGAACATCAGATACTAGTTTAGACGCGGCATGTATGGTATCATGACCCGCCTTAAAACCGAATTGATTTTCTGGAATAATATTTTTGTCCTCAGCCCATGTGGACAGTGCTCTATTGAGAACCTTCTCGAATACTTTGCTGATACTCGGAAGAAGACTAATTGACCGGAGATTTGCTGGATTGGAACCATCCTTCCCTTTTTTAAGGAGAGGATGGACCACTGCCGTCTTCCAACGCACTGGATAATATGCATTATTCAGCGCATTGTTGAACAACGTGGTGTATATGTCCACCGCTTCAGCAGGGAGGTTTCGCAGCACAACATTGGGTATGCCGTCGACTCCTGCTGACTTCTTTTTCTTTATTTTGTGAAAGATGTCCACGAGGTCCATCTTAGAAACGAACAGGGTGTTATCCCCGTTTCGCTGGGCGATGACTGCATTTGCAAGTCGGTCGTCATTGAACCTAGTAAAACCAGGATTCTCAGATCGCCAATGCGAGATCTCGTCTCTAAGATAGAAGTGTCCGACAGAGGCTCTGTTCTCAAGGTCGTAATTCGGGCGAATGCACTCATTCACCTTATATACTTGCTCGAAAACAGCACCCACAGTCTCTACCTTCTCTTGAGCATCTTCCACTATAAAGTGGTCATCAAACAAAACAAATTTTTGGTTTAAAATGCAAATGGGAGTTTTTGCTTTGTGCAATTGCACATCTGAAACTTGCCTAAGTCCTGTGTGGTAAGTAAACATACTTTTTTCTTTGTCAAAAGCATGAACATGAGTTTAAAAATAGTGCTACCACATAAAAGCACTTTTGAGAAATATGTAATATATTTGAGGGGGTAATCCATCTTATGGTTTTTCGTAATCATAATCTATTTTGACAATGGCTTCCCGCTCGAAATTTCGACATAGAGACAGTACTATATAAATCCGTTTTTATAACAGAAGTTTTTGGCCGAAGTAAAGCACCCACCTGTGCTGTGAGACTGTCAAATCGTGTTTTCAGTCTTCTTCCAATTTGACCACATTGGTCCTGTGGTTTGGAAACAATTAAAAAACTAAAGGCCATATCCTAACAATCAGTTAGCAAGTCGAAACCATCAACGAGGTCTCGAAATTGAAGTCACAGAACGTGCTACTGCGAAGCCAGCCACTTGAACGACGTATTGATTCAAAGGATAGGGATGTTTGCTCTTACTAGTAAAGCTAAAATGCATGTAAAAACACAATTTTCTTCATTTTATTACATTTTGTAAATGGAATTGGTGTCTAGCTCAGCCTCTATGAATTTAGTTTAACAAGTTCGGATTGGGCCAGAGTTAAGCACTCTTTCTCAACCATTCATGTGGGAATTGTATAAGACCAATAAGTGTCAGGCGGTTTCACATGGCCTACGAAAAGAAAAGAACGCTTGTCACAGTAGTTATATTTTCGGAGGGCTTGTCAGATTCATATTTACTCCAAAGGATATGAAGTAAATAAGTAGCTCTTTTCATGGCAATAAAACTAGTACCAGAAGTATTTTAAATTTTTTCGCGAAAGGCAAAACCCGTGGAAAAGCAGTTATTGTATTTTACTGTGATTCGACCCGCGAACCTACCACGTAACAGACAAACATGCTAACCATAACGCCATGGTCATTCCAAAAAAGTGTTTGGATTTTAATGAGAGTCTAACCAATAACCATGACCTTCCATGTTACCGTATAACAACTTACCTCGAAACGACTACACCACGAGAACCAAAAACAATAGAATACAACCAAAAATTCTATTCATGATTGCGAAGCGACTTGTGCGAATTTTGTGTGAGTAAAAGAGATTTCTGGTTGGTTTGGCAGGAGTTGCAAGGCCACCATTTTGAAAAGAAGGGCCTTACATCCTATGAATAGCTCAATATGTTTCTCTTTCGCAATTGCAAAATACATTCTATACTCCAACATTATAAGATATTGAAATGTTGTCATTCATTGAACATACTTTTTTCATTTCCTTGTATTACAAATATTTTTTCTTTCTTTTTCTTACAGTTTAGTATAGTAATAGCTGGTAATGAAATATGGCCTCTGGAGAGGCCAGACGGTATGCCAAACATAGTTTCTTTAGAAGTAATGTGTGGGAAGGATCACATGGACGTGCATTTAACATTTTCTCATCCCTTTGAAGGAATCGTTAGCTCTAAAGGTAATTAAATGAATTCTTTTTTACGATAACTCAACACGCTCAACGCTTTTGGACTTTTTAGGACAGCATAGCGATCCACGATGTGTATATGTGCCCCCATCAACGGGTAAAACTTTCTTCTCCTTCAGAATATCATATTCGCGCTGTGGCACTAAGCCTGATTTACATGGTCAATTCTACGAAAATACGGTAAGTCTATCCGGCTCAATTAATAAATCCAATGATTTACATTCCTTTAGTTGGGCTAAAGTTATTAAAAAAAATAAAATCTAATAATCACAGGTGGTCGTTCAATACGACAAAGACCTACTTGAGGTTTGGGATGAAGCAAAACGCCTTCGATGTGAGTGGTTTAATGACTACGAGAAGACCGCATCTAAGCCACCCATGGTAATTGCAGACCTAGATGTAATCCAACTCGATTTCAGAGGTGAGTAATCATCAGTGGCAAATAAGTGCACTTTTGCATTTACATATATACAATATACATATTGACGCGGCGCAACTACAAAGCGTGCATTTGTGTGTCATTTTTCTGATGATCGTCCCAAGTTCTGTGATCCGGTTCGATTGATTGGATTCATGTCTCAAGCTTGTCAGTTGATAGATCGGGTTGGGTTAATTGAAATCATCCCGCACCAGTTGCATTTGTGTACATACGCACATACAGGTTTGATGTGTGTGACGTTGTTGGATTATAAATTCCATAATTATTAGTTGCATCATAATTATACAACAATTATATTAAGGTATATTACTTTACTTTTAATAGGCGATAACGTCGATTGCTGGATGGAAATACAACACGGCAAAGGACCATGGGCGCCTCCGGTGAGTGGCATCGTGCCGTTGGGATCGACACTTACACTTGTTGTGGCCATCAATGATTATCGTGGTAAGATAATTTTCAACAGCTAGTCTTACATGATTTTTAATGAGTGTAATTAAATTGATATTTACACACGAATGTGTGTGATGAAAGGATCTATGCCTTTGGGTTCTGTTTTAGAATTACTCTTAATACGAGTTTTGCTAACCACTTTCAATCAAATCTTATTGTGAAGTAATCGAAAATGAGTTGGAAAAGTTAATTGAACAAGTTTCCTATATAGCTGATTAATGAGCTGAAACTATTGGGCAAGATATTTATTAAATCTTTTTTGTTTTCATTAGGTTTTGATTTAATGGCAATTATTTTTAAACACGAATGTCAATTTACTGGGGGAACACAATGATTTTGCATACAAAGCTAAAAATGTTAACTTTTGCTTCTTCCCGCATGCAACTGAGGGTCATTATGTTCATCCAATAGTTCTGATGAACCTTATTTTGAATAGGTATATGTAGGTATTGACAGGAAGAAGAAGAATGGACGCCGTTATCTAAAAACACATTTTCACAACGCTTAGATTGATTACATTTTCTAATGGTTAGCTTTTTCGGTTACATTTGATCACTGATATGCGAAATCTTTCATTTTGCTTCCTTGCAAACTTTGCATGTGATTTCGTGAAGGGGACCATAGCTTGAAGGACGAAAGTAGGAGGGCGAGTAAGCTATTTTTTGTCAATTCAGAGTAATGTTATTCGGCGGCTACAATGTGCAACGACAGTTTTTTGAAGTTATTTCACTCATTGTCCATTGCAATGTATAACCTTTCGATCAGGTTTGACAATTTCCCAATCTGTCAGACCCAGGTTTTCAATATTATGGTAGTTTCTGCTTAGTTTAATATCTCATATCTTTCACCAAAATACCTGCTCCATTAAATTGCAAATCTTGTAGCCTCATGCACTATCAAGCTTTCTGCACACTGGGAAATTTAAGCATCTAAGCTCTAAAGATAAACGTACTTCATAGTAATAGGATTACTATGAAATTCCGGTACCCCTATTATGAAGTAGACAAGTGGGCATGGGCGTATCCAGTAGGGGGTTTCAGAGGTTCAACTCCCCCCCCCCCCCCCCCCCCGTCCACAAATGTTAAAATCAATGATATTTAAATAACACATCTTCTTAATTGGCATAACTTATTTTTATTACGTACAGTTACACTAATAATGTGTTTTTGATTCGCTCTCTCCGCCGCCCGCCAGCCACCAGCCGCTGCGCCGAAAAGGCTTATTTATAGAATTTTCTTTTAGAAATTGCAATTACTAAAAATGTTCGCTTGCGAAAAAACATTATCAAATACCCACAGAAACCCTGCATAATGGTTTTCTAAAAGGATTCACACTCCCAAGCGTAGTTTTCAGTTTTAAATTCCTTTTTTATTATTTATCACTTATTCTTATATCTACTTACTTGCTAACAAAAATGTTTAAACTAACTTACATAATAACTTAATTAACTTACTGACCCTTGGAGGGTACTCTGAATTACACAATAACTTTTTTCTAATGCCTTTCGGCCTAATGGTCTAATATCTATTTCTAACTATAACTAATATTAAAATTAAGAAAATTGTAAAAAAAACCTTTGTAAGAAAGCCATTGGCGACTCGCTATCAGTAACATTTACATTTTGTTGCTTAAACAACCACCAGAAAATTTCGACGTTTTATTAACGTCCCGTCGATCGCGATCAATGTGCTTTAGCTCTGTATGTACATTGTACATTGTAGTGCACACTCTCTCAACCTTGCTATTGCTGCCTCGTAATCACAAGCAGATGTGCGAAATCGCGTTGGGATCGTGCAGTCTGTTGGCTCCTACCTTAGACATTCTGCTGAACGCACTGCTATTTTGAATGGTAAAACTCGGGAGCTATTACCGACTGGAAATCAAAAAACCCTGCTGACAATGTATGAAATACGGTGGGTTCACATGAAGCCATTATACGATTTAAGGAAATACCCAGCTATTGTCAATGCGCTCAAAGAACCCCAAATTAGCCACAATAAAGGAACATCGCAGCCAGCTGTTCAAAAGCTTAACACACTTCGATCTTCGAATAATGTTATGTGCATAGTGATTCTTCAAAAAGTCATGAGCTTTACATTTTCGCTATCAAAACAACTGCACACCGATAACTGCATTCAGTCACGTGGATAACGTTATTAATGCTTTGGAACTTTTGGGAAATAAAGTTGACAAAGAGTACGGTCATCTATATGAAGTAGCAAAGGTGATGCTCGATGAAAATGGTATTATACTGCAAACGCCAAGTTCTCGTATCGTTAGAAGGGAACTTAATCGCTCTAGCACTCCTGCGTCGGATATATACACGAATTACAAAATATATTTATTTATCCGATGTTGAGAGCACGAAATTCACCAATTAACCGAGAGGTTTGCGAAACACCGCAAAGCAGTATTGGCATTGTCTGATGTGTTACATTGAAATTTTGCAATCAGCTCTGAAATTGAAGACCCAATTTTTATGTATTCGGCAGTGCTAACCGAAAGAAGTACACCCGTCTTCAAAACAGAACTTGACGTGTGGAAAGCAGCTATGACTATCTCTTCCCGTGAGTCATCTAAAATCTGCTTTGGAATGCTTGGATAAGTGCGATAAGAAATTATGTCCAGTTATTTACACGTTGCTACATATATTTGCTACCATAACTGTTTCCACTGCTACACCAGAAAGGACTCTTTCAAACCTAAGGAGACTTAAAAACTACTTTCGGAACACAACGAGTGAAAACAGACTGAACGGCTTGGCTCTTATGAATATGCACTACGTGATAGATATTGACGTAGATGAAGTAGTGGATATATTTAACCCTCGTTTACAAACCGGCAAAAGTCTAGTCCACCCGAACTGGGGTCCAAATCGACCCCACGATTTTTTCTTCGAAATTTTTTTGATTTCTGACTTATAATGTTCAGTTATAGTTCTTCTGGCTATTGTATGAATTGTTTCTAAGTATTATATATAGCAGGGATAAAGAAATTTAAGCAGAGATGTCATTATGCAGGTATGTAGGAGGTCAGCAATAAAATTTTTCAATTTCAAAAACTATGGAAATTGCCTAATTTTGCAAATCTGGGATTCCCGCTTATCCCTTTCAATATGTCTGTTTTACGTAATTACTGATTGTAATATTGATGCATATCAATGTTCTTGTCAGGTCCGCCTATCAAAAGAAAGAAATAGTCATTATTTCACTTTGTTCTGGTAAAAATGATTGAATTTCCCCAATACATGCCAAGCAAGCCTGCCAAAAATGGCTTGAACTTTAGGTGAACACTGAATTTTTCTGTCTACACTGGTAGCTCTGACCAAAGTACAGGACTTGGTCGTGGATATGATGTGGTGATGTCGTTGATGCCATCATATTTCAATTCTGGATGCAACCTCACTATTGATAATTTCTTTTCGTCGGTCGGTGAATTTGGCGTTGAAGTTGCTGGATAAGAAGATCACTATTCTTGGCACGATTCGGAAAAACAAAAGAGATTTGCCTAAACCTTTTGTAGCGAAGGAGGTTCTTGATGAGCAGAATGAGCCTGTTAAGGTCAATAACAAAAAGCAGTATCGTCTCATCCATTTTTGGATTTTCTGGAGAAATGGCGTTGGTGAGTTATGTTCCGAAGCCAAACAAACAAGTGGTATTGCTATCAACACAACATAACTGCGAGAAAGCCACTTCCGGTCATCAAAGTAAACCTGCTATGATACTGGATTATAACCGCACCAAAGGTGGAGTCGATGTATTCGACCAAATGGTCTCAGTTTATTCATGTACACGCTAAACAAATCGCTGGCCGATGCGATGGTTGAATTCTACAACTTACTGGACGTAGCAGCCCTAGCAACTGTTATCATTTTTCGACACTTCAATCCACCTAGAAGAAACCAAAAATTGTACAGAAGTGATAAACTCATCGAACTAGCGGGGGAACTGGTTGAGTCAGAATTGAATAACCGTTCTCAACATGCAACACAATCTGGCATTGGAAAATCTGCAATGGATGCTCTCTGTATTTTGGGGAGAGTTCAGGAAAAAATACCAACAGTCCCCGAAAGGCTCGCTTGTAAAAGAAGCAGATGTTGCCCAAGAGCAGCTGACAAGAAAACCAGAACCACCTGCGATGGATGTGGCAGATGTTGTTGCCCTTGCCACACTAGAACCTTATGTGTTAAATGTCTCCCGAAACTGCCCACAACTTCAAGTTAAATTCTTCTAAACATAAACTAGGCTGCTTTTAAAATAAAATAATTATTTATTAGAAAAAATATGATTTTTCATAGAATTTCAGTACTGGGGTCCAAATGGACCCCAGTTCGGGTGGACGGGTTCTTTTCACAAAAAATCGCAGAAAAATCTGTAAACATGTGATAATCGTTTCAACTTAAGAAATGAATAAAATATTGAATTTTGTTCACTGAGTAAAAATCCCATTTAAAAAAAATGAAAAACAAAAAAGTTATGAGTGTTCAAACATGCTCTGGGGTCCAAATGGACCCCAGTTTGTAAATTAGGGTTAAAAAGAAAAACAGAAGATTGATTATAAAATGCATATCAGAGTGGGTCAAAAAAGTAGATTTTTTTTTTTTTACAAATGCTATGGAAAAATGGGTTGCTAGACACCTTAAACAAATTTTCAAAAAGTATGAGCTCTTAATTTTAATATTAAGATTCTCCGCATCGCAGTTTTGTATATTTTTTTTCAGTCTAATAGAAAAAAAAATCATACCTCAGTATTTATCGATTGAACAGAAAAATGTTTCAGAAGAATATTTTAGGAAATTTTATGTTCTACAAAAAAGGTATCTTGTATTCTTTTCGTAAGCCTCACCATTTGAAAGATATTAAGGATTTAATTTTGATTATTTTAAGACAAATTTCATTTTTGTTTATGAATTTCATAACTCAACAATAAATGACTTTTACAAAATGCGCAATAGAAACTTTTAATGGAAATTAACTGTTCTATAAAAATAGTGTTTTATGTTTTAGCGCTGAAATTAACAGTTCAAAAGTTATTCATCATCAAACTTTCATGTGTACGGATTTTAAAAGTTTTAGATGAGATATTCGAAAAATTTCAATTTAATTTTTGAATTTTATATGAATTTCAATTCTTGTCATTGATATAAGTATTATTTGAGTTTTATTTTCATTTTCCATTTTGTAAAAGTCATTTATTGTCGAGGTATATTTCTGCATCTCTGCATCTCAGAGACTTAAGTGGCTCTGAACTTAGAGCAAGCTCGTCTGTACACACTTATCTACGCTCTTCATCATTAATGCAAGTGTTAGTGGTTAGTAAATAACGCCAACACAAGCACAAAGAGAACGTATACGAGGAAGAATAAAAAAAAAACATTACAAAAATACAACAAAGTAGAACTTAAATTAAATTAACATTAAGAGAACAAACTAAACTAGTGAATCATAACTAAACAAGGTTATAAATAAAAAATGAAATTAAACTACAGTAATTAAAAATCTACTAAACATGAATCATGCAGATGGTACACTGGTTCTTAATATTAATTTTAAACTACTTTTACTAATGTTGAAATCAACAATAAAAGGATTAGAGTTGAATAACCTACTCATGCGTGCTAATGGCTCATGCATTCCATAGTTAGTTCGGTGGTGGGAGCGATGTATAAACTCTAGATTACGTAGTTGGTGAGTTCCTCCACGATAGTTGAATGCTATGTGGGAGAGCAAATCGGGAGCATCAATTATACCGGTTATTAATTGATGAAAAAATACTAAATCATTGTTGATTCTTCTCTGTGAGAGGGTTTGAAGATTTAATAAGCGAATACGATTTTCATAAGGAGGGAGATTGAAAGGATCTTGCCAAGGAAGACCTTTGAGAGCGAAGCGTATGAATCTGTGCTGTATTGCTTCGATTCGTGATTTATGAATATCATAAAATGGTGACCACACCTGAGAAGCATACTCTAGATGGGGACGAACATAACAGTTGTATAAAGAGAGGGTGACATAAGGGTCATTAAACTCCTTTGCCCATCGCTTAATAAAGCCAAGCATTGAATTAGCTTTGTTAATAATTAGGTTGATGTGTTCATTAAATTCGAGGTTGGTACTAAAAAGAACACCGAGGTCACGAAATCTAGAAACTTGTGATAAAGATTGTTGCGATATTGAATATTCTCCAATGCTAGGAGATCTTTTGCGGGAAAAAGTCATACTTTGGCACTTGGAAGTGTTTAAAGTTAGTCCGTTCATTAAACACCATACAACAAAACTATCAATATCTTTTTGTAAGAAGTCGCGATCTGAAGCATTTTTGATGATTTTAATATTTTTTATTTATTTTATAATTCATAAACAAAAATTAAATTTGTCTTAAAATAATCAAAATTAAATCCTTAATATCTTTCAAATGGTGAGGCTTACGAAAAGAATACAAGATACCTTTTTTGTAGGACATAAAATTTCCCAAAATATTCTTCTGAAATATTTTTCTGTTCAACCGAAAAATGCTGAGGTATGAATATACAAAACTGCGATGGGGAAAACCTAAATATTTAAATTAAGAGCTCATACTTTCTGATAATTTGTTTAGGGTGTCTAGCAACCCATTTTTCCGTAGCTTTGTAATGTAGTCAATATTCTCCTCTTAAAATTTTGTGAATAAAAATTCGTTAAAACTGGCACGATAACGATCGTCATTGACTGGAACGGTCACTCCTTGCTTATTTTCGAAGAAAAATGGCCCAATTAGGCCTCTGGACCAAAATCCGCACCAAACAGTGACTCGTTTTGGGTGTATCGGTTTTTCAATGTATGCGTCCTGGTTTGTGCGCCCTAAATGCGACAATTTTGCTTGTTTACATACCCGTCAAGATCAAAATGAGCTTCATCTGAAAAGCGGAAAGATTAAACAAATTATTTGTCAAATCAGACATGACCTAAGTGTTACCATTCACGAAATAAGCACTAGTTGAAAAAAAAAAACGTTAGGCGGTGGACCCTTTATAATATAAAGGTTATTTATTTCATGCGCTTCCATTAGTTTTAATTTCTTTTTTTTGGACAATACTTTATCGACGTATTTTGTTACAGTTAACATTTTTCCTTGTCGGGAAAAGGAGGAGCCTACAATTTTCTGGTTGTTAGAAATGCGCTAGCCCCTGGGGCTCCTCGCTCTGGTATGCCACCCTATTTATTTATTTAATTTTTTTTTTTCCTATACTATTGCTTTTGAGCTCTACAAATTATTACTTTTTTAATAATTCATAAAATACCTTTATTTACTTTGGCAGTTTGTATCCGTTTGCAAAACGAATTTTTTATTGTATACACTTTTCTCTTGGCCGGACAGCGCGGGTTTGTTTTTTTTTTTTTTTTGAAACTACATACATATAGGGCGAGTTGAGGGCAAACCCAGGTCAACCCCAGGGCTCAGAAAATACTCAGTTTGACATTCAGGGCGAGTTAAGGTTTTTCAAAAAACGCTTGGTGGTGACATTGTACCTCTCCACAAAAAAGGGAACAAATATAACGCAAGCAACTACCGGCCTATATCGTTATTGTCTCCTATATCCAAAGTTTTTGAAAAAATCATGAAAGTAAGGGTTCTGGCATATTTGAATAAAAATAACTTCTTTAGTCCATCACAGTTCGGTTTCAGATCAGGGCTTTCCACCGAAGATGCTTTATTGGAGTTCTGTAGCATATTACAAAAAGGATTGGACGTTAAAAATTGTTGCTCTGGTCTTTTTGTTGATATTACTAAGGCATTCGACATGGTAAATCATAGTATTCTTTTAGGTAAACTCCATAAAGCTGGTTTCCGTGGGTTTATTTACAATTGGTTCGAGTCTTACCTTAAAAATAGGACCCTATTTGTAAAAGTTGGTAACAATTTGAGTAGTCCTGTTACTAGCTCTTTGGGTGTTCCCCAAGGGTCTGTTCTCGGACCAATTTTATTTTTGGTCTATGTCAATTCCCTGTTTTCACTTCCATTTGCTGGTACAGTTAAAGCATTTGCAGATGATCTAGGAATAGCTTACTGTTCTAGTAGCAAGCTTAATTTGATTGCGGACATAAACCATGATGTACACCTTTTAAGATGCTGGTTTGCCGAACATAATCTTATTGTAAGTAGTAAAACCAAATTAATGTTTTTCAGTCTTTCTGGGCAGGATTATCCGGATATTGAGATTACGTTTCACTCAGCTGATTGTTGCAGATATGATTTGCTCAAAACCAATTGCAATGTACAACGTTCAATAACTTTTATCGGTGAAATTAACTGTCATGCTAATTGTTTTGATATTGGTGTTGTCGATGACTTTAAGTATCTTGGTGTCACTATAGATCATAATTTCGACTGGTCCAGGCATATTTCAAATCTGAAACAATACTTCCTTTCATCTACTCGTTGTTTTTATAGTCTTCAAAAATTTTGTTCCATGAACTTGCTGAAAACTGTATATTATGGTATTTTCCAATCGAAACTTCAGTACGGCTTGTGTTGTTGGGGTGGTGCTTACAATAACAAACTTCAACAACTTTTGATAATACAAAAATCTGTGATCAGGAGGATATGTAAAGCTCACCGCTATGCCCAATCAATGGATCTATTTAGGAGACTAGATATTCTGCCAGTACGTCACCTTTACTATTTCAATGTTCTAAAAGTTTTTTTTGTAAGAGGGGGTTGCCTCCAAAGCCCAATATCAAATTATCGCAACCTAAGAAGCAATTCCTTGTTTCTCGTTGATATCCCTCTTTTTTACACTACAAGCTACAGAAACTTCTACTCCATTGTGTCTTGCAAGTTATTTAATTTACTGACTGTTGAAACTCGGCTTATAAGAAGTCTGCGCTTATTTTTACATGCTGTAAAGAAATGGCTTCTCGGTTTTGACCACAAACAAATTCAAAATTTGATTCGTTACGTGACCTAGTGTTTGGTTTTTTTTCGTGTAATTTAATGTTTTATATAATGTTTTGCATTTTGAAAACTTGTTGCGTTTTGAAAACTTGTAAACTATACTATTTATTTATTTTCTTCATTTTGTATTACGTCATATATTTTCCATAAATCCGTTTTTTATTTATTACTTTTCCGTTTGTTAATTTCCAAAACTTTATTTTTCATTATTCTTCACTATTTTTCTTTTTTTATATAATAATGTTTTTTTCTGTACTTTTTCAAGCTTTGTCCACCCCACACAAAGTAAACACAAATTAAAGATAAAGTAAACCTTTTATTAATGTGGCATCATCACAATTATTGTTAATTTATAGATGCCACTAACTATTCTATTTTTCATATTTATAAATACTTGATTCTTATTAAAATTGTAAATATTTATTTAGTTATTTTTAAGTGAAAATGGAATAAAGATACAAATACATACATACATACATACCACAGGGCGACTACAAGGGGTTCAACGAACGAACCTATTGGTACGGAGGTGCGGTATAAAAGTGCTCCCGATAGCTCCTTTTCTAAAAAATATTAGTGCATAGTGTGTATACTGTTAATACTGTTTATACAAATTGCAGTCTGAACGTGAACAGTTCATCAAGTTCCATTCGGTTAACCAAGAATACTCAACAGATTTTTCCTTAGCCCGATTTCAGTATCGGATAGTCAATTACAGATTTTCGTAGTTTAATTGTTCTGCTCAAATGTGGAATGCCTTACCCAACACTGTCTTTCCCTCGCATCACAACTCTCTTCTTAATCCTCTCCTATTTTTCTAAACCCTCATATCATTTCAACCTCAAAAGTGTATTCAAAACCATTTGATATTAGCGCAAATAATGATAATAAGAAAATGAAAATATTTACACACTTTGGCGTATTTTTAGTATTGATTCAATTTGGAAGAACCTATATTAACAGATCTCTTTTTATAGGTGAATTCGATATGCGTGTTAAATCGTGCGTTGCATCCGATGGCTCAGGTCACATTATTAAACTGTCAGACGAGTTTGGATGTGTTTTGCGTCCGAAGATGATATCACGATTTCTTAAGGCACGTGCACCTGATGAGCGCGCCACTGTCATAACATATGCATTCTTCCATGCGTTCAAATTCCCAGATGCTCTGAGTGTGCATATCAAATGCAAAGTCGAAATCTGCCGCCACGGTTGCTTAGATCATTGTCAGTTGAACGGAAATGTCCACGAACGAAAGGATGTCATGAGTACAGAGACTGAAGACGATAGCAATGCTGCAAGCAGCAACAATGAGCTGCATAATGTAATTGGACCTGGACCTGGACCTGGACCATCTGATAGTGACCGCGATCACGATATCTTCTACGATGATATCATTCACAACAGGAAGCAATTGTCTTCAATCAACAATGGTATTGCCAATATGCTTGACAACTTCAAGATGCACGAGAAAAACAACAACGTCAACTTAGAGCCACGTCCGGTGCACGAAGAGGAGGATGAAGCTGATTTGGATTCTTTGTTTGAAAACGATGATGACGTAGAAAAAGAGCAGTATATGGAACTAAAGAAAGCCGGAAAGTTTCCGCAAGGACCGAGACTATTTGAAGCACAAAATAGGATGGGTGTCCCTGTTGCTGGACCACGGTCCTTAGAACCGAAACCGGATGATGATATTCATCCTGTTTATAAGGCGTCGGCATCGTCGTCGAATAAGGAGGAAGAGGACGATGTCCAAAATGTCACTGAAAGTGTTGATGATTCGAATAAAAAATATCGTCGAAGACGCTCAATTGTGGTATCCGATCGTAAGGCCAGAAGTGCGGATGTTGGCGTGAGCGGGCTTTACGAAGTCATTTCAGAGGCCGATTTGGCCTTTAGTCCAGATACCAAACAAGAGGCGGTAACCGTTTTTCAGGGAAAAATTTCCGAGGACGTTGTCTATGGAATATGCATGCCAGTGCCGGGATTCAGCATTCTTTTTATTGTTGTCGTATCTGCCACTATAGTCTCAGCTCTTATTGCAGGTTCCCTTCTCTATCGTTACCAGTTGCAAAAGGAGGCGCTGGAAAAACAGACTCCACTTCCACTCGGTTCGCTAGCGTCCTGGATGACTTTGCGGCTTTTCCGAATGCGACACGAGGGAGTAGTCGTGCCACCACCAACTCAGTCACCAGTTGCGACAGCAGCAACTGCTGTCATCCATGAAACTTCGCAATGAAGCTAACCAGGGTGCTATTTTTTTCCCCCAAACAATACAACGAGAATGGACTGATTTAAAATTAAAACTTTCACTGAAAGCAATTTTTGTTTTTTCGTTTTTTATTATAAATATTTTTTTATTTAATTTTCATTTAATCTTTTCGGGCGAAAATGCAATAAGAAATATATGTGCTTCGATACACTCGAATATTCTTAAATCTAAAAAACAAAAATCAGAGATCTATTGTAACACTTTCATATGGTGGTATATTTCTGCAGCAGTAATATCAAGAGAAACAAAATGCAAAACTGTATTTGGTGCTTGACTGGTGCATTTTTATTTTATTATTTTAACTTTCTGATTTTCTGAGACAAGTAATGGTATAATGTGTAAATTTTGAAAAAATATGTTTTCAAATTCCCTACTCAAATGTCAAATCTACGTTATTAGTAAGTTTTTCATAAAAACATGTAGTTATTTAAGACAAAAAAAAAAAACAAAATTATTTATTGCAATCGAAATAAGAGAACAAGTAAAACAGACAAAATAAAAATATAGAAAAAATTTAATGATGAAACCCGAAATTGAATTATAAGAAAATTCTGCTGAATAAATCAACAAAACGACAGAAAATTTAGCAAAATAATTAAAGTTAAGTAAATGCGTTTATTTATTTTCATTGAATATTAATTTATTGATGAAAGACTAAAGTTATACTGAAAACTATTTAATTGTAGTTAAACCAAACTAAAATAAAACAATAAATAATTTAGAAGTGTTTTGATTTTATACTGAGGAGCGGTTATATTAGCTAGATTTTTCATTTTAAAATTAAATATATATTGGGCTTTATGGAGCAAGCTCTTTATTGTGCGTTTGTTCTGGATGCATTACAAGTATTTTTGTAGAAATAGATTGGGGGGCTAATTTGAACACAGGGACTGTGTTAGACGTGGACATAAGCCTATTATGAATTACGACATAGTAAATCGCAAACGACTTTAGTGAAATATAATCGCACCGGAACGATAACGAAGAGTTTTTTTTATTGGAAAAGCTGGAAAGTTGTTTGCAAAACGGGCCCAACTTTGTGCTGTAAATCATTTGGTACTCTAAAAGAAACGGACAAACCTTGCTATAATCGCATAGTTAATACAACAACTAATTATCATTTTTTGTACCAGCTTCGGAATCTTTTGAAAGCATAATCCAAGCTTTACTTGCCCGCCAATAGTAAATGAATTTGTTTTCTTCTGTACTGACCCTGAACAGTGATCTCGTAAAAGGACATCATTCGATAAACTCATATTTTTTATTTCGCATTCTTTCCCGGTGCTCTATGGTCACTAAATACAACATTTGATATAGCATAAAATCAACTATATTACAAAATAAACACTTCAGATTGCTAAACCGGTGTTCGATCACCCATAGTTTAGTTTAGTTTATTTTGCCAAAGTAAGACAACATTAATTATAAAAAAACAAAGATTACATTACATATAAAATAAAGTAAAATACATTTGTTGTACTACGTATTACATAAAAACAATTTTTTTTTTTTCATTAATAAATCGGATTTGCTATGTAAGAGATTTGCTAAACAAAAGAAAGTCAAGAAAAGTCTTCAAACATCATTCTATTTAAGTTTTTTTTCCGGAAGTTTTCTCTATTCATATTTACATTGAACAAGTCAAAATATTTATTAAATGTTTTTGAACATCTATTGAAACATTCATGAGAAGCATAATTAGTCCTTGAGTTGATCTCCTTTAAAAATTTTGTATGTCTTAAAATACGAACATTAGGATTTACAGATATTTTGGAACACAAAAATGGTGAGTTAATATTTCCATTTAAAAAGGGCAAGTCATTTATAAAAAGGAGAAAAAAAAGAGGGCCAAGATGGCTACCTTGGGGTACATCAGAAGTTACATTAATTTGACGTGACAAGACATCACAAAACTTGACACACTGCGTCCTTTGCGACAAATACGATTGGATCCACAATAATAATGTGTCATGAATGCCATACTTTTTTAAATTAAAAATAAGTAGATTGTGATCAACCTAAGAAAGCCATGTTGATGCTCGCTTAAAACTGAAATCAGCTCCGCGTTCAGCTTGTCAGTTACCAATTTCTCAAATAATTTGGGAATAGCTGACAGGGTTGCAATACCTCGATAATTTTTGATGTTGGATCTGTGTCCGTTTTTAAAAATTGGCGTTAGAAACGAGTTACGCCACGTGTTTGGAAATATCCCATTAGACAAAGATTGGTTGAAAAGTTGAAGCGAAGGCTTAGAAATAGTTTCAACGGTGTTTTTTTAAGAACAAAGGAGGAATGCCATCGGGATCACTACCTTTGTTAACATCGATGGTTCTAAGACTACGGATAAGGTCTTCCATAGTGATTGAAATAGGGCTTCGGCTATCATTGTGATCCGTAATGTAATTAAAATCATTGCTGTCAAAAGTGATTGGATTTGAATACACAGATTCAAAAAAAAAAAAAGAAGCAAAAAGTTCACATATGTATATCAGATGTTTCCGAGCAAACACTACTTTCAGAGTATATCGTAGAAGGGAAGTTAGTTACGTTACGTTTATTGTTAATGAATTTATAAAAGTGACGGGGATTCCTTTTAATAAGAGATCAGGATCTCTTCAACCACGTAACGGTCATAAGTAAGGACTTTCTTTTTGTAAAAAAGGTTTTCACAAGATAAAACCATCAAATAATGGCGGAGCATAACTAGATTGGTCAATAAAAGTAATAGAAACACTCGATGAGAAGGCGTGACAAATTCCTTAAGTCTGCAAATTCTGTAATTCATCATTTCCTAATTGTTCTTTTAGACGTTTAGTTATAAGTTTAGTAATAATTTGAATTGAGAATTGATACGAGTCCAATCCACTTTAATCTCAGTATCATTTTCAGTTTAACAGATAAGTTATTCGTTATTGTACAGTATAACAAGTCCCTTGGTTCGGAGGATTTTACGATTGCCAGGTTCGTTTCTTTTTCGCTTCGCAGCTTGGGCAATTGGGCAACGATTTTGGGTAATCATCCTTTCTGATGAGACGCATATTTGTCTCAGCTGCTCGAAGAAACCGTACGTTTTCGTCAAGAAGGCAACGGTTTTTAGTATCATCGAACTTTTTTATCGAAAATGGTTGTGGGATCAACTTTTGGTCAACGATGAGTATTAAAGAGCCGTTATAACACGAAACCATTAAGCAGGTGTTGGAACATGGAAGAAACAGAATGGGTTACTCCAAAGCCAGTCAAGGCAGCCACTGATGTGACGACGTTGTGTGTCCTAAATAATGGGAATGTTTACTCCTACTACGAAAGCTGTAATACACTTAATTTTGTTCATTTTATTACATCTACAAAAAAGCATGTATTTATGGCGTCCCAGTAAGTACATCAACTGAGTCCTTATCTGATAGCTCAACTGAGTCTTAATAATAGTCTAAATGAAGCCTTACACTTGACTTAGTTCAGTACTGCCCAAAATTATACTTTGAAAAATACATTCGAAATAAAATTCATTCTTAAGTTGAGAAATTTAAAGTTATATATTCTCAAAGAAAGGAATTATTCTATACAAATTATGTTTGCTTTTCAAACTACGCTCATAAGGCGTATGGAAAGAGAATTACTTTCATAAAAAAGTTCGGTTAGAAAAAAAAAGATGGAAACCCATCTAAAGTTCTTAATCGAAATAAATATATACTTAACTTTGGCGGTGGTATGGCCTGTGAGTGATATGATCTCCAAAGGATCCAATCATGACTCTCTTATCCGTCAGTTCTAGTTAGTGTATAAGAAACTAGAAAGACATACTAGAGGAGAATTTTTTTCAAATCTCGTGTTTGGTTATTGGGTAGTATCGAGGCCTTGGCAGTTGAAGACTCAACGATGGCAAGCAAAGAGACATATCGACAAGTGAATGGGAGAACAGAGTCCTTTCACCTGTTTGCTTTGTGGCTAGATGCGATATTTTTACCAAAATAATTATGTCTTGAAACAAAAGAGCTGACCTACGAACTCTGACGAAACTGATAATGAAACTCGATAAGGATCTTGAAAATGGGCGAAAATAATTATTTTGTATTTTCATGTTGCTTAAAATTCGCTACTTCTTTGCAAAAAAAGATTAATATGAAGTTCATATCAGACATTTCTCCTTAACAACAAACAAAACATATTAACTTGAATTAAGCTTCGTATCAAACCGTCAACTCAATTTTATGGATACTTTGATTTTCTGTATAAACCTTTCGGTGGTTAGTTTTTCCTCTAGGCGTATTTGTCTATATGCTCTAGTTGTGGTTTAGTTAGTACGAGTACAATCACCCTGATTATAGCGGAGCGGTTGAAAGATTTTATGATTTTATATAATTAGAACCGGTGTAGTTGCGGAAGGTGATGTTATTTGCTTTTGAACTGCCAAAGACGATCACCAGAAAGTTTCTAATGAAGTTTACTATTCAAATCTGTAGCGGGTTCTGGTAACCAGAGTGTCAAACTAGGCCAAGTTGCAAATATGAGACTGAAACTCAAACTATTTCTATTTCAGACCAAGTTCTCCACTACCCGAGGTATTGAATGTGTAAGCTGTGGCTTCGGTGCAGTCGTAGAGTGTTCAGTAGCCCGGATGCCTTTGTTCGAATCCAGCTCTGGACATCTACTTTTCTCTCACCTCCCAGTTTCATCGGTACGCTGGCTGCCTTTGAGGTAATATGTGAAATGACCGCCACATTATATATTTGTAAGCAGGGTGTACTTTATTGTACCTATGCAACAATACAATTCAAATCTGGCTCCTCGGAAGGTTCAGAACGCTATTTAACTAGTGTTGACAGACTTAAAATGAGAAAAGGTTGATATTACAACTTCCGTTGATATTACAATGAGGGTGGGGGAGGAAGGAGAGGAAAGTTTCGCAAAGAATGCAGTGTTTAAAAATTTTTCATCACACAAATAATCGCTTGCGACTTGAAAGTTGCAGACTGTGCGTATTGCATACTCAAGAAACTCTCTGCTCTTGGTTGTCCTATCACCAGTCAGAAATTAAGAGGTGTTATTCAGCTAATTCCGAATATCACAGATAGATCTCGTGTTACAAAAGCAACCATGTAAACAAGTGTAAGTTGAAGGGTAATAAAATGAAATCTTGTCAGAAACACTCTCTTGACTAAACTATGTCAACCCTGGAAATTTCATGAAAAATCCGTTAGGTGGCTTAGGAGTCTATACCGGACATACATACAAACATACATACATCCTATTTTTTATATATATAGATTAGGGTGGTCCTTATTTTACTTTTTTGCGAAAATTTAGTGCGACGCCCCCTAAATCGATTCTAAAAAATTAAAAAAATTCCCTAATTTTTTCATATTCTTATCTCTAACCCTTCCTGGCCCTATTTTGATACTGGTTGTTACTAGAGCAGGGGCGATATTCTGTGTCCAGTGTTTGGTAAATGGTGGATGTCTGATCATTCATACGTATGATTGGTATGATAGTATTATGCTTATGATACCGTATGAAAATTTAAAGCAAAAAGGGCGCCACTGTTATTTTTTTTTTTTTTTCTTTGAAAGCTTAAACCTCTTAATGAAATAGGGCATCCGTTTTTGAACGGATGATCGAAGAAACAAAAACTTCTTAATGAAATAGATGAAAGGGATAGGAATCAAAATTTTAAAAAATTAGGGAATTTTTTTTCCTGATTTAGAACCAATTTTTTTTTCTAAGGACCACCCTAATATAGATAGATAGATAGATAGTTAGATAGATTCATTTATGTGCATGTGTTGCACTTTTCACAGAAGCACCGTGTGATAGACGATATTTTTCATCTTACTATCAGGCGCGAGGACCGAGAACAAATAAGGCAGATTATTTTACAACTCGTGAATATGCCACATATAATTGACCATGTGAAAAACATTCAACGATTGACTTTGTGATATATTTATGGTCATAGTGAATGCAAGACGGATCGGAAACGAAAACGGGAACCTTAAAACTCTTTGACCAATTTTAATGAAACATTAAAAAGGGATACGTTACATGTACTATATTTTATCCGCTTATTCCCACGGGAAGAACGGGAATCTAAAAATTATTATTATGTACAGTGGTGGCCAAAATAATAAGAGTGAAACCAAATTTTTCCATTACCTCTTCCATCAGCTCTTCATTGGACCTCTTTCTAACATGAGTTCTGGCATCAAGATCAAATAAATTTATCTTGGTTTCATCACTAAAAAAAACATTTTGCCAGTTTCTGTGAGCCGATTGTGAAGGATTTACTTTTGCAAATCGTATACGCTGTTTTATATTCTTAGAACTAAGTAACGGAATCTTCATCGCAATTCGACCAAGTAAATTTTTATCCTGCAAACGTCTGCGGATCGTGTATGAGCTAATATCCAATGATAGATTTGCTTTTTTAACGCTAGCTGTTGAAAAAGGATTTTTAAGCACTTCTCTTACAATCCTTTTGTCCAGCAAAGTTGTTGTTTTTTGGGGGTGTTTTTTTTCGGTGAAATTTGTTGGTTGACCTCGCTGCTTTTTCACTATAGCAACAACACACTGAAATCGGTGAAGAACATCTCGAATAAAACTGAATGTTTTGCCTCGATCTCCTAGTTGGAGGATCAAACGGCGTTCTTCCTCAGAGCAATGCCTTCCGCGTCCTATTATTTAAAAAATTAATGAGTTTTAAACACTTAAACACAAGTCTAACGGTAAATTCAATAATTAAATTGCGATCGGAAGTGAAAAAGACCAGAAATAATGCAATTCTACACAGCACTCTTATATTTTTGACCATTGCAAACCTGAGATTTCTAAGTAAAACTAACGGTACATTGCAAGTGACCATCATTAATGCTTAGTAGCACTGGAAATGTTTAACAGTCAGGTCAAAGAAAATTCGTATATATATATTTTGCTCCAATCAAATAGGTTTAAGGCATAGATTCTATTATCAAGAAAACATAATAGTCCATTCTTATTATTTTGGCCACCACTGTATATGAGTAAGCAGCCCAGGGTGTTGAGCAAAGATCTCTGCTGACTCATAAACTTGCTGATAATTGGACAATGCTTAGTCTGTCGCGATAAGTCAACTTTTTTTTTTCATAACGAAAGCTAGCGCATTGTATTGATGTCGTTTCTGTTGCAAGCTGCTTTTTGTTTATTTAAGTCAATGAATCGATAGTCAAAGCCAATGTCGGCTTTTTTAATGTTTACTTATCCTGTTTAGATTTTAAGCATACCGTTAAAAATGTTGTGAACGGGTCCGTCTCCTTGTCCTAAGCTACCTCCCCACCGATTTTCAGCCAAATTGGTTCAGCCGTTCTTGTGTTATAAAATTCGAAAGAAATTTTGAAATTGGTCAAAAAGTTTTATAATAGGTTTGCGTTCCCAATTACGTTCGCGTATCATCCTAAATTCGAAGGAATTTTTAAAATCGGTCAAGTAATTTTGAGGTTCATGTTTTCGTTCCCGTAGGATTATAGGGATAAACTATTATCTTATTTGCTGAGGGATAATGTATCATCCCAATTCTGAAAGAATTTATGAAATCTGCCCATTAGTATCTAGGTTTCCGATCCCAATCCCTTTCCCTGAGCCTTCTGACGTTGCCCGGGTCCCGTGAGAATATGAGGATGAAGTAATTAATGTTATTGAGGGATAGTGCAACATCTTAAAGTTGAAAGAATTTTTTAAAACGGTCATGCGGTTTTAAAGTTCCCGTTCTAGTTCCCGTTTCTGTTCCCATGGGAATATATGAATGAAATATAATCTATGCTACTGAGGTATAATGTAGCATGAGCAGAAAGAATTTTTGAAATCTTTCCAGTATCTTTCTAAGTTTGCTTCCCCAAACCCGTTCCCGTGGGAATCCAACCCAAGAAGTTCTAAGTCTATAACATCAAATATTAAAAAAAAACAGATTTTAATATTTTCGATATATTTTATTTCTACAACAAAGTGAAATACATCTTTATTTTCGCTCTCCAATACTCAATTGGATCTATGAATGCAACTTAATGAATTTAAAAAATTATATTTGTGTATTTATATTGATTGGAAAATCATAGAAAAGTAGTCTGAGGTATGTAATTGAAAATAAATAATAGAAAATACAGTTTCAATGAAATAAAAAATAAATAAAATTTAAACTAAGAAGAAATTGATATTTCTGTTAAAGTCTTTTGCTACAAAGTTCTTACGATTAAATTATGCATACCTTGTTGCAATGGCTAAGAAGTATCCCTTAAAACCTATTATACATATGCCGCATGGATATATTTTTATTTTTGTTTTCATTTAACACTAAAATCTCACTATCTGGAAAATAAATAAATACTTAAAATAATAAGTACAAATAAGAAATTGTACTCAAACTTAAATTATAAAGTGAAATGACTAATTATTGAAAAATATTGTTTATTGAATGCGTGGAAAATAAATTTAAATGTAACAGTCAGAGAAGATTTGTGCAAAACACTTACAAAACAGACTTGCATCCAAAAATTTAGTTACATCATGAACGTGTTGCATTTGGCAAATTCTAGTCCAGATGTTAATTCTACGTAAAGCTTTGTTTGTAGCACCTTTGTTTAAAAAAATGTTTGAACTTTTCCTTACAACAGGCCTATATATGCCTATCGCCGTCATCGAAATGAGCTTGGCATCAAAAAAGAAAATACTTGAAAATAAAAAATTATTATTTAACTAAACCATTGTTGTTAAGCCTACAAACTAACTAGATCGTTCACGAGAGAGTACGATTTTTTGGCACAGATTTTTGTCCCCGGATGATGTGAGACAGGGTGGTGGTAAGCTGGGGATTTGTAAAAGCCACAGAATGTTCCTTCTTTGTCATAGAAAATGGACGCAAACGGACGTAAAGGACAGCTGACGTCAAGCAAGAAACTACCAAAATGCTCAGAAGAATGACAAGAGTTATCGTGAACCCTGGTGTTGTCATACAGATCAAACCATCGTCTCTCGCTGGGAAGACCATTGTTGTGGGTTGGTTTTCCGTCGTGTTGTTTGCACTCTCTTCGATTGCAAAGGTAAGATCACCTGATGAAACTACTTTGATTATTCGATTCAAGCCGACTTCAGGTTCGGGATCAACAGCTCTAGAGCGACGGACGGTGCGCTCATCACGTCGTTTGCCAATAGACCCGCCTACGTGGTATGAGTCCAACTGGAGTGGTGGTGGCCCGTATTGTGATTCAGGGCCGACCTGTAGTTGATGGACCTCTTGGAGATTGGGATCCGAGCACTGGTCTGGGCATTGGTAGCGGCAGATTTGTATTGTACATTGGAAGTGCACTTCCATGGAATCTGGAAATTTGAACGCTTGGAAGTGTGCATACGAAAGAACCGACGCACTCGCACCGAAATTCTTAATTTTGGTAAATCTAGACATAAGCTTGGGTCTCGTTACACAACCTCGTTGATCAACAAGTTGAATTGGAGCACGTTTCCCATCGTGGGCGACACAATTACGCACTAACATATCGAATTTGGCATCATCATCTTTGATTGCCAGTACCATTGTCATCGTCTGGCCAATTTTCACAAGTCCTGAAACTTCTGACGCCCATGGCCCTTTGCCCACTTGGATCTGCATCCAACATCCGACATTATCACCAGCGAAATCAGCTCTTACAACATCCAGCATATCCACGGGGAATGGTCTGAATGTGACGCTCTTTTCGTATTGGTCGTGCCAAGTGCATCGGAGTTTTCTGGCTTGATCCCAGACCTCTTGAACTTGCGGATCGTATTGCAGAACTATGATATTTTCAAAGTATGTCCCAGAACCAGATTCGTGGCCATAGCCATATAAACCGTTTTCAGTATTGCCAGAGGTGCCACACTCATGAAGACCGATATCAAATGTAGCAGAGCTGCGACCTAGACCTGAAGGGAGGTGAACACAGTTGATGTTGCTGTAGTGGCCTTTCGAAAACACAATTCCGTAGAATGGCTTGTCGAACTGCACAAATACCTTCATGCCATTCTTCTCACACTTCACATCCAATGAAATGATCTTGGGCATGTCCTGACCAGGAGATGCCCATATTTCGTTATTGTTCGAAGCACTGATACTCAAATCAGGTAAGCTTTGTGGTCTCAAAGGTAGTGGAGGTGGTGGTCCTTGATATGAAAGCTGTGGTGGGGGCGGTGGGCCGAATGGTTGGTTCAAAGCGAGTTGAATGCCCGGAATATTGCCTGTCAATTAAAGTTAATAGAGACGTTATTCAAGAATATTTATAAACTGTGGTTACCTCTGGCAGGGTTGTTTTGCATGTTATGTTGGTAGTGCACCTTGGGAGTGTTGTCTTGATCCGATTCTTGGGCAACTTGGTCGACTTCATTATCATTGTCCGATACTTCATCACCAGAAACAGCCTTAACTACGTCGATATCCTCCGCAAAAGCAATCTGCAAAACAAAACAAAAAGGAAATTAAATGATTTTGTTTATAAGATATTATAAGAACGAAGTAATGATACAAGCAGAAAAATGACTTTAATTAAAGATGATTTGAGGAGTTTTTTAAACCTTCTAAGGAATCCTTTTGAAGTCAAATGAAACCTAGCTTATTTCGTAGTGGACTCATCCAAAGAAAGAACGAAAAGTTGGCTTTTTGATCTTTATACTCCAAGGGAGAATAAAATCATATATATTAGTTTTTGTTACATTTATAAAATACATATATACCAAATAACCGAATTTCAATTATAACTTAAAAGAATTGGTCAAAGAACACAATATAAAGTTATAGTAATTTTTTTTTAACAAAAAAAGAGCTGTTTCTGTAAAATTTCTTTAAAAAAACCTTAAAGGATCAAATTGAAAATATTTTTGAATTACTAATGGAGTTTCAAAAAAGGAAAGCAGTGCCCATGTTCTGTAACTAGATTTGTTTGTTGAAGCACTGGGTTTGCTCTGTTTCCCAGTTTGGTTTGTGGCTTATACAGGAGAGAAAACTATAAATCTCTTAAAACTCTTCCTAATATCATACTGAGCGTTTTTTGAGACAAGGATTTGCCCTCAACTCGCCCTGAAGTACCTTTAAACTTTTAGTGGCACGAGTTCAGGTATCGAACCCTAGGAGAAGTTCAACGAACGAACCTACTTTCGCCTCGATAAAGTCCGACGATAAACCGGGGAAACCGGAAAGTTTGCAAAGTTTGTCGATCGATCGTTTGTTACCGATACGATTGCTACAGGACATCGGTACCACCCCTCTTTACCACTTCGCCCACTGGGCCTAGGCCCAGGGACCCCAAATCGCTGAATATTTCGATACACTTAACAACAACCTTTGTTGAAAATTTTAAATCACATTCCCTCCGATTATTATATTCAAATTCAAACAAAAAATTTTTTTGATGTCTATTGTTAATGGAGGCGTTGCATTTGTGTAGAGAGTGTCCCTACTCATTATTAGATATACTCTGGAATGACTGGCACTCAATTTTTTAAGATTTCAAAGATCGAGTGTGTTGACTGTTGATAAATGACTAAATGACTAAATGTTGACATTTAGGTTCAAAAAAAAGTTGTTAAAAGTCTTTCTCAAACAAGATGATATATAATGACCATCAAGAAATTGAAGAAGCTTTGATGCCTATCGTTAACGATTTACGACAAGCAGGAGAGGCCAGATAGGAAACTCTTTGTCTTTGCAAAAAAAAAAAAAATTTGCTGAGTGCAATCGATGAAATTATAATTGTGCAAGGACATTTTTGATAACTTTGATTCATCATCCAGACAAAAAAACCGGATTCCGAGTATAAGAACCTTTCTGAAAGGACTAGGTGTAGAACAGACCTTTTTTGACGGCTCTGAACCCTCAGCAATTTCGACTGGGAAAGAAAGGTTCGAAATTGAAGCCTTTCTTTCCATTGTTGACACTCTAAGCGATGATTTGAAACAGCGACTAGGTTCATATACGAATATTGGTCAACGTTTTGTATTTTTTTTTTTCGATTAAAAAACCAGAATTTAGAAGACTTAAAAGAAAACTGCAAGTCTTTTGCTAAATTTTACACTGAAGATGTAAACGGAGATGAACAACATGCTGAATGCCTGAATTTAACACTGAATAATGGAAAACTATTCGACACGAAAATGATATATAAAAAAAAAATGATTATAATTTCTTCAAAACAAATAAAGTTAAAAATATATTGAAATTGCACTTAGAATTTTCTTAAGTATGATGGTGATCAACTGCAGTATTGAACGTTCCTTCTCTAAGTTAAAAGAATAAAAAGCGTACTCAGAACTACAAAGGTTCAAGAAAGATTGACAAGTTTATCGCTAATGTCAATCGAAAGTGACATCCTCAGAGGTATTGTAGGTATTTGTACACATAATGAATAATTTTGCTAATCTTAAATCAAGAAAAAGACTCCTTCAATAAACATTCCTCTTTCCATCTTTTTGCATATCAATATTTTGTTCCTTAAACTATATCTAAATTTAATTTTCTTTTATTTAAATTTTGTTTATTTTTTAAGTCTTATATAATAAATTTATAATTTTGTTTTTATTCTTAAATTATTTATGTTTATGTTAACGTTTATATTAAAACATAAACATGCTGCAATAATTATTTACTTTCATAATGAGTCATAATGATTGATGAAATATTGATTCAAAGTTATGTGTTTTTTTCTGTATACCTTTACTACACAACATAACATTTTTATAGAATCATACACGGGCCCCATTTTCAAAAAGTGCCCAGGGCCCCCAAAAGCGTAAATACGGCCATTTAATGGTATTAATCTCAAGGAGAATTGACAATTGCTTTTGAAGATAACGAGCTGACAAACTTGAATAAGTAGGTTAATGGTAGATCAAAGATTCGTAAAATTCATAAAAAATAAATCGACAAAGACACATCAACTTTATTTCATCCAGTTTATTTTTAGTATGAAATTTTTTTATTGGACAACAGAACGATAAAGACCTGGCAGTTTGTGCCTGATGACTTAATTTCTATTTTAAAGGATGTACGAAGCTATTGATTGATTGGCCATGTAGAATTTGGTTGCAATATTTGCCATTTACTTATAGCGAATGATAAAACTTAGCAAGATAGCGCCACGCTGCGCTGCACCGTCGCGTCGCCTTTTTGTTCTGCGCATGTACGTCATCAAGGCACACTTTTGTCGACAACTATAATCAAAACATACGCAATGCACTATCTTGTAAAGTTGTTTAGCTGTTTGCTATAACCCCATCTCGCACCTAAACTTGTTCAACTCAAAACTATCCAAACCTACATGATAACCAAGTGGTTTGGTGGTTATTGGGTTTCATTTCAACCTACTTGAAGCCTAGTGCGCTGAAAACACAATTTCAAATATTCCAGCGAAATTGACGTTTAAGAAAAAGGAAGTGAGTGGAGAGAGAATGGAATCTCTTATACATCGGTAACATTATGCTCACACTTTATGCCTGCCTTTTTTTAACTTAAGTTGATGTTTTTATCAACTAAAACTTTTTTTCATATGGGATCACTTTCACTACTTGGTTAACTCAAACCATCCTAGAATGAAACCCAGTTTAACCTCAGATGCGGACATAGCATTATACTAGGTTTCATTCCAGGATGGTTTGAGTTAACCAAGCAGATTTCATATGAAAAAAAAGTTTTGAGTTGAGTTTTTGTCATAAAAGAGACAGGCATAAAGTGCATCTCAACAAACCATACTGCACACAAAGCTATCAAGTAATCGAAAGAAGTGTTCGGCGACAACATTCCCTACATAAACAGTTTGTGGACTGGAAGTGCTCCGCAAAGGAAGGTCCTATATAAGCCCACACGTCATGTTGAGTGGCATAATACGACCTCGGTTAAGAACTATCACAAGTCCAAGAGTGGTTTTTTGCCCTCCAACTACTCAAAGAGGTCGTGTTATTCGAATGATCAAGAACTAAACGAATCTTTTTACCCCTCAAGTGACTCATATAAATTCATTCACAGCTTTTATTTAATAATAATATTTAAAGATTCAAATAAAAATAGTTCAATAGTTTCATATAAGTTTTGCAGTTTTTTTTTTATACTACTTGTTTCAAGTGTTTCGAAAAAAAAATTTAAGAACATTAGTGTTTTCTTTTACTCCAATTCACATTTTTTGTTTTTTTTTTTCAGTATGAAAGTCCTAGGATGTGTTTGATTTATCACTTTGTGCATAGACAAGTATAGTGTACATGTACACACTTTTTCTGTTTCTCCTGCTTATTGATCGACATTAAATGTGACACGAATTTGCTTTGAATGTGTCACTGAATGAAACCTGTCACAAGATGATTTTCCTTAAAATGATATACGAGTGATATCTTCAACGCCACCACTGCAAGTGTATATGTGACCGCAATTGAGATCATAACCGTGGTCTAGCTCTGTGCGTGCGTAAGAAGTTACACTAGACACAGTTCTTTTTTTTTTTTGTTCAGAGGATGGCTGGAAACGACAACCAAGTAAAAAAAAAGTTACTAATAAAAGTCACTCTAATAAATTCTTTGATAGAAAAGGCTTGCTAAGTGCTGATTAATTGCCAGTTTGCCATTGAATCGTTGTCCGTCAAAAGATGTAGAACAATTGCTTCAGCACGTATCTTGACCCAATGTTCGCAATGTCTGTATTTGGAATGCATCCTGTTAGACTATAAAATTCAGTCAATATTCTGAATAGGAAGTAAAATTGATTTATGCTAAGAGATTTAAGAGAACAACGATGTGATTTACTGAATAGCTTTGCACTTATTTCGGATACTTCCCATTCTTGACTGAATGGTTTTGTTTGAGAGTAGGAAGAATTCTGAACATTTAAAGGATGTTTCATTTAAAGTATTATCTATCAATTTATTACTGTGTATTTAATGTACATAAAAATAAAAAATATATATTAAAAAAATGGGCACGACTGGGTCGCACGAACTTACGATTATGTGCTAAGTACAATAGCTGAGTGAAAAGTTTTAGTACTCGCTTTTTATATATATGGTGGTACAGGGTTGCCAACTTCACATTGATTTTAAAAATTAGTTTAAATCACGCAAAATATTAAAAAAAATTAATTAATTATTTAAAAGACCTCAAACGAAAATCTAACACAGTCTTTTTTACAGCTGCTAGTACAAATAAACACTAAAAATTTTAATCAAAATCGTTCGGGCAGTTTTTTTTAAAACCGGTTTTTTATTTTAAATTTTTTTTTAAAGAGGTTTCAAAAATTCAAGTAAATAAGTTTAAAGACCATGCGCAAAGATGAATGGGCAAAGAATTTGAAGTTAATTCAAGATACTGTTTCGAAAATATTCGAAAAAACAAATATTTTTTTTAAATCAATGAAAATTCGAAAAACTAAATTTTTCAAATGTTGATATGCAGTCTTTCTTAGACAACTTAGGACTTCTAAAATATGAAATTTCGTCAAAATTGTTTTTATTATTTCTTAGAAAATCGGTTTTGAAAAAACGGCACCGTTTTTAGATTTTTCATAAATAAAATTTCAGCATCATAAGAAGAACTATTCAAAAATAATATCTCACGTGAAATTTTATCAAAATCGTTAGAGTCGTTTTCGAGAAAATTATGTATTATCATATAGGTTGTATGGCAGGAACCATTATTTCAAGAACTAAACCCCCAATTCCAAAAACCCCTCTGTTGGCTACCCCAGAAACCATAACTGCAAATTTTGAAAAAAAATCTGTCAAGCGGTTCAGGCTGTAGATCTATATACGGACATACAGACATATTGTGTACCTCAATTTCGTTTATAACATTTTGCTTAAGAAAATTTAATATTTTAAGCTTGAACGAAAAAAAATATGAGAAAGGGCTTTTGAAACTTTGTTTTCAAAAAAAATTCTCCAGATCGGAAGTTCTGCTCCTTGACTCGCATACTTGTATCTATCTGAGTTCTTTATCATACATATTTCTATAAAATGGACAACTTCATCAATGCAACAAGTTGGTATGTCGGCGTTTGACGTTTGGTGTACGCAACTTCATGCTATGTTATTGAAAGCTTTAACGACTTTTCTATTTTTAAATCGTAAAAAGTAGATTTCAGTCAGTACAACGTTTTGTGATTTGACTATTAATGAACAGCTGATTGTTTACCACATTTTCTAAACGTATTTTTTCTTCATAAAACGTATGCGGTTGAACTTTACCAACTTTCCAGGCTACTCTGTGACATCCGAGTCCCTATTGTCTCATTTGAGGCGTGTTATGTCCCATTCATGACATAACGACGTAAAAGGATTACGCAAATCCTCCTGGGCATTGCCACATCGTAGTTATCAAAGAACTTTTTCCATGTCCAATGAAAGTGATAGTTTTGAAAGTGAAACAATCAAACTAGCTTAATTTCTGAAGGTGATTGCACAGTGTACATGCCATAGGAATAATGCTTTGTGTCTCAACATTTTCGAGCCCTATACGAGTTCAAGAATTTTTTTTCGTTCGACATTGTGAATATTTTTCCTCGCAGAAAGCCAAAAATTTCCAAAAAGAAGTTGATAAAGGGTTTTCCAATAGAGAATTGAAAACTTTTGAATTTAATTAGTGAACGCATCCTTTCACTAATCATCGAATTGTCATTAACAATTTATTCAGTAAATTCAACATTTTTTCTACCGAAATTTGGAGTCGGTGCTCGCAACTTTAAAAGCTTTAAATCGAATATGGTACTGGTGGCCTGATGGTTAGCATGTCCGCCTGTTAACCCAACAAATCCCAACAAAGGCAAAAATATTTGTCCACGGATATCGCCTTTCGCGAGGAATTGGCAATTCCTCCGATAGTAAATTCATTGCCATGAAAAGCGTTTTCTCGGTTAGCCGTTCAGAACCGGCAGAAAATTGAAGGTAATCTCCATTCCCTCACAACGAATGGTTGTGAGAAATGCGCTGGGCCCTGGGGTTCCTCGCTCTGTTGCTCCACCCTATTTATTTTATTTTTCAACTCCCATTTTCTGTCGTTATTCTCGAACTAGTAGACAGACAACAACAAATTCCAAGCAAAAACTTGAGTCTACTTCTTAGCGTGATGTTGCCGTGTCAGGAGCCAAACTTAGTGGAGGGCCTTTAGACATGAAAAAAGGTAAAACCTAGGAATCCAGGGCCAGTCCATGGATATTCATGAAATTTTCGGAAATGTGTTTTGAATAGCGTATAGAAAAAAGTTAAAAAAATAATTTCACCACTCTCAAATTTTTAAATATTTTTAAAAATAATTTTTAACTTTTAGAATTTTTTTTATTTAATTAGGGTTTTTTAGATACAGTTTTCCAAAGGCTCAGGATGGATAGATTTGGTCAAGACAAAAAAAGTTGTATGGGAGGAGGGGGGACGGGTCTATATATCTCCGTGTAGGCGCGAGGGGAAATTTTATATAAAATTTACTCAATTTTTTAAAAAATTATTAAAAATCAGCTAAGCCACACACTTTCTTATACTTTAGTGTTTTTGAAAGCTATTGCTTTGTTCTTTAGTAAAAATTTCAATTTGAGTTCACTTAATAAAAAATTTTTGAGAGATCAAGCCTCAAAATCAAAATTTTGAAAAAAGAAAATATTTTTTTCTTAATTAATTTTTGTTTTACATAATTTTGCCCCATCAAGGGCCATTGTTTCTTTTGATATTCAATGCTTTTATAAATTAAAATATAAATTATAAATATTTATTAAGACTTTAAAGTTATCTTTTAATCATATTAGTTTTAAGTTAATTTTTAATACTTAGACCTATTACAAACTTGAGCTTTGGTCTAAAAGGACAGATTTGTGTACTGATTTGTGCCCAAAATGCTGTTTCAGGTCAAACGAGTAGATAAAATCGAAAAAATGAGGTACGTCAGTAAAAAATAATTCAAGCAGCCAAAAGACTCTAAAGGGGCCAAATGACTGCATTACTTATGCATTTTCTTACAGCTCTGCTACAGAAAAATGAAAACTCTTTTGAAACTCTCGGGATTTCGTCACCAAATTTTAACAGTATATTTTTAAGATACACTTTTAAACAAAAAAAAAAAAACAATTTTTCGAAAATTGTAAGCCATCAAACACCTTAACTTCAAAACCTTAGTGGACCGGAGCACCACCTCGTTGAAAATATGATGAAACTAACCGACACAGTTGAACATTCTCCAATGGGCCTAGTTGACTATTTTGTAAAAACTCCAGAATAATGTCGGGGTGGTAACTTGAAACGCCCCATTCATTTATTAACAATTGCACCTGCCCACATATTGACACAAAATATGTTCTGAAACGATTTTTCCCGCCTTGAATGTGGATTTCTTGAAGCCCATATATGAGATTATGGAAATTCGTTATACAATCTATTGTGATTTTAGATTCGTCCAACAAAAGTTTTCGAATTTTTGAAACTCCTCCTCGTCGTTAAAGATCGGAAGTTTTTGTCGAAAGAAGTTGCATGAATTTCCTTTCTTGCATTTAAAAGTAAAATCAAAAATAACTTTCGAGTGATTCGAAAGTAGAATAGATTTACGTATTAGTGGAGGTCCGTAAGCTTTGTACCAAGGAATCCAGAGCCAGTCCATGGATTTTCATGATATTTCCGGAAATATGTTTTGAGTGGCGTATAGAAAAAAGTTAAAAAAAATTTCATTTACACAATGAATTGCAGCCGCAAGAGTTAAAATATAGTTAACTTGTACTTGTGCGGCTCTGAATTGCGTTGTTGCATTCATAAGTACTTAATATTTTGCGGCTACGGCTCCGATCCGTATGCGGCTCTGAATCATTGTGTTCACGCAGTAAGTCAATTCTTGACTAATACAACAAATATGAATAAAAACTGATTGAAACTCGTTAAGATTGCCACATAGCTGCACACGGGCTTCCTTAGACATTAAACTGAAATCAAAATCAACTAAGTACATAAGTAGGTTACTTAGTTGATTTTGATTTCATTCCAATAAAGGAAACCAATAAATCATCATCAATTGAATTTCGAAAAAAAAAACTTGTCAAACTTTGAACTGCACAAAAAGCTTAAACTTTCTCCATTTCGCATTGTTCACAGTTAAAGAAAAGCAAAACATTATTTTGATCCCAAATTTGACTTTGCTGATAAATAATTAAAAGTGAAGTAATTTAAGGAACTTGTTTAACATCCGTCATATCTTTTACTTTACTTGAAGTACCGGCAGGCGCCCTAATTTACATCCTCAAAGCTGAGACCACCCAAAAGCCGTCAAATTTCTTTTCTCTGAAAGCAAAAAATAATTTAAAAAAAAGTGAAAAAAAGAATCATGAATTACGATTGAATTTTCGCGAAAAGCAAAAACAAATTGCATCCACAATTATAAAATAATATGCACTTGATTAAATAAGGTCAACTCTGCTATCTCTTTTGCTGTCCATTTCAATTCCTCAGGCTATATTGTGAAGCTTATAGTCAACAAGAAAAGGAACATAATTTACATAATACCAATTTAAGTCCTACCTTCTGCTACATAGCGACTTTGATCGAAAGCAAGGCGAACGTACGAACAATTTAAAGAAACTGGTGCCGATGCGCTTCCGGCATCCCCTTAACCAGAGCGTCGACATCGCGGCTACCAGACCATTCATGTTATAAACTTGCCTCCCGTATACCAACTTTGCCAGTGCCACACCACTTCATTGATTGTCAGAAGAAAGGAATCTATGTGAGAGTCGTCCCAGTCTGGGGTACGCATCTCTATATACACACTTCTTATGTGGTCAGACAGACGGATTGTCGGGACTGCAACTGAGAGTCGGGTAAAAGGAACTAGTTAATGACAAGGTTGACCTCTAAAATGCACACAGCATGAGAATTAAGAGAAAGTCAGAACCACGATGCTAATTGATGAGAACTTTCCATATAAAAAGACTCAATCTGATCGGCACGCAGTCGCAGCCACAACAGCGGCAAAGTAGCTTGATGATGTCTCTTGCGCGATGCATAGTGCATTGGGTTGGTGGGGCTGGTTAACGAAAGTTTTACCATAGTTTGGGAGATCTTAGTGTGGGTACCATGCGATGTTATGTGCAATGAATCCCAAGTGTGTGTTGTCAAGTGCAATAGCAAGTGCCACAACTCCTCAATTTGCTTTAAACACGCTACACAGCACAGTATACTCGTAGTTATATGTTAATTAGTGTTCATTTTGGATGTAAAGACTACATTCAAATAATTTTATTCGTCTTTTACGAAGGGATGTATGTATGTATTTGTCAGACTTGAAAAAACACGACAAAAAATTTAGGATTTTCCAGTTGGGGAAGCGTATCCAAGCTTACCATGTTGGCTCAACAATTCCTGGAACTTGCTCCCCGTTTCAAAAAGCTTACAGTCAACGTGGAAAAAACATTTTTGCCTCTTCTGGGATTCGAACCTCTGGATTAACTGGCGGACATGCTATCCGTCATACCACGGGTACCACTACGACGACATAGCATCTTAAGTTTTCCATCGAGATATTAGGCTTCGCTCTAAGTATACTTTTCAACGTCTCTCAATTTGGTCAACTTAGCACGGAACAACATTGCAGATGAATTAATGTTCAGAACTCCTTGGTCTCACCGTAAGACACTTATTGAATTTGGGAATGATAAAGTCAATGTTTGGTGCTGTTCATAACCGTAAACGAAATGTTTACACAGTAAACACAATCTCATTCATTTGAACTACTGGTCATACAGAAAATAAAAACTCGAAAACTTTTTTTTCGAAAATAAAGAAGAAAGTTTGTTGTTTGCCACTCATGTTTTCCTAAACCATTCATTTGATTGCAGTGAAAAAAACTTAACTGACATAGAATTCACTTTACCCAGATGGATGCTGTTTAAATAATTCAGCGGTAGTTCATGTTTGTTAAGTGTATAAGTAAACGGAATTTACTCACGAGGGTTCCAGAAACAGTAAAAATATTTTACAATCACCCGTGAAATCATAGCTAAATTGTTTTCTTTGCATAAATCCCCTTGCTCGTACTGTAGGGACTGATTCTGACGAAGTCTTATTTATTGTATTTGATGACAAAACGTTGTTGCCACGAATATTCCACAAATTGTCAAATTGACAGTCATTTGAATCAGTGTTGCCTAGTTCAACTCAAAACCTCTGAAAAACACCCTTTTATAAAACTCGCAAGATGCATTTTATTTATTTTTTATTTAACTGCAATCCCAAATCAATTAACAGCACTCCTCTGTTTTCAGATATGGTCCAGTAAAAATGTAACGGTGACGAAACAATCACCTGTGATAACAATTCACTGCTAATGAGCTGGCATTCGAAATAAGGACAGTGATTTCTTAAACCGCTTTTGAGTTGTTAAGTCCCTTTTCAAATCGTGTGCAGGCGAAGATCTAGGAAAGTCTCTAAACTGCTTTAGAATAAACAAAACTGCCTTGAAGAAATAATCCTTTCTTGAATGTGGGACTTGGAACTCCTACTAAGCCTACTTCAAAAAAAGAAAGATTTGGGTACATAAGGCTGATATCCACCCGTCCACAACCCCACAAGCAATCAAATCCGCAACCTTTAATGAAGTTTTCGATTTCACTTGACAACAAGAACAAGACAAATGTTCACAAAAGAACGCAGGAAACCAAATGCAGCCTTCAAAAATCAAACGAGGAGTTAGTGCCAAAAAAACTCGAGCGCTTTTGAGCTCTGAAGATCGCAAAGAAGATGAGCTTAGGGGAGACTTTATCCGACAAATCCAATATAATACGAGAACGCTGTGTAAGAAAGTTTAAAAATTCATTAGTTCGTTCGAATTTGCAATGATGTAAAAGACTGAAGTCGATATAGGTTTTCCTTAAAGTTATACTCAAAAGAATTGTATTATATAATGGGTGGTAGGTATTAGTTGGTCAACAACAATACAGCCAACTATACGCTGTCATAAATTAAGGGCAGTAAACAACGATGAATTGGTGTGCATTAACAGTGACTTCGAGATTAAAAACGCCAGTTCAGATATCGAGCGTGAAACTTAAAGTTTGTCCATCTCGTTTCTGTGATATTGGACGTTCGCATCCTATCGTATCTACATAAACGAATGAGGAGAAATTAGCAATTTCTCCGATTTTATCTTCATGAAATGAATAGCCCTTTTTGGTTGAGAGAGATGCACAAGGTTCCAGGGCTCTGTTGTTGTTAATTTATTTTTAGTTTGACCATTCGAGTCCTGCTATCTATGCAGAGTCTTGGTCTTTGTTGTGCTTGATTTTGTCTGTAGCAACCTAAACGACGGCTCAGATAAATGAGAAGGAGTCGGAAGAGAGATAGTCAATTGGCAATAAACCTCCTGTATTATAAATAGGTAGCATTCGCAAAAGTTGAGCTCCAATCTTTTATGCAGCTGTTTACACTTCACAGGTCATGAACATCAGTACCGATCATCCGTGGAAGTTTTTTATTTTCTATTGGAAGTTTTTAAAATAACAGCTGGAGCACTCAGACCTAAATACCGGTCCATTGTACTACCAGTTAGCAACCTTCTATTTGTTATAGCTTTCCAGATGTTCGGAGAAAAGCCAAAAAACGCTGCCATGATAAGGAGTCTAAGTTACCAGCTCTCACCATGTCTGCGCCGAGTATCTGTAACCTCATGCGAGAAAAAGCAGGACATTCACAGAGGAAGTGCTCTGCGATGTCGTCATCTTCTCCACATGATTTACAGAGTGTGGTATCACTTAAGCCTAACACGTTTAAATGCTTGTCAAAAGAGAAGTGCCCACTGGCAACGCCAATGAACTTTCTACAGTCTATTCTGCTACGAGCTACCAAAAATGCCACAGTCTTCTATCTTCTTACTAACGTTGGGGAGCAAACGCTTGGTTTGTCTGCATCCAATGGAGGCATGCCATCCACGGTTGTGCTCTTCACAGATCCAATCGTTGATTGAAGCCCTCACTGAGGACGTTGGCAGACCTAGCGACGGTGATGGTTCAGGTCCTGAGAAAGCTGTCTGAGATCCCTGTCTAGCAAGTTCATCGGCGATCTCATTTATCCGTGGAAGTTAGTCACTCATCTTAAACATTTCAAGGGTGCTCTAAAGAAGCCCCTAAGGGCTCTCTTATTTTGTACATAATGAAATTATATCGAACTTATCCTTACAAGATCCTAACACGGATAACATGATAATCTCAAAGTGTGCAAACAGGTAAACCATTCCAACACCAAATTTTTATTTGAGCTTCAAGTTTGTAATCCTTTTAAGGATTTTTGTTTGTAATACGCTAAAGCTTCTGAAAATGTTCAATTCATTTTTTTCTTGAAACTGAATCAACATCTTGTTAATGAACCAATCAAAAAAATCGATTCTGAGACAGACACAACCACACATTTGTAAGTTTCGCTTTTCTTAAACACATTCACGCGTTTGTAAATATAATGGTGTTTGAATTTTTTTCGATTTGATACACACCACACTCGTATGTACGTTTCCCTTATAGGACACTTTTATAAGAGTTAACTTGTGTTAATAAACTAGCTTATCAAATTTCTAAGCAACCGATCTTCAAAGATAGTTTTCATTTTATTTTTTGGTTTCTCTTTTCGTATTGATTTTTCTTAAGGTTCATTGATAAAAAAAACATTGCAGCATCAAATTCATTACAATTTAATCTTCAAATGGAAACAGGCCTTAGAGCAACTAAAATGCGAGTTCGCAATCACAAACACACGAAAGGTGCGATAGCTGAACGTTGAATTCAATTTTTAAGATGAGAGAGGATTTTCTCAGATCACTGTCATCACCGGCCGCGCCGCCGCCGATGCCGATGCTTCTTTTTAGCATGGAACTTGCAATTGCAAATTCAGTGGATTCCTTCTAGTAACTACCATAAAATAAGGTCATTGCTAACCTGGCTCTCTGATAAATAGGTCAAGCGTGCTCTACGTCACTGTGAGAGATGTGGAAAGAGTTTTCTTTTTTCCGTCTACCGGAATCATATTGTGCATTTTTTTCTTTCTTCGTGCTAGAGAATTTAAGACGTCCGTAGATTGCGCTGGTGTGCCAGACGAATAGGGTACTCTTTTCTACATTGTTGAGAGCTGATACTTTTCATTGATTTTTTTAAACAATGTTGTTTGTGTTGATGTGTTGAAGGAAGGGGAAATATTGGCTTTCAATAGTTATGGCTTGATAACTATTTAAGGATATGTAAAAACATACTTGTTACTTTCTTTCGTTGTTCATACTTGTTGTGAACAATTATTATCATAATAGACTTTGATTTTGTGAATGAAAAAGTTTGTATTTGTATCTACGCTTCGGAATGGCTCTAAAGTCAATGTTTTTCTTCAAAGCCAATGCCAAATTTCCGCCCAAATGTGTGGGACAACTGGTTGTAAGTTAAAGTTATAAGTTTGTAAAAGATACACTTGAAAAATTTAGATAAACTTAAATACAAAATATTTTTGGTACATTAAGAAGCAAACAAATAAAACTACATATTTTGTAAAGAAATCATGATTTACAAAAATTATTACTAATAACTGATGTGAAAGTTGATCCAGCTTAATAAATTAGTGCATATATTTTGTTATCGATCAAAACTTAATTTAAAGTTTAAACCATCAAAAAGATGAAAATTAAACACCCCTTTTACAATTTAAGGGGTTTACCCTTTTATACGGGAAAAAGTGACTGTTTCCATGAATTTTTTTACCGGCTTAAAACATAAAAAATACAGTCTTAAATTTTTAGGTTTTGTACAAAAAAGGGGGAGAAAACTGGCCCAATGAAACGATGGGAGTGTGCTGTTAATTGAATGCCTCGAATAGATGATCTGAACTTTACTGAAATTTTACCGCATGTTCTTCATGACTATAGCTGTAGCGCATATAGCGTAACGGGTACAATGGTTGGCATCCCCGATTTTTGTACTTCCGTGCCTGGGAGCAAAAATTACGTTCTTTTCTTTTTCATAATCTGTATCATTTCTCTACAGTTCTGCATTTTTATTTATGTGTATTTCATTCTCCGTACTTTTTTGTCAGTGAAAGTGTACAGTCTTTCTAAATTAATGAAAAAAGTGCTTAAAATACAGTGTTCCTGCTTAGGAGGCTAAAATTGGTAAGCGTCCGTTTTTGAATGTTTTTAGAGTTTTTAGATGAAGATTTAAGATGTTTAGTATATTTTCAATTGTTTTTTTGTAAAAAAAAGTTGTTAAAGTTGAAAAAAGGGGTGCTAATAATAATTAGTCCCATTTAAAGTAATGGTTTAATTATTGGCAAGGGGTTGCCAATAATTCGTGTACTGGGAATACAATACAAAAAATGCAGAATAACATAGAAGAAAAAATCAGAGAGAAACTCCGATTCAATGCCTGGAAGAGGGTGGTTCAGACCCGAATCGAAGAAAAAAAAACATTCGTTGATAGCGGAGTACAAACTGATCCTAAAAGCTCGGACTTACCTGAATTGGTGGACATGGACATTAGTGCAACCAACGAATTTTTGTTTGCTGATGGAGACAATATCGATGTTTTGAATGCTTATGCCACAGATAACATTACGGATAAAACCGAAAATAATCCGGTTGTTGTAGAAGTAACAGATTTGTTAGATTGGCCTGAAACAGCATTACGTAAAGGTATAAAACCTCAAAAAAATTATAAGAGCTTCGTTTTTACCAACTCCACATGGATTGAACAGGAAAAAAAGAAAAAAGATTGAAAACAGAAGAATGAAGAAGAAAAAGAAAAAAGAAAATCTCTGATACTTCTAATAAAACTAAAGTAACAAAAATGCTTGCTCCCACCAAAAACAATTTCGATCGGAAGCTATTCCAATGCATTGGTTTGTATTGAGAACTCTCCCGATAAACAAATGGCACTGGATATTTATGATGAAATTAGTCAAGAAAATGTTTTTCTCATGAGCCCACCAAAGGCTGGAAACCCCACATACGAAACTTATTTTCGGATCAGACTGAAGATATTGGAAACAACAAAGTATACACTGGACAGATGTGCTTTTTCTGCACAAAAATTTATGACAAAAACCGTCGGGACAGATAATTGCGGCATAAGATGCTCATAGTGTATAAGAGAGTATCACATTAAATGTCTTAGTAAGCGTAACATCGAGTATCTTCCATTATTTTGTTGCTCCATTTGTTTAAGCAAAAACAAACTATTATATAACTAATTAAAGAAGATGGAATTAAAACTAGTTTTTAACTTTGAAAAAAAAAGATAATAATTGAATAGAATTATATTTATTTTTAAGTTTTTATAATGAATAACCATTTTCTTATAAAATTGAAAGAGCGATTTTCTTTATATTTTTTTTTTTAATATGCAGACTGAAATATTCTTCTAGAAGATTTAAACTAGAAGAAAAATAACTAAACAATTTATAGAAGATTGTGACTTTTACTTTTATTTAATTATGTGTTTATAAATATTTTTTTTTAATATTTACAGTTAATTTTTTATTTCAAAGAATGAACTGTTTTAAAACAGTTAAACAAGCAATTTTAATAAAAAATGTATTTATTTAATGTGCATAACCCTAAGAGTATTTTAAATGACATGTTTATTTAATTTTTTATTTATTTTTTTTATTATCATTTTTTTAATTACGTTAAATGAAATGTTTTTGTTGTAATAAACTGTTTTATGATTTAACTTTGGTAAAAGCTATCACGAAAAACAATTGTTTTTCTTTCAATTTTAAGGGTGCCAATAATTGTAACCTCGGGTGCCAACATGACTGTACCTTTCTAATGTCTTTTCCTATTTTAATGTTTTTATCAAATTCTTGTTAATTAAACATTTTTTTCTAATAACATTCAAGTAAGAAATTCTTTAAATTTTAATTTGACATTTCAAACATATTCCTAACTCTTTAAATGCGAGAGCAATTCACGATTTAAAGTCAAAAAAAAAATGCTTAGGGTGCCAACCATTATACCAGTTACGCTAGTACGATTTTTTCACAAATGACAAAATGGCAGCCATTTTCCCAAAAGCAATGAAAAAAAAAGTTTTTTCATCGTTTTTTGCCAAAAGAACATAGTAACGCTCAATATCTCAAAATTTGTATGTAATAGTCATAGAAAGACATGTGGTAAAGTTATGAAAAGGTTTCGTTGAATAATTTGACAGATTTTACGTTTTTGACGGCGTTTAAAGTTGCAATGAAAAACTATCTCTGCTGGATCAAGTAACCAAACGGCAAAACTAAAACGTTCAAAAGCGGCAGTGTGTGAAAATTGATACTCTTTTTAAAAGACATGTTAACTGCACTCTTAGCTAAGTTTGAAAGGTTTTAATTTTATTCTTTTAAGGCAGTAAACATATCGAAACATATCGGATCAATATTTCACTTACTTCTCCTTTTTTGCTGGCAACGTCGAGCCCATAAAATGTTTCACAGCCGCTAACTAGTAAACTAGCAGAAATCATGTTTTCAATGGCGTTTTATTTTGCATAGCATATAGATTTGGAACACCATATGCCTTTCCCATAACAGAATTCATGTGGTTTACACCAAGATTTTTTACTTAGTCAACATAATCAATGTTAAAACTGCTTAGCATTATGCTTGGAAAATATGATAGATTCAAAAGTATCCTTCCTATAAACTGGCAATCATTTGCATTTTGCGGGATAACGTCCCAAAACAGCATTTTGCTGCTCACAGTTTTCTGACTGAATCGACATCACGGACCTCAAGGGGCACGGTAAAGAACTGGCGAATGGCGAAACCTGGTGATCGTTGATCTACATGGCCACCCACTGCAAAGTAGGTCACAAACAAGTCAAATACCATGGCTTCTGGCTAGATCAGTATCTATATTATAACAAACATATCGATGCGGCACTGGTCAGAACTGGAAGAGCTTTTGCTCTTACTTCTGTAGCTGGATAGCACGTACACTTATTTGTTTTCAGTTTCACGAACGAGACGGGGAAAATTGAGATCTTATAAAGGGCCGTCATGGCTATTCTTCTTTAAATCAAAATATTTGCCTCTGCTATATAGTGGAGCTTAGGTAGACACAGTCCTGAGGCTGAATCACCGCATACGTGATCGAGTAATACGTGACTGAATTATTTGAATTTGGCGTTACTTCTCACGTTATAGCATTTAAATTAATTGAAATTAATAAATTAACAGCAGACTGATAATCTCCAATTTTGCAAGAAAAATGGCACTCACTCACTCGATCACTGATGCGATAATTCGGCCTCCGCAGCTGTGAATGTCTGTTGTGACATTTTGTAAAATTCGTTTGCTTTTGTTTGCAGATACTTGATACGTCATTTACCTTCGCTAACTTTTACAACTAATTCAGAGTTAATGCATACTTCCCCAGTTTTCAAAATTGACTGAAAAATAAGTTATATGCTACCAAAAGATAAAGAATTTAAGCTTAGAAGATGTCTCTCACTTTACAAAGATGCACACATGTGATTGGCTCAAGCAGTTGAATGAAGTAACGATGAAGAGCTTCCTAAAAATTTTGTGGATAAAATTTAACATATTCTATCCAATATCACAATAGTAATTGACACTAACGCAAAGTTTGATAGTTTTTCGATAATGTGTTGTAATTGAAACTGAAACGATGCCGTTTTATACAGTTCCAAGAACTGTTGGTATAACTCCCATTGGTCTCTCCTACCTCTCTGAGAGTGTGATGAGTTAAGGTCCACGTTTTACTATCCACGATGAATTATATGACCGATCCGGTCATCAGATACCGTCCGTTAGTAAATTCATTGCCATGAAAAGCGCTTTCTCAATTAGCCGTTCGGAACCGGCAGAAAATTGTAGGTCCCCTCCATTCCCTCACAAGGCATGATTGTGAGAAATGCGCTAGGCACAGGGGCTCCTCGCTCTGTTGCGTCACCCTCTTTATTTTTATTTTATTTCATCAGATACCGCTGCAAAAGAATGCTCCTGCAAAGTAGACTGGAGTATACCCACCTTCGAAACGCCCAATCAATGCCATCATACCACAAAACTTAACCTTCCGATCTCTAAAAAGAGGGCAAAGATGCCATTGGTTCCAATAAAGAAAAAATATTTGTCACAGCAATGACACAAAACTAAAAATATGTATGCAGTTGGTTGCAAAACAAACGCCGCGCCGCTAAATACTTTCTTCTGCAAAATATTTTTACGATCACAGTTGTATTAGCCCATAATTTTCCTCTCCCTCTCTAATTCCCACGTGCTCAAAAAATTTACACCTGTGATCACAGAGCCCGGCACAGCATTCTGATCGTGTGGGCAAATACCACAATTTGATACTAATAAACATCTATGAGCCTCAGCTATTAAATCACATCCTCCACTTACAATCATCAATACCCAGACCCACGTACCTGTAGTGAAAGGAAAATTGCAATCGTCAGCCAAATCTTCTTAATTCGCATCTTCCTCATAGTCTGTGTGTCAGGGAAGTCTGAAAGAGAGATAAAATAGAAATAAATAAAGTGAAAGTCAATTTAAACCTGTATTTATCGGAAATGCAAAATGTTCTGGAGAATTGATCTTTGAATGGAAAAATGCGATAAAAATTGGCAAATGTTGACTAAAGATATCAGTTGTTACACAATAAAAAATTATGTGAATGTATTTCATAGACAAGTAATTAACTCCGTCAAAGTTAAGTGCAAATGAATGCTAAAATCTCCAAAAAAGTACAGTACTAAATATTTACATAAAAATAAGTGAATACGTTCCTAGATGGGGCGAAGACCTAATGCAATGTGATCTCTCAGTATGGCCAATGGATGGTCATGGAACCCAACATTTTTTCTGCAGATTCGCTAAAGCAATATGTCCTAGTTAAATGATTTCCAATTCATTTATATACTCATAACTTAACTTCCCACTCAACTTCATACCAACCTTGACTTGTCTTCCCTGCCGTCAAAACCTCTGCTAACAAAATTGGTGGAACCTATTTAACGATGCTCATTAATTCGTGCACCATCGTTTAAATGAGTCTGAGCAAACAATTGTGTCAATGAAAAAATAAGAAATTCGTAGAACCGGCAGACGAAACGATAAAAAAAAGAAAAAAAAAACATCACACAAGACTTTGTGTAGAACTTTCATTTTTAAAGGTACAAAACGAGAACGAGGAGCACGTTGTAAAGTTGTTAATGAGAAGCAGAGAAATCTCAAATCAATCACATTTCAATATTCCACACGAAGAAGAAGTCAATTCATGGATCTTGGTTAGGTATGCGCAAGCATCTTTAGCCTCTTTGGCTCTTGTGCTCATGTGATGCTTACATACCACGTGAACTTCGTTTTCACTTAGGTTTTCTGCTAACTAGACGAAGATGAAGGCGACATGGAGGTGTCCAGAGCCCAACCCACAAATAACGATCATTTTTTTTTATTTAACCAGTTGTAAAGCGCCTCTAGATATTAATGTATGTTTGTTCTGTTGCTGTTTCTTGTCAGCTTCTTGAGTGTTTGTTAATGAACGTTTTGCCCTCCAGCAGGCACACAAACATGAATGTTAGGGTCTTAATTAATAAACGTTGAGCTTTAATGTTTGCTGTTGGAAGTTTTTACTACAACATGAATGAAATGCTAGACTTGTTGATATTTTTGATTGCTTTCATTCATTCGATTGGCAAAGCAAGAGTGTGACTATTTTTGACAGTGGGATGTTCTATAAATGTTAATTCATAAATTACTACACTTTAAATTACCCATATTTTTTAATGGTGGAAGATTTGAAGGGGAATGCTGTATTAAAAAAAATAGAAGAATGAAACTATTTAAGATCCACTCACTTGGACTCATAGAACAATAAAACCGAGTGATAAAAAAATTTAAAAAATTTAACACATAAGAGCAATGAGATGATTTAGTATTTTTAAATAAATTTGTGTGAGGTGCGACACAAGTACAAGTATGGAATAATTGTGATCACTTCACAATACCCATTGCTCCAATTCCTCGTGAAAAGCTATCCCCCAGAAAAAACAATTTTATGTTGCCGATGAGATTTGAACTTCTAACCTCTCATGTTACACTATAGAAGAAATTGGACATTTAATAAAATTTTGTAATAATTTTATCGATGAAACTAATTTTTAGAAAAACTCTAAAATGTACCTCTTTTAAACTAAGCTGAGCTTTTAAAAGATGGATCCGAAATAGTTAATTAAAAAAGTTACTTTTTTCAATGCTTATATCGTTTTTCATTGACGAAAAGAATTACTCCTTTTGTGAAAAGATTTACTCCTTTCCCAATTTCCATGTTTTATTGAAAAAGGATTCCGAAACCCCCATTAACGCCAAAGATCCACTCCCATTTGGTTGAGAGATCTACTAAGGATTCACGCCTGCATGAAAAAACGCTATTAGTTTTAATTTATCTCTAATTGAGTATATAGAAGACGTCAAACTATTTCTGTTCTATTGAGCGTGGGCACTACAAATTTAGTAAATCGCAGTAGATGATGAATGAAACGACGAATTATTTTAACATTTAAATATAAGTGGTTGATCACAGTCGGAAGTCCTTGCAATACTTTGCGGCCTATTATGGTAGAAATGACTGCAAAAAATAATAAAGTACGAAAGAAACATTAGGTCGACAACCACGATATCTAATATGGGTGGCAATCAGACACCGAGGAGCTCTAGAGTCTAGAGACCTATGTCGAGTTGAACTCACCGAAACTTTCCCAGATTCAGTCGGTATACATCAAGGAAGCGTCTTGAATCCCTTGCTCTTTTTAACAGTCCTTGTTGACCTGCTGGATTATAAAGTACAAAATACCAATCGAACCATCGAAGGCGAGGATCCTACATCCCTGCAACGAGCACCTTGTATGTGGGTAATAGTTTGAAAGGCAATGATTACTGTATTTGTTCAAAAGGAACTTACAGCTTGTGTTGTCCATTTTCTGATCATGGCAAAACTATTCCAGGCACTTATTCAAGTGGAAAGATACTTTCCCAGTGGGAAAAGTTTGAATAAATAAAAAATAAAAATAAATAAATAGTGCATTTATCACAACCATACCTTGTGAGGGAATGGAGGAGACCTACAATTTTCTGCCGGTTCCGAACGGCGAATCGAAATAAAAACTTCATGGCAATGAATTTACATTCAAACGAAAAGTTTGTGTATCTAAGATAAAAGATCAATAGTGAAGTAAGTTGTGATGAGCAATCATGCGAGTAGGCGTAGAATCTGTGACAGGAAAATGCCCCCTTAACTGATGGGAAAATTATAAACCGTGGCTGTGCATCCAGCACTCACATACGGTTCACAAGGCTGGACAACGTACAAAACCTAAAAGAGTAAGTTGACATCCGCTAAAATAGAGATGGTCCGTATGATAGTAGGAGTAACAAAGCTTGATAGCGTTAAAAGTACCATGACCCGTGAAAGCCTATACTTCAAAAATACCATCTTCACAATAATAGAACACGAACGGCTTCGTTCGCATAGTCATGATAAATGGAAAGACACATAGATCCTTGTCGAGAAAGCAATATCATACAACGTTCAGAAACGATCGCTGGTAAAAACTCTCCTGTAACAGACAAAAGCAACTAAATCTTCAATTTACTGGCCTCTGACACGGATCAATCTAAAATCGGGAGACGTGCCGACGCATTCTGAGCTTGAATAAATATTTTTGTGGCTTTGTATTGTACTTCGACCTTGTAGATTATGATCTGATATGGTCGGAAGACAGCATGCCCGATGAATGGAACCTCAGTATCGTATGCCCGATCCTAAGGAAGGGAGACCCTCACAATTGCGCCAATTATAGAGAGATAAGCCTCCTTAACGTCGCTTATAAGATCTTGTCTGCTGTAATATGTGAACGTCTGAAACCCCACGTCAACAACTTGATAGGTGCTTATCAATGTGGTTTTAGACCAGAGAAGTCCACAATAGACCAAATTTTCACATTACGGCAGATTTTGGAAAAAACCCGAGAACGTAATATCGATATTCACAATCTTTTTATCGATTTCAAGGCCACGTATGACAGTATTTACAGAGACGAGCTGTACAGAGCCATGTCTAGTTTCGGCAGCCATGCAAAACTCGTACGACTATACAGGATGACTTTGGAGAATTCACGCTGCTCCGTCAAGAACAGTAAAGAACTCACCGAGACCTTTGATGTCGACAAGGCGTAGAACTGTCATGCGATTTCTTCAACATCATTCTTGAAAAGATTGTAAGAAACTCTAACGTCAACACCCGAGGAACAATCTTACAAAAATCTGTACAGTTACTCGACGACGATATTGACGTAATGGGAAGAAAAAGCGTGATGTCATAGGTGCTTTTGCGAGCATTGAAACAGAAGCGGCAAAAATGGGTTTGATGGTTAATGAGGGCAAAACAAAGTATATGCTGTCATCAAACAAGGACACAGAACATCGACAAATTGGACAAAACGTCACAATAGACAGACAAAACTTCGAGGTAGTACAGGACTTCGTCTACCTAGGATCTGCTATAGACACGGAAAACAACATCAGTGTGGAGATCAAACGGGGAATAACTCTTGCCAACCGTTACTTATTTGGGTTAAGAAGGCAATTGAGAAACAAAACCTTCTCCAAGGTACCTTAATCATCCCAGTCCTGCTTTACGGTGCGGAAGCATGGACCTTATCGAAAGCGGATGAGGAAACCCTTGGTCGTTTCGAAAGAAAAATTCTCCGAATGATCTTTGGTGCCGTATGTGAAGACAATGTGTGGAGAAGAAGATACACCAATGAGCTGTATTAGCTGTACCGCGACATGGACATAGCCAGAAGAGTACGCATCGCGAGGCTACGATGGTTGGGCCATGTAGAGCAGATGGATCCAAACGCTGAAATGAAATATTTCTTCTGATGAGTGCTGAGAATCCGATTGCCTTTTGCAGAAAATTGTTTTTTGTCCAGACTTATAAGCACGCTGGTTATACTGAATTAAGGGCACTGTCACACTTTGAGGGTCGAGGGTCCACTTGGTCTTTGAATCAGTGAACACGGTACTAGAATGCTTACTTACCGACAAATTTTAGCTAGTAGCTGTAGGCAACGTACTGTATATAGTGGCGACGGTTAACGGTTGTAAATTTACACAGTCCTGTTTACAGCGTGTTATGTTATGTTTTACACCAACTTGAAACTTTTAATACGATTATCTCATAACTACTTTCTTAACTCGAAAACGGTTCAACCAATATTCTTTATAATCTTAATCGTGGGGTTTGCTTTGGTGTGGAACAATTACAAATGTTCAAACATGTTTTAATATGTGTACTAAATTTCATTTAAATCCATTTCATACTTTTCCTACAAAAAAATTCACGAAAAATCGATGTTCCATACGCGACAGTGCCCTTGATAATTTCGTATTGTCTAGAGTGTTCGACAAGTAGACCTCAAGCCCATGAAAAAAGATTTGATCCAGGTAGCACTTCCTTGATGGTTTTTGATATAATCAACACAGATCATTGCTGTCTTGACTTCCAAGGTGTGTAATCTCAAGAACTTGGCGTGGCACAGCAATTAAATTTTGAGTTCAGTACATCAGAAACCGAAAGATCTAAGACTCCAATCTAGACTTTGCACAGTCTTGAAAATATAGCTATACTTTGTTTTACAATTGTCAGACAAAAATATCTATACAAATTCATGCAATAGAGCCGTTTTAAGGCCAGATCTGGATACGGCGCATAAAACCCGATTAAAAATACAAGAGTTCTCCCAATGGTTGAAAATTATCCTCTTCATTTTTAAACGAATCATAGACTGAGGATTCAACGAATTTTAGATATTAATTATTACTTAATATCTCGAAAATATGAGTTGTTATAAAAATTATAAGTTGATATTTGTATTGAGGGCAAATCTTTCTATTTAAAAAAGGTTTTTTTTATGTAACACAAATAGTTGAAAGCTTGTAAGCCTGTGTAAAAAGCTTGGTTCTTGAATTTTGTCTCAAAAACTTGGTTTTTTGAAACAGAAAACGGTTCATTACGTCAAATTGCAAGCTTACATGATGTAAGTTGGTAGGTATTTTGAGCTGTAAAATTCAATCTTAACATTTGTTGTCTTTTCAACACATTTATTAATTAGCCTTTGACTAAAATTCAAAAACATAAAAGCCGCCCTAATTTGATGTGTTTCAAGTTCATGTCATCGATTTTAGTTCTCATACCAAATAAGTATTATTCAAAAAAAAATTGAGGAGAATTCAATCAGTTGTCTGAAAGTCTTATAAAAAAACAAATTGAGTCTGAATAAACCAGCCATCTAATTCATGTTATGCCTTTACTAGCAAAAAATTCCCTTAGCATTGGACCCATAAAAAGAGTACCTAATACTTTATGTGCAACAAAATTTTTTCAAACAAGCTCCAAAGCTTTCCCAAGAACAATCAAATTTTCATCAATACTTTTTTTTACTTCTATGAAAAGAAAGAGGTGGTTAACATTAACCAAAATTCATTATTTTCTATGAATTTCCCGTTTGAAAGAACATTAAATGCATTCAGCATGAGTAAATCTTTCTTTGCTTTCACTTGGCGATACTTCCTACAAAAAAAAGCTTCAATTCATACGCACTAAGATGTTTTGCATCTCCAGCCCACACAAACACAAAATATAAAAGCATTTTTAATTACCTCGTTAAATTGATTCCGATTCCCTATTACGTTGAACGTTCCTTGAGTTTTCCCCCGTTTTATTTAATTAAATTGATTATATCTTCACTTTTAAAATTTTACTCTTACTTTGAGTGAGCACCCGACAGCACTGTTAAGCACAACAGCAGCTCCCAGTTCGAATCTCGTATCTGTTAGCACATTAACACTTCACTATGTTTCCACTACTAATGTACCTAGTTAGAGTATCGACAACCTTGGATGATGTTGACACACTAAGATGAAAATGTATATTCCTTGAATTCCTTAAGTGAAAACTTAGTGTGTGTGTATCTACGCAGCACGCCAAGTGGGTCACAACTCAGTCGATTAGTTAGGAAAAAAAAAACAACAATAAAAAACGGGTCCTTTCGCGCCACAAACAATATGTAAGGAAGGAAATCCTCTGGGTTAAGTCAAAAACTATTAGCACTATTGAAAGGTTTAAAGCAATGTTTTGCTATCCGCGCAATAATGATAGGACCTTGCCGAAAAAAGGTATACACAGACTCTATGTGGTATCTGATATACGCAGTGTCTTCAGTGACAATTTGTACACATTAAACGCGCGTCTTCACCGTGCCGTGGGTAACTAAAGAATGGTAAATACACCTGCTTTTCTAAAGCGATACACTTCACATCCTCAGTGCACGATAAGAGAAGATTGAAACGACGACAAACGAAAAGTTGCCGCAGAAAGCACAAAAATGAAAAAAAAACAACTTCAACCTAAAGAAAAACAAAAGAAAAAAGAAAAAAGAAATGCTTTTGCCATTGAAAAGATACTTCTGGGCTCGCTCGAGCTGTAGCTTCTTTGGGATGCGCAAGATGATTGCGCGGTAGTGGGATGGGTGAAGATATCGTGCTTCATTTGGTCACATGTAAGTATGTACACTTGCGCAGCTTGTCGCAATCACGCTTGTGATGGGCTATTCTGCGCCGCCGCGGCTGGATAGGTAACGCAGCGGAGGGTGGCCGCCGTGTGGCACCATTTGTTTGAGATACTTTTTATCTGATTGGAATTGTGTGTTGGTTTTATTTTACGATGCGGCTATCTTCTCTTGCAACTTCAGGATGCAGTCAGTTGTCTATGATTTAATTTTTGGCCGTTTCGCGCACTTTTCATTGAAATTTTAACGCGATTTTCTTTGGTTCGCTGCTTGGTCTATATGACATTTGCTATCTTTTTTTCTCTGCTTTGCATTGACTTGACTTGGATTGTCGCGTAAGCCACTTTGGTGAGATGTGTACATCCGTGTTTTGTCTGTTGACAAGTTATGCCTCTTTTGAGCCAATGGTGTTGTGTGCTTGTGGTTCTTTGACTCTTGAGTCGCCGTCGTCGTAGTCGTCTTCGTCGTCTTCGACGGCTGGGGATTGCAAGACGACAAAACGCGACTTTTTTGTGTCTGTGTGTCAAGGAATGTTTTCATTTTCTATTTGATTGATATTATTGACACAGTGAAACACTATTCAAATAGAGAACTACTTGTATGCACTTGCTATTGGCAGATGGTCCTCTATGTGCTATGCAGTTTGTTTTTCTGTGTGGGTGTAAACTTTTGCTTGCTATTGCAATGCAATTTCATTCAGGTAAAAGTAATGGATCGGATATGCTTAGTTTGGCTAATGACCTCATTTAGATGAAGAGTTGTACTTATAAAAATACAGTATCAAGATAATATGACTTAAATTTGCTTACACAAGTGCAGGCAAGACAGATCTATGTAATTTTAAGAGCCTATGCCTTTACTTGCAATGAATTGTGAGTTTAAACTATTGCGCGTTGGGCGCCATTTCTTTCTTGCTGTCATTGAATGCCTATCATCTGCAAATTTTGACAAAAACGTAACTTCAAATGATGCCCATCTCAATTTCTTTTCTAGTCTCCAAGTCTTAAGCGCTCATTTAATCTTCCCATCACAAAAATTTATGGAGGCGTACTCAACAAAAGTAAAATGGTGCTGTGGGTTTCTTTGTATCCTAGTACTAAAGAATTGATTGATGATTTTAATGAAACCTTTCAATAATATATAGTTTATACATTAAATAACAGAAAGACTATAGTTTATACCCATATTTCGTAGAAACTACTGGGCCGATTCGACAAAACTTCACAACAAATAAACTTAATGCCGAGGTAGTAGAAACTTCGTCTACCTACGATCTTTTATAGACACAGAAAACAACATCAGTGTGGATCTCAAACCGAGAATAACTCTTGCCAACCGTTGCTTCATCAGGTTAAGAAGGCAATAGAGAAATAAGACCCTCTCTAGATTCTAAAAAAAACCAAGATTACCCTTTTTTAAGACCTTGATCATCCCATTCTTGCTTTACGTCGCAGAAATGTGGACCTAGTCGTAAGCGGATTTGAAAACTCTTGCTCGTTTCGAGCAAAAATCCTCGAAATGATCTTTGGTCCCGCATGAGAACGACGAACTGTATTAGCTGGAATTACAAGGCAATCGTATAAGAAGGAGAAGTCTTCTTAGGAGTGCCATCAAGTGAAGAAAACCCTCAACCAACTTAGAATGCAAAACTGGGGAGAGCTCGTCTGAAATCGGAATTGTTGGCTAACGGTGTTGCTAACCTAAGTAAGTAAGTATTCCAATGAAACCACTGGATCGATTTCGAAGATTCTTTCACCATTTGAATGCTGCAATATCCCTGAGCGATTTAGAATTACCTTCAATATAAAATATATTTGTATTGCTAAAATTTAATTTCTCAAGAAAGATGAAAAGCTTCAGATTTCTTCGTCATTCTTTTCCTCTGGAGTTAGTCAAGTCGGGTCTGCCATATAAAATCAATTTATTTTAATAAGAGTTTACAAGTTGAAAGCCAGATTCTTACAAACTAGTAACTAAGTAAGTAAGTAAGTAAGTGAATTCATTTATTTTTCGTTTTCTTATTTAACAATGAGTTTAACAATGAATTCAGAGCCATGGAATCTTCATGTATACGATTCCGATAGGCAATTGTATAGGTTTTTCCAGTTGAGTCCGGTCAAAATTTCAATTGCCTCTTTCATGGACAGTGTCTTTTTTCCGAAGTATATCAGGCGGTGGAAAGAAAAAGCTGGGCATATACTTAAAAAGTGAAAAGAGTCTTCTTTGGGTTTAAGATTGCATATTGAACAGAATTGATCTGTGAGAAATTTTTGTTTTTTGGGCTTTTATGATCATTAAGTTGGAAAATTGACCTAAGCTTCCACTGTATGGGTTTCCATTTAAAAAGAGTGTTTCACATCTTATTTTGAAAATGACAGATATTTCTCTGTAACTGTACACATCGCTAAAACAATTCATATCTAGCAAGTTAGTGTTAAGCTGTGAATACAATATTCTACTCTCAGAGTTATGAGCTCTTGCTGAGAAATCATAACGTACTGAATCTTCATACTTTTGTATTATTCTGTAAAGCTGGTTTTTGCAAGATTTAAGTTATCAACACTTATTACGATTTCTTCATCATAGATTGTTTCCAAATGCTTCCATTTGGACAGCCACCAATCTTCATTCCTCAACTCGTACATCAGCATCTTTCTGGTTATGCGAGTATCTGCCTGGGAGAGAACTTTAAACTTTACAAATTAGTAATTTTATTCCAAATCAGGGAAAGGTTTCTTACCAGCACAGTTTTTTATCTTTGTTTCACGTTACCTACACGTTCATAAGCCTTTATTGCATTCCATACAACTAGCCTTACTCCCTCGATTTTATATTTTGAATTTTTTTGCGGAATAAGTAAACACAGCTTGTTCAATTTAATTTAATTCTCATGCTTAGGGATTAACATAATGTCTTTGGAACCAGCACCAAAACTGACAACTTGACACACATTTTTCCACAGAAAAACTTGATCAAAACCGCAGAAACAACAGAGTTTTTATTAAACCACTTCACCTCTTAATAAAAATGGAAGCAATACTGGCCACTGTTTCCTACATCAAGGACACATCACATCGTACCCAAACCCGAAAGGGCACCTGCCGATAATGGACGGTAGAAACCCTTAATATCATTAGTATGTGCTTGGATGCTACTATTCCCATATACAACTTCAAAGGCTATGGTGGCAATGAAAATGCAGACATCTAAGCTAAAGACGGTGCATCTTAACGATTTGTCGGCCCTGAACCACTCTGCGGTGTAAATAAAAGCAACTTCAAACACACTGCCAGCAACATCTTACTGCAAAACTCAAACAAAGCCTGGCGTAACTCATATGGCCAAACCTGTTCAAAACTCCTTATGCCAGAATATACTGAAAAAACATCAAAACTTCTACTAAGCCTCAATAGAATAAGTTTAATATTTCTTCTTCTTCTTCTTCTTCTTCATTTTCGGCGTTACGAGTAGTGATCTTGAAGCGATCACAACTCTCCCACTTTGCTGCTTCACACTAGTGATCCGCCTGTGGGGTACGCCGCGTTGACCTCAGAAATCGTCGGCAAGCTTCCCGGTTTTGGATTGTTCCATGTCTGAGGCCAACCAAATGCTGCTGTTTTTGCATTTGCTTGCACCAGGAGTGTTTTGGCCTGCCTTTTCTTTTTCGTCGCGAATTTGTTGAAACGTTGTACGATATTGCCTTTTTGACGGGGTTCTGCGGATCTCTCCTTTGAACATGACAATACCAACTGAGCCGGTCGTGCTGAATTTTGTCCAAGATGGTACTTTTGACATGAAGGCTTCCACGGATCTTAGTACTTCTAATTCGATCAAGCTTTGTTACTCCTGCTGTCATCCGAAGCATCTTCATTTCGGCTGCCGTCAATTTGCTCTCATACTTTTTGTACATTGTCCAACATTGTGAACCGTATGTCAGAGCTGGACGGACAACTGCTGTGTAGAGTCTTCCCTTCAGCTTAGGGGGCATTTTTCGATCACAGAAGATAGCGGAGTTTTCTCGCCACTTCATCCACCCTACGCTTACTCGATGATTGATGTCGTCATCACAAGATGCTTCACTATTGATCATAGATCCCAGATATTTAAACTTTTCACACTTGGGAAGCACATTTCCATTCAAATAAATGTCTGGAATAGGCTTGCCTGGATCAGAAAAAGGGCAGCACAGGTATTCAGTCTTTTTAGCGCTAATACGGTACCCATTTCCTTCCAGAACATCAATCCAAACGTCAAGTGCTCGTTGCAGGGATGTAGGATCCTCGCTTATGATGGCTCCATCGTCAGCAAAGAATAATTGTTGTACTTTATTGTCCGTTACTTTTCCTTCGAGCAAATAATCCAGAACAGCAATAAGTTTAATATTTGATCAGGACTATTAACAGGCCACTTTTCTATAAAGAAACAACTCCACCAAATGAGGTTAGCAGCGGAACCATTTGCAGATTATGCCTCGAAAATTAAGAAACATCTCTGCACACTATTACGGAATCTCCAGCACTTTTCCGCCTAAGAAAGCAAATACATGACTATGAAATCATGCCCTTAGATAAACTTAAACTCATCCGCTCAGAGAAGATTTTTGAGCTGGAAAACTGCCCTGAAACCTCACATAGGTTGGTACAATAGGTTTCAATCAAACACCGCAGTGCCCAGAGCTGCGCAGGCTCAACTTACTATATAATCTAATCTTATCTTATGTAGTCTAAATTAACTAGAAATGAAAATAAATTGAATTAGCTCAATGCATACCAGACTTTGGAATCTCCATACCGAAAATTGAAATTTTTCACAACAGAATTTTTATACATTAACAACACTTCAAGAACAACAAGCGACATTGAATAGGAATGGCTTGTGCCGATGCATGTTACGCTTCATGGGTCAATGATAATTGGATAACCCATTTACAATATTAATGTTGGAGTATTTGAATTAAAAATTAGCTCGGTCTTATGAAATCGTGTCGACATAAGCATAAGCATAGCGCATTGTTCGCCGGTTTTGCACTTTAAGCAGAATAATTCACAAAGACCAACACAGCGAAGTTTAATGATTTTTCGAAATGGAAAGTCGCTATTCTCTGCAAATTTATTTTATTTATTGAAATACGTAACGAAATACATTTATAAATAAATTTTTTAAATTTATCAAGGACCGGGGTAACCATACCATACGATACCGAAGCAGATTTTTCCATGATATTACTATGGGAATGGAAAAGTGTGTTGGATCTACAGTAAATATTATTTTTATGAGCTAATTTTGGAGCGAGGATGTTCTTTCCTGTCCTTAAATTTAAAGTTTTCAATTTTACCCATTTTGTATTTTTTCAAGTATCATAAAATGTATGGGTTTTTGAGTGCACCTATTTATGAGTTTTTTATTATTAATGCTTTGTTCATCTGTAAAAAATAAAGAAACTCTATGTTTATCAGGCATTTTCTGAAAAAATAACCTTAAATTTAAGACTTTGCTTCGGGAAGAAAATTTGAACACCATGTGATGCGATTTTTTCTTTAGAGCTGGGGTATGCTCGTCGGGTCCAGGGTCGACCAAAGAAAACACGTAAAACTTCGGTTATGAAGAAGGTCCAATACTTTTATTTGATTTAAAGCTAATCTAATATAATGGTTATTAGATTAGATAGATAAATTCTTTATTTCATCAATTGTTTAACAATAAGGTTTTCTTAAGAATAAGGACATGGCAAAACTGCCGTCTGCCTGAAATGACATTTCGTATGATTTTTAAAGAATAAAAATAGGAAAAATGTAAAAATACTACTAAAATAAATATAAATACAATAGTTACTTGAATAGATTAAGACTTGTTATTCGCATAAATTATGCATTTTTTAATTTAAAAATGTATGGAAATAATTCAAATAAATTTTTAATTTAAAAATGTATGGAAATAAGAGTTTTCGAACGATTTGAAACTTTATTGAAAGCATTCTATCAATTTTTACATGATTTGAAACACAAAGAAAATTATTAATTAAAGTACATAGTTTGATACTTATAATAGAATAAAGTTTTCAATTTTACGTGATTTGAAGCACAAAAGAATAATCAATTTTAAATGATATGTAACATTCAATTTTACGTGATTTGAAACACAAACAAAAAGCAATTTAGAATATAAAACGGGATTTGTATAAAAGAAACTGCAACAACTGAAAAAGAAAATTCGCTGACTTATGGGAAACTGTTGCGATAAATAAGCGCATGTTTGCAAAACTTAAACAAAGTTATCCAACCCAGAGACCCATTCAAAACATCATAAAGTCGTGATAATGACATGAAACTCTCCTGGAAATATAAACGACGAATTTCCTATAACATTGGACAAATAGCCAAGAAGTGATAAATATCTTCTTTCTCTCTTCTGTTACAAAGACTACAATTTTGCGGTAAATCATCTCGGTATGGTATGAAGTTAAGATGTAAAATTTCAACTCTAGCTCGAAATTTTTATTCTTTAAAAATCATACGAAATGTCATTTCAGGCAGACGGCAGTTTTGCCATGTCCTTATTCATAAGAAAACCTTATTGTTAAACAATTGACGAAAAAAAGAATTTATCTATCTAATGGTTATTAATTCTTATCACTACTTCTGGCAATCGGTGGTTCCAACGCTGGTAGATCCTTAGTCCTATGCTGGCAAAACGGTTCTTAAGTATGGGTTTCTTTAATCGCTGGTATTGACAGGAAAATTCCTGACATCAACAGTAAAAATACTGGCATCAACAGTCAAACGCTGGCATCAACAGGAAAAGTCCTGGCATCAACAGGAAAAATCCTGGCATCAATAGTAAAGATACTGGCATCAACAATCAAACGCTGGCATTAACAGGAAAAATCCTGGCATCAAATGGAATAATCCTGGCATCAACAGTAAAGATACTGGCATCAACAGTCAAACGCTGGCATCAACAGGAAAAGTCCTGGCATCAACAGGAATAATCCTGGCATCAACAATAAAGATACTGGCATCAACAGTCAAACGCTGGCATCAACATGAAAAGTCCTGGCATCATCAGGAAAAATCCTGGCATCAACAGTAAAGATACTGGCATCAACGGCTTATAGCCGGCAAAATAAAACCCAAAAGTCCTTAAGAGGCTAGTGGGGGATTTATGCTAGGAACTCCAAGGAGACCTTGCGTAAAATTGGGAATCTCTGGGTACACTACGTACCCCTGGTTTTCCTCTAGTCTAGTGGAAATAGCCTGTACTAGGCCTGTGTAAATTATGATCGATTCGATCTTTTTGATTCGATCATTCAAAAGTATTGATGATCGAAATCATTCCAGTCCGAATCAATCGTTCTCAATCAATCTCGATATTCGATCTCAATTTCATTATTCTATGCATTTTGATTCGATATTTCATTTCCATTTAGTCTCGATTTCCATCTTTTTGACTCCATCTTATTCTATGCATTTTGATTCCATATTTCATTTCCATTTAGTTTCGATTTCGATCTTTTTGACTCCATCTTATTCAATCATTTGAATGTGTAAGTACGAAAACTTTACGTTGCTCTCTCTAGCATGGTGCAGTGAAGGGTGGAGTCATAAGCAGTGTAGGAATGATGTTGATGTTGGGTAAATGAGAAATAATTTTAATGGATGTTTGTACATATTAGTATTTAATATTTTTAGTGAAAACGATTCGAAATTAACTAAGTGAAGTATGTAGGTATGTATGCGTCAAGCATTTCTAGCGGTGTGTGATGACTTCGGGACATACCTAAGGGTATAGCTTATCGGAATAATGTTGAGTAGATGTAGGATGCACTACTATTTGAATTGAATGTACATACACACATGTATGTTTGTTAACTATTTCAGTGTGAGCAATTTTTCAAGTTGAAAGATAAATCTTCCCGAGCAAATGTTGCTTGAAAAAATACATTGTTGCCTATGCCTCCACAACACCAAACCACGCCTTCGGTTGAGTTGGTTTGACGCATACATACCTATTTCATTTGGTTCAATTCGAATCGTACGAACTAAAATGATTGAAATCGAAACAGAACGAGAAAATAAAAATGATTGAATGATCGATCGATTCAAATGATCGAATCATTCAGCAAACCGATACTTGATCGATTCGATCATCAAAAATGATCGATTTACCCAGGCCTAGCCTGTACACGAGATTGGTACTTTTTCAACACGGGCTTCTCTCTTCTCGTATTTTTCAGGGTGCCTTATAAAGTTTTCTGTAATAAGTGAGTGTGAGCTCTATGGCGTGAATGAAAAATATCATACGAAAATAATGGTATGTAAATTGGCTGGTGGTAGGGTGTGTATTTGTAACTTCGTTACAACCATTTAAAATTAAAATCTGGCAACCTTAAGCCTATAAGAGCCCAACTTAAATACAGTTTTCAAGATTATTATTTCAACAAAAAAAATTAAGTTTAAATTTAGGTCCCTACCATCAGTTATGACAGAAAAATCAAATTTAACACAGCTCAGGGTACACCAAAGTAAGCCTTTTTTTTTAATTGTCAAAAAGTGATGCAAAGTTGAGAAACGAACTTTACTGAAGAACAATTTTTTTCTTTGAATATGACCAAAAATCACATCCTAAAGTATTTAAAACGAATTACGGAGCGCCCTGTAATGGTTAAGCTTCAGCAAACAGCAAAATGTTAAGAAGCGGATTTCTCATAGTTCCAATAACTCCCTGAGAGATTTTGCGCTTCTCCTCTTTTTCTTTAAGAGCATTTGTGTCTTCAAACAAGCACAACTCTTAATCCGCTAGGTAGCCTATCTTAATCATTTAAATAACACAACTGCTTACTTTTATAAGTGAACGAATAAAAAACCATAAAATTGAATAAAAATAACACGTATACGCCTACGGTACCTGCATGTTAACTCTAGACAAGCTGTTTAAAGATTTGTATGAGGGAGTCTTTCGAAATTCTGAACTTTTTGCTGTTAAAGTTTCACTGAACCTAGATCTTAACTTAACCTCAAAATTTAAAAGTCAAACAGCTTCAAATTTGAATTCCCTTTATTCAAAATGCTTCTCCCAAACTCCAATACCATTGCCTTATTGTTCTAAGTCCTCACTAAGAAATAGGTATTTGTAGTAAACATTTTCCATCCGAGCTTCAGTCCCTACAATTTGCCAAATTTTTGCCAACAATTAATTTCACAACACTCCACTTAAGTCGTGAAATTCACATAAATCCCATGAACACTTTCTTTTAAAAATGTTAGGCACTATAGATCGAATACCTACTTAAAAAAAAAAAACTTCAACAAAAGTATTTCTTATAACTTTCATTTAAGCAATTGACTTAATTAATTGATGTCAAAAGACTGAACGGAAAGAAAACTCTTTGCAGAAATATCAGTCACTTTTCTCAAGCTATGTATGTTATCTGCTTGGTAAAAGGAAAACCTTACAACAATTGATAAATCGGTGGCACAAACAATTAGTTTAAAGAATGTTCCCAGGGAATGCTAAATAAGTTAATATAAACAAAAAGCCTCAACCAAGTAGGTTAAAGCGAACAGTCGCAAATAATTATGGAAGATATAAAAACAATCTCCGAAGAAGCTATTGGGACTCTTAGTTTTTGTATTTTGTTGGCAATGTCTGTGATATTCGACACCTAAATCAGTCGGATGTTCCATCCATATTATGTTTACACAAGTTATTAAAAGCAACGACGATGCGACTATGCAAAAATGAAGTATATGGGTGCATTGTTCAATCTAAGAAGTTCCCATAAGAAGGCAGTATAGGTATTCTTTTAAGGTTTCTAGAGCGTCGGATTGTTGAAGTAGAACTTCTTCATTTTATAAGCAAAAGGGTTTTGTAAGATAGATACAACGTAACAGTGAAGAACTTAATACCTAATCAAAAAAAAAACCATCATCTATTGAACATGTGTCCTTGAATAGTCACTGAATTCACTTTCCACTTCCAATGCATTAAAGTCAAAGTTATTATAGTTCATACCTTGGAACGTGTACAAACTAGACAGACTAACACAGTCAAGATCACACGAAGCAAAAAAAAAAAAAATTAAATAAAAATTGTACGTCCGTTCGCTGAGTGCGCTAAATGTAGGTCGTATAATTCAATGCGGATTAGAAGTTGACCATTAACTTGTCACATTTTCTCGTTACTTTTCACTCACTTTTTCGTAAAGTAAGTAGGTACCTGCCAGTGAAAGAATGTAGATAAAAGATTTGACGTTGCAAGTCAATCATAGTTGTACTTCTACTTGGCTTAATGTTTTACTTTACTGGGCGACTTGAGGAGTGTTGATCTTTCTGCTGGTAATTTAAAGATCACAAGACTCTTTATGAAAGACTTAAACAAGCAGATTAAAATCACTTTCAAGGGGCCTCTTGTGACTGTTAATAGAAAAGAGTTTTGTAATTGAGCTTTTAATCTTTGCAAAAACAAAAAACAAATGGTCGACATTTTAACCTGTACAGCAGTAATAATAGTCTCGCCTGTTTTGTAATTTTGGAGCAATCAGATTGAGGTTTAATGGATTGGCAAAATGAAAAGATCAATCAAAACTCAGGGCACAATATATCGATCTAAATTGCGAACTTTCCCTATTTCCTAGTAAAATTTAACAATTACACCTCAACTTAATAAAGTTTAGGGATGGCGCTGTACATAGTACATAGCAAATACAGGGCTGGACCAACCATATGTACAAGATGTGCAAATGAAGAGTGCACTGGGGGCTTATTGATGAGAGAAAAAAACGTTTAAATAACACTTAAGCCATCAACCTAAAGGAAAATTAGATTTAACTTGTGCGAACAAATACTGCGATTTGCATTTTAAACAAAAAACAACAACATTCATCATGAATTAATGATCATCAACATTAGCTCACATTACTTTCAATGTTGCAAATTCAAATTCTCATTTCATTACTAGCAAATTGAAAAATCATATCTAACCTAGAAAAGGACTTGCACAGGTCGCTAGCCTACCTGGAGCCGGCCCTGAGCAAGTATATTGAGTGAAAATTAAAAATTTATTTTTAAAGAAGCTTGAATGAATCACAATTAGTAATTAATTAGTCTATTTACCCCTATCACTATATTCTTGCGGTAAATTTGGTTATCAATTTTTTAAAAACTTTTTTTCCACCAGTTTGTCTTATACCACTTTTAGCAGCCCAAAATGAAATTTTGTAAGGAAGACAGTTTTATGGATTCATATAAACAGGGCCCTGTGGTACCCGTGGCGTGATGGTTAGCATGTTTCCCTATCAAGCAAAAGTATCGTGGTTCGTTTCACGGGTATCGCCTTCGGCGAGGAATTGACTAGTCCTCCGTAAGTTAATTCATTGCCATGGAAAGCGCTTTCTTGATTAGCCGTGCGGAACCGGCAGAAAATTGTAGGTCCCCTCCATTCCCTTACAAGGCATGGTTGTGGGAAATGCGCTAGGCCCAGGGGCTCCTCGCTCTGTTGCGCCGCCCTATTTATTTATTTATTTTAATTCTCATGGTAGATGGGCGTTGTACTATTCGGGTAGGCTTTGACTGGTGGCAACTTGGCGGCGCCCAGATGCTGTAACTTATAGTACACGTCATTTGTGCTTACTATACCTCCAAGCGGTATCCACTGGGACCTGGGATGCTCCGTCCAGAGCTGACCTGCTAAACTAGTAAGTGCGAGTGTTGACAAGGGAATCGGGAACAAAAGAATTGTGATCGGTCAACACTATAATTGCTCTGCGAACAATGACTGACTGCACGAATTTCAGTGGTCTACGAGAGTTTTCGTGTGAATGTTCCAGCGGATGAATTCGAAGGACAGAATCAACGGTGGACTTCAACAGCCATAAAAGCAGAAACCCCTGAAGGAGCTACTCCAACATATTTGGTTTAAAGGTCTTTCGGGGTCTTTGAATACTAGGACAGGGTATTGAAGTAGAGATGGTGGCGGATGAGCTCCTGGTGAGCCAACGGCAGCACTCACACCCCTGCAGCAGGGTACTGACACTGGATATTCCAGCCCTTTGTGTCCGAAGGGATCCAAAAGGATCTGGCCCTCCAGGTTGGGGGTTGTGCGTAGGGTTAACTACCCAACCACGGAAAACAAAATGGTTCCGAAACAACCAAAAGCCTCGGATAACGATAATGATTTTAAAGTTGACGACCCAAGCAAACGAAAAAAGGACAATGACCTCCGGATCTGCACGTGGAACGTTAGATCACTTAATGGATTACGTGCAGCTGGAGAATTAGCGGACTCCCTGGACTGCTGCAAAGCAGACATAACCGCCATCCAAGAAGTGCGATGGAGTGGGCCGGGCATAAAGAAGATGAAAAACTGTGACATCTTCTATGGCGACTGCTACAGACAACAGAAACAGCGTTTGTTTGGGTGCGGATTTGTCGTTAGAGGTAGACTCAGGGATAAGGTGATTAGCCAAAATCCAGTCAATGAGCGTATAATGACCATCCGCATCAAGGCAAAATTCGCCAATATTAGCCTAATATGCGCCCATGCCCCCACAGAAGAGAAAGACGACGATTCCAAAAACTGTTTCTACGAGCTCCTCGAAAAAACGTATGAGCAGTGCCCTAGACACGACGTGAAAATCGCTCTTGGCGATTTTAACGCAAAACTAGGGAAGGAGCACATCTTTGGAAATACAATCGGTAAGCATAGCCTCCATGACAAAACTTGCGAGAACGGACTAAGGCTATTCGATTTTGCTGCGAAGCTATATTTTGTTGCTAGTAGCACACGATTCCCGCATCTCAAAATTCATAAAGGTACAGCGATCCCCAGATCAATTAACCGTCAACCAAATTGACCATGTTGCGATCTCGACGCAAGGCACTCTTCCAGTGTGCTAGATGACCGAACTTTTCGAGGGTCCAACTTTGACTCGGACCACTACCTTGTTGTAGCCAAGGTACGAATGAGGATATCGTGTTCACGACCTGCACAAACTAACGCTGTGAAGAGATATGGCGTTGGAAAGCTACAATCGCATGAGATTGCCAATGCCTTTTCTAATCGAGTGTCCCTTCAATTATCCTTGAATCCCATGTCGCCAGCATTAAGCATTGAAGACCAGTGGCAGCAATGCCAAGAAGCCATTAGAACCGCTGCCTCTGAAGTGCTGGGCTTCACTCGGTCACCAAAACGAAACTCATGGTTCGATGAAGAATGCAGGCAGGTAAATGCAGCCAAACAAAAAGCACGACAGATGCTTATGCAAACACGAACGAGGGCTGCTTACGATCAGTATAACGAGATTTACAAGACGAAAAGAAGGGAAGAACACCAACTTCTCAAAAAGAAAAAGAAGCAGCTTGAGAAGCGCTCGTTTGAGGAAATAGAGAGGTGCCATGATTCGGAAGTATTACCAAAAGGTAAAAAGATCCTCTCAGGGTGGCAAACCCCGAACTCAAGCCTGTAAAGACCAGCAGGGAAACATAGTTATAGAGTCACAGTCGCTACTGAGGATCTGGAAAGATCATTTCTGCAGACTGCTTAACGGCGGTGAGGACACAAATTCCGCTGTCAGGCAGATTGCCCCATTCAGCTTGGACGATGATCAAGAATGCCGTCCTCCCGACACCGCAGTGCGCTTCCTCTGTGAATGTCCTGCTTTTTCTCGCATGAGGTTACAGATACTCGGCGCAGACATGGTGAGAGATGGTAACTTATGGTCCTTATTATGGCAGCGTCTTTTGGCTTTTTTGCGAACATCTGGAAAGCTATAACAAATAGAAGGTTGCCATCTGATAGTGCAATGGACCGGTATTTAGGTCTGAGTGCTCCAGCTGGTATTTTAAAAACCTCCAACAGAAAAAAAACATATCAGTTGACTTGCCCGCATAAAACCACCATTGGTTATCAAATAGCTTCATTATTTTCCGTAGTCGGCTATCCAATACCCTCTCAACGGTCACCAAAGTGTGTGCTTGATCGACTGGTAGCTATCGCAATTTCACTTTTCCCTTCGTTCCTTCCCTTTGTACATTGAAAAAGGTAACTTTCCCTTCATTGCTTAGGCAGACTATCACCTTTTATAAATTGGAGATAAACTTTTTTTACCCTGGAAAAAAAACAGAAGTGATGAGGCTGCTCAATAAAGTCCAACTTCATCCAGGTGGACAATTCAAGTGGGCAGAGATTCGTATCAAACCCACTCGGTAGTTCATCAGAAATCGAAAAAATACAAAAAATTAAAGACGTAGTAAAAACAATTGGTATACGGCATAGTTACGAAAGGATTCAACAACTGCACTTCGTTTATGAAAACGAGAAGTAAGATGAATGGATTTAACGAGGAATAAAGGTAAAGGATAGAAACTCCTCTTAGACGAGATCTGTAACGAACATCGAATGGTTCCTTTTCGCTATAGGTCTTACCAAAGGATAGAAATATTCAAAATCTAATTTTCATACAAACATAACATCAAAAATTAATATACTCAATGTCTGTACTAGTGAGTGAAGCGAAATAAAAATAAAAAATCTGATTGGAGGATCTAAGAACAAAATTGAGCAACTTCAAAAACCAGAAACTCACTCTATTGGATGCAACGCCAGCAGAAAAGAATGTATATGACCGAAAAGAAGACCTATTCTAAGATTCAAAGATCAATTTGGATAAACTTTTTTTTTAAAAGTTACTAATACTTTTCTGAAACCACAATTCAATCGAAACCACAATGGTCCCATTTTGGGTGATCCTGCTGCAAGGTGTATTCAATATTTGCCATCGAAATCTATACCAAGTTATTCTAAAAGAGTTTACAGACCTCTTAACCCATATTCATCTTTTGTATATAAATCTTTGCCATGCACGCGACTCCTCTTAGACGAGATCTGTAACGAACATCGAATGGTTCCTTTTCGCTATAGGTCTTATATGGTTGGTCGTACGTACACAAAGCTGATTGCACGCACTGTCTTACAGCATACGCACGCATTTTATTCGCACTCCCATTGAGTTGCTGAGGTGGGGTTAGAAATCAGAGGAAGAAAAAAAAATCTATGTGTCGCTATTTCTTGAAAGTGGACATAAGCCGAAGAGTCTCATAGCTCAACTTGTGTGTACATAATAGTTGTTCTATATGTGCCATTTTCATTCTCCACGAAAGCTGTATACGAACTCGTTGTCCACCAAGTGTCTGGCCGGTTGTCATAAGTTCATTGTGAACATTTATGTTGTCGCTTCGATGCTAGACACAATAACTCCCAATCAATTCTGAAATCAAGGAAGGAACAACTGTTGGCTGTTTAAATTTAGACATAAAAGTAAGTATGATAGCCTGGATTCAAGACCACAACGATCTTCAGTCAATAATAAAAGAAAAGCGATGACTGATACAAAAACCAACCCGGATCACAAATTTACTTGGAAGGTATTGAAAAAGTATTATTTGTTCGGTAGTCTTCATCTTTTCAGACAAGATGCTAGGTTTTACATAGTTAAGTATTAAAGTATCCGAACACTGAAGCACTTCTTCGTTTGCCATAATGAAAGATCCACAGACCACCCTAGACTTTGAGCGAGGGCAGGACATGTGCAAAGATGATGTGGAACGGCCCAATCTGCTTAGGGAAACAATCCTGTGGTACGTTTTGAATCAAGGTTAGGCCAAATTATTCAGAAGGCGGTAGTGTTTGTCCATCAAGTGTTTGTTGTATTTATACTATATTCCTTTAGCAAAATGCCGTTGCGATATGCATGCCAAATTTTCATACTGTTGGGTGACAATGGCTAGGAAGTTTCTTTCCAAGCGGTTTCATCAGCCTTGCAGTTACCCGCAATGTCTCCGTACCCCGGCATCTAAAAAAGGTGAATATATGTCTGTGCTCAAAAGGCAAAGGCTCTTAAGTCGACTTAAGTGGTTTTAGCTGTTTATCCATTTCTTATATATTCTGCCCACAAACTATTTTTCTTTTTTACCCTTGTTGATTAATCTTTGAAAACAAGAAAGTTATAACCTTTTGTAAAATGGCTTGAGTTTAATTCGTAGGATTTTGCAAAAGGTAAAACAACTTAAGTAGAGGATGATTCGTCTTATGTATCAATTTATTTTGTTTATCATATAATAGGCAGAAATTATTTGGGTAAAATATCTTAAGTTCGATATGAATCAATAAAGTAAAATCGCTTATGTCGACTTAAGATATCTTATATTTTTAAGAATATCTAATATTTTCTTTGCTCATTAAAGTAAAATAGCTTAAGTTGACTTAAAACTCAAATCAATTAAAAATACGAATTGGAAGAACATCTTAGGATACTTAGTATATTATGAAAAACTGAAAAAGTTGTTTTTGTAAAAGCACTTAAGTCAAAAAAAAAAACATTAAAAAAAAGCATTAAATACTCCACTTATCAAAATACACAATTATTTAAATAGTAAAACTAGATTTTGATAAGTGGAGTATTTAATGCTTTTTTTAATGTTTTTTTTTGACTTAAGTGCTTTTACAAAAACAACTTTTTCAGTTTTTCATAATATACCAAGTATCCTAAGATGTTCTTCCAATTCGTATTTTTAATTGATTTGAGTTTTAAGTCAACTTAAGCTATTTTACTTTAATGAGCAAAGAAAATATTAGATATTCTTAAAAATATAAGATATCTTAAGTCGACATAAGCGATTTTACTTTATTGATTCATATCGAACTTAAGATATTTTACCCAAATAATTTCTGCCTATTATATGATAAACAAAATAAATTGATACATAAGACGAATCATCCTCTACTTAAGTTGTTTTACCTTTTGCAAAATCCTACGAATTAAACTCAAGCCATTTTACAAAAGGTTATAACTTTCTTGTTTTCAAAGATTAATCAACAAGGGTAAAAAAGAAAAATAGTTTGTGGGCAGAATATATAAGAAATGGATAAACAGCTAAAACCACTTAAGTCGACTTAAGAGCCTTTGCCTTTTGAGCACAGAATGGAAATTGTTTTTATTCTAAGTAAAATCTCAAATATATACAAAGATTTTCATTTGCCTTGTTTTTAAATATTGTAAAAATTTCAAACTTACGACAATGACCTTAAGAGTCGTCTGTCAAGTTATTTATTATATAATTTTTATTGAAAATATTTTACTTTTAAATAGAATTTATACATTTTATCCACATTAAATATGAAAAGATATGACAAGAATATAAAAACTTATTTATTAGCAAAAATTTATGTTATTTTAAAAAGGCATTCAATTTTATTTGCAACATTATTAAAATATGTTTCGATCTTTGTTTCATTTGTTTAATTAAGCTCTTCAACAAGAAATTTTCTGTAGGCTATGGCCACCGTGAAATAGCTGACCAGTTGGTCCCAGGCTAGTAAATCTTCGCCATTAAGCATACGTATAATATCGTTTTCTTCCAATGTCGGTTTTTTGAAGTATCTGACTCTGAATTCTCGCAGTACTGGGCATCGGCCCAAAAGGTGTTGAATATTTCTTCCTCTCTCCCTCTCTCATGTTGCAATGGCTGCATAAGGATGATTCATTTCCGCTATATCTGCTTCCACTCAAAAAGATTAAATCACATCTCGCTTTGAAGATCCAGGTTATTTTAGAAATACTATACCCTGATGTGATATAGTTAAGACCATAGGCGGATAAACGGGAGGAGGGGGTTTTCGGATCGAACAACCCGAAATATCTTCGTAAAATGTGTAGAGGTCAGCGCATTTCTTTTCGTTAAATTCTTGTTTAAGAAACAGTTGCCCGAAACTTTGGAAAATGGATTTGTGTTCCGAGAACTGACTTTTGAGCTGACAAATGAACGTATCAAGAAACGGAATGTACAAAAAAATTATAAAGTAGTCTTCAATAATTTGTGCTTGAACGTTGCAACGATTTTTTTGTTGATTGCAACGGCCGGCGCGGCGTGGCAAATTCATTGTGATTTCGTATTCAGAACAAAATCTAGCGACATGTTCATAAATAACGTGGAAAGTAGAATCTGCGTTTTCGCGTTTATACGTAAATTCATTCAAAGCGTCATCTGCCCGCTTAGTAGATTCACCCAGATCTTGGATTTTAGATAGCAATTACCGACTCAAAGGCAAACCAATCGAATTGACTGATCCAAAATGTGACAGGTGATTTGGAATTCAACCACCAAAATCGCTGTCAAAAGATGCAATGCCTTTTGCGAAGTATCTCGATCTTTCCACGTTTTGATTTCTTCCAAATATTCAATAACAGCCGGTTGCAATTCAACCTACGTTCCCACCCAGTAGGACAAACAGACTTCAACTTTTGTTTTTTTTTTCTCACTTTTGTTTGTCATTTTTGAAATTTCTTGGTGTAGAACGGCCAGTGAAAAAATGCTTCAATCGCTCCGATAGCTCCTAACGCATTTTTGATTCCTGACACTTCGCATGCTGCACTGACTGCCAAACTAAAGCTATGTGCAGCGCAATGTACAGAAATTGCCACGGAGAAATACGATCTCAGATGAGCCTGTGCACCAATGAATTGGACACTCATTGCCGCAGAGCTCCGTCTAATCCTTGGTCATACATATATGAGCAATCGACGCCAACATCATGTAAATAATTTTTTGACATATCGCAGGTGAAGATCCATAGTATAAAAATGGCCGTCTTTAGTTTCGAGTGAAAGCGCGTAGTTTGGTGTGCTCGCTGGTAGTTATATAAAATAGCGTTGTAGCTTATCTACTTCTTCGAATATTCCAAACCCCCAAACTTGTGCGCCATATGTTTGGATAGCCCAACATACCGCCATTTTGCACTCAGACTTATATATCTCATTGCCAAAAAGTTTTGCCAAGTGGCGTTTATGCTGTTTTTTGCTGAGTTGTTCCTAACTTCCACGTGCTTACTAAATGACATCTTTGGAGTAATAAGAACACCCAAGTATGTATAGTTAGAAGTAATTCTTACTTCCTCTCCTTTAAATGCCCATTTTTCCTGGTAAGAGTGTCTACCTCCATTTCGAAACACCATTATTTCTGATTTTCCCATATTAACTTCTAAACACCAATTGTTGCAATACTCTCCTAGTCGATCTATCATATTTTGCATAATTCGGATGTCGTTTGCAAAGATGACAATTGACCATCATCTGCATACTATAGCAGTCTCACATTATTATTCGTGATTTGGAGACCTTCTCCTAAACATTCATGCAGATCATTAATGCACAGTGCAAAAAGTAGAGGTGAGAGGAGACATCCTTGTTTGACTCCATTGAATGTTTCAAAATACTCCGACGCGACATCTCTTTTTTCCATTCCACACAGTCGAATAAGTGTTGGCTTGAATAAAATTGACAAATTTTGTTGAAACACTAAGGGAACGTAATTTATAAATTAGTAAGTTCCGTGAGATTTTGTCGGACGCAGCTTTAAGATCCACGAAAAACGCATACACTTTCCTTTTCTTACCAAGTTTTGTTTGAACTATTGATGCCAAGTTGTAAATGTTATCAACAGTAGAGCAATTCTTCCTGAAAACAGATTGGTACTCTGACAGGATATGGTTTCTCTTCACCCAAGTGTTAAGTCTTTCAATAAGGATTCCCATCATCGTCTTCGCAATGCAGTTCATAAAAGATATGCCTCTATAATTACTTGGCTGGCTTACATCACCTTTCTTGAATATTGGAAATATAATTGCTTTATTAAAAGATTCATCAATCCTAGATTCATTGAGCATGTTCGTATATGCTTTTGCTAGATAATTTAAGAAATTATTATTATTTAGTTTTACACTGGATAGCATTTTCCTAATTTTATCTTTGGAGACAGATTTATCCAACTCTCGGTTCTCAATAAAACTATGTACATAGTAAATTTGGTTTATACATTGGTTGGAATTAAGAAAGGTGAATGTTAAACTGCCTGAATTGAATCATCTTCTTAGTAATCCTCCTATGTGTTTCGTGGTGGAATGTGGACTTGGAAGTTCTTAACGAAAAAAAGTTCGGGATTGGTGTAGTCTGTAGTCGGAGTGATTTGGTATTGATCAGAATAAATTTAGAATTGTAAAATTACACCATGCAGGCTAAGGTTTTGAGCGAAGAACTCTATTGACACATATGACACATATACTCACTGATACTTGGACTTTTCTTAGTCTGTCACGATAAGTCGTTTTTTCCAAGGATGTCAAGCATACTTCTACCCGTATAGTCCTGACGACAACTGTGGACAACCAGTGGTGATATTCCCAATTTGTTTTTGTAGGAGAAGAAAGCCACTGTATCTTTTCTTTTCTTTCTTGTATATTTGACAGACATTTCCGGTAATAGATGAATACCAAATCAGAACTTATAATCTCGTATACTTAAAAATGTATTCAACATATTGGTGATGCATTGGCAGTTTAGTGCAAAAACCACAGACCAAAAATTGATTCAAAGCCACAAATTTCAATAGACTTCAATTTCGAATTAAAACTTCCGCCTACAAACCGTTCGTTGTCGGCTCATAATTAATACGAACAAAAGAAGACAAAGAAATTCATACCCACGTACGACCGATAGCCAATGATTCATCTTCAACAAACTGATCTGCACCAGGAATTGCGTTCCTACTTAAACAAACCACAACTCCAGCCAGACTGATTGTCCGGGAAAATATCGTTAAAAACAATTATTTCCAAACGATTGGACGTACACATTCGAGCCACTGGATTGGAGCTGCCCAGCCGAGTTTGCGATATCTAAAAATAAGACGACCAACGGCGGAAACCGACTTACACACAGACTTAATTTTTTTTTATTTTGCTGATAAGAGTAACAACAGTATTTAATGCGCAATGTGGCATTAGTCCCATTTGGCATTTTGAATACTTCAGAATAGCTATTTCCCTGTAAATTCTACACTTTGTTGTACAGTGATAATTTTCAATTTTAATTATGAATATCGAAATCGGAGTGTTTTTGCTGTTGTTATGTGTCTCACTGGTTAAACCATGGATGTATGGATTTTCAAGGTCATCCCGTAGGACCGACTTGAAGCTCGAATGCCCTGCGGTAAGTATGGCCACTAAGCACAAATATCAATCTACTTAAGATCGACCAGCCTAGAACCAACACAGGCTGCTTTCTTTGAAATGAGTTCGTAAATCTAGCTAATCATGTCATCTGCCTGTCTGTCGCACGTGGTACCTAGCCATTCGGCAAATAATTGAGAGATTGCCAGGCCAGAAAGTCGATAAAGCAAAGAGTCCTCTGTGAATATATTTTACACTCTTACCCATGGCAAACAAGAAGAATGCAGCACAGCGCCAAGTCGAGAAACCTAGAAAATATATATGTCAACATAGCCGAAGGTGTGTCCCGTACATAACTCTGCACGCAAATAAACATTTAAATTAACTAAACACAAATAAGTCTGTTTACACAAGCAGCTCTTCATAATGATGAGATTTTGCATTGTGTTCCTTTCTTCACATTTTGTCTTTTTTTTTTTGTTTTTTTTTTTTGGTCAAAGCGTGCGTGCGTGGATTGTGTGTGCGTGTATGCGTGGCGAGAAGATGATGAAAAAGAGAAAATGCATCTGAAATAAAGAAGTGAAATTGAACCGAGCCACAGAAGATGACGGGCGCAACGACCAAGTGAGTTCCACAAGCGACAACATTCAAATCGAGCCCACTGCGCACTTGAGGGGAAATTGTTTTTGATGGGATTGGGGCTTAAGGTGGATTTCATCAAAAACTCACTAGGCTGGTAGTTATATATATATTTTTTTTGGTGGGGACTGATAGTTGACCATTTCGAAGTGGAGCCTGCTACGCTGCTGTCTCCTTTTGCATATTGTTTTTATTTTGACACTTTTCTTAAGACAAAAGATGTCCTCTTCATTTCTGAGCTGAAAATTACATCTTTTGAAACAGATACAAACATCATAAGAATTCGGCAAAAATAGGTCCAGCATTTAGAATTTTTTTAAAAGCTACAAATGGTACGAATTTATTAATGAATGTATGAAGATGAAGAGCTTTTCAAACAAAAATATCATTAAAATGATTCGATTGTGACAAATTCTCAGAGACACCTCGGAAAGCAGTGACCGGATCACCTGAAATCAAAAATTCAAAATTCTTTTATTGGATGAGTGTGATTCAAAGGAATCCACAATAGCTTTCTGTACTTATTGAATACATACTTCTTTTGGAACGTTTTGAAAAATTGTGAAAGTGAAAGTATTACCTACAATGCGGAATCCCCAAAAGTGACGTTATAAACTTTTGATTAAAAACCACTGGACCTATTTCGAAAACTTTTTCATTGTTAGAACGCTCCGTTATTCCTTTATTTAACCTTCTAATTCTGACGGGAACATAAACTCAAAAACCAGCACTACGTAACTAAGCGCTGGCAAGAAAAAACTGATAAGAAGCGACATGATGAATTTGACCGGGATTTTAAATAAGAACTACTGGACCGATTTGATAAATTCTTTCATTTTTAGGATGCTACATTATTTTATTAATTTGTCATTCCTTTTGCAGACAATGAACTACGGTAAATGGGGTGTAACCTTGATTTGTTAATTGATCTTGTGTTTATTCATGAAATTTTTACGACACTGACACTTTAAAGTGGCACTGGCTTTCGCCTTGAAAGTGAGCCTATTTGTGATTGTAAAATTATAATTATAAAAAAGAGATCCAAGGGTTGCTTAAAGGTGGTAATACGGCCGAAAAAAGGCATATTTAAAATTTTTTTTTTTGCGTAACGGGTAGTGTTCGTTTATGAAAAATTAACATATAATAAAGTAACGATTAAACAACATTCTCCTAAATTTGGCAAAATATTCAAAAATGAGCGAGTGAAAATTAAACTCCGGAGGCGCCTCGAAAAAAGTTGGTTTGCGGTGTGCACCATAACTAGCAATAAAATCAATTGACACAAAAAAATCAAAATGCATACGTTAAAGGAGATGTTCTTCGAGGTAACGGCGCGGCAGCGGGAGGATTTATTTATTCTTCGATTTTCGATTTTTCGTAGCACTTGGGAGCTTTTTTCGGCTATTTGTTGTTAAAAAATTAGAAATTATAAAAAAAAATTAAAAAGCTCTAGACAATACCTCGTGATAATTAGGTGAAGAAGTTCTGTGCTGTGATTTTTTTGTTTGCCTCTGTGCTCACCCCCTATACCCTAAGACTTACACGCTAAACCTGTGTAAGCCACCCATTGGCGACTCGCTGTCAATATCAAATTGATGTTGCTGCTCCGATAACCACCAAAACATTTTCGACGATTTAACGACGTAACGACGATCACGATCTGAGACCACCCTACTGAACCGGAGGTGCTCTTCAGCTTATCCGCCAACTGCGGTGACGTCTCGATTGTACAGGAGCCGTCGTTCCACGGACTTCCGGCAGACGTGGTAGATTAACGGAACCGCCAACCTATCCGGAATCAGCCCTTCCATATCAAAATAGAGGAAAGCTTACGGTGGGACAAATCCACTGAAACGCGTTTTCTCCATATATTCAGTATTGGGGTAATAAGCCCCAAATATCAGGCCATTGGTCGAGGTCATCGTTCTTGAAGTGTGACCACGAGTCAGTTTTATAATGAAGTTGTCGATTCTGTTTATTTGAGCCCCGTTGTAAAGGACCCCATCGGGATAATATTTTCTGTACTCCGACTCTGGTGTTCTGTGCAATCAAAGACAGGTACGCAGACACTGTCTCTCAAACACCCGAATCTTTTCCATCTGAGACGCTGTAACATTGAACCACACAGGGCACCCATAGACAATCAATCAAATCACGTTCACTCTGCTATCAAGTTGACTGCTGTGATACAGTCGCTTTGTCAGAGCAAAAGCTCCTCTAGCCCTGGCCAGAGCCGCATCCATATGTTTGTTAAAATATAGATACTGATCTAGCCAGATGCCAAGGTACTTAACTACTACTTTGTTTGGCAGTGGGTTACCATGCAGATCAACGATCACCAGCTTGCGCCAGTTCTTTCTCGTATCCTATGAGGCCCGAGCCAACGGAGTCCTAAACACAATTGTTTCCGATCTATGGAAGTTGAATTTCAACTTCCAGTCATCGCAATATTGCTGGATCTTATCGAAGTCACGCTGCAAGAGTGTTCTGATAACTTCGAGCCTTCTCCAATTCAACCAGACATACACCCGTACACTGTTTTTTAGCTTTGTTCCATTCAATATCTGATACTATTTAGACGCGGCATGTATGGTATCATGACCCGCCTTAAAACCGAACTGATTTTCTGGAATAATATGTTTGTCCTCAGCCCGTGTGGACGAACATTTAGGTCAGCTGTCTATGCCCACGTGATCGAGTAATACGTGACTGAATTAGGTGTTGTTGGAGTTCAAATAGATCGTAAAAAAGCTCGGTAGTTGCATACAAATTCTCAAAAGGATCGGTCGAGTAGATTTTGAGTTAAGCTAGTCATCGGATTCAGAAATTGCAAGTGTGTACTCAACTGGTTCAGAGAGCCGAAAGCTTGTTAATTTTGTTTTGAATTGTTTTAACAATTTTAAGATGTTGTACATGTTGTACAAGCATTTACACAACATCCCCTCTACAACCCTTCCCCTCTTTCTATCAGATTATTTAAAAGTATTTTAAAAAGAAGGCATTAAAAATCATATTGAATGTTCATAATGTACCCTCTTGATATGCGAACTAATTCAAAAACGAGGCTTTTATTCCAGACTTAGAGATCACTTTGCATCACTTGTAGTGAAAATAAAGTTTCATTTCGAATACTTCTCCGCGGAACAGGCAAAGTACCTACAGAAGTGAATTACTCAGGAAAACTGAAACGAATTAATTTTTTAACATTTTCTAAAAAATACCACGAGTGTAAAAGTCGCTGGACCGTATGTCTAGTTATTGAGCTTAAGTCATGCTAGAGGTCTACAACAAACTTTTTTCAGCAGGCAGCTGAATGCAAAGAAATAAGACAAGATTTTTTTGTGGTTATTACAACTTCAAAATTTAGAACTGATTAAAAAAGAAAAGTTTAACTAGTGCTAACTTGCATCGGAGTAAAAACCTATTTATTTACAAAAATTAAAAAGTATGCATTCAACAACAAAACAGCGCGTGAAATTCACAAAATTTTTAGCGCAAAGCTACTATATTCGAAGTCAAAGTCCCATTGACCAAAACACATACACACTCAATGAAAGTACTTATTGTAAGTAATCAAGAATGCCCGATCTTAGCTGATGGTCTGCTCCACAGGTTCTTGGCTGGTGATGATGATGGGTTTATTTGGATATACACGTATTTTGTCCACCATCGCCTGCACCTATTGATCTAATTTATGCCACGTTACTCGTTTTATACTTTAATATTCTCCTTATGCGCTTCCTTTTTATTATTTCTCCTTTTTTTTTGCTGACCCAATAGGTGAAGGCCATACGGAACTTTGATTTGGAATCAATGATGGGATTCTGGTATGTCGTTCAATATTATGCATCGTCTGAAGAGCTGCCAGAATACGCGTGTATGCAAAGTCATTTCACATTCTCGGATCAAGATCAGCATGTGAGTATAGTCCGTATCTACACCTACCTGCCGTACCCACAAATTCGAAAAGGTGTGATGTGCTGTATGGTATTTTTGTTATCTGACATGAATTATTTTAGAATTTTTTTTAATTTACATTTTGTTTTTTTAAGTTTAAGGAAAAAAAAATTAAGTAGAAATCGAAGTTTGTTTTGGTAGTGCGGTCAGGTTTTTCTTTCACTTGCGGAACAAAGATCCATGGTGTGTGTTCTTTGATATTTGGAATGAGTCTGTTCGAGATGCGTGCATAGATTTTCTTGATTGTTTTTCTTTTTCACCAGAATTTGAATTGTCAGATGAAAGTTTTATTCCACTCTTCTTGGCAAAACCGCGATTGAATAATAAGTTTTGTTTTTAAAGAACGCAAGCAAAACAAATTGTGGTGTATGGTGTACTTATTATGCTTCTTAAGAGGTTGTCACAAAGGTGGACTTAGAAAGTGGAATGTGACTTTGTTTTCAGAAAAGCCGCTGAGCTTGCTTTAAATTTAGTTGACAGAAGTGGTTAACATTGTCTGACCCTTCTCATGGGCATTGCCATCTAATTTGTAGTTTATAGGCGTATAGACCAGTAATTTTTATGTACTCAAAATTTAACAAACAGAAGTGAAAACAGAAATTTATTAGCATTTATGTTTTTGCGCAAGCGCAAGCAATGCGTGACTGATTCCAATATGGATCAATCGGTAGTAGTTCTAATGAACTTCTATTTAAGGAAAGATGGACATTCTTGTGAATGAGTATTATTGGCACTGTCGTTTTTTGTCGTCCGGTCTTATGATAATTCTGTTTAATTTTGATAAACGCGTTATCACTTTCTGCCTTAAAACGGCCAGTGAATAATTTTACATCCATGTCGATCTTCGAAAACGTGGATCACAAAGTGCTATACCAGACGTATGTACATCGAAAAGTTATAGGTGCCAGGAGTTGGTCATTAGTTTATCTGACAGTTTGCATAGCTTCTAGTGGTGGTTGATGCAGCTATGGACCATAAATGTTTCCTGAGAGGCCCCATTAGGTAGCCGTAAAAATATTCTAAGCGGTTAAGGTGATCATTAAAATCGTGGAGGAGTTATCACTTAACGTGGGGAGTTTTTGGAAACTTTAGGGTTTATTGACCGTTACATCCACCACTGTAGGATTCACAGAATTCTGAATGAATCATTAAAAGTAATTAGCATACAATTTTTGTTATGAGATGACCAAAGTATTATTTCTCGCTAGCTTTTAACCTACAGCTGTAAAAAAGGGTAAAAGATCATGATTCATGAGTTACTTCAAGGAAAGTGAATTTAAAGTTGCAATACTGATAATATTCGGAAGCAGATGATATTATATACCATATAAGAGCGTTGTTCTTTTCTAGGACCATCCGTAGGGAACAGAGCACGTAGAGGTATTAAAATTACTTGAACCAACTATCCACAAGCAAATAAAGTTGTGAATCACGTGAATTTTGGAAATGAGTTGATTTTAGAAAAGATAAATACGGGCTGGGATTTAATGCTTACTTACTTACTTACTGTAATGGTGAACATTACAGTTCGAGGTGAACCTGAGCCTCAGCAAACATCTTACGCCAACAATTTCGATTTCGGGCGATCTTTTTCCAATTTTGCACTTTTAGTCGGTTGAGTTCCTCTCTTCCACTTGATTGCGCCACCTTAGACGAGGTCTTCTTCTTCCGCGATTTCCCTGCAATTAGCTTTCGATGCGTAATCTTCTGGCTTTCCCTATGTCGCGGTACAGCTCATACAGCTCGTTGTTGTATTTCTTCTCCACACATTGTCTTCGGATACGGGATCAAAGATCATTTCGAGTAATTTTTTCAATTTTTTTTTTTCGAAACGACGAAGGGTTTCTTCATCCGCTGTCAAAAAAGTCCACAACTCAGCGCTGTAAAGCAGGACTGGCATATTTAAGGTCTTATAAAGGATTACCTTGGTTTGTACAGATTTTTGAAAGATTGTTCCTCTGGTTCTGACGTTTGAGTTTTGTTATATCTTTTCAAGTATGATGTTAAAGAATTCGCATGACAGTTTGTCTCCTTGCCTTAAGCCTTTTTCGACACCAAAGGTCTCGGTTAATTCTTTATCGACTTTTGCAGAGCGGCGTGAATTCTCTAAAGTAATGGTAAATAGTCGTATACGAGTTTTGCAAGGATGTCTAGATGGCTTTGTAAAGCTCGTCTCTGTAAATACTGCCATACACAGCTTTGAAAAGATGGTGTATATCGATATTATGTTCTAGAGTGTTTTCCAAGATCTGCCGTAATGTGAAAATTTGGTCTATTAGGGACTTTTCTGGTCTAAAACCACATTGATAAGGAGCTTTCAAGTTGCTGACGTGAGGTTTCAGACGTTATTACAGCAGACAAGATCTTTACACGACGTTAAGGAGACTTATTGGTGGTATTATAAGGGTCTGCCTTTTTTAGAGTCGGGCATACGAATTTAATACGCTCAGGCAGAAATGGTTTTGATGGCATTATAAAGTCAATAAAAGAATGTCAAAAGCTGATTTCATTGTCGGGGAAATAGAAAGCAGGAATAGAAACAAGACGATCTAAGTAGATGTCTTGGATCGTCTTGCTATTCCTGGTTTCTATTTTTGGCTGGAAAGACTTTCGAAAAAGTTTATGTCATTAAAGTGATAGACAATTTAAAAAGTATAGCTTTTAGGGCTTTCGCGGCTGTTTATTGACATTTTGAAATTTAAAATTTCGGATTAGCCGCGTTACAACAAGGTTAGTGTATGTAGATCACATGGAGAAGGGAGAGAGGGAGCCAGGTTCAGAAATTCTAGATATCGTATCTAATAAATTCTTGTAAACGCCCAATAAAGTGTGAGGTTTTCTGATTCCCAGATGCAGCAATGTTGTGTGTAAATGTAAGCGTGGCGATGAAAATACACCTTGAAGGAATAGATACAAAATTTTCTTATACAGTGCCTCGTTCGTTGAACCTGTAGTCCGTTCATTTTTTATTTCGATGTTGTGCGAAGCTGTAGTGTCAAAATCATAGTTGTTGTTATGTATATTTGACTTTGACACAAAATTATGATTTCGTGTATGAACGACTGAATGTAACACTTTTTTGGTCTGTCAGAAATAAGATTCTTGAAGTATAAACCTAGCTAGTTCTGCGCCGATGGCTTGCTATATCTTGACTACACAGTCTAGATATAGCAAGCCATCGGCTCGCATGTCGCATCTACAATCCATAAAATTCTTGTTCGTGTTTCGGATGTGACGTAGGCGGCTTACAATTAGCCAGAGGGGGTAATTCCGTAACTTTTACACACGATCATCTTCGAAGATAACGCCCAACTTACGTAACTTTACTTTCGTGTCGCTCTATCGTTTCGTCTATCGTTTAGTTTATCATCATCGAAGTTTCTTAACGAAACTTATTGTATCATCAAAGAAAAGTGAAAAAAGATGGCATTTTTTATTTGGAATATTCCATACCATTTGGGTTTCAATTTCTAAAAGTTTGATTGTGTATGTAAAAATTTTAATTATACATATTGTAATTGGTTTGCATATATTGTTTGTGTAGCTCCGAAGTTAGAAAAATTATTTTTGATGAAAAAAAGTGTTCTGAAATGAATAAGATCAACAATCAATAGCTGTTCAAAGAATTTTAAAATATTGTTAAATATTTAATCATCAGAAATAAAACAATCGCGTGTGACTTCTTTCGTAATTCATTTTATTCTAACCTCTTCCTTTGCTACACGTTTTATTCGTCGTATATGACATTTATCATCCGTCATTTGCCAATTGCCATGCCTCTACCACAGAGTAGATAATAGTAGATAGTTAACTCTGTGGCCTCTACTACATTGTTTGTCGGTTGCGTTGACAGGATAGTGCGTTCACGTAACACTACACCCTTCTTTAAAGAGTTGATTCATTTTAGAATCGACTATGTTGTCGTTCGATCACAGGGGCCAGTCGGTCACGATGTACAGTTGAAATTTTTCTTGAGCCTTCTTTTTTAATTCGGTAGATGACTTCACCTAGGACTTCTGTGACCGTGCATGGGCCTTCCCAATCCCGTTGCAGTTTTGGACTCTTTCCTTTAGTCCGTTTCGGATTGTCATACTTTGTCGCCTGTAACGAAACAAGTTCCCCGAGATGATAAATCATAGCGATCTTTCATTCTTCTGCTGACTGATTTCAGTTGACTTCTATTGAACTTATAGATGGTCTCCAGTCGCTTCTGTAGGTTTAAAATATAAGAAGAACTTGAAACGGGCTCCTCTGGGCCGGCGCCGATAATTAAATCCAGTGGTAAGCGAAGTTCCCTTCCAAAATTGAGAATGGCTGGAGTTTCGTTTGTGCTGCTGTGAACAACTGTTCTGTAAGCAAGCAGGAGGAGTGGAAGATGTTCGTCCCAATCTCTTTGGTTCTGGTCCACGTATTTTGCTAAGTAATCCAAGATCGTACGGTTGAACCTCTCAACCATTCCATCCGATTGAGGGTGAAGGGGAGTCGTTCTGGTTTTTTCAATACCAAAGCGATTCATAATTTCAGCGAACACAGTGGATTCAAAGTTTCGTCCTTGGTCTGAATGAAGTGCAAGTGGAGCCCCAAATCGTGCAAAGACGTGTTCAATAAGGGTTTCGGCTACAATTTCTGCTGACTGGTTTGGGATCGCGAAAGCTTCTGGCCACTTGGTGAAATAGTCCCCAAAAACTAAAATGTATTTGTTACCTCTTGTAGTAAGTGGAAGAGGACCCAAAATGTCTACAGCAACCCGCTCAAACGGAAATCCCACGTTAAATGTCTGAAGCCGAGCCTTCTGTCTAGGGAGTGGACCCTTTCTGGATTGGCAAGTGAGGCAGCTTTGACACCATTGTCGAACATCGGCTGCGCAGTCAATCCAATAGTATTTGGTTTTTAATTTTTTTATTGTTTTTTCTGTTGAGAAGTGGCCTCCCGTTGGGCTATCGTGCATTTCCTTCAACACTTGTAGTTTGAGTAAAGTTGGAACTAAGATTTGCATCCGCGTTTCACGACCGTCATTAAATTTTCTCACCAGTGTGCCGTCTTGCAGCGCCAAAGTAGACCACATTGCTAAATATGCCTTCAGGTGTGGATGCAACGCTTTAATCTCGTTGTCCGTAGGTCGTATTCCTGACGAAAGCCACTTTTTCAAATCTCCTAGATGTTCATCGTTTGTCTGTGCAATCTGCAACTCGTTACTTATGGTTGTAAGGCGGATCAAAGCTTGTTCTCTATTATCCAACTTTTTGCATTTCTTGCATTCTTCAGTACAGGGCCGACGAGAGAGGACATCCGCATTGGCGTGTTGTTTTCCAGGACGATGTTGAATTTGGAAATCAAATTCTTGCAAACTTTCTAGCCATCGAGCTATTTGGCCTTCTGGTTCCTTAAAACTGAGTAGCCAGCGCAGAGAAGCGTGATCGGTCCGTATTAGAAAGGGTCTACCAATCAGATAATGCTTGAAGTGCTGAACTGCTTTAACCACTGCCAACAACTCCTTTCTAGTCGTGCAGTAATTTTGTTCTGGTCTTGACAAAGTTTTACTATGGTACTCTATAACCACTTCGTCACCTTCTTGGCGCTGTGATAATACGGCACCCCACGCATGATTGCTTGCATCGGTATCTAGCACAAAACAACCATCCCCAGCAGGATGTGCGAGAATAGGTGCGGTGGTAAGAACAGTTTTCAATTCCTGGAAGGCATTTTCGCACTGCTGGTTCCATGCGAATGGATGATTCCTTTCTGATAGCTTGTTAAGTGGTTTTGCTAGAAAAGAGAAATGTTTAATAAATCTCCTGTAATATGCACACAAACCTAAGAATGATTGGACCTCTTTGAGATTTTTTGGTTGCGGCCAATTTTTAACTGTGGTAATTTTATCTGGGTCTGGTTGAAGCCCTGCTTCACTCAGTATGTGTCCCAAGTACTTTACGCGCTTCTGGAATAAATGGCATTTTTTGGGAGCCAATTTCAATCCTGCTTCATTTAGCCTGGAAAATACAGCTTCCAGATTATTTAAGGATTCGTCGAAGGATTTTGCGTGTACCACAATGTCATCTATGTAAGGCAAACAAACTTCTGAGGATAAACCCTTTAATATCAGTTCAATTACACGCTGGAAAGTTGCTGCTCCATTTGCTAATCCATACGCCATGACATTAAACTCCCAAAGTCCATCCCCAATTGAAAAAGCTGTCTTTTCCTTGTCGATCGCATCCATTTCGACCTGCCAGTACCCATTCGCCGCGTCCAAAGTTGCAAACCATTTCGATGCTGCGACCGCATCAAATATTAAAACTGCTAACGGCAACGGATAGGAATCTTTCTTCGTAACCTCGTTTAAACGCCTATAATCTATACAGAAGCGAATGGTTCCGTCTTTTTTTCGAACGAGGACGACCGGGCTACACCAAGGGCTGTTAGATGGCTGCACTACGCCTTGTGTTTCCATCTCGGCAATAAGTTTCCTCGCTTCTTCTCGTTTCGCAAAAGGTAAGCGCCTAGGTGGTTGCTTCATCGGACGTGCATCACCAGTATCAATTTTGTGTTTTAAAATGTTGGTCCTACCTCGGTCTTCGGGACCCTTAGAAAAAACATTTTGAAAACGTAGGAGGAAGCTTTTAAATTTCAATATTTGATGTGTATTTAGCTCTGTGCAGCATCTTTCAAAGAGATCTTGTACATAAGGGTGTAATTCAACTTCCCTTACCTGAGCCGCTCTAACTCTTAGCACAGAAAATTCTGGATCCGCAGAAGCTACCGCTTTGTTCATTTCCGGAGCATTTGCTTCGGGGAAAATGTCACCTGCGATTATGGAAACTATCCTGTTAGTAGCGCTGCAAATTACTGAGCTACCTGGATATTCGCTCGTTTGAGTAATAGGTTCTACCAACACATCAGTTTCTGGAAGAGTAGGGCACTCCAGTTGTAATTTACCTTCAGTTACCTCATTCGATGACTTTTCCATCAATTTCAATAAAAAACACTGCCCTGGTAGATTATCGATCGGAAGTACTTCATCCTTGATGCGCAAGACATTCGCTTCAAAATCCAATAAGCAGCTGAATTTTGCTAAAAAGTCCATCCCTAAAATACCATCATCAAATATGGCAGCCACATACACAAAATGTTGGATAATTAAGCTCCCAAAACAAAGTGTGGCCTTAATGCAATCGAGAACGGGTGACTTTTCTCCTGTGACACTTGTAATAGTGACACCTGTCATTACTTTACGAAAATTTTTGTTTATTACTCTAGGGTGGACGATGGTGTGCGTAGCCCCGGTATCGACAATGAACCTACAAGGTCTACCTTCAATTTTACCGGTGACAGAGACATGAGCTTGTGAAGAAGCTCCTCCTACACGAATTATGAGAGCCTGGTTGTCGTCCGTTAGCACTGGCTCTTGAGTACTAACGGTTTGGCGTTTAAATTGTTTTCATTTCTCATCCGCGTCGCCGTCGGCGCAACACCATGGCAGACGTTTACTATAGAAGCTAGCTCTCCTCTTTCAGTATGCAGTAACTTAAATTTGACCTTAGCGCCTGTTTGGATATGAGAATTTATTTCTCTCGGAATTGATTTTCGATGAAAATAAACGTCATCTTTAGAATCATTTCTTGTGATAAAGTCGAATCCTTTCTTAGCATGAAGGAATTTGATTACACCATCAAAGGTCTGCGATGATAAATTATGGTTTGGAGCTTTATAAACTGATTGGGCTGAACTACGCTCCTTTAGAACAGCTTGACCTCGTTTCCCGAGAAATTGTCTTCCTCTCTCTTACCATCTGGGTGGACTTCAACCATCGCTGATTTTAAAGACCGCCTGGCCATGCGTGTCGCCAGAAAACTAGATTCTACTTTCAATGCGTGTTGAAGTGCCTGTTCAATTGTTGTGCACGTCACTTCTCGCACTCGATGTTGTATTTCCGTATCACATAAGCCATCAACAAATTGAGCAAACGCAATGCGATTTTTTGCTTCGTCTGGACAGTCACTAAATGCGAGATTTGTTAACCTCTGGACTTCAGTAGCAAACTCCGTAAGACGTTCGTCATTTTTCTGCACACGACATCTCAACTGCAAGTGTGCTAAATTTTTCTCTTGGCTTTGACTGAAACGTTTATCCATTTCTGTGCAGACGAGCTCATAGTCTGTTTGAATATTTTTGCTAAGCATCTCAAAAAAATCTAAAGCCGTACTCTTCAAGAAAGCCGGAAGGTACAGTGATTTGAGCTCATAGTGCCATCAGTTTGCAGCGCAAACAGAATCGAAGTGGAGGCGGTATTTCGACCACGAGGTACGGCCATCAAACTCCTTTGGACTTAATGCCAAACGGGCTGGCAATTGTGTAGGCCAATTATATGTTCTCCATTGTGCCATTGTGCTGGTCAACGGAGCAGTTGTCGACGGTGGACAGATATTGAGTATTTCACTTGTCGGCGGTGCTATTGGTGATGTTTGTGAACGAGGTGAAGTTGACAAAATGCTCGCATCTTCCTCTAGATTGAGGAGCTGATCGACGGGCGGTTGGGCTATTGTTGTTGGCTGCAGGCATTGGTGAGAAACTCTCCGTGTTGGTGGCTGATGGACTTCTGGTGTTGTACAATTAGCAAGAATTGTAGTTCGTAATGAATTGAGTCCTTCAGCCAAATTTTCTACCATCCGCTCCAACTTATCTAACCGATTATTTTGCATGATTTTTTTTTTCTGTGGAAAGAATAATGAGAAAAAAAAATTTTAGTCTTTTACATCTGACACCAATGTTAAATATTTAATCATCAGAAATAAAACAATCGCGTGTGACTTCTTTCGTAATTCATTTTATTCTAACCTCTTCCTTTGCTACACGTTTTATTCGTCGTATATGACATTTATCATCCGTCATTTGCCAATTGTCATGCCTCTACCACAGAGTAGATAATAGTAGATAGTTAACTCTGTGGCCTCTACTACATTGTTTGTCGGTTGCGTTGACAGGATAGTGCGTTCACGTAACAATATCAATGAAAAAATAACCAAAATCAATCTAAGCAGCCACAACTTTAGAGGGCTTTGACAGATTAACATCGAAACCCGAGTTCCAAAGTTGAGTTGGAAAAAGTTACAAAAAAAAAGGATTTAAAAACGACATCGATGCTAGGTTAGGTTAGGTTAGGTTTAGATGGCTGCCAGGAAAACAAACTGACACACTTAGACCAATATTAGGTCCATTGTGATACCATAGAAATTATGCGAGGGAGTACCTCATTCAACAAAACCATTTGGAGATTTTAATAAAGGGAAGGAGATGCAGGGGATCTGTGTTCGCCAGATCGCTTGGACCATCAAGAAAATATTTTCCTAGATGTCGTTTTATTTTAAAAGAGAGTGCAGGACATGAGCAGACGAGGTGTGGGATTGTCTCCTCCTCCTCCTCGTCTAAGCAACTTCTGCAGAAGCCATTCGAGGAAACGCCGAGTCTTATTGCGTGTCTTCCTATCAGACAAACAAACAAAATGTGATGACATTGATTACGGAGCTAACGTGCAATCTGGTTATGGATAGCAAATATCTTGTGCGTTTTGGATCTAGTGCTGGCCATATCCACTTTGTTGCCACACATGTGGTGATATTGTTCCACCTATAATTTGTTCTATCTATTGCCTCTTGCTTTAGCATAAGTTTACATGTAGCGATTGGTATACCAATATTCAACCTGCTATGGTTGAGATCGGTAGAACGGTTCCTTCTCTGGCGAGTTAATCGGCTTTGCAGTTACCCATGATATCTCTGTGCCCCGGCACCCAAATAAGGTGAATGTTGAACTGTTCAGCCATCTCCCTAAGAGATAGGCGACAGTTAAGGGCGGTTACTGAGTTCGTAGAACCAGAGCCGAGTGATTTGAGTGCTGCTTGACTATCTGAGAAAATCCGGATATTCGTTGAGGATATCACGTTTTCTTTTAGCCATGATAGCACCTCTTTGATCGCCAGAATTTCCGCTTGGAACACGCTACAATGGTTTGGAAGGCGGAACGATAGACTTACGTTAAGTCGGTTTGAGTACACCCCGCAGCCTACGCCTTCTTCGGTTTTTGAACCATCTGTATACAAATAAATTGAATCATCTCTCAAAAATTCGTCGTCTTCCCAGGTCGTTCTCGGTGGGATTGAGACTTGGAACTTATTATCAAAAACCTATTGGGGGATGGTGTAGTCGGAGTGGCAAGGGATTGATCCGAATAAATTCAGGATTGTAGCATGACCGATGTTATTTACGGTCCATTGGGAGATAGCTCTCATACGAATGGCTGAACTGGCGGCCATTTGTTTGCTGAAGATATCTAGTGGTGCGAGGTTAAGGAGTGTATTTAGGGTAGCTGAGGGTGTTGATCTCAGTGCTCCGCTTATACACAAACAGGCTGTTCGTTGGACCTTGCTTAAATTATCGCAGAAGGTCTTTTTATCAAGAGCGCTTCACCATACCACTACTCCGTATGTAAGTATTGGTCGGATGACCGCGGTGTAGAGCCAGTGAGTTATTTGGGGGGAGAAAAACCATTTATTACCAATGCCTTTTTTTCAGGAAAATAAGGCTACGGTGAATTTCCTGATTCTTTCCTGTATATTGGCTTTCCAATTTAGCTTTTTGTCTAGGATTATACCTAGATATTTGGCTTCGTTTGAAAGTGCAAGATGGATTCCATTAATTGATGGAGTTATCAGTTGAGGAATTTTATATTTCCTGGTGAAGAGAACAAGTTCAGTCTTCTGAGGGTTGACTTCTAGATCGATGCTACATTGCGTAACTTTTCTGAATTTTAAAACGACGAATGTCAAAAGATGAAATATTTACCTATCCAATTTAAGTTCTTTTATGTGGAACTAGATAAGTAACTTAAAGGATAATTGATGCGAATCGCTTGCATTTGCTTCTTTGTAAAGCTATAAAGAGGCAAATTAATTACAAACTTATTGAAATAGTTATAGTAAATGGCCCAGCTCGAACGAAAAGTGCCAAACAATTAAAATATCCAAATATATTATATCGAAAGAAAAGAAGATTAGTTTTGATAGGAAAAATTGAAAGATATACACAACACATGCAGTGTCCTTCAAAACATCTCAAGGCTATTTTATTTTGGCTCTAAATTCGTACTTCATTCATAAAATGCAATTGTTGATGACAAGCAGGTGACCATGGACTTCACGTATATTTACGCAGAGGATCCACTCAAAGAAAAACTTCAAGGTAACATTACTTGGATGATTCCTCAATTTGATGTACCCGCTCATTGGATGCACACTGAAGACATTTGTAAGAATGAAACAATAGTATTGTTTTAATATTTTGATTGTTTTTTTTTTGCTTTTACCCAACAGATGAAGGAATATACAACACCTACATTCTAGATACAGACTATAAGACTTGGGGTCTTATAATGCATTGTGCAGAGAAAAATAAATCTCCAAGATATCTGTCTGCGTTACTTTTGTCACGTGAGCCATCGTTGGGCGACAATGTGATAACATTTTTGAGGTAAAAATATACAAGAAATACTTTCAAAGCAGGATACTTATTTAATAATTTTCTTTTATGCAGAGAAAAGCTTCCTAGATACGACATTGATTTGTCCTTCATGTTTCCCATTAACCAGAGTTCTTGTAATGATCTGACTGAAACTGCTGAAGAAACACCTTTCACCTATGTTGTCAACGGGCGCAAATTTCCAAAAAATATTTTCAAAGTAATCAATAAACATTAAATTTAAAATATTTTTAAATAAAATAAAGCAAAAAGTTGTCTGAATATTTCGCATTATCAACCGCCTATTTGTTCCCTTATTTGCGATGATATAACGAATTTTATGAGATGACAAATTGGGTGGGTTGTGGGTAGAAAACTATTAAACGTTGAAAACATCGCTTTGAGAAATTAAAAAAAATTCACTCAAGTGTTGCGTGAAGGTGACTTGAGAATAATTGAAACTGCAATTGCTTGTTATTAATTTTTGTTTAATGTAATCGTTTCTATTTGCAACTATAAGTTTTTTTAATAATCGAAGTATCGAACAATTTTATTAGGTATGCATTTTCGAACGACTTATTTTGTTATACAAAACGGAATATTCAAATCTTGACGAATATCGTAGGAACTCTTGCCGATACCATATACATAGTTGTAAAAATATAGTTTTTCATAGGCAACATACCGTTAATCAATTGCATTTTCTTAAATAAATAAAAAAAGAAGATGGCGCAACAGAGAAAAGAGTCCAAGGGCCTAACGCATTTCTCTCAACCATGCCTTGTGAATGGATACTAAACGAGAAAGCACTTTTCATGACAATGACTTTACCAGTTCTTCGCTAAAGGCAATGCACGTGAAAAGACATTTATGCCTCTGTTGGGTTCGAGCCACGAGCCTCTGGGTTAACAGGCAGATACGCTTACCATTACGTCACGAGTACCACGCATAGTTTCTTTAGTTTCATTAAAAATTTATTTTTATCAAAAAACATATGCCTTCAGAATCGATCAATGGGATCTTAGACTTTAAGTACGCTTTATATATAAATACAATTGTTTTTGTTTAACTGCCTTTATGTGAACTTTTCATTCACACAGTGAGAACAGAAAAGACAATTTGTAGTTTGCTTGTAATTTATTAATTTACTAGCTGACCCGGCCACGCGTTGCTGTGGCTAGCGTTTCTGTCATACGATATTGTTATAAAGTATTTAAAGGGAATGGTAGGAGAACATTAGCCCTGGGGACTACAATTCTTTTTTACATAGATGCTACTTGTAAAAAAATCATGGCGACCTTCGTTACTGATTCTCTACTACCGTTACCCCTTACTGAAATGAAATTATTATTTATGAAAGAAGATAGAAACGTTAAAGCTGGTATAAAAATTTACTAGTTTGGGACTTAAAGGGGAAGAACTTTGAACACAATTGATCAAAATTTTGATACAAAGCAATAAACAAAACAAAAGAATTGAATTTAAAATTGTTTATTTTTTTTTCAAGTTTGTAACAAATGAGTATATATTACATAAATAACATGTGATAATTAAACTTATAAATGAGGTTGGTAGGGTTGATAATTTAAAATCTTCAAACAATAATAAATTCTTTTAATTTCAATTTAATTTAGCACTGATCGGTTTACAATATTTTTGGTTACCCTGTCTTTTGCTATCACAAATAGGTTTAGACAGCGTTCCTACACGTAAGCATACAACATATAGCTGCCCATAAGAAAAACATTGATTTTCCAAGTCTAAGCCATAATGGTCATTGTTTGGCCTTGAGACTTATTTATAGTCATGGCAAAAGCTAAACGAATTGGAAACTGTAACCTACTGAAGGGGATGGTTGTATCTGAAGGAATCATTGGAATACGTGGAAACAGGACCACTTTTCCTTTAAACTTTCTAATTAAAATGATTCCTTCAAGAATTTTTTCGGTTATCTTCTTAATGACCAAACGTGTACCGTTGCATAATTGAGGTGGATTTAAATTACGCAGGAGAATAATAGTTGAACCAATCTTTAATCAATTTACAATTAGCCGGATATACTTACTCCAAAAATAAAAAAGTAAAATTCACTGTATTTCGTTTACTTTAAAATAAATTTAAATTATACTTTTGTCTCAACAGCATTTGGTGGTCGATCATAAATTGAGATGCAAGCTATCCTATCTACCAAGTTGGATCAAACTGCACACGGTGTACAAATTTGATTACAATCGGTTAAGTAGTTTAGGAGTCCATCGCGGACAAACATTGTGACACGTGATTTATATATATTGTAACGTGCGCTTAGTTCGCAAAAATAAAACTCTACTTTTTATTTAATTCTACCACTTTATTCAGTATCTACTTTCGATATACACTTTATTGAACTCAACTCGACTTTTGGACTATCACTTGTATTTACTCTTAACTTTATCACTCTACAAACAAAACTGCCCTCTGGTTGCCTCGGGCGGGCTATTTATATCGAATGACATGCCATCTAGAACTCTCCAGTAACTTCTACATTGTCTCCACATTTGCTGTCTACTCTCTGTCTGTCTGTCTCTCTATACACTCACACACACTGGCTCACAAGCAACGCCTGTCATTTATACCATTCCATTAAAGTGTTGCCAGTTGTGTTTTCGGTTGAACGTTTTTCGATTAGGAAATTGGTATAAAATGTTGGATTCACGTTACACTGCCCCCTCCTTAGGATTGTTCGTCCCGAATAATTCCATCTGCAGCCTCGCCACTATATCGATGCAGCCTGTCACAATGAACTACTTTTAACTTGCCTCTTAGTCCTCTTTGGATGCGGTAAACCACGTCGTTAATCCTCGTGACTACAATATAAGGACCTTCCCAGTTTTGCTGAAGTTTCGGTGACAATCCCTTTTGACGATGAGGATTATAAAGCCACACACGATCTCCTGCTTGGAATCCTGACATTGTCGCTTTTGTGTCGTACCGTGTCTTCATCCGGTCGCTGTAGGCTTTCATCCGTTCCCTTGTTCTTTTATGGATGTCAGCGAGTCTCTCCTTGAGGTCGTCCACATACTCGTTTGTGTCCTGTGGCTCCTCTGTGGGGCATCCAAATTTAAGTTCGCTGGGCAGCCGCATGGTTTTCCCGAACAGGATGTCAGATGGTGTTTGTCCTGTCGAGCTATGTACTGCACTTCTATAGGCCATCAGGAATAGTGGTACGTGCCTATCCCAGTCTCTTTGGTAGTCGCCTACGACCTTGGTGAGGTGTTCTTTCAAGGTCCGGTTGAATCTTTCAACCATCCCATCAGATTGTGGATGAAGTGGTGTGGTTCTCGTCTTCTTAATGCCAAGTAGTCCGCACACTCCTTGGAAGATGTTTGACTCAAAGTTCCTCCCTTGGTCGGAATGGAGTTCCATAGGCACGCCAAACCTACTAACCCAGTTAAACACAATCTGGTCGACCACCGTTTTGGCTTCTTGATTTGGGATGGCATACGCCTCAGGCCACTTGCTAAAATAGTCCATTACAACCAGAATGTATTTGTTTCCAGCGTTGGTCTCTGGAAAAGGCCCAGCCACATCTACTGCAATCCTCTCAAAAGGCGATCCAACGTTGTACTGATGCATCTTACCTTGAATCTTCCTACCAGGTCCTTTGGTTGCAGCACACTTGTCACATGTTCGGCACCACTTCTCCACGTCATCTCTAGCATGTAACCAGTAGAACCGATGTCGCACCTTCTCCAGTGTTTTGTTTACCCCCAGGTGGCCTCCAGAAGGTCCGTCGTGCATCTCCTGAAGAACTTCACTGACTTTCGATTGTGGTACGATCAGCTGCATCACATATGACTTACCGTCAGCGGATTCCCATCTTCGCCTGAGGACACCTTCTTGCACATATAGTGAGTCCCACTGTGCCCAATAGGCTTTGAGAACTGGACTCCTGTCAGAAATGTCTCCCCATTCCGGTTTCTCTTCATTTTCTTTCCATGCGAGAATGGGTTCGATATCTGGATCTTCCTGTTGAGCAGTTCTCACTTCCTCATTGCTCCATCCGCTTATGGGGTCAGCTCTTAGTCGCTGAGCGGTAATGATTTCTTTGTCTTCTTGCCGCTTGCAATGCTTGCAATCCACTTTGCAAGGTCTTCGTGATAATGCATCGGCGTTTGAGTGCAGCTTTCCTCTGCGGTGTTGGATCTGGTAGTCATAGGTCTGCAATCTTTCTATCCACCTTGCGACTTGACCTTCTGGATTTTTGAAGTTCAACAGCCAGCTCAGAGCACCGTGGTCTGTCCGCAGAAGGAATTTCTGTCCATAGATGTACTTATGGAAGTGCTTTGTTGCCAAGATAAGAGCTAGCAGTTCCCTTCTGGTCACGCAGTAGTTCCTTTCGGGTTTCGATAGGACCTTGCTGTAGTATGCCACCACTTTCTCTTCGCCATCATGCACTTGGGATAGTACCGCCCCGATTCCAACGTTGCTTGCATCTGCGTCGACGATGAATGTTTTGCCAGGTGTTGGATGTGCCAGCACTGGAGCGTTACAGAGGCGGTATTTGAGTTCCTGGAAAGATTTCTCACACTCACCTGACCATTTAAACTGCTTCCCCTTTTCGGTGAGCTGATGCAAACTCTTTGCAACTCCAGCGAAGTTCTTAACGAAACGTCGGTAATATGTGGCAAGTCCCAGAAAGCTTCGGAGTTGATGTTTGTCCTGTGGTGTTGGCCAATTTTTGACGCAGTCAACTTTTTCAGGATCAGTCTTTACTCCTTGGGATGAGATGATGTGTCCCAAATACTTGACTTCGGTTTTGAAAAGTGCACATTTTTCTGGATTCAGTTTAAGGTTAGCCTCTCGAAGTCTCTGAAACACGGCTTTAAGGTTCTTACAATGTTGGTCAAATGTTTTCCCGTAAACAATGACATCGTCCAAGTAGACTAGGCAAGCTTTCCACGTCAGTCCTTGAAGAACGCACTCCATCAAACGCTCGAATGTTGCCGGAGCGTTGCATAGCCCAAACGGCATAACCTTAAACTGCCAGAGCCCATTACCTGTAGAAAATGCCGTCTTTTCCCGATCATCAGGGTGGATGTCAACTTGCCAATATCCACTCTTCAAGTCCAGCGTCGAGAACCACTGGGCTCCCTCCATGGCATCCAGGGTATCACTGATTCTGGGCAGGGGATAGCTGTCCTTCTTAGTCACATCATTCAGCCTTCGGTAGTCCACACAAAAACGAGTGCTTCCATCTTTCTTTTTCACTAGCACCACTGGTGACGCCCAAGGACTTTTGGAATTTTCGATAAGACCATCCTTTTTCATTGTTGTTATCATTTCCTCAACCTCACCTTGTTTGGCCAGTGGAAGACGTCTTGCAGGTTGACGAATCGGTCTTGCATCTCCTGTGTTGATGCGATGCTGCACCAACTGTGCCCTACCATATTGCCCCTTTTGCGATGCGAAGATATCAGTGTACTCTTGTAGGAGACTTTCAGCCATCCTTGTTTGTTGGTGATCAAGGTTGGATGAATTCAGTATTTTAGCTCTGATGGTTTTGAGCTCCTCCGGAGTTATAGTTTTTCTCGGGGCTTCGTCTGTAATCTTCGTAATTGCTGCAACCGATTCGCAACGTCCAACGACTTCTCCTTTCTTCAACCTTACATCGTACGGTCTGGTGTTTAGTAATCGTACGGGGACCATTTTGTTTTTCGGTGCTACCAGTGTTTTCCCAATGATGACGCTTTGGGAGGAACACTCTGGGTCTGGTTCCACCATGAGGTATCGAAGGCTTCCAAACTCACCCTCCAGTTTCGTCCAAACGAACACTTCAGAAGAAGGAGGCAGAATCAGATCTTCCCTGATGACAGTTCTCAGTGTCGACATACTTTCGTTCGAAAAGGTCATTGGAAGTTCCTTATTTTGGTACTTCAAAACCTGATTACCGATGTCCAAAATAACTCCGTGCTGCTTCATAAAGTCGATTCCAATGATGCACTCGTCACATATATCTGCCACCAGGAATTGATGAGTAAACACTAGATCGGCCAGTCGGATCTTAAGACACACTTCTCCATATACTCTTGCTGCTTCTCCCGTTGCGGTTCTTAGACGGTAGCTATTGGTGTTATGAAGCCACGTCGTCTTTACCAGGTCTCGACGTACTATGGAGGCTGTGGCACCGGTGTCGATGGTAGCCACATGTTTGTTCCCGTTAATAGTAGTCTCCACAGTCAGACTTTTGTTGTCTCGTTTGGTCTGAGAGACCTGGATGGTGGTTCTGGGGCCATCGATACAAGAAACCAGCCTCTGCCCCTCGAAGTTGGTTCTTACTCGTTTCCCTGATGGGAAACGGGCTGATAGGCAACGCTGGTGTTGTTGTTACCTTGCTCTGGGTTGGATCTCTTGCTTCCACAATGTTGACAACCTGCTTTGTTTGGTGGTAGTCGGCATTGACGCTGTAAGTGCCCGGTCTTGTTGCAGTTCCAACATCTTGCTAGTCCGCTCCGGTTCTTTTGTATTTCAGCTCTTTGGCACGAGCATTCTTCGACTATGGCCTCTCTAAGTCGATGTACTCCCTGAGAAGCCTGTTCTGCTGCTTCAATTGTCAATGCGAATGCTAAAGTTTCGGAAAGAGTACGTGTTCTAGCAGTTCGCACAGACCTCTGAAGATGTATATCGGAAATGGCACGAACGAAGGACTCAACAGCGAGCTGGTTGATGATTTCTTCTCCAGCATCCGGGTATGCCAGGTGAACCAGTCTTTCGACGTCTGCCTGGAGCTGCTGTAGACTTTCACCCCTTTTCTGGACTCTGTTATTGAGTTGGACTCGGAAGACTTCTTTCAAGTGGCTATCTCCAAAGCGTTTATCTATAGCTGCCACGAGAGAACTGAAATCGCCGCTCTTACCAGCTGGAACTGTTTGAAGTAATTCAGCTGCTGGTCCTCTAAGAGCAAGAGTCAGTGCAATGTACTTGTCTTCGTCATCCCAGCCATTTGTTGTCGCGGCTGCCTCAAATTGTCTCTTGTAGACTGGCCAAGAAGACTGTCCATCAAATGTTGGGGGTTTCATCTCCTTTTTCCTTGCAAACTCTCCAGCAGATTCTCGAATTTTTATTTTCCGGATCTGGTCTAATTCCTTGGACAGAAGAGAGAACTGGTTATCGCATCGGCTTTCCAAACGATTCTCTACAACAGAAAGCTGTTTTTCCACACCTTCAACTCGTTCGTCAAGGGCACATACATTTTTCTCAATGTTGCCCAATTTGCCTTCTAGAATGTTTTTCTGGCCTTCCAAAACATTCTGTTGCGCCTCGAGTCTTTCGAGAATGTTCTGTTGTTCTTTCTTTTGTTCGTTTCGTTGTGCTTCAAGTTGTTCGAGAACATTCTGCTGTTCCTTCTTTTGCTCGTTTCGTTGTGCTTCAAGTTGTTCGAGAACATTCTGCTGTTCCTTCTTTTGCTCGTTTCGTTGTTCTAACAAAAGTTTCATCATACTAGCAAAATCTACATTTTCACTTACTTCCTCTTCTTCCACTTCTGTTTCAAAAACAAAAGTGTTCACGTCTTCCTCTTGCTGTTCCAAATAGTTACGTAAGCGCAGGACGAGCTCATTTTTCGATCCCGCTCTAGAAAGATTTCGCTTACCTAACTCACTTTTAAGCTCAATGCAAGTGAGCTCTTCTAACAACTTACCCATTTTCACTGTATATAATTATTATTTTCTTTTTACTTTTTTTTTTTTTTTTTACACTTTACTAGTCAAATAAGTTTTATTTACACTTCTGACACCAATGTAACGTGCGCTTAGTTCGCAAAAATAAAACTCTACTTTTTATTTAATTCTACCACTTTATTCAGTATCTACTTTCGATATACACTTTATTGAACTCAACTCGACTTTTGGACTATCACTTGTATTTACTCTTAACTTTATCACTCTATAAACAAAACTGCCCTCTGGTTGCCTCGGGCGGGCTATTTATATCGAATGACATGCCATCTAGAACTCTCCAGTAACTTCTACATTGTCTCCACATTTGCTGTCTACTCTCTGTCTGTCTGTCTCTCTATACACTCACACACACTGGCTCACAAGCAGCGCCTGTCATTTATACCATTCCATTAAAGTGTTGCCAGTTGTGTTTTCGGTTGAACGTTTTTCGATTAGGAAATTGGTATAAAATGTTGGGTTCACGTTACAATATTAAGATATTTATTTTTTTGACTGTCTTTACTTTTTGACACATTGCTGATCTCGATACGACATTAGACGGATAAGCCACATGGGTTTTTTTTTATAATTAACGCGCATATCAAGGGGTTATGACTACCCTTATAATGTTGGTACCCGTGGTGTGATGGATAGCATGTCCGCCTGTTAATTCAAAGGTTCGAGTTCGAATCCCAACAGAGGCAAAAATGTTTTTTCCACGGGTATCGCCTTTCGCTAGGAACTGGCAAGTCCTCCGTTAGTATTCATTGCCATGAAAAGCGCTTTCTCGATTAGCCGTTCGGAACCGCCAGAAAATTGTAGGTCCCTTCCATTCCCTCACAAGGAATGGTTGTGAGAAAAGCGCTAGGCCCAGGGGCTCCTCGTACTGTTGCGCCACCCTATTTATTTTATTTTATTTTTATAATGTTATAAAGCACAGTGCGAGTATTTAGGAAAATAGGAGAGGATTTGAAAGGAGACACCGATGCACGTTGCTTTTGAACCTTTGTGAATCGTAATGCAGGGGAAATACAGAGCCAGGTAAAGCATTCCACATTGGGGTGGTGCGACTGAAATACGAATCTCTATACTTGACTGTGCGTCCGAAGTTGGGCTCAAGGTAAAACTGATGAGCATTCTTAGCGAGGCGGGTGTTGCGGCTAAATTATTTCAAGGGAGGAATGCAACTGGCTATTTCACAGGCTAGAGCACTGTTTTATAAAAAAAAAGCTATAAAAGAGACAGAGACAGGTGACGTTTCGACGATGTCCAAGAGAATCAATCGATTTTACAATTGAACTATCACCTATTAATTTAAACGCTCTATTTTGTACCCTATCAAGCAGGCGCAAAAATGTTTGGGAAGCACCTGACCAGATATGGGAGCTATAATCCAGTTTTGGGCGGATGAAGGCCTTATAAATTGAAGCCAGATCAGAGGGGGTGAAGAGCTTCCTGCATCGTCTCAAGAAACCTAAGCATTTAGCAGCGTTTTTGGCGACTTCAAATATGTGGTCATTCCAACGAAGATCATCGTTTACACACATACCAAGTACTGACAGCTTTTCGGTTTCTTCGATGCAGGTGCCATTCATGGATAATGGCAATGGGGGAATGTTAAGCTTCAACGACAAGAGACAGCATTGAGTTTTCGAAGCATTGAATTCTACTCGGTTCATAAGACCCCATAAAATTTGGATGTGCTATTCACCAAGCAATAATAGGGTCTAGTCTAAGCTAATTCGAATATTCGAAAAATAAGGTTTTTGAGTCTCTGAACGCACACTTTTCGAACTACTTCGAAAGTTTCAGTGTCAATTGTCAAAATCAGCTGTTAAGCAAACCAAAAACAGAAAAAATTATCGGAAATTTAAGAATTGGTAGAACGTAAAATTAATTCATTCTCTGTATTGCAAACCATAATTCGAATTTCATATTTTTTTCAATAGTTATTTATGATTTTTGAATAACAACCACAAATGACGCTGTCAGTAAATTTCGAATTTTCGAAGTTATTTAAAACAACAACCGCTCATAACTTAGGATTGGTAGCGACCACTCTTAAGTGTTATAAGCGCTCATAAATCTGCACTAATAGTGGTCGGTGAATAGGTTTATGAGGCACTTAGTTTAAGATTTCTTGGTGAATACCACCCTTAGTTAAATTTTTAAGTACCTATATAAATTTTAGAGCTTATTCACACTACCTCTGAACACATCCGTTTGAATATGTTATTCCACTACCGCAATCAATCTATTACAATAATTTTCCAAAACTCTGCTACCAACACTGTGGTGAGATAAAAAATCTCAGAAAAATAAAAATGGCCTCGTTGTACATAAATCAGTGAAAATGTAGTTTGAACATAACATTGCCATTTATTTGACAAAATCGTATATTTTATTCTTCAATAAATATTTATTAACGTTCATACTACTTCCACCTCTCAATTCAAATTGCTTAACTACTTGCAAGTGTGTTTGATATATCACATTGCTTCCTATTTAATTTACGCCAATAAAACCCCCGTGATTGTGCATTTGATCGCGCTTTGCTGTTTTTTTCCTTTCTTTCGTATTAACCGCGTCGTTTCTCTCAAAAAAGCTAATGATATTGTAATTTATCATACATCTTCTTTTCAATCTTATATTCGTGTTTGTGTTTGAGAAATTCTACAATTTTTAATTTCGGGCTTTTCAATAAAAAAAATTTTCTTCACAAATCGTTTGACACTTTGATATACGTGCAACTCTTTTCTTAGAAATTCACCACAGTGAACTCATGCAATTTTGTTGGCTTTGCGTTCCTGGCTTCTCCACAAAACAAAAACGTAAATATAAACAACCCAAAGTGAATTTTTCGTTCTTTCAAAAATTAAATATGTGCAGCAAAACTCTTGTTTTGTGAATTTTTGTGAATAAAATTGATAAATTGATTCAAAACCGGCGCAATGGCTAGATGGGGCAAAAACATCGTCGTTCCATTGGATTCTTTAATCAAAGAAAAAGAAAACACCAATCGCCCCACAGCTGCCCGCTCAGCTGGTACTGTCGGAAAATGGGGTAAAATGGGATTTACATCAACTAGAACGTATGCCCTGCAATCTATAACAGCTGAATTGAGTCCTAGCCAAAGTCCTGATGCAGCTACAGGTAGCAATGGTGAAGGAGACTCGTCTCCAATTCGCGAAGCACCAAAACCAAAGAAATTCTTTAAAAGTCGCAATTCAGCGACTACTCTTATTTCGGCGCAAATAATACAGCATTTACCGCGAGCACCACCATCACCGATAAGAGACGTTTATCCCGCTAGTGGCTCGACCATTTTGCAGCATCGTAGGGAACCAATTAAATTGAAGATACCAAAAGTATCCGCTGAGCGGAAGAACTCATCATCTTCTGAACGAACAGTTAAGCCAAAAAAGAAGAAGGAAGAGAAGAAGCTCAAACCCGAAACGACTCCGTCGCGAGTGACTTCACGCAGTCGAAAAGTGGTCAACTATAATGAGGAAGATGACTTTGAACGATGTCCGACACCACTGAAAGATATAATCGTTCTCAAAGAGTCAATTGCACCGACTTCTCCAGAACCAGAACCTGAACCTGTGCCCATCAAGTCCCATGTGGTCGTAGTTCCAACAGCGCCTCCACCATTACCGCCGCCATCCAAAACGCCTAGTGTTGAGCATCCCCCGATAGTTTTGCGAATATCGAAGGTGAGTTTGGTTGTTTAAGTAAACGAAGTTGTGTTTGCTTTTTTAATTCCTAAGTTTCTTTTATTTTCTTTCTTTGCCGCCAAGATGTCTTTGACACAAACAAAAGCTGTTTTCTTTTGGTTAGTTCTTTTTGCTGCATTCTGGATAAAAAGCCTTACAGGCTCAGTAGTGAGGCCTTCCATTTGTAGAGCTTTAAAATTTCTTAGTGACACCTTGGAAAAACAAGTGAAGCTTACTGTGTCTATAGTGCGACTGTGTCTATTCAGCCTCCGTAATGAAACCTTTAGAAGTGAACCTTTCCGTGCTCCTAAGTGAAACTTTCCAGGCTCCTTAGTGCAACCTTCGACAGTTTAATGAGACCTTTCAGGCTTCCTATTAAAGCGTTTAGGGCTGCTCAATGAAATTCTATAACGTACTTATTGAAGCTTTCCAGGCTTCTTACGACGACTGTATATCTCATGCCTGGGAGAAAGAAGATAATCAAAGAGAATTTCTCGAAACTCAGCAATGCACTTTACCAATGTATCTTCTTCTGCAGCGATACGAGCATCGTAATCTCGAAGGTATCACAGCTCTCTCACTTAACTGCTTCACACTAGTGATTCACTCGTGGGGTACGCCACGTTGACCTTAGATTGAGTCAAAAACCTCCCAGTTTTGAATTATTCCATGTCTGAGACCAGCCAAGTGCATTCATCTGTACCAAGAGTGTTTTGGTCTGTCTTTCTTTTCGTTTCTTTGCGATCGTCTCTAAACGTTGTTAGATGTTGCCTATTTGGCGGGGTTCTCTGGATCTCTTCTTTGAACATGTCAACACCAACTGAGCCATTCGTGCTCTCTTTTTTTCCTAGACTGCATTTTGAACATTAAAACTTCCATGAATCTTGGCACTTCCAATATGATAAAACTTTGTTACTCCTTCTGTCGGTCTTTTATCTTACACTGAAAAGGTTGGCTACGTTCCTTAATTGTGGTCATAGAAACAGATACTGATATACCGAAAAAGGTCATATATAAATTAAAGAGGCAGTATTTCTGCAAATAAATTCAAATTGATAAATTTGGTGATTACTAGTTGCTTCACTATTGATCATTTATCCCAGATATTTTAGTTTTCCATTCCAATAAATGTGCGGAAAAGGCCTGTTTCAATCAAATAATCGGCAACACAAGCACTCAATCCTTTTAAGAGTAATACGGTACCCGCTACCTTCAAAAACCTTTACCCAGACTTTAAGTGCTTTTTGCGGTGATGTACGATCCTCACTTATGATGGCTCCATCGTCAGTAAAAAGTAGTTGATGTACTTTTAGTGTTCTGTACTTGAACTTCGAGCAGGTAGTGAAGGACTCAAGACGCTTCCTTGGTGTACACCAACTGTGAAAAAAGGTTCCGTGACTCCAACTGAAAATCTAAGCTTTTGAACCTTAATTATCCGAGCATAGGCTTCTTGAACACCTCGTTGTCGAAGAGCCTCCTGTGTTACCATATTAGATATCGTTGTTGTCGACCGAATGCTTTTTGGAAGTCGACCAACACTATATGTAAATACTCTTATACTGAGCTGGAAGAGTGGACAGCGTTTCGCGAACCATACGAAAGGAGATTGAGGGCCTTAGGTTAGGTTGGATGGGAGGTGCAGCCATGGATCCATTGTACTCCCCGGGAAACAGAGGATGAGGAAGTTGGAACATTGGAGAGGTAGAGGGTTGGGCTGGTGGCTTGGTTATTGGGGTAGGGAGCCCCCACTAAACCATTTGGAGCTCCGAGTAAATTTCAATGGGATGTTAGAGATGTCGCCCAGTTCATCGAAGAAATATTTGTTGAAAGCTTTTTTAAAACTAGGACACTCACAGAGGAAGTGGAATGATCCTTCTTCTGCCTCTTCATCTTGGCATACTCTACATAAGTCGGATGTGCTAATGCCCATTCTTATCTTTTGGGTACCCAACGAGTTGCGGGTTGTGGCCCGTGAAAATGCCAATCAACAAAGAGAGCCGAGTTTTACTAAGCTGGTGTAGAAATTCTGTTTTTTTCTTGGAAATATCTGGCCAAATGTTTCTGGAGACTCGGCATGTTTCTAAAGATGACCACCTGTCATTAGCGGTTTTTAGAAAATTGTGTCTGATTATGTTTTTTTCTTGTTCTAGTGGCTTTAGAACTGAACGTTTCGCTGGACTCGAGTGCTGACCCGATTTGAGCCAGCTTATCCGCCATTTCATTGCAAATAGCTTTCTACTAATTTGGATTTTGTGAAAATGAATGAGACAGCTTTAATGGCCGCTTGGCTGTCTATGAAGGTGTCAATGTTTTTGTTGATCAAGTTTTACGTAGCCAGGTGTTTTGCGGCATCAAAAGTACTTCTGCTTAGAAGGCACTGCAGAAGTCAGGGAGCTTTATTGACATAGTAGGGTAATCTGAGAAGATACCTGACCCTACTCCTTCGTCCGTTTTGGGACCATCTGTGAAGACGGAAATGCAATTTTCATTTATAACCCTTTTTTCCTCCCAGCTTTCTCTTGTTTTGCAGAAGGTGTAGTCTCTTTGAATATTTATATTGGTATGGTTCAAGATGGTTTTATGGCCTGCTATGCCTGTTTTCCATTGTTTGAGTCGTAGTGTGCTTTTGGCCTCCATCTTTTGATTGAGGGCCTTAAAGAACCTTTAATCTGCACCATTTGTTGGTTTTCTTTCTCGAATCTGGTTGCATGCTTTTGATGCCAACATTATGAGAGCTAAAGCAGACGCTTTATCTCCTAGCTTTTCTACGAAGACATGAAAACCTATATATGTAGCTAAAAAAATTTGCTGGCCTGTCGATGCTTCAATTTGCTTAAATGCTTTTTAATCCTTTTTTGAACATGCTAGGGTGAGCTAAGCTGTGCTTGATAGCACCTCAGGGATTGAATCAAAAACTTGTTGACTGGACTCTTTTGGTTTCCTACATGAATCATATCAGCCGATGTATTTTCGGATTTTTTACTACCGAAACTTTTTTCGCTTCACTTCCTGCCAATTAGATTTTTAATGGACAAATCCAATAAAAGCACCTTCTATCTTTTTCCCTAATAAATAAATAAAATTATTTCTTGCAAACAAATGAAATTACCTTTGCATAGGTATTAGGTGGAAGTTTTTCCCAGATTTTGTACAAATCCCTTACAGTCTGTCTTTGAAGAGGGTGACCATCTATCGTAGTGTAATGCAGCTTGGGTACCCATCATCCATCAACTTTTATTTTGTTCTTATAGGAAATTAGAACACAATTATATTCGCTTTCACCTCTCATGCAACTTCTAATTCTTCTAAAATCTCGCGCCGTAGCTGGTTTGACAGATCTAGCACAAATTTTTATGTTCTAATTTCCAAACTCACCAAATGCCTTCCTCTATTACATTTTTTTTTATTTCTGCTCTCGTACATTTCATGTCAAAGTTGTGCAAGGCAATCAAAAAAAAAAAAAAAATACAACCGCGCGCATTTTTATTATTTTTCAATGCACAGCACAGACCAGACGGCACAATGTCAAGTTCATTTGGTTTTTCTGTTTATGTTTGTTCGTTTTTATTGTAAAAGAATGTCCAACTTTTAATAACTGGAATTGCACCTGTTAAGAAATTTTGTTGAATAACCGAATATTTGTGTGTGAATTTTTTTTTATTACAACAGGGCACATCGCGTCTTGTGAGCACAGACAGCGAAGAACAAATTAATTCGCCACAACATGATTTCCAAAGCAACACCAATAACCATACAAATAATATAATTGCATTCAATTCAACAACAATATCAGCATCATCATCCGAGCCACTCAAAACTTCCATTTCAAACTCAATAAAGGTTTCTCATATAGAAACACAAGAACCAACAACAACTAATAATCCGCAAAGTGCCACAGCAGTAAGTCCTCCATTTCCGAAAGTCATTGTTAAGCCGTTGCCTGCTTTGCCTGCTGCACCGCCACCACCTCTGCCTCCTCCTTCTACGATAGTTCAGCCTGTGCCTGCGCCTTGTATTCCAGAAGAACCCGAAGAATTTAATTACTGTACGGTAAAGATTTCTCCAGACAAACCACCTAAGGAACGACTGAAGTTGATTATTAAAACTGATGTTATACGGAATGCACTTGCTGCTGCTGCAGCCGCTGCCGCTGCCGCTGCGTCCAACTCCGCTGTAAGTTCAGATAAACCTGAGAAGGAAAAGAAAAAGAGCAAGAAGCACAAACATCTGAAAAACATAATGACTACAAAAGAGGGTGAGTTTAAGACTCCTTCGCCACAGCAAAACACTGAAAACTATCGCACAATCATATCGCCGCCGGCGCTTTCAGACAAAGATTTCGACTCTCAGTCCTCGGTGCTGGGGAGTATTTCATCAAAGGGCAATAGCACTCCACTGGCCCAAGCTATACCTGAAGAAGCGTGCGTGATCAGAAGCCGAGGATCTAGTGACATAACTAGTGACTTAGAAACAAGTCAGCACAGTTCTTTGGTGGCACCTCCATCGGACATTGAGTCTCGTCTGGAATCGATGATGGACGGGGAGGATGGAGTCGATGTTCCTAAGGCAACGACTCCCGTCAATGAAGAGCCATTACAGGAAGATATTCTAGAAGTGCTAACCGGTGGTCTTGTGGCTGAGGTTCCCGAGGAAGGAGAATTTGCTGTCGATCAAAACAAAACTCCGGAACATAATGCTCCTGTCATACAAGAAGTCCCTATGGATATTGAACCCCCCGTTGAAACTCTAAATGAAGCCCCTGTTGAAATCGAGGTCCCGGTCCAACACGAAATAGAATCTGCCCATCAAGAGCCAGAAACACGACGGGTTACCAGAGGCAGAAGAGGGCCTATAAAAGAACCAATTGTAAAAGACTCCGTTCCACAAGAATCTGTCATAAAAGAGTTACCTGTTAAAGAATCTTTTGCTAGAGAAATTGATACAAAAGAATCTCTTCCTAAGGAGCCTCCAATAGAAGAACCTGCGGAAGAGCCATTAAAAGAAGTCGTAACCCCACGCCGAACTCGCAGAGGGGCACAAATCACTCAGATTTCGCAGGTTACTGAAGTCGTCGTTGAATCTCCACCAGCACCAGTCGTCAAATCACCGACGAGAAGAACAACGCGTCGGAAGGCTGCAGCTATTGCTGTTGAAACAACTGAAGAAGAAGATGCCGTACCTGTGTCTCCTCCGGTGGAAGTTGTTCCGAAGCGCGTGGGACGTCAAACTCGTAACAATAACATCAACAACAACATCGTTAAATCTCCAGCAGCAAAACCAGAGGCAGTACAACCAATAGTGACGCCGCCTCCCGTCCTCCGCAGCTATGGGCGTAAGAGAAAGAATCCACTGGCAATACCTGAAGATGCTCTTTCGCCAGCAAAAATATCTCCACCTACAGAACCATCCAACAGCATGGATATCGATACTCCAGCTAATAGTACCTCCTGCATAGATATTCCCCAAGATTTGGAGAAACTTCAATCGAATACAATTCCTTTAGCATTCGATGAGCCAGTCAGTTTGGTGATGCCTAAAGCAGCAGCCGCTACTGAGGGAGCGCAGCGACGAGACTACAAAATCAAAGACAAATTCAAACGGACATGGTTAGAACGCGACGCCCGCGAACAACAGGAAGCTGCTGAAAAGGCCGCAGCCGCTGAGCAACTAGCCAAAACTGAAGCGAGAGTCCATAATTTGTACGAAGAAGACATGGTGGAGAAACAACCCGCAGCAATGAAACTGGTTATATCCAAAAAGAAGGGCAGCATTTTCAAGAGTAGGGTAGCTGATCAAGTCCCTAAACGGCACGTGTACAAGCATCGCTGGGATGAGGAACTTAATGGAGAACAATCAACGAAAGCAACGAATGAAAAAGAGACCCCAGCTAATGCGAAGACTGTCGGTGGTGAAATCTTCGACGACTTCAGTGAAGATTGCGATGATACCGCTGATAATCCGCAGCCAAAACTTACTCGCTTTGTGAAGCCACAACACGGTGCGAATAAGTTTGACGAAGAGCCAGTTACCAGCGTTCGGTGCGAACGACGAGCTAAAGAATACTACACCGTCGTGCGAAATGTGAAGACCGCTCATCAGATTCAGGAATTCGGGGAATACCAGGAGATCAATGACGACGTTGACTACTTCCTGGAAGCTTTGCAGCCGCATAACCAAATCTCAACTCGGTGCTTGTCGGCCATAAAGCTGGCATCTAAATGCATGACACCCGCTTTCCGAATGCATGTGCGGGCACATGGCGTAGTCACGAAATTCTTCAAGGCCCTAAGTGATGCTCATAAAGATCTTAGCTTGGGTCTGTGTACAGCAGCTATTATGTACATTCTCTCGCAGGATGCACTAAACATGGATCTCGATCGAGACTCTCTTGAGTTGATGATGAATCTGCTAGAAGTAGACGTTTCCGACCCTGCTTACTTCCTCGAAATCACCAGCTACAATCGAAACAAAAAGACTGTAACTGGATTGTGTGAGGAAATAAAGAGCCAGGGCAAAGCCACACACCTCAACATGGATTCGATATCACCGGGAACTCTTTCCATGGAAACATTACTCTCTTTGACATCAAAACGAGCTGGCGAATGGTTCAAAGAAGAGTTACGGAATCTTGGCGGTCTCGAGCACATAATCAAAGTGGTCTGCGAATGCTGCCGGCAAATAATTGCTGCAGAAGAAGCGAATGCAATCTGTTGGACACCAAATCTTTTGGAGAACTTGAAGACCATTGAACGTTGTATGCGTGTTTTAGAAAATGTCACCCAATTGAATGAACAAAATCAGGGTTACATACTCAACTTCAACAAGGGTGAGGCTATTACGACACTGTTTAAGCTGTACAAAATGTGCGATAGAGAGATTTGCCTTAATCCAACGAATGACTTTACATCGAAAGATAATCCTGGAGTGATACTGCGTGAGGCTCTTATTCCAACGCTCAAAGTTTTGATCAACCTCACGCATCCATTTGACTCGAGTGCAAATGGAAGTGCCTTGCTGGGGCAGAGACAGGAGATCTTCGATATCAGTTTCCACATCCTGCTGCAGGCTTCAAACTACATTCCAGAGCGCTGTGTTTTCGAGCTTAGTATGCTGGTGAGTTTTTCTTTTTTGGGAACGTACCCTGTTCAAATGTTTAAACGCTTTTCTTTGTCTAATTGCAGGTACTTCTGTTGTTGATCAATCTAACAATGCATACCGTGGCTAATCGCACAATCATTATGAAAGCAATGGCTCCGTCAGACGTGAATAGTATTGCCGTTCGAGTGCCAGCCATAAAGGCTTTGATTGAATATTTCTACAAATGCGAGGAGTTGGCGAGGTAAGATTGAGAATAAAACACTATGTTGTAGGGAGACTTGTAAAAACAAAATTTAAAACCCTCCGCTATGCTAGAATAAATATTTATCTGCCATTTTCTTTTGATTTTTCCAGATTGGTTGAGAAGAACACAGACGCTATTCTCGACAACACTGAGCAAAAGAAGAAACAGGAAGAAGTTGACGAAACTGTGAACAATCGTAAGAATATTTTATTTTTAAATAAATATATGGCCTAATCTACCAAATTTTCCATAACTTAAAACAGTCCTTCAAAAAGCTGGTCATCACATGGAGCATACACTGAAAGGGAGCTACGCAGGTATTCTGATTGGCCATCTTATTACGGATAGCGAAGAGAACGAAACTGTAGTACGAACACACCTTCGAGGGGATGGATTTAAAGAAATCACTGGGGTACTTGAGAAATACTACACTTTCATGAATCTGACAGCAAGTGTAAGTCCATAATTCAAGATTTGGTTGTTTCTTTGTTCGACTATCTTTTTTTTCTCATTTAGTCTGAGGCAACAATTGTTTCACATATAAAATCGACCAAAAAGCTCATCGATTACTTTAAGAAGCGTGATATTATGAACGAAGATGGCAGCACATCATCACCAACAAAATATAACGACTCGGCGTCGACTTCATCGAGTCATTCACCTGCAATAACCACTCGCAGCACACAGCGCGTCTACAAAACATACAGTCAGAGATAATTTTAAATTGTTCAAATTTAAAAAAAATATTGTAAAGGTCACTTTTCTATTTCCAACAAGTTAGTTTATCTTGTAAGGCTGAAGGAGCAATTATTTAAAACACCAACAAAATTGTATGTCAGGATTAAATGTTTCTAAAGTTTATTATTTTTTTTTTTAATTTAAATTATCACTGCTACTTTTGAATAATAAAAAGATTTACCTTACACTAAGTTTAGTAAAAAGATCCCATTAACAAAACTCTTTTAAACTAAAGAAAGCTACTTTAGCTTTGTAAGTTGTATAATTATTATTGACATTATCACCCGGAAAATTAAATATGGAGCAATTGCAAAATCACTAAAGTTTAGTATGTAGTTTTCAATGTAAATATATAATATATCTATTGTTAAAAGAAAATAACATTTATTAAGAAAAATAAAATAAGTATTTAGTATATATTGTAATGGAAGTTGAATTCTTTCGTTCAGGGACTTGTTATTTCTGTAAGGAGCAATTTGTGGCCTGGTTACAGATAGTAAAGGTATTCACAACTCAATGTAGAAAAACGTTAAGCGGAAGTAACTTCGATTTGTTTTCTTTCTTTTGCCAAACATTATCAAATGCTTTAGAAATATCAAGCGCAATAATCTTACTTTCTCCCAAACAATGTAAAGATTGGTTCTACTTTTCGGTGAGATAAGACATCAAATCACCAGTGGACCGTTTGCTACGAAAGCCGTACTGACGGTCATTAAGAAGCTTTCGTTCTTCAAGATATTTCATAAGTTGACGGTTTATCAACGTTTCCATGACCTTGGAAAGAAGGGACGTTGGTGCAATTGGACGGTAATTGGAAGGGGAGGAAGATTCGCCTTTTTTAAAGACCGGCTGGACAAAAGCAGTTTTCCATCTGCTCGGGAAAAGAACAGGAGAATAGGAAAGATGGAAAAGTTTACGCAGTGGTTTTCCTAGCGTAGAAGAACACTTAGGCCCCGATTACGGTTGTCGATTGACTAATCGATACTCGACTTTTGTCGATCGATATTCTTCGATTTGACGGTCGACAGCTCTCGTTCATAATTTTCTGGTCGAAGAATGTCGACCGAAAACGACAAAAGTCGAGTATCGATTAGTCATTCGACAACCGCAATCGGGGCCTTATTCAGAACAACGGTATCCCCATCTGGACCAGTGGATTTCTGTATGTATATTGAGATCTTTGAGGCTCTCGCAATCGAGCGAGTTCAAAAAAATATCTGCTTCATCACAGAATTTGCAAACTCAAGCTCAGGTAGAGCCAATCGGCTCTATCGAGGTAAACGTCGGAGCGGAATTCTCTCCGATCGGAGACATTTTGCTTCGTGGTAGTTCTCCGATCGGACGTTCCGACGTTCTCCGATAAGATTTTGTTGCGGAGATTTTAGTTTTGGGAATGCAATGCATTGCCGCATTTGTGAAAAATTTCTTACGGCGACAACTACTTCGAAGCAAAATTGCGTTGATGCGTTGCGGAGAAATCTCCGCTCCGACGGTTACCACGATAGGGCCGAATATATAATATATCTATTGTTAAAAGAAAATAACATTTATTAAGAAAAATAAAATAAGTATTTAGTATATATTGTAATGGAAGTTGATTTCTATGGTTCAGAGACTAGTTATTTCTGTAAGGAGCAATTTGTGGACTGGTTGCACGACTCGATGCACAGAAACGTTTAGCGGAAGTAACTTCGATCTGTTTTCTTTTTTTTTTGCCAAACATTATCAAATGCTTTAGAAATATCAAGCGCAATAATCTTACTTTCTCCCAAACAATGTAAAGATTGGTTCTACTTTTCGGTGAGATATGCCATCAAATCACCAGTGGACCGTTTGCTACGAAAGCCGTACGTTCGATACGAAAGCGCTACGTAAGCTTTCGTTCTTCAAGATATTTCATAAGTTGACTGTTTATCAACGTTTCCATGACCTTGGAAAGAAAGAACGCTAGTACAATTGGGCGGTAATTGGAAGGGGAGGAAGATACGCCTTTTTTAGGTACCGGCTGGACAAAAGCAGTTTTCCATCTGCTCGGGAAAAGCCTAGCAAAATAGGAAAGATGAAAAAGTTTACGCAGTGGTTTTGCCAGCGTGGAAGAACACTTCTTCAGAAAAAAAAAATAGTGCGTGGAGTCCCTCCGCGCGGAAGAAGTGAAACCTCCTAATATGAAAATGAAAATAGGAAGGGATAGAAATTGATTTTAGTGAACTCGTATTGTTTCTTTAAAAGAAAAAGAAAAGAGATGGATCGGAGTTAATTTTCACGGGATAGCTACTTACCACCATTTCATAGAACAATTTTTTATTTTTTGGTGAAGATTAGAAGAGGAAAACGAGGATTTTAAGGATCTATGTACATACATATAGTACTTATGTATGGAATACAATACCAGGAATCTTTCTGAAAACATTGATTGGCCAGTGTCAGTGGTAGCTGACTGACAATGAAGACCGCAGTCTTAACACCTAAGCCCAAGAGAACAATTACATACATGTTTAGACATGATCAAAGATGTTTAGACATGATCAAACATGTTTAGACATGATCAAACATGTTAAGACATGATCGATCATTTTTGCACCGGGCTTAAATAGAAATCGCTTATATATACATGATTATGCCTCCGCTAACTACTACATACTCATTACTACATATATTAAAATTCTAATAAAATCTTACAGTTACCACTCACCAAAAGCTCTGATTTGTACATACATACGGGGTATTCCATACCAAATCGACCACTTTTGACCCCGACCCCTTTAGATTTTGCTGAAACCTTACCATTCTTTTCTACCCTTTGAAAAACATTTTTGAGAATTTTTTCAAATTTTTTTGTCCAATCTCAAAAAAGTTATGAATTTTTCAAAAAAATGGCTTTCCTATTTTCAAACAGCCATAACTTTTTTAAAAATTTGACTTTTCGGAACATTTTTTTTTTTCAAATTGTGTGCTTTTGAATGAACTTTTCGGAAAAATACACGAAAAAAATTTTGCATGATCAATTATATAAAATAATCGGTTTTTTTGAGTAAAATCGTCATTTTTTTGAAGTTCGCCATATTTTATTTTCTTCATTTTTTTCTCAAAAAAAATTCAATCAATTTCACAACTATTTTCACCAATTTCGGAGTGGAACGACTTTTTTTTACATTTTTTTTATTTATTTAAAAAAAATCAAAATTAAAAAAAAATTTTTTTTTCGTAAACTTTACTCGGCACTAGTACGATAACTTTGGCGACAAAAAATTATAACGGTTTTTGGTGGAGGGGTTCAATACAATCATTTTCTACTACAGGAGGAGGGTCTATCTCCCCCCGCTTAGGCGGTAGGGGCAATTTTATAAAAATTGACTTCAAAAAATATTGTTAAAGAACGGGAACATTTACAGATACAAATTATTCTTTTTATGAAAGCCAGAAATCTGCACTTCATAATAAATTTTTAATGAAGAGGTTTCAATTTATAGTTTTTGAAATAACTGACTTCAAAGTCAAAATTTACGAAAAAGTAAAAAAATTACTTTGAGTATTATGTTTCCTCATGATTACAAATGAAAATAAAAAAAAAAAATAGGTGTAGTAAGTTGCTTCAATAAATTTTTCATCAAACGCTGTAAACTACTTTTTTCTATGTCTTGTAGTTTTTGAGATAATTGAAAAATAGTAAAACAAATTCTTCTAAAGCTATTATTATAAAAGTTTCTTTTAAAGAAGAAATATAGTTTTACTATTTTTCTTCAAAATATTTCAAAACACATTTTACTACAATGAAATCGTTGGGATGAATGGCGCGGAATTGATGACAGCGTTTAACACGGGAGTGTAACACGGAAGTGTAACGCTTTCATGTAACGCTTTCATGTAACGCTTTCATGTTTGCAAGTCGCATAAGAAGTTTCACTTCAATAACGGCGGGGATACCATATGGACCAGCGGATTTATGCATATTGAGATCTTTGAGGACTCTCGCAACCGAGCAAGTTCAAAAAAATATCTGCTTCATTACAGAATTCGCAGACTCAAGCTCAGGTGGAGCCAATCGGCCCTATCCAGTTAACCGTCGAAGCGGAATTCTCTCCGATCGGAGACATTTTGCTTCGTGGTAGTTTTCCGATCGGACGATCCGCCGTTCTCCGATAAGTTTTCTGTTGCGGAGATTTTAGTTTTGGAATGCAATGGATTGCCGCATTTGTGACCAATTTCTTACGACGAGCGACGACAACTACTTCCGGAAAAGATGCGCTGCGGAAAAAACTCTGCTCCGACGGTTACCTCGATAGGCGATAGGGCCGAATATGCTATGGAAGTGCCGAGTTAGCAGCGAATTGAGCTGCGTTTGAAATCCGAAAATAAAGTGGTGTTAGTAATTTCACTGACACAACTTTATATTTAGCTGAATGCGTGTATCACAGATAGATCTCTGGTTAGTGGTTACAAAAGCAACAGTGTAAAAAAATGGAAGTTGCGGGGCAAGAGAAATTATGGTTTTCCCTCTTCTTTTTTATTCCTCTATGGTGAGTACCAAGTACTAGACATGTTCACATTGGTCGATTTGTTGAAACTTCATGCAAATAGAGGGACCTCTTTCTCTTTTAGCCCAACTGACTTATGTCGTTTTCCATTGGTAATCCGGAAGAACTCTCCGATCCGGGATGCCAAAGTAACACTTTTATTTGCTTAGAAGTTTCGTTGCTTGTATTGTGTATCGGTGTGAAACGTCGAGCGCTATTTTTTTTCATTCACTTTTTTAATTTATTTCATAATTCACTTAAAACGACAGGAATATGTCTTAAAATGTTTTTAGAACTCATCTCACAAAATTAATTAATTAATAATTGCTTTCAGGTCACTTTTTTCAATTTTTAGAGGTGGCAAATCACATTTGTCAATTTTGACGTCAACAGTGTTTCAGTGTGTGAGTGCTTCTGGTTTCGCTTCCTTCTTCAAATCAAGAATCAAATTTCTCTTCTTTCGAGGAGAGGAACTGTCATTTGATGCCAATGGAATGATTTGAGAAGCGTTCAGAAGGCTTCCGAACGACCAATGGAAAACGACATTAGACAGTGCCGACAAATAAGTGTAACAGAGAAGGAGATAAAAAAACAATAGATTTGTTCGCACGAAGCTTCAACAAATCGACCAGTGTGAGCTTGGTAAATGAAAAATTAAATTTATTTAAAAAAATTTATATCACATCCCTGCTTAAGAATGAAACTTGGCGCAAATGTCAATTGGCTCAAACAGCTGAGCTGAAATCTGTCATAAGAAACCACCACATTTCGAGGTTTTAGAAATTTATGAAAGAAATTCTTTTAAAATAAAGAAAAAACTAAATTTCTAAATAAAATGAGTGCGGCAACGGTATCTATTGACTCCCTGGATAAGGATCAAATGAAAACTGTAAGTATCAGTACTAATTTACTAGATTTATTTGATATTTTTTATCTTTTCAAAGTTATGTATATCCTCAAATATTGTGAATTCCATTTTCCTTTGCTTCTGCATTACAAACCACAATAAAGTATTTCAACTTCCTTAAACTTTTCGTTATGTGCAGCCAAAATAACTTTGTAGGCTCTTCCTCTGATACATTGCCTATAGAAGACCTAAACATGTGGCTCTCGTTCCCAACATTTGTACCTCTCTTAATAAGTTCGTCTATTTGCATCTGAGGTTATTAAACAAATCCTTTGCATGTAATTTCAGTTCCAAGATTTCCTCCTATCTTACAACAAACTCTCCGAACTTTGTTTTGTCGACTGTGTGCGGGATTTCACAGCAAGGCAAATCAAGCCAGAAGAGGTATTTGTTTTCTTTAATTTTTTTCTTAGCACTGACATAACCAACTTTATTTACAGGAAAAGTGTTCCCTGAACTGTATGGAAAAATACCTGAAAATGAACCAAAGAATATCCCAGCGTTTCCAGGAATTCCAAATGATTGCCAATGAAAATGCCTTGGCTATGTCACAGAAAACTGGGAAGATGTGAAACTTACTCTCAATTGATTCGCAGCTCGCATTTTTAGATACCACCATAATTTTGAAAATGAATTGTTAGTTTACTTGAAAAGACACAATAAAATCTATAAAACAATATTATTCAATATTTCTAAAGGAGTAAAAGTAATGGTTAAAAATCAGTATGAGCGGCAGTTAAAGAACCTATTCAATCTCTAATACCAGCATCGGATGGGATGCCTTCGGATTCTGTTATAAGGGCATATTCCAAAATAACACGACCTTCTTTGTATCTGCAAATCAAAGAAAGTGTTCATAAAGTGGATGGAATCGGTTATTTCATTTATTTTACTTACTTTTGTGAGTTATCAGTGGCAAATTCATACATCCATCCTAGTTTGTGGGCACAGTTCTTGCACATGACATCACGTACCATATGTCTTCCAGTCAGCATGACACGCTCTTGGACGTGGCTAAAGGTAAGGTTTACAACTCTTTTGAAGAGATATGCTCTTCCTGTTGCAAAGCGAAAGAATAAAGTTAAAATGGAAGATTTTTCACAAGGGTTTCTTCTTACCTGTAGCTCCAGTAAATCTGGTACTTATTAGCTGAGTTTTATTCGTTAAATTAGCATTGCACTGCCCGCAGTTGAACAACTTATGACCACCCAGGTGCTCTAGGAAAATGCGACCCATTTTTTTCTATCGCTTTTTTGGGGTTTTCCGTTTTATTTCAAAATAAACTATCAGATTTCTTTTCAACTTCGTGCACGCTGCTTATTACCGATAAATCTTTAAAATAGAGAAATTGAATACTCTTCAAACAATGCAGCAGAAAGTTCGTCAAAAACAAATTAAAACGTAGACAACAAAGTTCTTTTCTCTTTGTCTGAAAAACGATTTTGTTTTTATGGAGTTTGGCACTTCTATAATTTTATATCAATTTTTTCATGGAACATTGTTTGTTATGCTATTGTTCAACGCAAAATTAATAATATTTTTGTTTTTGATACTTTTCAATAAATAAAAATGCGATGAGCTACGTATAACCATTTACAAATTAAAATCAGGAAAATTTTCTTCTTTCTTGGTTTTCTGTTTTCTTCTTCTTTTGCCCAAAAGCCAAACAGAGACAAAATATGTAAACAATCCTGAAGATAGATGAGGTTATCGTGTGCAATGGCTGTGTTTGTAAGGTAAGTTGTAAAAAAACAAAATTATCCCATTATTTCCCTTACTCGTAATGAGTACCGGAAATCAAAGAGAAAATAACGAGAAGGAAAGTCAAACGTTATCAGCCGTATTTATTAGATTTCGCTATTACACGCTTAAAACGCATAATAGTTATGCAGTGAATGAGAATTTATTAAGACTTTATTCAGTGAATAAGAAACACAATAATTCTAATTATAAATACTCTTGCTTAAAACAGCAAATATCGGTTCAAATAAATAGTTTAATATTCACTTTTCTCGTTTAAAATCCAAACGTCAAATGTTTTGTGTTACTGTAAGTGAAAGTGCGTGTGACTCTTGGCTCCGAATGGAGACACATAAAAGTGCTTTTTCGGAGCAAAAAAAAAAATTATCTAATGCCTACATAGAGCATGATCTAGTAGGCGTGTTTTTTTTTTATGCTAGTATATAGTACAGTAAAAATTTCCCTTGGGGAACAACAACAAAGCATTTTACTGTCGTAATTTTCCACAGTGAAAACAGGGATGGCATTGCTGTGGATTGATAGTTTCCAGCTTTGAAAATAAGATGGCACCACCAACGATTTCAGTTCATCAAAGCTTTTTCGAAAGGACGTGTTCAAAAAAAATGTGGTATTTGCAAAGAAATTTTTTCTCTCGATTAAAAATTAAAGAAATAAAAACTATATTCATATTGAATTTTCGCCCTGTTTCTTACCTGGTGGTGTATATAATACAGGATTTTGCACTAGTTCTTTTTTGCTGAAGCTAATAGCTTTTCTCATGGAATTATTTGACTAAAAAATATAGCCTAATGCAAGAAAAAAACAAATCAAACAAACAAAGCAGTAAAAAATGGTCAAAAGGGAAAGATATATGTATGAAAATTAAACATTCTTCAATAGAAATTCAAGTTTGGGACTAGCAGTACGTGTTTCAACTTAATTTAATTTGGGTTGTGTTCATTTGTGCGGTAATATTATTAAAGTTCAATTTCACGGTTTTGTAAATAGAATCAACTTATTTTCTTTCTAAACCTATCGAAATGACTGGTCAATAGTGTAAAATTGCTTTACCACAGGTTTGGATAAAAAATAAATTGATTCTGTTTGCCAATGGAAAAACTCATCAAAGATTGGTTTTTAATATCGTTTTACATACTCCCCGAACATACCCGAAAGTTTTTTTCAACAAAACAGCTGACTTTGACATAGAGCTTTCTTCACTGCTGGACGATGCCTCCAAAAATAGTAAAAAAGAGCTGTAAGAGAGAATCTGATGTATGGAAAATAAGAAAAAAAATACAAATTCATACCTGGCTTTGTATCGTTATTCATTTGATAGAACAATTAACGAAACAAACCTGGTATGAATTTGATTTTGTTTCATCTTGAATTTCACAGAGAGCTTTGAAAAGTAGCAACAAACTTTGACGTTGAGCTCCATCTTGTTGCTGAAAATAGAACTGAAATTACTGTGGACACATCGTTTTTTTTTAACTCGAATGCTGTACTATATACTAGGTTAAAAAAAAACACGCCTAGTAGTGCATTTCGAGCAATGGAAACAGACATTTTTTTTTGCTTTTGGTGAGCTATAGCCCAGTGCTATGTTGCACCACCCTATATAGAAAAAGAAATCACACTTCTATTGATTGCTAAATCGTTCAAAGAATGCAACTCAAATTAAAAACATAGTAAGATCTAAGATGTGCTCAAGTGCTCACGGTTCAATCGTATTGGTCTAAGCCCGTTGTTTTCTGTGCAACAATCCAAGTGAACAAGATACTCAAAATAAAAATACATCAAGTTCAATGAACTCTTTTATCACGTCCAAAGATTGCCAAAGAGAACACCGTTTACGTTCTTATATGCTGGATTTACATGCGTCTGCTACTTCAGAAATCCAGAAAAGATGAACATGTTCATCTGCACCCATAATTTTTCATTAGGATCCTATAACTAGACGTGTGTCTCCCCTCTCTATCAGTCAAGTATAAATTTTACATCTTGTGTCTATTTCCTTTATTCATACAGATGCATGTAAATCCAAAAAAAAAAAACGAGGATAGTCTGGAAAGTACGAAAGATGTGCATTCCTTCATCTACGCACTATTCCAAATAAAATATTGCTGGCCTTTAATGATAGTTAAATCCAAATTAGTCACTATTACGTCAATGGTCCCATCGTAGCAGTTTTGGAATACGAATACCAAAAAAAAGGACTTAAAACAAGAGTAGTAGCGAAATGAAATCGTGAGGGACCATACTGTGACCTTCCAACTGGAAACCGTTAAATCAAGCAAACCAGGAAAAAGCATCAAAGCAAATATTATTAAAGATGCAGATTTTTATAAAAAAAAGAAGCACTCCGGGAGTGCCGACAGAAGTGAAAACAGAATTGAATTTCCAGTAAATATTTTAACGTATAGGAAAATCTTTTATAATATATTGTAATGTACACCCAACATTTAATACCAATTTCCTAATCGAAAACGTTCCACCGAAAAACGCATCTGGGAGCACTATAATGGAGTGGTTTAAAAGAAGACGTCTTTTGTGAGTGAGTGTGTATGTGTGCAGAAATACCGGGAGGGGAACTTGTCTAGACATCATGGTTCATAGAAAAACTACTAGAAATCTCTCGATGGTTCACTTTCCTATATAAAGAGGGAGCTGACGCAACCAGAAGTCAGTTTTATTTAGAAAGTGATAGTGTGAATATTGGATAAACGTAATTGAGTTGAGTTCGATAAAGTGTATATCGAAAGTAGATACAAAATAAAGTGGTAGAATTAAATTGAAAGGTAGAGTTTTATTTTTGCGAACTAAGCGCACGTTACAATATGTAGATGTACATAAGGAAGAACATCAGAAACTTATGAGTTTTCATTCACAATTTCATATCTTCTATTATCATCTCTACAATCATCGTATTCTAATACTGAAATAATAGGTCTATGGTAACTTAAATAGGAATCGAACAATTTTGTCTCGAATCTATTTAAATATATCGTGAGGACTGCATCAGTTGTCGCTTTATATTTCATTGTACTAAGGCTGCGGTCATTCGTCATTGTAAAATAGTATTGTTCTTTTAAAAATTGAAAAAGTGGCAAATTTGTAGCCTCGGCGAAGTTGATGTTAAAATCACCACTCAAAATCATTAGGAAATCATGAAACCTCTCCCCAATTTTATCGTGAAGGTATGCAGAAGCGTCTTCAGACTAAATAAACAAATTTTTATATAAAAACTGTCGTATTACACTTGAACACGTATTCGGTTAATTATAAAAACCTACTGTTAACTTGCTGTCCATTTCCACAGTGGCAACGACAAACAAACAAATCGCCGATATCAAAAACTAGTGTACCTCGTATGTAAATCCATATGATTTGAGCAAAATATGGCAGTTGTATCAGACAACCTTTTATAGATAGCTACTCCTGCTGCTGGACGATCGTGCCTTCTGAAACTTGCAACTAAATTGAAATCTGAAATACCTATCATATCTATATTTCTTCGTCACCCTTGTGAAATTCTGTTAAATTCAATACATTCAATTTTTTAACGATAGTTTCTACAGATCTCGTAACTGCGCTCGTAAACTTTGACAATGAAATGAAAAAAAGGACAATGCATTAAGTTTAGAAACGAAATTAATTAATATTTGTTCAAACTATTTTCATGCAACCATTTCAACTCCATCGATAAATCATCGCGATGAGTTGTTGATCTCTTTTAATTTGTTGTAAAGTTCGAATCATCGACCAGTGCGTCTCCTACTCTGCCATGATGAAATTTCCAGCTTCACTCATCCACTTCATTCTAATGATAGTAAAATATTTGATGCTTTTTATTTTTTCTGCGTTGCATAAATTTTTCTCTGTCCTTTGATTCCTTTCTTTCTTCTCTGAATTTCTCCGAGTCGGTAGTATTACTAGGTAATGTTGCGATTACATTCTTTTAAGTCATTTAGCAGCATCAAAATTAAGATTTTTCTTGGCTCAATGGTCGAGTCGTTGGCTAGGCTATGACGAATTTACATACAAAATACGATGAGCCAAAAAATGGTGTCGGTCGCGAATTCATTGCTTTACCCCCATCGCAAAAGTGCCAAACGCGCCTAAAGAAGTTTTCACTTCAAAAAAAAAACAGATGCAAGTAAATTAGAGTTTACCACAAAACATTATATATCACTACATAGTATAAAACAAAGTCGCTTTTGGCGGTTTAATGAATAAAGTGATTCAAAAGGAAGGTTTATATGTTTAAAATGCATGTAAATGCATTATAGCAGAGAAAAGCCAAGAAATTTAAAGATTTATAATGTTATTTCGAAACAAACATATTTTTCTGCGCTTTACATTACAAACGCTGGCAAAACCTTACGAGATAGATCAAATTTATGTACTACGGAACTGTATGTCTTAAAAAGATGAATAAAAACTTCCGCGACAGAATATGATTATCTTCTAAAGCTACGTGCAGACGGCATATAAAAGCCGCACACGTTTGCGGTTCTGACGTCATTTTTACGTCATAATTTGCGAGTATTGACGCATATCGTCTGAACACCCTTTTGGGACAGTCCGCACATGCACGCAAATGGTTTGCGGACGATGTGCGACGGTGAAACCGCATATAAATGTGCGGCTTTCTCGCAAATCGTCTGAACACCCTCGCACATTTTTTGTGACAGTTTGCGTGCATGTGCGTGCATGTGCGATCTTCAAAATCATGTGCGGTGACACGAAAATAGGACAACGCAAATGTGCATATTTTACGCAAATCAGTAGTGGTTGTACAGCATAGTTGTGATCGGTTTTCAATTAAAAAAAAAATTATAAAATGAGCGAAGCGAAGTATGTTGGTAGTAGGCTGTTTTTATTTTCATGAATACAATAAGTACTGAAATAATTATTAGGTCTCTTGAGTACTATGTTTCTTTTTTATTAAGTTGACTTAAATATTTTATTTTATTATTTTGTTACTTTTTTTCTATTGATTAATTATGAAAACATTAAAATTGATTGCAGATAAATCATATCCAATGCCAAAACAGCAGTAGTACCAAACTTTCTTTTCGAAATTTTCAAATAATTTCAGCAATTTTAAATTTTTGTACGGATTAGCTTCGTCCACAACCACAACCCATGAATTAAACACCAAATTCAAACAATTTATTGAATTAACGCAAACCTGCATATGAACGCAAATGGGTGATGTGCGGATTTTTACGCATACCATGTGAACATATCGCACATCGAACGCAAGATTTGCGTACTCATTTGCGTACATTTGATGTGCGAGTTATTCAACGCAAACTGATGTGCGGCTTTTGGGACAGATTCTGCACATCGTCTGAACACCCTTATATGCGAGTTTGCGTACACTGATTTACGTTTAGCATTTGCGTTGAATTTCCAACTTTTTATGTGACGTCAGAACCGCACATATGTGCGGCTTTTTATATGCCGTCTGCACGTAGCTTAAGGATAACCCACAGTAACCATTTTTATCTTTTATATATTACAAAAAAAATATGGGTTATTTACCAAGCTATTTTAAACGAGACAGTATCATTCCTTATCCAATTATTCATTAGATACGTTGTGCATTTCATGTAGATCAAAATTGCCCTTTACAGCATGTGATTTAAACGAATATTTTCGAAGATATTACAGATTTCAAAATTGCGGGACATAGTGTTTACGGCGGTACCAGCCGGCCGGGGCGGCGGGAGGGAGCCTATAAATAGTGCGTCGTATATCATGGTTTAGTATCAGCATTGTTCCCGTGCGAAGCCGGGGCTGGTCTCTAGTCTAATAATAAAAAAGAAAATTGAATTGTTAAAAAGAGTTAATGGCAGCCCTAACCCTTCCTCACCCTATTTTATTAAGAAGTTTTTGTTTATCCGATCATCCGTTCAAAAACGGCTGCTGTTATAAAAAAATTGTTTATCGACAAATAAAAAAATCTAATTTAATGTTAGGTCATTAAAATTGCCGTAGATATCTTTGAAAAAGTAATCCATGTCAAAATGTTGCTTACTTTTGGCGGATTGAGCAAAATAAGAGATCAGCCTTTTTGTTTATTAAAAATAGAGTAAAAACAAATGATCTAAATTTTATCAAACATACACGCGGCTGTAGAGTGTTCAGAGACGCTTCATTTGAGCCTAATTCGAAGTCTTTCCGTTGGCCGCCTCAAAAGGAGCATTCTTGAAAAAAATTGAGGAAAAGATGAAAAGTGTTACGGTTTTCAATTATTTTATTGTTTCTCCTAATTAATGAATAAAACTCAAAATTATTGTTAAAAACAAATGAATTTGAAAAATAATTGAAGTAAGCAACGGTTCTGAAAGTACACGCAATTTTCGTTTCTAATTAGTTTTCCACAGCTGTACATGTACCCTACCCACTGCGGTCTTTAAAAAGAAATTCTAGTAGCTCAGTAAGCTAACATCTCTAAGTGCCAGATTTTATATGGTTTTTCTGTCACGCACAGGTGTTCTAGTCTATTCGTCCTGTAACATTTCTTTGTAAATAGGGCTTTAATTTCAAACTGAGAAGTAAAGTTTCTTTTCTAATGCTTGTCAAGCATGTAAAATAGCATAAGTGGAAATAGCTCGTATACAGTGTGTGGATGCTTAAAGCAAGATTAGATCCTAAAAACCAAAACGATTCAATCAGGCTTCCAGCATTGGAAAATGTATATGTAATTATATATTCGAGATGGAATGCTTGATCAATCAATCACTCATTATCATAGAGCGAACAGCTGGGGTCTTATTAACGAAATAACATTATCTAAAGAGCCCGACCCATAGAATCCGTTGCGTCCGTTCGCTCTCGGATTCAACTGACAGCCCGATTAAATACACACGATCTTATGAGAGGTGACCCATAAGCATCGGATGCAACGGACGCAACACAAAAAGTAGCCCAACTTTTAACTTTTTGCGTCCGGCAAAAGAGAGACATGCGCAGTAAGAACCAATTTGAAATTTTCTCTTCTGCTAACATGAGTGGTCTTGTTGAGTTGAGACACCGCAACGGATTCTATGGGTCACCTCAATCCGTTGTGTACGGTAAAACTCACAGCTGTCAGGTGAATCCGGCAGCGAACGGACGCAACGGATTCTATGGGTCGGGCTCTTTCTTGAGTTGAGACACCGCAACGGATTCTATGGGTCACCTCAATCCGTTGTGTACGGTAAAACTCACAGCTGTCAGGTGAATCCGGCAGCGAACGGACGCAACGGATTCTATGGGTCGGGCTCTTAAGGATCGTAAAAAAACTCATCCGTAGAAAGTTTTCTAAATTAGATTTTCAGATTTACATAACATAAATCAATTTTTCACCGGATAAAAGTTTAGTCGTACGAACATACGTTTTTCTTTATTTCACAAACAAACTATTCTAATTAATTTAACAAATAACATATTCTGTTCAGCCCATATTTTAGTCCTGAAGCTTAAGTTTAGTCATTGGTAGTCCTTTAGCGCCTAACCCAGTGACTTTGTACGTTGTTCCAGATGGTGATGGTTTTCCATGTACTGCTGCTGTTGTCACAAACAAGATATCCAAATTCGGCCCACCGAATGCGGCGGAAGTAATTTGCTCACATGGTATTTTTATTTCTAGCAAAACTTTACCATCCCTACAGAAGCAAACCGTTAGATGTTTTTAATAACAAAAATATTCCAACCAAATAGGTATGTTAACTTACTTAGGATCAACTTTAAATAACGCTGCACCATTGAAAGTGGCTACATATAAAAATCCATCCGAATCAATGGTCATTCCGTCAGGTGTGAGATCTACACCATCCCCTCGCAAATTATGCAAGTCAAAAATTATTTTAGGGTTTTCTATGAGCGATGAAATGTTAAAAATCAAAATAAATTCTATACAACATATGAGATAAAATATCACTTACTGACTTCGCCAGTGCTTATGTCATAGTCGTACGCTTTTACGTTATGATCAGTGGAATCGACGAAAAAGAATTTTTTGGCTTTCTCATTCCAAGCCAAACCATTAGAAATGCCAACATCTGTCGCAATCAATTCATGTTGATTCGTTCCAATCAATCTGTAAAGATTACCAGAACGTTGTTCATGTTCGGTCTTATGCATAGTTCCTCCAAAGAGACGACCTCTAGGATCACATTTGGCGTCATTGAAACGGTTGTTATCATGCTTAGAATCCGATTGCTCGACGGTTAGAATGACTCTCTCAACATTACAGCTCTCTGAAACACCATCCCAGGTAACGATACATATGCGACGATCAATGCCAACAGCGAATTTGTCTGTTGTTCCTTCAATTGGAATGATGAAGGACGCGAAATGCTCGTTTTCTGCAATAAAATACAAATTACAGTAAGAGAAGATTCTTTTACACACGTTTTTCTTTATTTCACACGTAAGAAAGTTAAAGAAAAGAGGAGAACGGTACGGTTCTAATTTAAATCTGATTCTAATTCCCTTGATGGATACTGATAAAAAACATTTGTCAACAATAATATAAAATAATTAGCGCCAATTTATAGTCATCGCGTTCTTAAGACAAAGCGCCTGCTTTTGTTAACATCACTCTAACTTTTAAGTGGGGTCATTAAATACAAACGATTTATAAACACCACACTAACTACAGTGACAACTTTCAAAAGGACTTCGTTAAAATGAATGTGAGCAGCACCAATATTTTGACAGTACTAGGCAAATGATGTATCGGATCTACAAAGCAAAATAAAAATAAACTCTGGTGAAAAATGGCATATATGTAAATATGTATTTCGATTGCAAATGAAAAGGTGTAATGAAAGTTTTGTTTTTGTCGAGAAATACTTCATTCAGAACAAATTTTTCTTCGGAAAGAAATCACAAAAAATGTCTAGCAAATGAGAAACTTCAGATGAGTTAGAGCAAAGTTTTAAGTAAATAAAATGGAAGTTGTCTAAATTTAAATTTAGAGTGACTCTAAAAAGGTGTGAAGTTAAAATCAATTATAAACCGATTCAAGTTCCATTTTAAGCTAGTGTGGCACTAAGGCTCATTTTAAGGCGACTTTAAATGACTATAAATTTGCGCTATTGAGTTTAATCGACTAACTTCACTACTTAATTAGTAAAGATCTGTTGTGTAAAGTGTGTTATCGGTAAATATTATTTCTTTATCGCATATATGACTATGGCATATGTGCTAAAAACGTTTAGTCTCTTAAGTGATGCGGTGCTAGCAGCGATTTGATAAGTGATCCGAGATGCGATAATAGATGCGACGAAATGCGCACAGTAACAGTGATTTTGTACAGTTGTTTTAATAGATTACAAACATACTTTTCGCACAAAATTGCTTTAAAAAAATGACTGAAAAGTTTATGTGCAATAAGCTTACGGAAACCTTGCCACAGACTCGCAAGTTTAACATCAAATATCGCTGTGTTTTGTGGGTATTGAAACAGAAGTGGCGAAAATATGGTCAATGAGGGCAAAACAAGGTATATGCTAACATCAAACAAGGACAGAGAATAATAACGAAATGGACAAAATGACACAATAGGCAGACAAAACTTCGAGATATTAAAGGATCTCGTCTACCTAGAATCCGCTATATACACGGAAAACAACGTCAGTGTGGAGATCAAACGAGAATTTCTTTTGCTATTCGCTGCAAATTGAAAAAAAAACCTCTCTAGAAAAACTAAAGCAACGCTTTATAAGACCTGCAGAATCAAAGAACGCACCAGTGATCGAGAGAGTGAGTACTATTTTTCTTTCGAAATTCGGTCTATATTACACAACATCAGTGTCCTTTCGTTTATCGACTCTAATTCGTTCAAATATGAAAGAATGCAAAAATGTGGTACTAAAGTGTAATTCAGTAATTCAGTCACGTATTACTCGATCACGTGTGCGGTAATTCGACCCTGCTGTAGGGCACAAAAGTATGGACCGCTTATCTCAAACAGACGTTTCAAAAAAAAAAAAAAAAAAAACTCCAAATGATCTTTCGTTGTATGCGAAGAAAATGTATCGAAAAGAAGATACAACAACACGCTGCATGAGCTGTACCGCCACATGAGCACAGCTATAAGAAATAAGAGTGCGCATTGCAAGAATACGGTGGCTGAGACTACATGTAGCGTGGATGGACATCAACGATCCTTCTTGACAAGTTTTCGAGAGCAGGGAAATCGCGCAAGGGAAACCTTGTCTTAAGTGATGCAATCAAGTGGAAGGAGAATTGAAGCGACTTAGAGTGCAAAACCGAAACTTTTGACGAATAATATTGGTTGAGGCCCATGTCCACCAACCTTAAAGCTCACCTAAGAAAGTAAGTCTCCAGAGCTAAAAAAAAAACTTATATAATTCTTCCACAATGCGTGCATATGAAAAAAATTCAGCGTAATAATTGTTTTTTTTTTTTTGAGATATAATTTTGTGATCTGCTTGTATTCATCAAACAACATCGTCCCCACCGTATTATCTTTTCAACCCTTGACAATGCTCAATGTTTACCTTTACAGTGTTTTCCGGAACACATCGAAAGCTTCTAAGAAAGTGCAATATTCACTAAGATAAAACCAAAATCAGTAATCTTTTCGAACCAACTGGTAAAAAAAACTTTCTTTACGTACACTAGTGACTTCTGTTGGTCACTTTCAAAATTCAATACGCTTCCGACTCGGTGAGTTGTTGTGAAATGTTTTCTTCGCACAAAATCAAAACAGACTCGCAGAATTACTTTATTTGGAATTGTCATTGTATCTCATAATCGGAAGGAAATAGAATTGCTATAACGATACAGTCTGAAGGACGCCATGTAATTTATTTACTCACTAGTAAAGTCGTTCAGTTAACTGATAAAATGTAAAAAATAAATGAAACGATTGACTGGCATTTAGAAGTATATTCATCAATTATGTTAAGATAAGAACGTAGGTACTCATAATTTTCTTTGTTTTAAAACTCATAAACAAAATTCCCTTTGAATGTGAATAACAGTGACATAAGTCGAGACAATCAGATAAATCCTAAATCGTGGAATATTTCGAACTGATTTGCACGATTGAGATTACAAAGCTAGTTGAACTTAGAACATCTTTGATGTAAAGTACAAGTACCTGTATGCATATGAACAGCAAATTATTGGTATAAGCCAGTGACAACACAAATGTTTTAATTTTTTATACCTCCTAGCGAGCACACAGTTAAGTCTTAGTAAATCATTTAAACATAAAAAATTTATACAACTGATAATTTCTGTTTGCTGCTTTGAAAAAAGTACACAAAAACAACTTACAAAGCATCAATCATAAACTTTACTGCACCTCAAATTTCACTAAAATTAAGCCAAGGGCTTGGTGCTATGGCACAACCTTGCCATTAAAGCATACTATTACCAATAGACTGTTTTTGGAGGAATGCTTTTCTTTGTTAGACCTAAGCAGAGTGTTTAAAAAATGACATTATACTTGCACTTTATCTAATTTATTTCATTTTAAAGGCCTTTTCCGGATAAATCAGAGGAAAGTCAACAGATAATGAGTCAATTACTGAAACTATGACAAACATTTCCACACAAAAAAACAATCCCAAGTGCATTAGAAATACAAAATTCACTTAATAACTCACCAATTTGACACCTGTACACCTTATTCTGCTTGTAGTCATACCGCATAATCTTTCCGACCTCAAGGTCAACAAAATACAAGTTTTGTGTGGCGACATCCCAATGAGGTCCTTCCCCCAGAAGTGCATATGAGTCAGGTAGTGGTTCAACTTTGTAAGACATCTGCAAACACAAATAAAATTCGACATAGCATTACATCCACCTTAATTGAGAAACAAATCATGCTTTTTGAATGAGCCAACGAAGAATTAAAATAAAAAAAAACCTGTGCACTAAATGTTGCGATTATGACAACCAAACCAACCACCTTACCACAGTTTTATTGTGCGCACATATTTGAGCTTCCATCGATACAGTAAAATTATTGGCTAAAGCATTAGATACTATTGAACTTATTAACACTAAAACTGCGATCGATTGAGATGCCATTTCGATTGAGAGTGATCAGTAAAATCAAATAAAACTTGCCCGCCGGACAAGTTACCTTCGACGAAATCGAAAGTTCATTTTCATCCAAAGCCCGTAAGCTGATACGATGCCAACTTATTGCAGTCATTTGCGGTCAATTCACATTGAGATCGATTTAACAAAGTTTGGATTGAGAACATAACTATGTACTTAGGAATGAAATGCAGTCGGTAGCAGTAGAACGGCTCTATGTTTCGACATAAACACGAGAAGGTTTGTTATGAACCTTCAAAGCTTTCGTAGTCTTCCGCGGTTCAGCCAAACTAATAACATCGACCCCACTTAACTGTTTATAACTGTTTGTATTTTATGAATGCAGAATATAAACTTTTTGCGAACTTTTTATTTGTGCTTTACACAGCTTTTCTATTGCACATTGAATAGCTTTTTCTCAGCACATCAGATACACTTCTATACAAATATACATTTACGCATTTACATTATGTAGCTTTATTATCAATTGTTAATTAACAATACCTTTTTGCCGGATTTAATCTGTCAAGTAGACTGCAAGAAACGATACTAAATTATGCCTTCAGCCGGTTGTGGGGATGTTTTTATACTAAATTTTCAGATACTTAATGGTTGCGATATCTCGAGTTGATAACACACAATAATTTAATTTATACTCCACACATAGAATCGGGATGAAAATAAAAATTATTTGAGAGAAAATAAATAAATTACTGGCTGTCACTAGGGCAATGATATAATCATATAAAGAGGGAAGATAAAGTAGAGTGATTGAGTTTGCAGTTGATACTTGTTAGTTTTACACTGTTATAGTAAGTTTGATAGTTTTTATGGAAACGGAAATACGATTGAAATCTGCTTAATTGTATATGCGACACAAAACTTTAAAGCCATCACACAATAGCGCGTTTGCCTCGCGTCGACCTCATTTGACAGAACAATCAAAAGTTCAACTATACGAAATCTGTAGAGTCTCACACAATCACGCTTTGTCCTCAGACGCGTCGTTTGACAAACGTAAGCAAACGTAACGAAGCGACCAAAAGTTCAGCTATGCTGAACTTTTGCTCGCTTTCTGACATATCCCTCCTATTCAGTTTTGCAATAGGGAAGAGTAATAAAATCGATGTAAGCAAACCATCGATTTACGAAACAAATTATCGATACGTCGGTATCGATGTCTAAGTGTGTTTCAGCTGAAATTTATCGATGTTAATACTAGACAAATATTTAAGTTCTCGTTATTACAGCTGTACTAAATTTAATTTTTGTTGGATTATTCAATGTAGGTGTTGTTGAAGCATTCAAACTACTTTGAATTTGCAATGGTGTTTTGAAAAATTGACTTCTACTTTATGTTATATTTTTCTTATCGATGATTTCGATGAATTTTCGATACATGAGCGAGTATAAAGTCGATTATAGATTTTTGTAGCAAACAAATCAATCAAATTGTACTTCATATTTGTGCGTGAAATGTGCTTAAGCTGAATTTTAGAGTGTTTTAGCAGAATTTTGTCGATGTAACTAGTATATAGATATTTCAGCTATCGTTGTTAAACCTGTATTAAACTCGACTTTTGCCAGACGAAGGTGATGTTTAATCACTTAAACTACTATAATTCTTAAAAGATGTTCTTAAAAATCGAGATTTCGATTGATTTTCGATGCATGGCCGCATGGGTTAATATAAAGTCAATCAATATGGGCGATATTGAAGGATTTAAATCATTTTATTTTTGTAAAGGTGCTCGACCAATAACTTAAGCGATAATTTCATACCGTATATTGCGATAACATTTTTGATATCTGTATGAATATATCGATTATGTTGAAAAAATCGACAAGTTTTTCATTTTAAACAGCAAATGTTATCACAAACATGTGATAACACAGTATAGAAATGCAACTACGCACATTATACTTAGCTCAATTGATTACACTACACATTTTACTTAGCTCCTCATCCATCCCTTTATCAGAAGTAACTTACAAATTAGCAATCGATCTAGTTTTCCATGTATTTAATACAAAAGAAAAAATCGATTTTTGTTATCGATAGTTACTGATAACGACGATGGTCGTTCGATACTTCAATCGATATATACTGTTAATTTTGCACAAGCTTAGACGAATGAATGACAGTAGGGCGTTTTGAGGATTTCTCATGTAACGTGAAGCCTACGTGAGGTCGACGCGGCGCAACGCTCTATTGTGTGATGGCTTTTAACCTTGAAGAGCTTCTGTCAAATAAGCTAAAAGTATTTGTCTACGTGACGCGACGTTATGTTAACTAATTTTTTCAGAACGTCATGTTATAAACATAACGTCACAGTTACACAGTGGCCAGAAATCGTAAAAAAAGCTCAATGATTTTCGATTTCCACTATGACACGATTTTTCACTCGGATCACTTCAGATGTCTTTCCCGGTCGACACTGACTTGAGTACTGTTCAAAAATTCAGTCTTCTTTTGGTGACATGATATAGAAATAGAAATAGCACACTACTAGTTTAGTCTGCTAGTCGTTTACCTAGTTCATTCACCTCTAGCATCGGTGTACGCACTACGCAGCCAGCTTCAGACTGGAATTTTACTTCTATACAAGTCCACCGAAGTTTCAAGCCCAAAATTAGAGAGACGCTGAGAGACGCAAAACTTAAAGATAAAAGAAAATTTGATATGAGTTATTATTTTACTTTGATGAAGATTCGAAAAATGAAAATATATTTTCTTTGCTTTTCCAAAATCCTAAGACATATATGTGCGTCGTGTCGATAAGTAAAGGAAATAAAATGGCCACTTGAGTAAAATACTTGACATAGGCAAATTTTTTAATTATGTCATGCGGGTCAGTATTGGAAAATATTCGCTTTTAAATATCATTAACCGAGTTTTATTGGGAATCTATATTCACTTATATTCACTTAAGCAAAACATCGCAAAACATCGCCAATGGAAAAACAACAACTCTTAAGTGAATACAAGTGAATAGCGTAAGTGGACAAAAAGAACTCAATTGCTGAAGTGAACAACAGGGATGATTGGTAAATGGAGTTTGTGAAAGTGAACTTGGTAAGTGAATATAGCAATATTAAGCGTTTAATTGAAACTCGCAAGTGAAGTGAATATAAGTGAATATAGAAATTTCCAATAAAACTCGGCTATTATATCATAACACGTAAAAAATTTAATATTTAAATCGATCGTGTCCCTCCGGTTAATAGATCTTTTCCCTAGCTGGTAATTTCGGGGTGAACCTGAGCCGCAACCAACATTTATGGTTATCAATTTCGACTTCGGAGACTTAGTCGGTTCAGGTCATCTTCCACGTGGTTACGCTACATAAGAAGTCTTTCCCTGATGCGATAGTGGTAGCGAGATTGCCCATATGCTCTAATTGTCCAAGCCATTCTAGCTACTATTCTAGTATGCTATACTCACGGTGCCGTACATTTTATGCAGCGTTCGTTGTTGACTATTCGTAAACCACAAGCAAATGACTTGTGTTAAGTAGGTGATGAGTGGGAGGGCTGTGATCCCTTCCAGATCACGATCCTTGTAAAGCCGGAATAAGAGGAAGAAGTAGAAGATGAAGTATTTGATTATTCTTAATTCCCTCTACACATTTTTATTTCAAAGCAAAAAAAGCCTTTACATTTCTTAATCATGTGTGAAAAACTGGGAGCGACTCATTTCAAAGACTATGGATAAATCTTCAACGTGATAAATGTTGTGAACTCTCCTCAATTTGTGTGCTTGACGAATTGGCCACTCATATTCAGTTTAAATGAAAGCCTATCCATATTGTTTTTTGCTTTTCACCAAACCTTTACTTAAAACTCGTACCACTTATACATAGTTATTTCATTAGCAAGTTTTCATATATCGGTGATGTGGCCCAACAGCTGGCACTTTCCTTAGTTCGAACTATAGTAATGCGATATTATTGTAAGTATAACTTCCCACATATACAAGTAGGTACATACTTTTTTCCTCCGCTTTGGATATTTTTACTTATAATAATAAATACGTGAGAGAACGAATTGGGCTTAAATCTGTTTAACGAATCGGACATGAAACTGTTGAATCCGGCATGAAACTTTGAAATAAATATGATGATCCTTGAAACCGATCTCTCATGGATCTTAAACGTATCCGCATTCGTATGGGTCATGTATGGCCATACATATCGAGTGTTTTCTTAGAGAGTGGGTTTTCAAATTACATCTTACTTAAATCGGCCAACTCTTAAGTCATTTATGTTCAATTTGGTTTGCCATTTAATAAACAGGTTGACAAAAGAACAACGCTTCAAATTTATTTCGAAAATAATAATTCATACCGCAGCTCCGTCTATTTTATGGTCGACATAATCGTCCATCAGATCAATTCATTCGGTTAACTTATGTGATAATACACATTCGCAGAAAATGAAGAATCGATTCGCCACCGTGCACAGTAGTAGGAGCTTTGTCCATCAATTTTATGAAAGATTTTGCGCCAAGATCTTGGCTTGCGACCTTACAAGATCCAGCTAGTACAAGAATTAAAGCCGTGAGACCATGCATCATGCAATGCGTTGTGGCTTTGGTGTATGGGCCGAAAATGAGATTGATTTCGATACAAATTTTCATCACAAAATTTAGTTCCGTTATAAGGCTTATTTTTGGTTGTATGGTTACCTGAACAAGCGAAATTGCCGCATTTGGAATGAAGAGGATCCACATGAGTACCTTGAGATGCCATTACATCCCCAAAACTGACTGTTTGGTGTAGTCTATGGAATCTTTGGGCCACACACCACACTTACAGTTAACGAATTCATGAATTGGATGGCATGAGTGTGGATGAGATGTGGTTCCAATAGATGGCGCTACATGCCACACAGCGCACGTGACAATTGATATATTGAAAGAAACATACGATGAGCGCATTGTTTCGCGGAATGAACCTGTCAATTGGCCACCAATTCATTTAGAGGTACTTTTTGTGATGGGGACATAATTGCAGGTTGCTTATGCCTCGTGTCAGCTGAAGAAACATTCTTGTTCAGTAGTGTTGGACAATTCATAATGGACCTTCCGAATCGTTTCCGTTTAAGTCGCCGGGCTCTTGGTAAGCATGCAGAAGATCCACCGTTTTCGACAAAAATATTATTCACCGATGAGGCCAATGTTTGGCCTGATGGGTTCGTGAATAAACAAAATGCCCGTGTTTGGGGTAAAGAACAACCCGAAGAGGTTCAAGAGCTGCCATTAAACCCAGAAAGAACAACTGTTTGGTGTGGTTTAAGGGACGGTGGAATCGGAATCGGTCCATAAAATCCATACAAAATTAAGATCGAAAACGGAATGATCAAATAAAACATTGCAAACATTTCTAGAGGCTCTATAAAATAAAATATTATCAGGATTATATTTTCTTATAAACAATCACTTAGTGAGCTGAGAACTTTCGAAACCCGAGATAACTGGTTAATACTGACAAACTATAGTCTTGAGTGGAAATAAAGCGTATATGTAGGTTCTTTCGTGATGAATTCTGCTAATCAGGAGTTGAAAATCCGATTTGAAAATACTACTGCTTATAAAAGACCAGAACTTGTGTTTTGTTTTGATTTTATAATCTTTGTTTTTATTTATTTATATACGACAGTTTATTTTGATAAAGAGTGTCGAACTTCTACATATGTATATGTATATAAAAGGCCAAAATGAAGAGCGCCTTTAGCGCCGACATTAATCTGTTGTTGATTTATTTATTCAATTTCAAAGCTTTTAGGTATTTTTTTTCTAAAACTTGTAAAATGTACATACAATGTTCATTGTTCATGTGTAGGTAGATGTTTCAAGAACAAACTCTTTGATTTATGAATGAAAAATTCATGCTAAATATTTATGTAGCCGCATAGACTTCTTCGATCTTTGTAAACATGTTCAAAGGCAATGAAATATTTGCTTCAGTCTTGAGCAGGGAATAAAATAAAATATAATATTGCAAACGGGTAACACAAATGAATAGGGAAAAAGCTAATAAATTAAACATTCTATAGACACAAAGATTTGTTCATGAGGATGAGACATCCAATTTTTCCATATGAAGATGATTATGGGTATTTTCTTTTGAACACAGGTTTTCAAATAAAGCTAAGTTATGTTTGGGTTTTTTGTTATTAAGGAATTAAGAGTGAGATGTGCCTGAGGTTAAATTGTTATCCCACCAACCTGTTACGTGGCAGGTTCGATGTCCGAATGGGAACAGAAAAACGAAAAATGTTTAAGCAAGGGTATCACCTTTCACGAGGAATTGACCAGTCCTCCGATAGCATAACTTCATTGCCATTGAAAGCGCTTTCTCAATAATTAGAATCGGCAATAAATTGTAAGCCTGCTCGATTCCTCACAAGGTATGGTTTTGAAATACGTTAGATTTCAAGGCTCTCCACTCTGGACTCTGTTTCACCACCCTATTTATATATTTAATTTATTGATTAAATTAATAGCAAGTTAGCAAGATAAGATAGGGTTAAAGTAATGTTTAGTCAGGGGCGTAGCGAGGGGGGGGGGGGGGGGGGGGGGGGGGTGTAGCACCCCCCCACGATTTTTACGAGTCGGCAAATCGAGGAAGAAAAACAAAGTAGATTTGTCGAGTTAAGTCAACTCAACCAAAAAGACACGAATGGAAGTGTTTGTGACAGTGGATTTGTTGCAAAAAAAATAACAAATCGGCAAATTAAGTTAGAAAAACAAAGTAGATTTTCCGATTGCCATGCCGACTCGAGTGATCTCAACCAAAAAGACACGAATGGAAATGTTTGTGACAGTCGTTTTTTGGCAACAAAAAAATAACAAGTCGGCAAATTAAGGCAGAAAAACAAAGTAGATTTCCCGACTGCCATGCCGACTCGAGTGATCTCAACCAGAAAGACACGAATGGAATCGTTTTTGTCTCAACTAAGTAGTTCTATAATCAGGGTCCTGGGGGTCAATTCCCGATCTGTGAAGCTGTGAAGTGAAAACATTTATCACAGCTTAACCGAAAATTCGAGTCTCGATTAGTGAAAATCCAACTTCAAATGTCAAATTTTTTTCATATGATAAATTTCTTTTCAATGCCGTATGAGTCGGTGAAAAAATTCAATTATGAAAATGAAAAATGGCAGCAGAACTCAAGTGTGGAAAAATCCAATTGGAATCCAATTGAAAAATGGGAGACAACTGTCAAAATTTACCATTTAGAACGTTTTAGTACTTTTTAGAACACAGTTTGAGAACTAGTTTTCATTTTGACATCGGGAATCACTTAGAATGGTTTCGTGAAGTGATAAAATGAAAAAACTGTGTGAAAACTGAAATGATATTTTTTTTCACTTCACAGATTCACAGATCGGGAATTAACCCCATGTTTCACAGTTAATACAACACTACATTTCATACAAAAAACAACTATTTTGAAATAATACATCACATATAATTTTCTGTTTCACAGATTTCATTGGAAAGATTGTTGATTAAATGGTAATTGTTAAGTATTCCATAAATATGGTTTTATTTTTTTATTATTAATAGTTTAATTCGTTTGAAACAAGTAACAAAATATTTTTTCCAACTCACATATTAATCACAATCTCATATGAATTCAACCCCAGCATGTAAACAGAAACAAAAATATACATGAGAATTTCCTTGTTACCTTTGTGAACGGGCTTATTTTTGACATTTCTAAACAAACAAAAAACGAACAAAAAAAATTGTTTACCTGCATTAATTTCACTACGGAATATTTTTATTTTCCACTCTATACAATTGCTTTGGGTTTTTAACAAACATTTTTTGCGTTTTTGTGCGAATTTGGCAAAAAAAATTCATTTGTTAACTTTTATTGGTTTAAAGTTAAAAATTTGACCGAAAGGTGGAAGAGTTAAACGTTTTTGACGCTTCATGACTGATTCGAAGCACATTGGAGTTATTTCAAGAAATGAACGATGATGACATTCAATTAAATGCTTTGATAAAAAGTTCTTCTTCTTCATTTGCTGAAAAACTAAAGATAAGTCCCGAAAACGATTTTTTAAAACATCATAGAACGCATCGGTTACCAAAGAGAATTGATGAAAATTCTGAAACTGCTTTTGTATTTGATCTAGAAACATTTTATAGAAAAGAGTTCAAAATGGTTCTTCAAACTTTTATTTCGCACGTTAAAGATAAAATCTAACAGATAATTTTACCATTTTTGAACCTTTCTTAAAAATTTTTAAAATACCCGCTTCCAGAACAAATGCCAACATAGAACTAGTCAAATCTATCATAGAATTATATTATCGGGACTGCAAATTCTTCTTTTTACTTGTGAGAAATGCTCAAATTTCGATGATATTGTCAAAGAGGTAATCAAATTAAGATATGTGATTCCGTTAGCCTTTAAACTAGTTTGCTACATGTTAACTGCTCCTGTGACGTCGGCTTCTTGTGAGCGGTCATTTAGTAAACTTAAAGTAGTTCTTAATTATTTGCGTACGGCGATGGGTAGTGATAGGCTAAATTCATTAATGCTTCTGTATTCCTCAAAGGATGTTGTTGATAATATTCAACCTAGTGAGGTCGTCAAAAAATGGGCATTATTAAAACACCGGAGTTTAAATTCCAATTGATGAACTTTTTTTTTGAATAATGATAAAATTTTTAAAGACTAAAATCAAAGAATATGTACTCTTTCTCATACCAAATACTATATTGTAATATTATATCTTATAAATACTTTTAATTTTTTTGTTGTTATATCGTTAGGTATATTGCAATTATAAACTGATTTTATGTTAATAAATGAATTTCTGTGAAATGAACACTTTTAAGTTTTAAAATAGTTTTATTTATTTATTAGCTGAGCCACCCGGTGTTGCTCGAGTCTGTAGTTTTAAGGTTCCTTTTCTCGTTCTTCTGCTTCCGTAGGAATATGGGTATAAAATATAAGTTTTTTTTACTGTGGGATTATGTGACATCGCAATGGCGAAAGAATTTTTGAAATCTGTTCAGTAGTTTCTAGGTTTCCGTTCCAAACCCCGTTCCTGTGGGAGTATGGAGATAAGACCTTGAAAGGAACCATCTCTGGTTTGAACTATGTCTACCCTGAAGATCTTATAAGAAACCAGTCTATAACGGACATAAATACAAACATACATACATCCTATTTTACATATATATGTATGTATATAGATTTATTTTTTGATGCAGTCGGCAAATTCTGAAGACTAGTCGGCATTTCATTAAAATTCACCCCCCCATGGCTTGGAGCCTCGCTACGCCCCTGTGTTTAGTAGAGTAGTTGCATTTATCTATTTTGATACCGAATAACGCATGGGAGCCTCAAGTATGTTATGATACAAAGACTTTTTTTAAAAGGGGAAATAATATCAAGCCAACAAAATTGGCAGTGATGCAATATGAACCAACATTTTGTTTATAAATGCAATACACGTTGTGGAAAACTATTTTTTTATCTATCATCGTAATCAGTTCATCAGCAAATGTACATAATTGAATGGAAAATTTTTTGAGTTGTTAAATTTTTTTGCTACATTGAATAAAAAAATAATCAACAAAGAAAAAAAAGAGAACGTTTTATTTTTTTCAACTTTAAACGCGAAAAACTTCTGAACGAAGTACTTTGTGAAAAAGTGTAACAAGACCTTTTTTTTAGAAAATTAAATTTCTTTTAAGGAAAATTTTTGCAATTTTTCACATATTGATTTGAACGTAAGTTAATAAGCTCGAAAATAAAAGCGCAAAATCAGAAAAACATACCATTTTTCAAAGCCTTGATTGCTCGGAAACGAATAATCTGAGAAAAATTTTCAAGACTTTTCTTAAATTTAATTTTCTACAAAAATATTTATCGTTAAATTTGTTGGGCTCAGAATAATTGAACAGTTTTGACGCTCAAGTAAGGTTTGGTCTGAGAAATATATAAATATTTACATATATGTGTATAAACTCTTACAGTCGTATTTATAATCCCATTCCAAAGTATGTCTAACTTTGGACAGCTCTTAGAACAGTGTCAAACTACAAATCGTATTTATAAACACTTTCATCGATGTCTAAGAAATGTCTAACTTTAGACACCGAAATTGGTTGTCTAAACTATGGCTAAAATGACCATTGATACAGCAAATATAATTTTGCTGAATATGTTATAAAACACAATTGAGAGTGTTAAGATGGAAAAAATTAAGTAGTTTGAGATGCAAAAACACTACTTTCAAAAATTCCATTTATAAATTGCACAAATTTGATCATTTTATGAGACTTGGAAAAGCTGCAACACAAAGTCAAGTCAGCTGTTTTTATGGTCTAGTTCAAGTTCTACGCCACTCTCTTTCAGAGCCTTATAGTTGTTGTACTCGTATACCAAAACACAGACACTGGTACTGCACGGATACATCATGAACGCTACCATTTAGTTTTTCTTTCGAAGTTGACAGTTTGAAGGGTTGTTTAGACAACTGTTGGAATGCATTTATAAATACAAAATTGGCTAAGGCTTGTCTAACTCTTTAGACACCGTCTAGCTGGACAACTGTCTAAGGATGTTCTAAGGAAATTTTATAAATCGAATGTTAATCAATAATTTTTTTACTATAGAATATCATTTGATACATCAATGATGTTTGAAATTTAAAAAAATCGATAAAACTTTCTAAAACTTCAATTATCTTCTTATTATTCTTCATCGTCATGTTCCGCTTGCCGTAGAGATTCCAATTCCTCTGCTTTATCGTCTTCAAAGACATTTGTGTCAGGGTCTTCGGTGATTTTGAGGTCAAATGTTTCATCTTCAATGATATCGCTTTGATATGGTGAAGCATTGAAACAAGCTTGCCTATAACATTGGCCACAAGCTAAAAAGCACAGCAACCCTCATTTCCTGCATTTACAGTTGCAGAAGATTGTATTAAGCAAGCAGTTCTTCTGGAGCAGGTTCCAGAATTTTCGTAATTGGTTCAAGGAATCCGTTATGCATTTTGTCCGACCCCACTGCTGAGGTTCCAAATCATGCCCTAACCAAGCTAGATTTGATAACAAACACGATTAGACAAACTGGATAAATAAAATATAATGAATAAAAATAAATAGGGTGGTGCAACAGAGCGAAGAGCCCCTGGGCCTAGCGCATTTCTCACAACCATGCTTTGTGAGAGAATGGAGGGAATGGACCTACAATTTTCTACCGGTTCCGAACGGCTAATTGAGAAAGCGCTTTTCATGGCAGTGAATTTACTAACGGAGGACTTGCCATTTCCTAGCGAAAGGCGATACCCGTTAAAAAACATTTTTGCCTCTGCTGGGATTCGAACCTCAAACATCTCTGATCTCTTCAATGCACATCTTGATGCAGTGCGCAGAATGCTGCCAAATTTTCATGCCAGTAGTCACTTTTTATATGTAAAATCTGCTAACTTATGTCTGCATTCTGCTAGATATGCTCAAGTTGGAAGAAATTATGGATGAACACACTTTTGATACCTTCTAAAATGGATTCTTCCCTCTAAAACGTACAGATAAATTTAATTCAGGTACATGGAGAGATATGGTGATTGAACAAAGTCTCATGAAATCAATTATATCATTGAAGATGGAACATTTGACCTCGAAATCATCGAAGGCCCCGACACAATGTCGTTGAAAAAAATTTACAGCTGGGTATCTCACATTCCGAGGTGAACTTTCTATAATAACTGGACTGAAATCTTTAAGTGCTCGTTGCAGTAAAGTAGGATCTTCGCATATGCTGGTTCAATCGTAAGCTAACGCAATAGTTGATTTACGATGCTATTCTGTACTTTATCTTCCAGATAACTCAATTCATTTTGCTACTTAGAATGTTTCAGTGACTCCAGCTGAACATTTTACCTTCCACTGCTCCTTCATACATGTCCTCGATCATCTACTCTAAGTCTCTGGGAGTCCTCCATACTAGATGGTGGGTTGTGGTTGTCAACCGAATGCTTTTACGAAGCCAACCTTTCGATGATAACCCTCTGAGGAGACATTTTTGAATTAAGATCTTTATAAGTCGGATTGCATCTGTTGTTACCTGCAACAAGCTCGGATTGGCTATCAGAGAGACTTATTATTTTTAGTAGTCCGCTATCCAACACACGCGCAATGATCATCGGTGCTGTGACTTAAGGCCGTTTCGGCCTTATTTAAAAAAAAACTCCATCCATTCGTGTTGCCGTCGTCAGGACGCACAGATAAACATTCGCTTTTATTACGGAAGACCAATACTTGCCCAAAACAGCATATACATTTTTTTATCATATCAGATTTCAGAGGTTCATTCATTGCTTTATTTATTTCTGTCAGAGTATTATAAAGTGTATCAATGTGCCGTAATAAAAACATTTTTTTTTTAAGTCAATGCTTTCTTCATATAGGAAACCAAAGTGAGAGTTTCTAACAATCAAAATTTTTTTTAAAGTCTTAGAATGTGGTCGTTTTTGGTATGTTGAACGCTTAATTTCTTTATCGCGAAGATAAAATAAGCGAAAACAGTTCTATGGGCTAAAAATTATAACTGTAGCTTATATCTTGTCATGGGAAGACCTTTAGCTCCTAAACCAGTTATTTTGAAAGTGGATCCTGCTGGTGATGGTTTGTCCATGTATGCACCTGTCGTCACAAAAAGAATATCCAAATCAGGTCCGCCAAAAGCAGCAGAAGTTATTTGCTCACAAGGCAACTTAATTTCCAGCAATATTTTACTATCCCTAAAAGTTTAAAAAGGGTAAAAACAGGTTTAACAATAGAATTCTCAACTTACTTCGGATCAACTTTGAAAATAGTCGATCCTCCAAAAGTTGCCACATAAATGAAACCCTCTGAGTCTATCGTCATACCATCAGGCAATATTTTCTGATCAGGTGTTTGTAAGCTCAAATTAAATACCACTTTTGATTTTTCTAGAACATAACGGTTATTACATGGTAGAGTTTGTTATAAATACTTACTCATACAAACTTCGCCGCTATTAAAGTCATAATCATACTCTCTGACTTTAAGATCCATAGAATCAATGAAATAAAATTTATTAGTTTTTTCATTCCATGCTAGTCCATTCGAAAGACCAATGTTTCCAGTCAAGTATTTCTGTTGAGCATTTTCGTTGAATTTATAAAAATTTCCTGTACGAAATTTGTAAAAGTTGTCGTTCATAGTTCCTGCGAAAAGACGTCCTTTTGGATCACATTTCCCATCACCAAAACGATTTTCACTAAAGCGAGAATCTTGCTGATCGACAGTATTTAGTTCTTTTTCTATAACACACACCTCTGAAACCCCATTCCAAGTCAAAAGAACTAAGGTCGGACCAACGCTCACTACAAATTTATCAGTAGCGCCTTCAATTGGTATTACAAATGTGATGAATCCCTCCTTTTCTAGAAAAAATACAAGTAAATATAATATGAAAACAATAAAACATAGGCACATAAGTATGCAGTTGATAAGAATCTTGTTGATAGCAAAACAGAAGTGTCTTCTCAAAATACTTTACGAAAGATAAGGTGTTTTTTTTTCGTATTGCTTGTGTTAAAATGAATAGAACACCAAATTTATTTGAACAAGATCTATGAAAACGTTTTTGTCTTCTTACCTATTTTGCATTTATACACCTTGTTTTGTGCATAGTCATAGCGATTTATTGTTCTGCCATAAACATCAACGTAGTAGAGACTTTGAGTTTCCGGATCCCAGTGTGGTCCCTCTCCAACCAAGGCTGTGGAGCCCGGCAGTGGTTCAACTTGGTAAGGCATCTGTAAGAAATCAATTATACTGTCTCTATATGTCAAACTGCAATTTAAAGCCATTAATAATAATAACATCTCAAAAGATAAATTGCAAAAAAATCATCTCTCTCTCTTTATTTCTCTGCACTAACACAAATAATGCTCCACCACATTGTAAGCTTATAAGCCAATACAGACACAGAGCATAATACTTACGACTCTGCGCTTTTTTCTTTTTAAATCTTGAAAGGGAAAAGATGTACAACGCGTCTATTTTTTACGAAAAAATTCCCGAACTGCTTCATACTTAAAGTTCTTTTTACCTGACAGCTGCCCTACCCCTAACGTTTTCTTATCATACTGATTATTTAATTAGACGTGATAGCAATAGTTTATTTCTGTATTCAATATACAAAACAGGGTGGCCTGTCCAAAAAAAGGCCACATCGTGTATGTTGAGTCGAACAGTGAGATAGCGAATAGTGAGATTGGGTTGAAGCCCAATGGCAACACCCGAAGATCAAGTCTTATTGATAATCTAAATAAATTGATAAATACTTCTTTTAAGGTACTTCGCATAGATAGGGTATAATAAATATAATAAATAACAAAAAAAAAAAAAAAAAAAAAATAACAAAACAAACATAGTACAGTATTGGTTTGGAAAAGCACATTACTGGAAAGAAACAGTAGTGGAATGTTAAAAACAGTAGGAGGGGCATAAATTAAATAGTAGTGAAGAAATTTCGAAATTGAATAGAAAACACTTAAGTAGAGTGAAAATATTTGAAAAAAATTATATGGAGCGAAGAGATTCCGGAGATAACAATTTCAAAATACTTTACTTCCTTGAAAAGGAAAACGTTGATTTATTTAAAATTTAATGAAACTAAGAAACAACTAATTTATTTGTAATAAGAAAATAATAATACTAATAGTAATAACAATAATAATGATATAAACATTTTGGTACTCAAACTGAAAAAAATAAAGTTTAAACACTTAGTCTAGATTGTAAATATATAAGTTATATCTAAGCCGAAAGGCATTAGCAAATTTAATCAAAATCATTAAGACCATGTTTTAAAAAATTGTTTTTTTTTTAATGTTTTTTTTTCTTTTTAAATTTAAGTACACAAATCTTAAGATCTTGCTGAAATTTGTATTGAAAAAAAATTTGAAATAAGTCAAATATATCGTTTTGAAAATATTTGAAAAACAATTTTTTTTTTTAATTAACGAAAATTCGAAACCACTAAATTTTTCAAATTTAGATACGCAATCCTTCTAAAACAATCTAAGACTTCTAAAATATGAAATTTCGTTAAAATCGTGTTAGCCATTTGTGAGAAAGTTGGTTGGAAACGGTACTACGGGGGTTACCGCTTTTAGACTTTTTCCAAAATACATTTTTACATCATTAAAACAGCTGTTCTTCTAGTAAAATTTTATCAAAATCGTTACGGCCGTTTTTGAGAAAAATAAGTATTATCATATCGGTTGTATGGCAAGTACCGTTATTTCAAGACCTAGAGACCCAATAAAAAAAAGTGAATTTAAAAATGAAAAAAACTAAAAAAGGAGAGGATCTACTACCCCTGATGAAAATATCCGAATCTTTTTGAGATATATTAGAGATCCAGGATTTCAAGCCGGGGTTGGAGAAGACACAGGCTTCCATCAGAGTACTGTTTGCAGAGCTGTTCATCACGTAGCAAATTTAATCTATATATATAAAAGAAAGTCGTGTTAGTTACACCATTCATAACTCAAGAACGGCTGAACCGATTTGTCTGAAAATTGGTGAGGAGTGAGCTTAGGACCAGGAGACGGACATAGGATACTTTTTATTCCTTTATTTCTATGTTAATGACATCACTGCAATGCGTTAGCTTTCGTTATATACAAAACACTGTACTTTAAAAAAAAACATAATTAAAAATTGACATATTGTGAGAAATAAATTTGATTTTTGTATGAAATCAATATAAAACAAATACATATGTACATATGTATGTATTTCTGTATAAAAGCATCAGTAGAAAGCACATCCGGATACCCAGGAACCGCATCGCCTTACTTCTATCTTTGAAAATTCTTCAATATAGCATTCCAAGTATAATAACGTGGCATCTCCGCGTAAAGCAAAGTTCGTGCAAACGGATCGATCTGCCATCGCAAAGAAATTGGTCAATGTAGTTGCTGGAGGTGTTTCAGCACATTGCATAGCATTGGAAGCCGTGAAATATACTCCTTGACCATTCTCCAGATGCACCGCCAAATGCACAACAGTAGGATGACGTTCGTGAATAGGGAATGCGAATATACGCCAAATCGCTTCATTACAGTTCACATAACGACAATTTGATAGCGTGAAATTTCATCGTTGGCATTTGAGGATTGCAATCCAAAATCCGCCATATCGCTGCCTTTTGTTACATATTTGCAAATATATTTTATATCATTTAGTGAATTGCAGTACTCAACGTTGCAATGTGTCTTAAACGTTTTAGATACTTTTTATCGCTATATATTTCTATGGGAAAGGGAACGTAAACGGGAACCTAGAAACTACTGAACCGATTCCAAAAATTCTTTTGACGTAATAACACTACACCTACACTATCACCGAGTACGAGTAGAGAAACTTTAATATATCCCCATATTCCCACGTGAACGGGATTGGGAAGCAAACTTAGAAACTACTGGACAGATTTCAAAAATTCTTTCTGCTCTTCGATGCTACATTATCCCTCAGTAGCATAGATTATATTTCATTCATATATTTCCATGGGAACAGAAACGGGAACTAGAACGTTAACCTTAAAACCGCATGACCGATTTCAAAAATGATTTGAACTTTAAGATGTCAAATTATCCCTCATTAACATAAATAATTTCGTCCTCAACTTCTCACGGGACCCAGGCAACGCCGGCGCCGGCCGGAAGGCTTAGCTGTATATTTATTTCATCTGCGAACGAGATTGGGAACGGAAAGCTAGATAATACTGGACAGATTTCAAACATTCTTTCAGAATTGGGATGATACAAGTATCCCTCAGTAACTAAGATAATAGTTCATCCCTACATTCCTACGGGAACCTCAAAACTGCTTCGATTTAAAAAATTCTTTCGAATTTAGAATATACGCGAACGTGATTGGGAACGCAAACATTATAAAACTCTTTCTTCGAATTTTATAACTCAAAAACGGCTGCACCAATTTAGCTGGAAACTGGTGGGGAGGTAGCTTCATACAAGAAGACGGACCCGTTTACAACATTTTTTTCCCGCCACAGACATAAAATGTAAACAGAATCATAACAGGAAAAGTAAACAATAAAAGAAAAACGACATTGGGCATTGACTATCGTTTCATTGAATCAAATAAACACAAAGCAGCGTGCAACAGAAAGGACATCAATACAATGCGCTAGCTTTCGTTATAAACAAAACACTTTTTAAAAAAAAAATAGTTAACTTATCGCGACAGACTAAGCATAGTCCAAATATCAGCGAGTTTATGAGTCAGCGGAGATCTTCGCTCAACAACCTGGGCTGCTTTAGACATACTCATGTACCTCTTATCCCTCGACATTTACGGCGTCGCTCAGGTCTGTATTTTTAAGGTCCTTCTATATTCCCGTGGGAATATGCGGATAAAATATAGTACATGTTACGTATCAATCCTTAATGTTTCATCTAAAATTCTAAAGAACTTCTGAAATTGGTCAAATAGTTTTAAGGTTCCCGTTTTCGTTTCCGATCCGTCTTGCATAAATAAATCAAAAAGTCAATCGTTGAATGTTTTTCTCCTGGTAAATTATATATATAAGGCATGCTAACGAGTCGGAAGATCATCTGCGTTATTTGTTCTCCCGCCTGATAGTTAGACGAAAAATATCGTCTATCACACGGTGCTTCAGTGAAAAGTGCAACACATGCACGTAAATAAATCTATCTATCTATTTATCTATATCTATATCTATTTATATAGAAAACGATGTATGTGTGTTTGTATGTATGTCCGGAATAGACTCCTAAGCTACCCAACGGATTTGTATGACATTTCCAGGGTTAACAAAGCTTAGCATAAAGATGGTTTCTGTCAAGGTTTGATCGCCATATTCCCACAGAAACGGGTTTGGGAACGGGAACTTAGAAGCTACTGGACGGATTTCAAAAATTCTTTCAGCACTGGGATGACACATAATTCCTCAGTAACTTAGTAAAGATTTCATCCCTTTAATCCCATAGGAACAGAAACAGGGACGAAAACGTGAACCTTAAAACTACAGACCCGAGCAACGCCGGGCGGCTCAGCTAGTTATTAATAAATTATATACTTGCCTAGTACCTACTGCCAATTTCCGATGAATTGGTAGTATTTACTTAGATGAACCCAGTATATACTACTAGTATAGTCTTACCAGTATAAACTTATCTTTATGCATACCAAATGAAGTAAATACTCCAAATTTGAGCTTTTACTGGTAGCACTAGTATATACTATAACCATTATACTACTAGTAAGTACTTCTCTTTTATGCATATGCCCCATTGTCTTTGTTTCTTATTTTCTTGAAATTCAATTAAGTTCATAATAACTGCTAATTTTTCGTCATTTGTCTTTACTTAAGGTTTGTTTTTAGCAAAATTAAGAGTGGTCTTTCTTTCTAGTCGAATGGGACAATTCAACTTTAGAGGTTTTCCCAACCCAACCGTAAACTGTCAAAAAAAAAGTTCACTGTGGCGTATGCGTAGCTTTTTTTTGTTAGAATTGTTTTAAACAAATAAATACTATTCGGTATCAGAACCAATCTATGAACGATCGACAACAGATTTTTCTTTCTCAATAATATAATCGCTTTAGGGGAAGTACAAACACTTTCAGACCATAAGCTTATATGGCTTGAGCGTGCTTTCCTACAACTTCTGTATCCATTTTCCCTATTTTTTATACCATTTTGCATTGGTGAATAGTTCCACCAATGGCTTTGTTTTGGAACTTTTGGATGATTTCGGTATTCGTTTTTTTGTAGAGCCCCATAATTATTGGAATCCGTAGGTGCAAATAGGTATGTACGTACTTGGTTATAAAGCATTACTTTATTTTCGATAGATAAATCAGAATTATTCTACCGAATAACCAGTACATTTTTCTGTATTTCAAGTTTAGTTCTAGTAGTTTCTTTTTGATGTGCTCCTTCAATTTTAGCTTTGCCTCCAAAGTCATTCTAAGTGTTGGCCGTATTGGCGTAAGGTACAGCTTGATTGTTTATTAATACTTTAACGAAAATTAACTTTTTCTTTGTAAAGTTTATAAGTGCAGATTTAGCTCCATTGAGTTTGATACGCCATTTGGACCAATCTCTATCTGTGTCGACGGCAGTTTGTAATTTTTCTGCTGCCTTGACGACGCACTTGTCAGGTCCTAAAATTGCAGTATCATCTGCAAAGGTAGCCGTAATGGTGTTATTGTCCACTGGAATATCCCTTGTATATTGCAAATACAGGGCAGGTCCTTCCTTGTGGAACATCGGCATCTGTTTTCTTTTTTTTAATATTCTTGATCGTAGTGTACTCTAAAGAATCTGCTTGAGATATAAGATTTAAGTATCTCGTTGTACTGCCTAGGTAAGCCCTTTTGCAGTTCGTACTATAGCCCCTCATTCCACACCTTGTGAAATGCTTGAACAAGATTAATGTTGATAAGATCAATAGTAAGAAAGTAGTTCTTAATACAATGGAAAGAGACATTTTACTATCTATACCAATTTCTTTGTTAAGAATACCAGGTGTTTTTTTTTTGCTTTTTTTTTCACCAGATAAATTACATTCAAGAACTTATAACTTTATATGTCAAGAATACATTTAGCCATGGGTAAGCCCTTGGCACCAAGACCAGTGACTTTATATGTTGTTCCAGATGGTGCAGGCTTATCAAAAAATGCAGATGTTGTGACGTACAGTATGTCCAAATTCGGCCCACCAAAAGCAGCTGATGTAACTAGCTCACAGGGAATTTTTATTTCCAGTACAATGCTGTCATCTCTTTATCAACGAAAGATTGAAAACAAGTTACCTATGAGAATCATAATAACAAATTGCAAACTTACTTTGGGTCCACTTTGCATACCGTTGAACCTCCAAACGTTGCAACATAAAGAAAACCTTCCGAATCAATAGTCATTCCGTCGGGAATAATTTTCTGATCAACTTTTTGAAGGCTTTCCAGGTCGAATAAAACCTTGGGATTTTCTGAGAGAAATGAAAACTAGATGAAAGCAACGTTAGACTAAAGACATTTATTTGTGACTTACTAGGTTCACCTGTGTTGAAGTCATAGTCGAACTCCTTTACATTTAAGTCCATCGAATCAATATAATACATTTTTTTGGTCTTTTCATTCCATGCCAGACCATTGGATATTCCAATCTTATCTTTCAAGACTGTATACTGACCGTTTTTGTCAAATCTGTAAAAATGTCCAGTTCGATATTTAAACAAATCCGGGTGCGTTGTTCCAGTGAAAAGACGTCCACGAGGATCACATTTTCCGTCATTAAATGCATTACGACAGTATTTGGAGTCAGCATGCTCAACGCTTGCAATTTCCTTATATATCTTACAGGTTTTTGAAATACCATCCCATGTTATAACTGCAATTCGACGTTCGATGCCAACGACGAATTTGTCCGTAGTTCCTTCAACTGGTATTATAAAGCCTACTAATTTTTCGTTTTCTAAAAGTAAGCAGGAAAAAATCAAAAATTTATTTAAAAAGACAAAAATTGCTTTGAGATGACATGAATTGACTGACTTTGTGAGATAAAACCTAGCAATGAGGTTTTTCATTGGATGAACAAATTTGTGCTTTGTTTTTTTTTTTTTTTTTGGCTACTCTTAATTACCGATTTGACTTCTGTACACCTTGTTCTGCGCGTAGTCGTAACGCATGACCATTCCATTTTGGATATCAACAAAATACAAACTTTGTGATGCAATATCCCAATGTGGTCCCTCTCCCAATAGGCCATATGAATCCGGTATAGGTTCAACCTTGTAAGACATATTCTGTTTAAAGTTAAAATAACTTTTATATATTAAAATAATCATGCAAATTATTCATTAAGTTGTCAAATTACATGCCAATATCTATTAAAAATAATTTGAAACAACACATAAGAAAATGGTTTAATCGAACAATCCCGCAGACGCGTTAAATCAACACAAACATGGTATTACAACCAAGTAGGGGAGCCCGGGGTTAGTAGACAAAAAATGTATTTATCTTTAAAAAAAATATTAGAGAAGTGTCAAAACGGAAAAAACCTTTTCATAAAATTTATAAAAAAATATGTCTTCTAAACATTGTTATTAAGACAGTTTTTGCCAAATTTTATAAAACGACCTACAGTTGGTCAACTAACCCCTAAACCGGGGTAAGTTGGCCAAGGTTTTGGGGTAAGTTGGCTTTATTCTTATTTCCAGCTTTTTAATACTAAAACTATAAGTGAATAATATAACTTAAGATTATAAATAAATAAACTTCGTAAAAACTAGATAAAGAAAAATGAAATTAACAAACAAAATCAACACCTTGTGGTATCACGCAATAAATAAAAAAATACAGTAAATAAATAAATTAAAGCCATTCGTGTGATATAACAAACTAAAAACTGCACAAACGTCCTATTTTTTTTTTAATTACCACACAAAAGGATAAGTCAACTTACCCCGTTCGGTCGAGTTTTGCTTTTTGGATAATATCCGAACGATGTCCGATGCCAGCGAAAGACATATGAGACTCAGCAGCTTGTGTGCTCGATGTAACAAGTGGAATAAGTTTGAAAGAAATGGTTTTCTTTTGAACTTATTGGCGGTTAGTCTTTTTGCCCCTCAAGCCCCCCAATTTGCTTGAATCTACCCTTACCACTCATCTGTGTGACAAACGAACTAGCCAAAAAGGAAAAGACCACTTCCCTACGCTTTGACTGAAACAGCACAGGTGTAACTATCGCTAAATGTAAACCCTTTTTTAGACAAGACGCTTCGAGGATAACAAACACTAGATGGACTGAGAGTAACAACTGCCTTGCAACCAAAAAAGTTTTGCCATGTGAAGACTCAAAACGCTCGAAGAGTTTGTTAGCCCTGAACCGATTGTATCTAGGTTCTACCATAGGTGTTCTTACGGGATACTGTCTGACATGCCAAAAGACTTGGTGTGTTTTCCAATGATTTCTGCGGAAGCTGCATGGACGAAGAGGAGGAAGAAACCGTTTAACACCTTCTTTGCTCATGCCCTGCACTACTTCATAGGAGGAAAACTCATCTCGGTGAATTCTTCTTCGATGATACTAGCGACTTAGCTCACATAGACCCTAAAAGTCTTTCGAAATACATTAAGGGCCAGTTGCTCAATCGAATCATAAATTTAAGTTCTACATAAAGTTCTACTTTTGTATGGGGAATTTATGTAGAACTTAAGAATTCCGGAACGTCTCATACAAATATGAAAACTTTATGTAGAACTTAAATTTATGATTCGATTGAGCAACTGGCCCTAAAAGTTCTGCGTGGTTCGACTAGCGGGTGATTAACCGGCTAGTCCCGTAATGGCGAAGATAAATGGGTGATCAACTCGTTAATCTTACATCGAGTTTCTGAGATCAGTAGGTGATCTCTGTGGTATCACAATGGGCAATTGTGGCCTTAGTGTGTCAGGCAATGTACTTATTGGCTGACAGCCACTTCCACCTAACCTAACCTACCTTACTCGAAAGTGAGTGCAAAAAATGCTCCTCTAAAGTGATATAAGAACATTTTTGCTCGGAGCAGAAAAATTGTCATCAAACACCAAAAAGCTACTTTTCTCTGCTCTAGATCGACCTAAAGCCAGTTCATTAGACACAACTTAAAATAAAACTTAATTGTTTTTTTATTCAGATATTTGAAACAATTTGAGTTTTTGGAAATCAGAATAAAACACCAACTCATCTCGCGATGGTGTTTCGAAAATACAATTAGCTTTTACAACATGAGCCCCGGATCTAGATCAACGATGAGGAGCCAAAACGTCAAGACCAATTCATCTCCTTAAAAAAATTAAATTTGAAATATGAGAGGAACGAACCGCTTTCTAGATCACCACGTTTAAAAATTTTCAATATACACTAACCAACATCACAGACACGCCTTTAGTTACTAACATGAATAAAGAAACAAGCCTACAAGTCTTTTGTTATCTACTATCGCTTATTTACCGAAAACTGAACATTTCATAACCTGTTGCATATTGAGGTTAAGATAGTACAATCTTATTTTCTACATAGAATTTAGCGATTATCTCCAGAACGAAATCACCTTCTTTAAGGTAATTGAATACAGTGTCCATGAAAAGGATTTTTTTTCACTACATCGGTTTTCAAATAGAAAACCCATGAGTGAGACGTTTGTTAGATTTAAAAACAGTTTTTGGGGAGATAATCGCAATTGTACGAAGTCGGAGTAAGTCTGCAAAAGTTAACCAAAACACTGAAGTACCTATACTAGCATGATGTTCTCCATTCCGCAACGAATTGAATTATATTAGCATAATAAGTTGCCATTTTTCTGTTCTAACAGTTTCAAAACATTCTGCTTTCTACTAACTACTTACACTCGCCTAAAGCTTTCTTCAACTGTAAATTAACTGCGGAGGAAAAATTTTAATTTTTAAATTTAACACAACCGAGAGATTGTGCAAGTGTTTTTATACTAAAAACTACTACAACCGCTTAGGGCGAAGTAAAGGCGATCCAATCTGATTCGATAAGAATTAATTTAAATCGCTCTATACCAAATGTGAGATTCGTATAGGAATAGGAGTACATAAAGAAAAAAGAGTTTTAGAGGACAAGGCAATGCGAAAAAGAAGTACAAAACTCATTGGTTGAGAGTGAGAGGCCGTAAAATTTTTTCGATTATGATTTTGAAGGAATGTTATCAATATAACCGTCAATTACAGTGGAGGTCCAGTATAACGAATGCCAATATAACGAATGATCGATATTACGAACACTTTTTTCAAGTCCATTAGGTATTCTATATAACGAACAAAATAACGAATTTCAGACGAAATGGAAATTACGTACTCTATATAACGAACAAATAACGAATTTCAGAAAATGAAAAAAAAAAAAATGACTGTAAGTGTATTAATGTGTCTACTTACATGTATGTTCGTGATAATATTGGAAGATACATACACACAATTGCACGTTTTATTTATTTAAAGATTTGTATGACAAAAAGGTTTCGATATAACGAATTTTCGATATAACGAATTGACTCTGGACATTATATCGTTCGTTATACTGGACCACCACTGTATTGTCGTAATAAAAACTGAAATAGCGGAGAACAATTTTTATTTTAAAACTAGCGTGCACATTATGCTATGTCCGCACCTGAGAGTTAACCTGGGTTATCTCAAAACAATCCCAAACCAACATGATAACCAAGTGGTTTGCCATACAAAAATAAACCTTTTTTAGTCACTGGGTTTCGAGATAACCTACTCGAAACCAAGCGCGCTGAATGCACTATTTCCAATATTCCATTGAATTTGACATTTAAGAGAGTGGAAGTGAGTGGAGAGAGAATGAATTTTCTCATACGTCGTTGACGTTCTGCTCACACTTTATATCTGTCTCTTTTTAACTTAAGACAAAAAGATAAACTTAAAACTTTTTGGCATATGCGGACACTACTTGGTTAACTCAAACCAAACTGGAACGAAACCCAGGTTAACTTCAGGTGCGGACATAGCATTAAGGGGTTATGAACACCCTTATAATGTTTTAGAGCACAGTGCAGGCATTTAAGAGAATAGGAGAGGATTCAAAAGAAGACATCGATGAATGTTGCTTTTCAGTTTTTGTGAATCGTAATGTAGGGAAAAATCATAGCCAGGTAGAGTATTCCACATTCGGGTGGTACGACTACAATATGAATCTCTACACTGGCACAATTAAGATCATTTCGGTGCCAAGAAATAAAATCGGTTTTTGGTAGATGAGTTCAATACAAACATTTTTTTACTGAAAGGGTCTATCTCCCCCGATTAGGCGGTAGGGGCCTATGAAAATTGACTTAAAATCTAAAAAAAAAAATATTTAAAAAGAACGGCAACATTTACAGTTACAAATTATGCCTTTTCCAAAAACCAGAACTGTGCACTTTATAATTAGTTTTAATTAAAGTTGTTTCGATAAATAGTTTTAGAAAAATAATTGTCTTCAAAGTCAAAATTTACAAAAAAGTAAAAAAAAAAATACTTTGAGTATTATTTTTCTCATGATTATATAAACCAATATATAAATAATTGATGTAGTTTAATCATCTAGTTTTTGAGATAATTGAAAAATATTGAAACTTATTTCTTTTTCAAACCCAAAAGTTTCTTTTATTTTAAAAGAAACTCTTCATATAATAAAATTTGCAAATTAATGATAAGTTCATCTTTGTGAGCCAAGTTTAGTTTATTAAGAAATCAACTGACTGGTGTTTTTCGTGATTTTCGTAATAAAAAATTTCGAATTTCTTTACCAATTTCTTTGCCTGTAATGAATCCCAGATGTACTTTTTTTGACCAGATAAATTACATTCAAGAACTTATAACTTTATATATCAAGAACACATTTAGCCATGGGTAAGCCCTTGGCACCAAGACCAGTGACTTTATATGTTGTTCCAGATGGTGCAGGCTTATCAAAAAGTGCAGATGTTGTGACGTATAGTATGTCCAAATTCGGCCCACCAAAAGCAGCTGATGTAATTAGCTCACAGGGAATTTTTATTTCCAGTACAATGCTGCCATCTCTTTAGCAACGAAAGATTGAAAACAAGTTACCTATGAGAATCATAATAATAAATTGCAAACTTACTTTGGGTCCACTTTGTATACCGTTGAGCCTCCAAATGTTGCAATATAAAGGAAACCTTCCGAATCAATAGTCATTCCGTCGGGAATAATTTTCTGGTCAACTTTTTGAAGGTTTTCCAGGTCGAATAAAACCTTGGGATTTTCTGAAATGAAAAAAAAAAAACTTGATGAGAGCAACGTTAGACTAAAGACATTCATTTGTTTGACTTACTAGGTTCACCTGTGTTGAAGTCATAGTCGAATTCCTTTACATTTAAGTCCATCGAATCAATATAATACATTTTTTTGGTGTTTTCATTCCATGCCAGACCATTGGATATTCCAATCTTATCTTTCAAGACCGTATGCTGACCGTTTTTGTCAAATCTGTAGAAATGTCCAGTTCGATATTTCAACAAATCCTGATGCATGGTCCCAGTGAAAAGACGTCCACGAGGATCACATTTTCCGTCATTAAATCGATTATGACTGTATTCAGAGTCGTCATGTTCAACGCTAGCAATTTCCTTAAATATCTTACAGGTGTTTGAAATACCATCCCATGTTATAACTGCAATTCGACGTTCGATGCCAACGACGAATTTGTCCGTAGTTCCTTCAACTGGTATTATAAAGCCTACTAATTTTTCGTTTTCTAAAAGTAAGCAGGAAAAAATCAAAGAAAAATATTTAAAGGTACATACATAGGTCGCATTGAGATGTTTTGAATTAACCGAAATTATGAGGTCAAATTTAGCAATGAGTTTTATTATTGGCCAATCAAATTTGTGCATAGTTTATCTTTTGAATTGAAAATGATTCATTTTACTAGTGGCAGCTTTACATGAATTAAAATTGATTTATTCAACATTCTTATGATTACCGATTTGACTTTTGTACACCTTATTCTGTGCGTAGTCGTAACGCATGACCATTCCATTTTCGATATCCACAAAATACAAACTTTGTGATGCAATGTCCCAATGTGGACCCTCTCCCAATAGGCCATATGAATCTGGTATTGGTTCAACCTTGTAAGACATATTCTGTATAAAATAAAAATAATCTTAAAATAGATATAAAATAAAAAATAAAATTATTCGTTTGCTGTCAAATTATTTGCCAATAAATATTTAAGAGAAAGCGCCGGCTCTTGCTAGCATCACTCTAGCTTTACATAAATAAATCGTCGGCTGAGTACTATCTTGTTCAATAAGCCTTTTTTCACGAAATTGAGTTAGGTATGCAGTCTTCATAATTTGGGGGCGCTCTTTCGTTTGGCGCAAACCATTTTGTCCTATCTCTTTTGGTTTTTAAGTTATGGAAAACTGCTTTGTTCAATAGTACACTTTTCCAACTGTTTTTTTGGTTTTTTTGTTCAATAAACCCTCATTTACTCAATGGGCTATACTCAACAGCAAAATAAAATAAGTAAAGTTTTTATTTTATAACACTATAAGAATGGTATGAGTACTACTACATGTTTATAAATTTTCAATGAACCTATACACTAATCAACATCACAGACTCGTGTTGTATTATTAAAATGAATAAGGCTACACGTATTTAATTATCTGCTATCGCTCATTTATTGAGCATCGAACATTTCATAACCTGTTGAATGCTAAGGTGAAGATAGTACTATCTATTTTCTTTTCTATATGGCTTGTAGCGTCTATCTCTAGAAAGAAATAACCTTTTTAAATAAATATTGAATCCAGCGTCCTTGAAAAGGACTGTGGTACTCGTACTGCTGTTGCAGTGAAAAAAAAAGTTGGATATTTTTTCAAATCGAAAACCGATGAGTGAGATGTTTATTAGATTTAAAAACAGTTTTTGGCGAGATACTCGTAATTATGCAAAGTCGAAGTAAGTCTGCAAAAGTTAACCATAACACTGAATTACCTACAAAAATGATACTCTCCATTCTGCAACGACATTGACCCGATTAAAGTCGAGGATCACAAAACAACGAAAACGGAGAAAGCTTTCGCGGATCCAAGGTTGATCAATGACCTTAAAAGACGGATGAATTGACGTATGAATGTCAATGAAACCCTCAATCATAAATTTCCCATTGAAATAAATGCACTCAAATAAGTAATTGATCCAATTTTTACAGCTTCTCTGCCAACTTCAGGCATTTGAGTCTCAATTCGCATGTTTTGGCTCGAATAATCACTAATCATTCCAAACCAGACAATTCAGTCCGTAGAATGAAAATTATTTTTTGTGCCTTTCTTCAAGCAGAGAAAATTGATTCCATGTCTAAGAAAACTGGTCCGTTTTGTTATTTATCACGAACAAGAAAAACATTCAAACGATAAACGAAAGCACTGGCTTAATGTTCACATGCAGTAAGAAAACCTACAAATATTTGGATTTAGCACTTTTAACAATTGAAGGGCTTATTGCAATAGTATGATAAGCCACACTTTTTCAAAAATGGTTTTTATTGGCTCAGTCTATTGGCTAATGGAATATCTACATACACTTTAAAGCATATATCTATTTTCCAACTAGTGTCGGTAGTCTGCATTAAAGAGACTTTTTCCATTAAGACTTTGCATTGAATTTTACTGTAATAACATGACAAGCCACTTGATGAAAGACATCAATTTAAAAAAGTTTTTTCTTATAAAATCGAAAAAGTTGTTTAATAGCATGGAAAACTCTGATCTTTCGGAATATATTGATGAAAATATACTTGCTCGATATTTTATACCATCAGACGATGGAATATCATTTGAAATAGCTAAGGTATGTGCGAAATATATATTTTTGTGGCTTATCATCTTATTGTAAGCAAAAGTCAACAAATTGTCTCTGTTTCTTGTGGCTTATCATGTTACTTAGTGTGTAATGATATAATTATTATTATGATAAGCCACCAAATCTTTCTTCTTTTATTTATTTTTTCGCACTTTCCATATTTTTTCCCCACACTATTTGGGGATAGTATTAAAGAATACTATGCAAAATATATTTAAAAAAACAAATTTGATAAAAATCACGCTCCCCAAATTTGTCTATTTTTTTCTTAACTTAAAATGCAATTTTCTCGATAATTTGAAAATGTGGCTTATCATACTATTGCAATAAGCCCTTCAATTGTAATCATTAATTGTTGTATTTTAGCATAAAATGTTGCCATTTTTTTGTTCTACCAGTTTTGAAACTTTGTCTACTTACTCTAAGCTTTTTTCAACTGCAACTTAACTGCGGAGGCAAAAAATTTAACACAACCGGGAGATTGTGCAAGTGTTTTTATACTAAAAACAACTGTAACCGCTTTACGTGAAGGTGAATTAAAGGCGGTTCAATGTGATGCGATAAGAATTAATTTAAATTGCTTTATACACGCAAAGTGAGATTTATATGCATAGAGAAAAGAGAGTCTTAGAGGACAAGGAAAAGCGAAAAAGAAGTGCAAAACTTATCGGTTGAGGGGTCATATATTTTTTTCGATTTTGATTTTGAAGGAATGTTATTGTATTATCAATATGACCGTCAAATCGTTATAAAATCCGGAGTAGCAGAGTTCAAACTGAACAATTAGTTGGTCAGACTTCGTTTGATGGATGTTGGATGGTCGGATGTAGTGTGCGTTGAGGCTTATCTGACTTATCGTAAAAAACTATAAGATATTATATTCCGTAATTTGATCACTGACCGAACGAAAACATCATAAATATTATTTGTGAAAAATCAAACACAAGCACAACAAATGTAACATTGTTTGTGTGCATATTTAGTTGGGGAACCTTTAGGTTTGTTCGTAGAAGCCCTGGGTTGCTCTATGGTAGGCAAAAAGCCCTGAAAGTTCAACTGAATTTTTGTTGGGGTGAGTTCAAGTTAAAAGCATGTCTATCAAATGACATATACTAGGTGCGACAAAAGTATGGAAACCCCTGGAAATATGGCAGAATATGCGTTAAAAAAATCAAAGACCCTATATCCGACGTATTTTTTGACGAGGAATCCGATGGTGAACTTGAATTTGACCTTGGACGTAAATGCAGATTTGGAAAGAGCGCAAAATTTTACGAAAAAACATGTATTTTAATTTATTTTGTGCTCTTTCCAAATCTGCAATAAAAAATGAGGGTTTCCATTTGAAAACTTTTGGGTCGCTGTGGCTTCAAGGTTACGTCAAAGGTCAAATTCAAGGTCACCATCGGATTCCTCGTCAAAAAATAAGTCGGATATAGAGTCTTTGATTTTTTTAATACATATTCTGTCCCAGGGGTTTCCATACTTTTGTGTTTTAGCAACAACACAAAGACCGAAAATATACCCAATTTGAAAAGCTTCGTTTAAACGAATTTCGTCGTTGACCTCGACGATTGACCAATGTACTATAATCGCCCAAAAAGTTACTTGATCGGAACTTTCTATTACTCTTAAAACCATTTAAAACAGATCCTGTATCTTTTTTGGATCTCAGCGCTCATATTATCGGCACTGTAGGGTAGAGCGAGGAGGATTTGACACAAAAATAATATTTTGTACTATTGGGCCAACATTTAGCGAGCTGGTAAAAACGTCGTAATGGACGGTGATCCTTTTGACTTCAAAGTTATCAACATCCCAATATTTTATTCAAAAGTCTTGATGATATGAAGGTCAAAACCAATATTCAAAAAGTGACAAAACCTACTTTTTAGGAGGATTTGACACATCTTTAGGAGGTTTTCACAACCGGTGGGAGGATTTGTCAATCTAATAATTTTTATAAAAATGCGTTCTGAATTATGATGAAACGCAAAACTTTGTAAAAAAAAATTCGAGTTAGTATTTTAACGAATTTCGAGACCTGCAAAATGGACGTTAAATCTTTTTTCTTTTGATCTGGAGTGACTGGTAGAATAGGATCTTCTTTTGAACAAGTGTGTTTTAAGAGATACATTTCTGGAGGCATCCATCCACTCTTAGAAAGTAGGTAAGCCATTGTCCCCAGATATAGCCACCTTCATGAATTCCTTCGAGGGCGTATTAAGACTTTAGGAATATGGTTTCCAGCTTCATTGACAATGCAATCATTGCCACTAAAGTCCCATTTTCGCCTGAAGCGGTTTGATACACAGTTCTCTTACTCTTCTGTGCTATGATGTGTAAAAATATATTGGCGGTTATAATAAAATGTTACTCTTTTCGTATAAAGCAACAAAACTTACTCTTATCAAGTCCATAACCGTTGTGATTCCAGTTTCATAGCTGTTATAAATATTCTCGGGCTTGAATGAATGCTTCAAAAGAAGACCTTTAAGCTTACAAAAAACAAATCAACCACAGCAGTTTTTGTAAAAAATTTAAATCTGGCCAAGCTTATATTCTTCGGATTTCACAGACTTATTGATGGAGTGCTCCTCATGAATCCCGATAGCCAAACTTTTCCAGGTGCTTGCTCATGAGAGCGGGATGAGAGGCATTTGATCTTATTTTTTATGGCATAGTCGTATACAAAACGCCTTGCCATATCAACTGTCAGACTGTGTTATAAATTTGAACATTTTTTGTTTTTCAAATATTCCGTAGAATCGGTCTCTTTCGATGTTGGTTGTACCTTACCTACAAAATATTTAATGCTAGCCTTACTTTCAAGCTCGTTTGGGACCCGCTTTTCTGACAAAAGTTTCCGTATTTCCGAGCAGCATTCGTTGCTGTTCCAGTTTTGTTTCTAATCTCCATTAATGCTTTTTTGAGTGAATCTTCCTCAATAACCTTTTCAGGATGTTTCTTTGTTTTTTTTTTTTTAATATTTGGCACATTTTCTTTAATAACTATTCGAGTATCTTTAAACTTACACCCCTATTACAGATGACAACCCAACTGAAAATGCGGTTGTGTGCCCGTGTTATTTATATAAGAAGACAACCCAATTTCAGTTGAGTTGTCATCCATAATAGGGGTATTATATTCTAATTAGATATGCTTAAACCTTTTTGTAGGAGGATTTGACAATTTGTCAAATCATCCTTATTCTTAGATGTCAAATCCTCCTTTCGTCACACTAAATTAAAAATTTTAAGCCTACCAAACTTTTGGAGTTGCTAACACTGAAACATTTATTTACTGCCAAAATCTTTTGATTGGTTAATCAAATAACAAAATACAAAATAAAGGAAATTGTCACTGAAAACTGTTATCCGTAAAATCGAAATTGCAAAATTATCAAAAAAAATGCACCAAAAACAATAGACTTATGCGTAGGTCAACAAACCCTAGCCACAAGTGGCATTTTCATGTAAGTGAATCACAACATGTCAAAAACTCTTTATTTTGATATTTCCTTTCTTTGCGCGTTATAAGTAGTGCGATATTTGAAAATGACAAATCCTCCTTTCGTCAAATCCTCCTCGCTCTACCCTATTCATTTAAATATTTTTAAAATAAATTCATGGCCAATATTTGAGCAAAACCCACATTTTAGGTGAATACTTCAACTTTTATACTAGCAGCTTTCTGAGATCAACTGAAAACCTTAAAGCACTAAGTATTGATTCAATTTTGTGTTTAGTTATAAGGGTCATTGATGAGTTGATTATGGGAATGCTAAAGTTGTGACAAAAACGCACCTTATTGCTAAACTTACATGCATCTGCAATTTCAGAAGTGCAGAAAACCAAATTTGATTTAGATTAAAAATTTTAAAAGAAAAAACTAATATCCCTTTTTGAAGTGCAATTATCAGTTATACTTTGTTGACAGAGCTTTCGATTCTATCTATTTTTAATACTTTATTTTGACTAGTTCGCACTTAACTATACTCTTTTTTTAATAATTTTTACTAGATAAACTGGCACTTGATCGGATAAAATTATGGCTTTTTTATCTCAAAATTCTACCCATGTTCTTTATCCATGTAGATACACGTTTAAGGATCCCGCGGGTGAGTAGAGATACAGACCTAATGTTGAACGACAAATCTGATAAGTCTGAACGCTAACTACAACTTGATGTGATCCAAGACCCATCAAACGAAGTCCGTCCAACTAATTGTACAGTGTGAACTCCGCTATTATAATAATTTCCTTTAAATAAAATCTGGCACTTGAACGAATAAAATTATAGTTGTAGTTGCAGATGAATTTCCTATATACTGTAGATAAACATGGTCATCCTATCACATATAATTTTCATCTGAATCCTATAACTTAGTGTTGCTTTTCTATCAGGCAAGTATGAGCTTTATATCTTGTGTCTACATCATTTGTTCTTCTGAGCCCCGACTCCGCATGATTGAATTTTTTTAATTACACGAAAAATTGTGTACACTCTTTTATCTAGAAAAGGTGAGATTTTTTTTGGCAGAAGATGTGTACACAATCCTTCGAATTTACTCACGGTTTTTCAGAGCTAAAGTTTTCAGAGGTTCGTGAGTGTAAATTTTTTTACCTAGCTCTAGAGGAAACTGGCCCCTGTACTAACAGATAAATGTAAATCCGTTTTTTAAACTAGTAGATAAAAATGTCCCTTGGGAAACAACAACAATGCATTTTACTGTCGTAATTTACCACGGTTAAACAGGAATGGCATTCTGTGGATAAATAGTTTCTTAGTTCTTTAATGATGATGGTGCCACCATGGTTCTTCGGCCTTTGGACTTCGTCTACGTTTTTCGAAAAGACGTGTTCACAAAAAATGATTTGCCAGAAAAGTATGTCCATAAACGCGGCTGATATTCACTACTTCACCAGAATAATTAGTCTCGAGAACTCACCCTCACCATTTCAACGTAAACATTCTCATAAAAATTCAGCAGAGCATCTGATTGATGTGTTTTTTTACGTTTAGAACTACCTGGTGGCGGGAAACATAATTGAAAATACTGTTAATTGAGCATTTTTCCTAACTCGAATGCGCTTATTGGTCGTGTTATCAGATGCCGATAATTCTCCATAATTCTATTTGTTTCTCTTTTTATCTTTTGTGCTTTACAATCTTCATCAGTCCCACTTTACTTTTCTGCACTTCTTTAGTAGTAGATTCATGTAAATACAGCATCATCACTGTATGTTCTATCGACTTTGTGGATGCAGCCTAAGGAAAACGCAGTTTAAGCCATAACACTCTGAACGTACTCAATGAATGACATTTCGTTTCAACATTCAACATCTTTGTTGGTTTTTATGAAGAAAACTCTGAAAGCAGGTGCTCGGTCGTTTTGTGTGAAATGGAAAGTTCCATTTTAACTGAAAAGAAATTGATTTCATCAACGACACCGCAAACGCATTCAAAATCAGAGAAAGCGAAAAACGTTCTACCATGCGTGAAATGTGACACGGTGTTTGAATTTTCATTAGATAAAGGAAAGGATGATTATCTAGCTCATCTGTTCTGTGTCCACAGATTGGTCATAGCCGACGTAGACGATGTTGCTGATCTTCAAGAATATCTCACTTATTGGATTGATAAATTCAAAGGTAAGAACGTCGATTAGTATAGCAAATAGAATCCTTTTTGATTTTCACTCGTAGATCACTCATTGGAAGAGTACTGTACAACGATGTTGCTTGACCAACTTCCAGACGGAACAATGTCCAAAAACGAAAAGTACTTTCTCCTCAGTGACATTCTCCCTCAAGACTTTGAACTGCGAAAAAAATTGCACCAAAATCGCTTGGAAGCAGCTCTAGCCAAACATCAATTTGAGAGGACCGACAGGGAGTTTTCGAAAGAATGTCTATACTGCCGCGACGTTATTACCGGGCTGCGCTCGGAATTTCTGGAACACCTCTTCACTAAACACTTCCTTCAATTAGGTAAACCAGAAAATCTTGTTTATGTCGATGAGCTGCTGGAAAAAGTACAATCGAGTCTAGAGAATTTGATTTGTCTGTATTGTGAGAAGGTTTTCAAAGACCGTGTCACACTGAAAGAGCACATGCGAAAGAAGGGTCACAAACGTATCAATCCAAATAATTGTGCATACGATCGATTTTTTCTCATCAACTACCGCAATGAGAAACCCAAACACACAAAAAGTCTCGAACAAAGTCGCCGCAATGCCGTTCGACAACATAAAGAACAACAAAAAGAAGCTAAAGAAGTCACAAATCTTGACATCCTGATCAATAGCAGTGAGGACTCGGATTCAGACTGGTGTGAGTGGAATAGTGAGAAACTTCCCATTGCATGTTTATTCTGCTCGCAGACGGACACGGACTTTGTTTCACTGAAAACTCACATGCTTCAGGAGCACGGTTTGAATTTTGAAAATGAGACTCGTGAACTGAATTTCTATCAAAAAGTGAAAGCCGTAAACTACTCACGCAGGCAGGTTCATATTCTGCGTTGTGTAACCTGCAATTGCAAACAAGACTCAACCGAACTTTTGTTGGACCACATGGCAGCGGAGGGTCATTTTAGCATAGGAACTCGGGCGCAATGGGATAAACCCGAGTTTTTCTTCCCCACTTTTGAAGACGATGGTCTGTTGTGTGTCCTTGATGATGAAAATGAGAATGATGACGAATCTGTGGTGCGTATAATTTCAGAGGACACGGTCGTCAAAATCAATAAAGATGCGGAGCAACTATCGCTAGAGAACTTCGCTCTTCCGTAGCAGCCTTAAATAAAAAAATAAAAACACTTTGGTCTAAAGATTGTATTTTATTTAAAGGAAGCAAAACAGGAGTAAAGACAGGTAAGTAATCTTAAATTGCAGTTCCTCTTTCCAGATTCTGTTTGATCTCGGTTGTATATTCTCCATAGAATCGGTCCAGTTTCTTGTTGAACTTCGAGTTGCGTTCATTGATAAAGTCAACATCGGCATCGTCGTTGTAGATCCTCCTTCTGGAATATTTCTTTCTACGTTCCATTTGCGACTCCAAGTCCTTTACCATGTTATTTATTGCTTCCGGGTTGTCTTTGTGTAGGTTTTGTAGAACTGTGTTAGGCGCACAATAGAATGCTTCTTCCCCGAGTTGTTCTTTTTGTTTCTCATACTTGACCATATCGCGCGGGGCCATGTTCTTAACCAAACGATTATATTGACGTGCAGTTTGTGCTTCGAATGTGGAAAATCCACCATCAGGGTTCTTCTTTTGTAATTTCTTTTCGATTCTCGTCGCATCAATAGCCGAAACAGTCAACATTTTAAGACGATCATAATTTTGGCCTTTCGCTTGTGCTTCTTCTCGAGCCTTGATGTCACTTAAAATCCAGTCAGCTTGTCGTTTCCTCGACTCCCAGTTCTTGGGTAACTTCTTTCTCGCATCCTCCGCTATAACTTCTTGGTGGTTTTCAGTTCTCGCTGTCTGACGAAGTTGGTGGAGATTTCGCAAACGTTCCTTGCGTTCTTTAAGTTTTTCTGCAGCAGACTTTTCTGTAGATGTAGTTGCAGTTTCCATTATGTTGCTGCGATTTTATAAAAAGTAAAGAAGTAAACGTGACTGTTGGACCTGGCTGAATTTATTTATTTTTACTTTTAACAAAAACAAAGAAGTGAAAAACTCGTATACTTTTTTTTGACGGATGACAAACACTTGAATTGCAGGTACACTGAGAACTGAAAATCGACGTGTATTTACAAAGAGTGCGTTCAGGGTTACAATCGTTAAATTTTTTCGGTCAGTGGATATCGTCGAAAAGGTGCTTCGTTATGGTGGATTTACATGCATCTGCAAGTGCAGATGAAAATCGGAAAAAGACAAGATACAAAATTCATACTTGTCTGATAGAGAGGGAACGCATCATTTGCACTTCCATAGTTATGGCTGCAGATGAAAATTTATGGGTTCAGATGAACATGTATAATTTTTCATTCGCAGCCATAATCCTATTCGTCTCTCCTTTTAACTTTTGTGCTTTGTAATCTTCATCCGTCTCGCTTTACTTTTCTGCACTTTTGCATGTAAGCCCAGCATTAAACTTCTCTATTTGTCTGTTCTAGTCCAAGAGGAAATTTAACTATTTACTGAGTGCTGGCCAATGATGATGCGTTTTAAGCTTGTCACTTTTGTATTAAAAAATTCTATCACCCCTATTATGGAATCCGGCGAATGCTATTTAGCGTGAGTTTCAACCATTTGCGAAAATTTTGCTATAATGGAATTCGACGAAAGGAGTTGAATGAATGTCGGTAACAAAACCTGCACTACCGACTTTTCTGTTCAACTTATTTGGTATTTACCCCTATCATGAAATCCATTCGGAGAAATCCCCGAGTGAAAAATCACGATACGAATCCCGACAAAAAGCAATCACAAATTCCGAACGAATTCGAAAAAAGCATTGCCTGATAGAAAAAATTGTGTCTATTTTCGAAGTCAGCTGTCCTATGTCAAAATAAGTACTCGAAGCAATAGAAACAAAAATCCCTAAACTTAAAAAAAAATCCCTTAAGTTTTCCCAAACACATTTCTTTACCGATTTTTATTTTCTAGTAAAAATTCATTTATTTGCACTTTTTGTGACTAAAATAAGCTAAAATAGATCTGCATCATTGATCAAATCTTAAATATTATATGAAATAAACAATTTAACTGTCGTATATAATCAAATATTTTCTTCATCAAGTTATAAATTCCCAAAAGAGGATTTTTGTGAAGTGGTCCCAGAGTACTTTCCAATCTGTCAAATACAAATTCATTCGCTTAACAAACCATAAAATAATTTGTGAAATCCAAGTTTTAGTTTGTTTACAGATAAAATTCAAGTGTTGTTTTGAGTGGTAATAGATAAAAAAGTAATTTAACAATCTTTAGACTACTACGAGTATTTACACTCCAAATCTGTCAATTTCGCTTAATTTGGACACGGGCATAACAAAGACAGTCATTTGAAAAAATGTAATTTCTTTCGGAAAAAATTTTATTCATTGATATGAGTTTATATAACCGATATTCTTTAAAGGTGAAAACAACAAACAAACAACAGGCTGTATGAAATGTTATCCTGTAATCTAGACATAGCAAAGGATACGCTAAACGTCCAAAAGTTAACCTCTGGGAGGAGTTGAATCTACTTGGATTTCAATCAAAAGATGCAGGAATTTAGAGAAAAGTTAGTTGGTAAACTGGAGTTATTTGTTGTTTTTTCTTAAGTAGAATTATATTTTGTAAATTTGTTTTATACAAATGTGTTTTTTTTTACTTTAAAAAATGGATTTTGCCTATGGCTCTACGCTCTACGACAGAAGAAAGTCTGCTATTATACGGAGAAATTTGTTTCATGAAACTGTTCGAACACCATAAGTGCAAAAGAGAACGAAAGTTCGAAAAAGAGAGATGGACAATGAGCTACCCTGTGTCGCATGGGCTATGGTTTGGTGAAACAGCTTTGACGTTTCTCTTTTAGTGATGTGCCAAACCGTAATGAGTTGGATTTTGATTAACTCGAGTTGTAACTCGGTTTACAAAAATAAATTTGCGCTTTTTCCTTCAATACTATGTTTTGAAAAATAGAAACAAAGCAAAATTTTGAATCAAAATAAACGGATTTAATCAAAATGAATTAAAAAAAAAAGTCACACAAGAAAGAAATTAACGCAATGCGCAGTCCAACTCGGTTTGACTTGACTCTGGATATTTTACAGACAATTAATTCCTAGCTCGAGTAGCATTATAAACCCAAAACATTCAAACCGTCTACCTATTAACAGACGACAATCAAAAAAACAAAAAAACATCTAGTTTAACAGATGTGTGTGTTTCTGTATGCCTGCGCAAGTAACTCACTTGCTTTGATGCTTTATATACTACTACCGCTCGACTATGGACTTTTATATGTATAAGTGCAATGTGTTTGGCACATACCGCAACTAAAGGAGGGTAGTTTTGATTATGTTCAAGTGAACTCGGTCTGCTTGCATTCATTTCATTTTAATTATTTGGTTGACGGTTCGGTTTCTTCTTCGGTTTGCCAACTCGGTTTGAAAAAATGTAAACCGAGTCAACTCGGTTTGGGCTCAACTCGGTTTGACTCGGTTTATGATACCGACACATCACTATTCTCTTTGTTCGTGTTTTTGTTTATTCTGTTTCATTTGGTTCAAAAATAAGTAATAATACTAATAATAATGACTTCGTTGTTTTTCAATTGCCAATAGAAGAGGTTTTGAAGCAACCAGGCACTACTAGATAACTATTTTTCCCCAAAAATAAAAACAGCGAATGAAAGATAAAGAGAAATGTGAAGCTAGTTTCATGAAACTGGATTTCATCGTCTGCTATTATACGGAGAAATTTGTTTCATGAAACTGTTCGAACACCATAAGTGCAAAAGAGAACGAAAATTCGAAAAAGAGAGATGGACAATGAGCTACCCTGTGTCGCATGGGCTATGGTTTGGTGAAACAGCTTTGACGTTTCTCTTTTAGTGATGTGCCAAACCGTAAAATTTACAAACCGAGTTAACCCGAGTTGGATTTTGATTAACCCGAGTTGTAACTCGAGTTAGCTAACTCGGTTTACAAAAATAAATTTGTGCTTTTTCCTTCAATACTATGTTTTGAAAAATAGAAACAAAGCAAAATTTTCAATCAAAATAAACGGATTTAATCAAAATGAATTAAAAAAAAGTCACACAAGAAAGAAATTAACGCAATGCGCAGTCCAACTCGGTTTGACTTGACTCTGGATATTTTACAGACAATTAATTCCTAACTCGAGTAGCAATATGTACCCAAAACATTCAAACCGTCTACCTATTAACAAAACAAAAAAACATCTAGTTTAACAGATGTGTGTGTTTCTGTATGCCTGCGCAAGTAACTCACTTGCTTTGATGCTTTATATACTACTACCGCTCGACTATGGACTTTTATATGTATGAGTGCATTGTGTTTGGCACAGACCGCAACTAAAGGAGGGTAGTTTTGATTATGTTCAAGTGAACTCGGTCTGCTTGCATTCATTTCATTTTAATTATTTGGTTGACGGTTCGGTTTTTTCTTCGGTTTGCCAACTCGGTTTGAAAAAATGTAAACCGAGTCAACTCGGTTTGAGTTCAACTAGGTTTGACTCGGTTTATGATACCGACACATCACTATTCTCTTTGCCTTTGTTCGTGTTTTTGTTTATTTGGTTAAAAATAAGTAATAATACTAATAATAATGACTTCTTTGTTTTTCAATTGCCAATAGAAGAGGTTTTGAAGCAACCAGGCACTACTAGATAACTATTTTCCCCCAAAAATAAAAACAGCGAATGAAAGATAAAGAGAAATGTGAAACTAGTTTCATGAAACTGGATTTCATCGTATAATAGCACTTGCGACACGGAATGACAGAACAAAGAAGAATTCGAAGTTGTTTCATGAAACAAATTTCTCCGTATAATAGCAGACATCGTATAATAGCACTTGCGACACGGAATGACAGAACAAAGAAGAATTCGAAGTTGTTTCATGAAACAAATTTCTCCGTATAATAGCAGACAAACTTGTCGTAGAAAAGGACGTCATTTTTCCGTTTCATTCGGAATTAGTGATGCCAGATTCACGAATTTCGAAATTCGTCCCACTCCGAATGGATTATGTGATAGCAACATCGGGAAACGGAGACTTTTTTCGATTACGATGGAATCTGTGATAGGGGTGATTAATGAATTCGCAAACCATTCGCACTCCATATAATTTTTTCCATTTCACATTCGCGACATTTTTGTAGCGAATCGAAATTCGTAAAGACAAAAACTTACTAAAAAACATGAGTTTTCTCTTACATCAAAATAATATGCAATTGAATTCACTAAAAATATCACTTTTAACTTAAAACTGAAACTTGCTTTATTTTAAACTAGCTGAGCCGCCCGGCTTTGCTCGGGTCTGTAGTTTTATGGTTCCCATTGTCGTTTTACCTTTTTCGTGAGAATTTGGGGATGAGATATAATCTTATTCTTATTGTGGGACTATGTGGCATCCTAATGCTGAAAGAATTTTTGAGATCTGTTCAGTAGTTCCTAAGTTTCCGTTCCCAACTCCGTTCCTGTGGGAATCGTCCGTTCCAGTGGAAATATGTGAATGAAATATAAATCTATTTCACTGAGGGATAATATTACATCCAAAAGCTGAAAGAATTTTCGAGATCGGTCAAGTAACTTTAATGTTCCCGTTCTCGTTCCTGTTTCTGATCCTGTCGGATTATAGGGATGAAAAATATAGCCTAAGTTACTGATAAAGGGTGAAGGGGGATAATGTAGCAGCCCCAATGTTGAAAGAATTTTTGAAATCAGTGCAGTAGTTTCTAAGTTTCCGTTCCCAACCCAGTTCCTGTGGAAATCTTCTGTTCCCTTGGAAATATGTGAATGAAATGTAAGCCTATCTCATTGAAGGATAATGCAACATCCTAGAGTTGAAAGAATTTTTGAAATCGGTCAAGTAACTTTATGGTCGCCGTTCTCGTTCCCGTTTCTGTTCCCGTGGGATTATAGGGATGAAATATAGTCTAGGTTACTTATGAAGGGAGATAATGTAGCACCCCTTGTGTTGAAAGAATTTTTGAAATCTGTGGAGTAGTTCCTAATTTTCCGTTCCCAACCCCGTTCCTGTGGGAATATGGGGATCAAACCGGAACAGGAACCATCCCTGGACTAAACTGTGTCTACCCTGAAAATTTCATAAAAATCCGTTGGGTGGTTTAGGAGTTTACCCCGGACATACATACATACATACATACATACATCCTATTTTATATATATAGATAGAAGATAGAAGATAGATAGATAGATTCAAATTTGTTTGCGTATCAAGTTAAATGATTTTTTTCGTTTTGTCGACTTAAATGACAGCAGCACATAGTAGAACCACAGAGGACAGCAGCAGTGAAAAGAAATAAGGTAGTTCTGGTATTGATAATACAGCTCATTCGTCAAATTCACTAATACCAAATAAGGAGAGTACGAATCTACCGCAAATCCTGTCAACTCCCCGGGAGTAAAATCCTGCGAATTCCATAATAGGCATGTATAAGTCCGTTCTAATCTTTTTTATAATGGGTGTGTTTCTTTATTCATTCTGGATATTCGGAATATTCGGAATACCATTTTTGCGTTTCTTTATTCAATGGAATATTCCGGATAAACTATTTTCTTGTTTCTTTATTCATTCTGGAATATTTGGAATGCATTCTTTTCATTCCTAGTCAAGAGGTGGTTTAAATGGAATATTCTGTAGTTTGACAGATACATACATACTTTCATTGTCAGTTGTTGCTTGTTGCTAGTTCTGTTTCTTTATTTATTCTATTCTGGATATTCTGGATAAATATTTTGTCTTTTCTGTCTTTTCTATTCCTTATCCGGAAAAAATAAAGAAACACACCCAATGTGACCTATTGCATTGAAATTTTATGCCGAAATCTATAACAGCCATATTAATAAAAAACGCTTATTCCACTCTTATTCTACAGACTCACTAAACTATAGAATAAGACTTAATCTATGGGTTAAAATTTCTCATTAATAAAAATAAACTGTTCCCGGAATAGTAAAGTGACGTTTACCAAGATTTTGCTGCTTATTGACAAGTAGCCTGAAATATTTATTTAGAAAGTTGATATATGTTTCTGGAAAAACAAATTTCCAGTATCTGTTTGGCATATTTCGCTATTTAGATTCTATCTCGACATGCAAAATAGTGTAGATATTTCATGGTCGGAGAGATGTCCAGCAAATGTAAGTTCTTTGCATTATATTTGGACGACTTGCACACTATAATAACTTGATTGTAGGATTGCAGGGTCAGATTTGTTGACAAAACTCAATAAAGCAGTATTCATCGATTTGGTTTTAAATAAACCAACTAGAGTTCTTGTTGAGGAGTGGAAAAGTAAGCCAATTGCACTGAAGAAGGCCTTCTGCGCTTTATAGCAAAGTGTATGCTTCAACCGCGCACGCAAAATCTTCTAAATCATCGACGAAAATGAAGCCCAACTAGTCAGCTATTGGAGTCCACACTTTCAAGGCAACAAGCCAAACAACAAGCTTAAACCGAAACCGTTTACCCTCTGTGTGTTATAATGATAAATAAACGAACATTTGATTTGTAAATTTCAACCATGACAAAGTTGGTTTTAATACTTTCACTTTTTATTAGTTTAATTGTCTTAGTAGAAAGCATAATAAATTTTTATTTCTTGTAACCATGCAGCTACTCCTGCGACGAGAATTGCGTTCGAATTTGCGTCTCTTTGATCGGACGTATGGACGATGTATGCGAGTAGGGTACTCCAAGTGCCTTGCGGATGTGCTTATAAGGAATACGAGCAGTACGTATACCCTGCAACAACGTCTTCTTGCTTGTTGCCGATTTGAGGGCAAATTGATCGAGATCACACCCTGCCTTCAGGATGTGCTCACCTGCATTTTCAGCTACGTATAATACACACACAGGCATCTTTGAGACAGTCCAAAGACGCAAGTCATTGCGGTGACCGTGAAAAAAAAAACAACTATGTATGCTAAATTTCTTATTAGGACGACGCTGAAGGAAGTTGTACAACTGCAAATAAAGAAAAGTTTTCAACTAATAATTTAATAAAAAATTAGTAAATAAAGCGAATCACCTTTCCAAGAAGCCTTAGGCCAAAACAACATTGTGGAATTTGGGCTCAGTTTCGCGAGCTTTTGCGATCGTATTTATGATAAATATCAATTCACTGACGAGAAATCAAATTAAAAATCTATTTATCAAAACACTTCCAAATGTATTTTTGACTATATTTGATTTACCTAGCATAATCATTATTATGTCACTGAATTTACAGAAAGTAAATAAAAAAATAGAACCGACCGCCAGAGTCATTTTTTTTTGTAGGCACATGTATTTCAACTCAAGATTTCATTCATTTTGTATTATATGACAGAATTCTTGGCTATTCCTTCGCTAAACCACCCTCATCGGTGGAATAACTTAGTAGACGTCAGTTAAGAAAAAATTTCCTTTATTAATAGCAATTTCCACTTAGTCCATGGAATAAGGCTTAACCCTTCGCTACTCCACGTTTATTAATATGGCTGTAATTGTTTAAGATTAATGGTGGATTTACATGCATCTGCAAGTGCAGATGAAAATCGGAAATACTTGTCTGATAGAGAGGGAACGAACTTATGTTCATCTGCAACCATAATTTTTCATCTGCAACCATAATCCTATTCGTCTCTCTTTTTAACCTTTGTGCTTTGTAATCTTCATCCGCCTCGCTTTACTTTTCTGCACTTCCGCAGTTGCAGATGCATGTAAACCCATCATAAGCTTGAAATAGCTTTCAAACTATTTATAGATTGATTTAAATCCAAATTTTCTACACAGTCACTTTAAGTCAAATACAACTGATTTCAAATAAACTGATTTCAAATATTCAAAACTTTTTTCAACCCTTCTTATCGGTGCCAGTGCCAATGTTCTCAGCGAATACAATTGTTATGTCCAACAAATCTTTAATTCCTTCTAAATTATTTTTTAACAACTCAACATCTGCTGCAAATCTGAACGCAGAAAGTTAAATGAAAGAAAATTGTCAAAAACATGTTGAACTCAAAGCATGCAGCGTGTAATAGTGAGAGCAATACCGAATACGAGTTCAAAAGAGGTTGTTCAGACAGGCGCAAGTGAACCGTGCAAAATTGACGTCTATATGTTTTTTCTCTTTCCCACATAGTTGTAAGAAAGAGACTTTTTTTGCGCCGAAGTTTTTAAAAAAATTTAAATTTTCTTGGCGGAGTTTTGACATTTCCTTGTTTTGACACTTGTGTTTTTTTTTTCTCGAGTAAAGGACTGTTGTTTGAAAAATAAATGCTCTTTTTCATGTTCCTGAAGCAAAAATACGAAAATAAATAAATTATTTTTTCAGTTCAGTTCAATTTCTGAGTTTTTTTTTCCCCAAATCTGAAAGCAAAATAAACGTCAAAATAAATCCATCGCGTTCACATTACTTTCAGTCTGAACACGACTGGGTGGCGGAATGTCAAAATTGCACGGTTGATGTGCGCCACCGTCAAACGAAATAAAGGATTGAAAACATGCGTCATGTAATAGCCGACATAATAAGCTCGTGAGCCCACGATTTTCATCTCGTGGAAACAAGACCTTTCAGGGAACATGTTTCGGATGTGTTCGTCCAGTATGTAAAAAATATTTCCAGTCTAAGCGGGTTGTGTATTTGCTAAAATGATGGGTTTGAATTTTCCACAAATTTACAAAAATAACAGACAAACTGAATAAATGTTTAGAGATGATGAAGGATAAGTCTCCTAAGATAGTTAATGAAATGATTTTATCAAAACAAACTCCAAAACACAATTCACCGAAGATTTGTTTCATCCACGAATTTTTTCGCATTCCACAACCATTTCCAATATTCCAACAACCAATTTTCGTTCTAGTCCAACTTTCCACTGTATCACTTTTTCACCGATTCCACCGATTCCTCTTCATCAGTGTCAGTTTATTTCCCGTGCGGTTTGGTTGTTGGATTTCTTTTTATGTGCGCTCCGGCTGAAAAATATAAAAATAAATAATAAAAAACAAACCACAACAATAGCAAATAAACACCTTGATTAATAACAAAAATGTCATTCCTCAACTAACTTTGCGATTGAGTTGAATTTGAGTTAATTATTTAATTTAAAAGTGAAGAGACCATTGAAGGTGTACCAATGACGGAAGAATCGATACTGCGAGCACGTCAGAATTGCTGTCGCTTGTGCTTGGCTCCGGACAGTGAATGTATTTCAATTTTTAACAGCTACGCGGCTGATAAGGAGCCCCTAGCTACCAAAATTCAATCTTGTGTCAATATTAAGGTCAGTGAAAATGGTGTTCTGAAGTTAATCTTGCGTATCCTATTCCCAAAAAACCACATCCTACCTACGTCTGTTCGTTCGCAGCATTTTTTTTTTTTGTCTATTCGTTCCAACCGCGTTTCGGAAGAAGGACGCTGCATATGCTCGACCAGGTGAAAACCACCAAATTTTTTTTTATATGAAATAAAGAAAAGAAGAAGTGAAGGGAGAGATTGGATGCTGAAAATGTGTGTGAACTCAGGTTAATGGGCGATGATGATGGCGATTGCCATGTCGATTGTCGATGTCAAAGCTGGTAGTGCTGCCCCGTTGATGAAGTGATGAGTCCTGGGTATTTCTATCTCTTTTCTGCTTGTGCTTTGCTGATATATTTTGTGTCATGTGCCCACAACGCATTACAGTGTTGAGCGCTTGAAAGATGATGACGACGACGACGACGACTACGACGGCGATGACTCTTACTACATAAAAGTGTTACGTGAAGTTTCGCAAGCCAATTTTGAGCTCTTGGCTACAGAAACTGGGTGGAGTGGTTCATTAATGGCGCTGTATCTGTATCCACTGAAGTGTGGTGGTTTTTCCACTAAATTCCCAATTCCAGCTGGACTGCTTCTCATTGCACAGCTTGAAAAATTTCAGTTTGTTATCTCGACAGAGCTCTCTCTAAAATATTATGTGTCGCAAGTCGCAACAACAAATACTGAGTGTAGGAACATTCCTTTGATTCGTTGTTAGACCCACATAAATGGCACAAAGAGCAGCAGTTGGCTGACTATGACTGATTCTCGACTGTCGTTGTGGTGTGTATATCTCTGTTATACCTATTTGTTGTCATCATTTCCAGTGGTCGTCGTTGTCAAGTCAAATCTTGGGGTTCATGCAATGAAAATGTATAACATCATCGAGCTAGGAATAACCATGTGGTGTAGTATAAAATGACTGGGCATTTCCTGTACGTAATCTGTGTCCAAGCGATATGGAAGCGCTTGAAGTGGTTATATCCTCTATAGGATGTATTCAAATTTAGGGGAGGAAAACTCTAAAAGTCAAGGGTTGCTTGCTTTATGTTCCCTTTGAGCATTCGATATTACTTTGGAATTTTTTTTAGGTTAGGACGCAACTGACGTGGTGGTTGTGTACTAGGTATAGAGATGACAGCAGAGGCACAGGAAATGGCACTTGTATCGTGCGTTGTATAGCTCAAGCAAAATCGATGTGACAACCATTTTGTGAAAAATGGGTTTTTTCGTATGAGTTTGGGTCAGGTTCTTAGATCTGGTAAATTGCCAGTTGCTTCATATTAAATTACCCACGATTGAATACGAAGACAAGAATTGAAGAAAAAAAAAAAGAGTTGCTTCCTTCATACTTTTGGATTTGCTCTTTGCTCTTCATAACAATGAAGACTGAAACTTGATCTGGTTGCTGCGTTGGAAATGTCTCGAAGCAAAATAAATGAATCATTGAGGAACCTTAGGAAATCAATTTCAGGGAGTGGCTCTGATAGTAGAGCTATCCATTGGGAAGCCTTGAGGAATGTATGAGTTTTATGTTTTGTCTTTGGGATCAATAACCCAAGGGGTTCGTTGAAGCGAACACCATTCTCATACTCGTTGTTTAAACCGTCATCATTATGCCATTTCAATCAGTTCTGCTTAATTAAACAAAGGAACTCACAAAAGTATGTGTGCTCCTTATGATAATACAACGCGATGTTTTGATTGTCCACCTACCCCACATTCCGCAATTAGTATATATATTACCCGCAGGGAGGATATAATTGGAATTCGATCTACATACACTAGTTAAACTATTTATGTGCGCATTTTGCGAATACCTGATGCTAAACACCATACACCACGCGTGCCACCAGCCACCACCGCTGGCCGCTACTACTACCACCACTTGTCAGCCACTCCACATATTTGTTATGTAATGACAGAGGCAAAGGATTAAATCTCTCATCCCGGCCGTTTCAAATTAACACACTAGCCACCACCTTATTAATTAATAAGAAGGAGGCTACCGTTTCTATAGTCTTTGACCCCAAAACACCTTACCTCTCTCTATGTAACATCCTTTAAAATACGGAATTAGTTTAAAGCTTTAATACTGAGAGCATGCACTTGTAATTATTGCAATTTTACAGGTTTCCCCGATTGATAGACTATCGCTGAGAATATGTCATGCTTGTATCAGTTACCTGAATTCGTGGCAGAGTTTCAAAAATCGATGTGTTGCTTCTCAAAACAAGCAACGAAGCTGGTTGGATATTACAAAAAAATATGAAAAGAAACAAATAAGCTCAGTTGCTTCACTCACTGCTGTTGGAGGAGTGGGGGTATCCCATGGAGATGGTGGTGGTGATGAGCTCAAGAACAGCCCACTTGCTTCATCGATTTTGGAGGGAATTTCATCGCTCAAGAAAAGGCGTTCCCTAACAGTATATGTAAGTATAATTAGTTATTAGTAAAACAAAACAATTTGTACTCATTTTTTTTTATTTCTCTTCAGCCAATTCCAGTGCATATTAAAGATGAACCGATGGACGAAGAAGATTATGATCTAAAACACGACGAATCAGATATTGATCCAACACTTTTCTTGGAACGAACCGAAGAAGAAGGTTCTGATAACTTGTCACAAAAGGAACAACACTTGGCTTCATTAGGCTTAAAACAAGCATCAGGCAATGCACATCCCTTGAGTTACTTGGTAAGCTAACGCTACAACATACTTTTTGGTGTGTTTTTGTTTTCAACAACTAAACACTTCATTAGAATGTTCAAGTGAACATTGTCAGTTTCCAGTAATAATTTGATTAGAACAGACATAAAATCGCATCTAAATAATGACTTAGCTATTTAGTTTTGCACGGCAATAGGAGCTCTTAGCAATTTTATAATGCAATTGGGACGGAAAGAACTTAAAAAGTCCAGAAGACTTTAAAACGTTTGATTTCTTCTTGCAATCGAAAAACATTGATTTGACTGGTAAGGCAGAGATCACAATTGCAAATGGTCCACTTATGTGTATCAAGAAATCATAAATTTACTATACAGGGGCAGTCAAATCGTAAGGGGCCTGAACGTCTCGGTGAGCTGTTTTTAGTTTACTGCATAGGAACGGTTTTCCCTACGTTTTTTCCATTAGAAGTGGGACGTAGCATGAGCCTAATTACAAACATGTTAATTTGTAACTTCTTTCAATTCTCACTGTGCCTAGCTAGGTTCTATGTTCAAATTTAATGTGCAGAACAACCAAGAAAGGTTATCTCATCTGCTTCAGATGAAAGCCATGCTTCTTCAACATTGTGTCACTGAAATTTTCTGTACATTTTATCCTGGTGTCGCAAGAGTGAGGCTCGTCAATTCAATTCAATAAATGAGACGGAAGAGTTGCTTCAGTGTAAACATTATCTAATTTTCATGTAAATATGTTTACATACAGCTGCGGTCAAAATAATAGTAGTATAGAGCTTATGAAACAACAAAATTGAAAAAAACTGATCAGTAAATTCTAATTTAAAAAACCAATAACGTGGTTTTCAAAGTGGTGTTTTAAGCTTTTATTTACAAAAAAAACAAAACATCAGTTTAATATTATTATCCGATAGTTGCAAGTTTATTGAACAGATGTTGAAATTCAGCGGCCAAAAAAATAGTAGTATTAGGAAAATCTACCTTGAAATGTTACGAAATCGAAAAATTAGGTCAAAGTTTTTAATACCATATGTGGCTTATTGTTCGTACTTTTAATTAGTATTTAGTTACATGTCCCTTGTTAGCTATAACAGCAGTACAACGACGTTGAATAGAGTTTATCAGTTTTCCACATCTTCCTTGCTTATCGAACTCCATGATTGCTGTAAAGCTTCCCAAAGGCCTGTGTTGTTGCTTGGTTTGAATCTAGAAACATATTTTTTTACATCGCACCACAGGTTTTCGATGGGATTAAGGTCCGGAGACTATGCGCGCCACTCTATCACATCTACTCTACTTTCCTGGAACCATTGCTTCTTGCTGAAAGACCCATTTCAGTGGCATTTCAATTTCAGTATACGGTAGCATTTCTTCCTGCATTATCCTAACATAGAGATGCTGATCCATAATGCCTTCAATCCGGTTTATGGGTCCCACTCCGTAGAAGAAAAAACATGCTCATACCATTATGATTGTAAAGCGTGGATTACATTTGGTGTTAGGAGGTCTTCTTACATATTGACGAGATCCTTTTCCACCATATAAAACAATTGAAGTGTAACGGTTTTTCACTATCAACGCAATACAAAGTCGAAAAATACCAATCTGTGCAATGCTTTAACTCGCACTACTATTATTTTGACCGCAACTGTATATATATGTCAATTCAAGAAAATGATAGTTTTGAAATTAAAAGAATGTTTAAATGTAAAAATAACTTTAAAGTAATCTGTAGAACTGCAAAGACTAAAAAGGAACCGGGATTGACAATAGACATCCGTTTTCTGCAGCAGATTTTGCTCCTAATTTCCAAAACCTGGTTGCTCCTTAGACACTACAGACCCTTTTGGGATCAACGGATAAGTAGAACAGTTTCTGAAAAAAATTTGCTGTCGGCAAAGCTCCAGGAGATGATGGAATATTACCTACTTATTCATCAAATTTTTAAGCTTTATAACTCGTACCAATTTTTTTTAAAAATATTTAAAACCTGTCACCTTCAGAAGATGTTCCAAATACAATCGAGGACGACCGTTTCATTGAAAAACTCGTTTGTGAATGTTTGTGTTACTAATTAGAGAAACTAATTGAGGCAAACAAAGTTTAAACTGATCTAAAAGCGGGATTAGCCAGTAGTCAATAGGATAAGGATTTCAAGTTAGGAAAAACTTTAAGAAGAGATAGGTTTTCTGTAAACCAGATACCAAAGCAAATGCATATCTTACTTACTTAGGTGAACCCCAACCTCAACCAAAATCTTTTGATATCGACTTCGATTTGCGCTCTTAGTCGGTTGAGGTCTCTCTATTGGATTTCCATGCAATATGCTTTCCGTCGAGCCGGAGCTTTAATGTTCATCCGCTCTACATGGCCCAGCCATCGCAGCCTAGCGATGCGTACTCTTCTAGCTATGCCCATGTCGCGGTACAGCTCATACTGCTAATTGTTGTATGTACCTTCTTCTCCACACATTGTTTTCGCATACGATTAAGGGTTTGCTCATCCACTTTCGATAAAGTCCACGCTTCCGCGCCGTAAAGCAGGAATGGGATGATTAATATCTTATAAAAAGTTGCTTTCGTTTTTCTAGACAAGGTTTTGTTTCTCAATTGTTTTCGTAACCCAAAGAAACAACGTTTGGCAAGAGTTATTTTCCATTTGACCTCCGCACTGATGTTGTTTTTCGGATTTGCTATTGCAGATTGTAGGCAGAGGAAGTCCTGTACTACCTCGAAGTTATGTCTGTCGATCATGACGTTTTGTCCAATTCGTCCTCTTTTAACTAACTAACTAACCATCAAACCTATTTTTGCGGCTTCTTGCAAAAGCACCTATGACACGCTTTATTCTTCCCATTACGTCAATATCGTCTGCGTAGGCGAGTAATTGTACAGACTTTTGAAAGATTGATCCTCTGGTGTTGACGTTTGAGTTTTGTACAATCTTTTCAAGTATAATGTTAAAGAAATCGCATGACAGTTTGTCGCCTTGCCTACAGACTTTCTCGACATCAATGGTTTCGTCGAGTTTTTTACCGACCTTGACGGAGAAGCGGGAATTCTCCAAAGTCATCCCGCATAGTCGTACCAGCTTTGCAGGGATGCCGAAACTAAACATGGCTCTGTATAGCTCGTCAAAATTATTGAAAATTATCATACGCTGCAAGCTTAAGTTCTTCTAGGTAGGGAGGACAGTATTCTTGATCATAGTTCAAGTTGAATTAAGCATTCTGCCTGACAGCGGAGTTAGTGTGTTCATTGCCATTAAGCAGTGCGTCGAAGTGGTCTTTCCGATCCTCAGTAGCGACTGTGACTCTATTACTATGTTTTGCTGCTTGCCACCCTGGCATGATCTTTTGACATTTTAGTACTTCCGAATCTCGTTACTGTAATTGCATCTTCAAACAAGCGCTTCTCATACTGCTTCTTTTTCTTTTTGAGAATTCGGTGTTCTTCCCTTCTTTTCTCTTTGTAAATTTCGTTATACTGGTCGAAAGTAGCCCTTTTCTCTTCTGCATTAACATTTGTTACTTTCTGTGTGGCTGCATTTACCAACCTGCATTCTTCATCGAACCATGGCTTTCGTTTTGGGAGCCGAGGAAAACCCAGAAACTCAGAGGCCGCTGCCTTCTAGTGACTTATTGGCACTGCTGCCACTGGTCCTCAATGCTTAATGCTAGCGGCATAGGATTAAAGGATATTAAATTGGAAATCTCAATTGTAGCATTCCGACGTCTAACGTTTGTTCACGCGAGTCGTAAAGAGGATATTCCCATTCGTATCCTTGCTGCAACAAGGTAGTGGTTATTGTCAAAGTTGGCTCCTCTGAAAGTTCGGACATCTAACACACTAGAAGAGTGCCTTGCGTCGATTGCAACATGGTCAATTTGGTTGACGGTTGATTGATATGGGGATCGATTATGAATTTTGAGATGCAGGAAGCGTGTACTACTAAAAACAAGACAAGAGAGTTCCGCAGCAAAATCGATTAGCCTTAGTCCGTTTTCGGCTGTTTTGTCATGTAGGTTCAAACAATAGCTTTTTGATGGTAATCGAGGTGTGGGAAGAAAACAACGAATGAAGCAAGTGATAATCGATAACGTTACGTAGGGCAATATTATCGTCGAAACCAGGCCGTCTTGCGGTAGTCAACTTACGGACTGACACCAGACGTTGACCCACGAAGAAAGGTATTCGTTTGTCTGCATAGTGGTATTTTTGGTTTTAAGGCTTCCACGGGTCTTGGAACTTCTCAATTTGTCAAACTGTTACTCTTGCTGCCATACGAAGTGTCTTAATCTTGTCGTGAACTAACTAGCTTTTAGTGAACGGTAAATGAGTCTACCCCTTAGGGGCCAGTTATAGCGATCAGGAAAACGAATCAGGAAAAATTTTCAAATGGAATAATAACTATGTTTTCGTTGCAATTGAATAACAAATGTTATACCAATTGATGGCAAATCACTCAAAGAATTTTTTGGGCCCAAAAAAGATATAATAGAACAAATATTTTGTGTTTAATTTGTACTTTTCTATTTTTCTGTTCCAATTCCATCAGGAAAATAGAAAAATACAATTTTACGGCAAAGTATTTCTTCAATTGAACATTTGCTTGACAAAAAAAATTCTCTGGGCTGTTTACTATTGATTGGTATAACATTTGTTATTCAATTATAACGAAAACATAGTTATTATTCCATTTGAAAAATTTTCCTGATTCGTTTTCCTGATCGCTATAACTGGCCCCTTAGTTAAACTAGCAATTTTCGATGACAGGAAGCAGCGAACTTCTTCATCCACCCTACCCTTAATAAATAATAAATAGGGTGGCGCAACAGAGCGAGGAGCCCCTGGGCCTAGCGCATTTCTCACAACCATGCCTTGTGAGGGAATGGAAGGGACCTACAATTTTTCGTCGGTTCCGAACGGCTAGTTGAGAATGCGCTTTTCATGGCAATGAATTTACTAACGGAGGACTTGCCAATTCCTCGCGAAATGCGATACCCGTGAAAAAACATTTTTGCATTTTGCCTCTGCTGGGATTCGAACCTCGAACCTCTGTGTTAGCAGGTGGACATGCTAACCATTACGCCACGGGTACCACCCTACCCTTACCCGACGGTTAATGTTGTGATCCCAGATGTTTTCACTGTTAATGGTAGGTCCCAGATATTTAGTGTTTTTGTTCTTGGAAGCTTATTTTCATCACAATAAATGTGCAACAGGGTTAAACTAAAAAGTGAGCAATTTAAAACTTTAAACTTGCGTCGATCGCAGGCACTTGTTCCACTTAACGGTAACTAAGAAGTTAGACAGTCTAAAACAACTAAGTATTTATATACGTATTCCAACAGTAGTAGAATACAGGTATGTATTCCTCCAACGTATCTGTGTTTTGAGTTATTTAGCTTACCTTTTGCCTTCTATCGCCGAACTATTTTTTGATATATCAATTCTAATACAACTTTTCTCTCTTTTTTTCCGACAGGCCGACTATAGTTTTGAGGGCGAAAACACTCAAACGCGAGTAGAGAAACCCGCCGAAATCGCTATAACATCAAGTGAAGTGAAAGAAGCATCATGTCGGGCATGTAACTTAAAGTTCTCAACAAGAGCAAATGCCCGTCGTCACGAACGAAATCTTCATCCACAATTGTTTTTAGTGCCTAACAGCACGCCAGTTAAGGGACTCAATATTGTATCTCCAATGGGTCAAGCGATCAAAACCAGTTCAGCATTGGCTACAACAATACGACCAGCCATCAAACAAGAACAACTTGGCTTATTCGATTATGATCAACCGGAAAAATATCAACATCTTCTAACTGATGACAAAATACTGTTCATGCAACGCCAAGAAGATTTTCTACAACAATACCAAAACATGACTTGTAATTGTTGCCTTCGCACTCATCTTACCTACAAAAACTTTATGGCACACATGCGAAAGAAATTCCATTCACTGCCACGCAATCTTTGCTTCAAGTGTCTAAAGCAAAATGATTCAAAGGCTCTTTTCATTTCGCATTTAAAGAAACGAAATTGCATAAACTTGTACAAGATCTATCACAGTTTGATTGATGCAGGTGTTTTGAAGAAAGACATAGCCAGCTGCTCCCCAGACAAGCTGCGTGCCAAAGAACTTTTGGTCAATAAAATCTATGAATGTAAAATATGTTCTAAGCATTTCCGACTTAAATTAGAGTTCCGCAGTCATGTTTATGAGGAGCATGCTGATTATCAAAAGAAAGACGTCTCGCCTGGTCATTGCGGATTCTGTGGATTGGAAATCGAAGATCCATTTGAAAGGAAGCGCCACTATAACAATATGGATTGCATTGTCATACTGCGATGTATAACTTGCGAAGAAAAGTTTGATAACCACCAGAAATTCCTTGATCACGTGTATTCTAAACACTTGGCTAACAACAACGAAGCTCAAAAAAGCAACCTCATGAAAGAGCTACCTCCGCCGCCTTCCGCTACTACCTCAACAGAGAGTTCTCCTTCAAAGAAATCCGAGACTCCTGCAAAGCCGCAGTTCTTTTCACGCCTACCTCAGAGTTGCAATATATGCGGCCAACACTACAACAACTACAATAATGTTTTGAGGCATATGGAGTCGAAGCATCCAGATCAGTTGCCACAAACGTATAAATGCACACGCTGTTTCATTGGCTATCCGCGACTGATGAATCTTCGTGAGCATATGATTGAAGCACATGGCATGAAAGTCGATAAAGTGCGTAACAATAGCTTTGACTACATTGTAGACTCACCAACAGTACAAGGAAGTTTACCTCGAGGAGCAGAAAAGATGGCTCCCGATGCGTATACTGGACGCTATGATTATGTTATGAAAGATTTGATGTCAATTACCAATGGCGGAACAGGAGGCAATGAAGTTCCAGGTGAAAATGAAGAGGACGAGAATCAACCAGATTCGCCAACTCCAAAGAAAATAAGGCTTGACAGTGGGGCAATAGTAGCTGTCGGCACTGCAAGTCTGAAGGAATGTCCCATTTGTAGTGCAGTTTTCAACAACAACATTGGACTTTCGAATCATATGCGAACCCATACTACAGAAGAGGGAAGTGCAGGCGGAGGAGGAGGAGGAGGAGGAGAAGAAGAGGTACCCGAAGAGGATGAAGAACCAACTCCGAAGAAACCAATTGATCCTCTTTTCAAGAGAAGCTTGGAATTGGCAGCAGATCGCCGTTTCCGTCGAATGCGTTGCCGCATTTGTCAAAAACGATTCTCATCCAAAAAGAGTTATCGTCGACACATGCTGATCGATCATCAAATCCGCAATGTGCAGTTTATAAAATGCAAACTCTGCGATGCTGAATTCGCCTACGAAAAAGGTCTTAAAGTACACATGTTCAAAATCCACAACACTCTGTTGAAGGACGAAATGATAGTCAAACAATTTGAGTGCGATATCTGCTCGATTGTATATCGAACAGAAGAGCAGTTACTTCTACACAAGAAATCTGTTCACGGCAATGAAAGTGCCGCTGCAGAGGAGGAACTGCCACCGTCAATTGAGCAAAACACAGAATCAGCTGCACCAATTTTCTGGTATCAATGCCGATATTGCCCGTCTAATTTCAACACCAATAAAAAATTGGCCATTCATATAAATTCACATTATGAATTCGATTCAAACGACTACTCTTGCAAAGATTGTGGAAACGTTTACAGTGGTCGCAAGAGTCTTTGGGTGCATCGTTACAAGAAACACCCTCCCGTTGCCGACCCCTCAGAGTGTGAAATTTGCAAGAAAATATTCTTCGACAAACAAATGCTAGAAAATCACGCACAGTCTTGTGCACAGAAGCGCGCTGCTGCAAGTGCAGCTGAATCAGCTCCAAATTTTTTTCAGCACAAAACCGGCGATGATGACGAGGTTACTGACAAACCAGAAGCAGCCAATATTGCTGGAGAAAGCAGCGCCGCCTCCGTTAGTTTAAAAATTAAACTACCCGAAGTCGCATGTACCATTTGTGCACAGAAATTCACAGACCAAGAACTCTTCACCAAACACATTCAAATGCACGAAATGGAGTTGTATACCGATAATCCGTTGGCAGCTATGTTCGACACTGGACCGGCTGATCCCAACCAATTTTACTTGGATCGGGTCAACGACAACGGACAGTATGTGTGCGACATTTGCGGAAAGGCTTTTGCCCAAATGACTGCGCTGAAGGTTCATCGCAAGTGGCATTTTCGAGGTGATAGCAAACAGGTGAGCTTAAGCACTTAGAGGAAAAAGGTAAAAATCAAATATGCGACGCTTAAGCTTGTCCAGTGTGGTTCAATAGTTTAAATGTTTTATTCATTTTGGTTTTTTGGTTTGATTTTGTTTCTTTGTGTATAGTCATTTAGAACATTGAATTAAACATGAATTTGATTCACATGTAAAGAGATTTGAAATCTTTCTTAAATTGTCCAGACGCTCGACAACATCTTTTTTCTCTCTGCTTAGCAATACAGAGTTGATTGTGGCATTAGCTAGATGAAAGTCGTTGGCACATTTACATATCCTAGACCATAGATGCAGATCCAGTACTCAGGTATTTTTTCCAATGAAAATTAAAGCAACATCAGATAACTGCACGCTGTGTATTGGCCAGAGTATTTTGGTTTTAAGAAAAGAACACGAAGGAAGTCGTTGAGGTACCCATCATAGCATCATTGTGTATTGCTTCATAGATTTATGGACCACGAAACATTCCTTAAGAACTCCCTCAACCATGCTACCCGATAACACTTATTTGTTAATCAGAATTGCTAACTGTGATCTTTGATTTTTTTCGTGGCTTATTGGCCTAGTTTATTGCTGTTGTTTAGCTCCATTTTATAATAAACTAGGACTGGTAGCCGTGGCGTAATGGTAAGCATGTCTGGCTTTTAAGCGGCAGGTTAGTGGTTCGACCCCAACAGAAAAAAGAACGTTTTCTCTCTGACCTATTAGTTTATTAGCCTATTAATCGTTCGGAATCGGTGGAGAATTGTATGTCCCTCCATTCCCTTGCAAGGCAATGGTTGCGAGAAATGAGCTAGTCTCCGGGACTCCCCGCTATATTGCGCCACCCTATTTATCGTTTGGTATACAAGTGTGAAACCAAACATAAAAATTAATAATCTAAATGACTATATTCCTTAAGTTTCTATTTTTATTATTTTTTATTACCAAAAACAACCAATTCAATGTTTATATTTTTGTTCCTCAGACGCCAGCCGATATAAACGCCCCCAAACAGACGACTAAACGCAAGCGCGAACTTAAATGCGATTATTGTCCGTCAACTTTCATCAGCTCAAACAACCTGCGACGTCACATAGCCGAACTACACAAGTCAGAAATATCAAACTGGCCTGAACCACCAAAAATCGAACCCGAAACGTACCTTCAATGCACCAAATGCGAACTGAAATTTGAAACGAAGAAAGAATGGATTGACCATAAAGTGAATGAAGCGAAGATTGCCAAGCCATTTGGTCCATTCCAATGGGGCTGCGAGATTTGTGGAGTGTACCTGTCTCGTCGTGAAAAGCTCATACATCACATGATGGCCCACATCAAAGAAACTAATGGTCAGATTACAGCGGAATCTGAAAACTATCCTGGTGAAAGTAATTCACAGGACTCTGAGTCGTCCAGTCGGCAGGGGCCACCTCAAAAACAACCCGTTGAAGATGAGGAAGAGGAAGAAGAGGAGGAGGAGGAAGAAGAAGAACTTGAAGCAGACGAAGATGATGCTGAAGAAACAGTCGATAATGATAATTATGATGATAACGCCAACGATGGACAAAACAATGGTTCAAAACTGAGGCAACGTCTAGAACGTGAATCGAATGATGGCAGCAATGATTCAACGACAAGTTCCGAATCTGATTCTTCATCTGATGAAGACGAAGCAGAAGCTCCGCCGTCCCAGGAAGAGTTAAAGAAAAGATACGCATGCGATTTGTGTCAAGTATACTTTGAGACCTCTAGCGAACTTCAAAAGCATGTCACTAGTCATTTTCTCAATGGGCCGGGTTCAGTTACACTAACCACAATAACAAAAGATAAGTCGAAACCAACCAAAACTGATGTCGACCACGATGACGATGATGAAGATGAAGACGAAGATGATTTAACAGATACAGATCCAGTAGACTCTTAGTTATATGCATACTATATCCAAAACGGTGTACATAGAAATTAAAAAAATCTAATCTTTAAGCACTTCCTTTCCCTTTTAACTATTTATAGTGTTGTTTGTATTCTGATAATAGCATAAAACTAAAAACTAATAAAATGACCGAGATGATGATTAAAATGCAAAGTAAATTATCACGCCGCCATGCCAGTCTAACAATTTCCTCACATCAAAACAATTAAAAAAACAAAAAGAAACAAAAGAATACATATAAAACTAATTTAATGTATAGAATAGTTCGTACAATTGATAAAATGTTATTCGTAAATTGATTTTCATTAATTAAACACACTTAACTTTAAGAATTTTTAATATTAAATTTATTGTATTAATTTGAAAGGCAAACACAAAATATAGTTTCTTTTCTCGTATGAATTAATTGAATGGCGTCTTTTCTTTATTTTCTTTCTTTTTCTAAGATGTTTTTTTCTTTTTCATAAATGTTACTAGTTGAAGATGGCGTAACATACTGAGAAGTATGTTTTGGAGTTGATTGAGATCGTTGCAAGCACGTTAAGTGCTTGCAGAAATGACAGAAATTCTTCTTTGTGATTGAGCGTTACGAGTTTATACTTCTTTAAGGGCCCACAACTCTCTCACTTGTCCTTTTCTCCTACTGATCCCATTGATTAATCAGCCTTCTATTTTTGGATTGTTAAATGCTTCATTGCACAACTTGCAGATCCAAATCCTAAAAAGGGAAGTGCAAGTGGCTACCAATGGACTGGTAATTGATCTGAGTATACTTCAGCTTATCATAAGAATACCTTTTTTTAAACAATAAAATATCAAATTCTGACAGAAGATAAGAACAAGTTTCTACATATCATTTTTACTGAGCTTTGAGACATTGCCATCCGAAAATAATTTGATAAGCACTTAAAATTTCAACAAACAAAAATGTCTCCATTGTTGATACACAAATTTTATTACTTAAGGTGCAAGGATTTTTATCGCAATTGTTAAAAGAAATTTTAAAATACAGCATCTTTGTGACGACGAGATAAATTCAATGGTAGGGCAGTAAACAAATAAACACATTCGCAGAGTTATTTAGTGTTCATTGCACTGATTTGTGAACACTAATTTGCATAAATTAAAGACAAATAAATAATAATAAGCAATATTGATATTCATGGCCGTTAAATTGAGCTGTTCAGAAATCACAAAAGTATCAAAAAATAATTTTATAGAAATCGGAATCGTAATTACATCCACTTAAGCCTAATTACTGTAATAAAACGATGAGTGAGGGTAACGAATTAAAATATTGGTATACCTTAAGGCATTATTTCGACCTGAGTTGACTGAGAATTAGAAGAATTAGAAAAATTAATTAAAGTTATTAATCGTTACAGAAACAGAATCTACCAATTACAAACAAGTGTAATTTCAGGGAGATGATAGATGACTAGATTTTTGTGGTTGTAAAATGGTCCTGAGAGCACAACCCATGGTGTCAAGTAAAAGGAAGTTAACCATTTCTTGAAAAACAATACCTGGTGAGCTGGGTCTTGAATGACTGAACTATCAAAGGATGGCAAAGCAACGTTGTCGTCATATGCTGTTCAAAAACTGTGATTCAACGAGCATGCATCATAGGAAAGCAACGCTTGTTGGCAGCCGAGTGTACTTTAAATTAAACATAAATTAAAATAAACCAGCAAGATCCTAGTTGTAATTTGTGGCAAACTCGAATCCATGGCTTGTTTGAGTTTCAGAGAGCGTTGAGGTTTTCCGGAAAATACTACTTATCTGGGAGTCCGACATACCCAGTGCTCAACGAACAAATCTACTATCACAATCTAGGATTGTCCAATGGCGAGGTGAAAATATTTTCAACGACCAACAGCTATACCTGCGCTGAAAGATATGGAAGTGTTTATAAATCAGGAGTATTTTATTAACCTATTTTAAATTTAGTATGAAATTCACTTAAGCCAGAACTTTCACTTATGTCGATTTCCTTTCCCCAATTTGCAGTCGACTGCAGTCGCTACTAAATTCGATTCTTTTTTGGGTATTTAGGAAATTAAAAAAGTAGCGATTTTCTTTTTTATGAATGTATGTGTGTCCAACTAACTAATGAAGAAAAACAAGCACCATGAAACAAAACAATTACATTCATATTGTTAAGCACACAATTTTTATATTTTTTTTCATCAAATGTTTTCCAAATTCACAACTAAATACAAAACAATTCTCTTTCCTTTAATTTTTTTCATATGCTGATGTTTTGGTTTGCCGTTTTCGATCTGTCAAAATTGTTGTGTGTGTGAAAATCTGTGAGCAAATCCGTCTCAAAAAGGAGATCGACTGCAGTCGATTTTTTTTTCCTCCTAAATGAATTCCATTGAAAAAAAAATTGACTGCAGTCGACTGCAGTCGATTTGTTTGTTGAAAGGAATTCGACATTAGAAAACCCGCTGACTATAGACGCCGGATTTTAAATGAATTCTTTTTGCCAGCAGCCTATTCACATGGAATTTTTCAATTCTCTTAAAGCTTTGACGTTAAGAGAACAAGCAAGAAAAGAATTATAAAGTTTAAAACAATAATCTTGAACTCTAGTAGTTTTCAACTTCTTTATTAATTCTTCAGTACACCTACGTCTGTAATCGTAGGCAGTCAGATAAAGAATGCCTGTTCACTTCTCTTTCTCTTTTAGAATTTCCTTTTGGTGTTGCCGTGGTGTTACAGAATATTTTCGTAAATATTTAGTTGCGTTTAGTAAGAAAAAATAAAAGCAGATCACCTCATGAAGAGGAATAACATAAAAAATGTCAGGAAACATAAGGTTTGTTCGTTGAAGCCTTTGGGTCGCCCTGTTGTCGCCACAAAACGTTTTTTGAAAAACCTATACTCACCCTGAATGTCAAACTGAGTGTTTTTTGAGCCTTGGGGTTGACCTGGGTTTGCCCTCAACTCGTCCTAGGTTTTCGCTTGGGCGAGTTAAAGGCTGTGAAATGGCATGGCATGACAGGGATGTGTGTTCATTTTGTGGTTTAGTGCTTGGTAGTTTTGAGAGCTGGAAAACCGAGGTTATTTTTTTGACAACTTGTAGGTCGTAGGGTTACCAAGGAAACCTGCGTCAACCTTCGGTAAAATTCAAAGATCGAACTTCATATTTGGTATCTATTAAAGTTAAACTAGATATTTTATAACTTTAAAGACAAACCTAGGCTTTTGTGCCAGTACGGAGATTCGTTGACAGTGTGCTTTGTGAATTTTTTTTTTGCAAAAGGCAGGCCTCACGTCGGGTGGTCACCGTGGTGTGATGGATAGCATGTCCGCCTGTTAATCCAGAGGTTCGTGGTTCGAATCCCAACAGAGGCAAAAATGTTTTTTCCACGGGTATCGCCTTTCGCGAGGAATTGGCAAGTCCTCCGTTAGTATTCATTGCCTTGAAAAGCGCTTTCTCGATTAGCCGTTTGGATCCGACAGAAAATTGTAGGTCCCTTTCATTCCCTCACAAGGCATGGCTGTGAGAAATGCGCTAGGTCCAGGGGCTCCTCGCTCTGTTGCGCCACCTTATCTATTTTTATTTTTAAGCCTTACGTTGGGCGCCATTTTGAGCAAATTTTTCTTTAAGTGTCAAACGCTCTGATAAGAAGATTGCAATTCAGGTAAGATGCTTGTGCTCGCGTTCAACAAACAATAATCAAATGAATTAATAACTTTTTTAAGTCTTTGATTAACTAAATCATCAGCAATCAGTGTGCTTTCACGAGCATTGAAACAGAAGCGGCAAGTATATTATTATTTCGCATGAGAAAACCTTCGGTCGTTTTGAAAGAAATATACTCGGAGTAATCTTTGGGCTCGTTCAGGAAGACAGTAAGAAGTTTCAAGATAACCATTGCGCCTGCGAGTCTACGATGCGGGCCTACAGCACTCCATTTCGACGGATTTTCAAAAAGACATTGCTTGGAGGTTGCTGAAAAAGAAGACCTCGTTTTAGATGGCGACATCAAGTGGAGGGGTACCTCAACAGATTTAGTGTTCAGAACTGGAGAAAGCTCGCCCAAAATTGAAACTAGATTTCCAGTGAACGATTCAATCATCAATCGCTCCATGGAAAGATTCGGTCATTTCTATCAATCAATATTTCAATCACTTGAACTAACCGCGATCGACCGAAACATTGTATATTATAACTATAGTAACATCACTGAGCGGAAATCGCTGGTATTGCGTACTGCCTTTTCAATCGGAAAAAGTGAACCCAAAAACCTGTGGAACGCATAGTTTTTGTTATTGCCTAGAAAGAAAGGATTCTTTTGTAAGAGTATTAACGACAAATAGTGAGGAGAAAAAATAAATATACTTTTGTTTGTTGGCTATGTCTAAAATTTATTGTCAAGTGAGTTCCTTTGTAGGAAATTTCGCGGAAAGTTTAGATAAATATATTTACTGTGCAACATTGAAGTTCTAGGCAAATTGCTATTTCTTCTCAGTATGATGTTTGTGATAAGCTCTTGCTTATATGTATTATATATTCACGACATCACCACAAGGCAACCTCTTCGAGTGCAAAAAGTACGCAAAGCAAAATTCATTAGTTTTGAAATTATTATATACGGCATTAGTTTGCTTGGCCTTGCAAAACGGCTTGGAACTACAATTGCGGAGGCTGCTGAATATATTACTTACTATTTTCCTGTTATGCTGAAATAGAAGTCTATATGGAAAACTTAATACTTGATGAACTACTGGTTGAAGTAAAAGATGAAAGGTACAAGAAACAGCAAACAGTGAGCTCAGGTGAATACGGTTTTAAATAAATAATTGTCTTTTTACAAAAGTTACTCTTTGTTTTTAGTGCTATACGTGTGATAAAACGAAGCACGAGGAGCTCCAGGAACTGAAAAATAAAAAACTAATTGAAATTTCAATCTTCCCACAGAAGTAAGATCCCGTGGAAAACAAAAAGATCATCTGCAAAGAACATCTGTCTGATGCAATAATAGTAAAAGAACTATGACCTCCTTGCCATAAAGCCTCATCTTAAGAGCTTTTAATCTAATTTTTTGACTAAATGCATTTCAATTTTGAAACTGATTACTTTTCAGGTTTCAAAGGTCTCATACTAATATTCATCGTGACATTAATGACAGAGAACGTATCGACGAGTTCAGAGAGGAACAGAAAATCCACCAGATTGTTCAAAGACCAAGTCTTTTGTAATGCTGTATCTTATTTACTTGTTTTTGAGAATAGTTTTTGATAAAATTTTTGATAAAAATCTAAAATAAATACCATTTTTGTTTTTATAAATATACTTCTGTTATTTTTTGGGTAATTTGTTGTATTTCTTAAAAATATTAAGCCTTACCTATCGACATCGTTGATAAAATTTCCTTAGAAACTTGTAAGCAATAAAAGTTGTAAGTGTCTATATTATTTCTTTTTATATGGCAATTCGTCTTTCTTTAGTTTGGTCACTGTGGTGTATGCGTAACCTTTTTTACTCTGTGTTTTTTGACTGACGAAAACACATATGTATTTCTTACCTTTGCTTTCCACTTCAATTATTAATCTCAAATCTACTTACTACCAAAAATATATAAAGGTAGCAACTGTCAAATCCTTCAAATTCTAATGAGATCAACCTTGCTTTTTACTCTTTCACGTTAAATATGTTATAATAATAAAAAAAACTTACATTAATTTTCTATTGCTATCGAACTTCAGCTCTCAAACTCGCACATAGCTTCCATGAAAAAACCATCCATATACCACAGTGAACAACCACAGTTAAATGCTGCAGGCGGCGCTACCAACGGTTTCCACTCCGTAATGTTACTGTAGTTTTAATATACAAAGTTAGTACCCTTTGTATATAGAGGGTGTTCCGGAATTCGTGTTACATACTGTAACGTGAACCCAACATTTTATACCAATTTCCTAATCGAAAAACGTTCAACCGAAAACACAACTGGCAACACTTTAATGGAATGGTATAAATGACAGGCGTTGCTTGTAAGCCAGTGTGTGTGAGTGTATAGAGAGACAGACAGACAGAGAGTAGACAGCAAATGTGGAGACAATGTAGAAGTTACTGGAGAGTTCTAGATGGCATGTCATTCGATATAAATAGCCCGCCCGAGGCAACCAGAGGGCAGTTTTGTTTATAGAGTGATAAAGTTAAGAGTAAATACAAGTGATAGTCCAAAAGTCGAGTTGAGTTCGAATAAAGTGTATATCGAAAGTAGATACTGAATAAAGTGGTAGAATTAAATTGAAAAGTAGAGTTTTATTTTTGCGAACTAAGCGCACGTTACATTGGTGTCAGAAGTGTAAATAAAACTTATTTGACTAGTAAAGTGTAAAAAAAAAAAAAAAGTAAAAAGAAAATAATAATTATATACAGTGAAAATGGGTAAGTTGTTAGAAGAGCTCACTTGCATTGAGCTTAAAAGTGAGTTAGGTAAGCGAAATCTTTCTAGAGCGGGATCGAAAAATGAGCTCGTCCTGCGCTTGCGTAACTATTTGGAACAGCAAGGGGAAGACGTACACACTTTTGTTTTTGAAACAGAAGTGGAGGAAGAGGAAGTAAGTGAAAGTGTAGATTTTTCTAGTATAATGAAGCTTTTATTAGAGCAAAAGACGGAACAGCAGAAGGTTCTGGAACAACTTGAAGCACAACGAAACGAGCAAAAGAAGCTGGTTGAAGAACAACGAAGCGAACAAAAGAAGGAACAGCAGAATGTTCTCGAACAACTTGAAGCACAACGAAACGAGCAAAAGAAAGAACAGCAGAATGTTCTCGAACGACTCGAAGTACAACAAAAGAATCTGGAAGAGCAACGAAACGAGCAAAAGAAGCTGATTGAAGAACAACGAAACGAACAAAAGAAAGAACAACAGAACATTCTCGAAAGACTCGAGGCGCAACAGAATGTTTTGGAAGGCCAGAAAAACATTCTAGAAGGCAAATTGGGCAACATTGAGAAAAATGTATGTGCCCTTGACGAACGAGTTGAAGGTGTGGAAAAACAGCTTTCTGTTGTAGAGAATCGTTTGGAAAGCCGATGCGATAACCAGTTCTCTCTTCTGTCCAAGGAATTAGACCAGATCCGGAAAATAAAAATTCGAGAATCTGCTGGAGTGTTTGCAAGGAAAAAGGAGATGAAACCCCCAACATTTGATGGACAGTCTTCTTGGCCAGTCTACAAGAGACAATTTGAGGCAGCCGCGACAACAAATGGCTGGGATGACGAAGACAAGTACATTGCACTGACTCTTGCTCTTAGAGGACCAGCAGCTGAATTACTTCAAACAGTTCCAGCTGGTAAGAGCGGCGATTTCAGTTCTCTCGTGGCAGCTATAGATAAACGCTTTGGAGATAGCCACTTGAAAGAAGTCTTCCGAGTCCAACTCAATAACAGAGTCCAGAAAAGGGGAGAAAGTCTACAGCAGCTCCAAGCAGACGTCGAAAGACTGGTTCACCTGGCATACCCGGATGCTGGAGAAGAAATCATCAACCAGCTCGCTGTTGAGTCCTTCGTTCGTGCCATTTCCGATATACATCTTCAGAGGTCTGTGCGAACTGCTAGAACACGTACTCTTTCCGAAACTTTAGCATTCGCATTGACAATTGAAGCAGCTGAACAGGCTTCTCAGGGAGTACATCGACTTAGAGAGGCCATAGTCGAAGAATGCTCGTGCCAAAGAGCTGAAATACAAAAGAACCGGAGCGGACTAGCAAGATGTTGGAACTGCAACAAGACCGGGCACTTACAGCGTCAATGCCGACTACCACCAAACAAAGCAGGTTGTCAACATTGTGGAAGCAAGAGATCCAACCCAGAGCAAGGTAACAACAACACCAGCGTTGCCTATCAGCCCGTTTCCCATCAGGGAAACGAGTAAGAACCAACTTCGAGGGGCAGAGGCTGGTTTCTTGTATCGATGGCCCCAGAACCACCATCCAGGTCTCTCAGACCAAACGAGACAACAAAAGTCTGACTGTGGAGACTACTATTAACGGGAACAAACATGTGGCTACCATCGACACCGGTGCCACAGCCTCCATAGTACGTCGAGACCTGGTAAAGACGACGTGGCTTCATAACACCAATAGCTACCGTCTAAGAACCGCAACGGGAGAAGCAGCAAGAGTATATGGAGAAGTGTGTCTTAAGATCCGACTGGCCGACCTAGTGTTTACTCATCAATTCCTGGTGGCAGATATATGTGACGAGTGCATCATTGGAATCGACTTTATGAAACAGCACGGAGTTATTTTGGACATCGGTAATCAGGTTTTGAAGTACCAAAATAAGGAACTTCCAATGACTTATTCGAACGAAAGTACGTCGACACTGAGAACTGTCATCAGGGAAGATCTTATTCTGCCTCCTTCTTCTGAAGTGTTCGTTTGGACAAAACTGGAAGGTGAGTTTGGAAGCCTTCGATACCTCATGGTGGAACCAGACCCAGAGTGTTCCTCCCAAAGCGTCATCATTGGGAAAACACTGGTAGCACCTAAGAACAAAATGGTCCCCGTACGATTACTAAACACCAGACCGTACGATGTAAGGTTGAAGAAAGGAGAAGTCGTTGGACGTTGCGAATCGGTTGCAGCAATTACGAAGATCACAGACGAAGCTCCGAGAAAACCTATAACTCCGGAGGAGCTCGAAACCATCAGAGCTAAAATACTGAATTCATCCAACCTTGATCACCAACAAACAAGGATGGCTGAAAGTCTCCTACAAGAGTACACTGATATCTTCGCATCGCAAAAGGGGCAATATGGTAGGACACAGTTGGTGCAGCATCGCATCAACACAGGAGATGCAAGACCGATTCGTCAACCTGCAAGACGTCTTCCACTGGCCAAACAAGGTGAGGTTGAGGAAATGATAACAGCAATGAAAAGGGACGGTCTTATCGAAAATTCCAAAAGTCCTTGGGCGTCACCAGTGGTGCTAGTGAAAAAGAAAGACGGAAGCACTCGTTTTTGTGTGGACTACCGAAGGCTGAATGATGTAACTAAGAAGGACAGCTATCCCCTGCCCAGAATCAGTGATACCCTGGATGCCATGGAGGGAGCGCAGTGGTTCTCGACGCTGGACTTGAAGAGCGGATATTGGCAAGTTGACATCCACCCTGATGATCGGGAAAAGACGGCGTTTTCTACAGGTAATGGGCTCTGGCAGTTTAAAGTTATGCCGTTTGGGTTATGTAACGCTCCGGCAACATTCGAGCGTTTGATGGAGTGCGTTCTTCAAGGACTGACGTGGAAAGCTTGCCTAGTCTACTTGGACGATGTCATTGTTTACGGGAAAACATTTGACCAACATTGTAAGAACCTTAAAGCCGTGTTTCAGAGACTTCGAGAGGCTAACCTTAAACTGAATCCAGAAAAATGTGCACTTTTCAAAACCGAAGTCAAGTATTTGGGACACATCATCTCATCCCAAGGAGTAAAGACTGATCCTGAAAAAGTTGACTCCGTCAAAAATTGGCCAACACCACAGGACAAACATCAACTCCGAAGCTTTCTGGGACTTGCCACATATTACCGACGTTTCGTTAAGAACTTCGCTGGAGTTGCAAAGAGTTTGCATCAGCTCACCGAAAAGGGGAAGCAGTTTAAATGGTCAGGTGAGTGTGAGAAATCTTTCCAGGAACTCAAATACCGCCTCTGTAACGCTCCAGTGCTGGCACATCCAACACCTGGCAAAACATTCATCGTCGACGCAGATGCAAGCAACGTTGGAATCGGGGCGGTACTATCCCAAGTGCATGATGGCGAAGAGAAAGTGGTGGCATACTACAGCAAGGTCCTATCGAAACCCGAAAGGAACTACTGCGTGACCAGAAGGGAACTGCTAGCTCTTATCTTGGCAACAAAGCACTTCCATAAGTACATCTATGGACAGAAATTCCTTCTGCGGACAGACCACGGTGCTCTGAGCTGGCTGTTGAACTTCAAAAACCCACAAGGTCAAGTCGCAAGGTGGATAGAAAGATTGCAGACCTATGACTACCAGATCCAACACCGCAGAGGAAAGCTGCACTCAAACGCCGATGCATTATCACGAAGACCTTGCAAAGTGGATTGCAAGCATTGCAAGCGGCAAGAAGACAAAGAAATCATTACCGCTCAGCGACTAAGAGCTGACCCCATAAGCGGATGGAGCAATGAGGAAGTGAGGACTGCTCAACAGGAAGATCCAGATATCGAACCCATTCTCGCATGGAAAGAAAATGAAGAGAAACCGGAATGGGGAGACATTTCTGACAGGAGTCCAGTTCTCAAAGCCTATTGGGCACAGTGGGACTCACTATATGTGCAAGAAGGTGTCCTCAGGCGAAGATGGGAGTCCGCTGACGGTAAGTCACATGTGATGCAGCTGATCGTACCGCAATCGAAAGTCAGTGAAGTTCTTCGGGAGATGCACGACGGACCTTCTGGAGGCCACCTGGGAGTAAACAAAACACTGGAGAAGGTGCGACATCGGTTCTACTGGTTACATGCTAGAGATGACGTGGAGAAGTGGTGCCGAACATGTGACAAGTGTGCTGCAACCAAAGGACCTGGTAGGAAGATTCAAGGTAAGATGCATCAGTACAACGTTGGATCACCGTTTGAGAGGATTGCAGTAGATGTGGCTGGGCCTTTTCCAGAGACCAACGCTGGAAACAAATACATTCTGGTTGTAATGGACTATTTTAGCAAGTGGCCTGAGGCGTATGCCATCCCAAATCAAGAAGCCAAAACGGTGGTCGACCAGATTGTGTTTAACTGGGTTAGTAGGTTTGGCGTGCCTATGGAACTCCATTCCGACCAAGGGAGGAACTTTGAGTCAAACATCTTCCAAGGAGTGTGCGGACTACTTGGCATTAAGAAGACGAGAACCACACCACTTCATCCACAATCTGATGGGATGGTTGAAAGATTCAACCGGACCTTGAAAGAACACCTCACCAAGGTCGTAGGCGACTACCAAAGAGACTGGGATAGGCACGTACCACTATTCCTGATGGCCTATAGAAGTGCAGTACATAGCTCGACAGGACAAACACCATCTGACATCCTGTTCGGGAAAACCATGCGGCTGCCCAGCGAACTTAAATTTGGATGCCCCACAGAGGAGCCACAGGACACAAACGAGTATGTGGACGACCTCAAGGAGAGACTCGCTGACATCCATAAAAGAACAAGGGAACGGATGAAAGCCTACAGCGACCGGATGAAGACACGGTACGACACAAAAGCGACAACGTCAGGATTCCAAGCAGGAGATCGTGTGTGGCTTTATAATCCTCATCGTCAAAAGGGATTGTCACCGAAACTTCAGCAAAACTGGGAAGGTCCTTATACTGTAGTCACGAGGATTAACGACGTGGTTTACCGCATCCAAAGAGGACTAAGAGGCAAGTTAAAAGTAGTTCATTGTGACAGGCTGCATCGATATAGTGGCGAGGCTGCAGATGGAATTATTCGGGACGAACAATCCTAAGGAGGGGGCAGTGTAACGTGAACCCAACATTTTATACCAATTTCCTAATCGAAAAACGTTCAACCGAAAACACAACTGGCAACACTTTAATGGAATGGTATAAATGACAGGCGTTGCTTGTAAGCCAGTGTGTGTGAGTGTATAGAGAGACAGACAGACAGAGAGTAGACAGCAAATGTGGAGACAATGTAGAAGTTACTGGAGAGTTCTAGATGGCATGTCATTCGATATAAATAGCCCGCCCGAGGCAACCAGAGGGCAGTTTTGTTTATAGAGTGATAAAGTTAAGAGTAAATACAAGTGATAGTCCAAAAGTCGAGTTGAGTTCGAATAAAGTGTATATCGAAAGTAGATACTGAATAAAGTGGTAGAATTAAATTGAAAAGTAGAGTTTTATTTTTGCGAACTAAGCGCACGTTACAATACTTTGGGATGTGATTTTTGGTTATATTCTAAGAAAAAAATTGTTCTACATTGAAGTCCGTTTCTCAACTTTGATATCACCATTATTTTATATTTAACGCGCACATCAAGGGGTTATGACTACCCTTATAACGTTATAGAACACAGTGCGAGCATTTAGGAAAAAAGAAGAGGATTTGAAAGGAGACACCGATGTACGTTGCTTTTGAATTTTTGTGAATCATAATGCAGAGGAAAAACAGGGTCAGACAAAGCATTCCACATTCGGGTGGTGCGACTAAAATATGAATCTCGATACTTGACTGTACGTCCGAAGTTGGGCTCAAGGTAAAACTGATAAGCATTCCTAGCGAGGAGGGTGCTGCGGCTGAATTGTTTCAGTGGAGGAATGCAACTGGCTATTTCACTAGAGCACTGTTTTTGAAAAAAAAGCGATAAAAGACAGTGAGACAGGTAACGTTTCGACGATACTCAAGAGAATCAATCGATTCTACAATTGAGCGTTCACCTATCAAGTTGTACGCTCTGTTTTGTACCCTATCAAGTAGGCGCAGAGATGTTTGAGAAGCACCTGACCAGATATGGGAGTTATACTCCAGTTTTGGGCGAATGAATGCCTTATAAATTGTAGCCAGATCAGAAGGGGTGAAGAACTTCCTTCATCGTCACAAGAAGCCTAAGCATTTAGCAGCGTTTTTGGCGACTTCAAATATGTGGTCATTCCAACGAAGATCATCGCTTACACACATACCAAGTACTGACAGCTTTTCGGTTTCTTGGATGCAGGTACCATTCGTGGATAATGGCAATGGGGGAATGATAAGCTTCAACGACAAGATACAGCATTGAGTTTTCGAAGCATTGAATTCTACTCGGTTTTTATAACCCCATGTAACAATGCTGTCAAGGTCAGAATTCAATGAGCATATCATAAGCAACCGCTCCAGTTCCACATCCAAAGAGCAGGGACGTGAATTTGGAAACGAATATGAAAAGCTGAGGGTCGAGTCATCAGCAAAACAGTTAAGCGGATTAGAAGTTTCAGACAAAAGATCATTTATAAAAATGAGGAAGAGAGTCGGAGACAAAACGGAGCCCTGTGGCACACCTGCATTTATGAAGTGGGTATCCGACTTGAAGCCATCCAATACAACTTGTATTGAACGGTCGGAAAGGTAGTTTCTAACCCAACGAAGAAGAGACTCATCGATACCAAAAGCACGCATTTTCGATAACAGAGCCTGATGCCAAACTCTATCAAATGCTTTAGAAATATCAAGCGCAATAATCTTTCTTTCTCCAAAACAATGTAAAGATTGGTTCCACATTTCGGTGAAATATGCCATCAAATCACCAGTGGACCGTTTGCTACGAAAGCCGTACTGGCGGTCATTAAGAATCTTTCGTTCTTCAAGATATTTCATAAGTTGACGTTTTATCAACGTTTCCATGACCTTAGAAGGAAGGGATGTTAGTGCAATTGGACGGTAATTGGAAGGGGAGGAAGATTCACCTTTTTTAGGTACCCGCTGGACAAATGCAGTTTTCCATCTGTTCGGAAAAATCCTAGCAGAATAGGAAAGATGGAAAAGTTTACGCAGTGGTTTTGCCAGCGTAGAAGAACACCTCTTCAGAATAACGGCGCGGCGGGGATACCATCTGGACCAGTGGATTTATATATGTTGAGATCTTTGAGGACTCTCGCAACCAAGCGAGTTCGAAAGAATATCTGCTTCATCAAAGAATTTGTAGACTCGAGTTCAGGTGGAGCCAATATGCTATGAGGAAGTGTCAAGTTGGCAGCAAATTGAGCTGCCAGCAAATTGGCTTTGTCGATGGAGCTAACATGTGGAGAGTCATTGAAGATAAGCGTTGGGACCGATGATGTGGTCGAGTTCTGAACGTTCTTAACAAAAGATCATTGACATTTTTTAAAAAAGGCTAACTTTGGTGTACCCTGAACTGTGTTAAATTCGATTTCTCTGTCAATACTGATAATATAAGAGACCTAATTTTACAATTAGTTTTTTGAAGAAATGATAATCTTTAAAACTGTATCTAAATTGGACTCCTAAAAGCTTAGGCTTGCCAGATTTTCAATTTTGAATGGTGTTCAAGTTTTCTTCCCCAAACAAGTTTTTGACTTTGAGGTCATAGGTAAACATAGAGTTTCTTTATTTTTTAAAGATGAACATAACAATAAAAAAAACTTACAAATAAGTTCACTCAAAAACCCATACATTTTATGATGCTTGAACAAATACAAAATGGGTAAAATTTAAAATAAAAAGAAAAATATTTTTAGCTTTGAGGTTTGTTTGAAAAAAAAAAAAAAAACAATAATATGGGCACTTTAAATAGTTTCTTATGTATTTTATACAAATACAATTGGTTTTTTTTCTAATACAATTTTAATATACAAAGATCGCAAAACCCAAAAACGAAACAAGAATGGCAGCGAAGAGTTTTCGGACCCGAAGGATTAATTTTTGTTTTTATCAACAAACAATTTTGTTGGAAAGAGTGAGTTGTGTTGTTTACTTTTTTTATGTTAACAGGAATATTATACATGAACTGACAATCCGTTCAAAACACGGGCATCTCCATATCTATCTTTTTTGAGAAAAAATGCGTAGGGTAAGTACCTACCTCAAAAGCATTCTCAATTGATTCTGCGTTAATATATGTAACTACATCTTTACAAACACAACATAAAATTTACCTTTGTCAACACAAATTAGGAGCAATGTCACTTGAGCTCGAGAACAGTCGATGACATTCGTTTCATTTTGGGACCACAGTTAAAATCAAAGGAGTGGTTGCATTTATGTACATATTAAAGGCATGCTTTGGTTTTGGGATCTTAGAAAAACGAACGAGTACGAGTCTGGTTGTCAGATCAGTCATTTAATTTTTGCAATTCCTTCTATTCATATAAGATTTTTATGCTTTTACATAAATGCAACTGAATGACATTTCTAACAATAGTTTAAATTGGGATTGCATGCAATGCACAACTTATTGCAATCGACCTCCGCAAACCTAGGAAGATAAATTTTTATGGTAATGAGTTTTTGGATAAAAGCCATTCGGTTTATACCTCCGCGATGCATTGGAGTGTGGTATGCGACTGAAATATGATTTCGTGGAGCTGCCTTAAGTTGCACTCAGTCTATATGTGGGATTGGTTCTTGATTGCTGTTCAATGACTGCTAATACAGCATCTGACAAAAGTTTTGAATTATCCTATCCAGGAACATAGATTAGACTTTGGTAGACAAATTGTTTTGTAACTTTGAATTTTGCAGAATATTATTGACAAACTAAACAATAAATCATAGCAATTTTGTTCGCGTTGACATCCGACAAGATTTAGTCCATAAGTTTGAACCTATTCTTTATGTAATCATCATTTTCCTTGGTACGATTGCTGTTTACTAAACTATCCGCAAATTGTTTCTTGTAGGTATTTATGTACCTCGTGCTAAACTATCAAAAACAATGAACGGAAGTTGAAAGTGAACTTCTACAAGCTTTTAACATCTTTGCTGCCTGTCAACAGTTTCACCCAGTCAATACTGCATAAATACTACGTTCGTATTAAGGTGTAGGCTGTTGAAATGCATCTGCATAATTCACAAAGAAGCATCTTGATAAATGCATGCGACAAAACGTGACTTAAAAGTTGAGCAACATATCAACAGAATGTCTATAATACACTTTTGCTTAGGTTTCCATAGATTCCGGCTGCGCAGCTTCATCATCTCATGATACATTCACATTTGATGAGTGGATTACAAAATGACAATTACTGTAATGACTGGAGAATGGTTGGACGCCCACAGCTGTGGAATACCCTTCAGGCTTCAACAACAGATCAAGAGAAAGGCTTGCAATTCTCATTCATCTCATGTATAACGAATGATTGTCAGTATAATGGGAGCCTATTTGGTTATGTTGTATCCCCGTCACACCTGAATTAACCTTTACCAAAAGTCTCAAACTATATACAGCAATTAATATAACGCATACTTCTATTGGCCAACAACTTATCACTAATTTTCCTCAAGAAAAAACATTAAACGATCCTTAAGGCTTGGACAGACCGAATGACTGCATTAGCTTCTTTATCACATTTGGATGGCATTTTCATGCATCCCGAATGGCAAATATCTGGTATAACCCATCTGCGATGGGGGAGATGGCTCTAAACGAAATCACGCTTAACCTTTTAACACCATAAGTCTGCACATAAAACCTTCTCAAGAGATTTGCCGTAGGTACTCAACGAATCACACAGAATAGAGAGTTTGCGATGAATCATATCAAATGGCGGAACCAAGCTCATGAAGAAGCACATAAAGACTCGAAAAGGTTACCGCGTGCACTTTTAAAGTTGTCATTAGAGGCATCACGTTGCTGGGCTTGATTTCGTCTTTTGAAATTCCACTGCAAAGGGTCAAGATTGAAAGTGCTATAAATGAACAAATACGGTGAATGAGAAGAGGTCTATCAGTCAGTTTGAAAAGGCTCTTTTTTGGATTGCCATACCTACAAAGGGGAGTTTCCATGGTGAACTTTGATATTGTCTTCGCTCTGTTTACTCAAGAAGAAAGCAACAGCAAACTAAATTCCGCCTGATTCCGCAAAATCAAAAGTTTACATAGTTCTTCTTTAGTAGTCCTTGTTTTATTTCCAAAACGATACGATATGACGTCATAAAGCATAATTGCGAACACAGGCGAACGAAATTATAAACATAATAAAACAGCATATTAAAGGTTTGTTCGTTGAAGCCCTAGGGTCGCCCTGGGGTCACCACAAAGCGTTTTTTTGAGAAAGCTAAAGTCGCCCTGAATGTGAATGTCAAATTGAGTGTTTTTTTACCCCCACGGTTGACCTAGGTTTTCCCTCAACTCGCCCTGGCTTTTTGCTGTGGCGAGTTGAGGGCTGTCAAATGGCATGTATTTTTTTTTTAAATGACATGGATGTGTGGTGATTTTTGGTTTATCGTTTTTTGAGGACTGTAAAACCCAGTTTTTTTTGAGCACTTAAAGGGTTGTCAAGAAAACCTGGGTCAACCTTGGGGAAAGTTCAACGAACGGACCTTATGTTATGTAAGGTTAGGTAGGCAACAACATGTTTCTCAAAAAATGCATTCTGCGGGATAAAAGAGGGTAGATGTAGAAGGTGGTTTGGATGGGACTAATGGAGACTGAAAAAGTTAGAGTAACTTTGATTATAAAAGTTTATGTAATTGAAAACTTTAATTTCTCAGATTTGAGTTTTCGCCCAGTTCGTCAAAAAGTATTCTGACAGGGCTTGGGCAATTTTAAAGTGGTATGACCCCCTCATTGTATCCTCTTCGTAGCATCCTCTTCATAAAAGTGCCATGGAACCCACATCGGGTTGACATTGTTTTTTGCTTGAAGCAGTGTTTAATTACTGTGGCCCATCCGTGACCATCTGGTATTTGGTCGCCCTAAGGACAAATACGACAATACTGTCGCCTTGCAGAACTTTGTCATGATTGCAAATCAGCAACGCTGATAGACTGCTCTAACGTTGAATTCTTTTAATAGAGGCTGCTTGTCGGAGGAAATTTGATCATTTTAAATGCTAGAAATCATGTACTTAGTAAATAAGAATTCAGGCAGTTTGAAAAAAAACTTTGCTGAAACAAAACTGCTCAAGTTGCGATTAGGTACTTTAGTCCAACTATCAACCGGAAGGCGAAAGAGTTGCTACAAAAGTTTAGTTTTTCGTTGAGTGATAGATACGTCATTTTCAAAAAACAAATCGAAATTTGGCAAAAGAGTTGAAAAGAGCAGATGTTGTTGGCTAAAAATATTGCAGTCACTCTAGCGTATGAGGAATATTTATATCAAATTCGCAACAAATGTATCAATTTTATAAGTTTCTGGTGTTGTAAATTACACAAGTTCGAACTATTAAGACCTTCTTCCATAATTTAAGGCGAATGATCTTTGATTGCAATCTGACACAAGCTGCCTGAAAATTGTTTAAAAACAACAAACTGATAAGAAAACAACTTGCTTATCACAAACTAAAATTGGGAACCTTTGGAACCAATTGGCACTTACTTTAAACCAAATCTTACAACAATCTCGTATATGCACACAAAAAACTCCAGAGAAGATTGTCGGCTGTTTCTTTTGATGTTAAAACTACTGAACATCACATAATTTATAGCTTCAGAAGCTTTTTCTATGTTTGACAGATACTAGCCCACCACCTCCTAGTAATAGTTAAAAAAAAAATTTGCATTTTGTTGCGCAAAGACGCCTCTAAATTGAACAGCATGTAAGAGTATGTATGGGTTTTGTGCTATTCGCTTGATTGTGGGAATATCATAGAGACCACTACAGACATAATGATAATAAACAGTAAGTGGTAAATCTTCCTTCGCGTGGTCGGGCCGCACGATTTGCTTCTATTGTCATTGTTTCCTGCAAGTAAGACAATGAAGTGCAATGTTTATCGTCGTGAAGACGATTTTTTTTACATAATTTTGATTGAACTATTGGCCTTTTGATGTGTACCATCTTTTTCCACCAGCTCCCCTGTAGTCTATGGAAATGGTTTGGTGGAAAGATTCGGAAGTGTGTAATAAGAAGAAGGGGAGCTTTTTCACTGTTATAGTTTTTATTTCATAGTTAAAAAAAAAATTATATAAAAAATCGATTCATGAAGTGACCCCTTCTTTTCAGCGGATATAAAGTTCAACGACATTATACCAGTAAATTGTCAACCTTTGACACCATTAAATAAACGATTGTAGTTTTTTTTCATTCAGTTGAAGGAAGTGCAGATTAGAGTGGGTTTTTCGTTGAAACCGTCTACCACATGACAGAAATATTGACGCTTCGACTAAGTTATTGACAATTTCATTAACTGTCGATGCGAAAGATTTGAAGTCGGTTCGCTTCATATTAAATTTTGTTAAAAAAAAAAAATCGCTCAGCGATCTAAAAAATTTCCGCCACGAATTTTAAGTAGTGAGTAAGAAACTAGCTGGAAATCGTCTTTGTAGAGTCTTATAGAAAATAACACCCCGGGGCCACGAAGGCCTAACCGGAGATCACCGTTATGGTGAAAAAAGATCAGAATTAAATAATGAAGCATGCACATTCCGAAAAGAAGTACAAATAAGTGAAATTTCGTTAAACTGCGAAACTTTGACCAGTGATACTATACCAACGTTCCAAATCGCGTTTTTCAAACTGTGTCCAATCGGTTATATTATTTTGCTAGCCATCGGGATCCGCGTAGCTCCAATCCGAGCACTTCTTCTAATTTTAGGGTCAGTACCACATGTAGAAGTATTAGTTGGGAAGTATAATTTCGTCGAAGTTCCAAACTGGAAGAGATAGTGAGAAGGATGTACATAAGTAAATTTCGGGAACGTGGGAAACAGTACCCGATTTTTAGATGTAAGGACAAACACCCTAATATGTTCTACTATAAATGAAAAACCAACCAGTGTAATCCTTGCGGAAGAGCTTCTTGACCATTCTTAAGTCAATTAACGAGTATAAAGTGATTTTGATTTTTTACGTGAACCTCGGTGTACTTAAGGATTTACCAAGAGAAGAGAAATTGCATGTTTTTATTATCAATGAGTCTCTTCTTTGCGGGATTAGAAGCTACCTCTCTGAACGTTCCCTAAAAGTTGTATTCAATGGTTTCACTTTGTGGTGTGCCTCAGGGGTCGGTTTTGTCTTCTACTCTCTTCCTTATTTCCATAAACAATCTCTAGTCTGATACTTCTAATCCGTTTGATTGTTTCGCTGACGATGTAATCCTCAGCTTTTCATACACTGTTCCAAACTCTTAACCCTGTTCTTCGGATGTTGAAATGGAACGGCTGCGTATGATTCGCTTATTCAATTCTGACCTTGACATCGTTGTAACATTGGGTAGAAAACAGAGTAGAATTCAATGCTTAAAAATTTCAATGCTTCTTTTTTGCCCCACTGGCACTGCCATAGACTAGGAATAGTAATTATGCCTCATTGCAACGAACTGCATTGCAATGGTTACATGTTTTTTTACCTCTTCTAACTTGAGGCACCTGGATTCTCTAAACATGACCTTTTGTTTGCAACTGTGAAGGTTTTTCCCAAGTAAATGCCATCGGTCTACAAGTATAGGCACTTCAATGCTATCAACACTTACGCCCTTGAAGAAAGTGTTCGTCAAATCGACTGGCAAATTATCTACTCAATTAATTCGCCTGACGATCAGGTTAACTTTCTTCAAAGATCAATTTATCAACTAAAATTACTCGTGATGACAGAAAATAACACAACAAATTTTAAGTTTAATAAAACAACGGAATTTGGCATACAAGCGATGGAAAAGGTTTCGACTACCAGATATGCTCTCTACCTTCCGCGATTTGCGCGATTCCGTACACAAAAAAATCAGAGAAGCTAAATGTAGTGTATTTTCAAAGCGTTTCAACAAAAACCTTCCATCTAAAACTTTATGGAAAAATATACGAGAGCTTGGTGTTGGTCGACAAAAAGAAATGTGTTCTTCAGATGTCTGTCCTGATCAATTGAATAGAGAGTTTGCAAACATGTAATGCAACAACAATCAAAATTTTCCATCCTGTCAACGCGTTTGGGTTGCTGACCCCAAATGTGGAGACCTATACGAGATAACCCGGGCTTGGATGAATCCCATCAGGTTGTTGACCCTGATGTTGAGCATTCGTTCCAGTTTCAAGGAGTTAGTGATGTAGATGTTTTGAGTGATTTATTAGAGATAAAATCTTCAGCTACAGGTCTTGATGAAATACACCCTCACTTTGTCAAAATAATCCTACCCCATATACTTCCGGTTCTTACACATATCTTCAATACCATAATAATGACATCATCTTTCTCAGCCATTTGGAAGGTAGCTAAAGTAATACCGGTTCTAAAAATACTAGCTACTCGACTATCAAAGCAAGAATTCAGACGATATCAATTTTGTCGTTCTTATCCAAAAACTTGGAAAAAATCTTACATAAACAGATCTCAGAGTTCTTAAAAATACAAAAATTATTAAGTGATAAGCAGTCCGGTTTCAGAGAATATCACAGTTGTGTTTCCGCTATTTTAAGGGTTTCAGATGCCAACAGGAACAGAAATGCCATTGACCGAGACGAGGTCTCGTTATGAGATTTGTTAGATTTTTCCAAGGCATTTGACACAGTAAAACATATGAGACTTAACACTAAACTTTAGAGACCGATTTCGATTTTCACACTCTGCAGCTGCATTGATTCTTTCATATCTTAGTGGTCGGAGCCCAACTGTTGTCATTGGTGAAAAAACATCCCAACATTTAAAAATCCATTCTGGAGTCCCTCAGGGATCAATTCTTGGTGCACTTTTGTTCAGTATTTTTATTTTTACAATTTACAAAACTAAACTCGTCATGGCTACTTTCCCGCTCTTTATCGGAAACGAACTAATTATGAGTATGTCGATAAAGCTATGAACTTGGGCATTCTTTTCAACTCCACTCTTACTTGGGAAGACCATATTCATGATCGTTTCAAAAATATATGGATGCTTACGTAGTCTATCTTTATCGAAGCACTTTACCCCTTATCATAAAAGACTCAGACTAGCATGGTCTTTAATCCTCCCTATAATAACTTATGGGTGTCATCGCATGTTATAATTCAGAAACGAAAAGGAATCTTACTGTTGCGTTCAACAACGTAACTCGGTAAGTTTATGGTCTCAAACGGTACGACCATATTTCTAATTATTCAAATAATATTTTGGGCTGTGATCTATACACATATTTGAAATATTTTTTGCTTAAAACTCTTAAAAACATAATCATGAGCAAACAGACATCATATCTTTTTGAAAGAATACATTTTACAAGTTCAACCCGGTCCTTTATGTTGCTGCAACTAAGATTTTCGTGCAGAAATAAGAAATTCTGAGCGTCAGTTTCTTGTCTACGTCGCACATAGGTCAATATATTGCTTCTATGCGGCCAAAAGTCGATTTTGCAAACTTACGGTAACAAAAAAAAAAAAAACAGTTTGTCAATCGTTAGGAGAATAATTACAGTATTTAATTTTACTTTGCTTATCTCCCAAAAGCACACCGTTTGCAAATGCGAGCAATTGTAAGTTGGTCTCTGACTGATTTTCTTACCAAACAGTTTAAAGTCAAAATAAAGTTATAAGGTCAATATTTCTATTTCTGTGTATGTTATTAATAATATAGTGATGGATTTTGATAACTCAGGTATGATTTCTTACTTTTAACAAGAATTTGTTCCGCTTAAATGCATGAATTTAAAAATTTAGTACTGTTAAACTTTGGGTTTTTTTTTTGCTATTTTTTTATTATATTTTACTTTTTAAAATTGAATTTGTTATATTTTCGCGTTTGATCGCCTGATAATTCTTTTTGAATTGTGAAGTATAACCTTTTCATCAACAAATATGATAAAAATTGGCTGCAGATAACTGCAGATGACAAAAATATTGACATTTTTAACAAGACAGATTTTTTGGTCAAAAGAATTAAAATTCTTAAAAGTGAGACAATTATTGTGTTTTCTTGCTGTAGGCACTGCGAGCACATCAGGAGTGAAAGTTGTTAGTCGGAGGTACCTCTATGAGGTTATGAAGGAACAAAATTTGCCGAATTTGGAAGCTGGATAAATTTTTTTGGAAAATCTTATTGTCAAGCTATGGCAGTACTGTGGATGAGACGAAGAGTTCGAAGCAAAGATTTTCTTTGTTTAAAACCGCTTTAAGGGAAAAATGGGCAAAATGCCATCGAAAAGAAGTAAAAATAACGAGTCGTGGCTAAACGAAAGCTTCGAGCTTCCTTTAAAATTGTTGCAACAAGGACGGCCTTCGAAATCTTTTCAAGAATCAAGTGAACGAACTAAGCGTCGAAAAACCGAAAAACTGCGATCAGCAATAGAAGATGAAGTTAAACAAGTTTAAGAACACAAAGAAGAAGAGATGCGGCGAAAATTCTAAAGGAAATAGCGAGTTGTTCTACTCGGGCTCACGAATATAAAAAAGCAATAGACGAAAAAGAAAATAACGATAGTGCTACTGCTTTGACACCACTGCAGGCTTTAAGAATATTCGTTGAAGCTGATCTAACAAGACGTCAGTACGAAATAATCAGAGAAACAAATAAGCCCTTATATCCACCATATTATTTACTATTACAAGCAAAACAAGAATGTTATCCACCTAAAGAATGCTTACGTGTCACAAGTGCTTGCGCGGAAAGTAGCCTCCAAGGTCTTATTGATAACACTGTTACGCGGCTGTCTATTTTTTTAGAAGAAGTGCTATTGACGCTTAAAGAAGACGAAGGTTTTTTGATGATCCCCAGTTGGCTGCAGACATAACAGGAATACATTTTGAATTGATTTATAGACTGAAAGTCATATTAGAAACCATTTCAAGTGGACACAAAATTGATTCACAAAAATATGACCAATATGCCAAAGATACTGCTCGGCTTTACATTCGTCTTTATAATTGGCACCCAATGACTCCGACAATGCATAAATTATTGATACACAGTGCAACCATAATCGAAAACTCGTTGTTACCAATAGGCCAATTATCAGAGGAAGCTGCAGAGGCCCGCAATAAACATTTCCGCTTGTATCGCGAAAATTTTGCAAGGAAATTTTCAAGAGAGCAGTGCAATTTGGACGTATACAACAGATTATTACTTAGTTCCGATCCACTTCTTAGCAGCCTTAGGCCAAAAAAGCGAACCATTTCTAAATCATATTGCCCTGAAGCAATAAACATGCTTGTTCCAGCAGATTCTTACACCGAACCCGATTCAGACATTGAACCACAAGACGAATCTGTTAGTGAATTAATATGAATTAAGATTTAAACTTTTTTTTTATTATTTTTTGTAAGCTGAAAAATTGTTAAGAAAGCAAAAAAAATTAAGTTAAAAAAATTAATTTCATTTCAATCTATATATATAAAAATCAATTGCTGTTCGTTAGTCTGGCTAAAACTCGAGAAAGCCTGAAGGGATTTATCTCATCTTGGTGTTGAAATGTTCGTGGAGGTCTAGGGAAGGTTTAAAAGGTAAGAAAATATAAAAAAAAAGAATTGGAATGTAGTAAAAGGAACAATTTCATTATTCTTACCTGTAATGAATTAAAAATTAAATTCAAGCAATGACTTTATTTTTTTTTTCAATCGTGTTTGACAGTAAAAAAATTTAAATAATAAATGACAAATATGTAATAAGATTATTGGAATTAAGAAAATTAAGAATTCTTTTAATTTAGTTTTTAATTTATTTTTGACTGGTAAGCATATTGATTTAAATGTGTTTTAATTCAAAATGTTACTTTTACTATAATCCAAGCTGTTTTTTTCTTAAAAAATGACCCCACATTGAACTTAACTTGGTTTATATTCGGAAAACAAAAGGAATTGATTTTAAGTGATACTATACACTTTGACCATAGCAAAGAGAGCGTCGGTCTTTTAGGCCTTTGGTAGAGCTAACGATCTCGAAGGGATATTGAGTGCTAATGAAGTGGAAGTTATTTGGTTATTATGTTTTAGTAAGACTAACAATGTCAGGGAAAAAGTAAATCAAATGAGTTAAGAGAAACATCACGTGCTAACCGCACTGATGACCAGCGAGAGACATTATAACAAAAATAAACGTATAAGTATATCACAAATACGTTCTATAGTGAGTGGAAATGAAGTGCCCATCGGACACTACAACTGCGAGCAAAACAAGATGAAGTTGAGCGTAGTGCATCTGTGATTCTGGAACTACCAGCGTTCTACTTTGATCTGAAAATAAATTATTGTAATTTTTTTGACAGTAAATCGCTGACTATAATTATTTATTCCTATTTTATTGCGTGATTACATAACCTCAAAAGTACTCGGGAACGGAAACGTTAACGAGAGCTAAGTGTTTGTATTAAAGAGGCACCAAAACTATTAATCCAATTTGAGTGAAATTTGGAACTCAAAAATTACATAGAACCTGAGAAATAATATAGGCTAGATTTCCTTTTCATATTCCTTCGGGAACGGAAACATAACCGGGAATTTGAAAAATACTACACTGTTTCCAAAAATTCTTTCACCGTTGGAGTGCTTCATTGCACTAAAGTACCTTGGACTACATTTCATCCCTAAATTCCCACAAGAAAGGGATTGGGAACGGGAACGGGAATTCAAAAACCACTGAAACGATAAGAAATTTTTGTCGGTTTTACAACACGACGTTATCCCTAAATAGCTTCAACAATATTTTATTTTGGCACAGACCCAAATAAGGGTATTGTAAAACCACTTTGTGGTCTCTTAGGACATGGGACGAGTTCCCGCAACGGGACGGGAACAACAACAACGGGAACTTGGAAAATATTGGACCAATTCCAAAAAAAAATTTCAATGTTAAAGTGCTTCATTGCTTCTGAGTAACAAAGACTATATTTCCTTTCCATATTCTTTCGGAAACGGGAACGGTGATATAACCAGGAACCTGGAATATACTGAACCGATTTCAAATTTGTTTTCACTTTTAGAGTGCTTCATAGTCCCAGAGTAATATGGACTACATTTCATCGTCATTTTCCCACAGAAACGGGGATTCAAAAACCACTGTACTGATTTCCATACGGTTTTCACTTTTATAATACGGAGAAAGGAACGGGAACTGCAACATAGCCGCGAACTTGGCAAATACTGGACCGATTTCAAAAATTCTGTCATCGTAAGAGTGCTTAACTGTCCCTGAATAACAAACTATATTTCATTCTCATTCGTCCACTAGAATAGAAACTTGGAAACTACTTAACTTAACATACTCAATTCGCTCAACGTAGGGCCTGAGCAACGCCGGGCGGGTCAGCTAGTAAATAATAATAATTAAAAAAACATCAAAATACTTCAAAATCTACTTGAAAATAGTTTTTTTTTATTAAAATTTTATTTTTTTTCGTCATATGAAACGCATCAGAAAAGATATAAGTAAATAAATGTTTTTGGCCGCATAAAAGTGAAAAATTGACCTATCGTCGTAGGGCATTGGAACAGATTACCCATCGTCAATAGAAGACTTCGCGGCACCACACAGTTTGAGACAGTTTTATCCAGACACTTGTAATTGAATTAAATCAATATGAAGATATGTAGGTAATTATATTTGTTATACTGTTTGTATTGAGTTTGTGAACAAACAAGTAGAATTTCTACATAATTTACAAAACAATGTAATTATTAACTTTTACAGTTTAAAAGTAGGTTTTTTAGCCCAATGTAAATGTAATGTACTTTAAATAAATAAATTGAATTAAATTAAAAATTAAATAATCTGGCTTCACTTTACAACCAAAAACTGGAGTACAAATCCCAAGTTTGATCAGGTGCCTCTGAAACATCCTTGAGCCTTTCTTTAGAGGGTTCAAAATAGAGATTTAAAACTGATAGGCTGTTATTCAACAGTAGGATCGATTGATTCTCTTGAACATCGTCTGTTAGACTGTCTTTTATAGTTTTTTCTACCAACAGTCAAATAGCTAAGTACATTACATACATGAAGTAATTGATTGCATATTATTTCCAGCTGATCGAAAAAGAAAGCCTACTAGCTAAATTATTCGTTCATAGGTACAATTTTCATAGGTTACATTTGAACAATTTTCAGCCGACCCATTTTTATATTCATAGCTTTGTACGAGGAACTAAACCAAAATTAATTATTCAAAATGAAAATAACTCTTTTGATGAGGTGTGCGTGTGCGTAAAAGAAAAATATTCTAAATTCCAATTTTGATGGCAGTTAAGTGACCATCTCCTGCCTCTGTCAGCATCCAATGTTGCTTCTATACTCTTATTTGTGCAACAACCTTCACAGCAAGTTAATTTAGAGGCCTGAATAATTTGTCTTTCTCTAAAGGGCAACTTTGTATTTTTCTTTCTATTTGTAAAAATGGGTGAAGGTTTTTTCTCGCCTTAACTTTTGTATTTATGAAAAATGAAAGTCAGCATATTGCGCAGTTTCTATAGGCTGCATACATCTTTTATCAAGAATAACAATACAAACTGGTCATTATGGTATTTTTTTATTTGAACTTTTGGTGAACCCATTATCTATACAATTACCTATCATTGAAGCCCTTTGCGTCGATCTTAGGTATAGAAAGTTAATCAAATTGAAGCTAACGATGCTAGTTAACCCTCATTGCAGACAAACCTTAGCCTTTTGTGTTCATCTCACGACAAGCGAATAAAACCTAAGGTTACCATGGCAATTAAGACCAAGCCACACCAAGTGCTTCACATTTTCATCTTGGTACTTATAAAAAACGTCCATCATTTGAATGTCAGCGGAAAAAAATATCTACAACAAAGAAAAACACATTACAGTGCTAATTATTTTGTCGCATTTTGAAGCAACACTGACATTTTTGACAGCTTTACTATTGAATCGCAACTAAACACAACTACCACATTAAAACACAAATAACTCTCTGGGCTTCTGGTTAATATCTACTTAGTACCAAACACCTGCCTATCACATAAACTTCAGAAACCACTTCTACGAATCATACTATTGACAGCTAACATGTAAATATTTTTAACTTCTGAATTAAGCTGCATTATGATTTTGACAGCTTCAAGTTAACAATTTTTCGCGCTCGTTTAGACTAATGGCGTGTATTTGCATGCTTCAGCGATAGTTAACCCAAGTTCATTGTTACGCAGCTCACCCATATACACGTAATTTTGTTATTGTTAATTAAAAAATTCGGGGTGTTGAACGCACCTTAAACTTGGGGCACACCTCAGAGATCTACTCACGCACTTCCACAGCTTCTTTGAAAAAGTCTTGAAAATTATTATCTTTACGTTGTAATAAGCCTACTTTATTTAATTGAACTCAAGCACTTGTATTGTTTAATGCTTTGTTTGGGTGACAAGACAAGATGAGCCTCTCTGGTTGCGTTGTTGTGATAGGGATATGGTCAAATACATACAACTTACAGACATCTGGGAAATTGTTTTTATGTAATATGATGACAACATTATGGCTTGACCCGTCTTCTGACTGGCCGGCCTAACATACCCAGCTAATCAGGAATTTCAGCGGAGAGCGCATCCCAGCAGTTGTGTTGTGCATGCGAGTTGTTGTAAGCCGTAAATTGGTTATTTCGAATGAATTTCCCAAACGTTAGATAATCGACCAGCGACCACTATACAATGGAGGTACTCGTGTGCAAGTCTATTGCGTAAAAAAACCATAGTGACCACTTCAAGAAGAGCATAGGCATTATTAAAGGAACAAGGGAAAGTATGTTTACATGATTGTTCAACTTTGTTATGTTGTTGAAGCACGGCGCATGGGATGCTGTAGGCCAAAAATGGTAAAAGAAGATTTTAGTTACGAATTGATAAATAATTTAGCTTTGCTGAGTTGATGAGATTCTAAAGATAGCAATCAACACGAGATGACAAAAGTGTGAACACAAATTAAAATCAGATTCATTCGTTGAAGCCACAAAGCGCTTTTTGAAAAACTAAAACTCGCCCTAAATTACAAACTGAGTGTTTTTTGAGCCGAGTTTAGTCGAGGAACCCCATTTCTTCCCAAAGGCTCCTTTAAGGAAGGAGGCAATTTAATTATGCGGCCCAATAGCCCACTCGAGCGAAAAGTGCTTTAACACCAAGGCAGCAATTTCTAACAGCTTTGCTTTTGCGTTGCGTACATAGAGTTTGCACCACAGTCGTCAGTTTAATGTTTTAACGATCATCAAAACATATTTGAAGAATTTTTCAATATGGCAGTTAAATATAACTTGGAAAAATTTGGCTACAGCTACCTCTTTAATTTTTATCTTTAATTTAATCTGTTTTTTTTTTTTTAAAAAGGTATGCCATGTGTTTACGGATGCGTAGACGGAATTTTGACTTCAATAGATTCCCCCAACGAGTTTGAATCTGCTTATGTTGACAGACATTGAAAGCATTCCATCATTGTAACAAAGCGTTCATGCTACCTCTTACTTTTGATACATTTCTACTACCTAGTGCTTTTCATACCATAATGTAAATCCGAAGTCGACAGCACTGAATCGCTAATGTACAGCTTATTATCGCCATACCACCCAAACAACAGCAAAACGAATGCATGGAACAGTAGAGTGTTAACTCACCGAGTATAACTCACACATGGTTCATTCCGAAATATTTATATAGACAACCTGAATGTCGTGAAAAAGGATGAACCCGTCGCCGCGCCATCAACTTATAGTGAGCAGTGATAGACTCGGCAAGAAACTATTTTAATTACATTTTATTTTTGCCGACTGAAAACCGTCCGACAATGGCGTACTATTTTCCTCAGTTTGCAGCTTCTTAACGTCCTCCGTGCCACCAGGGGCCGTACATAAACCTGCCGATCCACCAGAGCTATTGCCTGCTGTTTCTCCGTGCCACCAAGGTGCCGTAATTATATCTGATTTTCTCTATTTGATTCACGTCAAGGGATTTCTACGATAAGGCACCTAACCGTAAGTCCTGACGACCGAGGGCCAACGTACGGCACCGTAGCTAGTTTTAAGTTTATAAGTTATACTGTGTTAAGAGTAATTAGTTGTGTTTGTAATAAAGAGTTGGTACATTTAAGGTGAAGACCATATCCTGAAGTTTCGTATTTTTCTTCAGAAAGCCCCGGGCCAACCCGATGAGCAAAATCTCGGCTGCAATCTGCAAAGCAAAAAGCACTTCACACAATTGTATGTTGGTATGCGGCCCTGGCTATAATTTTTACAACGCATATATACGCCAATGGCACTTTGGTTTAAATATGAAAATGTCATAACACCGCTTCCCCATGCAGTTTTACTCAGGGATGCAGGATATCCGTTATTGGATTGGTTAACGATACTATCTTTTTTAAGAAACTCTACCCCAGAAATGAAAAGATACAATAGAGCACATAAATCAATTCGCAGGATTATTGAAAATGCATTGAGAAACTTTTCACGACTAGGAACTGACAACAACAACGAGATAGCATTCACTGATTATGATAAGGAAGACAGCTTAGAGAACTCAAATGGAATTGCTGATAACTCTAATGGTAATGCTACATTAGAATATTTTCTATATTATTTTCGAGAAAATTCATCCAATTCATATTGATTTATTTTTTTTTAGTTTAGTTTAGTTGATTTATTTAGCAGAACTCTGCTATCGAAATTCAATTTTACAATTTTTGACTTCAAATAAGTATGTACATATATACATTTTTAAATATTGATTTAATAACCGTAAGGATATTTAAGTTCTATAAAATCAATTATATATCTTTTAAATTTTTTATAATCTATTTCATTTTTAGTTTCAAGTGTAGGTATTGAATAACCTACATCCTTTATATAAAATAGTGTTTTGGGTAATATTTCTTATATAGTTTGGAAGTCTAAAATCATCTCTATTCCTCAAGTTATATGGCTGAGATTCACCGACATATCTCAAATATTTGCATAAATGTTGGGGTAGAAGACCATTTTTAATTGTATAAGCAAAACATAGTACATTTACCATTTTAACATGTTCAACATTATTCTTATCGGTGTATAACGATTGCAGCAGAGGCAAAATACAAAAATGTTTTTCCACGGGTATCGCCTTTCGCGAGGAATTGGCAAGTCCTCCGTTAATAAATTCATTGCCATGGAAAGCGCATTCTCAATTAGCCGTTCGGAACCGGCGAAAAATTGTAGGTCCCCTCCATTCCCTCACAAGGCATGGTTGTGAGAAATGCGCTAGGCCCAGGGGCTCCTCGCTCTGTTGTGCCACCCTATTTGTATAACGATTGCATTTAAGTATTAAACGCATGAACTTATTTTGTAGACTTTGTAGTTTTAACAGAACATTATCAGAACATTGAACAGAATTGATGGACAATACTCGAAAGGAGGTTTAATCATTTCGTTAAAAACGTTAATTGCGCACATTAAAGACAGTTTGTTTTTAATTTTGTTAAAGAATCATTTTTTTTTTTTTTTGATATTTTCTTGACTAAATAATCTACATTAATATCAAAATTTTTATAATCATTATTATCAAATTATTTTTCATCGATCACTACTCCTAGATACTTAATAAATTTAACTTGTTCAGCTTTTTCGTTGTCGATCTCCAGATTCAGTGCAACACTACAGTTCAGAGCCAAACATTTTGATTTCGCACGTTCAACTTTAGTTTGTTCGCCTTCAGCCATTCGTTTACTCTGTCGGGGTCATCTTGGATTAGTTTTATGCAGTCGTCTCCATTTTCACCATTAATAAAGAAATAAGTGCATCGTCTGCAAAAAGTACTATTTGCGATTGTCGAAGCACTTCTTTAATGTCGTTTATGTAGATTATAAATAAGAGTGCGCTTAATATCAATCCTTGAGGAACCCCATGTTTTGTTTCAGCGCTCTTAGACATTATTCCATCTTCTGATGTACTTTGCGTTCTATGCGACAGGTATGTGCTAAACCATTGTTGTTCTTTTCCTCTAACACCACAACCATTTAGTTTTCAATAAGTATTCCTCTATCAATTGTTTCAAAAGCTCTTTTGAAATCGAGAAAAACGGCGAAAACGAACTTTTTTTTTTAGCTATTTCTTCTTTCCAGCTTTTAAGAACATTATTTAGCGTCGACTCTCACGAGTGTTTTTTTCGAAATCCTAACTGGTTCTCAATACACAAATTGTTGAATTCGAAACGGTTTTTTAGTTGCAAGTGAACTATTGTTTCAATAACCTTTTCGTACACAGGAAGAGCATTAATTGGGCGGAAGTTCTCACATTTGTCAGTCCCTTTTATTTTTTCGATGGGGTGCCAATTGATTCTTTCCATGTTTCGGGAAAGCATCCGTTCAGCATTGAGCTATTAATCACTTTTACAAGCATCGGCCCGATTGTGCTTATTCCATCAATCAACATTTTCGTCTGTCATTTGTCATCTGTATATCTGAAAATTCAAGGAGGGTATACACAATTTTGGTAGAAAAATTTATGCGAATGAATGAATTCATTTTATCTTCTCACTTGCAAACTTGCAGAGTTTCTATTACACTTCAAACTAAAGCACTTGGTTGCACATCCCTCATGGCATCATTAGTCAATTCTCATGGCAGTTATGTGAGTTCACACTTTGCACTCGAATTTGAGTATGAAATGAAAGCGGACATAAATGCATTAAAAGGAAACTTAATTGGTCTCACAACAAAGCGATTGCATAAAAGTGACGTTAAGTTCGATTATCACAATATTATATCGAGCAAAATTTATTATTTTTACCCTAAACAACTGCTTACCGCATCTTAGCTGATTACACCGCTGCTGGTTGAAGATTCCCCAAATAAAACTTTAAGTCCACGATCCTCAAAAAAGTATGCTGAAATCAATTGGTTTGAATTTTTGTAATAATTTACCTGAGAGCCAATTATGTAAGAGTTACCAGCTACTCGTTTTTTAAATACTCTTTTCTGCCAGAAACATTAATGTGGTGTGGCTATTTGCATTTTACTTTTTTCAGCGGCATGTAATTCTTTGGTTAGAGAAACAAAAACAAGGAGCTAATGATAGATTCAATGATGTAAACATAGCAAAACAACCAGTGTAAATCTTATAGGCATGGTTGAAAAGTAACCAAAAACTGCTACTGATGAATCCCTTGCGCACGGATGATCACCTCATCAGACCATTCACTTTTTGCGGTAAGTTACTCGTACATATACAACATAAGCCACGAAGTCCGTTTCATTAGATTTACAAAACAACGAAAGAAGAAGACACAGTGTCGTCAACACCGCAGTCGAATTGCACACCACTATCATCGATGTCATCCCATAGTGAATGGACAAATCCCGCCAAAGTTAAGAGTAGAACGAGTGCCTTTCTCTTTTGCTTCAGCTGATTTCCATCGGAATACGTTACGATTTATTTGAAATAAAATTTTACAGATTCCTTGATACTCTAGCACGCGGATCTTGTATTGGTATAAAGACAGACATTTCTTGGTATATCTTCTTTTCATTTTTCAATCGAGGTACAAGCGGCGGCTGCGCGGCGGGGCTCACATTAAATTTTGCTTCCGTACAAATAAAATAGCAGACGAGTTAGTTTTCCAAATGAATAAACATAAAAAGAGAGGCTGTGGTGCTGCTGTTGTGTTATGTCACAAAAGCCACAAACGCTAACGACTTAAGTGGGAAGTGGCACTGACGAAGTAGATAGAAAATTAGTTTTGTAGTGATGATAATGATGATGATAGTTATGTACATGTACAATAGTCGAGAAGCGACGAATCTCAGTTTGGGCAAAACATTTTCAAATTAGAATCGCATTTTGCTTCTTTTTTTTTGTGCTGATTATACAATTCATATGTTGAATGGTGAATATTGCATGCAATTTAATTTTGGTGAGATAACGAACCAAATGCTCTTGGGGGTTAAAGGTGTCTCTCATTAAAGATGCCATACTAAGGCGAATTAAATTCGCTGTTCATTTTGTCTTTTCGAGTTGTAAATTCGATGTTTTACGTGTTGATTTTGGTTTGAATACATAATTTGGTTGAAGTATTGGTGAATTGACCTCTCTTGTCAAAAGTCATGACTTTTTTAACCTTAGAGTAAATCATATTAGCAAATTAGATAAGAGATGTTCAGATATACAAGGTTTGCTGATTGCATTGCCCGGAAAATATTTCCAGACCTTAAGACTTTTGTCAAGCCTCACAAGTTATTAGCCTTAAAATTGGAACACAGCTCTCAGAAGCTGGTGATAAGCTTTACTCTAATTTATTTGACTTTGAGTTAGTTATAATAAGTTATTGGAAATAAATTGCCATAAAAATTCGATTACCCATAATTATCAACGTCTGTTTGCCACAGGGGTAGCAGGCTCTTAACATAAAGTCAAAAAACTATTTATCTGAGCAATAAAACCACGCCATTTACGGAAGCTTTCCAAGCGCAAATTGCGTGGTCATAAGACGTCAAAAATAACCCGATGATTATTGTTCACACCTCCACGTTGTGCACCAGTGGCATAGGCATAACTGGATCACTTTCAATGCAAACATATCGAGATGCTCTACGGCATTTAAAGTGTAGAAAAAGTGCTCCAGAGCATGCAACCGTAGACGTCAGTCAATATTACAACCGACAAGGATCAGATGCAATTCGACCAGCTGAAAGAGCTGAGTCTAGCTCAATTAATTATTTGTTCAGCCAAATTAATGTAATCTTATGTGCTCTTATAGCACAGTGTGCGTGTTAACCGCCTACATAACTGCACGCAAAGTAACAGTAGCTCTTTTGTCTATAAGGCACATTTCAGTGAAAAAACAAAAACCACATATTCGTTTCTATTACAAATGAAGGAAACAATTTCAACAATTTATCCGATCAAATTCATGTCCAGGGTGGTTTTTCCTGATCAAATTGAATGTTGTCAATTTCCGTAAAATTAATCGATGGAAACATAGAAACTATGCAGTTGGTGCTACTCCACTCGGCAAATGAAATGGGATACCAAACAATGCGGTTTGTGGACAATTTGTTTACTCAATGTTGAGTACTGGAGCTGTTGTCAACATACACAGAGCTAATGTCAACAACTATAATATGATCTGATGATAGTGTGCAGTGCATAAGATTAATCGTGACGCAACCGCAATATTCATAAATCAATCAACTTGGACTATGGTCGACTCAATATCAAGAGCAGTCATATGAACGGTAGCCAAAGTCAATATGTTCAATCTGTTTGGTACTTGAGGTTAATGAAAGATGGTGGAAAGATATGCAAATGGCGGTTTGTTAGAGAACCATATTGTCTTACTAACGAGATGCATAACGTTTACATTGTTGGTTGTGTTGACAATAAGCTCGTACAAGGTTAAGGACTCCATTAATTAAGAAAAAGAAATCTAGCTTTATACTACTTATTTTTATTAAAATTTAAAATCTGAATTAAATCATTCAATTCAATGCATAGTTCTTTTTTAGCCTGTCATTTTACGAACGATCTAATTTATGGATTTCTGCACTAGGGTGTTCCAGATTTATGAAGTTTTTCGTAAGTGCTGCTTTCATTGTATTTCATCAAAAAATAGTATTTATTACTAAAATTTTGAGTTTGAGGTTATTTAAAGAAAACCTCAAACTGACAGAAATAGAACTGGGTGTCGTTCCAAATGCGCTAAATTGTCATCTACCGATAAATGTACAAAAATATTTTGCGGAACGATATCGTATCGGCATGGGTTGCCTTCATTGTGAAGTGAAATTGAGTAATAAACGCCCTAGTATCCGGACACTTTACGTGTTTTTAAACTTTGACTTCGACCCAATTTGTAGCTACCGCGAATATTGATTGTAAGAATATAAACATTTCCCAATAATACAGTGATCAAATAGATTGCAAAGAAATCATTGTTAAAAAAAATAAAATAACAATTCGAAAAAGTTCTATATTCATTAGTAAGTTAGTTTTAAGAAATTTTAATTGTTTCTGTCTTCAATAAAAAACTTTTTTTAAAGGTTTTTGTTAAATATACTATGTACAATGTACATACTACATATATACATACATATGTAGAATTCGGAGTTGTCTGGAACCTACACTGACTAGCTTCTGATAGTTCTGGGGAAGGATTTTGAAGATCATCTGATTGAATCGAGGGGCTTAGGAGTTCATCGATCTCCTTATCAATGGCAGCGATATCTTGTGGTACAATTGATATTAGATCTTGCCGATGATTCCAGCTCAATTTCTAAGGCATTACTGTCGGTCCCATTACCAACAACGATTTCCTCAGTTTCCTTTCGTTATGTTCCATCCCCTTCTTGAATATAAACCCCATAGTATTCTAATTTCCTAATGTTAATAGGTTCTTTCCGAGGACAGGGTCCACTGAAATATCCAATGTTGCAGATCTATTAATCGTTTTTGCAGCTTCAGTTTGAACCACATTCAAAGCTGCATTACGAGTTGTATCAACACAAGATTCTTTCAGCTTTCCTGACAGCAATTTGGTAAAAGTTTTTATAGCCCTTAGGGCTATGACTTTTCCAGTTTTTGGACAGAGACAGAAGCTGGTCTGATCACCATCTAAGATTCTCGATGGGTTCTTTGATATTTTCTTGGCCAATGATTTTCAAGTAATCTTCCAAATCTTTGAACCATTTCTTAAGGTCTCTTCGGTCAATTGTGCTCTAACCTTTTTCAGGGTCTCTGCTTCCCATAGCGTTAAATTTGGGTTTCTCTTTAAAAATGCTTTTATCAATGTTCTTCCAGGGCGTTCGTTTCAAATGGGGCCTTTCTCTTTGTAGCCGTTATAATTTTTTGAACCGTATATAGAAAATCATCCATTTTCAAGAGGGAAAGCGCATTTGCATATATCTGCACACCACTTCGCAATCTGTTGTTCCTCGTCAGGGTGTAAGTGGAGATATTGGCCCATATTTGTTGCATCCTCTCGGATTAGTATTTTCCTTTCCATCGGCCAAGCAATGTCGACCAACATGTACCGAACATACTTCCCAACTCTCTGATGCTGATATTGCTTTTCCTTACATCATCTTAAGCCTCAGCTATCTTATCTGTGCTCAAAAGTGCAAAAAAGTTGGAATGCAATATGGATTACAAATTTGTTATACAATAAGACTTGGCCGAACACTAACCTCTTTTGTTAGTGTCCGGACTGACATCTCTGAATAAACTAAAATTTCGAAAACTAAAATTGTTTATATTTGAACTACCCAAAAAAGAAACTACTAACTACTACTATCGTCTCGATTAAAACGCAAGTTCTCCGTGCGTAAATTCATTACCATGATAAGAGCTTTCTCGATTAGCCATTCGGAATCGCCAGAAAATTGTAGGTCTTCTCCATTCCCTTGCACGGCATGTTGGTGAGAAATGCACATGCTTACTAGACCCTGGGGATCCTCGCTCTGTTTCGCCACCCTATTTATTACTTTATTTACCTATTCGATTACCTAATCTGCAAATAGTAGTCGTTGTAGAAACATTCCCTCACAGCTCTCCATAGTGACTCAACTCTTTGCATAGGAGTTCCATCCTCCGCAACAAATATATTATCAGGGGCTGAATTAACGCACACGTGATCGAGTGATACGTGACTGAATTATGTGTTTAATGGCACTGCTTTTCACTTTATCGAGCACTTAAGTACTACAATTTGACATTCTGTCATCAGTACTTCGACGAATTAAAGTCGATAAAAAATTAACAGCAGAAGAGCAAATTTTGAGAAAAAGAAGTACTCCACTCACTCAATCACTGATGCGGTAACTCACCCCCTGTATCACTATTGTTGATTTTTGTGTAGATGAAACCATACTCACTCAAACAGCATGATACTTAATAGAATTTATGAGTGAAGGAACTGTGTAGCTGAAAATAAAAAATTATCTCATCACTTCTAATGCTTTCCGTTCAAACCTCTGGCGTAAGATCTCTCAATCTATCCTCAATCATTCCAAGAACCCAATGTCCTTCTACACGACGACTTATAAGACAAGTATTTAAGTTGAGTTTAAGTAAATTTAAACTGTGTTAACCATAAAATGAACGAAGTGATCTATGAAGTTCGTGAATTCAATGCGAGTTTCTAAAACTTGAAAGCTATGTTCAAAACTTACTGAACAGAAGTGTTAATACATTTTGACATTCTCTACTGTCAAACGGAAGATCATAAACCACCTTTACTTCTAATACAGCTCAAAAAAACCTTTTTTATGAATTCCTTTAATGTGAATTACATGTGAATTACTGTGTGACAAATTTTTGTTTTTGTGCTCTAACATTTAATGAAACAGCCATTTTTTTTATCAAAATAGACCTGCTAAACTCAAAAACGTAAACAGATTTTTTGTAACACGTATCGTTTTAAAGTTATGATATGTAAATTGATGTACTATCTATCTATATCTGTATCTTCCATACATATAATAAAAGCGTAACAGTTTGTTTGTTTGTGCACGCTTATCTCAGAAACGTTTTATCCTATCCAGATAGAATTCAATATATAATATATTGTGGTAAGCTTAACTCAACATTTAGTTTTTATTTCATGTCAATCGGTTGATAAATTGAAAGTTATGCCAATTCTTGCGGACGAAGCCGCTGGCACACCTTGTAAATAAATAAAGACAGTTCCAAAATTGTATATTATATTTTTTACTTAAATCTATTAATTAAAGAAAAATGTTATGTATATTTACAAGTGAAGAAGAAATGAGCCAAATATTCCAAAACGAAAATGATGAAAAAATTTTTACTTTTCCTCTTGTGAAGAGTAGACTCCTCTTTCATTAGAAACCAGCAGTAATCTGCTAACATTTTAGCATTTCATCTTCCTTGATAACGCTCTTCTATCTGTTCAGTGTCCTGGTGAACGCGTTCACCTTGTTCGTCACTTACCACTCCAAGATTAGGTGGGAAAAAATCGGGAATGCATGAAATGTATTTTTAAAGACATTCTGCACCCCATGGTTTTGAATTTTTGTAACTAGTCATTCACTAAAAATATGTTCGTAGGGCAACTCTGCAACTCGTTTGAAATGTCATTTGAAAGAACGAATTCCACACAGCTACCAACTTGAAATAATAAAAAAAATATGATGATCTAAAGCTGTTTTATTATCATGATCAGATCCGGATTGGATCAATAACGACGTTCGATCTTTTGTTTTTTACGAGGGCACACGCAAATAGTATTGACACTATTACTTAGAAACATGACGTGTTAGACACCCATATTATTAGACAATGTTTTCAGCAATGGAATAAGGTACTCAAAACACGTAATTTTATTCATGTTAGAAAAATCGTGTCACACAGTGTTATCCGTACATAGCTATTTGAATCTCATTCTATCTCATTCGAAGCTAGTTCGTATAGAGGTGACCGAAATTTGCACATGAAACTGATTTCAATTTATTTCAAGACAAAAATTTGATATGAATCGATTCTTACTTATAAGACACATATACAATGATATCAAAGGAAGGTAAAGGATACCAAATTGGCGTATCACATACTCAACGATTTAAAAGAACCATTTGACTTCTTCAGAATCTTGTTCAGAATCAAACACAATTTTCCTTTTTCCATTGAGCAACGTCCTGAAATTTACTCAGGGCTCCAAATGGTTCAGTGGGAGTTCCCTACCCCAACAAACCAATTTCCAACCCAACCCTCTACCTCCCCAATCCTCCCATCTCCTCATCCTCTGACTTTCCCGGGGAGCACAATGGATCATTGAGATCCGAGTGCCACTTGTGGCCGCACCCCCATGCCACCTAACCTAACCTACCCCACTTTGTTAAGTAAAATTGAAAAATTGTTCAACTATGTTAAAATGTAATTCAGTCGCATTCAATGTTTCCATCGATGATATAGCCACATAACCTATTTTTGTTCCCTCTGGTGTTCCACGAGGGAGTCATCTGGTACCCCTTCTTTTCCTTGTTTTTACTAACGACTCACCCAAATTCTTTTAAACTCTTTTTTTCTTTTGTTTGCAGACGATTTAAAAATTTATCGCTGCATAAAGTCTTCAGAAGACAGTCCTCGTGTGCAAAACTACCTTCAAAAGGTAAATAAGTGTTGTAGCGTAATGAACTCTATTTAAATAGTTCTAAATGTCAATTTTTTTCTTTTTGTACAAACTTTTCACTTGTTTTCTTGGAACCTATTTTCAGTAAATATAGTTTATGAATTTGTAAATTAATTTACTTGAATTTTCGATAGTCTATAAAAGGTTATTGTATCTCTGATTGATGTTAAGTAATAAACAATTATTCACATGCACAGTTCCCACACACACTTCGATCTGATATCTGACAGGAAATAGTCAGAGCAGCTTCCGAAGAGCTCATAACGCCGAGATCAAATGGAAATTGGAATTATCAGACCGAAACCAACAACTTCCAGGGGAAGTTTAAAAAATTACATAAATTCTGCTCATTAATTTCAGGAAGTTTAAAAAAATATTAGCACATGATTAGTTCTTCATAATTTATGGTCTTCTTCTTTCGACGAATAAATAAAAGGCAACGTTTATGGCATCGAAACTACTCAACCATTGTTTTTTTTTTTTCAATTGTGACCGGCAGTGGTTAAATTTTTTCAAATTATGTTTATTTATCGTATTTTAATTGACTGACGAAAACAATATCCCCAGAGGTGAGAGTAAAAAAATATTAATTTTAATGATATTGTTCATTGAAACTTTAACTACCATTTTTCGGAATTAAGTCCATTCACCACTGCGTAACCCGTACACAAACAAATTAAATAAAAGAGAATCATTTCTGGTCGGATGCGAATGGTCTACCTTAAGTCTAAGTCAGGCTTCTTACGACACATTTATGAAAAGAACCCAGAAATAGCTTGTGGTGTACTAAACTTTAAAACCATAAATTTCGCACTGGCCAAATAAATGCAAATGACATTGTTAGTGTGCTTAGATAGCTTCATAGAGTTAGTTATCATGTCTTGCAACCGCATTTCAACGTAGATCGATCGCAATAACCTTAGGTTGCACGTTGTGGCATAAACAATGACTAACAGCTTAAGTAACATTATGTTATATGTAACTAGGGTAACCTTTCAAGCGCACAATGAATGCAAGATTCTGTCCAATTATGGGGCAGTTCTGCTTCCGTGATACCATCGAGCTGATTTATTTGTGGTGTCGGATACAGATCAGATGCCTAAAGCGTGCCAATATCAATAAATCAAGCTGCACTGATGTTCATGGTTCATGTAAAGTCAGAGTTAACTTGAACACGTTAGATGTAAGTGCATTGTATTCGCAATCTATGCACCTTACCATTGAAGGTAAATTCAAACCTGAGTCTTTGGTTTACGTACTAACGAGTTGAGAAGGTCTTTTTTTTAATACGCTTGAGCTCGAAGGGAGTTAAACGGCTTTTTAGTAGCCAATTTGCAGACGTTTTATTGGAAGACAATTAAGTTTTCAACTTCATTTTCTTTCTAAACTTGTTTCTCTTGAAAGAATCGTTTTGTGAGGATCGAAGATTTTATTGGTTCATTTTTAAGCTCTTCAGAGTTCAGAGTCATGCAGTTGCACAGAATTACTTGTAGTTTTTTCTGTTATGTCCACACTGCTCAAACTATCCCAAATCCAATCAAAAGTTTGCAGATCATCTCTTCTCTGGACTCAAACTCATCCCCGAAGCAACTAAAACCCAAACGATCTTTCTAAAGAATTAATGTGTCCCCATAAAATATTCGTTCGGTTGGAATTTTTCGTGTTATTCTAAAAATCTTTTAACCAAAACACGATGTCGAATACACATTGAGTACTGTGAGCTATTAAAATAAGAATACAATTCGTATGCTTGCCAAATTCCAAGTACTGATCCGTTTGTATGAAATCTAAAAATTCCATGGATTTATTGCTCTGCAACGTGTTTGCCATAATCAATAAAATCGCGTTCACTATTCAGGGCAACCATCGGGCTCATGAGTGTACATGACCGGCGAATTGTCGTCTCGTCGCGTTGTTGTTCATTTCGAATGCATTACTTAGCTATTTTGCATACGCGTCTATATGATGGTGACCGGCTGCAGACACCAAGTGAATTTCGTATCACAATGTTGCGCAACGACCATAAAAAAGTCAAATCGAATTGGAATTCACAAAACGTTTAGATTGATTGTCAATTATTGTCAACCAACAGCAGTGAGTTCAAGGTGCTAGAGCAACCTTTAAGTCCCAAGACGTGCTTGTAAGAGAAAAAACCACCATATCGACTTTTGAGTCATCGATTTGTCCATCACTGATTAGGAGAGTAGGGATCATCTGAAGACGATAAAATTTAAGCTGCAATTTGTTATCTGCAGAATACGGAGGAGCTACGAGCCGCATACGAGGATCAGTTGTCGTATGAAGTCGACTGTCACTGCACACAGCAGCTTCGAATGTGCAGACTGCTAGAATTTCCATTGAACATACAACCGGAATATTTGAGTGTTTGATTGGGAAAGATGTGTCTTCCGATGTGACAACACAAAAGTCCGGACAGCGGACACTGCTTATTGAAGCTTAAGCTGTAACGGATCAACTTTCAGAATTGAGACCTTGCTCTGAATACATTTGACTATTGGTGAACATTTTTGTGCATAGCTCGTGAGTGACAAAACGAGATTGGCCAAAAGTTAAATTCTTTTTCGAGTCAAGCGAGTGTCCGTGTTGTGTGTGTGTGTTTTGTTAAGTAATTGGCAAGGAACGTAGGATATCTTACAGCTTTAAGATGTGACAGTAATGGACATTCAAAAGTTAGCTATAAATTCAACAACTAATTACAGCTATCCAAAAATTAACGAACTCAATTTCAGAATTGATGTAAGCTTAATGAAAATATCAACGGGCTGGACTTGATAGCTTTTATTTGGAAGTCAGTTGCAAGGGCATCTCGTAAGACAAGAACTTCTTTTTTGTATCGCTTTTTGGACAATGTCATCTAACTAAAAACAAGACATAACTTTAAAGGCAGTTGAGCTGAGTTGCATTGGAATCATTGAGAGATTTTTTTTAGTTGTGCGCGGAACCAACGTCAATATGCAAATAGCATTTATTTTGAATTAGCAGTTGACTTGAAAGAAAATTTCACACGCCTAACGATTTTATTTCTTTGTCTGAGTGATGCCCAAGATTTATGAGGAGAGTGTGATAACTAATACGTTGGACCTACCGAACTGTTTTTTAACTTTAAGCCGGCATAATTTTATTTCAATCTTTTTTTTTCAAGCCGTCAGATGAAATGTTTTTTAATCATTTTTCTTTTCAAATTTTTGGTTTTTCATTCAAAGTGTTATCTCTTCTACTTACTTGCTTAAGTGGGCATTACAGTTCGGGGTGAACCTGGGGCTGGGCCTCAACCAACATCATTCCATAACGACTTCGATTTCGGGCGAACTTCGTTTTGTCCTCATTATCCATCATCAAACCAATTTTTACCGCTTCCGTTTCAATACTCGAAAAAGCGCCTATGACATCACGCTTATTTCTTCCCATTACGTCAATATCGTCTGCATAGGCGAGTAATTGTACAGACTTTTGAAAGATTGTTTCTCTGGTGTTGACGTTTGAGTTTCTTACAATCTGTTCAAGTATTATGTTGAAGAAATCGCATGACAGTTTATCGCCTTGCCTGAAACCTTTTTCGACATTGAAGGTCTCGGTGAGTTCTTTACCGACCTTGACGGAGCAGCGTGAATTCTCCAAAGTCATCCTGCATAGTCGTACGAGTTTTGCGGGGATGCCGAAACTAGACATGGCTCTGTACAGCTCGTCTCTGTAGATACTGTCATAAGCGGCCTTGAAATCGATAAAGAGGTGGTGAATATCGATATTATGTTCTCGGGTTTTTTCCAAGATCTGCCGTAATGTGAAAATTTGGTCTATTGTGGACTTCTCTGGTCTAGTTGATAAGAACCTATCAAGGTGTTGACGTGGGGTCTCAGACGTTCACATATTATCGCAGACAAGATCTTATAAGCGACGTTAAGGAGGCTTATCCCTCTATAATTGGCGCAATTGTGAGGGTCTCCCTTCTTTAGGATCGGACATACGATACTGAAGTTCCATTCATCGGGCATGCTTTCTTCCGACCATATCATGCAGATCAGCTGGTGCATGCTCCTTTCCAACTGATCTCCAGCTGCCTTGAAAGGTTCGGCATAAAGGCCATCTGCACCTGCAGTCTTATTTGATTTAAGTTTGCATATAGCAAGCTTAACTTCTTCTAGGTCGGGAGGGCGGCATTCTTGATTATCGTCCAAGCTGAATGGGGCAATCTGCCTGACAGCGGAATTTGTGTCCTCATCGCCGTTAAGCAGTCTGCAGAAATGATCTTTCCAGATCCTCAGTAGCGACTGTGACTCTATAACTATGTTTCCCTGCTGGTCTTTACAGGCTTGAGTTCGGGGCTTGCCACCCTGGCAGGATCTTTTTACCTTTTGATAAAACTTCCGAATCTCGTCGGTGTTCTTCCCTTCTTCTCTCCTTGTAAATCTCGTTATACTGATCGTAAGCAGCCCTCGTTCGAGTTTGCAAAAGCATTTGTCGTGCTCTTTGCTTGGCTTCATTAGCCTGCCTACATTTTTCATCGAACCATGGGTTTCGTTTTGGTGGCCGAGTGAAGCCCAGAACCTCCGAGGCAGCGGTTCTGATGGCTCCTTGGCATAGCTGAAACTGGTCTTCAATGCTTAATGCTGGCGGCACGGGATTCAAGGATAATTGAAGGGACACTCGATTGGAAAAGGCACAGGGATAGTTCGTGCTGGTCGTTAACAAGATATCCTCATTCGTACCTTGGCTACAACAAAGTAGTGGTCCGAGTCAAAGTTGGCCCCTCGGAAAGTTCGGACATCTAGCACACTGGAAGAGTGCCTTGCGTCGATCGCAGCATGATCAATTTGGTTGACGGTTAATTGATCTTGAGATCGCCATGTACCTTTATGAATTTTGAGATGCGGGGAGCGTGTACTACTTACAACAAGATTTAACCCCGCAGCAAAATCGATCGTTATCTCTTCTACTAGACAAAAAAATTTAAGAAGCTGTGAAAAGAAAAGTGAACCTGCTTTTTGTTGGCGGCCATATAGGATTTCCATTTTGTTTCCATTAAGAGTTCAGTTCAGCAAACTAATTAAGCTTCTACAGAAAATTAAACGAAATATGCATTTTGTTGGCCTCAGATTTGCAACAATCCAAAAAGGACTAGGTTTGCCGATGCATCCTGACGTCAACGCGGCTTATCCAACAGCGTATCATTAGTTTGAAGCTGCCAAGTAGGAAATTTGTAATCCCTTTAAAATAACGCAGAGATTTCAGAAAAAGAAGAAGATTAAGAAAGTAGTGAAAAATTTGGTCACCTTTGATTTACCTACAATAATTCAAAATTTTATTGCTATTGGGCTCGATTTCAATTGGGTACTAGACCTCATCAGACAAACAAGCTAAATTAAAACCAGAAAAAAAATGAAAAAACATCGCGGTAAGCATTCTGCTGGGGTCACGAGCGGTCGCAACATGATTAAAATGGGTAGTAAATTTTAAATTATCTACGTTATGTTAATTTTTCTCTGCGATTAACTTAACCCATCATAATAGGCCAAAGCTACTTTTAAAACCAGTGCTAAAGGTAAAAGAAAAGAACTGAAATAAACTAAAGAACACAAAAATTGGACTTACCATTGAAAGCGATGAATCCAGATTTGAAATTTGTCGTGGTGAAGAGCGACTGTTTGAAGCAAACAGTGAAGTTTCCAGCATCGCAAATCATGACGGAAAGTCTGGAATTGGCACTTTATGTTTTGTTGATTTCTGTGAACTATCGCAACATTTTGAAAGAGCATTTATTGTCATCGATATATAAACTGCAACCAGCAGAGTATCTTGCCATACAGCAAAATCAACTAAGACCTGGGGCCGAATCACCGCACACGTGATCGAGTAGTAAGTGACTGAATTATTTGAGTTTGATACTACTTCTCACATTATCGAGCACTTTAGTACAACAATTTGACATTCTTTCATCCAACATTTGAACGAATTGAAATCAATAAATGGACAGGAGACTGAAAGTGTGCAATTTAAAGCGAATTTTGGCACTCACTAACTCGATCACTGATACGGTAATTCGCCCTCTGGTTTTCTACTGAAAAAATTATATTAATAGAATGGTCTAACAGCTGCCATAATCTCTCACCCAACGAAACTCTATGGCGGAAAATTAAGCAACAATTGATTCAACAAGCAGCAAAAGACACTTCAAAACCTATGATCCTATCTAAAATTTCAAGCTTTCATTGTAAAGAAAGGCAGTGGTAACAAAGCACTTTAAGCATGAATTTCAGGAGATTTTTGAAGTGTGGTTGAAATCAATATTTCTAGTACCCATTTAAAGAATACAGAAAAAAGTTGACCATTAATGAAGTGTAAAGTGAAGTGGGGAGTCTCATGTGACCATGGCCACGATTCTAACTCTTCGAGCAATCGGAAACAGCATCAGAAAAACAAAGAGGATTTTTAATCCAGATTAATGTCGCTTTGGTTGGAACTTGGACTTGGAACTACAGAAAAGTTGAAACAAAAGTTATTCTCAAAGTTCACCACTTCCTTGGACTTTTCAAATATTTTAAAAATAGAAAAAAAAAAAAAAAATGAAATTTGGAGATCGGCGCGGGTTAGTTCCGACCATAGAAAAGACTACAAAGAAGATTCTCTTTACTTTCTGGTAGATCGGTTCAGTAGAGCTCGAAAATTCGTAGCCATAGTTTTGAAAAAGACAGTTTTGAGAAAAACGCATATAAGGTTTCGTCAGTCAGCAAAATACCTAAATATATTTCCTAAAGTATAATTTGAATTTTGAAAAATAGTTTAAAACAATTTATGAAAATCAAATAATATAGTGAACAAATGATGGTTTCTAAATAAGATTAGCTTCAAAAATGGCGTAATCTAAAAAGTGCCTAATGATAATTTTAACAATAATTTTACAAAGAAATGAAACAAAGTTGATAATTAATTGTGAAAAATAAACCACTTCGATGGAAGTTTAATCACTTAAAAAAGCTATGTATTTCCTTGGAATTTGCTGCTAGAAACCAAGCAACAGTACACCAACGAGATGTTCTGTTATGTCCTGTTTTCTGTTCGTGTTATTCTTGTTGTTGAGTACATACAGCGTCTCTAGAGTGAAGCGTTTCGATGTGTTCCTCTCTGTATCGAAAATCAGTACTCCGTCAAAGTCCGGAATAGGTACAGTTTCAACAACGTGTAGAGCGTAGAGCCAGTGATGCCTTCCCAGAATTTTTTGATTTTATGTCCGACTTGTGGTTGGAAATTCTTTGTTGAAGAAGTTGTTTTGTCGTTCCGACATAGTAAAAACTGCGGCCACTGCAATTTATCTTATGAACCACATCAGCTCTTCGATCCTTACCCATTTTTAGTTTTTTTTTAAGCTAGGTTGACGTCGCTGGTGTTCTTTTCATCTACCTCCTTAAAATTGTTGATGTATGTAGGAAAAAGAAAAAAAAAAAAACGACTTGTAACACGTTATAAAGGAATGAATTTATTTGAGATGAGGAGGTGCAATTCGGTGTATATAAAGAACATGCAAGTGTGTGTTATGTAATTCAGGTAATGTAGTTCAATAGTAGATAACTGATATTATATATTAGAGATGGGATAGAATGTGCAAGAATGTATTAATTGAGTATTCCAACAAACTACCCCTCAATGAATACAAACATAAACTAGTATTTCAAAATTGCAATCAATTTGTTTTAAGTATTAATGCCTAAAAGATTTACAAATTTCTCATGTTTTATTCTCATTAAATTTTTTGTTAAGATATCGGCCTTCATTTCATCGGTTGAAACGTATTCAAGCACAATCAGGGATTTTTCATAAACATCTCTGACATAATGAAAACGAATGTCAATGTGCTTGCTACGTTCGTGATGAGCTGGATTTTTTGCTAAGAAAATAGCGCTCTGGTTGTCGCAGAATATCTTCAGTGGATGATTTACAAGGTCCCCAAAACCAATTTCAGAAACAAGGTTTCATAAATACACGGCTTCCTTGGCTGCAGCCGCCAGGGCCATATACTCGGCTTCAGTGCTGGATAATGCGATAGTCGGTTGCTTTTTTGATGCCCATGTAATAGCTCCACCTGATAATTGAAACATATAGCCAGTGTAGGATCGACGGTCATGATTTGATGCCCATTCAGCATCGGAGTATCCGCACAAATGATCACATATGAGCCCATTTTTAGCAAATTTATTTATGTCGCATATAGAAACTGAAATGAAAAATCAACTTAATTTTCCAAGAATTTGGTTAAGGTATGTAGATGATATATGGGCGATAATCAAAAAACATGAACTCCGACAGTTCATTAACAAATTAAATAGAACTAAATACCCATCAATAAAATTTACATATGAAGAAGAAATTGAAGGGAAACTAAATTTTCTGGATTTAAGTATAACTAGGAATGGAGACAATTTCGAATTGGATATATACAGAAAACCAACGAATACTCTGAGATACATTACATCAGACTCGTTCCATTCCTTTGAACATAAGATGTCAGCTTTTCATTCAATGATTTTTAGAGCTCTAAATATTCCAATGACAATAGAAACAAAAATTAAAGAATTCCAAAAATTAAAGATATAGCCAAAATTAATGGATATACTGAAGAGTTAATTGAAGATTTAACAATTGCACATAGAAGAAAACAGGAATTGAGAAATTATACAACTTTAGATCTAATAAGGAATGAAAGAAATGAAGAAAAGAAATATTCAAAATTTTATTTCTATCCAGAAATAACATCTAAGATAAAACCAATCTTTAATAAATATAACATCCGTATGAGTGAGTGCAGCGAAATAAAAATAAAAAATCTGATTGGAGGATCTAAAGATAAAATTGAACAGCTTCAAAAATCAGGAATTTATTCTATCGGATGTAATGACTGTGCAAAAGAATATATAGGACAGAGAAGAAGACCTATTCTAAAAAGATTTAAAGAACATTTTGCACATCTTAAATATAATGAAAAAGAAAAGTCAAGTGTTGCAGAACATATGCTAGAAAATAGTCATAGTTTTAGTTTGCAAAATTTAAAATTAATAAGAAATGTAAATAGCAATTATGAATTAGATGCTTTTGAATCTTTTTATATATTTAAAAACAAAAATAATCTTATGAATAATGATGATGGACCAATCAAAGATTCAATATTCAAAAAATTTTTCAATAGATTCAACTCAACTCAACTGTAATTTTGTTTAGAAACAATTTTTGTTTCTTGTTAGTTTTTTGACAAATAATTTAATTTAATTTAATTTATATATCTCACTGATGATGGAAGCATTGCTTCTGAAATGTGCATTTGAGGAAATATAAAAAGTGTTTTTTACTGTTTAAAATTGTACTAATCTCTTTATTTATAAATAAGAGACAAATTAATAGTATTTTTTAAGTACCTGAGTATATGCTTGGCTGCGAGCATATGCTCCACATGGGGACGTGTGTTGAACTGTGATAATTTGCTAACCGAATAGATTATATCTGGTCTAGTTGCCCGTCCAATAAAAAGAAGTGAGCCGATTAATCCCTGATAATCTCTTTCATCTGCGAGCTTACAGTTGGTACAGCTTTGACACTTTGTGAACTTTTGTCCAGGTTCCAACGGTGTTCCTCGCCCTTTGCAGTCATTCAGTGCACAACCGTCGAGTAGAGATAAAATTGTTTGCTTTTGTGATATTCGGAGATAGTCCCTTGATTCGTTTTGTTCAACTTCCAGCCCCAGGAAAAATTCCACTTTGCCTTTGTCTACAATCACAAACTTTGATTTCAGCTCTCTCTTGATTTTTTCGAGACGAATGGTGTTCGAGCAGGCAAGTAAAATATCGTCAACGTATACTGCCAAGATGTTGATTTCACCCTTTATGTTGTTTGTGTAAACACAAGAGTCGTAGCTACATCTATTGAACCCAATCTTTTTTAAAACTTCGTCTAGCCTGTAGTTCCACTCTCGTCCGGATTGATTGAGGCCGTACAGTGCCTTGTCTAATTTGCAAACGTATTCAGGATACTTTGGATTTATAAAACCGTCTGGTTGGCACATGTAGATTTCTTCTTTCAACCTTCCATTCAAGTACGCGCTTGTCACATCCATTTGATGGAGAAATAATTTGTACTTAACGGATAATGCGAAAATAAGTCGTACGGTGGAATAGCGGACAACTGGCGAAAATGTTTCGTAGAAATCTATACCTGGCCTCTGTGTACACCCTTTGGCTACCAAACGAAATGTAAGAAATTAGATTCTGAGTTCAAACACCTTTGGAGTTTGGCAATTTGGATTTTTGTCAAACCATTTTAAATTCAAACTACGCCAAATAAATCATTTTTTGTTCGCAATTACTCACGATCCAGGGAAATAAAAAAAGAAACAGATTTAAAATAAAAATACAATTACAAGTAAATATTTATGCACTTGAGTCAACATTCATAATTAATTAATACAAATACTTTGTTCTGAATAAGTTTTAACGAAATCATTCCATCGTTTCATTTGTTTATTTATTTTTATAAATTAAAAAAAATGTATTCTATGAAAAGCATTAATGGTCTACTAATTGATAAAATTGTTTTTACACTAGAGTCAAAACTCTAAGACTGGCAAAAATCTGTTGACAAGTTTCTTAACACTAGAAATTTTTATTTGGGGTAAACACAACTCTCAAACGTAGACGGTGATAGGCTCATTTATTTGATGCATTTGATTATTGTATTCAAACGTACGTAGTACTTGGTAATACCAAATTAATAAGGTTTGAGATGTGGAATTGTTTTTACAGTGTCATAATGATTTGGAACCATTCTAAATGTAATGATATAAAAACTTTTTGAACATAAAATATTTTTAAGCTAATATCATCTATTGGACCTTAACACTTTATCAATCTATTCCAATTTTATTTCTGTTTCCTAAAATTGTAGCAGAAAAAATCCAATCGATACTCTTCCTCTTTTTCACTTGCTTACTTAATCAAATTAGACTTTCAGTATTCAACTTAATAAACACTCTCTTATTTATAAATTATAAATTTTCGCTTTTCTTTCGTTCTAAGCCTTTACTCCTACCAATGCCCAGCCACAAATGAATCTTTACCTACAGCACTGTTCATTGACCTGAATATATCAACCTTTGTTTATACAGTCCAATCCACTCTCTATATCACTACAAGCGCTGGAGAAGAAAGAAGAACTGAAATCCTAGTATCAGCTTTCAAGATCTATTTGTTTTCTGAATAAATTATCACTAACAGTTTATTTTTGTTGTCACTGGGATTTGTCATCGCGCCAGAGTTGCAAGCGGTGTCTTTTTCCTGCAGAGCCAAAGAGAGCCCAGAGTATCGTTTGGCATAATCTATTATCACAGATCGAGCAACAGAATGCAATACTTGAAGTTGGAGCGTGGCACAAAAAAACGTTAATGAAATGTTGAGGGGTTTGCAAATTTATCCGCATGTCGCAAGCTCTGGAAGAGAGACTAACTATTTAAATACTTCAACCGGTCTGACATGCATTGCACCATTGATCTTTGCGTTTGTTAGAGAATATCGCCCCCAGCCAGCCGGCAGCAACTATACTCTGTGATGCACGTCCTTGGCACTGTGATCTTTTATATGGCATTGCATGGACGAAGTGGAATCATTTATTTATTTATAAAATCAAAAGTAGAGTTGGCACAAAGATTTACCCCACATGCATACCAGATAAGATATTAAGGATTGGTGTATGAACTCCGTGTAACGTATCATGTTTTGACAAAGAAAAATTACTTTATTCGTATTCATGGAGCGTAACGTTTTATTTTATTTTGGTAAATTATGCCAAAACAAGAGTCAAGGCTCAAGGGCGAAAAACCTATATGGGAATTAATCAATAAGTTGCTCAATCAGAATAGTCACAGACAAATTCAATATGTCTTTTAAGGATTTTCAGTTCTCATGAAGACATGGCTGCTAGCTGGTGGAAGGATGTGATGTTTTTCTATATGTATTGTAAGATGTAGGATTGAGTTGACGGTAGCAGATATGAAGTTAAATACAGAAACATCAGAGCTACATCCACGATCGGATGTATCATCTTGAAAGTAGAGCAAGACTTTAATTGATATTAGTCGTGTTTTTTTGCACGCAGATATAAGCTTCGCCCAAAAAACGTCTTAACCAAATTATTCAAATATTTGGCAGCACTGGAATTTGACATAAGTGACCAATTTTTATTAAATAGCTGTTTGTACTAGACTGTAGACTACAATGGCGGTTGTGGAAAACAGCATGACGGTATAATCATACAGTTTTTACGGAACTTCGCAGTTTACCTGCTGCCCAGATAACCAATGCTGAGGTACCAAAAGCAAGTACCAAGCCAACAAATGCATTGCCACAGATTCAACCTGTTCCAAATCAGGTGAAAAATCTTTCTGTCAATGGGCCACAGACTTCGGGGAATCCAGAATCTGATAAGCAATCCGCAAATACCGCATCTTCTTTGACTTCAACATCGCATGTCCTAGACTGCATAGATTCTATTAAAACTCCGGAATCGACGACCGTGCTACCAGAAATCGCTTCTAACCCTGCAACACCACCAGAACATAACTTAAACAGATGTGATACAGATGTGAGGGAGTAAGGATTCCACTAATCCTTTTTAGCCTTCAAGGGGACGGCTGTGTCTACACAAAAGCGTTTAAATAAACCATTGGTTCAAATCCTAACGATTGTTTTGACCCCAGCACGTACCTGATCGGTAAGTCCTCTGTGAAAAAATCTCACGGATTCAAAGTGATAGTTTCTTGTGTTCTAAGGCCCCGACGAAGAACAGTCACGAAAGATCTCATGTCTCGAGTTTGTGATGCATCCTCCCAGCAACTATACTACTATGACAAAACGACACCATTTCCACCGCCAGAGACTACGACACAAAGCCCGGTGGTTACATCTGGACGAGCATGCGCGAAGTCGAACGTAACAAAAACCAGAAGGAAACAGTCGATGTTTAGTTTTTTATTAAATTTATTAGTTTCTACCACAATCATACATACGCTTAACAAACGACTAAAATTAAACTCGACTTTTAATAGAAATCTTCCTCGGGGTCCTTGAATTTGTGTTGCTGGTTTTTCATTTGGTCTTGGTTGGTTACATGTCAGCCACTTGGGATGTAGAGGTGGCATCTTCGGGTGTTTTGTAATCTCGCATCCGAATGAATCGCGGAAAACGCAGTGGGATGCCCTTTTCGGACAGCTGATGGCTGCCTTGTGAGCAGAGAAGACTAAGCGAGAGATCAGCACATTTGCTTTTAGGAGAACTCAGCATGCGTTTGAAGGTCTTCGTCACTGAAACTTTAAGAGGGGTTTAAAATTTGTTTAAATAGAGACACTGTGGTAATCTTACCTGTTCCAATTTTGCAAATGCTCTGGTACTCCTTGTTGTTGGCGTCGTAGCAGGCCAATAGAAAGACTCCGTAGGTCCCAGTTCGCTTTCCTTTGCCAATGTAGCCGCCAATTACCACCACGTCCAGGGAGTCTCCAACACCGCTGAGGTAGTCCTTCTTTAAGTTTCAGCATTTCAGGCATTGACAAATGAGGAAAAAAACCTCGGAATTTGTTTTTGTTTGCTTTGTAAAACCGATGAATTATGAATGAATTTTTTGACATTTCCAAAAATTCATCTAAACCATCTTGGTAGCACATGCAGTTTATATTCGGTTCAGAAATAAACGTAGATGATTATCTTCGCTATTCGCTTATTTTGTTGTTGTTTTTAGTATGCAAAAATTTCAACAAGCGTATATCCGCGTGCAAAAAAAACCCACCTATTGTCATGTTTAAAAGAAAAATCCCGAGAATCTTGTTAGTGGGGCTCTAACATGATCTCGAAGAAATAAAAATAAAAGTAAGACAGACCAAAAAACCTCTGGTACACACAAGTACAAAACATCAGCATTTTGCAAGCCTCAGACATAAAAGAATCATATTCCAAGAGACTTCTCGATGCTTTCTGAGGTCAACTTGCAGTAATTTATAGCCAGATCACTTGTTTTAAGCACAAAAGTGGAAGAGCTGTGATCCCTTCGAGATCACGATGCTCGTAACGCAGAAAAGTAAGAAGTATCCCTGCCATAGCTTTTCTTACAGTTTAATTCAACATAAATCAAAACACTGTAATATAAAATAAATCATTCAACGTTGCCAATATGTCTTCTACAAGTTTAAAAACACTCAATCTATCAGGTCTATCGATATTGCAAATTTCAGTCTCAGATGTGTTGCTTTTTTTCCTTCAATTGATAGTTGGATACATCTATTAAATAACACTTTAAACTCTTTACACCAGAGATAGAGCGTGCGAGTGATGATTTCCAATGTCCTCTTTGAATTGGAAAAACAGAAAAAAAAAAAAATATTCTGCTGCAAGGTGCGTATCTTAGGTAATAGAAAAAAAAGCCGTAGTAGCACACGCTTGTGTAGTATCCGATTACGGATGCGTTTAAATGGTCAGACGAAAAACACCATAAATCAATTAAACGCTCACTTTTCCGACGGTTTCTGTCTGTCTGTCGGTTCGCTAATTTTGTTATTTGCCATTTGTTGGATTTAATTATTTTTCTTAGTTTTTTTCTTCCAATGTTGCTTTTCTTATTAATTTTCATTTTCCCCATTTTCAGGTAGCTGGCTAGTCCGTCTGATCATCGAAACATTGAGTCTTGCTCAAGCAACACATAATCGCAGTAACATCATTGGCGGACATAAGAAAACAAGACAAACAACTGTACATAGTCAATTGCATTCACTGCGTCACAAATTACACAAACACCTTAAAAACATGCAGTGCTACTGCAGTGGTTACAAAGATGCCTTATGTTTGGCAAGGGTTTTGAGGTAATAAATGATCTCTTAGCTTGCCAGTTCCTTAGGCACATAGAACGATTTATGGTTAGAACATTTGCCTGTTACATGTGAGGTTCGAGGTTTGAATCCCAGAAACATCACGGAAAAAATGATAGTTTTTGCATGCATTTCGTCTTTGGCGAAGACCTGTCAATTTCTGCGATTTTAATTTCATGCCACGAAAAGCGCTTTGTCGATAAACCGTTCGGAATCTGCAAGAAATGGTAGTCACTATGTCACAAGACATAGTTGAGAGAGAAGGGCTAGGCAATTTATACATTATATGAGACCATAATGACTTTGCTTTGGTAACCACTATGTCAATTCGTCAAATCAAGAATCCAACTGAATGAAGAATAAGCAAATGTAATTTCCATTGCTGAATGAATTCGTTTTTCAGGAGTTTCTAAGAGGCGTCTTCCATCCTTACTTAGGCTTAGGCTTAGACCTATAACCTTCTATAACGACTTTGATTTGATTTCCAGTTTTGCACTCTAAGTTGGTTGAGGTCCTCTTTCACTTGATTGCGCCACCTATGCCCCATAACACCACGCTTAATATCGTTTGCGTAGGCGAGTAATTGAACAGACTTTTGAAAGATTGTTCATCTGGTATTGACGTTGGAGTTTTGTACAATCTTTTCAAGTATGATGTTGAAGAAATCACAGCACAGTTTGTCGCCTTGTCAAAAGCCTTTTTCGACATCAAATGTCTCGACCTTGAGGGAGTAGCGGGAGTTCTTCAAAGTCATCCTGAATAGTCGTACAAGTTTTGCAGAGTACAGCTCGTCTTTGTAAATACTGTGACACGCGGCCTTGAAATCCGTAAAATGATCGTATATATCGATATAATATTCCCGGGTTTTTTCTAAGATCTGCGTTATTTAAAAATTTGGTCTACTGTGGACTTCTCTGGTCTAAAACCAACATTGTTGACTTGGGGTTTCAGACTTTCATATATTACAGCAAGATCTTATAAGCGACGTTAATAAAGCTTATCCCTCTATAATGGGCGCAATTGTGAAGGTCTCCCTTCTTTTGGATCGGGCATACGATACTGAGGTTCCATTCATCGGGCATGCTTTCTTCCGACCATATCATGCAGATCAGCTGGTGCGGAGCATGCACCAACTGGTCTCCAGCTGCCTTGAAAAGTTCGGCATCGAAACCCACAACCTCTAAGAACCTCTAAGAGGCATCTACCAGATTCTAAATTTCATAGAATGGTGCTTGTTGCTGTCAATTAGCCATCAAATAAACTTTGGCTTGGCACCTTATGATGGTTTCAAGCCAATTGTCACTGAGAACATTTATCCAGCTTTGTAGGAGGAAAACACAGATCTATTGCTACCTACTCTGAAAAATCAGAGACGACCTTCTGCTTGAACGGGGGAAAAAATTTGATTTTGCAGCGACAGCCGAACTCCAATTAACCCTACTTCAAAAAGTAATCATGGAAAGTGGTTAGAAGACTAAATTTTTTGAGTCTTGTTTATGTCCCAAGCTATCACGTCACAGCAGAAAAGGATATCACTGTTGCGCTTGCCAGGCAAATACCACAGACAGATTTCTCAGGATCTTACAATAGTCTGGTCTACTAGTGTCCTTTGAGAGGGCTATCATAGCCGATTGTATCTTTCAAGAGAATAACCGTAGATGCATTCTATGCTTATAAGAAACCTGAATAAACTGCAAACTTGTGAACGTTGGCACGGGACACTTTCCTTTCGCCAAGCAGTTTAACATACTAAGAGAAATTGATGACATAGTGGAGCTTTTCTTCTGTCACTGTGTTACGTTTTTTCCAACCAGACACCAGACAGTAGGAGGGCTGGTTGCTTGAAGCATCCTCTGGCTTTTCTACGGACAGCCGTAACAAAAGACGGTATAGCTACTCGGAAGTAGTATAACCATTAGGAAAGAATCGAAAGTACCTACTACTACTAAAGTCGTCAAATGAATATTCAGTGAGAAGTTGTGGCTTTGATTTCTAGTTGTGGCATTCTTACCCACAAAACCTATCATACCCTATGAGGCATACGATTAGTAACATGAAGTTTTGCTTACTCATTTGCTTTAAAGTCGTCGTTGGACCTCTAGCCGGAATGGACTTTACACTAAACACAGTGACCACGATGACGATGCGGCGGCGCGGCGATGTCAACAACATAGCCCGGCCCAACCAGAGGCAGCCGCAACATCATAAATGGCAGCTATAGAAACAAGATTGCGAACCAGAGATTATTGAACCATTGAAGATGTTCGAACAAATTTTAAATCGAAACTTTCACTCTTTCTGGTTTTGATTGTTTTTTGTTTTTGTTTTTATTTTCATTTCTTATTTTTGCTTGGTCCGACAGAGTGGGGAATTTAGTAACCTGTTGCAACTGAAGAGACATCCAAGAGGAGGGCTCAGGTTTAAATTTGTGTAAAAGTCGCCAATTTTCTTCTCAACAGGAAACTTCGTGCACACACAAATGAGTCAGTCAGAGTCAGTTGCGGGACGTGAAATTTAAATTTCAACAAAAATTTGTATTTCCTTGTGATTTTCACCGATGCACTCGACCTGAGTTTCCTGATTGGTTTGTGAGATCGAATTGTGCTGACGAAAGAAACGACAAAAAATAAATAAAAACCACTTGCAAAGAAACCGAGTTGGAAATTGCGTGTGGGAAAATAATGCGGTATTATCCATTGATGGAGTGATTCAATGATCTTGATGTCAGTTTAGAGATGATTGGACTTTTATGAGACGGAAAATGCATCGGTTTGATATTTATTTAAGGCAATTAACTACTTATCGTGGTGTGTTTATGGTTAGCTTTACTTTATAGAATTCACGATCGTATTTTGTGGTATGTTGTGTTTTTCTAATTACAGCAACAGTTAAGTTCAATTTGAATAGAGACTAGACTTCAGTATTTTATGAGTATCTTTCTGGTTTTGTTGGTTTATTTTTCGGTGTGAGAGAAAGATAAGAAAATGTGATTCAGAGATGTCTACACTAAAATTGACGCATATTTTTTTTTAGTTTATTTCAATAGTTTTAAAAGATGCATCGAATCGGTTTTCCTCATTATGTTAATGATGTTATGATTGGTTGGACGGGTTTTGCAGACGCAAGTAAAACCTCACTCGGACCTCAAGGATCAAATGTCTCCTTGGGATGACCGGGAGAAGAGTGTGTTGATGGCTAGGTTGTTGGGGTTGAGGAGAACCATCGCTGAAAAATTTAGAGTCCTGAGCGATCTTTATTATGATGTTCAGTGAAAGGTTGAAGATGTTGACCAGTTTTTTGCTAATGTGGGTTAAGCCTGGGTACTCACAGTAAAAGTGTAATGATCAATCCTCTACCTCTAAGTCTTGATAATCTCTACATAAGTTGGTTGTGCTAAGGCCCATGCATCATCATCATATGAGTACGCAATGGGTTGTGAGAATATTAATCAACGGAGAGAGCCGATGAGCTGCAGTAGAAATTCAATTTTTATTTTGGAAATATCTGGCCATAGGGTCCTGAAAACTCGGAAATTTCTAAAGATCACCACCTGTCAGCGACGATCTAGTGGATTGAGACAGAAGATGTGTTCGACTCTCTGGAGTGATGACTCGATTTTAGTCAGCTTATTCGGCCAATCGTCTCACGGTGTCCGGGAGCACAAAGGAAACACTCACTAACAATAACCGACATAGTTGAATTTCATGTTTCACGAAATTCTGTTTTCTGACGCGGCGGCACCATTCAGTCTTACAAGTCGCGTAAGATGGTTTAACCTAGAGCAAGCGGCGCAGCGTGTTCCATACGACTTAATATCCTATTTCCTATTTACGATGACACAATGGCTTACACTTGTATTTTGTCAAAACAATGTTTTGCAACAGAACTGGTCTTTTCAGTGATTTCTGGTTTTGTTCGTGAGAACAATGTGTGGAAACGAAGGTTCAGCAAAGAACTGACCCATGAGTACAACTTCGACTGTTGTGACATGGCTTGGAAAGGCTTCAATAGTACACTGGAGAAAATCATGTCTATCTCTTCATATCATTCTCTTCCTCATGTCAAGGTTTCAACTATCTTCAAGGCTTTTTAATTTCGTTTTGTAAAAGTTTCAAAGATATCAAGTTATGAAAACTTGGCCCTTATTCATTACCATACTCCATACATTAAATGAAATACCGTTAACAAGTAGCAAATACAACCTCACTTTGCTAGTTTCCTCCAATGATGTAATACGGAGTGGCATTTTATACCCTCACTTTGGTGCGGGCTATGGGAGGTTTGGGTTAAATCTATAAAGTATTATATAAAAAGAACCATCGGAAAAACACAGACTTGGCCAGAAAGAAGGATTAACACACAAGATGGCAGCTGTTGGAACGTACGCAACAAGAGTTTTGAAAAAAAAAAAAAAAATGGAGTCAAAATTAGTTGAAAACCCTCCAACAACGACAGAAGTGGACACAGAAAACTAATGCCGTTTTCCAAAAACCAAATCCGGATTGAACTGGAGAGTTTTTATGTCAGATCTGACAGATAAAGTCTCCAAATCACTCCCAAACGTTTTCCAAAATGCGGTTTGGAGACAACTTTTGGAGTGATTTTTTCACTCCCGTTTCTGTTTAGGTGCAAGGGAGTGAACACCAATACATGAACAAACTGTCATGTGACTGCTTGTCAAAGCAAGCCGCAGTTTCTATTTAACTTTTGTCGGCTCCAGAAGCCCGCGATAGTTAATAAATTTTCCTTAGGAAACCATTAAATAATTTTTAAAATTTAAGTGAACGATTTTTCGTCTTGTTTTCTGCCTTAACGTGGAAGAAAAAATCTAGAAAGTTTACCACTACCAATGCAATCACTCCAAATCTGACACTTCACTTAAAACGAATTCCAAAATAAACGAAAAAAAAGTGAAAAGAGTGAATTTGTTTTTGGAAAACGACATAAGAATCTGAGTGCTGGTAACATTGTGCTGTTGAAAGACGACAATCTTCTAACAACATGATGGTCGTTGGGCACAATTGAAGAGACTCATGCGGAAGACGATGGATTGGTACGAGTTGTTTTTGTAGGAAGAAAAAATAAAATCTTCAAGAGACAAATACGCAAACTGAGTCCTCTACCGATTATCGATACAAGTCATTCACAAAAGTGTTGGTGAAATAACGCACTCCATGATATCCCTATAACCAGGAAAATACCTGACAAAATAACTGAAGTAAAAATAGAAACGTACATGTCGAACAAACAGGTACAATCCACCACACATACACATAACTTCAAGAATTGAACTGAAGTCATAACAACTCTACTCCTGCTTCTTTTGCTTGGGGTCTGAGACGCTAAACTAGAAACTAGAATGACTAAAATCAAAACTTAATTTCGGGGTATATTCGACACCTGCTCAAACTGCCCCAAAGCCAAATGCCGAATCTTCCCCAACGTCACAAAATTGTTAAATTTTTCACAAATGACTAGCAGTTTTAGAAACGGACTATTTCTTTATTATATTTTTGACTTCCTAACGTATAATACTTGGTAATGAATGAAATCTGCATTCCTGCGTTCTTGAGTTCAATAATGGATGCATTCAACGCAATTTTCATTTCTTAATTCAGCAAGTATCCAGTAGAAAATATCTTTGACGAATGTGCCCCAGTTTACCATACTTGTGAGAAATGGTGGGAATATACAATTTCACCACAGGCATTACCACCTTCTACATATTTTGATTAAAACCTTTTCGTTTTTTCATACCTATTTATTTATTAGCTTAAGGCGTAGGCTTTCGTTCATTGTGAGGAGAACTAACGCATGGTCTGAGAGAAGTGTTAATTTAATGCAGTTGGCATGAATCAAACGTAACTTGAAGTGTTTTCGAAGCTCCAGCCAAAAAAGCTTGTTTTGAAACTGAGAACGTCTTCCTTCCAAATGGTTTTCAGTATTAGTGAGATAAAGGTCGTGTTTGCAACTTTTCTCATAAAAGTGACGGCATTCCTGGATGTTTACGGCCATTGAGAAAGAGTTTCATTTTCATAAAGTAAAGTTGATCGATCTCAAAGCAGTTCTTTGCATCGTAAAATGAGTGCAGTCTCTTAACAAATAAATCAAACTCTATTTCATCGTCAGCATCTGTTTAAATGTGCCCACTTCATCGGTGTGATTAATTAAACGACAGTTTTTAAGGCACAAAATGTTGAATTTTCTATATAACTAAATTTTTTGCTCCTCGGCCGGATTGAATTCATTGTATGATTGCAAACAAAGCTCACTACGTGACGCCTTACACCCACGCTCTTGATGATCTTCATTACCATTGCAATGCACGTTTTCTACATACAGGCACACCCTGAAAACACCATCATGTTCAACTGTTCAACAGCTGCCAAGCATCTGCATTCCGATCTTGCAAAATCCCGACCGATCCAAGAAGATCAATAACTCTCCATTATTACTCTATTGTTCTCGCATTGTTTGGCGGCTCGGCTCTTATTAATAAGAAAATCATCACGAAGCGTATGTATCACTGTATACCGGGCGATACCTACACAGAGTGCGGGTTTATTGCCCACGAAGGTCGAACTGCCACATTCTAGCGATTAATCCCCACAAAAGGCGAAAGACGCGACTGAAGAAGTTCAGCCAAGTTGGCATACAACATTTTAATCCGCTGCTGAACTATAATACTATGGATACACACCTCGCCATCTCCGCTAGCGGGAAAACGTGAAAGGGCGAACAGTTTTCTTTTACAATATAATCCGTATTCCGTCTAAATCAGAACGCCTTTACGATCGTCTGACCAAGTTGCCACGCCACCGTACCGTCACACTCCCTGTGTTGGCCAATTAGGTACTGCAATGATGCATTTTAAATGCCAAGATATTCCAGTTAATCCTCTGGCTAAGATGAGTTTTCTATGCTATTTCTGGTTGCATGCTATAAACCATTTCACAAGAGGTTAATGTAGGTATAATGATGACGATTATTTGTAAAGTATCAATTGTTGGCAAACCGAAAGATGAATCGAAATTATGACAGATGAATAGAGAATTAATGCAAAGTAACCAAATACGATCCAATGGAAGCCACTTTACGGCTTGCTTTGGTCTTGTGATGACTGATGAGACGCATTGGTGCGTAGCGATTTCAAGAATCGGATACAATTTATTAAATTGGTTCTGTTGAAAAAAAAAGCACTCGGGGGTTATGATGGCTTCTGTTCGAATCAAACGCGCTGTTGCATTCGTGAGCACGTTTTTCGGTGCAACGATGGGCACTTTTGCTTCAGGCACTGTGCTGAAAGTTTCGAAAGACGATACTCATGTGGATCTCGATATGTACGAGTATCGTACGAATGGCAATTGTTGGCAAACAATTTATTTGATTTGGCTGATTAATTCTATGGGAACCACTTTGTTTTTGGGAAAGTGAAGAAGTATTGCAGGAGCTGTGTGATTTGAAGCTCATGATGTGTTATAATAAAGGAGAGCATTCAAATCCGTGGTACAATATTCAAAATTGATCTTATTAGATGTGTACCATGTCACAGCATTTTGGTGCTTCTTTTGATGGTGCCCAGTGCGAAAATAGTTTCAGCTGCTCTAATGGTCTTGTCCACAGATGGAAAGAGGAGAAGGCAGAGTATACAATAATGCTCCAAAAAGCAGTAAAGGTTTGTTTTTGAAAAATCACAAAGGAAAAGTGCTCGTTTCGAAGGCGTTGTGGGATATAAAATTTCTTCAATGTTTAGACGAGTATAAAATTTGAAAAAGATCCTCAAAACGATTGTAGCTTTGTTGAGCCTTTCTTTTTTCCATTTATTGATGAGGCTTATATTACTCGTCTGAGTGAGTTTAATCCAATTTGTTTTTAGAAAAGTCTTTTTGAAAGCGTTTTCAACAGAACTTTTCGGGACAGTACGATATCCCTGGTGCCGCCACAATCTGACAGTGAGGATCTCTTAATTTGGTTAAAATAAAAGGAAAAAGTTGCGATATCCGGTTTCGTTTTCGAGATATCGATACTTGAACTCCAAAAAACAAAGCAAAAACAATTTCTCGACTTAAAGTATCGACACCTTGAAAACGAAGTGAAATATCGAAAAATCTTATTTAGCATTTTCGTTTTATTTTGGAATAATTACCCCTTATTCATTGGCAAATTGTCATGGTACAGATATCTTACCACGGATATAACCAAAAACAACAACTGGCAATAATAATTTCCGACAAAAGTTTAACACTTCTGCTTTCATAGTTTTTAGGATATATGGCCTAGCTATGAACAGTTAACAGATTTGAAAAACTTTTGAAAGATTAGAAGATATCATGCGAAATTCAAACAAAGTTTAAAAATAATCTGTGTTCCAACCGTTTAGTTGATTAAAATTTTTTTTAATAAAAAAATGCACAGATCGAACAGAAAAAGTTTTCTTTTTTGTATGCCCTTAATTAAATTTGCCTTTCGCGCACTGTTCTCTATGGAGCTGCCCCTGTTTCGCCGCTGGACCATTGGAAGAGAAGTCATGTCATAACACACTTCTTATGGAAATGGTTTGCAGTTCCTCGCAAGAAAGAAGTATCTGTTGATTCGGAGAAATCAATTAAATTGTCTAAACTAACTTCCTTTTGTGTATTATATTGCATTCTGCCAATGGTATACCAGTTCCCTTAAAATACCCTATTATCCCACAAAGTTCAACGTTGAACTGCTCTGACAAATAAACTTAAGGGGCCCGGCTAGTTTCTCTAGCTCAAAAGGAGGTGATTTTCTGAAGGCGTGAATAAACAAACTTCTTCTTCTTTTTCATTTCCGGCGTTACGAGTAGTGATCTTGAAGCGATCACAACTCTCCCACTTTTCCGCTTCACACTAGTGATCCGCCTGTGGGGTACGCCGCCTGCTCAAAATTTTTCAAAAATTTTCCTTTCATCCTTTTCGACACATGCATGCTCCATTTAATGAGTTTGATTTCCCTTTTACTACACCGGTGATCTCCAGTCGTGTAAACCCCGGGATCTGCATGCATACTTGGGGAGAGTTTTTAGGTGGTATGTGTGTCGCTAGACTCACTTTGATGTTAGTTGTCTAGATATGATTGTTCCTTTAGTGGCCTTTTACGACAAGCGGGGAGGCGCTGCAGTGCTATTCTAACCCGACACTGCACGGGTAGGTGAATAAACAAACTATAGCTTCAAATATTCTGTAATCTATATATGATATGGAACATGTCTTGATCTCCTTGAAATTAGAAGACGTCAATTTGCCGCATTTTTTGAATTTTTCTGGTACCTGTAACATGAAAATAAAAAATGGGCACAACTGGGTCGCACCAACTTGCGATTTTGTTCTAAATACGATGTCAAAATCTTGAGGCTGAGTAAAAGGTTTTGGTATTCGCTCTTTATAATATATTTGGTGGTACAGGGTTGCCAACTACTAATTAGGAAAATTTTATTAAATCACGCAAAATATTAAAATAAATTAAATTCAATATTCCAAAGGTTAAAAGCGAAAATCTGACGAAGACAATTAGTAATTTATATGTATGATGAAAATTTTATCAAAATCGTTGGACCAGTTTTTTCAAAAAACGGTTTTTTATTTTTCACTTTTTTTGAAAAACTGTTTTTCAAAAGTCAAGTATGCAAAGCTTAAGATCTTGACAGAAGTTGATTTGACAAAAAATTTGAAAAAAATCAAAGCTATAGTTTTGAAGTTGTTTCAAAAAATCAAAATTTTTTTAAAAATTTAAATTTTTCAAATGTTGAAATGCAATCTTTCTTAAGCTACCAAGGACTTTTAAAATACAAAATTTCGTCAACATCGTTGTAAGTCATTATGGAGAGAGTGGCACTCGTATTCTTTATCATCGTAATGTCATGTTTAATTGTTATCTCAATTTTTTTTTCTGCACGATTGCAAAACTTGCCTTATAGTACCTTCAATCGCAAGTAAAAAGCTAACTTTACCTTGCATTCCTTTTTTTCAAGGCCATGAAAACTTTTACTAACGTGAAACTGAACTCGTGAGATACCTTGAAGAAAGAAATCTTCTCAATTGATTTGATGGCCAATATCAACGCTGTTTCTTTAGAAATAAGACAAAGTTTGGCATCAGGCTCATTTTTCGAAAATGCGTGCTTTTGGTATAGATGGATCTCTTCTTCGTTGGATTAGAAACTACTTTTTCGACCTTTAAATGAAAGCTGTATCTTCAAATTATTGGAAAATCGAAAACCCTTTTCATCACTTTTCCACAAACAGTGTTTTATTGAAGTAGCCATTTGCATTCCTCCCCAGTAACAATCCGTACGCAACAGTCGCCTGGCAAATGCTCATTAGTTTTACCTCAATCACAACTTCGGTCGTACACTAAGTGAAGATAACAATATTTTCCCAGAGCAACCCGAGAGCTTTAAATAGCTCTGTCGTCTGTTCCCCTTGCATCAGGAGCGTTGAGAATCACAAACCATCTAATCTCGTTGTCTCTCTTTTTTTATAACTGCTTTGACTTCCAGTCTTTCTCAGTACCTTTTAATTTATTTATTTATTTATTTGTATTAACTACAGTTTATAAACTAACAGTCATGGTTAAACTTAAACTAACTAAATGAAATTTAATTTGAAATAATTTAACAAATGTAATTTTGTTAGATCACTAGTTGAAACATCACAAACAGAATAGTAATCATTAAAAAATCTGCAGCATCTTGTCAGAGGCTCGTTGGCTAAATAATTACATCTTTGCAAGCTGACGTGTAAGGGTGTATAGTTTCGAATCCGACGGGCAGGTACGTTAAATTTGATTAGGGAAAGTATATATGGTGACGATATTTCTCCATTGATGATTTTTAACGTTGTTAAGTAGTTGAAAACCTTCCCCCTGTTTTCTAGTGTGTTCATTTGTAATAACAACAACCTGTGACGATATGGTGGAAGCAAAAAGCGATCATTCCAGTTTAAATCGCGAAGTGCAAATAGCAGAAACTGTTTCTAGACTGATTCTATCCTTTGAATATGGGTAGCATATATGTAGATGACCAAATTTGACAAGCGAACTCTAAGCAGCTTCGTACGAGTCCAATATAAAGAGACTTTGTAACATATGGGTCATTAAGTTCTTTCGACCAACGCTTAATCATTCCCAGTCTTGATTTGCTTTGTTGACTACGTAGTCAATATGGTCATTGAAAGTAAGCTTTCGATCAAAGAGCACTCCGAGACCATTGAACTTTTCGCATCGTTCTAGTAACTGCCCGTTAAACACAAAATCCACTTGGTGATCCAAGGACTTACGAGAGAAAGTCATAATCTTGCACTTTGAATTGTTCAGTGATAATTTATTAATCGCAGTCTATTCAGAAGAGCATCGAAGTCGCTTTGTAAGTACGAAGAATCCGTAGGAGTTGAATACGATAAAAATATCTTGGCATCGTCGGCGTAGAGGAGAATCTTTGAGTAATGGAACACATCATGCAAGTTATTTTTGTATAATAAAAAAAAGGAGAGGTCCTAAATGTCTTCCTTGTGGTACACCGAATGTAACATCTATCGCTGTTGAAAAACAAGTTTTAAATTTTACGTATTGGGTTCGACCATTCAAATATGAAAAAAAAAACATTTCTGAAGAGAACCAACACAGCCATGTTGATCCAACTTTTTTATCAGTATACAATGATTCAGTTGATCAAATGCTTTTGAGAAATCAAAGTAACCAACATCAGTTTGTTGGCCATTCGCGAATCATTTAGAGATGTTTGATGTTAGCTCCATTAGATTTAAAACAATGGATCTCCCACCGAAAAACCCATGTTGATATGGTGAAGTATATGGTTTTAAATTAAAAAAACATAAAGCTTACCATGAGCTATTTAGCTCGTATTCCCGTTCAAGATTCTGGAAAGACTTTAGAGAAAACTGTTCGTTTAAAAAGGCACTGCAATAATGTTGGTCCCAACGCAGGATCTTGTCGCAGTCAACCACAGGACCAGTACTTGATCACTTTGGCGATTGAATTTAATAACCACTTCTCATTATTTGATGTGATATTTTAGAGATGATAGCTCACTTATTTAAGTTGTTTCTTGAAGCGTGCCCATCTTTTCTACATCTTTTTGGTAGTTTTTGTATTTCGTGTCCAATTTAGCCTTAGACTCAGCCTGTAGACGTTGTTGTTATGCGATAGCTCCTGCGACTATCACTTTGCAGTCTTTCATCCGAGACCTCATGAATTTGGCCCCCATCTAGAAATCATTTTGAGTTAATCTCCTGTAGAAGAAATCTTTGATATTGTATTTCATATTCGTAAGCAATTTTCATCATTCCTTTTGTCTTCCCGACAGGTCCATCCCAATCTCGAATAAATAAAAGAAGCTAAGTGGGAGAGTTGTGATCCCTTCGAGATTACATACTCGTACCACCATAAATGGAAAACAAGAAGAAAAGACGGCAGAACTAATGCCTCGAACCAAGGTTCTTGTTCTTCTTTAAGAGTCTTGACTTTCAATTATAATAATTTCTGGCTAACCTTCCTTTCTCCACGAATTATTTTGCAGTTTTACTGTTTGTATTCTTCGTGATGTGAAGGCAAAGAACAAGGCTCATTTAATTATTATTCCTTTTAAAACAAAAGGTTAAAAAGCCAAACAAAAACTCAACGAAAAAGAGATCTCTGCATAACTTAGAACAACAAACACCTTCTTAGATGCCATACAAGGATTGTTAACTTGAAAGTTGCCTCCAGATGTCGAATAAAATCATCATCACAAATTCTAGACAATAAAACGATTAGACCTTTTTTGTGTCATTGTGTTGCTGTGCATCTTTGACTGAATAACCCCATCTCTGTGAATGCTTAACAAAAAAGTGATCTCAATCGAGTACCGCATAGTTGACTGCCTTGAAGTGCACCTGAGTAATTGCGCTGAACTTTTCCCTCAACTCAACAGGCTCCCATATGTGCAATTAGGTTGTCTATCATTAAGTTTTTAACGATCTCCACTTTTTGTGGACATCTTCTTTTTTGCCAAATTTAGCCAAACGTGAGTTCGCTACTTGTAATATTTTGTTGTTTTCCTTATAGCTATTGCATGCACCTTCACCTGTCCTAAAACGGAAGATAAACATACATACATAACTACCTTTCAAAATCCATTGGCGATAAACTCGACGATTGACAACTCCGTTGTCTAAATAAATCAAAACAGTGATTTTTTTCAATTGCCGTGTGAATGTTCAATTAATTATTCGCTTTGTAGTTCGGACCACCTTTGCCGGATGACAGGGTAATCTAATAAATAGTCTAGTCCAATTAACTTTCTTCTATGTTCCGGCTTGATTTGTGCCTTCATTGGTACAGTTGATACTTCTTAACGGCAACTAAGAGAAATGGCTCTGGTTCTGTTGAACGCTTGACGACAGAGATGATTGTGTCACAGTGATGGTGCTTATTGTGGGAAGCGGAGAAAATAAAAATGAGGACTGTGAATATAGTGCAATTTTTGTTTGTTTTGTCTTCCTTCTTTGGTTAAAGTTGTTGTATAATACTCGATCATTGATTGGAAGTGGATTTCCAATTTATTTCTTTTTGATTCCGATTTTTAAGCCTTCAAGTGGTGCTACGCGAGAGTTTAAGCGAGGTTTTTCTTTACGCACTTTCACTTAAATGTAGGTAATTGACCGTTATGGATGTTACACCAGCAGGAGTAGTATGCAAAATGGAAAAGTTTGCATGAAAATAGTCGATTGTTTGTTGTTAAATTCAAACAACGAATTATGTTGGCGGTGGAGTAATCGGGTTTAAGTTTCTTAGGCCAAGTATAAAGACGGTGATCAAACAATATCACTCAGAGCCCAGATTCAGATTGTTTTTAGACGGTTATCGTTCAATTGACTAGCGTCGGTTGAGAGAAACATTTATGCTATTCAGCTGAGTGTAATTTTAATTGATTTTGAACTTTTTTTCCTTTGAATTAATCTTATCAATATGTTCCTTTTTAGCAACAGAATACCGTTTCGCTTTCTTAAAAGGGTGTCAAGCAAATGGATGAAGAGGTTCGCAAATTTAAAAAAATGCTTTCAGATGTCTAATAAGCTTCATCCTGAGTAAATCGTTTACCCCCAAACGTTTTATGTTGTCCTTAAAAAAATACTCAATCCCTATAGAGAGCCTGATACTTATACTTCTAAATTTTTGCGCAACCTTCAATCGTCCTCCAATACCAGTCCAGGAATAAAGCAGGTCTATCGTGCTACCTTGGACTTTTGTAAGTATTTCGAAAGGTGATGGATTGAATTTTTAAAAACAGTCATTTGCTTACAGATTGACTCTGGTCAAGCTGGTTGGCCAGCGCCTCAAATAATAAACAGGAATGTTAATAATTTAGGAGCTCTTTCAGTCTTCGAAATTCACTTTGAGTTCTTTTTGACAGCCGCCGCGCCGCTGAGTCGCTATTCTACAATAGCCCGCACCCACAAAACATTTAAGACTTAGTAGTTTTTTCAACATCCAATGAATTAGCTACTTTCCTTCGTGTTATGCGAACTTGGTAGCACTGGCTACGCAACAAACGTGAGAACAATTAGTCATATTTATTTCTTAAGGCAGCCATATTTATTTTGAGGCAGCCATATTTGTTTCTTAAGGTAGCCATATTTATTTCTTCAGGTATATTTATTTCTATAAGTCAGCCATTTTGTATGTTTTCTAATAGATTTTATTCCCTTAACATCTGCCGGCGACATTTAAAGTTAAATCATTAAAAGAGACAATTAAGATAGTAAAAATATTGAAAACCTAAAAGAAGAATATGTGTACATCGAAAGAAAATTTAATTTTGGTTGATTTAAACATGTTTCATTGTTAATCAACAATTCATCTAAATTTGTGAAATTAACCAAGTTTCGTCATGAATTCAAATAAGAACGCATTTTCAAATCAAGTATGCTGAATTGAAGTTTGACCTATCAAATGTATAGGTCAAACTTCAATTCAGGCATTTATCATAGAAATTTTACATTGAAACTGTTGAGCAAATAAAATCGTGGCTGAATTCTCACGAACATACTTGATCAACAATGTTCGTATTTTACCAACAATTCAGAATTGTTGACGAAACACAAACGTTGTTAAAGTATCATGGACATGCATGTTTCTGGTATCACAACCGTTGTTGGTTAACAATGAAATTGAAAATGACGCTGTTGATTTGAGCAATGAAAATTGTAGCATTTAAATAAATAAAATGAAAATGCCAGCTTGTTCAATTTAAGTACATATGTTCGTGCTTGACGCAAAAACAATCAAGCTTCATGTTTGATTTTATCAAGGTTTTTCTTTCGGTGTAGTTAAGTACAGAAAAATAAATCAAAGACATTACAAAGGAAAACTAAACGTAAGAAAACATATACTTACATAGTCAGTGGCGGATCGGATCCAGGATTTGGGCAAGGGAGGGGGTCTACTACTCGTGCACTGCATCTTTTGACAGCGATTTCGAAGGTTGAATTCCAATTCGCCTGTCAAATTATGGAATCAGTTAGTTCGATTGTTTTGCTTTTGAGTCGGGAATTGCAATCTAAAAACCAATATCTATGTGAGGCTACTAAGCTGGCAGAAGACGCTTTGAATGAGTTTACGTACAAACGCGAAAACGCAGATTCTACTTTCAACGTTATTTGTAAACATGTTGCTAGAATTTGTTCTGAATACGAAATCAGAATGAAATTGCCACGCCGGCCATTGCAATCAACAAAAAATCGTTGCTACGTTTAAGTGCAAAGTTTTGAAGACTACTACAGAGTTTTTTTCTACATTCCGATTCTTGATACGTTCATTTCTGAGCTCAAAAGTCGGTTCTCGAAACATAAATGCATTTCCCAAAGTTTCGAGCAACTGTTTCTTAAACAAGAATTCAACGAAAAGAAATGCGCTGACCTCTACACATTTTACGAAGATGTATTGGATTATTCGAAGAAAAAAATCTGTCAGAAGTCAAAATGGGGAGACAACGAATCCACGCGGCCAGAACATCCAAAATGCTTTTGATGCTTTACTGGTTAGTATTTTTTGATCAAAAATTTACATGTAAAAAAATTTATATGTGACGCGATCCGAGAAAAAGGACCTTCTAGGTAAAAGTGAAAGCTTACAGGGCACGCTCTGAAAGGCGCAGATGTACCATTCAAACCCATGAAAAAATCGTTTCTCTGAATTTATATTTTGTGAAATAATAGTGATGTTACAATTTCTGATTGCGCTTCATGAATATTCATTAAAAGAACTTGTGTAATCAATCTTCAATCAATCAAACAACCGATTTTTTGCCTAGTTAGTCCTTTTTATCGGATCGAGTTACATGTGCAAACATTAATCTGACTATATTTTTCAGGTTATCAATGGCAAGTCGTTCAAGAATATCGATTATATTTTGCGATTCTTGGCAATACTAACTGCAACTCCAGAACGATCATTTTCGACGTTGAGGAGGATCAAAACTTACCTGAGAGATAAGGTGGGACAGGAACGACTCTCGCTTCCTTAAATATCCACACCCATATTGAACTTACCGAGATCGAAATTCTAGTGAAATTTTTCAAATGGGTCCGGAACCGACCCCCCCCCCCCCCCCGTGGATCCGCCACTGTATATAGTTTATATAACAGTAAGAAATTTCCTTTCAGGAACATTAATATTTTGCGAATCCTGCTCAGCTTTTTGAAAGTGTTTCAACACCTCGTGAATTGAAAACTTTTTCCAAAACTTTGCCTGTTGATGAGCTATGGTAAGGAGCCTATGTTATCTGATCTCACCATGTTCTCTTTATAAGATTCTCAGAGTGTGGTATCACTTAGGTCTAATACGCTTTAATGCTTGACAAAAGAGAAGTGGGAACGTGTCAACGCCAACAAGCTTTCTACAGATTTTCTGGTACGATATAGCAAAAATGTTGCAGTTTAAGATAGAGGAACATATATTTGGTTTGTCTGCAGCCAAAGGAGGAATGACATCTACGGCTGTGTTCTTGACAATGAATTGTGTCACAGACCACATCCTTTTGAATGGGAAATGGTCTCAAGAGTCCATCCCATGAGGTTGGCATCAAGAAGAGAAAGATTCAGGTCTTATCATAGTCGTAGCTCCCATATCATGCCAACGGCTCTCTTACATTTCATGGAAATTGACAGAGTTTTGACAGTTTTCAACTCGTTTTGACCAAAGAAGCTTGTTAACTAGAATTTCCCCAAGATTTTTGACTGCATTTGAAAAGAGAGTGCTGACGTCTTTAAGTTTAGGTTGGCTCAGATCGATCTGCGTCTTGTAAAGTGAAAAACCTTGGTTTTAATAGGATTGACGGAAAGACCGATTTTAGCACACTAGGTGTCAATCAGATTTGGCACAGAATGTGCTCTGGAACAGACAGTTTCGAGCTTGGAACCAACCGAGATGTCTCAGGCATATGCTTATGAAAGTTAATGAAGTTATTGAGTATTTCGAGCAGGGAGTCGAATGCAATACAGAAAAAGAGATAGAACACCACCTTGTGAACACCTCCCATTCACTCCCGTTGTAACATATTGTCCACACTTCGCTTCAACGATCACAATTCTATAAAAAGTCTTTCGAATTCAATATCAGAGAGTTTATATGATAAAAGTAAAAAAAACTGGACAAGTTCTTGATAAAGTGTTTTGCCGGCTTAAGTATTTAAACTAAATTTTCAACTTAGTGACATTGAAAATTTTGTATAACAACTGTCGTTTATTTCTGCTAGAAATCACGAAAAACATTTTAACATGTTATCTTTTTTAGTAAATTTTACTATACAAAGCACCTTAAGATTTTGATACAAAGCATATATAGACTTTTCTACCTTCGGTAGTTTCAAGTCAGAATTTTATTCATCTGACTGACCACAGTGGCCTCCTGTTAAAATAAACAGTGGCCTCCTGCTAAAACAAATAGATTAAGTCAATCTGACTTTAAAGCAAAAGAACAAAGGTACTCTGTTAAGTAACGATCTAAAACTTCTCATTAAGATCGTCATTGCAACTCATCATGTACAGGCCTTGGCGCCTTGCGTGTTACGAGCAAGTTATGGTATCAAGTTTCCCGATCTTCATTATTCACACTGTACTTATACTTTTTTGCTTTAATGTCTTCATTATTTTGGGTAATCACCTCAAAGTACTTCTGCGCTACCAAACATGAGGAGTTAACCTAACCATTGAAGGTCCACATGCAACAAAAACTTCCGCCAGTCTCATAACCACGGCTGCTAAGTCGGCAAACTATTAAAACAAAAAATGAAATTTTTAATGTTCATCTATAAAAACCGTCTAAGACAACACTGTAAGGTCTTCAAAGCAGTGCGTGAGTCTCTATTGAACAATGCTTTAAGGCCAGCAATTCTATCAACGTCGTTGGCGACTTGCGACGCACAGTTGCTATAATACCGTGTCAGAACGCCCACCCATAGCTACCTTCTATAAAAATCTGAAGTCAAAAGTCTCATGGCCCACGCTTTGTTATCATGTCAAAGTGAATTCATGAGCCTGTCAAAGACACGCACAAAAATGCAGGAGCAATCTACGAGAAGTTTATTCTTTCCAAACTTCAAAAGTGCGGTTCGGTCATTGTTTTAGCGCTGTGTCACTTTGGCATAAAATTACCCCCAAGTAAACATTCCCAAAGTATCCGCCACATGCCAATGATTCTTTATGTGAGTTCTTTGAGAAAATAATGTAAGGCATTCAAGTGTCCCGACAGCTGAAGGTACTTTGGTCATGGGCATTGTTGAGTTGACTATGCCGCTCTTAACACAATGTGTGTGTGTGTTTCAGAATTTTCGGGTGGGCTTTCCATCCACATAGGTCTTTATTTGCGTTGGAGTACCTATTTGGCGGAAAAGAATGAAAACGATTACCTACCAGTTCACCGCTTTAAGAACAAGGAAACGTTAAACAAATATTTAGTTGACAAAGGGAGTAAGAAACTCGTTGCTGAGATCATTTAATCGATTAATGCCATGACACTCCTCTAAATCTTGCCCACAAATTCATAACTCTCGGTGAGCGCTTTGGCATCCTTGATATACTTCCGTCAATCCATAAATTTCAGCGAGGTAATTAATTAGCATATCTGTTTTATTAAAACGACGATGTTGATGCTGTCAGTACTCGATATCGTGTACATCGATTACATGCGGCTCATTTGCAAATTTAATTTACAACCAACCAACGTTCACATGGAACGATGCGAAGTGCCTTCGATGGTATCTGACAGCAAACGAGTAGATGCTGATGCTGAGTATAGAATCTCAGTTCTACTAAGAAGTATTTTTTCAGGTTGTTGGTTGTGAATGAATTGCTGTGCGCAGACAGATTGTAATGGAATCAATTTTAGTATTGTTTGCGTAATTGGTTTTAATGTTGGCAATATCAAGTCAACACGAGTGTTTGTGCTATACTAGTAGCTGTGTGTGCACATGTATATTGGTTGTTGGTTGGAATATTGAAAGATTTTATGACATTTTTGGTAAGATATGAAGGAGTGATTGAAGAATTCGTTGTGTTTTTTTTTTCAGTGTTTTGTTAGTTGAATGCGGAATGTAGCTGATGTCCTTGGTGTGGGATGGATGAAAAATTATTAAATTACTGTGATTTAATCGCAATGTGTTTTGACTATTGACATTGTTTATGTTAAGTCTGCTCTCTGGAGGAAAAACGACACATGTACTTCTTTTTATTGTTTTGAAATTAGTGCCAACGAAGAATAAGAAAAGTTATGCATATTACTGAGTTACGTTTGTATCATTCGAGGACCTCTGGCTTCTGGTAGCTAATTAGATCCTGTTTAGTCTAGACCTGAGCGGAATAATGGTCGTAACTTATGCTGACGACTTTGTCATCACGGCTTCGGAAAAATTGTCAACAACTCTTTGTGAGCTACTTCAGGCTTCTTTAAATATTCTCACTATAACTTGGCCATACGCTACGGACTGAAAGTCCATCTGCCACCTACCGTAAACGGCTTAACAACAGATAATACTCCTCACATAAGGCTGTTGCATATCGCAGCCATCAACCATCACTAGAGAAGGCGTCAAACATTAAGACTAAGTAATCAAAATGCAAAGGTTTGCATGCACTGTAGCTGTAGAAACTTTACTGTCGTTAGCCTTCTGAGGCCCATTCACTAAGAAAATGGTTAAAAGTACATTGCGGCTCAAACAATGCTGTTCAAAAACTGTTTTGGATTCGATCGCTTGACAGGGTACTTGGACCGTGACGAGCTCGACGATTGCACATAAGGTTCTTAGTTCCTTTGTGTCTTGCGATAGTTGAAGCTGGTTTACCCATTACCTCTGGTGGGGAAGCGAATCCTGTTAAGCAGACCAGTAGAGTTAATTCAAATGCCCCCTACCGTTGGTACGGAAGCAATAAAAAGGTTGAAAATAAACTGCGAAATTTAGGGCCAGTTGCTCAATCGAATCATAAATTTAAGTTCTACATAAAGTTTTCATTTTTGTATGAGACGTTCCGGAATTCTTAAGTTCTACATAAAATCCCCATACTAAAGTAGAACTTTATGTAGAACTTAAATTTATGATTCGATTGAGCAACTGGCCCTTATTGACTTAGAATATTATTTATACATAAAAAGTGTTTACTAGACTTAATTATTCGTCTTAACAGGCGCTTCCAAAACAGAAGATAGAGTAGGGTCAGACATCTTCTCAGATAATACTCCCAAAAAAAGGTTAATATTAATAAACTCCCCGACTTTGGCAGTGTCTGAAAAGCAAATGTACATGCAGTCTTTGAAGACTCAAAAATTGATCAGCATCAACAAAATTAATCAACAACAACATTGACATCTTCATACTTGTAGACAGCCAGGTGTTTTTTAAGGCTCGTTAGCTCAAGGAACACCGTAACTTCAATTTGAAATACCTTGAAAAAGCTGAAAATGAATTTGCGGATAAGTCGGCCAAAATTGGTCAACTTGGTCATAATTTGCTTGGTACTCATATACAAGAATGAACACTAGCTCATTTGAATAATGTTGTACATAGTGCCAAGACGAAGATGCATGGAAAGGATCATTCACTTTCTCAAGGCTTAATTTTGGCACACACTAGAGGAATATTTCTTCGACGAGCTAAGCAACATCTATGACCTTATCCAATGTACAACATCCTTAAGTTCTTTCAGGATTCCAAATGGTATAGTAAGGGTTTTCAACCCCAATAACCTAGTCACCAAATCAATCCTCTCCTATTCGTCAACTCTTGCACATTCATCCCAGGGAGCACAATGGATCCTTGAGATCTGACTGCGGTATTTCGCTTGTGAAGTAATTCATTTGCGAATTCATACTACTTCGAATGTGCTGAGATAAATTCATTGACGCCATATGAGGTACGTTGAGTATAGGTAGATGGAAAAAACGAAAGTTTAGTACGTAGTAAAATGGAACTGTTGTGCAATCAACGATACCTGAAAGAACCAACAAATAAAAAATGTGTTTAATTTTTGCCTTTAAATTATCATCGTACTCCTGATGGACGTTTTTTTGGTGTTGAAGACGTATTGTTCAAAAGAAAAAGATTGGCTTATCGGTGGCGTTACCGGGTTAGGATATTTTCAAAAGTAAGGTGGAAGTTTCCGAAACACAGCTGACAAAATGCCTGTTGACCTTATACTTTGTAGCGTAAGGAAAACGAATTATACTATTTCGCATTGATCCTTTCCTGTTGTTCCAAAGGTTGATAAAATTTTTTTATTCTTCAAAGAATTCCATTTGGTGAATAGGTAAACCAAATGGGAGAAGTAAACCGGCTGTTGAGCGTCTATAATACTCAGTTCATCAAAATTGGTTGGTTAGTAAGATTTCTTTAGCAGCGAGTGGCGTTTCATTATGAAAGAATCTTCCGTCACTCATGTTTCAATTTCCATAAAAGTCGATGATAGGATCCATCTTTATATTCGGTATGGTTCTTTTATCATTCTCGAATCTCACTAATCTCATTTTCTTTCTCAATATCTCCAACCCAGAGTTTACTTTTTACTTATAAGATTGTTGAATTTCCTTTTTTCTTATTTATATTCTTTCGAAGTGATCACAAGCAGCCCTTTGTTTATCATGATTTACGATCTTTCCTGTTTGGCTGCAGTTGTCAGGTATTCAATGATCGCAAAATGATCAATTTGGCTGACCCTTGATTAATCTGGGGATCGCCAACCAACTTAATAAATTTGGAGGTAAGGGAAGAGTGTGATGTTATTTACAATTAGACTTAGGCTGCAGCCATGCAATGAGCGACAAGCGACTGAGCGATTGAGCGACGAGCAAATCAAAAGATGGTACTGAAATACGACAATATTGCAAAGTTCGATCTGGAAATCTGCAAAGATTTTGATATAAATGATGAAATTTACCATAGTTTGCAGCCATTTCGTTTTGCGACAATTTACTTGAAGTACGCAGCGCCTATAGTGCCTTAACCAATGCCAGGTTTCCTTACCGAGCCGTCAGTATATACAAGCGTGTGTTCAGGAAAAATAAATACAGAGACTGCTTCCGCTAATTTTAAATATTTTCCAAGAAGTAGGAACCTCACTAGAATCACTTAGAACAATAACACAAAATGAAACATTCCTCAGTTATGCAAGAACAAATAACCAAGCCTTATAAAACTGTCACCCAAATAAAATATTTCCAAGCTAATCGAAATGCTTAATTTTCAAATTCGCAATGTAGCTCACTCCCTCTATAGGTAGACTCCCAGCTTCTCATTTTCCTTAATGGTCGATCCGACTTGTTTGAATCTACCCACTTAATTGCTTGAAATGCCAAACACAATCGCAAAGATCGATTAGGCAAAAACAAAAACAATACAATGCCCAATTCCCAAAGTGAAGCTGTCACTCCAATCCCAACTCGGTGACTCTAAAAACTATTGGGATGTCCAGTTATATTGCAAATTCAATCATCCGTATCGATCTAGAAATCGCATTCAACGAGTATATTGTTTGATTTGTACTTTTTGTACTCCCCGAACTTACTTCCCTTGGCGTGTGCGCAGCGGACTCAAGTGGACTCAAAAGATGCCATTCCGATTTGGATTAAAAATAATCTGCAAGGTGCCCCAAACCAACTGCATTCATATCGATTCCAGCATAGCTCCAGCTTGAGATACATTATTAGATACTTAAAGTGGACTACGCGATACGGATCGGTAATTTGTATGATTGCCAATTGAGCATAAGAAAGCATGCACATTTAGTGCATTCCACACCGCGATGGTCTGGTCAGATTTATGCCTAAACCCTCGACCGTTTCAAATTTCTATGTCTTAATTGAGTGTAGGACAAAATAGAGACTGATTCGCCTTTTGGGGATTAGCTGAACAGAGCGGCATTTTAACGCTCATGACGTCGAATACAATTATTAGCAATTACGCTGCCGCCGCGCACCGCGCCGCTGCGCACTATACAGCGTACGTGATTCTTTGGAACGTAGTGATCCCGTTGGTGATCTACAGTCATGGAACTCCATAGCTGCTCGTAGGTGTCACAAATCAAAGATTCAGTGCGCACCAACTGCACGATGTTTGTAGTTAGTGCAGTCATCGACTTGGGAAAGGTGGACGGACGGATATTATGGAAGCCACGTTTAGCACTCGGCAGGTAATGATGACAATTATCTTAGTGATGTTGACGCTGATGGAAGCATGGCTGTTACAAATCTCTCAATACTTGATGTCAAGAAGTCATTAGGTTGGGAACTAAGTTGTTGTGCCTTCGTGTGTTTTTTTTCTGATGTTGTTTTATTTGCAAGTGTGATTGTAAATTGTAATCTCGAGATTGTACTTTAGCGTTGGTAGTATTTTGCGAACTGTATATGAGGTTGATACAAGTTAATTACTGAACCTAATCGATTATGGCTTATAGCGTACTTAAGAGACCGTTGCTTTATGGGGAAATATTTTCATAGAAGTTAATTGCATTATTGTTAGGAAACCGTTATTGCTTTTTATGAGTTGGACATTTGTATAAATACGATTACTAAATTTTAGATTTGTTAGCTTTAAAGGCACTCGTAGAGAAGCAAACTTGTCAAGTTGTCAAGTAAAGCTTTTGAGTATGATCAATTTGTAATGTGGCTTCCACAGGTCGATAACGTTACGTTATTCCATATCTTTGAATTGACATTTCAATCTTAAGGTCATTCCTGTTTATAGACTAACCCACGGCAAATAATCACATTGAACCTTAGCCTTATAGACTAAACATAATGATATCACGCCCATACCCGAAGTTGGTGATTACGATATGTCTGCGTATTCCACGAGCGGATCACTAGTGTGAAGCACTTAAGTGGGAGAGCTGTGATCCCTAAGAGATCTCGATGCTGGTACCGCCGGAAAAAGCAGAAAGAAGAACAGGATGAAGAAGAAAAACGATCACGTTACGTAATATAGTTTCAGCTACTACTAAGAATTTGACACATATCTTTTCTAAAACGAAACAATTATTATTCTGGACGTTGACTGAGGTCAACGCGTTTCTTCGTAGTTTTCTTCAAGCTTTGAATTCTTCAATCCTTTTTGATGTGAGTAGTCAAATCTTAATAAATACATTAAATTTACAATAGTAGGTACGTTACGTGTTGAGATTTGCGACTTAGTCGAACAACGTCATATTTACGTTGCGTCGACATCTTCGACTCCTTTTTACGGTACAACGAGTATCACGATCTCAAAAGATTACAGATCTCATACTAACCTGTTCTTTGTTCGTTTGTTTCGTGGATTTCAAAGCTGCATTTGACAAAGTAGGCAGACAGGCGCTTATTTACAAACTTTCTTGCCTAGGAATGTCCTAAAAATTCCTTTTAACGTTCCTAGGTTTTATTTCATCGTCTACGGCAACGGTCTGGGATGGAGGCGAGTTCTCAGAATGGTTTTTTAACAACAAGTGGTGTGCCTCAAGGTCGTACCATGAGCCCGATTTTATTTGCACTTTTTATTGATGAAATTCAAAACATCCTTCCTGGTGGAATAGTATTTGGAAGTGTTTTAGTAAAAGTCTAACTATATGCAGATGACCTAGATAACAGACTTGCAGATGGCGGATAACTCTTTAACGTTACAGTTACAAATTAATGAACTTAACACTTTCTGCGAGACTTGGGGCCTACAAATAAGCGGCCAAAAAACAAAAATACTTATTTTAGAACAACGCCAGAGAAACAGACGACCCGAAGAGAGCTGGTTTTTAACATCATCCGTATTCAAGTTGTTCGAGAATTTAAATATCTAGGTGTTATGCTTACTCACAACCTCAATATGATTAAGCAATCCCAAATGAAGGGAAACGAAGCTAAGCTTGCTTTAAATATGATGTGGAAAAAATTCTTTGCCATCTGGAATATTGATATATTGATGTGGCCTCCAAGTACCGTGTTTTTCATGCAACAGCCAATACATGTTTGTGCTATGGAGCTCAGGTGTTCGGATATACACCTCTTTTGGGGCGATTCAAAGGCTTTTTTTATTTCGACTGCTGAACTCAACTCCGAGCTATGCGATATATGTCGAGTCAGGAATACCACCTGTTTACATTCAAACCCTCAAAGCAAATGCAGTTATGAACCGAGGTGATGAGAGTCTTCACAAAACTATTTTTATTCGACTTCATCATACAAATGCTACGCCACTCAAGGATTGGAATGAGCTCGCGTTGTCGCATGATGCCGTTCGTTCGTTGAATGAGAACGGATGTTTGGCAGAATAATTTCGCAGATGTGATCGCCAAATTGGATGAAAAAATGTATATGCAATGTTTGGATAGAGCAGCTTCGTCTTTTTCCAGAAGTGTATACAAGAACTTAAATCACCAGTTGAGGTCTGATGAAGACTACTTCAGAAGAGATTTTTCCGTCGAAGTCATCAGTGTAATTTTTCGAGCGAGAGTCGAAGTTTATCATGATATGTCATATCAGGCATACGGCTAAACTGCCATGTCCTAAATCTTAAGTTTTCTATTTGTAAACTCTTTGATGAAATAAAGAATTTATCTATCTATCTATCTATCTACTAACCTGTTTGTAAGGTTACGTTGCACTTGCGTTACGTCATAAAAGCAAAATATTCGATTGAGAAACCAATAACATACTAACTATTACAACTCTCATCTGTGTCTTTTTGGCAAGCCTGATTTTCATAAACGCCTTTTGCGAGAAACTAGCAAGTTCTCTGAGAAAGCACACTGCCATGAAAAGCGCTTTCTCACTTATCCGTTGCAATCGGAAAAAATTTTAAGCCCCTTCATTGCTTTTAGAGTATGGGTAATACTTTAGGCACAAATGCTCCTCAGCTGTATTGTGTCACTCTATTCTTATTTCTGATTACCCTGCGTCTTAATCACTTGACGTCACATGGTGTAGGTTCTTTTGCTATTCAGACTTTACATTTTCACAGAAAGTTCTCCCGTCTTTTCTATGTTTGAAGAATGCCGTGGTGTATGTCGACAATATGACTCTACTCTTTACCGTGAAAATATAACTGTATTACTTACGTTACGTCATAACTAATACTAATCCGTAATGTCTTTGTTTTCCGATAAAACCTTTTAACTAATTTTAAAGAGGTTTAACACTTTCTCCTGACATTCTTTCCTCCATTTTTTTTTTTTTACAAATAGAGAAATTTCAATGAAAAATTGTGATGCTTACAGATGAACTCAAGTCACAGCACTTACTATCATATTTTTTATGGTGAAGGCTAAAGTACTGTCTAATAGATTTTCTGAAGAACTTTATCCGCAGTCTCCAGACAGTGGCCCATAGTATAAATTTCCTCATAATTATGAAGTTAACAACTCCTTTCGTAAGCATCTGTTTCACATCAGGCATTAAGTAAGGAAGATTCCACTTTCAGCGGTGACTTACATCGAACAGACTTTGAAAGTTATTTTGAACGAGTCGTGAGTAGGTACAAGTAAATTGAGTGTTGAATAAAATCTATGAAAGGTCTACTCCTGCAATACCATTTAAGTATACAGATTGCACTCCAAGCCAACTTCGTTAAATATTGCCATAGTCATTTACGTCATCGAAAAACTGCTCATACCTAAGCATAGGGTTAAAGAGAGAATAAAACGGAATGTCTCTATGAATCTTTGCAGCAAAGGATGAGGAGACAGGCTTAAGTGTACGAAGGCTGTTATTACTGCTTTCGCTAGTTGATGTTTGCTTAGGGATTCAGTAGGGAACGGTGTGTTTTATGATACTGGTGCTTCATTAGTGTCTGAAAGATCGATGATAGTTGCAAGCGAAAGTTTTTTTTTTTAAGATACTTATATTAGTTTTGGTTGCAGTAAATGAATACAAATCGTTTGTGACTGGTTGTTGGATGAATGATGGTATATAGGCTTGCAGATCATAAAACATTTCTTGAGTTGGACGTATTTTAAGTAAATTGAGTTATTTAATGACAAAATGAGAAATATCATTGCAAGGGAACAGTTCCACTTCATTGCGTCTAAAAAACAACCAACTAAGTTGCGAAGAGTAACACTCAACAATACACAGTTTTTTATTTGCTATTGGTTTAAAGAATGGTCGCAATGAATCTTTGAAATATTGCCAAATACAGTTACAACTAACATGGATAACTTTACTGGATTATAATTAGGTAATCGCGAAGAATATGTTTTTGTTCCTTTGAATCCATAAGAATGTTTTGAAAGGCATTAGCATAACTAATAAGTTATTGAGTAGCTAAGGATTTAGAGTCAGTATTATATTTGGTGCCAGTTATAGCGATCAGTAAAACCATCAAGAAAAGTTGAGACAAATGGAAACATGAATTTTTTTCTGTTCAGCGTTTCTAGAGAGCAGGAAAAATATGTCAGTTGCCGGGCTTTCAACTTTTCACAGCTACAAACATGCACAAAAAAAAAAAATGTCTGAATTTGTGAGTAGAACTCATGAAAATGGAATCCAAATAATAAGAACAATTTGTTCTATTCTGGCTGAAATTTCAATCAGTTGACACCAAAAATGAAACTGCATCAGGAAAATAAAATAAAAACAATTTTAACTTAAAATATTTTATTAATTGAACATTTTCTTTGCCAAAAAATTTTCCTGATCGCTTAACTGACTTAACTGAGTTTAATCCGGCCGAAAAGAGACAAATTAAAAATTTTTTTTTTTCGGTGTAACGGCTAGTGTTCCTTTATTGAAAAATTTACATATAATAAAGCAACTTTTGAGCAAAATTCTCCTAGATTTGCATTGCAAAATACTCAAAACTGAGCGAATAAAAATTAAACTCCGGGGCGCCTCGAAAAAAAAGTTGGTTTGCGGTGTGCATCATAACTCGCAACAGAATCACCTGAAACGAAAAAAATCAAAATGCATCCGTTCCAGGTAATGTCAAGAGAGTTTTTTTTTCGATTTTTCAATTTTCCGTAGCAGTCAAAAACTCGATTTTCGCTATAAGAGATCGGCTAATTTGTTGTTAAAAAATTTGTAATTATTAAAAAAACGAAAAAGCGCTCAAAAATACCAGGGGAATTATGTGAAAAAGTAAATAGATTTTGAGTTATCGTGCACACGGACTTCAAATTTGACATTTGAAAATTGCAGAAAAGTTTGGTCGTTTAGAGCTCATTGCACATAAGGCTACGGCCAGGCAATGAGCGACGAGCGACTGAGCGTTGAGCGACATATTGACACAAAATCTGCACTGGAACGTTCTTTGCCGTCTTGAAAGAGGTTATGGAAATTCGTGATACCATCTCGTGTGAACTGGAATTCTCATTCGGAAGTAGTTCCTGCGCAGGTGTATGGTAACATAGATGCAGATGCATATTTTCTCCATGCAGTATTCTGGAGACTCTTTGTTTGGAAACATTAAACTGTAGAGCCAAGCGCCTTGTGGAATGATCGATTTCAACAGCTGCCAGTATTCTTTCACCGACCAAAGATCCAGTTTCTCGAAGCCTTCGAAAAGTATTTCCAAAAACATTTTGAGAAGGAAGTCATCTCTTAGGATTGAGTTCCTGGTATCTTCGTTTTGCTCTTCTTGAATTTCCATTGCAAAACCCATAGGTACACGAATAAAATGTCTGCTTATTCTACTTTCGTATATGAAGTCATTTCAAAAAGCTCTCTAATCAAACTGCAAACGTGACTTATTTTTATAAACTGATGAACAAATCTGTTTTCTTATTAACTAATACGACTTGTTTACCCATTGAACATTCATACCCCAAACTTAAATCTCCCTGAGAAGAATAGGATTTTGGTAGGGGTCAAATTCACATTTTACCCTTTTCATCAGTGCACAGTCAAATTAACTCAAAACAATAAATAAATAAATAAATAAATGTCAGTAAAAAAATTAGGTCTCTGTTATCATTATTGGCAGAGAAATCAAATTTAGTATAGGTCAGGGTAGCATTTTTTTAGATTGTCAAAAAGTAATGCCAACGTTGAGAAATGGACCTTACTGTTAAGCAATTTTTTTCTTAGAATATGACCAAGAATCACATCTCATAGTGTGTAACAAGAATTACTTCCACGGAACGGAATGATTCGATTTCCATTTACAGATCGTTATAAAACTGAATTCCAAAGTATGTAAGTGGTGTGCAGTGGCGTACCTAGAAAATTTAGCGCCCGGGGCAAAAAATGATTTGCCGCCCCCCCCCCCCCTTTTGTTTTATGTGATCCTCATACATACAAACTCCGTAGATCACGTCCTCTCATAATTTTCCAGATAATTTTTTACAATTTTGATGATCTATCCATTATTCATGCAAATGGATGATACTGGACGATCTTAAACCAAAATTTGTTTTGAGAAAACTTTGAAAAATGGCGAACGGATCGCTCGCACCTGGATGCGTTTTTCCCTGATCAAAAATGCTTTGTTTTGGTTTTGTTACATCTTATTCCCACAAAAAAAGTTGTCACAGCAGTCAGAGTCACTTAACCGAAGCTTTGAGGTTTTCATCGTGGCGTAAATTAAATCCATGTGTCCAAGATCATGAAAATAGTCCTGCTCACCGGTTAGCTTTCTTAGAATGGAAGGAATTAGAACGAGAGCTCGGAATCAAGGTGGAGGTATCGATGATGATTTACAACGCCAAGTTGCTGAAGAGGAAAAATATTGGAGGAATATACTCGAAAGAATTATCGCAACTATTCAAACGCTTGCACAACAAAATTTGCCTCTGAGAGGACATCACGAGTCAGTCGATAATCTAAATCCTGGGAATTGTTTGGGTCTGTTGAGATATTTGGCCAAATTCGATCCTGTCATGAAATCTCATTTCAAACACATTTCTTCACAACCAGGATGCTTATCGTATCTTTCTCCCAGAATTCAAAATGAACTCATGACTCATCACTATGATGGGGAACAAAGTGCGTAAGTTTCTCATTTCTCAGTGCAAAGATGTGAAATATTACAGTCTAATGTTCGATTCAACTCCGGATTCCGCACATGAGGAACTGATGTCTCAAATTATCAGATTCGTCGAAATTAAACCAAATTCAGTAAAAATCAGAGAAGTCTTCATTGATTTCATACCTCTGAAAGTCAAAACAGCAAAAGGAGTTACTGAAGCTATTATACGAACAAACTGGACGAAGATGAATTAATCCTGAAAGATTGTAGAGGTCAATCGTACGACAATGCACCAACAATGGCCGGTATCCATACAGGAGTCCAGCAGAGAATCATCGACCTGAATGAACAAGCTGTTTTCGTTCCTTGTGATAATCATTCTCTCAATTTGGCAGGAGTACACGCAGCCCACGTCAATGTCCGAGCGGTAACATTTTTTGGAACAATACAGCGTCTCTTCACTTATTTCTCCTCCTCTACCCACAGATGGGACGTTCTCAAAAAATAGGTGAGTATAACGGTCAAAAGGCATTGTGAAACTAGATGGAGATCAGAAGCTGAAGCTGTGAGACCAGTATCAACACAATTGGACGAAGTCATTTCAGCGCTGGAACACTTTAGTTTCCTTTATAACTTTGAAAAAATAATACAACTTCCCAGAGATTCTAACAAAGATGAGCTTCTCAAAATAAAAGGAAGCAAGAAACTTGCCGAGTTTTAACCAGATGACTTGGACAACGAAGACTTGTTCAATGACATTCAAGACGTCCTACTTTTATTAAAGAGCGAAGAAAAACGAAGAGGAAATTTGATTTTCGCCTGAACAACTTCTGTTATACATTTCATAAATGGGACGAGAAGCTTACATTAGCGACAGCTTTGCAAATTTTACTAACCATACCTGTTTCAGTTGCTTCTTGTGAAAGATCATTCAGCAAACTTAAATTGATCAAATCTTACTTGAGATCAATCATGAGTCAAAGTAGATTATCAAACCTTGCTGCAATGTTAGATTACGAGGATATAATACGTGAATTTGCAGCAATGAAATCGAGAAAAGTTAACTTTTGGGTTTTTTCATTGTTATGAATAAAAAGATTGAGGTTGCAATATTTCGAGAGTATGAAAATAAGATCGAAGTTTAATTTTTCATCAAAAATTCATATAAAATGTCAACGTCATCTTTTTCATAGATGTAAAACTCAATTTGATGGTGATAAAAATTTTTTTTGTGTATTACTTGTCAATTTTGAGGAACAGCGGAGCTCATTTTGCCGCCCCCAAATCGTTGCGCCCGGGGCGTTCGCCCCCCCTGCCCCCCCCCCCCCCTAGGTGTGTAGCCTGAACAGTACGTTCTTCTTCGATACAAGTTTGTACAAAAAATTCGTGAATTGGCATGCTATTGGACAATTGGACAATACCGATGGCGCTCGTGCGCATCACACGAAAATGTGGCTGCTATAGCCGAGAGTGTGAGACTCAATTCACGAATATCAGTTCGCCATCGATATGAAGAGAATTCATCAGCAATTGAAGTCGAACTACAATCCTCTTCTTTGTCGCTTCGTAGTTTGTGCCTAAGCAGCAGTTTGAATTGGCCAGCCATTTTAGGCAAAATACGATTTTTTCTGACGAGCCTCTTTTTCAAACAATGTGGCTACTTCTTGGGATCGAAAATTCAGTATACGTTATCGTCAAGAAGCCAGCGATGTTGAGAAAGGTAGTGCTTATGACGTAGTGAAGTTTGTGTGTCTGTCTGTTACTCCTACGTCCGATGTTCGACCCCCAAAAACAAAGAAGAAGACAAAATAGTCACCGACTGATATCGTCTTAAGCGAGGAATTTTCAATTTATCTACTACTTTCATGCTAGGAAAAGCGCTTTCTCGAAGGAAACAAATTGTAGGCTCCTTCCATTTCCACACAAAGTATTGTTCAGAGAAACACAGAAGGCCCTAGGGCTTCTCGCTCTGTTGTGCCACCCTATTTACATCGAAAAAATATTCAACATTTTCTTTAACTGTTCAAACTCAAGAAACTGAACACAAACGACGCTAAAACGAAAGTTGTTATGATGACGTATGCATATGTGCAGAAGGCGTTCAAAAAGTTGAGCGTTTATGTATTACTTTACCGTATTCAGTATGTTTCGATCCTTGTCCACACGAAGTTATGCTCTTGACCTTGCCTTTCTAGGCAAGTGAAACAATAAGCGTGGATATGAATGATATAACGTCATTTCCATATTGAATTGGAAAGAGCCGACACACGTAAATTTTCAATGATCCCTTCAGGAATCTCATTATTTCAAAGCAAACTTAACAGTCGATTCGTATACCCTATTCGAGTCTTCTAAAAACGTAAGAATTAAATAATACACTGAATAATTAGTACATTTGAGCTGTTACATTGTGCTGTCAGCGATCTAGTACTGATTTTACGTCAACAATGTTTAATTAATTCCGACAGGTTGATAAATATTAAATTAAAATCGTTACAACGCAACTAAAATAACTTCCGCAAATTGTAATCTCTTTTGCAATCATCGACTTATCAAAAATGTTGACATTTTTTGATGTCACTGTTCAAGAAGTAGGTGTGTTCTACATTACGCTCTATTAGTTCGACTTACCCATGTGAACAAACCATTCAAATAAGAATCAATTAATTAGACTATCTAAATTCCAACACTCACCGCATAAAGACAAAAAGAACACTGCTAGTTATTTATGACCACAAATGGATGAAATCTGGCCTGGGTGACAACGACGACTAGAACAACGACGGACGACGATGGACGACGACGGACAGGCTGGACCCCCAAGCTATTTGTCTCGGTGAGACGGGATAACTTGTGCGTCAACTTTTCCTCCCAATATTGTAGGTTTGAGTCATGAACACTTCACTATAAGAGACTTAACAGCTTTTATCTCTTGAGTAGACGCCCAGTGCCGATTATTTACTTATATATGGCCCCCAACAGAACCGTACCCAAACTTGCTAGCATAGTTAGTTGAAAATGTGCGGTGGCAGTATGTTTTGTTGTCGGCGGCGAGTGCAGCTCCATGGTCATTGCCCGGTCGGGTTCAGTCTGTAGCAAGTTTTGCAAAGTTTTGGCGCGAGTTGGCCAATAAATTAGAACACACAGTAGATAGGTATCCACGGTAATTAATTTGTTGTTCTTTTGTCCCAAGGCGTGAATATGCAATTCAAATTCGAATCAGATATCGCATCGGTATGCCTACTTGTTAGATTGCGCCAATAGCTATCATAGCTGATATGCGGAAATCTGTACTGGCAGTTAACCTATTCCCACCGTAGGTTATTTTTCTAATACATCGCGGGTCATTATAGTGTGGCTGCATAGACAATAAGAGTTAAATAGCTGTTTAATTTCTTAGAAGCTGTGGGAGTAATTTAAGTCTAAGCTATGATTCTGATCGATTTGATGTTATCGTTGGCAACCGCTTTTTTACAAATCAGCTAGTTAGGTTCGTAATATGAAAAATGTTTGAGAAATTACTGAATAAAGAGACGTTTAGAGATTGTTTTATTCATTTGCTATCATCTAAGGAAAAGGTATATTGATCTAAAAGACAAAGCAAACAAAGGAAAATCTCATTGAAAGTCGTAGCTGTGTAACCTTAAGAAAGCTTTTGTGAGTAATGCCGTTTTCAAAACTTTGCTTTACAATGATCGCATGGATGATTTCCAATAAAATTTGGAAGCCTATAGTTTCATCTGTTAGATTGAGGGGAGACCAAAGTAGTCGGAGAATCTAACGCAAGTGGCCATGAATGGGGTCAGCCAACGATGGATTACGAGGAAGACAAAAAAATTGAGCTGCCAGCGAGACTAAGGCTGGCTGGCCAAAGAGACACCATACCTGACATAAGCACCGCCAGCACAGATAGCTTTCTGTCCAAAATATGGAACTGGAGGGTCATCGAAGAGTATACAGGCAGCAATCGTCAGTATATATTGTTTTCGATATTGATGGAAATTGCCAAAACAGTAGCTCGAAGCAAGCTAACCAGTTGAATGGAACGTCAACAGACTCAACACAAGTATTACAATAGATGAAAAAGTGCGTCTGGTAATATTCGGATTCAGAAATGCCTATGTCCTTGGCGAAGAGTGACAAGAGGCAGCAGAAGATGAAATGACTATAGTGAGCGGGACCTCGAAGAGTTCAGGACAGTGCCTGACGAATTGGATGAGCCATTAACATGAGCAAGAAACGATAATGAAAAAGTTCCGACAAAATATTAACAGCGATCCCTGAGGATTATTCTTCAAGATCGCCATGCGAATGCTTGTATCCCAACCATCCGTGGAAGTTCTTAGCCCTGAAAGAATGAACCACGTTGTAGACCCACTGTTCCCAACCCATTCCGTGAGAGAATCCGGAATCTAGAGGCGGCTGCAAAAAGAAATACTGCCCTTGAATATGTACAACAGATGTTATACTAAAGGTCTGAAAGACAATGGGTGGTATGCGAAATGCTTTGTCTCAGTCTCATGAGATTGAGCTCTGAGAATGAGCTCGAGATTGTGAGATAGAGCATTTGCAATGAGACAAAGCTCAATTTGGTATGCAAGAGCTTTGTCTCATCTCACTATCTCAGTCTCAAAATGTCTTCTTCAAGTGAAAGTAGTGTTTGTGATAACTCTTCAAAAAAAAACGTCATTAAAAACGGAGTAATTCCATAGCCCTCGTCGCCAATGAGTACAGTTGATGAACTTTCAAGGAGAGTTTGGTAAATTTCAGAATTTTTAAAGATTCTTGAATCATGTACCGACCCTGGCCAAGAGATGTCAACACTCGTAAATAGTGTTCTGCTCCGTTGCAGGTCGCTTGAACATTTATTGAATGAAAACCTAACACAAAATAAAGAGAATTATTAATTATATTTTTGAGAACACTCAAACTTTGTGTTATCTACCTTTTCTATTTACAAATTCATCACTGTGACGGATAGGCTTTTTAATGCGCACGTGCGTGCAATCAATTGCTCCAATACAGGATGGGAATTGATACTTATTTAGCCAAATTACTTTTTCGGCGTCTGTCTGCTCCAACGTATTCGGAAATTTAATCCAGTCCTCTTTCTTGCTTACAATTTTTTCACCAACTTCGATGATGATCCTAGATACCGAACTTTGGTCGATTCCGAAATCTTCAGCAATTCCGCTTTGGAAACCAGGATCAGCAACGAATCGTAGAAAAACCATCATTCTGGTTTTATTAGATAAACGACCACCCCGAAAAGTATCACTACTTTGAAAAAAATAATCAGTTAAGGCCTCAATTTGAGTTTGGGTAAACCTATAAAGAATTTTATAATTTCTTGTTGACTCAACAGGAGCAAAAATATTCATGTACTCAGCCATTGTTATTCCTGAGACAACTAATTTCCAGTCTCAACATTTTACGAGCTTTGGCTCATTTTAATGAGACAAAGCTTTTTTCTGCATACGGAAACATCTCAAATGAGATAGATCTATAAAATGAGATCGATCTCATTTTTGTGAGATTTGTCTCAAAACAATTTTGCATACGAAAGCTAGCAAAAGCTCAAAATAATGAGATTTGAGACTGAGACAATGCATTTCGCATACCACCCAATATCTTTTCAAGAAGGAACACTCCACAATAGGAGTAATAAAAGAATCAGTGAAGGCTGTCGAAAATGCTTAGCAAGGAAACCAACAAGGAAATTGTGCATATCAGAAACGCTTTTAATTCAGATCGATGGTTAAATTGATTAATGCACTTAAAATTATATTACGCATTACGGAGTACCTCTTACGGATCATAAAAGTTTGTCTAAAGGAACAAGAACTTATCTACCGAATTACAGGAATGAGATGAAAGGACATCACAGCTGGAGCAGCACAGGGATTTATCATTGGACCAGACCTGGGGAATATCTCGTACAGTGGCATTCTCTGTATGGAGATGCCACAATGCTGCTTTCTAGTTGCATAAACTGATGACATTGCTGCGGCGATAACCGCAAAGGACACTGAAAGTGTATAGAGAAAACTGAACCAAGCGATGAGTAGGATGAGTTCCTGGAAGAAGGCGCATTGGGTATCCTTGCCCACTGTGAAGACCAGAGAACTGCTTCTAACAAAAAGCGAATTTCCCCTACTATCGACTTCCACTTCGAAACCGAAGTTAAACAGAGCAAAAACGTGGTAAAACAACTGAGAATAAAGGTCGATACGAAACTGAGCTGTTTGGACCAGATACGGACGACCGCACAAGGTACACCTACACAATCTTATGGTATAACTGTGGGTGGGTAGTCAGCTAGCGAACGAAGACTTCTTTTGGCAACAATATTTTTAATTATATTGTGTGAAAGTGAGATTTGGAGCAATAAAGCCAGAAAAGTGTCAGGAACAGCAGGCATCGGTACAGAGGTGCGGCATTTTGCGAACACCACACAGTTTCAGAGACTGTATAGTTCATGTAGGTGTCACACGAACTGATCTCCTTGCAGCATAAAGTCCTTCACGAAAAGAAAGCAGACATAGGCGTAGAAGCGGTAAATATGGAAACAAAAGTTGCAATAACGATTGGTATGCCGGAAAGCGAGGTCGCAGAACTGCTAGGCTGAATGAAGATCTAAGCGAATGGTATATCCGGAAACACAGTGACAAGAACTCTTACGTCACACACTGCCTCACCGGACACGGATGCATCAAAGCCTTTCAGCACAAGACTGCAAAAGAAGAAACACTTCGTACCAATTCGTGGACGGTGCCTACCACTCATAGTGTTCGAGTGCAATAGAGAGCATTTTTTTTTGTTCGAAAATAAACAGAAGTATGAAAGAAACCAGCCAAAATTACATTATACAGAAGATGATGGATTACGAAGAGCAATGGAGGCGAATTAGCACGTTACTGACACAAATCCTTAAGACCAAAATACAAAAAAAGGTAAATATATGAGAAACCTGAACCTGCAAACTAGACACAGTGGAGGGAGATCAGTGAGAAACATTTGGAAATTTAGCTGGTGTACCAAGGTTGCATACCTAGAGAGTCCCGCACACGGGGAAGTTAAGATACTTTAAGCATTTCTCTTAAAATGGAAAACAAGCACATTCGTATACGTATACTGAAATTCGTACATACGCACGCATGTTAAAAGTTGTGTGAAGTTCTGCAAAGCTTCAAAACCTATACAAAGTTGTTCGAAGTCGCAGAAATTAACGCGAATGTACACAAAGCAACGCAGTGCTGAGCAAAGTTGTGAGCAAAAATTTGTGCAAAATACGAACAGCATTTATGCGAAATTTCAAGGCTACCCAGATTTTGAAAAGTCTACGCCAAGTTCCGTAAGAACCCAAATATTTTCGCAAAAGTATCACAAAAGTTGGCAGTCAGTTTCGCAAGACAAACAACATTGGGAAAGTTGCGCTAGGTAATAAAAATTGTATATTTTTGATGAAATAGCTGTTTCCGATTAGCTAAGGTTTCTTCGTAGGTGCAGTGCAATAACACCCGCGGCAATAACCCTTGCAGGGGTTATTTCCCAAACGAAAAGGAAATAGCCCCTGCAGGGGTTATTTCCTTTTTAATGTGGTAATAACCCCTGCAACAAAAAGGCATTTACACCTGCAGGTGTAATTGCCAATTTGAATTGGCAACAAGCCCCACACATGGGTTAAGCTTTAACTCTCCATTAAAAAATTGTTATAAAAAGCTTATAATTCATATTGGCTACCTTGGTCATGTAAGTACAAACAAAAAAGAGTAGATATTGTTCTTATTTTTCAAAAATTTTTTGAAATGAAATCTTAAAGTTTACGCACCAAATTCTTTTGACAAGAACAACAATACACCAATACAAACTTAACCGCAGGACTACTTTTTTGCATTAGTAAAATTAAAAAAATTGAAAATAGGAAAATAAATAATCGTCATTCGTCGATTATTTATTTTCCTATTTTCAATTTTTTTAATTTTACTAATGCAAAAAAGTAGTCCTGCAATTAACAAAAATATACCAATATAAATTTAACAGCAGGACTTTTTTTTGCATTAGTGAAATTAAAAAATTCGAGCGAATTTTTTTATTTTACTAATGCAAAAAAATGTTTTCAATGGTTTTCTTTGGTTTCTTAAAATAAAGCGAATATGGTTATTTTGTAAAATTTGTTTTGTTCTATTAGGTTTTCTATGGTGGGCTTTATTTCCATTTGAAATTGGAAATAATCCCCACAGGTAAAAGGCAATGAGACCTACGGTTTTTATTGCCACATTAAAAAGGAAATAACCCCTGCAGGGGCTATTTCCTTTTCGTTTGGGAAATAACCCCTGCAGGGGTTATTGCATCGGGTGTTATTGCACTGCACCTTCTTCGTATAGCTATAGTAGCGCAGAAAACAATAGCAGTGATATATTTTTCAAAAATAGTTTTTTCGGACCAGAAATCCTAGCAACTATCCTCTCTCCACCAATTCATTTCCACTTGATAGAATACTTGCAGAATTCGTCTGTGGTGATAGACTGAGATAAATTACGTGAAAGTGATGTTTCAGATTACTGCAGCTGAGGATAACACTGATTGAACTTATTAATTAGTTCATACGACCGATAGGAAGCTTAATGAGTTATTCTGCAAACTTTAAAAAGAGAGGTGCAATTGATTAGTCTGATGAGTTTCAGGTTTAATTATCAAACAGCCTTCGGTATAAAATACTCGTCGGGTCCAGGGTCGACCAAAGAAAACACGTAAAACTTCGGTTACAAAGAATGTCCAATCCTTTTATTGGTCTTAAAGCTAGTCTAATATAATATTTATTAATTCTTATCTCTAGTTCTGGTGATCGGTGGCTCCAACGCTGGTTGGTCCTAAGTCCTATACTAGCAAAACGGTCATCAAGTACGGGCTTTTAATCACTGGTAAATCAACAGTCAAATAATGGCATCAACAGTCAAATACTGGCATCAACAGTCAAATACTGGCATCAACATGCAAATCCTGGCATCAACAATCAAATGCTTGCAGTAAAATGCTGGCATCAACAGTCAAATACTGTCATCAACAGGCAAATCCTGGCATCAACAGCCAAACACTGGCATCAGCTTAGTAGCCAGCGAGATAAAACCCTTAGAGGCTAGTAGTTGTGCTAGGTACTCCAAGGGTACCTTGCTAAAATTGGGAGTTTCTGGGCACACTACGTACCCCTGGTTTTCCTCTAGTGGAAGTAGCCTGTACTCTAGATTGGTACTTTTCCAACACGGGCTGACTTCTGTCTTCATGTATTTTTCAGATTGCTTATAAAGTTATATACACATAGTGCGTGTGAATTCTATGGCGTGAGTGAAAATATCATGTGACAACAATGGTATGCGTATAGACTGGCGGCAGGGTGTGTATTTGTAACTTCTTTACAAACTAAAAAGGACAAAATAAGCTTACAGGGAAAAGTTCTAGGAGTTCCTGCAGCTTTAGGTGAGAAAATATTTTTTCAATAAACTTCTGTCTAATGGTATTGAACTTTTTACTGTTATTGGTTAGTTAATAATTTTGGGGCCTAAACACTTTACGCAAAATACTTAAACGACTTTGACAGAATTCACGGGTTTTACAAGTTTTGTAAGATCATAGTGGACTTAGCCCTTAACAGGATATTAGGGTGCTTACCTTTTAAGAAAGGCTGAATTTGCAAGAAAGCAGCTAAGGCATCTGAATTTCAGTCGACTTCTTAAAAGAGTTTACAATAAAATAATTAATATGGATGTCCATTTTTATAAGCTTCACAATTAAAGATTTTCATGGGATTGGCTTGGATCTACATTTCTATTCTTACACCACTCAAGAGTTTTCAATACCTGATAGGTGTCCTTTTTCAGAAAGCATCCATTTCACTATATCCTAATATCCTCCACTCAATAAAAACATCAATGCTTAAAAAAAATTAAATCCGTTTATTAAGATAAACATTACATTAGAGTATTTCTAGATATCTTAGCACTGTAATACTACAACTAACTTCTTTCTACAAATCAACATTTTCAGTTTTGATTTTATTTATTAACACATAGCGGAAGTATGTCTCTCTTTTTTGTTTACTTTTAAATTAACATTTCAACTTAATTTAATTTAATTAAATTTAATTGTAAATGAAAATACATTAATTTTCGTTTTGATGAATTGCAAATGTATCGCGGCGATGAAAAATAAAATTAAGATAAAATAAAAATAAAGTTAAGCGATCGATTTTTCGTTTTTTGATGAAATGTTGTGCTGGGATTGATTGATTTTAATGGTAAATAAAATTAATAAGCAATAGTCATTTGATTTTTATAATTTAAATACAAAAAAAATAGTTTTCCATTGGAACGTGGTTGGTGTGAATCAGATATGCTTTTTGTATCTTCACCACTGATCTTAGATAAATTTAGTGAAAGTCCATGAATGGGATAACTGTTTACAGCTTAACTTAGTGCTAGAAGTGGTTCATAGTCTAGATCTTTTGGAGCTGATTTCTTTTTGTACTTCTTTTCGAGCTTTGTGCTGGTCAGTTTGACCTTTGACTTGCTGATACGACTTTTCTTGTCTTCGAGAGCTTTCTCCTTGTCTAGGAGCTCAAGTTGCTCAAAAATGTTCTTCGGTCTAGGATGCTGAGCTGATGGTGTTGTCGCATTCTTTGCTGCATAGACGACCACGAATTGTGAAAAGGCAGAGTCTGCCGGTGTATTGATGTCAGCGAAATCTCGGAAATTGGCAAACTGTTCCTCAGGGTAGGTGAATTTCTGAACTAATTCATCACCCTGTGGTCGACCATGACCGTTGTTCGCATTTTCACCATAGAACTGATTAAATTCACTGTTTTCCTCGGGATGGTATGGCATCTCATCTTCGGGATAGAATGTTCCACCACGGATGACTCCGAAATCACCAGAACCTAAAATAGCTGGGTCAAAGCCTCTTGTTGGATGTGGAGGAGCAAACTTTTGTGGTGCTGGAATCGGTCCATCGAGAGGAAGTGGTGCGGGGAAATACGGCCGAGAGTGACCCAAAGGAGGTGAATCTCTGAAGAACGATGGGTAGAAGTTTTGTGCGGCATGTGGTGGATCAATTTCGGTGTGGGGTTGGTCTTCGTGATAGAAATCAGTTGTTGAAGGGAAGTACTGACGACCTTGTGATCGTATCACTGAGACTGGTGAAAAGTCATTTGGCTCCATCAGCATATCCGAGTCTTCCTCAGGGAACTTGTCTGAAATGAAAAGCAAAATTATTATTAGTCTCAAGTCGTCACGTCTTAAAAATTAAGCTACGAATTTTAATTTTGATAAGATTTAAGAGCAACTCTGAAATGCTTAGTAATCAATTGCCATCAAAGGTACAAAATTAAACTTTTTTTAGCGCTATAAGATTCGAAACGACTTTTATCAAACCAAAAGGTTTTACAATTTACTATCATTTCTGTTTTCTAATATGTCTTAGTCTTGCATCTTCTTTCGGAAGCATGAGAAAGAATCTCGTTTAGATATGACAAAAACTTGTCTGCGCTGGTGTCTTAGAAAGCTTAAGCCAAATAAAACTACAGGTGTAGATGGGATTTATGCCAAGCATTTCAAGGTTGTTACAAATCAGTTGGAACAGATCATGCAGCAGCTCAGGAGCTGAGATCAGAGTGGAGATCAAACGAAAAGTTACTCTTGCCAACCCCTGCTTCTTTGGGTTAAGAAGGCAATTAAGAAATAAAACCATCTCTATAAAGCCAAGGTAACCCTTTAGAGGACCTAGATGATCCCAGTTCTGCTTTACCGCGCGGAAGTATAAACCTTATCTTTAGCGCATGGGAAAATCCAAGTCGTTTCGAAAGATAAATACTTTAAATGATCTTTAGTTCCGTATGCGAGATAATGTGTGGAGATGAAGATTCAACAACAAACTGTGCAAGTTGTACCGCGACATGGGTACTCAACAGTATTCATCGGTAAGCCACAATGGAGATATGTAGAGCAGATTGACGTCATCGATTGAGCTCGTCGGGTTTTCAAAAGTGCATTACAGGAAAATCCTGAAAAGAGAAGACCTCGTCTTCGGTGGCGCAACCAAGTATAAGAAGACTTCAATGGAGCGCAAAATGAAGAGAGCTCGCACGAAATGGAAATTATTGGCGAAAGATATTTATTGAAAAGTTAATAGAACTTCGTGAACCAGTATGAAAGTTTAGTCCAGTAAGAAAACAAATTTATTCTAGTCAATTAGGGACGACCATGGAAAAGTTTTGAAAGTGTAGCAAACGTACAACGACGTGTTCATATACTAACTTTACAATACAGTACAGAGGAGCTAAGCATGACTGCTAAAGTGTCAAGCCGCCAGTCAAAAATCGAGTAAGACTGTTACTGTGCAACAAAGCCTAGCCCATCATATGTTTCGAGTGCCTGCTTGGATCTGCTTTTAGAAACTGTACGTATATACAATGTATCCAACATGAGCTTACACGTGTCATTTGTGGGGTAAAAAGGTGTCGTATAGTTATTGTTCATTCATTTAACACATAGTAGTGTTTGACTTATTTAAAGAAAAAAAGTCGTGTTAATCGTGTTCGATCGTTTGAAACGAAACTGCTCAGTTATTTGTGGTGAACAAAATTGATTACATTTCTTACTGTTCAATGTTAATAGTGGTTTGAGTTGAAAGCCTCATGCTGTAGTTTTTTCATTAAAATGCAAAGCTGTTAGTTTCCCAGTAATGAATCGATTGAGGTGTTGTTACACAATCTAATAAGAACTCAATTCAGCATTTGCGGAAACACATCGAGCCGTACTTCTTTTACTTCTTTCACCTTATCCAGGCTTAAAGGTTTCGGAAAGTAACCCCATTTTCGGCCTTGACATTTATTGAATATTTTGTTTTCAAGCTGTTGTTTGATTTTCTAGACCTTAAGGAAATTTCTAAAAAGAACTTATTCACAGTTTAGTAATAATATAAGCTCGTCCAAAATAGATTCGTAAAGCTATTGTAGGTAACGTTAACCAACACAATTGGTACTGCAGCCTTCGTAAGATTCTGGTTCGTTCGATAGATGAATATGTCAATGTGTAACGTTTCAAGATTTTTGGAAAAAAACAATTTATTATTATTACTATTATTATGTTTATTTCTTTTTTTGCACATATCATAGTACAAATATTAAACATTCAAAGATTTACAAGCATGGCTTAAAAGCCGTCTGCCAATTTTTAACAAAAGACTGATTACATTGAGAGTGTTTACAAACAAAAATTTAAAGTATAATAAACAATACAAAGAGTGAGAGTAAGATATTTCCTGAAGAGAATTTTTAAGTTGCCCCAGTCTACCCCAAACCACATTCTGTACTTAGAAACTGGATTATCCCCTCTCTACATAACAACCCTTAAAATGCAAATCGACTACGTTTTAAAAACTCTGAGGATGGATGATAGACGATTGCCAAAAAGGATCAGGATGCTGACAATAAGAAATAAAATTGCGTGGTATGCTCAATGGAAGCAGTTGGCTGAGTACTGCACTTATTACATAAATATAAAAACAAATAATATAAATGCTTTGAAATCTGATGTATACGAACTTGCTAAGGAAGTTGACATGAGGCAAAGGCGTGACTTTGAGACAAAGGCCAGGTCGTCTTTGCAACGTACTATACAGGGTGTCCCGTCATTCGTTTTACATACTTTGAGATATAATTCTTGCCCATATTCTAAGAAAAAAATTGTTTTACAGTAAAGTCCGTTTCTCAAGTTTGACATCACTTTTTGACAATTTAAAAAAAGTCCAACTTTGGTGTACCCTAACCTGTGTTAAATTCGATATCTCTGTCAATACAGATGATAGAGACCTTATCTTAGACTTAATTTTTTGTAAAAATAACAATCTTTAAGACTGTATTTAAGTTGAGCTTTCATAGGTTAAAGGTTGCCAGATTTTTCAATTTTAAGTGGTGTCCAAATTTTCTTCCCCAAACAAAGTTTTGACTTTGAGGTCATTTTTTCGCAGAAAATACCTGATAAACATAGAGTTTCTTTATTTTTTACAGATGAACAAAACAATAATAAAAAAAAACTTAGTAATAATTGCACTCAAACACCCATACATTTTATAATACTTGGAAAAAACTAAAACAGGTAAAAATTTCTTTTTTACGGTTTTTTATTACAACAACTTGCAAAGGGAGCAGTTTTCCAAGAACTTTTAGTAGTTTCTTATGTATTTTATCCAATTACAATTATAAGAAGTGCTCAAAGTGCCCTCCTTCGTTTTGAATCCATGCCAGAGCCCGTTTTAGGATTTCATTGTGGGTGATTGTTATTTCTACAAAAAATTAAGTCTAAGATAAGGTCTCTATCATCTGTATTGACAGAGATATCGAATTTAGCACAGGTTAGGGTACACCAAAGTTAGACTTTTTTTACATTGTCAAAAAGTGATGTCAAACTTGAGAAACGGACTTTACTGTAGAACAATTTATTTCTTAGAATATGAGCAAAAATCATATCCCAAAGTATGTAAAACGAATGACGGGACACCCTGTATATGCTAAGCTGAATCACAACCTAATGCATCTGAACTACTTTAATTCGACAAACTCAGCAGAGGAAATATCCTGCATTATAAAAACAAGAGCCGAAATTATTCCGTTGAATTTTATCCCGTACAGAACTGAGAGTTTTGACATTTGTGGTCTGTGCAATAGAAGAGAGAGAGAGAGAAGATGTTTTCCATTTCCTTGGAACGTGTCCTATACAAGCTGAAATCCATAGATTCGTTATTAACAAAAATAGTTTGAGCCATATTGAAATGGAGAGTATTCTAAATGGTGAAAACTGGAAAAAGCTTAGTTGGTACATAAAATGGGGGTTAAGATATAGACAGAATATTATTCAAGAACTTTTTTAAATTAAAACAAAATCAAATAACATAGAAGAAAATAGTTATCAAAATTATTTCTCAACTTAAACTATAAATTACTTATTTAAACATGGTATTGTTACTCTGGCAGACGGCGTAGGCCATGCTATATAAATGAAATTGTTACGAAATATGATTAAAAAATTGTGTTAAATAAATCATTATCTAAAAAATCTAAAAAATCTACAAAGAGTGGATAAGTAAAATCAAGAAAAAAAAAGAAAAATATCAACGAAATTTAAAAGCGTTAAGTGAAAAAAAAATAATATCATAAAAAGAAAAAAAGAAAATCAAAAGAAGAACAAAATTAAGGGTAATTTAAGAGTTTCAATATCCGTTCAGGGATAAGTTCAATGTGCAATTTTATTTAGTCGCTAGTTATCGCTTTTGCACTTTTTTTGGAGATCCCATAGATTACAATAAGTGTACAGTTTATTAATTTGAAGTTGTAATGTTATTGGATTTATCAGTAAGGACAACAATGTCATCAGCATATAAAAGAATTTAAATGAGTGGATCACCATAATAGACACCGCTTGGCACACTATCTTCAATGTCGTTGATAAAGAGCGAAAAAAATCAAACGACTCAGAATGAAACCTTGTGGGACACCGATTTCTGTCTTGAATTGTCTTGAAGAGACTTTGCTATTTGACACCACAGCAGTTGTTTTTGAAAGAAGTTGCTCATAAATTCTTAGAAATTTTGTCGATGATCCAATACTCGATAAAATTTAAAAAGCAGTAGTTTTCTGTTTATAGTATCTAAAATAAAGAATTTGTTACTTAAAATAAAAATAAAGCAAGAAAAAAATGTGCAAAATTTTTCTTTTGTTTTATTTTTAAATTATTTATGTCTCCATTCTAAAGTTTCTTGTGTAACCCAAAAAGTGAACCTTATTTATTAATTATTATCTAAAAAATATTTTGTTTTACTATAATTATGTTTAAATATATATTAAATTAAGAAGTTAATAGATCAGAGAAATTGAATTAAAAATCCGAAAACAAGTTCGCTGCTCAACTCTTTTGTTTCGAGTAAAATCGGGCTGAGCTTTTATTGCTGGTATATGCGACTTGTTTTTAATTTAAAACATAGGCACTCAAAGCTATAATTTATCACTTAATGTAAAGTAATTAGGTTAAGACAAAAGATATTAATATCGCCGATTTTCCCATTTTTTCGTTCCACTGTGTGCCCGTAAGTAAGCATCTGTCTGATGACCTCTTACGTATAGCAAGGAGGAAATCTGCAGATATATAGACCTTTTATTACCAATGGCTTTAAAATGCACAGTAAATTTCAAAGAAAATAGCGTTTATGTAAGTATCTAATGCTGGCCTAACGGCTGCCAACTCAAGCTTGCGTGGTGATGATTTGATTTGATGGCTTATGTTTGTGATGTTCTGTGGAAGTGCAGCCCAAACACTCTTCAATAACATGTACATTTTGACTCTTACCACTTCTCTGTCTATTTAAAAATCCTACAAAACTCTCTGACAATAAGTTAGCAAATTTAAACCACTGGTAGACGCAGAAATTTAGTTCAAAAATGTTTAAAGGCACTTGATACTTTAAAACAGAAAAATGCAGTTTTTGAATGCGATTTATCAAGAGCCCCCTACCAAAAGTGAGCATTGAAAGCTTTCTAAACGAATTTAGAATAGTTTCTTGTGAATCCCCGAGCGAGTCTTTTTAAGAAACATAAATACAGAAAAAAAACCAAATTCAACTTTCTTTAGTTTTCTGAGATTGCTCGTGGTCTTACAAAACACAGCCTACCACGTCTACATGCCTTTGAAAGTCTTAAGTTCCTTAAATCAGAGCCTAACACTTATCTTAAGAACAATATAACAAGACTAACTTATTAAGAGGCGCAATCCACTTTGCCATAAGAACAATTGTTATTGGCCAACCATAAACCTGAAATGTATTGCAAATCCAAACTTGAATTGCCCATAAATCAAACAAAGTACCAAACAACTTCGATGTTGTTACCAGTTTCATCATTATAGTTCGAAATGCGGAAGATCTTTAGTGATTCTAATGCTCACCTGCTGCTGTTCTTGTTCGCTAGGTGCTCAAACAAGTGCAAAACATCATAAATCGATTAAAGAACCATAAAGACGTTAACCCGTCTTAATATGCAATAACTTCTTGTTGTTTCGCTAGAACCTAGAAGTGCAGCCATAGAGCTCCATGTGTATGTGCTATGCAATTGACTTGTTGCACGAATCATTTAAGATTGGAAGTTTACAAACTTATTGCAACTCATGACTAATTGAGTCGACTTTATTATTACCTATTATTGTTTCAATGATACAGATTCATATTTTGCCATAGTCAGAGTCAGAGTCAGAGACAGAGTCGCATTGGCTAAGAAGGCGTGAATCCAGGTGCTTTGTTAGCAAATAGTTTATTCTATGTTTTCTCTTTTTTATTAATTACACTTTGTTCTAATGAGTTTTGAGTATTGCTTCATCTACATCGCTCTTTGTCTCAATGGATTGAAGTTTCCATGCATAAGTCAGTCGATCTCAGACGTATACTGTGGCCTCTGAGTTTTGTGAGAATTTTAAATGCTTTCCGCATTGTTAAGAAATCGATTTAATGGATTGGAGTGCATTGTTTCTGTGATTTTCCACACACGTGATTGGTTTCAATAACCATAAGCATTATGAAAACGAGTTTATGGATGACTGCACCATCGCTTGATTGCTTCTTATGAAATGTGATACCTTTGAGGCGATCATTCTTTTGCTTTCTTGTTCAACATAAAGTAGAAATTGATTTGCATGAACATTTTGATTTAGGATCAGAATAATGAAAACAAGAAAAAACTATCACTATCTTTGTTCGACAGCTTAAAGAGAAGACGATGAGGGTCAAATCGTAGAAGAAAGCTACCCCAGTGATCTTAGACTTACTTTCGATTTACCGAAAAGAATGAGACATCGCGAAGCTATGTCAATTTTGACAGGCAGTTTCAACATTTAGGTCGGAGTCCGCAGTCCAGAGATACTTTCAAGCTCTTGAACTATTGTGTTGTTTGGTGATAGTGACCCAATCGAATTGTACGATTGCAAAATCAAAATAACGCAACACTTGAAGATAGATTGTCTACACGAAAAAACAATCCAAAACAATCTCTTAAAAAGTGTATCTCGCATGAAACAAATCAATCTCAATCGTGGTATGCCATCCATTTCTGTTTTTAGTGCAACCTATTTGGTCACCATGACACATGTCAAACAACTATGGCACACTGTCGCAATATAATGTTGCCCGTTAAGTAACTCTCTGACATCAGTAATTTGTCTGTCACGAAGATGAGACAAGAAAACTCCAATTCCGAACAGAAAACTCACGGATATGAAAAAGCCTCAGGGGAATAATCGAAAGTGTTGTTTGTATGAAACACAGGAGCACTTCTTGTCAGCGCACACTTATATGGACATCAATAGCTGAAGCTGGAAGAAAAAAACTGAATTTAATTTACCCGAGAGGTAATCGATCACGTGTTCCAAGAATTAAACATGAACTTTCTCTTAAATTCAGTTAAAGGAGCTGATACTCCATCCAGTGTGTACATGGTAATATTCACTCCACTCGATTTGATGGGAAATTCGTGCGTTGTATTTGTTTGATCGGAAGAAAGTTCAGCACTCATAGTGGTTTCAGTCAAAACTTAAAAAAGAAAAAAAAAAAAAAAACTGGACTAAAGTTTTATTATTTTGTTGGACCGGTTAAGCTGGCGTACAATAAAGAAATGCTCTTGACAGTGACTGTTAAAAGTGTCTACTACAACCACTTGCTTTGATATATTTACGTGGGAGCCACAACAGCCACTCCGTCTTTGAAGCTAAGTGCTTTGTTTTCGATCAATAAAAGAAAAGTGTAGCAAGTTTGGCTCAGTCAAACAAAGTCTGGTGTTTTAGTCCGATTAAAATTTGATTTTGATATTTCAAATTAACTTTTAAAGGTAGAAAAGTGAGAACATAAAAGTTTTTTATTAAGAATTTTATAAAGTACTGGTGTGATAAAACAGCCAGATTTTTATTTGCAAGACAAGATAATTTGAGTTTTCAATTTTAAGTGCCTCATTAAAATTTTATGAGTTTACGAGTCACAAAATTTTGATTTTAACAACTTCAATTTAAGAACCAGAAAATTTCTTTAGAAATGATGTCGCATCACATCTACATACATAAATATTTTGAAGACTGCTGACTTATATAGTAGGGTATTGGCCTAAGGACTATCACCCCAAAAAAAGGTGTATTTGGAAGAATTTTTAGCACAGCAACCATCAATTGTTACGATCAATCAATTTGACATCGAATCTGAGATTTTTTTTACTTAACACTATTTTCTCTATTTTGGCTTGTAAAATTAAAAACCTGCTGCTACTTTCCATTGGATTGAAAATGCTTTGCTTCTATTTGCTTTTTTAAAATCCTTAGCAAATACTCAACAAAAAAAAAAGCAAATAAGAAATATATTGGTCATTACTGCACCTTCAAGCCGTTTTCGAATAACAAATCCATATCTATCTAACCACGCCAACAGATGCAATGACTGATGCTAGAAGAATTTCGGAGGTAGAAAAGAAGTAGTTGTAGGTTGTTTAATATTTGTTTTAGAAGCAACAGAGATTGCTGATGAACTCATATTACAATTTACAATCTATCTCGTGGATCATTCGCAGTTTTTCATTAGGACGTTTCTCAGTCTCTAAGGGTTCGGTTTTGTCTTCAAGTTCTTTTCTTAATACAGCTGAACGATACAATTTTTATACAGCCTTCGACATTTACTTAACGGGCACCAATATTGCAATATCATTAGCGAAGGTAGCCATGATAGCGTTGGTGTACATTGGAATATCAATTGTTTATTATACAAAGATACAGAATTGGCTCTAAGACACTTCCTTGTAGTACACCGGCTTCAACTTTCTTTGGTTCGGAGTTATTTAAGTCGTACCGTGATCTAAACAATTGGTTCGTAAAGTAAACTTTCAGTTTTAAGTAGTTTGTTTTCAAATCCCCATTTCCAAACCTTTCCTAAGGCTTGAGCAACATCTAAGAATATGGGGCAAGCAAACTTATCTTCCTTCAAGTGTATTTTTTACCACAGACCATATCCGCAATTCGATAAACTTGCTCTTTCGTGGAATGTCTAAATTTCTGAAACCAAACTGTTGCCGCAGATTTAGTCTTCTTACTTCTATTATTTCTATTGGCATTTTAGTAGTAGAAAATTTTCCCATAAAATTGGTATAAGCGTTGGTTTTTAAGCAGCTACTTCTTTTGGTGGCTTTTCTTGTTTAGGCATAAGAATGACCTCCTGCAAATTTCCAATAAAGCAAATATGCGAAGTGAAAAAAGAACTGTTTGCTTATGTTATTTATGCTTAGCTTTGACTTAATTATTTATGTATAGATCAGCTAATATCACATATAAATATTATTGTAGGTAATAGGAAAAATTACTACCCATTTTCAATCACACCAAGCCTTTTGTATTCTTGATGTGAGGCTGCAGACATCATTTTTAATTTGTCATTACGTGAGTATATTTTTCTTAATGAATGGAAAATGTCTTATTTGGTTCCAATCTATAAAGCTGGCTCAAAAAATAATGTGGAGAACTACAGAGGTATAAGTAGGCTTTCAGCAATCCCAAAACTATTCGAAAGTCTTATAAAAGATAAACTTGAATTCCTCGTAAAAGAGCATATCTCTGAGCTTCAGCATGGTTTCGTGAGTGGTAGTTCCACCTCAACAAACCTTTTATACTTTTCATCGTCTGCCATTAACTCAATTGAAAAAGGAATGCAAGTTGATGTTGTCTACACAGATTTCAGCAAAGCATTTGTTTCTGTAAACCATAGCATACTAATCAAAAAATTAAAGAGTTTGGGGTTCCATTCAATGATTTTGAATTGGATCGAATCGTTTTTGATAAACAGGGTGCAGATAGTAAAGCTTGGTAGTTTTACCTCAAGGAAATTTAACTGCACATCAGGAGTACCTCAAGGTAGTCATCTGGGACCGCTATTATTTATCATTTTCATAAATGACATATGTAATACCAATTTTTCAATATACACAAGGACTACTCTATGCAGATGATCTTAAAATGTTCTCAAGCATATCAAGCATAAATGATTACAATCAAATGCAAAAAAAAAATTAGAAGCATCATTATGGTGCAAGGAAAATCATCTTTTACTCAATGTAAAAAAATGCAACATCGTATCTTATTACAGATGCTCCGTTTCTGACCCTTTTAATAGGTTAGAAAAAGTTAAGGATCTTGGTGTGATTTTTGATGGGACTCTATCCTTTAATGATCTCGTGGATTACATAATATCAAAAGCAAATTCATTGGTCGGATTTATTAAAAGAAGTACAACAGTCTTTACGGATCCGCATGCTCTTTTAGCACTATTTTTGGCTTTAGTAAGATCTGTCCTTGAAGCTTGAATATTGTGATACTGTTTGGTACCCAGCTTTTCAAGTGCAATCCAATCGTATAGAAAAAGTCCAAAGAAGATTCACAAAGTTCATCTTTACTGAAATGAGATGGTGTTTTTCACCGAGCTACGAAGCTAGATGTTTGCTTCTAGGGATTTTTAGGCTGGATAGTCGACGTAAGACCGATGATATAATGTTTGTTAGAGACATTCTATGCTATCACATAAAATGTCGTAAGTTGTTAGCTTTAGTTCCTATTTATGCACCTGAAAGACCATTTAGACAACAACGTGATTATATTTTCCAACCTCGTCATAGTACGAATTACGGGTCCAATTAACCGCTAACAAGAACCTTATCAAATTTTAACTCTGTCTGCTACTTGGTAGATATAAGCCAATCAAGATTATTGTTTAAAAATTCTCTGCGTAGCATTACTTTGTAATTTTAATTTTATCAACTTAATCTTATTATCATTTGTACATATACTTATACATTAATTTAAGCAAATTATTCTGTTAGCATTAAGCTGTAGATAATAAATAAATAAATAGACTGGTTTTTGGGAAATGAGGACTCTAGGCCTTATGAAACACTGGTACCTGCAATACAACCACTACAGGGTATCCAATAATTCATGTTAAATACTTTGCGATGTCATTCTTGGTCATATTCTAAGAAAAAAATGGTTATACCTTGTAGCCCGTTTCTAAACTTTGGCATCACTTTTTGACAATTGAAAAAAGGCTAACTTCGGTGTACCCTGACCTATGTTAAACTCGATTTCTCTGTCAATACTGATGGAAGAGACCTAATTTTAGACTTAATTTTAATTTAAAAATAAAAATCCTTAAAACTGTAACAAATTTGGGCTCCTATAAGCTAAGGGTTGCAAGATTTTCAATTTTAAATCGGGATCAAATTTTCTTCCCCCAACAAAGTTTTGATTTTGAGGTCATTTTTTTTTTTAAATACCTTTTAAACAAAGAGTTCTTTATTTTTTACAAATGAACAAAACAATAAAAAAAAAGTTAATTGAGAAGTGCACTCAAAAACTCATAGGTACAATTTATGATACTGTAATGTCGCCCAACATTAGATGCTAATTTCCTATTCGAAAACGTTTAACCGAAATCAAAAGCGGCAACACTATAATGTAGGTACATCTAATAGAAGGCACTGCTTGGAGTCAGTGTGTGTGTGTGCAGAACTATACCGGAAGGAGAATGTGTCTAGCCATAATGATTATAGCAAACTCTCTCTATGTTATAAATTGCTCAAAAGTTCTATATGTTTCACACTGATGGAATGCTCTAGATGTTACATGTTTATCTATATAAAGAGAGCGGTAAAGCAACAAAAAGGTGGATGGGCGTTGTACTATTCGGGTAGGCTCTGACTGGTGCTAACTTGGCGGCGCCCAGATGCTGTAACTTATAGTACACGTCAACTGTGCTTACTATACCTCCAAGCGGTATCCACTGGGACCTGGGATGCTCCGTCCAGAGCTGACCTGCTAAACTAGTAAGTGCGAGTGTTGAGATAAGGGAATCCGGAACAAAGAATTGTGATCGATCAACACTATAATTGCTCTGCGAACAATGACTGACTGCACGAATCTCAGTGGTCTACGAGAGCTTTCGTGTAAATGTCCCAGCGGATGAATTCGAAGGACAGAATCAGCGGTGGACTTCAGCAGCCATAAAAGCAGAAACCCCTGAAAGAGCTACTCCAACATATCTGGTTTAAAGGTCTTTTGGGGTCTTTCAATACTAGGACAGGGTATTGAAGTAGAGATGGTGGCGGACGAGCTCCTGGTGAGCCAACGGCAGCACTCACACCCCTGCAGTAGGGTACTGACTCTGGATACTCCAGCCCTTTGTGTCCGAAGGGATCCAAAAGGACCTGGCCCTCCAGGTTGGGGGTTGTGCGTAGGGTTAACTACCCAACCACGTAAAAAAGATATAGTTCCGAAACAATCAACAGCCTCGGATAGATAATGATTTCAAAGTTGACGACCCATGCAAACGAAAAAAGGACAACGACCTCCGGATCTGCACTTGGAACGTAAGATCTCTTAACGGAGAAGGTGCAGCTGGAGAACTAGCGGACGCCCTGGACTGCTGTAAAGCAGACATAACCGCCATCCAAGAAGTGCGATGGAATGGACAGGTCATAAAGAAGATGAAAAACTGTGACATGGCGACTGCTACAGACAACAGAAAAAGCGTTTATTTGGGTGCGGATTTGTCGTTAGAGGTAGACTCAGGGATAAGGTGATCAGCCAAAATCCAGTCAATGAGCGTATAATGACCATCCGCATCAGGGCTAAATTCACCAACATTAGCCTTATATGCGCCCACGCCCCCACAGAAGAGAAAGACGACGATTCCAAAGACTGTTTCTACGAGCTCCTCGAAGAAACATATGAGCAATGCCCTAGATACGACGTGAAAATCGTTCTTGGCGATTTCAACGCAAAACTAGGGAAGGAGGACATCTTTGGAAACACAATCGGTAAGCATAGCCTCCACGACAAAACCTCCGAAAACGGATTGAGGCTTATCGATTTTGCTGCGGGGCTAAATCTTGTTGTAAGTAGTACACGCTTCCCGCATCTCAAAATTCATAAAGGTACATGGCGATCCCCAGATCAATTCACCGTCAACCAAATTGACCATGTTGCAATCGACGCAAGGCACTCTTCCAGTGTGCTAGATGTCCGAACTTTCCGAGGGGCCAACTTTGACTCGGACCACTACCTTGTTGTAGCCAAGGTACGAATGAGGATATCTTGTTCACGACCAGCACGAACTAACGCTGTGAAGAGATATGACGTCGGAAAGCTACAATCGCAAGAGATTGCTAATGCCTTTTCCAATCGAGTGTCCCTTCAATTATCCTTGACTCCCTTGCCGCCAGCATTAAACATCGAAGACCAGTGGCAGCAATGCCAAGAAGCCATCAGAACCGCTGCCTCTGAGGTTCTGGGTTTCACTCGGCCACCAAAACGAAACCCATGGTTCGATGAAGAATGTAGGCAGGCAAATGCAGCCAAGCAAAGAGCACGACAAATGCTTTTGCAAACACGAACGAGGGCTGCTTACCATCGGTATAACGAGATTTACAAGGAGAGAAGAAGGGAAGAACACCGACTTCTCAAAAAGAAAAAGAAGCAGCATGAGAAGCGCTAGTTTGAGGAAATAGAGAGGTGCCATGACAGTAACGAGACTCGGAAGTTTTACCAAAAGGTAAAAAGATCCTGCCTGGGTGGCAAACCCCGAACTCAAGCCTGTAAAGACCAGCAGGGAAACATAGTTGTAGAGTCACAGTCGCTACTGAGGATCTGGAAAGATCATTTCTGCAGACTGCTTAACGGCGATGAGGACACAAATTCCGCTGTCAGGCAGATTGCCCCATTCAGCTTGGACGATAATCAAGAATGCCGCCCTCCCGACCTAGAAGAAGTTAAGCTTGCTATATGCAAACTTAAATCAAATAAGACTGCAGGTGCAGATGGCCTTTATGCCGAACTTTTCAAGGCAGCTGGAGATCAGTTGGAAAGGAGCATGCACCAGCTGATCTGCATGATATGGTCGGAAGAAAGCATGCCCGATGAATGGAACTTCAGTATCGTATGTCCGATCCTAAAGAAGGGAGACCCTCACAATTGCGCCAATTATAGAGGGATAAGCCTCCTTAACGTCGCTTATAAGATCTTGTCTGCGATAATATGTGAACGTCTGAGACCCCACGTCAACACCTTGATAGGTCCTTATCAATGTGGTTTTAGACCAGAGAAGTCCACAATAGACCAAATTTTTACATTACGGCAGATCTTGGAAAAAACCCGAGAACATAATATCGATATTCACCATCTCTTTATCGATTTCAAGGCCGCTTATGACAGCATTAACAGAGACGAGCTGTACAGAGCCATGTCTAGTTTCGGCATCCCTGCAAAACTCGTACGACTATGCAGGATGACTTTGGAGAATTCACGCTGCTCCGGCAAGGTCGGTAAAGAACTCACCGAGACCTTCAATGTCGAAAAAGGTTTTAGGCAAGGCGATAAACTGTCATGCGATTTCTTCAACATAATACTTGAACAGATTGTAAGAAACTCAAACGTCAACACCAGAGGAACAATCTTTCAAAAATCTGTGCAATTGCTCGCATATGCAGACGATATTGACGTAATGGGAAGAAAAAAGCGTTATGTCATAGGTGCTTTTGCGAGTATTGCAACAGAAGCGGCAAAAATGGGTTTGATGGTTAATGAGGGCAAAACAAAGTATATGCTGTCATCAAACAAGGACACAGAACATCGACGAATTGGACAAAACGTCACAATAGACAGACATAACTTCGAGGTAGTACAGGACTTCGTCTACCTAGGATCCGCTGTAGACACGGACAACAACATCAGTGCGGAGATCAAACGGAGAATAACTCTTGCCAACCGTTGCTTCTTTGGGTTAAGAAGGCAATTGAGAAACAAAACCCTCTCCAGAAAAACCAAGGTAACGTTATATAAGACCTTAATCATCCCAGTCCTGCCTTACGGCGCGGAAGCATGGACCTTATCGAAAGCGGATGAGGAAACCCTTGGTCGTTTCGAAAGAAAAATTCTCCGAATGATCTTTGGTCCCGTATGCGAAGGCAATGTGTGGAGAAGAAGATACAACAACGAGCTGTACCGCGACATGGGCATAGCCAGAAGAGTAGAGCATCGCGAGGCTACGATGGTTGGGCCATGTTGAGCGGATGGACCCAAACGCTCCGGCTCGTCGGGTGTTCGAAAGCACATTGCAGGGAAATCGCGGAAGGGGAAGACCTCGTCTTAGGTGGCGCAATCAAGTGGAGGATGACCTCAACCGACTTGGAGTGCGAAACTGGCCCAGGTTCACCCCGAACTGTAATGCCCACCTAAGTAAGTAAGTAAGGTAAAGCAACCTCGAGGTCAGATTGAGATTGAGTTAATTTCGAATATGTCGAATAAAATAATTGGTAGAATTAAATTGAAAGGTAAAGTTTTATTATTGCGAACCAAGCGCACGTTACAATACTTTTCCATGATATTTTTTTTTCAGTTAGGATACACCAAAGTTAGCCTCTTTTATAATTGTCAAAAAGTGATATCAAAGTTGAGAAACAGACTTTACTGTAGAACAATTTTTCTTAGAATGATTTTCGCTTTATACTTTTGTAATGTTAATTTTTTGTCGATATTTTATGTACAATTGGCAGCTCTGTTCCACTAAATATATATTTAAAATCGAATTCTTAAGCTTTGTACTCAATCTTAAGATTTTTATATTGTAATAAGCACACAATTGTAAGATCGTGCGACCCGGTCGTATCCATTTTTTATATTTTGGTAATCCTATCCTATAGTTTGGTAATTCGATATGAAGACTTTGTTCTAAAGCAAGTTTTGGACAGAAAACAGATGTCTACATTTGTAGTTTTGGTGCATAATGTAAAAGACAGTTTGCATTCCATGTTGCTATTTTAAGTGTTCTGTTGATCATTGTTTTTTAACAGCGATTTCTTCGTTAGTTGAAGTCTTGTTTCTCAATCCATTTCAGGGTAAGTGTCAGCATTCCCTTTATAAATGTTTCTTGTATCTTTCGTGAATTTGAGGAAGATTCCTTGACAGTGTTTTTATTTGCAAGACAGCCTTCAATTTCCGATTTTCAATTTATTATTGCGAGATAAAGGTTACAATTGTACTAAGTAAGCTTGCGAGTGTTCTTAACATCAAATATCTACACATAATACGATGTGTTGTTTCTAATACAATTTTACAAGAAGTTTAACAGCTATTCGAAGTAGACGAATATGAAATTTCGATATAATCAGAAAAAAGTTATAAATTCCTTAGTACTTCCGCATCTTGAATACTGTTGTATAGTTTGGTGCCCATTTTATGCTAATGCGATACAAAGAATTGAACGAATTCAGAAAAGATTTACAAGATTTGCACTTCGAAATTTGAATTGGATAGGTGATTTGCCGAACTATTCTTCAAGATGTGCACTAATTGATTTAAAAACGCTTGAAATTAGAAGAAATGCTCAATGTATAATTTTTATTAAAGATATTCTCTCCAATAAAATAGATTCCATCGATTTATTGAGTTTAATTACGTTCTATGTTCCGGAAAGAATACTTCGAAACAGGAATGTACTTTTTTATACACCTAGTCATAGAACTAACTATGGTTTAAATGAGCCCATCTCGCGGTCTTTAGCATTGTACAACTCCGTATGCAATGAAGTCGACATTGTAATGAATAGAGATCAATTTAAACGAAAAGTCTTAGAGTTGCTAAGTCTTTACTTGTAAACTCATGAATGTATGTATGCAAATACCAGAAAAATCTAATTATTTATGTAAATATTATCAGAGTATTGTTAATAATATAAATGTATTAAAGTAGTCAGCAGATTTAATCCATTGATGAAATAAATAAATAAATAAATAAATAAATAAATAAATAAATAAATAAATAAATAAATTTGTATGTAGTTTTATCCTTCATAAGGGATACAGAAATTATTTTTTTGTTTTTAATCTGCTCTTTGATTTAGTTATAATTCTTTTTTTAAATCTGGGTTATCCTTTCAGTTGATTCTTTCAATATCAATACATATACTGTTGCTGAATAATTTAAATAGTAAGCTTTTTTACTGTCTTATGATTGACGCGAAATGTTATAAGATTTGAAATTGATAACCAAAAAATAAGGACAAGACTCGTTTAATGCTTAATAGGAAGTGTGACCAACATAGTAAAGCAAAAGATAAAAGTAGGTTTATTCAGTTGATTGACGATGCCATCTATGAGCCAACCATTGTATATTATAGTTCAGGAACTTAGTCGATTCATCACAACAGTTGCAACAGAAACTACTTTTGGCCTACGTACCTGATTTTGTAAATCTTTTGTTCTAATATGCCTACAATTACCATTCAAAGAAAAACAAATTCATGCGTCGATCGCTTCACTCCATCGATGTAATACAAGCTTGACATTAAACTGTAAACTTATGAGTTATGCCTCTGCTTAAATGGAATGCTATTACACAGCCTTCAAAAACAATTAAGCTTGATCGTGACTTTCGGAACATTTTTTTTTAACCCCAGGTAGGTAACCTATTCGTATTGGTAAAATATGTACATTAGAGTGGTCCTTAGGAAAAAAAAATCTGGGACGCCCCCCAGGTTGGTTCTAAATCAGGAAAAAAAAATTCCCTAATTTTTTCAAATTTTTATTCCTAGCCCTTCCTGACCCTATTTCATTAAAAAGTTTTTGTTTTTTCGATCATCCGTTCAAAGACGGCTCCTGTTATAAAAAAATTGCTTATCGAGTTTTTGTTAATAACATGTTAATAACAAATGAAATAATAAATAAAAAAATCTTATTTAATGTTGTATCATTTAAATTGCCGTAGATATCTTTGAAAAAATAATCCATATCAAAATGTTGCTTACTTTTAGCAGATTGAGCGAAATAAGAAATCAGCCTTTTTGTTTATTAACAATAGAGTATAAGCAAATGATCTTAATTTTATCAAACATACACGTGGCTGTAGAGTGTTCAGAGACGCTTCATTTGAGCCTAATTCGAAGTCTTTCCGTTAATTAGTTCAAAAATGACAGGAAAATAGGGCCAGGAAGGGTTTGAGATAAAAATATGAAAAAATTAAGGAAATTTTTTTTAATTTTTTAGAATCGATTAAGGGGGCGTCGCACTCAATTTTCGCAAAAAAGTGAAATAAGGACCACTCTAATGTACATGTATAGCCGATAGTTTTACAAATTATGTCGATATCTGAAGAACAGAATCGATGATATCTCCGCAAAGTCACGTGTTGATTGCAGATGAATATTATAGTGGAATGAGATCCCCTTGCTACCCAAGTTATTAATGGTTTGAATGCTTTTAGCAATGGAATAAATAGTGAACCATCATTCTTCGTTTAAATGCTGCATTCAATGACACATGTAATAAAAGTGTAATTGAAGATGGCGCGGAATCAACACACTATAAATCACAAGAACGCGAGAAATTAGTGAGGACTTTCCAGCACGGTATAAAAAATACTTTTCCATGTATCTTAATTACTCAAATTATTACAAATGTCGCACTGTTTTTCTTTTAAATTGAATTGCAAACATTGTCATTCACTGTAGACCCTTTCAATGAGACTTTACGTTGTTTTCACTATTTTTTACGTGTAAAATATAAACTGACAATGAAATCAAGTAGAACACAGCTTGAAATCGATTACATTACTTTTTTATCGTAATACCACAGCCAACTGTCGCATTTTCGTAACTTCCTACTTATCGCATTGACATGAAGCGTCTAATGACTTGCTTGTCGTTCATGAGATTAATTTTATAATCTTCGATTAGTTACTGTTAATTCATTTACAATTTATTCAAAATCCGATATACTTACTGGCAGCAGAATAAATTGGACTAACAACATTGATAAGACTCTCCAAGCGCGGTTCCGAGTGCCCGCATACAAGTATATCTGACTACATCTACTCGTTCTCGTATACGATGAATCTATCGGATAGTAAGTAAAACAAAAAACCTGCTAATGGATTGATTCAGTGAAAGTGATAACTGGTGGCCGACAGCAGCAGGGGGCAGCTGCTGAAGTATAGCTAAACAGTGTTCCGGCTGCGGGCAGGCACATAGTGTGCGAAATGACGGAAAGGCAAGGCACTTCATTCGAATGCCTCTATAGATAAGGGGGCTACAGTAACAGCTACAGTGCTCCAGACATAAGTGATTTCAAGATGAGAGTGAGAGTTATAAACAAATGTGGTTATGTCGATGCGCGATATTAAACGCGAAAAACTTGTTGAAGCAGGTTGCTTTTGTTGTCGGTTGTCGATGGCCATGTTATGATGGTGCGGCCAATGGACTTCAAGTAATTTTGGGATGCTGCGTGTTTTTGTGTTTCTTTTTTCCTTTTTGAGATACTTCTTATCGCACAAGGCGTAGATTTGAATTCATTTGAAGTTTATTCGTTGTTAAAAATTAGTTTGTCTTTATGAATCCAGTTATGCAAGGAATGGCGGTCGTCACGTCATTTAAATTGGTACACATATTACTTTCTCACTAATAAATGCTATTAAGCGAGATATAATTTAATTTTATTAAAAACAGTTTCTGTTTCTTGGGCATATTACGTCACAATATGTAGATTGAGATATGATTAGATTACAGATACATTAATTTGTATAGTAAATGGATGTAATTTGATTACGATGTAGTTATAAGAGTTACAGTTACAGTCCGTCTGTAACGTCTGTTAACAACGTGAGATTTCTTTTTTTCGTTTGAGGGGTTGTGTTGAAGGATTGTTTATTAGCGTTGTGAAATTATAATTTTTAATTGCGCATGTTGAGGGACGAGTTTTAGTTTGGCGAATTATTAAGACCTCGAGATCGTTATCAGTAACGACATTAGCAGGTCATGTAACTCAAGAAATTGTGTGTGTCTTGTAATAATGTTGATCTCTTTTGACAGATGGTCTATTTATTTTAGTTTTTTGAACATCGGAAATAATTGTGTTGTGAAACTCTGCGTGTGCTTGTTGCTTAAAAATCGAGCGGTTGGCCAGTTGAAAGCGGGAAGTACTTGAAAGAGTTGGAAAGTCATAAAAATCCAAATGAGTTAATTCAAACTCGAGATCTATCGCAATACGATAGGATTCGTGTCTGTTAATACTATTTATTTACACTTAGTACAAGAAAGTAAAACTTAAATCTTAAATACAAACAAAACTTAAATCTAAAATAAAAAATATGTTCAAAAGCAAAATGAAATCAGGAGGGTTCAGTTGATTGTGAGTAGGAAGCAAGAGATTTACTGAGGGTGGATTTTGAGGTATGGAAATCGAACAGATTAAAGGAATCATTGACATTACGTAACATACGTGTACGTGAATTCGGAAAGGGGGAACAGTCCTAAGATTCCGTGCATTTACATTTAAAGATATTATAAGGGGTTGACAATAAAGAATAATAAAGATGATAGGGGTTGACAATAGTTTTTCTTAGATTTTGAAAAATAGTGGTGGAGAATAGGCAAACTAAGTCCTTAACGATTTTTAAGTCGAAAGTTTTACGCACTCATTGTGACGATCTCAACAAATCGTCTATGAAAAGGAATAGTCTCAATCTTTTGAAATTTTCATACTTTACTTTTGCTTATGTCCGTTGTATGTATATTCCAAGACAAAACGCTCAATTTCTTCATTACACCAGTTCTAAGAGCTTATAATTGGCGTATGAGGCAACATTCTACGTTCTTCTTGTTGAGGCTGCTTTCAAATTGCAATTCTTACTTTTAGATGGCATTAGAGTTCAAGGTGAACCTGAGCCTCAACCAACATCTTTCGATTTCAGCCGCGAGCTCTCTACAGTTTCGCACTCTAAGTCGTCCACTTAATTCACAACTATGACGAGGTCTTTCCCTTCGTCTAGCCTGAGCGATTAGATCCAACCGCTCTACATGGCCCGACCATCGTAGCTTCGCGATGCGTACTCTTCTGGCTATGCCCATGTCGCGGTACAGCTCATACAGCTCGTTGTTGTATCTTCTTCACCATACATTGTCTTCATATACGGGACCAAAGATCATTAGGAGAATTTTTCTTTCGAAACGACCAAGGGTTTCCTCATCCGCTTTCGATAAGGTCCATGCTTCCGCGCCGTAAGGCAGGACTGGGATGATTAAGGTCTTATATAACGTTACCTTGGTTTTTCTGGAGAGGGTTTTGTTTCTCAATTGCCTTCTTAACCCAAAGAAGCAACGGTTGGCAAGAGTTATTCTCCGTTTGATCTCCGCACTGATGTTGCTTTCTGTGTCTATAGCGGATCCTATAGGTATACGAAGTCCTGTACTACCTCGAAGTTATGTGACGTTTACTATTACTGACTATTGTGACGTTTTGTCCAATTCGTCGATGTTCTGTGTCCTTGTTTGATGACAACATAAACTTCGTTTTGCCCTCATTAACCATCAAACCCATTTTTGCCGCTTCGGTTTCAATACTCGCAAAAGCACCTATGACATCACGCTTATTTCTTTCCATTACGTCAATATCGTCTGCATATGCGAGTAATTGCACAGACTTTTGAAAGATTGTTCCTCTGGTGTTGACGTTTGAGTTTCTTACAATCTGTTCAAGTATGATGTTGAAGAAATCGCATGACAGTATGTCACCTTGCCTAAAACCTTTTTCGACATCAAAGGTCTCGGTGAGTTCTTTACCGACCTTGACGGAGCAGCGTGAATTCTCCAAAGTCATCCTGCATAGTCGTACGAGTTTTGCAGGGATGCCGAAACTAGACATAGCTCTGTACAGCTCGTCTCTGTAAATATTGCATACACCGTCTTGAAATCAATAAAGAGATGGTGAATATTTCATACGTGGCCTTCAAATCAATAAAGAGATGGTGAATATCGATATTATATTCTCGGGTTTTTCTAAGATCTGCCGTAATGTGAAAATTTGGTCTATTGTGGACTTCTCTGGTCTAAAAACACATTGATAAGGACCTATCAAGTTGTTGACGTGGGGTTTCAGACGTTCACATATTACAGCAGACAAGATCTTATAAGCGACGTTAAGGAGGCTTATCCCTCTATAATTGGCACAATTGTGAGGGTTTCCCTTCTTTAGGATCGGACATACGATACTGAGGTTCCATTCATCGGGCATGCTTTCTTCCGACCATATCATGCAGATCAGCTGGTGCATGCTCCTTTCCAACTGATCTCCAGCTGCCTTGAAAAGTTCGGCATCAAGGCCATCTGCACCTGCAGACAATTATAGTCAGAATTCATAAATACGACAATACTGATTCTTCCTGATGCAACTGATGTCAGATCGTCTGGAAGGGTCGAGAGCAGAGATGGACTCAATAGACAGCCTCGCCTAACCCAGATGGTGCTTGAAACCAAGTAGACCTTTTGTGTTTTCCTTCCACAATGACTTCTCATTCTTTTTGCAGAAGTATTTTATTGTTTTTAGCCTTTCAATCTGATTTTCTAGGCTTAAAGCTTGGAAAGGGTGTTTTTTTAGTTGTACCCAGATTCATAAAAATTTAATTATCATAAAATTGGTATCAAACAAAGGATATTCTTATGCCATTAGTGCTCAGAAAATATTTCGGGCATAGAAGCCCCACGACTGGATCTGATGAAGCTTAATCGGTGCAATTTTTGACCAATTTTAAAGCAACTGGTTTGTTTGAAAACTTCAGTATGCGAGTCGAACTCGGAATTTGTTGGTTAATATTTTTTTTCAATCTGAACAAAAAAGTAATAGTAAAAGAAAAAATTGTGTTCAGCAGCCTCTTGCTTCCATATTTACTGCTTTGCAGGGGCATTTCTTAAAAGCATTCTCAGCTTTACATCTTTTAAAATAGGATTGAACTCTTTTTTCTCTAGACACTGAAAAAAGAATGTCAATAACCAAAGATTTTTGACGATTTTTCATAGTTTATTTGTTAAAGGTTGAAAATGGACATTTTTTTAGAAAAAAAAACCCTACAAATGTAATTTTTATTGAAGTCTGCTTAAAACTTTACTTTCATTTGCACCTATTAAATTTTGACTTGAAAGTTGCAATTCAAACTGTCACTGGGTCAAATTCAAGTCAGACTGTAAAAGAACCAAACTTATGAGCCGTTACAATAACCCACTATCTTTTAGAAGTGCATAGAACGCCGAACACTTCAAGAGCACTCCTACACTTAATACCCACAAGTCATTAGAATAAACTAAAGTTGACATCTATTCGATACGTGTACATTTTTCCAATATTTTTAATTAAGCTAGATAGGGAACTTTATGAGTCTAGCGTTTCTAATTTAGTAACACCAACTTGAACATACTCTACCTCAATAAAGCTTTCGTTTTATTGGCACTCCCACCTTCTTCGGCTCAAAGTTAATTCCACGAAAATCTCACAAAAGCAGCAAAAAATATGAGATAAAATCCACCCAAGTGTTGTCAACAATCTAACGGTAAACTAAACACACACTAGCAGATAAAGTCGTATTCAGAAGCTAATGTGCATGTATGAATGGCGCTCGATCTGCGGATGTTGTGGTTTAACTACTCGTTTGCTGCGGTAACTTAATTTTGTTTGATTATAAATTTTTTATGGCAACAACCAAATTAAATATTTCGTTCTTGGGGTTTTCGGAACAACTTTTCCTATAGACACTAAACTTTGACACATTTGCATCCACTTAACTGTGCATATAGTCAGAATAGGCATCACCAACATCGACAACGGTATATGCAAGTTGTTATGCCACTGTTTATTTTTTATGTTTTGAGTCTGAATGTATGACAATGTCATTGACAGTAGTCAAACTGGTATTTACTTCTACCATCGATTTCTGATGGAACTACCAATTTTCGCGGATAAGGTCACCGACTTTTTGCCTATTGGCCGTATAATATTATTGGTTTGAGAATTTTTAAGTGAAGTGCATATGGGAGTTGGTGGTATAAGCGGGTGCAAACAAATCCAATGGCAATGGCAAGAAGCTGTCAGTGTTCAGGTTTCTTTCAATTCGAATATGGTATTGAAAGAACAGGATTAAATTTAATCGTTGCACTTCACAGTTTGCTTTGCTGCGGAATAAGAAAAATTTTCCATTCCCAATTCCAAAAAATAAAACGCAAAATTAGCAGCTTCTTCTGACAAGCAAAGATTTGATTTTATTAACCTTTCACATTGAATAACAAAAATGCTGAGGAATTGATATTCCAACGTAATTTCAGAAGCTTCCAAAAAGAATTTTTATTCATCAAGCAAAAAACAGTTCACCAAATTCTGACCACAATGCTCAAATTTGCGATGCGGTTTGTGATAAGGAAAAGATAATGACATGATTTCTTTCGACCTTTACAATGAAGCCCATTGCTTAGTCTCAAATCTTAATATCAAGCTAGGTTCCTCTTTACCACCCCACCAATGGAAGATAACACTGAGACAAAGAACATTTCCAAAACATTTTTTGAGAGCGTATTAAAAGTGTTCGAAGTAAGAACCTAAAATTGTTCTTGGCCACCTGGTTTAGATCGAAAAAATTGAATTGGTAATCGGAAATCGCATCAAATCACAGATTAAGATTTATCACCTTTAGTGAGGTAGTAGAAGATTACATCTCAATATGCACACGGCGCCCCAAGCATCATATATCTTCAGTTAAATCAATCATATTGCGACCAACTACAGGCAATATTTTTATTGTTTACTCATTTTGATTGGCAAATTTAGACTCTATGCGGATGTGGTATGATTTTTCTTTACAAGATATGGCCAAAGACTTTGTAGATTATGTTCTTTTTACATTTTTAGCAAGCCAATCACCATTGAACAAAACTAATAACAAAACTGCCAATTTGTCTGGTTTCTGATTACATTAAGAGTGTTCGTTGACACACATGAACTTAAATATCTGGCTTACTGGCCAATACCGCAAATTTAAAAGAAAAATAGAAGACGAGGTTAAAGAATAAAGACTGGTTGCTAAAAATTAAAAGGAACAGCGCCAGAAGGTTGCTCACCTTTACCTAGTGTTTACCTGTCCGCCTATCACTTGTGAGTTTTTTTTTTATAATAAGCGCGCCCATCAAGGGGTTATGACTATCCTTATAATGTCATAGAACACAGTGCGAGCATTTAGGAAACTATTAGAGAATTTAATAGGAGATACCGATGCACATTGCTATTGAACCATTCCGAATCGTAATACAAGGGAAATACAGAGAGAGGTAAAGCATTGCTCGTTTGGGTGGTGCGACTGAAATAAGAATCTCTATACTTGACTGTACGCCCGAGGTTGGGGTCAAGGTAAAACTGTTAAACACTCTTAACGAAGCGGGTTTTGGGGCTAAATTGTTTCAGGGGAGGAATGCAACTGGCTATTTCACTAGAGCACTGTTTGTAGAAAAAGCGATAAAAGAGAGTTAGACAGGTAACATTTCGACAATGTTCAAGAGATTCAATCGATTCTAAGATTGAACTTTCACCTATTAATTTTAACGCTCTATTTTGTAGCCTATCAAGTAGGCGCAAAGATGTTTGAGGTGCACCTGACCAGATATATACTCAAGTTTTATACTCTACCAGAGTTATACTCCAGTTTTGGGTGGATGAAGGCCTTATAAATTGTAGCCAGATCAGAAGGGGTGAAGAACTTCATGCATCGACTCAAGAAGCCAAAGCATTTAGCAGCGTTTTTGGTGACTTCAAATATGTGGTCGTTCCAACGAAGATCATCGTTTACACACATACCAATTACTGACAGCTTTTCAGCTTCTTCGATGCAGGTACCATTCATGGATAATTGCAATGGGAGAATGTTAAGCTTCAACGACAACAGACAGCATTGAGTTTTCGAAGCATTGAATTCTACTCGGTTCATAAGACCCCATGCAACAATGCTGTCAAGGTCGGGATTCAATGAGCTTATCATGCGCAGTCGTTCCAGTTCCATATCCAAAGGGCAGGGACGTGAATTTGGAAACGAATATGAAAAGCTGAGGGTCGAGTTGTCAGCAAAACAGTTATGTGGAATAGAAGTTTCAGGCAAGAGATCATTTATGAAAATGAGGAAGAGAGTCGGGGACAAAACGGAGCCCTGGGGCACACCAGCATTTATGAAGTGGGTATCAGACTTGAAGCCATCTAATATCATTTGTATTGAACGGTCGGAAAGGTTGTTTCTATTCCAACGAAGAAGAGACTCATTGATACCAAAAGCACGTGCTTTCGATAAAAGAGCCTGATGCCAAACTCTATCAAATACTTTAGTAATAATCTTTCTTTCTCCAAAACAATGTAAAGATTGGTTCCACTTTTCGGTGAGATATGCCATCAAATCACCAGTGGACCGTTTGCTACGAAAGCCGTACTGACGGTCAATAAGAAGCTCTCGTTCTTCATGATATATCATAAGTTGACGGTTTATCAACGTTTCCATGACCTTGGAAAGAAGGGACGTTAGTGCAATTGGACGGTAATTGGAAGGGGAGGAAGATTAGACGATTACATTAGAAGATTAACAGGAGTTTTAGGTAAAATCTTCGAAAAATCTAATTGCCTTACCACAGGCAAAACTATCTACGTGATGAAAGGGCAAGTCTTTTGCGAGGTTTGATTAAAATTGTTTTCTCACAAGGGGTCTCGAAATTGGCAAACAATTTGTTCGCCTCCTCCATTCCGCGAAGGATGTCATTCATTATCTCTTCGAGCTTGGTTGTTCCACCCAAGGTATTTATTTGTTGAGTGCAATTATTATATGCAGGAACATTTCAGAGACAGGATTTAATTTCGTAGTATTTTCATGAACGAAACATTTTATAGCGAACTGAGTTCGGCTTCTTACAACACAGGACGCGAGAGACTTAAATGCGAAAATACACGAAAAAAGAGATAAGCGATTTCTTTCGAACCACCCGGATTTAAAAATTGTCTTCAGAATGTCCACACAAAAAGAAAATAAAAAATGAGAGTGGCCAGATACCTGGAGCATCCACTTAATTGTCGTCATCGCATAGGACTGCAGTTCCGATTTAAGGATCCCTCAGTGAGTCAACTAATAAAGTTTAGGTCAACCTTTCAAATGATAACCAAAATGATCACCACAAAACATGTCTCATATGAAAAGCTTGGGTATTAATCAATACATAAATTCGTCAAATTGATGACTTTCAGAAAAAAATGAGTGAGTTTCGTGACTCCCGACACAAGTTATAATTCAGACTTATCTTAGCTGAGCTATTTAACATTGAAATTGTTTTACTTGATCAAAGCTAAGTAAAAGCTTAGGGTCACAGTCAAAGAGCTGGAGCCTGCTTATTTTGCTTAGTGTTAAGTAACTGGCGCGTTACTACATCGACGGATTGGGCGTAAGTAGATGTAACCCCAAAAAGCTTTCAGGAGCTGACAGTTTAAGGTAACGTTACGATTACCAATGGACAGTGACTAGTCTCAATTAACAAATGATCGAACCGTACCGTTGGTTACTGAGAATGGGAAAGATTTTGAAATAATTATTTTTCCTCAGAGCTAATGCATATTCTCATAGGAAAGTATATGAGTCCTCGCAGGACTTGAGAAACGCAGTTTTTTTTGCACTTTCCATGCTCCATTCCTCAAAGAAATTGTTGACTTTTTCAAGTTGCCTAATTCTCCAGTCCAACGACGACCTCTCGTTCTTTTCCTGGCTTTTATTGGTATCAACCAAGTCTTACCCATTGTTTGGCTTGCTCACAGCACTATTTGGGTTTATGTAGTTGCTGCAGTAAGAACCAAAAACCACTGTACTCATATCCTTTGTTTTTATTTTTCAAACAATTCCCACGAATAAGCTCCCAGATGAAAGTGGGTCATACGATTTGAAAGTTAGAAGACGTTCCATTGACGACACCTGATGCAAACGTTTTCTATGTGCAATCCCCACAGCACCCAATATAGATTTTCAATGTTTAGTTCTAAGCAGATGCCGTTTAACCAAAATCACGTCTCACAACTCGAAATCACAACAAACTTTTACAAAAGCCAACCAAACAAATGAAGCCTCATTATGCCAAAATCCCCATAGTCATAAGTCACTCATCCAACGCTTATTATCATCAAAAGAGTCTCTTACGAGTCTTAACCTAGTCAACCAACTATTAATCTTCCATTTACAATAATAACTTAACTTAAAGTCACGTCACACTAAGACGACTATGCTTCTTTCCATATAACCTATGAGCTATGCGCTAACATCAACAATGGCTTGAACTTTAAAAACATAAAAGGCCTTTTGCTTTGTAGATATGTATCCGTTTACTAGCATCACTTTGTGCCATAAACATATTGTCAATGTCATCCAAATGATTTTTCCCATAATAATGCCTCAAATAATAGCATTCACGATTTCAATATACGAACATGAAGTTCTAACCACAATAGGAGTCGTGTTATTGCCAACAAACAAAAAAATACTTACGCTGCACCTCCTTCGCACTCAAGGCAACCTTGCCGATACCCAGAATACACGTTTAAGCCCCAGCGCCAGCAGCCATCTCTTTCAATGAAGAGTTATCGTCGAAAATCTATGTATCTTGGCCTAGGGTCAAATGCGTGGATAGTAATCATTTAAAGAGTATCTATAGCTACGAATAGCAAACAACGCTCGTGATTGTTCATGTTCTTGCCGACTCTAATCACATGTCATTTGGTAGAACAAAGGCGGGAAGATAATTCTAGCAATTACCCAAGACACAGTTTGACATTGAAAGTTTGAAAACACTACTAATTGATGCTTTGACAAATTGAACGTCAAGCATAAGTCATTTGTTTTGAGACAAAGTAGGTACCTATCTGCGACACGCAGCAATCCATTGATAGGGTACTTGCTGAGACGCGACAAGGTTAACCTTATAGTTGAACACTTTTCACCCTTGCAATGTCTTAGGCTTAGTCATTAATGACGAAACATATTATTTGCAGAGTTCTGGCAAAAGGTGAATTCTATCGGAAATGTTGTTGTCGAGTTATAAACTTCAGAATTGGCTTGAGTTTAAATGTTTCTTCTTCGCCATGTCACGCTGATTGTTTTGAATTTCAATTTATTTGATGGGTGTTAGACTTTTTTTTTGAAGAATGAATCTTGAGCTTCTTCCATAGGTTATCATTATCATTATGAACGACAATGACATTTCAGTCAAGGAGATTCAAACTAGTAAAGAGGTTACGTTTGGCTGAAATGGCTGTCGCGGAAATGAATGACGATCTAAAACCAATAATAGGTTCATTGCGATACCACATGAGAAATTGAGAAACTGTCTAACTGACAGCTTACGAAGTTCCTATTTTTTGTTCTACTGGTCAGTACTAAGTTCTCGGCGCGGTCAGCTGTCGTGGCATACCCCAAAAACGGATCGCTAGTGTTACGTAAGTTTAAGTGGTAGAAGAAGAAGATCCTATAGAAGGCTGGACTTTTATTGAGTCCAAGAGGCTGAAAAATTTAATAATTTTGAATATAAATGAGTTCCAGTAAAAACTCCATTTTATGCTTATGGTAAGCCTATTTCTTTGGTGGTTTTAAGAATCGGATCTCAAATGCTTTGTATCCTTTCTCTTTTTGAAATGAAGATAGGTGATAATAATACAAAAAATAAAGAAAAAACGACAACCGCTTTCCACATGGACCAGAAAAGATGGAGGTTATTCCTTCGGAAAATTAAATATAGGAGCAACATTAGCCATATCAGCCGATGCAGGGCCAGAGTTGGTGAGTGGGATTTTTTTCTTACCTGCGATACTAAGCGTCTGAGGTTTATTTATACTAATATCAAATACTGGTTTCAGAGGAACCGGCACCGGTGTAATATGCAGCTGTGAACAGTTCTAGATTCCTCATTATTGGTACTGGAACACCAAGATGCAGCCTCAACTGATAGTTCTTAGAAATTGAGTTTGATGTGACTCCATAATATTGTTTACTGATAGACATTCGACAACATCCACTACCATATCATCTCTTATTCTACATCTATCTCATAAGTCAGCACCAATATCGACCTTTCACACAGCCATTTTCGATTGCCAATATTTATTTAAAGATCAAGATAGAAATCTATTCTCAACTGTGTTATCGAGACTTTGACAGAAAGCACCTCACGGTGAAAGAACTTTTGAAATCGGTCCAGTAGTTTTTAGGTTCCCGTTTACGTTGCCGTTCCCGTAGGGATATAATATACAATACAACCCATGTCCCTCCTCAGGCTTTAGGCTATTTCTGAATAAAATTTCATTTAAATAGGATAAGTGGATTGGGCGGGAGATGGTAAGAAAGAAACACGGACAGACAGAGTGAACTTCGGATTTGTCAGTGAGGATGTCCATGTCCATTCTCAGGTTCTTGACTATCTCTGTACCAAAATTCATATTAATATGTTATATTGCTTGGGTGATGAAGTGGCGAGAAAACTCCGCTATCTTCTGTGATCGAAAAATGCCCCCTAAGCTGAAGGGAAGACTCTACACAGCAGTTGTCCGTCCAGCTCTGACATACGGTTCACAATGTTGGACAATGTACAAAAAGTATGAGAGCAAATTGACGGCAGCCGAAATGAAGATGCTTCGGATGACAGCAGGAGTAACAAAGCTTGATCGAATTAGAAGTACTAAGATCCGTGGAAGCCTTCATGTCAAAAGTACCATCTTGGACAAAATTCAGCACGACCGGCTCAGTTGGTATTGTCATGTTCAAAGGAGAGATCCGCAGAACCCCGTCAAAAAGGCAATATCGTACAACGTTTCAACAAATTCGCGACGAAAAAGAAAAGGCAGGCCAAAACACTCCTGGTGCAAGCAAATGCAAAAACAGCAGCATTTGGTTGGCCTCAGACATGGAACAATCCAAAACCGGGAGGCTTGCCGACGATTTCTGAGGTCAACGCGGCGTACCCCACAGGCGGATCACTAGTGTGAAGCAGCAAAGTGGGAGAGTTGTGATCGCTTCAAGATCACTACTCGTAACGCCGAAAATGAAGAAGAAGAAGAAGAAGAATTGCTTGGGTAGTAGATGGTTACAAAGGAAATCAGGCAGACAGAGCTAATTTCGGAGTTATAATATTAGTAGGTACTGCAATGCATGTCGATTGACTCTCTACTTTTAATGCTCAATGGATTTCACGTACACGCCTTCGCATATTTTTTAATTTCAGCCTCCAAGCCACGTTCAAGAGCACAGGCTGCACTAAATCTTATTGCTATCTGTCTTAAAAGTGTCCTCTTTACGAGACGTAGAAAAATGACTGGTCTGACCCAACTTACACTTAAAGGCGTCGGCAACCTCTCTTGAAACGAAGTCAAGCATTTTGGAATTATCCTAGATAACTGTCTTCTTTAGCCTAAGCATGTCGAATCAAAGACTGCCTTTGACAGGACGTATGGTCTGTCACCGAAAAGGGTCCTTTGGGTACGGATATGATCAGAATAACCATCTTTTATGCGTAAGTTGTTGGAACAAGCTCTCATGTAAATACGTTATTGCCTCGTTCGCCAAATATCAAAGAAAAATATGTATTCGCTGTTGGACAACGGCCTTGTCAACCGAAAAAAGTCGGTTCGCATTAGAACACCGTAATTAAATCGGAATGAGCGCTAACAAGATGGGGGACCGTTCTGTAATATTGTGTGCTGTTGTCATGTGTTATTTGTTCTATGTAGTATTTATGTAGTTAGTCTTGTGGTGTATCAGCCAAATGGTCCTTTTCGCCCGCCTGCAACCCCCCTACTCCGCAGATTTATATGTGGAGTAGGTTTCATGTAAATGTAAATGTAAATGTAAATGTAAATATATTCGCTGTACTGGGGACTTCCCCAGCGCTCCAGGTGCTGCTCTAGACTCTGCTGAATCTTTCTCCCTTTGATACCTACATCGCCGAATGAACTCTCAAAACCATTTCTCGTTCAAAGAGATGTGGTCTCTAGCACAATTTGCACTGGAGTTTTGAGGAACTTACTATAGCAGCATTTTTCTTGCCTGGATATGGATATGCCGTCCGAAACGATGATCCAATGCTCAAACTGCATCAAAAAATTACAGCCAACTTTCCTCCAGGTCAGGACTTGTCCACTTTTGAATCCGAGACGGTATTGTTATCGAATCTTTACAGATAGTTCCAAAATCGATGATGGATTTGGGAATGATGACTTTGTGGAGAACGATGACATACGACTGCACGACTGTTTAGGCTCAGACGCATCCGTCTTCAAAGCGGAGACGTATGCTATCCAAATGGCTATAAGCTACGTTACGAAAAATGGCTCGATTGGGAGAGGTATCAGTATTGCAGCCACAGCCACGAAGTGCTTATGGCCCTTTTCAACCCTGTAACAACTTAGAAAGCGTTTCAGGAATGCTAGAACTCTCTGAATGCAGTCGGAAGACTATATTCTTTGAGTCTCGTTGGAGTCCCAGTCCATCACGCCATAACTGGAAATGAAGGGCTATCAGACCTGAACCGTCACCAGGGTCTTCAGTGAGAGCTTCAATCAACGATTGGATCTGTCAAGAGCACAACCGTAGATGGCATCCATTGGATGCAGACGGACTAAACGTATGCTCCTCAATGTTAATAAGACAACTGCAACACTTTAGATATCCCGCAGCAGAAGAAAGATTGTAAAAGCTTGTTAGCATTGGCAAGGAGCACTTATCTTTTACTAAGCATTTAAACGTGTTAGGCTTAAGTGATACCATACCCTATATGAATCGCGTGGAGAAGCTGATGACACCGCGCAGCACTACCTCTGCGGATATCTTGCATATATTGTATCAGGCTACAGATATACTTGGCGCAGACATGTCGAGAACTGGTAATTTAGGCTCCTTATCACGGCAGCGTCTCTTGGGTTATCTACAAACATCTAGAAAGTTGTAAGAAAGGAATGTTGCTATTTGGTAGTATAATTAACCGGTATTTAAGCCTGAGTGCTCCACCTCGTATTTTGAAAACCTACAACAGAATCAAAAATCTCTTCTTTGACACTGGGGATCATCCGGAGAAATTTGAGCAAGTCTGCAAACCGCAGCCAGGGACCTTCATTCAAAACGTTATAAGACAAGTAAAAGAGAGAATGGGCATTAGCACATCCGACTTATGTAGAGGATGCCAAGGTGAGGAGGCAGAGGAAGGATCATTCCACTTCCTCTGTGAATGTCCTAGCTTCTCCCACACTAGAAAAAAAACCCTCGGAGAATACTTCTTCGTTGAACTGGGTGACATCTCTAATCTTCCATTGAACAAGGTCCTGAAATTTACTCAGGGCTCCAAATGGTTCAGTGGGGTTCCCTACCCCAATAAACCAATCGCCAGCCTAGCCCTCTTTTTACTTTTTTCAAGCAGGTAAGTAACTGTAGAAATTCACCACACCGAACTAAATACGATTTGGAAAATTTAAATTATAAATATCAGTGCGATCATAGCCTCAAAGTTCGTAACCTTCTTAAACTTGCTTGAAGAGGAGTCCGTGGCAGCCACAGACTCTGACCACGAGATAATGTCAAGACAATATAAATATGGTATTGAGATTTGGACTTGCCTCTGACTCGGACATGTGCCACTTTTTGAATGTCTCATCTCCTCCGATTATATGTAATAGATTGGAACATATTCCGATGCTCCCACATGCTATAGTAGTTGGCCATAATGTCAATGCCGCGTCCAACTAGTGGAGTCTGTAATTGGAGATGATATCGTGTTGCACACGCTCCGCTCAGCCTCTATAAGCAATGACAGCGAATTCTTTGTGTTCTTTTATGTTGAAGACGATGGGAACGGCTCCAAAGAGTTTTATTATATTGTGCTGTTGATTGTGTTTGGTTTGCAAAACCTTTGCGATTGGCTTAAGGTGTGATGAGAGATGTTCATTTTAATTCTGCCATCATGATCACATGGGTTGATATCGAGGGGGGCAAGGTGTTGTTGGTGGATGCATTGTTTGTTTGGTGTATTCTTGTGAATAGTTCTGAGAATCGTGATGTTCCTTGGCATCTGACCCATTTAGCTAGAAGTTGCTCAATTGCAGCTTCTTTCTCACAATACAGAGAACAGAGTGCACATGGCTTTCGCATGGCTATAATTAGCTTTAATTATGTTCTTCGATTTAATCAAGCACGTTTGGATAATTTATTCTGATTTCCCAGATGCTTTTGCACGCTTCGACTTCAAAAATCATGTCACACACTCCAACACGCATATCAATTGACTTGCAATACGGTTCATGTGCCAAGGGTTACCCACACTCCAAACAACGATTTCGAAATGCAAACCATATAATGCACTGGTTCTGCAACGATCCATGCGAGCGTGTTAATAAGGTTATACCTAAGAGTCAGTCAGCACGTCAGACACAGAGGGGTGTTATAGCAAATGGTATCTCAATTTCAAAGCCTTAGAGAGTATCGCTCAGCAGATTGAATATCTCCATCGACTTTGACGCTAGGCTAAGTGCTGGGTTCCGCTCCATAAGAAAACAAAACAAAGTGTGGTAATAGAGGGTATCGGAATGGATAATGCGGTTTTGCTCAGATCGATTTGGTTAAAAACAATAACTGCTATACATACGGGAATTATGCTTATGGTAGATGGAGTTCGTTTAGTTTGTTCAGGGTTTTTGGTTGGGGTTATACTTCCACCAAGAGTGAGTGATAATCTGAACGAGTGGTTAGTTGGATGAAGCATAATGTTCCATAGAATTCATTTTCCCTCAAAATAAGTACAGCGTTATGTCGGCAAAAATTAGAGACAGAAGATGTCTGTTCTATAAGTACCTTGACTTTTTCTTCTTTGAGTTTGTTCAAGTAGAAGATTTTTTTTACAAGTGACTGAAGTAGATAAGCTTTATAGTTGAAAATCCTCGTGATCTCTTCAATTTAAATTTCAATTTTATTTTGTAAAAATAACAATTATTTGTACATTAAGATTAACATCTTTTTTAGTACTAAGAGATAAGCGGATAAAGACATGAATTTTTCTACTTATGTTTTAAAATGAAATAAATGAAGACTTAAATGGTAAAACAAAAAAAAAAAAACAAAAAAATTTAATTTAATCTACAAATTAGAAAGCGAGAATAATTTGAACTTATGCTAATCATATCATAGTAAGGGCCAGTTGCTCAATCGAATCATAAATTTAAGTTCTACATAAAGTTTTCATTTTTGAATGGGACGTTCCGGAATTCTTAAGTTCTACATAAAATCCCCATACTAAAATAGAACTTTATGTAAAACTTAAATTTATCATTCGATTTGAGCAACTGGCCCTAAGAGACAGATTTAACAAAGTAAAGAATAAGATGTAGGTTCAAGTAAGGGATGAGAAATAGTTAAAGATAGCAGTTTTAAAGTGAGTAATATTAGAGATAGGTCCTATACTTATTGGTAAAGAGTTCCATAATTTAACAACATGAATAAATAATAAACGACTAGAATTGAGGTAATTGTGACGTGATGGGATAAGAAGAAGAGTTCTATATGAGCAGGCAAATCTAAGCTTTTCATACAAATACACCGGAGCCTTATCAGTATTTTAAGGAAAATACAATTTCTGGCATCAATATAGTGTTTTAATGTGGTGCCCAAAAAATTAAACGCGTAAAGAGAAACATGGTCTTATCTTTGAAGCCCGTATACATATCAAATGGAATCATAAAACGCAACTTGAAGTTAACGTTGAATAATGAGTCGATATTAGGATATACAACTTCGGAGTACGTAATCAAAGGTAAAATGAGACTTTATACAAGTCTTTTCTTAGTATCAGTGGGAGTAAAGCTAGCAGCCAACCACAATTTCCTGAGGCAACCATAGATTTTACCTACAACTTTATTTGCAGGATCATATCCCGATAAGTTAGAGTTTAAGACAAAACCAAAACTACTTGCCGTATGAACAATTTTTAGTTTATCTGAAGAAACGTAAACATCCTGTAAGCAATCAATTCCAATTTTATTTTTATAGATATTGGTAAAACTAGTGACTTTTCGGCATTAAGTGATAATTTATTTGTTCTAGACCACGAGCAGATATGGCAAAGATCATCATTTAATTTACCCACAAGTTCAACTATACACATTTAAATGGTCGAACAATGTATAATTGAACATCATCAGCGTAGAGATGTACTTTAGTATATTTACAAACACTCGGGACACTAGGTCGTTAATATGCATACTGTGATGTGCTTTTTTCTCTAGAGCTGGGGTATACTCGTCGGGTCCAGGGTCGACCAAAGAAAACACGTAAAACTTCGGTTATGAAGAAGGTCCAATCCTTTTATTGGTCTTAAAGCTAGTCTAATATAATGTTCATTAATTCTTAACACTATTTCTGGAGGTGGTTCCAACGCTGGTAGATCCTTACTCCTATGCTGGCAACACGGTCATCAAGTACGGGTCTTTAATCGCTGGCATCAACAGGGAAAATCCTGGCGTCAACAGTAGAAATACTGGCATCAACAGACAAACGCTGGCATCTACAGGAAACCTGGCATCAACAGTAAAAATACTGGCATCAACGGCTTATAGCTGGCAAAATAAAACCCAAAAGTCCTTAAGAGGCTAGTGGGGGGATTTGTGCTAGGAACTCCAAGGAGAGCTTGCTTAAAATTGGGCACACTACGTACCCCTGGTGTTCCTGGTGGAAGTAGCCTGTACACGAGATTGGAACTTTTCAACACGGGCTGGCTTCGGTCTTCTCGTATTTTTCAGGGTGCCTTATAAAGTTATCTACAATTAGTGAGTGTGAGCTCTATGGCATGAGTGAAAAATATCATGTGAAAACAATGGTATGTGTATTGGCTGGCGGTAGGATGTGTATTTGTAACTTCGTTACAATACAAAAAAGAACAGGGCCTAAGATTGACCCTTTTGGAACAACCTGTTTTACATTTAAAAGGTTATAAAAAGTGTCATTCGTTACAACTCTTTGCTGTCTGTTATCGAGATAACTTTCAAGTAGTCTCACTGTAGCGCTACAGAAGCCGAAGTGATGTTTAAGTTTCCAGATTAAAACTTTGTGGTTTACTTTTTCGAAAGCCTTCGAAAAATCAAGAAGTTATTGAAGCGTCACATGTCCCTTATCGTATTCCAGTCTTATATTATCTAAAATATGAACCATGGCAGTTGAACAATTGTGATTAGCTCTGAAACCAGATTGACGTTTATGATAAGATTATGTATACACAAATGCTGTGTTATCTGATTTGCCATTTATCTTTATAAGACCTTCGACAAGTACGGTAAAATGCTAATCGGTCTGAAGTCAAATGCTTACATTGGGTTATTTTTATTTGCAACAGGTACCACCCTTGCTATTTTCCACAGTTTTGGGAAAGTTGACGATGTGACACAGTGATTAATTATATGAGTCAAGATTGATATTATATAAGGCAGAATAAGTTAAATGAATCGAAGTGGGATCCCATCTTCCCCCACAGCATTAGAGCTGATTAAAGCAAAACAACTTAAAACATCACTTTCATCCACGGTTTCAATCTCAAAACTTCTTACTGCTTCAAACAGTGGGTTTTGAGACAAGTTGACACTTGAGTCATTGGCTCCATTTTCAAGAAAAAAAAATTATATAGTTCATCAGAATCAATTTCACATTTAGATACGTTTTTGAAGTTAGACAATCCAATTTGTCGAAGATTATTCCAAAGATTTTTTGAGGGAAGAGATGAATCCAATTTAGAAGCATAATAGTTTCGTTTGGAATTTCTAACTAAAACTGTGGATCTATTTCTGGCTATCTTGTAGGAAACCCAATTAAAGTTGGAAGGAGAATGTTTCCACTTCCTGTAAGATTTGTTACGAATTTCGATAGCCTCGACAACTTCGGAAGTGAACAAAGGAAAGCTTTTATCTCGGATATTAACTATTTTTAGTGGTGCATAATCATTATATAGTCCAAAAAGTATATCTTGGAAATGGTTTAATTTAGCATCAGGGTCAGATAAAAGTTGACAGTCAAAACCGGGAGCTGAGAAGGCGGCATATTGAAGAGCGTCCAAATTTATATACCGATAGTCTTTGAAGGAGAATGATAAATGAGGAGAAGTGTGGTTAAAATTGATATTGTGAGTAGAAAAAGCCAATCATGATCAGATATGAAATCTAAAGATATAGCTGGTCTGAAAGAAGAACCGATGATGGATCGGAAACAGTATTTAAATCAAGAAGGCTTGGGGTGCATCCATTTGCAAATCTAGTTGTATAGGTTGTATTCAATATCTGCAGCCCCAAAGAAGAAACCATATCATTGATTTGGAAAGTCATATTTTAGCAAATCAGCATTAAAGTCACCTTGAATAATTACGTGCTCATAATAAGGTATAAACTGAGACAAAATATCAAAGAATGGTTGAGGGGAGCAGCTACGATTTGGAACATATGCGCAGGTAATCAAGCACTTGGTGCAACCCTCATATACTCCAGCAATAATGAATTCAATGTCAAGGTCAGTCGATTTACTAATAACTTTGCATTTAAGAGAAGATCTACAATATATTGCTATCCCACCACCCCATGTAGTTGTATGCCTATCATTCATGGTATTCACCATCACAAAATTTAAAAAAAGTAAGATTATTTCTGAACTTTGAAAGTTCATCCAGCTCTTCTGTAATAGTTTGGATCCCTTGGGTACGACTGTGCAATGTACTTATTTAAACGAGTATGAACAGACAAAATTGACCGCTTTAAGAGAAACACGCTGCCAAATTATGTTAAATGCTTACATACTTTTCGTGGAATCATATTTGAACCGATTTCAGGCATATACTCGTATGAGTATGGTAACAAAAGCATCAAACAAAGAAAATTGCATTGTACAAGTTTGCAGAAAAACAACCTGTGGGTCTATGCAAATTTGAATAATCAAAAGTTATGGAATAGAAGTGCAAGAAATTATTGCTGCAACTCCTAGTAATTTATTGCCTTTGGTGATTCCCAATAGTATCAATCGAAATTATATCATAAATCACACAGCATCCATTCGATCAAGATGAAAGCATACGACAAGTGAATCCGAAAAGGCCTTGCAAAGGTTTGATTTTGTTCCCTTTTGATATTAGCACAGTATTGTCAATTAGTTAGTGATATGTCTATTTAAGGTGAAAAGAGTGTAGAAACAATTGAATAAATTGAGAAAAGAGCTAATGGCCAAACCGAGTTTCAAGCACTTGCTCTGGGAAAGCAGAAACATTCATTACCATATGTGGAAGGCTGCATTTCGCTTCAGCAGCATGGCGTAGGTCTTAGCCATCATATATCATGGAAAGAGGTATGTTGTGTGTGGTCGACTCCCCAGATGCTAAACATTAATTTATCTTATTAATTATCTTGTCATTTGTCAAAGAGTTTTGTAATTATTTGACATATTGTGCTAGACTACCGAGTTCCTGTCATTTGGTTAATCAATTAAGGGGACTTTAAAGGATGCTCGAATGAAAATCAGACTTCTCACTTTCATGGAGAGCTGTTTTTATGATCCAAATTTAGGATCACCTTTTCGATTGCGACAAACAGGACTATAAAATTTCTCAAATTTCGAGGTGATAAATCCAATTTGGGTGGAAAGTGCTAAAATTCACAACGAGACAATAAAACAATCGTCCTACAAGCAGCGAAATGAAAGATCAACATCTTGTTTTATTTCGTAAGCCTTGTTGCAACTTTTTGTTGTTTCCTCCAAAATTCTTGGACTTAAGAAATCGACTTTTTATTGCAGAATGTTAAAAATTCATTGAACGTTGCAGGTCAGCCATCTGAACGTTTGAAACAATGACAACGATTTTTTTTTATTTTGTTATCTCGTGGTCTGAAAATTGGATTGGCTTTTTGATCATAATTCAATAGCGCAAAAATTTAGTCAGCGCGTTTTTAAGAGTTCTTAAGCCTTGCACAAACCAATGCGGTGAGTGCGTGCGATGCGATTGCGATAAGTCAAATCCCTATACATTAAGTCAAACGTTTATGGACGTTTGACTTAAAGCATAGGGATTTGACTTATCGCAATCGCATCGTACGATCTCACCGCGTTGGTTTGGCCAAGGCTTTATTGCTCTAACTTAAAAATGGAATCAAAATCAACACACGATATATAAAACTTTCAATAATTAGTTAACTTTCAAATGGACTTGGGTACAAAATTGTGAACCATTCTAAATTTTGACAGTTCAGACAAATAAAGTAAAACATGAGACCATCAAAATCAGCAGAGCAGCTTAAAATAAAATTTGCTTGAAAACAAAAATTTGGAACAAAAGTTTAGTTTATGTTTTCTAGAAATATGTAATTTATTTAAAGGTTCTCCCAAACCCAAAGCGTTTTTGCAGTTGCCACAGCTACAGAAGCGCTGCTGTCACCATTTATGAAAAGGCAGAGTTTTTTTTCGTGTTGGTGTGTGTGTTCTCATATATTTGTATGTATGTATGTATTTATTTTGAGATTTTTTCTTTCGTTCTTTTACATTATTTGTTCTTACACACTACTTAAAGTATTACACTTTGTGTCATATATTTAGTTGCCGACTTAGATGTGGTCTGGCTACACACTTAGATTATTGTTATTACTTTTCTTATTTGTAGGTACTTCAATTGCAAAGTTTATTATTTTTATTTTTACACTTTGGTTTCCTAGATGCGTTCTCATATATTTATATAACTTAATTTTGACAGCTACAACTGCCGTTGCCGTAATGGTTTATTGGGAGGTCAGTAAAACTGAAATTAGTTAAAAATAAGTAACGCAAATTGTCAAGTGAATGACAAACGTCAAATAAGTCAAAGCAAAGTTTTTAGTTTTTTAAATGAGGCTTGCCCGGTTCCGAAAGAGGACAAAAAAACTTCCGAATCTGAACGGCGAACGTTAAAAAAGAAAATAACTTCGCTTAGCGGACTACGTGCAGTCGGAGAACTAGCGGACTGTGGCAAAGCTGACATAATCGCCTTCCAAGAAGTACGATGGAATGGGCCGCAACCACAGAAGAGAAAGATGATAACTCAAAAAACATTTTCTACGAACTCCTCGAAGAAATATATGAGTAATATCCTAGATGTAAGTAAATAAGATTTTCACGCATCTTTTTAAATACAATCGCTAATGACAAAACCTCCGAAAACAGATTCAGGCCAACCGCTTTTGCTGCGGGGCTTAATCTTGTTGTTAGCAGAACACTCTTCCCACTTCACAAAACTGATAAGGGTACATGCCAATCCCTATATCCCCAACGTCAACCAAATTGAAACAAAAAGAACGACAAATGTTGATGCGGAAGAGAACAGGGCTGCTTTCGAGTATGTAGCATAACGAAATTAACAAGGAGAAAAGAAGGGAAGAAGACCAAATTCTCAAAAGAAAAAAAAAGCAATATGAGAAGCGGTTGTTCGAGGAAATTGAAAGATGGTAGACAGGAATGAAATCTGAAAGTTTTATCAAAAGGTAAAAAGATCTTACTAGAGTGGCAAACTCCAAACTCAAGCCTGTAAACCCCAGGAGGGAAATATAGTAATAGAGTCATAGTTGCTATTGAGGACCTTCTGGACAATGCTTAACGGCAATAAAGACACTCATTCTGTCAGGCAAAATAACCAATTCAACTTGTACGCGGATCAAGAACGTCATTCCGATCAAAAAGAAGTTAAGATTGTCACATGCAAACTTAAATCAAATAAGATTTAGATTGGATTAGATTGGATTAGATTATATTAATTATTTCATATAAATTTCTTAACAATTATTTAATAATAAAAAAAATAAAAAAATTTCATTTAACTAAAAACAAAAATATAAGAAAGGTTGGTGACATTCATTATTTTTAAGAAATTCAAAAATAGAGTTGAATGCCACATCAAAAGCTTTAAATATCAAAAATTAAAAGTAATTGGGTGGGGTGAGCCTTGTAGAATTCACATAATAAAATTTTTGTTTTTTATATAACACAAAAATTGATAGCAAAACACTGAGTAAAAATAACAGATGTAGTAAAAAATTTGAAATGTGAAAGTAAGGTTAACCCAAAACATCGAAAATATAAGATTCCAGAGCAAGATAGTCTGAGAAAAGAAGCCACGTTTTAACACTTTTAAAAAACTTTACAGGTACAGTTATAGTCGTTATTGATTGAGGAAGAATGTTAAACAACCGATGAGACATAACACATAATAGAAAAAAAGTTACGATAAGCAGTGGTACGTCAAAAAGGAACAGATAACAAGTTTGAAAGGCTTCCACAAAGATTGTATTTCGAAATTAAACGAAAATTGAGATTGCCAGACTTCATATAGAAAGTTTTTAGCACCTTGAAACAGTGTAAATGTCAAAGTAGAAGTATCTTAAGACTAACAAAGGAAAACTACAGTGCCTACCAGCTTTACGACAGATTTTTCTAACTACATATTTCTGCAATACCAAAAGTGGTTGTAGTTTGTTACTATATACAACTCCACTCCAGCAAGCAATTCCATATTGTAACTTAGAATGGAAAATACCATACTAAATTGTCTTTAACAGTTTAGTTGAGCATACATTACGCAAATAATAAAAATGTTGCAGGGTACACCGAAAATACTTCTTTAGCGATTCAGCTTGATTAGCAAAACTCGTCCGAGAATGTAGAGTCAGTCCCAAAAATTTAAACTCGTTGACTTTCTCAACTGGAAAACATTTATCACTACAGATCACAATAAAAGGAGGGAGGAGAGAAACCAGACGAACAGTGGCAAGTTAACAGTTTGAATCTAAAACATTTGTATTCAACATGGTAGATGAAGATAAACTGTAAAACATTATCTTCGTCTTAGAGCTTATTACTAAATTATGTTCAAAGAACCAGAGTCGCAATAGGTCTAAGTCTCAATTAATATTGGAAACGAGGTCAAAAGGACTATAAGTGCCGTATGAGAACGCAATGTTATCAGCAAAAGCAGTTGGTAAACCTTTGAGACTAAGAGCAAAAAGCGAATTGATGTAAACCAGGGGATAAGACTACAGGATCAGATGGGCTTGATACCGATCTTTTCAAGGTAGCTGTAGATCACTTGAAAAGGAGCATGCACCAGGTGATCTGCATGATATGGACGGGAGAAAGTATGTCCGTTGAATTGAACCTCAATATTATAAATATATAATAAATATATATAAGAGAGAGAGAGAGAGAGAGAGAGAGAGAGAGAGAGAGAGAGAGAGAGAGAGAGAGAGAGAGAGAGAGAGAGAGAGAGAGAGAGAGAGAGAGAGAGAGAGAGAGAGAGAGAGAGAGAGAGAGAGAGAGATAAAGACAGATTTCATCAATTATAGAAGAATTAGTCTCCTTACGTCGCTTATAAGATCTTGTCTGCTGTAATATGTGAACGTCTAAAACCCCACGTCAACAACTTTATAGGTTGTTGGATTTATATCAGAGAAGTCCATAATAGACCAAATTTTCACATTACGGCAGATCTCGGAAGAAACCCGAGAATATAATTCCGATACACGCCATCTTTTTTATCGATTCAAGGTTGTGTGTGACAGTATTAACAGAGAAGAGCTGTACAGAGCAATGTCTAGTTTCGGCATCCCAGCAAAACTCGTACGACTATGCAGGATGACTTGCTCCGTCAAGGTCGAACTCATCGAGACTTTTGATTTCGAAAAAGGTTTTTGACAAGGGGACAAGCTGTCGTTTGACTTCTTTAGACGTTTTGAAATATACAGAAAATTCTTTTGATTTCTTTTAATTTTTAAGAAAATCTGCTAATTAACTTGTTTTGGAACACAAAGTTTGTTAGACAAAAACTATGTCAGTGAAGATAGACGTAACATGGCTCATGAAAGATTTACACCTCAACACTTACTTACTTACTTAGGTGGGCATTACAGTTCGGGGTGAACCTGGGCCTCAACCAACATCCTTCGATAACGACTTCTATTTCGGGCGAGCTCTCTCCAGTTTCGCACTCCAAGTCGGTTGAGGTCATCCTCCACTTGATTGCGCCACCTAAGACGAGGTCTTCCCCTTCCGCGATTTCCCTGCAATGTGCTTTCGAACACCCGACGAGCCGGAGCGTTTGGGTCCATCCGCTCAACATGGCCCAACCATCGTAGCCTCGCGATGCGTACTCTTCTGGCTATGCCCATGTCGCGGTACAGCTCATACAGCTCGTTGTTGTATCTTCTTCTCCACACATTGCCTTCGCATACGGGACCAAAGATCATTCGGAGAATTTTTCTTTCGAAACGACCAAGGGTTTCCTCATCCGCTTTCGATAAGGTCCATGCTTCCGCGCCGTAAAGCAGGACTGGGATGATTAAGGTCTTATATAAGGTTACCTTGGTTTTTCTGGAGAGGGTTTTGTTTCTCAATTGCCTTCTTAACCCAAAGAAGCAACGATTGGCAAGAGTTATTCTCCGTTTGATCTCCGCACTGATGTTGTTGTCCGTGTCTACAGCGGATCCTAGGTAGACGAAATTCTGTACTACCTCGAATTTATGTCTGTCTATTGTGACGTTTTGTCCAATTCGTCGATGTACTGTGTCCTTGTTTGATGACAGCATATACTTCGTTTCGCTCTCATTAACCATCAAACCCATTTTTGCTGGTTCTGTTTCAATACTCGCAAAAGCACCTATGACATCACGCTTTTTTCTTCCCATTACGTCAATATCGTCTGCATATGCGAGCAATTGCACAGATTTTTGAAAGATTGTTCCTCTGGTGTTGACGTTTGAGTTTCTTACAATCTGTTCAAGTATGATGTTGAAGAAATCGCATGACAGTTTATCGCCTTGCCTGAAACCTTTTTCGACATTGAAGGTCTCGGTGAGTTCTTTACCGACCTTGACGGAGCAGCGTGAATTCTCCAAAGTCATCCTGCATAGTCGTACGAGTTTTGCAGGGATGCCGAAACTAGACATGGCTCTGTACAGCTCGTCTCTGTAGATACTGTCATAAGCGGCCTTGAAATCGATAAAGAGGTGATGAATATCGATATTATGTTCTCGGGTTTTTTCCAAGATCTGCCGTAATGTGAAAATTTGGTCTATTGTGGACTTCTCCGGTCTAAAACCACATTAATAAGGACCTATCAAGTTGTTGACGTGGGGTTTCAGACGTTCACATATTACAGCAGACAAGATCTTATAAGCGACGTTAAGGAGGCTTATCCCTCTATAATTGGCGCAGTCGTGAGGGTCTCCTTTCTTTAGGATCGGGCATACGATACTGAGGTTCCATTCATCGGGCATGCTTTCTTTCGACCATATCATGCAGATCAGCTGGTGCAAGCTCCTTTCCAACTGATCTCCAGCTGCCTTGAAAAGTTCGGCATCAAGGCCATCTGCACCTGCAGTCTTATTTGATTTAAGTTTGCATATAGCAAGCTTAACTTCTTCTAGGTCGGGAGGACGGCATTCTTGATCATCGTCCAGGCTGAATGGGGCAATCTGCCTGACAGCGGAATTTGTGTCCTCATCGCCGTTAAGCAGTCTGCAGAAATGATCTTTCCAGATCCTCAGTAGCGACTGTGACTCTACAACTATGTTTCCCTGCTGGTCTTTACAGGCTTGAGTTCGGGGTTTTCCACCCTGGCAGGATCTTTTTACCTTTTGGTAAAACTTCCGAGTCTCGTTCCTGTCATGGCACCTCTCTATTTCCTCAAACGAGCGCTTCTCATGCTGCTTCTTTTTCTTTTTGAGAAGTCGGTGTTCTTCCCTTCTTCTCTCCTTGTAAATCTCGTTATACCGATCGTGAGCAGCCCTCGTTCGTGTTTGCAAAAGCATTTGTCGTGCTCTTTGCTTGGCTGCATTTGCCTGCCTACATTCTTCATCGAACCATGGGTTTCGTTTTGGTGGCCGAGTGAAACCCAGAACCTCAGAAGCAGCGGTTCTGATGGCTTCTTGGCATTGCTGCCACTGTTCTTCAATGTTCAATGCTGGCGGCATGGGATTCAATGATAATTGAAGGGACACTCGATTGGAAAAGGCATTAGCAATCTCTTGCGATTGTAGCTTTCCGACGTCATATCTCTTCACAGCGTTAGTTCGTGCTGGTCGTGAACAAGATATCCTCATTCCTACCTTGGCTACAACAAGGTAGTGGTCCGAGTCAAAGTTGGCCCCTCGGAAAGTTCGGACATCTAGCACATTGGAAGAGTGCCTTGCGTCGATCGCAACATGGTCAATTTGGTTGACGGTTAATTGATCTGGGGATCGCCATGTGCCTTTATGCATTTTGAGATGCGGGAAGCGTGTACTACTTACAACAAGATTTAGCCCCGCAGCAAAATCGATTTACCTCAACAACTATTTGAAATATTCGTCCCTCTTCTCGATCAAAAAGAATAGAGAAAACCTTTTAGATAGTCAGCTTCGGAAGACTTGTAACTGTAAGCCTTAGTCAACTTTTAAAGTAAAAGTTTTGATAGAAAGACGTCGCGTCGTAAAACAATTTTCATTAGTAATTTGTAGGACAAAAAAACCTTTCCAAAAAACAAGTAGGTATAATATTCATATTTATCCCTAGATATATGTATTTATTTTTGCGCCTTTATTCACCTTTCATGTTTTAAGAACTATGCTTTTGAAACACCTTTAGCAATATATTTACTTGTCAATGTTCAAACTTCAATGAAAGTGTCACGCCTTATGATTTCCAAAAGTTGTTCTCATAACACAATGTTAAAAACAACAAGGTCTTGATACATTCAACGGTTTCGTTACCATAACACTCAATTCGTTCATCTACAACACGCTTTGCATATGCAAAAAAAAAAAATATCTCGACATAAATGACCCCAAATAATGTCTCCAATCAATCATCGTTATTGTTGAAGAAAAGTTGTTGTAAAAATGAAACACACTTGTTAAACGAGGCACTTTTGCTGTTGATTTCATTGTATCCAAAGCAGACACAAAAAAGTAAACAACTTAAAAAACCAAACACTGACCCATTCGCTTGACAGGTATTTTTGCATGAAGTCTGCGATGGTTATGAACGTTGTTTTTATTTTTTATTTTTTTGTATATCAACAAGTTATCTTAAATGTTATAATTAGGTACATATTCGGTGAAAGTTGATTTTTGCCATCATTAGTTCTTGAAATACTTTAATTGATCACAGTTTTTTGGCAATCCAGACATGCAAGTGATTGTTACATCGAAAAGGGTAATACTCAAGACTAAAGACATAAGTGGCTGTTTTCATAGATTTTTATCCAAACACGTAACTCATTGCCGCACAGAAAATAGATATCTACCAAAAAACTACCTCTCTCAACGTAATGTTTGTCATTATTAAAGTAATCACCGAAGAGTTGGCATCGTTTTTTAAGACAAAATCATTTGTTTAAACTCAATTAATTTGCAGATGAATGATTTGCATCTCCTGATACTACATTATCCTCTGTTTGGCAAATGAAGCTGACTAGTTACGAGTACTTACTTTCTTTTTTTATGATTGCCGGTATTTAATGGTAATACGTAAGCTGTTGAAAAATTGTAAATTAATAGTTTCTTGGAAAAATGAAAATATCTGTGCAGCAGAAGTTGCTGTCAACAAATGATTTACAATTACATATTTATAGGTTTTGTCATTCAAGAAGCTTTTAAGTGCCAACTTTATGAAACCAATTACTATTTTTGTCGCCTTAAATATTTTTCCTTACAAATTATGATATGTTCAAATATTATGATAGTTCTACAAATGACTCCAACAGCGTTTTTTACTAAGACAAGGTACCGGAAAGCTTTTATGAACTAGTAAAAAATTAAAGTAGAATGAAATCAATTGGAAAAGAAGGGAACTCGACAAAAATGAAAGGAAAAATAAAATAGAGTCGATCTCTGGCATTTCCATTTCGACTCGAAGTTATTTGGAAAATTTTTAGGTTAGAAGGTCTACAACTTTGCATTAATTTTTTTTTTTATACATAAACTCAAAATTTATGTAAAAAATTCAAATAAGCTGGTTTTTGGGTTTTTATTTTTATATTTAGGGAAAATTTTCCTTACTGTGTTTCTTATATTGTTCTCACTAGTGGGTACTAAAATCTCTAGAAAGGATTTGGATGGGAAATCTGAAAGGAAAAGTTAACCTGTTTGCAAGACATCTTGCGAATATTTTTAAGCTATTCCCAGCAAATACATCTGAAAACAGCTTATAGTTTACTGATAAAGTAGATGAAGTTGACATACCAATTGTCAAACTCAAAGAAATAAAAATTATGTTTCGAAATCAACTATCGAACAAAAAATCACCTTGGTACGATCTAAAAATTACTCAGGTTATGAAAGAAATGCCATCAAAAGCCTCCATAAAAACTCCAATTCATAATAAATGCATGCCTAAAGACCCAATATGTCCCACATCATTGGAAAATTGCTGAAGTAATTGTTATACCAAAGCAAGGTAAGCCACCAACAGAAGTGACGTCTTACAGACCAATATCGCTTATACCAATAATGGCAAAAGTCTTTGAAAAATTGCTACTGAAAAGACTAAGCAAAGTCATAGAAAAAAGAAATCTAATCCCAAATCATCAGTTTGGATTTCGAAATAAACATTCCACGATAAACCAAGTTCATAGAATAACGGATGCAGTTGAAAAAGCTTTAGAAGAAAAACAAGTATGTTCGGCTATATTTTTAGATGTTGCTCAAGCATTCGACAAGGTATGGCATGAGGAGCTAGCGTACAAACTGCAAAGGGACCTACCCAGGCAGTACTACGAAATACTAAAATCTTATATCTCAAACCGGCTCTTCAGAGTACGGTATGATCAAGAATATTCAAAGCTAAGTAAAATACAAGCCGGTGCTCCACAAGGAAGCGTCCTAGGACCTACCCTGTATTTGCTATATACAAGGGATATTCCAGTAGAGGTAGAGTAGATAACAACACCATTATGGCCACTTTTGCAGATGATACTGCAATTTTGGCATCCAGTAAGTGCATCGTCAAGGCTGCTGAGAAATTGCAAAATGCCGTCGACACCGTTAGTGATTGGACCAAAAAATGGCGTATTAAGCTCAATGAAGCTATAAATCTGCACATATAAACTTTACAAATAAAAAGTTAAGCTACGTACAAATATGCATCAACAATCAAGCTGTACCCTACGCCAATACGGCCAAATACCTTGGGATGAATTTGGATGCAAAGCTAAAATGGAAAGAGCATATCAAAAAGAAAAGGGAAGAGCTCAACTTGAAATATAGAAAAATGTACTGGTTACTCGGTAGAAATTCGGACTTATCTGTCGAAAATAAAATAATGCTTTATAAACAAGTACTTAGACCTGTTTGGACCTATGGAATCCAATTATGGGGCTGTACAAAGAAAACAAATACTGAAATCATCCAAAAGTTCCAAAACAAAGTCCTTCGTGGAATAGTAAATGCACCATGGTATATAAGAAATAGCGATTTACATCGTGACCTACAAATAGAAACGGTTACAGAAGTTGTAAGAAAACATGCTGTATCACACAATCAGCGACTGCATAGTCATATTAACTCTGAAATGGAGTCCGTATTAAATACGAGAGGCAATGTTCGGAGATTAAGAAGAACCAAGCCACACGAGCTACGATGGTTGGGTCATGTAGAGCGGATGGACCCAAACGCTCCGGCTCGACGGGTTTTCGAAAGCACATTGCAGGGAAATCGCGGAAGGGGAAGACCTCGTCTTAGGTGGTGCAATCAAGTGGATGAAGACCTCAACCGACTTGGAGTGCAAAACTGGAGAGAGCTAGCCCGAAATCGAAATCGTTATAGAAGGATGTTGGTTGAGACCCAGGTTCACCCCGAACTGTAATGCCCGCCTAAGTAAGTAAGTAAAACACACGCTAATGGTCTAAAAGTAATGGGAAGCATTAAAAGCTTAAGCTTCCCTTAAAGCGATTATATTATTGAGAAAGTCAAATCTGTTGTCGATCGTTCATAGATTGGTTCTGATTACGAGGAATTTTTAGTGAGGTAAGAATCCCACACTACTTGGTATCGCTGACTTATAGACTTATAGCTGTAAATAAAAGTTTTTATTTAGACCAATTTTGTATTGTATTTTTGTTTATCTGATCGGTGGAAGATCATCATGTGCGTTAGTACGCAACTTACAGAAGGTACATACGATGCGCACACAGTTTGTCCGTTTAAACAGTAACCTTAGCGAGGAAACCGATCAAGCCTGTATGGAAGTCCAAGTCCACTATAGGTTAAGTTTGAATTATATTTTGACTTAATCAAATCATTTCAGTTTTATATTTATTTAGAGCAGTGGCTCCAATAAAGAAATTAGACTGCAATATCAAGTTTGCGTGTTTCAATGGAGCCGGTTGAAGGCTACAGGTCCTTTACTTTGAGCACGACGGCGAGAGTCAATAAGGTTCGTCAATTTCGAACTTCCTTACCTATGTAGAGTATTTTCTGAAAACAAAATTCAAAGGCTTATGTTTCTTACTGATGCTGCATCATACTTACTTACTTACTTAAGGTGGCGCTACAGTCCGGGTCGGACTAGGGCCTCAACCAACATGCTTCTTCAGCCAGCTTGGTCCTAAGTTAGCTGCCTCCAGTTTTGCACGCCAAATTGATTGAGGTCTTCTCCTACTTGCGTGCGCCACCTGAGTCGCGGTCTTTCTCTACTGTACCGTCCCTCGGGATTGGATTCGAAGACTTTCCGGGCCGGAGCGTTGGTATCCATTCGCTGTACATGACCCAGCCATCTAAGTCGCTGGACCTTGACTCGTTTGACAAGGTCAGTGTCGCTGTACAGCCCGTACAATTCGTCGTTGAATCTTCTTCTCCACTCTCCATCTATGCAGACGGGACCAAAAATCACCCGAAGAATTTTTCTCTCGAAGCATCCTAAAGCGTTCTCGTCTGTCTTTGACAAGGTCCATGCCTCTGCACCATATATAAGAACTGGGATGATAAGTGTCTTATACAGGGATACTTTAGTTGCTCGAGAGAGGACTTTACTACTCAATTGCCTTCTAAGACCGAAGAACAGCGATTGGCAAGATGCTGCATCTTAGCTCAAAAATACTGCGTCTAATGGACGCTGTTAGCTAGAGCCATCATTGAAGAAAGAAATATTTCGTATGCATTGATACCGACGCTATTGTCTCACTTATAAGTTTATACAAATAAACGAAAAGAACGTGGTTGCAATGTGGCCTAACAAATGGCGCCTGGGTAGGGATTTCCCTGATTGAATGAACTAGTAGCTACTTTGGGATGATGGCGTCCGTTGACCAATGTATCGCATTGGCTATTTGAAATTGTACTACAGAATTTTCACTTCGAATATTCACTGAAATGATTTGGTTCTCTATTAGTTCACAGATGTCGCTGATGTCTTATTTGATTAAATTTGTATTTTTTTTAATATAACAAAAACAAATTCTAGTGAAAATTTCAAGAAATTTAAGAAAATTAAATACTTTCCAATGGTGTTGTTAAAAGAAATTGTTGACTGATACCTAAAGGTTATCCTCCGGTGCGGTCATGATTGTGTAAATGGACAACGAGAGGAATCAGTTTGAACGGATATGTATACTTCTCTTTTGATTCGGTGGGATGCTTATGTATTATGATTTAAACATAAATTGGCTTTGTCTAGGACTGCCTTCGTAGTAATTAAAAGAAAAAATTGCACAAAACTTCTCATATTCTCATTGCAGCAATCAATCCGTCAACTATTCAGGTGTCGAATGAATATTCGTTATATTACTAATGAGAAAGCCAAGCTGTTGTAAAATATAGCTCGATAATATAGACGGCGTCAAATCACTTTTGGGTTTCGAACCTCGAACTCGAACGTAACAGGTAGACCATTATGAAACGGGCATCATCAAAATCGTCTATCCATTCGAATACTTATCGCGAGAGAGAGTTTTATTCAATGTAGTTCTATGTGAAAGAATATTTATTCCGGCGAATTTTTTATTAAAAAACGTATTTAGTAAAAAAATTTTACCTGCAGTTGAATGTCGCCTTTGAATCAATCAACAGCCAACAACAGCAGTTTAACTGTGTCAAGACAAGGGTTAACATCAAGGGTTAGGGTTTCCCCACCGAAACCTTTGATTACGATAACAGAGCACCCGCAAGCCTTATATGGTTTGCCTTCTTTGTCGATCTTGCACAGGTTTAAATAAGAGTTATTTACTTGAATCGACGAGGATCTATGGAGTTTGATGTTCATGGTAGAGTCCTGTGATCAATTTCTTGTGGAGGAGTTCCTCGAATGATTCAGTCAAAATAGCAAGAAAAGCTTGACGTTCGTCAAGAGATTTGCATGCTTGGTGAATTCCATGCACCAAAAATTAACGATCAATGATTTCATCAACACTTCTTGCAAAGTCATGTTAATATCCATAAGGAAAAATCTTTTGACTGATTTCGCATTCCATCCGCCAGTCTGAAATAAATTCCAATCAATTCCCCTCCCTTAATTGTCTGACTTCGTGTCAATTTAGCATCCAAGTCCAATACTCCGATCAATCAATTAATAAATATCAATAAAATACTGGTGCCGGTAAAGGTCACTTTCTTTCAAGGCCCAACCCATAAACCTCATGACTCATTCACCCATAAGTACCACCTCATTGGCACGCGTCGGCGTTGGTCGTTTCAAAGGTCTGCACCTCAGTCTTAACTGTAATCAAAACCAATACAAAACATCAAACCGCATTGGCCGCATGTGCTTATAAAGTCTGCACGTTTACTGGTCACGTTGTGACGCACGTGTGATCATTTTTCCAAATACTCTCGTTGCCAAGAAAAGACAATTCACGTCACGTTGGCTCAGCGTAAGGTGAAGGTAACAATATAGTAAATATCTTTGAATATCACCCACCACGCGGCCTAAACATATCGTTCATATTTGCTGCAGGAAAAGGAGTATTTAACCAGACTTATAAAACACTCACATAAGCTTATGGCCACTGCAATAGACAACCCCATGATTACCACACACACCGGCAGTCAAATGAGTTGCCAAGCGCGGAAATCATTTAGTGTGAAACATCTGAGAGGTACGTACTTACCAATTAATGCCTCAAGACTGCAGCGCTGCGTGAACTTTAATTGCAACTCAAGAATTAGACAACTCATTCTATGCCATGTGAAGGTGTGGATTGTACTTGTATCTATTTATGTATCTCTCCTTGGTTTACTTGGCGCAAAGACAATAGGTCTACGCGAGAATTATCTAGGGTTGGGCTCTGGCTCAGCCTAGGCTTTTAATTGACAACATCTTGTCGAAAAGTTGATGGGAGTTTCAAGAAACTGGTTGCAGGCGAACTGAACAATGCATTACGAGGGTGTCATTATGATGTCATTTCGTGTAAAATCGTTCACTCAGTCATTAAGTCAGTTGAACAACTTCGCACGCAGTTTGTGAATGAAGACAGCAACTTTCTAAAGCCAAAGCTGTAAAAATGAAGAATAAAAGGAGCGCAGCATGTGACTATGGGATGCGGATTCATACTCCAATTTATTTCGTTCCCTTTTCCATTCTTCATTGTATCTACGGCATGATCCGTACGATGTACGAACATATAACACCGATTGTGTGCGATTAAAGAGAGCGCGAAAAAAAAATTCATTGTTTGAATGCGCGCTCAATTTGAATACAATTGCGGTTTTGAAAGAGGAACACGACATGGGGGCGAAAGTGCTGCTATTCACAACCTTTCATCATCTTGATTTTAAATATCACTTTGTATTGGAATCAATTTTTGCACATTGCTAATGACGACCATTGATTGAGAAATTTCGTTTACATTACAAAGCAAAAGGGGGTATAATTATGTAGCTATTTCGCATAATAGATTGGTATTCTTGTGGGGTTAAGTTGAATAGGAAGAAAAAATCGAAACAGATATTTGAATTTAATTATTTAACAATAAATCATTCGCAACAGCGATTTAGTCGGATCATTAATAATTAATCAAGTTCCCTGACATCTGGGAGGGAGTGTCTTAATAAAGGAATATCAAAACATTCAATTTACCATAAGCGTTTGATAACAAATGATTGAATTGTTTTTGAACCATCATTTCTTTGGGTATGGAAAAAATGTTGTTACGTCAATTGATTACTCGATTCTCCTTCGTGACAGAAATCTGTCAGTCACAAAACTGATTTTTAAGTTTTGAAGTTGTGTCGATGAAACTTTTGTGCTTGGGAAAGTCTTATCAGATGAAACAATGTGGTAATATTTTTTGTTGTGAGAGTTTTGTTACATAAAAACAAAAAAAGGGTTAAAGCATCAGGTGTGATTGGACCCTAATTTGAAAGTTTTCATCAAGTTGTTTTAGTTTAATTATTAATGTTAAGGTTATGATGATTTTATGATAATCACACACGAAACGTAATGGCTAATTTTGGCAAATTTTTAATACTATGTAACTAGAACTAACTTCTAGTCAATTTTTATTGCTGAGTGTTAAGAGATCATCAAACTATTTCAAGGGTCTAAGGAAAAGGCACTTGGTCATTTGTTTTCAAAATCAAACTATGATGACAAGTGGAAGCTCTTTTGTAAGTACTATAAGCTATTTTATCTACTATTAGAAAAAAGTATCCTTCGAAAAAAATCCAAATTAATGTTGTGCTGTGTTAAAATGACAACTAGCCCAAGCTTACATGAATGATTTCATAACTGGCTAATTGGATTTTGTTTGTGCTTGTTAACATTCTTTTTAATAAATTGGAAAATTTTAATTAAAAATGGGCAGTATTACTCAGTCGAAAAAAATCATATAGCATTTGAGTACAAAACTTCTGAATACTAGGTGCGTTTCTACTGCGAGTATTTGAAGTTAGGTGTCCATGGCGTAAAGGTTAGTAGGTTAGGTACTTTTTGTCTAATGATTACTCTAATCTAAACCTTCAGCAGATTAGGTAAGTGGTGTAATGTATATCGTCAATATATCGTCTAATCATTTGACTCTTTACTTTCAATACAACCGCTTACCGCTGTTGGCGGCCATGTTGGATTTTATTTATTCTTTATAGTGTAAGGCCTTTTTATTGTGTATATTCCATATTGACGTGGCTGAGAAAAGAGAAATAAATATACCGTTTTGTTGACGGCCATATTCTATTCAGCCCATTGAAAAATTGAAAAAGAGTGAAAAGATATGTAATCCATTATTTTGTAGCAGCGGCCATCTTGGATTTTCAATGATACCGAATATTAAATTTTATTGTTATCATAACTAAAAAGATAAATCTGTCAACAAAATGGATGTCAACCATCCATTTCTAGACTATAAAAAACTAAGCTAAGAAACATGGCAAGTTAAATAAAAGAATTCTTTTCATAGGAAACGGCATAGCGGCTGATTTTTATTGCCATCTTTGTTTGCTGTTTTTGTGGGAAAACGAATAAGATTCGTCGACTGAACGTTTTTCTTCTGAAATAACTCCATTCGACGAAATGAAGCATTCACAACTGCAATGTTTAGTTGGGAAGAAGAGCTATCTTTAAGCCTTATGAAAAAGGGGTGGAACACTATTATTTACGGATTGACTTTGCTATATGTAGCCTGAGATTGCCTTTTCATTTTCCTTTTTATCTTTTTAATTCATTGCTTTTGTTACATTTTCATAAACATATATGTAGGTACTTCCGTTTACCATTTTTAACTAATTCTCGTAAAATGAAAATACGTAGATACTTCCTTAAGATTTTTTTTTGAAGTGAAACCTCTTACACGACTTCCAACAAGGTTGCGTTAAACGTTTAACGCGGATTTTCTATTACATACTTTTCGGCACTGCTCGCAATTTGTTGATATAGCAATTGTATGAATTCCACGCCATTTAGCTTAAAAGATGCGACCAGTTGTGAATTGTAAGCAATGTTAATAAAGTTTGTTTTAAAGATACAATAAGAGTTTGTTAAAAATCATGTTCTATTCCTTCCTATTTTCATTTCAACATTAGGAAGTTTCAATTCTTCCGCGCGCAGGGACTCCACGTGCTCTATTTATTTTTTTCATTTCCTGCTTCCTTTTTTTTCGTCCGTCTTTCTGTTTGCTACAATTTATCTCGTTGACCGTACCGATCGCCAACAAAGAGACAGATAACCTTTTTTTAGGTTTCTAATTCTGTTCTTAAACCCATTAATCATTTAGGCACTAAAAGTTAGGTTAGGTTGGATGGGGAGAAGGGGAGAGTATGGTCGAAAGTAACGCGCTGCAATTGTAACATTGAATTTTAAAAGAAAAATGAGCCTGTATTCGTTCATTTTTAAATGAAGAATTTTTTCCTTATCAGGGCTGAATGCACCCACACAACTTCAACTGTCAAAGTACTGAACTGTGCAAAATATAATATTATATATTATATATATATGTATATATCTATATATAATATATTTTGAATATATTTTTTTGAATAATGAAGTTTCGGTTCAGTGGTTACATTATTATTTTACTTGATTTCATTTCAAATTTGATGGTGTGAGTGCTTTTGTAATCGACGCAGTAGTTTTTGAATAAACTTCATATTTTCAAAGAAACGAGATGTGGGCAGTTGTAACATTTTTTGGGTGGACAATAATTGTAACACGTTACAACCGTCCACACGAAGAAAACCCAACTCTCCAATGCCATTTTTAATATTCAGTGAATATCGTAGGTATATCCTCTTTCGCAAAAAATATGCCACGACAAAGAGTTAGAAGAACCTCCCGAGGTATGTTTACAAAAGAAGTTATTGAAGAAGCCCTAAAAGAAAGAAAATCTATTCGAAGTGTTTCAGTTGTTTTTCGAATGCCGAAACTGCGAGTCGGATGCCGACTAACAGAAATTTGATTTATATTTGAAGTCTTATATATTTTTTTTTTTTTTTAGTTTCATAATGAACATGCCTTAACTCATTTATTTATTTATATTTTTTGTTTATCGTATTGTAACTTAATCTGTGAAGTGACAAATTACATCCTGAGCTTAAATCGAACTTATTATTTGTATGTACTATAAAGCTTTTTTTAGTTTTTAATTTCTATTTTATCAATTTTGATTTAATAAATATGAAGTTGAAACAATATTTTTCATTTATTTTTCATAATAGATAGTGTTACAACCATCCTTTCTTTGTGTTACAATCGAAACACCGTAAAGGACTGTTGTAACATTCGACTTTCACCTCTTTTTCTCAGCTTTCACCCGGAGAAAGTAGAAAGTTGGAAAACTGAGTAGCTTAAAAGGATAGCCAAATATCCACTTGTCAACTTGCGCATTATAGTAATTTTCTATTTCTCGGTTCAAAAGCTATAGAACCAGATATGCAAAATGTTACTTTCGACCACACTCTCCCCTACAAACGCAAGCGGCAGCACCTCACTCGAATCTCAAATATCCACTGCACTCCCCGGATAACAGAGGATGAGGAAGTGGAGGAAAGGCGTTGCAGAGCATTGGGTTTGTGAATGGGTTATTGGGGTTGGGAGCCTCCACTGAACCATTTGGAGCCCTGAATGAGTTTAAGGATGCTATTTAGTAAGAGGTTTAAAATGACCCCCAGATTGTTAAAAAGGAAACCCCCAGGGCTTTTTTCCTAGTATGGGCCAAGCTAGGACACTTACAGGGGAAGTAGAAAGAGCGAGAGAAGAGAGATTTGTTGAACAAGTTTTGCGTAGCCAGGTGTTTTCCGGCTTCACAGACTGCAAGTACTTCTGCTTGGAATACACTGCAAAAGTCGGAGAGCTTTATTGATCTGTTCATGGGAGGGTATTCTGAGAAGATTCCAGACCCTACCCCTTCATTCGTTTTGAAAGCGTCTGTGACGACGGAGACATGATTTTCTTTTATAAGCCTGTTTTGCTCCTATCTTTCTCTTGTCAGAATGAATGTTAAGGCCACTGGATTGAAATCAGTACATATACGAGGAGGTGTTGTATGTTTGAATTTCAGTATCAGTATGGTTCATAATGATTCTGTGGCTTGATATGCTTGCTTTCCAATAGTAATATTGTTTGAGTCACAATGCGCTTTTGGCCGCCGCACCGTTTCTTTAGTGAAAAGATCTAGGGGAGTTAGCGACAGGAAAGTTTCCTGAGCTGTCGTTGGTGTCGTTCTCACGACACTGGCTGAGCCAATGCATGCAAGATTTTGGATTTTCGCCATGTTGTTAAGGTTTGACACGTTCTCTAATGATGGCTACCACTCTAAGAACTTTATAAAAAAGCTGAAAGAGCATAGAGTTAAATATCGAAGTTTTTAAGGACCTACAAATTCAGGAAGCTTGATGGTTTTGCCCTGGAGTTGTACTACAAATATCTGCGGTACATATCTGTCGTATGAGAGACGGAACTTGAAAATATGACGAAAAGTGCGACTAAAATTTTTCGATGTCTCTTTAAATTTTTCAGATGTCCATAGTAAGAAACTGAATAGCGCGCGAATTTTTAAGCCATTGTCCTCTACCATACAAATACCAACAAAAAAGCATAATAAACACCCTCGGTATGATTTCTTTGCAACAAATAATTCGTTACTAGTTATAAAATTATTGACAATCTGTTTCAAAACATTTATAATGAAGATGTTTTTAGTTCTTACTGTTTGCCATTCGTAGTCCGAAATTGTTACGGCAAGCTTTGGGAATGGGGTGATTTTGATTGATCGAATTGCGAGCTCTACAAAAATAACCGACAACCAATTGAATTTCATCTAAGAAAAATAATAAATGTGTACTTAATTTTTGAAAATCAGTTTTTTGAAAACTATGAGATTCCAGATTCGTTGTAAAAATGAGAAATACGAGATTCCAGATTCGTCATACTTCATCGAGTTCCTTGAAGCCACCTTCGTACGTAGAACAGAAAGTACTATAGACGTCAACTCTTCTTCGATTACGAAAAAGAGTTTATAGTTTGAAGATTTCTTTTGAAGGAACTGCAAACATACGGGTTTTGACAAATTAAACAACAACCTATAAAAATTAAAACCTAAGCAAAAAATAACCAATCAAGCCTCAGTAGAGCAAAAAACTATCTTCAAACAAAAATTTGATATAACAACCTCTTAAAGTATCAAGTATCAAGAAGCTTTTGCTTTTGAATCAATTTTCTTGCTCTTGATTTGATATAATATTTTAAACCAAGCCTTTTCGTGGTACCCGTGATGTGATAGCTAGCATGTCTGCTGTTAACCCAGAGGTTTGTGATTCGAATCCCAACAGAGGCGAAAATGCTTTTCAACGGGTATCGCCTTTCCTGAGGAATTGCCAAGTCCTCCGTTAGTAAATTCATTGCAATGAAAAGCGCTTTCTCAACTAGCCGTTCGGAATTGGCAGAAAATTTTTGGTCCCCTCCATTCCCTCACAAGGCATGGTCGTGTCAAAAGCGTTAGGCCCCGGAGCTCCTCACTCTGCTGCACCACCCCATTTATTTTAATTTGAGCCTTTTTATGGATTGGTTGAATCAAGGAAGCTTTCTCATACTTTTTAGCTTTTGTTAGAACACATCAAATAATTTGGCCGTTGAGAAAAGTTCCAAATTTTTAAAAATTTTTTCTGTGACTCAGATTCTTTTTCTTTTTTTTTGATATCTTTGTATAGTTGCAATGCTTCAATTACTTTTTCAATCCCTTTTTGCAAGTCGTTGTTATTTTGTTCTTATTTACTATAAATAATTCGACATAAACCACTTTTTTAATGAGCGAAAGAAATGTCATTTAGAATTGGACGTAACACTTTGAATTGAATATTCTTGGCAACTGTTAGCATCTCAAAAGATTCGTTTACTCTCAAACTGAAAGCAATTTTAAGCTAATAGAGTTCCTGCCAAACTATTCACAAGTTACGGAGCATTTTTGTTGCTATAAATTCTTGCAATTCATATTACATATGTTTTCACAGTTCCTTTGGAAGAATTCTGACATTTGCATTAGCTACATCAACAGAGAATATTTGGGACAGTTTTTTAGTAACGTCGCACTTATTTCAGAACAGTGAAAGAGCATAGGTAAGCTCCTGAAACATAACCAGACCTTGAAAGTAATCAAATCAGTTTGTTCCTTAGCAAATTGTTTCAAACTTTCAAAAGCACTTAGCACAAAATACATAAAAAAAAAAGAAAGAAACAATCACATCAAATCATATCGAACACAATGCTCAACTATATGTCGGCTTAAAAAGATTTTGATATGAAGTCAAAATAACTGCATGTCTATAAAAGTAAATTGCTTACCATTTTTCGTGTCAGTCTTTGCACTAGACTCTGTTGCGGGTTTGGCATGACACCCATATATGCCCAAAGCGGCAACTAACAAAAAACCAGCTAATCCCAGATTGGATATCATTTTACTCTCAGCTTTAGTATATCCAACAGTGAAGTGTATTTCAAACAATAAACCACAATAATCCCTTTTATAGAAACACAAAAAAATAAAACTTTCACAAAATCGATACGAGTATATCCGGAAACTATCAAAGCCAAATGCACACTTAAGCAGCGTCAATATATTCGTCACTCGAGATGTATAATTTATGCAAATCTTCACTACCTATTGACTTTGTTAATTCGACTCTACAATTCGTATTTATCTTTACTCGGCGATTAAAGACAATCAAACAGACATCACTCAGAAAATATATGAAATGGGGAAAACTAATTTCACTTTCTCATGGCAAAACAAAAGCGTGATTTGTTTTTGTTCATTAGAAGAGTTGGTTGTTGTTTATATAAAATTTATTATTATTTATTTTTGTCCAAAACAAGATTAATAAAGCACTCGTACGAATTACCCAACTACAGCAAAAAACTATTAGTGCGTGAAATTCAATGCGAAATCGCGTGCACCATAAACACAACACCAATCTGTGGCAGCAACAAAAAGCCTTAAGCAGAGCGATGTATTTTGGCTCTAACAAACCACCGAATGGATAAAAGATCGGGCTAGTATTTCCGTTTTCTTTGTGGAAACTGCAATTGCTAACACTCACAGTCCGATAGCCTAAAGTTAGATTTGAGAAATCAATATTCCGATTGCAAGTGAGTTCACGACGACGAAAACGACAACGAATGCGGAAAAATATTCACCTAGCACCTTTTGATTGAGAGACACGTCCGTACCGTTCGAATGTCTAAGCCGTCTAACTGGCCCGAGCACTTTCTACAGTGGTTTTAATTGCGAGAGATGCAAGAATCTAGACCTCGGCACTTCGGCAGTCTACAATCGACAGTCGATAGAAGCCACATCCAGCCAAAATGAACCTTTTGGGGCTCAGCTGAGAGTGAGAGGATGAACTTTTCTGCTCAATAAATGAGAGAGTTTAAGCTTGAGTTTACTCTGTTCTCCTTGTTTGGCTTGAATGAGAGAACCGGTTGTGTATATAGGTAAACACATGAATGGAAATGAATGCCAAATCAGCTGTTCGATACACAGTCCTTCAACCGGTATCTGTAGTAAAGCTTGCAGTACTTTTAGTATTTTTTTATTTTTGTATCTATTTATCTTCATGTTTGTCGATTATGCACGTGGTCAGTGTGTAGATCGTAGACCATTTACATCTGTTTAACTTCGCCGTTGGCGTCGGATTTATATACATACATAAAAAGTGCGGTCGATTTGCTCTGCATGCGTCAGATGATGTGTATTAACAGTGTTTAGATACATTTTAAGGCGTTGTAATTGAGCATGAGTTTCTTTCTTTCTGCTTTATATTGTGGTTTGTTTGTTGTAAGTGTATCGTTTTTCACACACATATTGAGAGGGCGAGTAACACACTCATTAGTTGATTAGAATGGGTAATAGAGTTCGATTTTTTGAGAATCTCCCAATAAAGAGAGGCTTTTTAATGGGTTAATTGATATTTGAATATGTTATATTTCTTTGTTAAAGGGTGGCCCAACAAGGCTATGGAAATCGTAGCTAACGGGCCTTCAATTGTATGCCTATTCCAAACGACTAAACAGACGAAGTTCACATTGGTCGTTTTGCTGAAACTCTAAGTGACTGTGTTCTTATTCTTTTTCTCAGTTACCCGACTTGACTTAGTCAATACCGAATAATTGGTGTAACAGAGAAAAAGAACCTGGAAACAGTCGTTCTATTCGCACGAAGTTTCAACAAATCCACCAATGTGAACTTCGTCTTGACAATATGCTTTTCATTGCAGTTAAGACTCGGAGAGAATCCCAATTCCACACTTTTAGCAATACCAGTGGGATAGTAGTTTTATTTTTTTCATGAAATTTGAGCTTCGAACCCTCCGCATTACAGACATAGTTACATTGCAACACGTTCTTCTTATTAGAAAAAATCATATATAAATACAATTCTCGTGTCACGGTGTTCGAACTTGAACTCCTCCGAAACGGCTCGACCGATTTTTGTGATCCTTAGCATGATTGTCGGCCAGGGTGGAGAATCGGCCAACATCTATTTTTCATCCCCCTAAATGTTAAGGGAAGTTCACCCCTAAATTTTTTGTTTTTATTTTTTTATGACACAGTATACAAAAATACAGTAGATAATTATTTTTATTTACATGGCAAAACAACGTTTGCCGGGTCAGCTAGTACAGCTATAAAAATAGAGGCATTTTAAAGTTAGAGGAACTTAATGGTGGGAGCACTGTTCTCATATTTTCATCTGCCATTTGATTAATCTTTACTTTTAAAATTAATAAATCAGGTGGAGCAACAGAGCGGGGAACCCCTGGTGAAGAACATTTTTCTCAACATAACCTTGAAAAGAAATGGAAGGAACATACAATTTTTTCCCGATTTCGAACGGGCACTATCAGAGAAGTTGCCAGTTCTTCATGGAAGGCAACACCTGTAGAAATTTTTTTTTGTTTTTTTTATAATGTTTCTCGGGTTGAAACCTTAAACCTTCCACTTAAGAGGCAGACACACTAAAGTTCACCTCACAATCATTAGTTCTGTTTCACAGTATCATCGTACAAGGATTGAAGAGACACGACCACCTGATAAGATATATGTACTTTCGTTGAATGGGCTCGAAGCGAGGTTGTTGTTAATCATATAATTTTTTCGTCTAAACCTGTAAGTTGACCTCCAAAATATTTTCTGTGGAGTATGTGAGGTCGGTAGTTTACACCGATACGCAGAAGACCATTGGCGATTTGAAAAACAATATTGACCACATTATTGCCGTGATCGAAAACTGAACCTCAAAATCGCCAGACACAAAGACCATACGCCAGTATTCATTCAAATATTATATCGTCACTTAAAATCGAAAGTCTTTTAAGCAAATTTTGCAGAGATTTAAAAAAAAAAACAAAGACACGCAGCACTTTTCTACGAAGTTTTCGGATCAGCATAAGTACACTGAAAGTGCAAAAGAGCAGCTCTTTATTTTTTCGTAAATAATATTTTTGTTTAATTTTTTGACTTACGGGGCCCTGAATTTTTAAAATCTTAAATCTTTAATCTGACGATATTGCAAAAAAGCAAAGATTTACGTTTGAAAAAGCCGATTTTATAGCAATCAATAAAATTTAAGGTTCCTCAAACCACACCCCGTATTTTTGGTGCGATATAGCAATGTGTGTGGTACACGTGGCGTAACTGTTAGTGTATCTGCCTGATGACACGATTGAGGTTCGATGTTCGAGTTCCAGAAACTTAAAGGAAAAAAAAGTTTTCCACTGGTATCGGAATTGGCAGGTCCTCCGATAGTAAATTCATTACCGTGAAAAGCACTTCTTCATTAAATAAATATAATAAATGAATAAGATGGCGTAATTGAGCGAGAAGCCCCAGAGGGCCAGAGCTTAGCGCATTTCTCACAACCATGATTTGTGAGAGAATGGAAGGAACCTATAATTTTCTGCCGGTTCCGAAAGTGCATTTCATGGCAATGAATTTACCTATACTGAGGATTTGGCAAGTAATCGCAAAAGGTGATATCCCTAAAAAGCATTATAAGTTTCTGTTGGGCGTCGAACCACGAACCTCTGGGTTAACAGCAGACATGTTAACCGTCACGCTATAGGTACACTATTTCGATTAGGCTTTCGAACAGCAATACATTGAAGGTTCATTCCATTCCCACTTTTGGTATGGTTGAGAGAAATGCGCTTGATCCCGTTGCTCACATCTCTGTTGCATATTTATTAGTTTATTCATTAATAAATGAGAGTGCCTGATTTCCACACTGATGCGAAAAGATCGATACCGCTCTTGTATTTCATTTAAGTTGTCGTCGCTGACAGCATTTTTGTGGTATCCACACCAAACTATCTTTGGCTTGTGGGAGCCTTCATTTATGTTCTAATTCTTTTCATAGTTTTTATACCTCTAATAAAACTCTCCACTGCCCAAGAACTACATTGTATTTTTGACTTCTTTAACAAATCTGCCCTGATACCCACCGACCTGAAAGATCCACCTTTGAACTTACATTTGATGAGAATACTCGTTTTTGCCCTCTCACCGAATTTGCCTAGCTATTATGGATATAACGTTATGAAAATAACGTCGCGTCGTATTGCAAGCTAAGTAAGTATAAACCGGGATTCAAAATGTATCAGATCCCTAAGCAGACAGCAACTAATCGACGTTATCACCGGACCTCATAGGTAGACATGCCAAAAAAGTTAATGTAACATCAAACAACTTATGTGGAAGGTGAGTGGATGATGAAGAAGAGGAACCGTTTCAATTCTTTTCTGCATATATGTTCTACCCTCTCTCAAAGAAGATGAAGGGATAGCTCTTTTTTAACGATCCAAGTGATGTAAAATAAGTATAAATAGTGAAATAATGTTTGAATAGCTAGACAATTTCTCACATTTTTAAATGGCATCACCATTGGTCATTATCGGTTAGAGGTCGTCGGTCGTTTTCTCGATAGCCATCTTAAGCTGATTTAAACCAATGGTGTAGTGGGTTGAGCGTATGCAGCTCTGGGCGCTGCGGTGTCTAGATGAAAACTGTTGTGCCACTAAAAAACCTAGTGTAAGTGTGTGCTTGACAATTATTTGTAATATTTGTACTTCAAAACTTGATTGTTTCCTTTTTGGAAAAATAGAGCACAACCGGCTCAGTAAGTATTGCAATGTTCAAGAAAGTGATTCAGAGAACCCCGTCAAAAAGGAAATATTATACAACATTAAACCAAGAAAAAACCAAGATAAAAGTAGAAGAAAACATTACTGGTCCTTCGTCTGTATTTGGGTGGCCTTAGATATGGAATATTAAAACGCATTCTGAGGTCAACGTGGCGTACCTTACAAGCGGATAGAGTGTGATGCAGTTAAGAGGGAGAGATTTATTTCCTTCAAATTACGATGCTCATAATGTCCGGAAATCAAGTTGAAGGAGTTCGAAGCTCTTCGAAACTTCTTAATCCTGATTTCACTCTGGCGTATGAGTGTTTTTTTTTTTGATTTTGAAAAATTGTAAATGCAATCACACTCCATTGTAATTTTTTTCAGATGAGATGTGAGTAAGTGTAACCAGCATTGTTATAAGCAATTGTTATGAAACTTTCTTTTCCATGTACTGTTTCGTCAATTAACTAGTTGTATAGTTTTTTTTTTTGTTATTGAAAAAGGCACAAAAGACCACATAAAAAGAGTTACATCTATTGAACTAACCATTAATCATTATTTCAAGCGTCAGTTGCACGATAAAATCATGACAAATGAGAATGGATTAATCGTTGCAGGTAACAGCGCCTGTATAATCGCTCAGCAGACACATTGCAGTGTAATGGCCTAGTTGATCCAAAAATCGAATTTGAGTAAAGATCAAGAAATTTTTGCAATCAGCTCATGAGCAACGAACTAACAACAATAGAGCAATTAATCGATTTCTTGTTGTTGTCTTATTTTTATATTATATTTTGTTTTTGTTTTTGCAAAAACCATGGCAATTACACTGCTGTTGATGCCCGAAATTGGATATTTGCGGCTTCTTGATTAATCTCAGTGATCATTGGTCTCTTACATTGACCTCGATTGTTTATCGTACAGTTTATTACATGCTGATTTTCTAATATCTGATGGTGTACTTATATCTGTGATGCAATCCATGGAAAGGCAATTAAGAGGAATACCATCAGATCTTTTTTTTCCTTGGCATTGGGTTATGTGGTGTGTCTAAACGAAACCCTATTGCTTGATGGTTTACAAATATCATTTGCGTATTAGTTATTCGATGATTGCTCTTTGACCAAAACAAATCAATGAGCTCATTAATCAGGTTTAGTTGAGGAGAGATTATTGATGGTGAAACCGAGAGATATGAATTTATTTTGCGTTGAGCCAGGGACTATAGTAAACGCTCCTCAAACAATTTAACAAATGACCTTCATGTTAAGTGAAATTATTTCACTGCTATGATAGTTGAAGTAAGCATTTGAGTTTCAATGCATAAAGCAGATAGCGGCGAACTTCATAACAAGGTGATATTTATGTGCGGAGTTAATTAATTCCAATCAAATTGCTGAGTAACTGCAAAAGACAAGTCTTTTGAATCAGAGTATACATGCGTAGGATTAGGTGTTGGTTTATTTGACGTTGGTAGGCTTTATTTGATCCATGATGATGAAAAGTTTTCATTTTTGGATAAGGGTTTCGCGTTACGATGAAGAATGCAGCATAAAAAGGCGTGACTTGAGCAAAAGGTTGCTTTTGACAAAGAGAAAAGTAGGAAAAAACACAAAAGTCTCCAAAGGAAAAAGAAGCAGCATGAGAAGCGGAGATTGAGAGATGCCATAATGGAAATGAGATTCGGAAGTTTTACCAAAAGTTAAAAAGTGCATGGCAGGGTAGCAAACCTAAAAATCAAAGAAAGACCAATTCTGCAAAAAACTTAACGGTTAGGAAGACACAAATTTCGCTGTCGGACAGAATGCCCCATTCAACTTCGACGATGGTCAAGAATGCCGTCTTCCCGACCTAGAAAAAATTAGGCTTTCCATGTACAAGCCCGTCAAATAAAACTGCCGGTGCATATTCCCTTGACGTCCGTCTTTTCAAGCAGCTGGAGATCATCTGGATATGGTTGGAAGAAACCACGCCCGATGAATAGAACCTCAGCATCGTATGCCCGATCCAAAAAAAGGGAGACCAGTAACTGCATCAAAATAAGGGACTAAGGTCGATAGGTCCTTATCAATCTACAAAGCGTCAGCTTAACAAAGCCATATCAAGTTTTGGCATCATTGTAAAAATCTTGGAGAACTCACACCGCTCAGTAAAAGTCGGGAAATAGCTAACAGAGTCCTTTAATGACGAAAAAGGATTCGACAGGGCAGAATCCTTTCATGCGATTTCCTTAACAACATACATAAGAATCTGTACCTCGATATGGGCATAGCTGTAACAGTACGCATCGCGATGCTACGATGATTGGCAAATGCACAGCGACTTTTTTAAATTTTTTGTTTTTTTAAAGTTTTTTTTCGCTATTGGATTCTTCTTAAGTGAACTTACGAAATAAAGGATGAATTTTCTCTTTACTTTTTTTATTGAGAATTCACTTAAAAAAAGTCGTTTTTGTAATTTTAGGTTTTCTCAAAAACTACAGGTTATTTTGACATCCGGTTTTTTGTGTTTGATCAAAGATAAATAAGAGCATTGAAAATAAGCCAGAATAATATTACTTAACTATGTTTTTTTTTTCAAAATTTTGACTTTGAAAATTAATATTTCAAAAACTATTCATTTGAACAACTTATTTTAAAATTTAAATAAATGTTTAGGTTTTTGACTTTTCAAAATGTTATAACACGACTCTGTAGGTATTACCGTTCTTTTAAAATAATTATTTTCCCATTTTTAGTGATTTTTTTCTTAAATTGCCCCTCCCGCCTAAACGGGGGAAAATGGACCCCCCCCTCCCATACGATTTTTTGCTTGTCTAGGTCCAACCTACACACCCTATCTTTTTGTCACACCTTATGCGAATCACCCTGTATAGTTCAACAAAAAGTGTAGAATCTGACAACTTAAAACTTAAATTAGTTGACATGCCTTCTAAAAAACTTCAATTCTATTGCCAATCAATGATGGGCTGCTCATAGAAGAACACATCAAGAACATGATAACAACAATGCTCAGCAGCAGAATCATAAGTTCCGAATTGGGGAACTACAAAACAAGCAGAATGCCCAATAGAGGAACCCCGCAAGGGAGGAGTTCTATCTCCCCTACTGTGAAATCTGGTCGTTAACAAATTGTAAGTCAACCTAGAGGACGAAGGTTTCAAAACCATAGCCTATGCCGATGATGTAGCAATTGCCGTTTCAGGCAAGCTTCCACAAACCCTAGATGAGCTGCTATAAACAGCACTAAACAAGCTTTGGGCTGTAGATTGTGGTCTGAACATCAATCCACACAAAACGGAATTAGTTCTCTTTACAAGGAAATACAAAATTCCGGACTTCAGGCCCCCAACTATTAAAGGGGTAACTCTAGGTCTCATTTTTGACAAAAAACTGACCTGGAAAACCAATATTGAGGAAAGAGTAAATAAAGCCAACGTTGCACTCTTCTCCTGTAAAAAAGCCATTGGTGGGAAATGGGGTTTCTCTCCCCAAATCACCCATTGGCTGTTTACCTCGGTAATTAGACCGATACTCACATACGGGGTGATAGTCTGGTGGACCGCACTAGACAAGATGATCAACTACAACAAGCTGGCCAAAGTTCAAAGAACGGCAAGTCTGTGTATTTGTGGCGCACTGAAGACAACCTCATCGGACGCCCTCAGTGTACTACTAGATCTCGAACCCCAAGATATCTTCAGCAAACAAGTCGCAGCTAGCTCAGCTAATCGATTCAGAGCTACATCAAAGTGGAACAATAATCAAATCGGCCACACTACCATTCTAGATATCTTTAGTTTCTTACCGAATCGATCCGACTACACCACCCCCAAGTTGGTGTTTGACAACAATTTCCAAGTAACATACCTTCAAGAGAAGCTTGGGAAAATGGCACTTTTTTGGAAAATGAAGCAATACACTCTTACACCGATGCGATGGTTCAAAACCCAGCGATGGTGTGGGAAGTGGAATATACTCAGAAAAGCTGAACCTCAGTCTTTTCTTCCGCCTACCCGATTAAGGAGGTGCTGTCTTCGCTCAAAGAAAACGTCATATCCTCCACGGATATTCGAAGCTTCTCGGACTTGCCTCTGTCTCTACAAAATCCATCACGGTCCAAAATTGTCAGATGTCTCTGAGGGAGATGTCAAATCAGTCTAACATTCACCTTTCATGGGTGCCAGGGCACAAGGACATACCAGGCAACTGTATGGCAGACGAACTAGCCAAAAAGGGCACGACCACTTCCCTACGCTCAGAATGGAACAACATATGTGCACCTATCGCATGTAAACTTCTACTTAGACAAGACGCTTCGAGGATAACAAACAATAGATGGACTGAGAGTAACAACTGCCTTGCAACCCAAAAAAGTTTGGCCGTGTGTAGACTCCAAACGCTCAAAGAGTTTGTTAGCCCTGAACCGCCTGTATCTAGGTTCTACCATAGGTGTTCTTACGGGACACTGTCTAATAGGAAGACACACCAAAAGACTTGGTGTGTTTTCCAATGATTTCTGCAAGAGCTGCATGGACGAAGAGGAGAAGGAAACCGTTCAACACCTTCTTTGCTCATGCCCTGCACTACTTCATAGGAGGAAAACTCATCTCGGTGAATTCTTCTTCGATGATACAAGCGGCTTAGCTTATATAGACCCCTAAAAGTCTTTCGAAATACATTAAAAGTTCCGCGTGGTTCGACTAGCAGGTGATTAACCGACTAGTCCCGTAATGGAAGATTAATAAGTGATCAACTCGTTAATCTTACATCGGGTTTCTGAGATCAGTAGGTGATTAATTTGCTGATCTCTGTGGTATCACAATGGGCCCTTGCGGCCCAAGTGTGTCAGGCAATGTACTCATTGGCTGACAGCCACTTTCACCTTACCTAACCTACTGCCAATCAAAAGTCGAATTTGACAAAAAGAATTCCGAATTCATGTTTTTGTTAGTGCCACCATTGGTATTATTTGACAACTGGAGCAAAAACAATTCCGTTTTTGAACTAAATGTCAACACAATGAAATAGCTAAATTGTTTTTTTGAATCAAGCGAGATGTGTAAGGGTTGAGTAAGTCATCTCACTTCACTCACTGAAGTGAGTGTTTAGTCTCAGAGCTGGTTTGAGTCGGAGCGATCAAGTGGAAGAAGATTTCAACCGATTTAGGACACGGCCACAAACTGTGTGGCAAAGTTGCAAAGTGCCAAAATAAGAACCAAATTGAAAATTTTGCGGCAGAGCAATGTCGATTAATTTTCAATTCGGCCGCTCAGAAGGTGGTCGTGATATTAGAATGCGATAACAAATTTTGGAATACATTTCGCTAAAATAGTTGTTTGTCACTTTTAGAATTGATGTCAGAATTTCCACACACACAGACACTGTTTCAGCCTGACCCGGTTGTAATTCAAATCATAAAAATTGAATTAAATCGTTACACAAAAATATTTTCTTCCTGTGCAGACATACATATGCCTACATTTTCGAAAGTTTAGTAGCAGCTTGACAATCTAAGCTCCTCAGACCATCGGTGAATATGAGAACACCACAAGGGAAGAGCGTAAAGGCAATCTTCGGTGATCAAGGTCAAAATCAACAGACAATAATGACCAGCCATCTTTGAATCTTTAAAGTTTGAACCATTAGGCACTTCGTTTTCCCTAAGTGAAGGAGCTCAACTCATGAAATTACCATCGGAAAAATTGACAATTCGACGCGAAAAGCGATACCCGTGCAAAACCGTTTTATGTTTCTTGTTGGGATTCAAAGTTTTCGAACTTCGAACAAGTAGCCTCGCTTACCATTACCGAACGGTCACTACCAATGCTTCGTCAATTTTTTATAAACCCTATTGTCTGGTATTTTCGCTGTTAGAACTCGAGAATATTCCTCAATCTCCTCTTCTGTTAAGTCAAAATTTGCTTGGTTGTTGCTAAAAAGTGTACACTGAAGGAGTTGAATACCAAACTGACCGATTGTTTTTCTTTTTCATTTGAGACAGTTTTCTGAAAAAAAAAATTTTAATTACATAAACCCAACTGGTATATATTTTTTATTTTATTTTATTTCAAATGTTACTTAGTCGTAAAAAATGTCGGCCAGGATTTTATGATTCGATATACTTTTAACTTTCTATTGCTTTCATCTGGTATGACATAATTTTCCTGGCAAAGTTATTAATCATCTTTCATAAACTGGTTAACTTGTATTTTGTCATCTATAGCCACACCGCTACCTGCTGCGGCTGGCGCGGTAGTCTTTATGCTCTCATCTAAAGTTAATTCATTGAAATTAATGTCTATATCAAAAAGCCACTAAGCCAATAAACTAATAGACGTATCGGGAAGATGGCAATTAATTACTGACTATTTTTATTCCACCATATTCGAAGCAACTTAATTAGCAAACGATTCGATTAGGTGCAAGCATGCATGCATTCATTCACTTAATCTACTGAATTTGGCCCAATCTCTGACAGATATCTGGGATATCTATTCGTGATGTGATGCTGATCCACTGAACTTGTTTCATGTGTGCGGCCAAAGCTGAGTAAAGCGCCGCGCCTGAGATTGTAAAATGTAAAATAGTGTCTTCGCCACACTTGTTTACGAGAGGCTTACCAAGTTTGTCGAGCAGCCGGCGTCATAAAGCCAGCCATTATCCGATTATAGAGGGCGATGGAAATTCTGTGACACACTACCGACATTGCGTGACATCCCCCAAATTGGGCCATATGCATGGATTACGACAGTAGTTCTAGCACAGGATCACTTTCAATAGTATAGGCGCACAGCACACATAACATGTGACTTGGCAGCTTAGAGAGTGACACTACTAAAGTAGGTGCGTTTCGCATCACTTCCTCTATCTCACGGAACAAATACGCACTTGCAATGCAGGAAGACAGTGCTCACGTCCATCGCTCATTCAGAATCGTCTGGAGGGGGTAGCCGATAGCGAATACCGACCTCTGCGCCGCAGCCACAGGCACAATAATATCTCAAACCAATTGCTCCAAGCGAAGAGTTTGAATCTTTACATTTGTCCTACACTGCCGGCACGAGTATAAGTGTTTGGCTCAATCGACAGTCGGGCGTTGGTGCGACACGCACTGCCTATTTGATGAATGGGCTGCAGGAAGTGTTTGTTGTAAGTAAAACAGTAAAAACCGGGTTTAATCCAAATGCGAGTGGCTTTTGAAATTAATCTCTCCAAGTAGTCGAGTTCAATGAACACTGACCAAAGACCGATAAATATTGCTGTCGAAATACTTTAATGGGCATTTAGCGTTTGACTTTTATTTTGGGTGTTCGGGTGCACATATCTAATGTGTCTGGCGTCTGTGGTATCCGAGAAACAGTAGTCTGGCGAAGGGACTTTCAAGTTGCATTCTTCCATCCATGGTGTGGGAATAGCAAGGACTGCGTCTTTAGGACTAATGGATGAACTAGAATTGAGTAGTGACTGGTCTTGGAACGGAAAATGTATGAAGTTCAGACTTCAAATGTCTACTTTGCTGTTTTTTATGGAAAATTTTGAATGTGGCATTTGAAATGAAACAATAAATCTCCATTATTGATTGAAATCATCAAACTCAACAGGCTCCCATATAATTTTTGACAGGTTACAGAAGGATTTGTAGCGAAACCTTAAAATTTCTTTGTTTTTCTTAGACAAAACTCTCTGATATCCTTCCAGTTTATGGATTATTCGAAATCGCACACCAGCCTTTTCTGCTGAAGTTGCATTTTTGTCAGTTTTTTGGGGTGCGATATTGTCTGAAACTCACATGATAAATATGATGTCTCTTGTCGTTGAAGCTTAACATTTCTCCATTGCTATTATCCATGAATGGTTCATCCAAGAAACCGAAAAGCTGTCAGTACTTGGTATGTGGGTAAGCGATGATCTTCGTTGGAAGGATCACATATTTGAAGTCGCCAAAAACGCTGCTAAATGCTTAGGTTTCTTAAGACGTTACAGGAAGTTCTTCACCCCTTCTGATCTGGCTACAAATTATAAGGACTTCATCCGCCGAAATGTGGAGTATAATTCCCATATCTGGTGCTCAAACATCTTTGCACCTACTTGATAGGGTACAAAATAGAGCGTTAAAATTGATAGGTGATAGTTCAATCGTAGAATCGATTGATTTTCTTGAACATCGTCGAAATGTTGCCTTTCTCACTCTCTTTTATCGCTTTTTCTAAAAACAGTGCTCTTGTGAGATAGCCAGTTGCATTCCTCCCCTGAAACAATTTACAATTTTATTTAGGAATGCTCATCAGTTTTACCTTGAGCCCAATTTCGGACGTATAGTCAAGTACAGAGATTCTTATTTCAGTCGCACCACCCGGATGTGGAATGCTCTACCTGACCCTGTTTTTCCCCTGCATTGCGATTCACAGATGTTCAAAAGCAACGTTCAACGGTGTCTCCTTTCAAATCCTCTCATATTTTCCTAAATGCTCGCACTGTGTTTTGATTTTGGTGGGGCAAAACCCCCATTTATTAGGATTAATACAAGCTATTAACTTGCAAACTAAGAAACTAAGACTTACTTACTAGTTGGAGGGCTTAGGAGACGAAGTTTTAGGCAGGGAGTACTCATATTGAAATCAAAACAAGAGGAGTGGAAGTTGACATTCCTCAGCATTCAGGAGATGGGTTCATTGGAGCCTTAAGATGTTCGATGGGTGGGAAGATAGAAGAGACGGGGATTCCGAGTGTTACGAGGGTAAGTTTTTAAAGAAATGGATTCGTTAAGTCAATGGTGCCTGTAAAGATTCGGTGAATGAAAAGAACGTCAAATATTTCTCTTCGATCTTTCAGCGTATTGAGGTTGAGGAGTTTGATTCGGTTTTGTTAAGGAAGTAATATCAAAGCATTACTCCAATTTAGATCTGAGAGAGCAAATCGGAGGAAACGGCGTTGTATGCTCTCAGTTCTGGCAATGTGCACTTGTTGGAAAGGCGACCAGACTTGACAAGCGTTCGTAAGCGAAGTGGACGAACAAATGAAATGTAAAGGGATCGGGTTACATAAAGGTCTGCAAATTATTTGAACCAACGTTTCACTAAGCCAAGTGCTGAATTTGGCTTAAGGATTATATCGTCGATAGGATTGAGGAAATTCAGCTCACGGTCGCAAATAATCCCACCCGGATCACGGAGACGGTCAGGAGATTTGATGCGTTTACATGAGAAGGTTAGTGATTGGCACTTGGAAACATTTAGCTCCTGGCAGTTTTTGGAGCACCATATTGAAAAATTGTCGAAATCATGTTGGAGGTGGGAAGAGTCTTCAGAAGAAGAAATGATTCGGTAAAACTTAGTATCGTCCGCATATAGAAAGATAGAGGAGTGTTTGATGATCATTTCAATATCGTTAATATTGAGAATGAAGAGAAGAGGGCCTAAATGGCTGCCTTGGGGAACACCGGATGTAGCTAAAAAGTGGCTGGATAAGGCGGATCTGAACCAAACGCTGTAAAAACGGTTTTCTAAATAAGAAGAAATCCATCTCAACAGAATGGGTTCAAAGCCGAGTGTGGAAAGTTTGAAAAGAATAAGTTTGTGGGAGATTTTATCGAAAGTTTTACTAAAGTCAGTTGAAAATACATCGACCTCCTTTCCATTCTCAGAAAAATGTACATTTTATGTTGTCATAGCAATAATTTCAACAAAAACTACAAAAACGGTGTGCTGTGTTTTTTTTTTAAAGTGCGTCCAAACTAAAGTGATTCTGCAGTTTTTTCGCTGCTATTATTATCCCACCACGTGTAGTACACATGTCCTTAAGAGGAAACTACAAATGGACAATCACTTTTACAAGTGGGAAAGTGTGCCATTGACCACTTTTTGTAATTCAGTGATACAAGAATAGGAACAAATCAGGGGCCTGTTTCACCACAACAAAAGTTACAACCACAAATTTCTTTTCGTTTTGAATTTACAAACAAAATTTAAAAAAAAAAATAGGTAAATAGTAAAAGTTACGAAAAAGGGCAATTTATGTTACATGTTGTGCTGAAATCATCACCAGAAACAAACAAGACAATGTCATTATTATTTTTTTTTTCTTTGGCTAATGATATGCCTTTGTCGCATCGCAAAGACAAACTTGTAAGAAAAATTACACCCTTTTCGTCCGCTGTGGAATACTTTTACAAACAAAACAAATTGAAAAACTATTTGCTGTGGTGAAGTGGAAATTCACAAATTAATTTTATCTGACACGCTCGTCGCGGTATAGCTCGACACACACCGCCTTTAAATTGTCATATCTATGGAAAAATGTACGTCACACAATATGTTCTCTAACCCTAAATTGAAAACTTTTGGTCTGAGATCTTGCTGTAAACTCGAAAAATTCATATGTCCGTATGTCATGCTGCCATTTTTTCATTACTAACGCAGTCACAGAAATGAGAGTGTGCCTCATCGCCCCAAATCATTGAAAACAATCGATTTGAATATCAAACTATAGCATGCATTTCTGGCTTTTCAAATCATTATAAAACAATATTTTGAGTGATATGATAACGGTTTTCAGAAAATTCAAACTAACTTAACTGGTATACTAGCATTAGCCAGTTTTTAAACCACTATTTATACCTATTCGTTTTAGTAAGTACCAGAACCTCATACATACTATCGCATACTAACACCATTTCACCATACTGAGCTATTCACCATCTAGCCAATATCCAAACATTTCATTCGAGTATTTATAAACTTGAATATCAAAAGCTTTTTAGTAGCTCACTTCGAAAATAGTCGTAAGCTATCCGAAAAATTGAATTCAAAATTGGTCAGTATATCACAAATTTTAAAGGCAAAATTGATATCGCTCTCAACACTTGTTGAGTTAAGTAAACCTTACACAAAAAACAATCAAGACTGATCACTTTTAGCTCAGTCTTGAATCTTGATACGTTTTTGTGTTCAGTGGTAAACTGCATTGCTGAGCTGATTATAGGATTTCTGAGTTGCTATAAAAAACGCAGCTTATAGGTAATCTATACGAATCTAATTTTAAGACCACCCTTAAAATTTGAAAAATTCAAAACCTTCTTTTTCTTTATAATTTTGCAAACTCCTACTTTCTAAGCATCTAGAGCACAAATCAGTATATGTGGTGTCCTTTGAGACCAATTTATAGGTCTTAGTTTTAAAATTTAACTTAAAACTAATATAATTAAAATATATCTCTAAAATTTTAATAAATATTTATAATTTATATCAAAATTAAGATCATACAAAATTTTTTTTTTTAATTTTGTGTCATATGCTATTTAAGACACATTTCATATTTCACTTCAAGGAAAAAAGTTCAATTAGCGGGAAATTAACGACATTTTGTTTTCTGGAAAAAAGTATCTTTCGTTTTTTTTTAATTTCTCTTAAACCAAGAAAAAAATTTTTGTTCGGTTTTTTGCTCTGAGTAAACATTAATAAAAGCATTGAACATGAAAAGAAAAAATGGCCCTTTGTGGGCCATTCTTTTCTTTTTTCAAAATTTTGACTTTGAGGATTGATTTCTCCAAAACTTTTCATTAAGTGAACTCAAATTAAAATTTTTATTAAAGAACAAAGTAATAGCTTTCAAAAACACTAAAGTATGAGAAAGTAAGTGGCTTAGTTGATTTTTAATAGTTTTTTAAAAAATGAAGTAAATTTCATATAAAATTGCCCCTCGCGCCTACACGGAGGGATATAGACCCCCCTTTTCTTACAATTTTTTTTGTCCTAACCAAACCTATCCATCCTTAAGCTTTGGAAAACCTTATCTAAAATACCCTAAATAAATAAAATAAAATTCTAAAAGTTAATTATTAATTTTAAAAATAATTAAAAAATTGAGAGCGGTGAAATTTTATTTTTTAACTTTTTTCTATACGCCATCCAAAACACATTTCCGAAAATTTCATGAAAATCCATGGACTGGCCCTGGATTCCTAGGTAAAAAGCTTACGGTCCTCCACTAAAAGCAGAATTTTCGTTTTAAAAGGAGAATTTTGAAACGTAGTATTTTGAAGGCAGAATTTTGTGTTTTTGGCGCAAGTAGCAAGCCCATAATGTGCTTAGTATTGATTTGTTTTTGTGTTCAGTGATAAGATCCAAACACGGGCCTTTTGAAGTATGTTGCGCAACTTTTGCTTTCCCGTTTCGATTTGGTTTAAAGCTATAGGTTGCGTTTGCTATCCGCCAACCTTAACGGAGCAGCTTGATGAATTCCCCAAAGTCATCCTGCATTGTCGTATGAATTTTGCAAGGATTCCGAAACTAGACATGGCTCTGTATAGTTCATCTCTGTAAATACTGTCATACGCGGCCTTGAAATCGATAAAAAGATGGTGTTTATCGATATTATATTCTCGATTTTTTTCCAATATCTGTCATGCCGTAATGTGACTGGTTTAAAACCGCATTGATGAGGACCTATCAAATTGTTGACGGTGGATTTCAGACGTTCAAATATTACAGCAGACAAGAACCTGCAGTCTTTGATTTGAGTTTTCATATGGCAAACTTATGATTTGTTCTGGGTCGAAAGGACGGCATTCTTGATCATCGTTCTGTTTGACATCGGAATTAATGTCTTCATTGCCTTTAAGTAGACCACAAAAGTGGTCTTGCTAGATCCTCAGTAGCGACTGCTACTCTATTGCTATGTATCCCTGTTGGCCCTTACTGGCTTAAGCTGGCTAATGTTTTTTTTTTTTTTTTTTTGAAGCTCTTGATAAAACTTCCGAATCTCGTTCCTCAGCTTAGAAACACAATCAATGAAGTTAAAGAGAAGCGGAAAACGTTCTTAGTTACTTTAATTTGTCACGGTGCCATCCTTAAATCATATTGAGATTGAACCGAGAATGTATTCAAACAGGACTTATCCAATCGACTGAATTTCCTGGCAATATCAAGTCGTTGAGAGGAAGCTTCTCATGTAGGACTTACAGGAATCACTGCGGTATTCGTTCTCAGGATTATGAGTTAAATTTAAAAGTAACATGATTCCAGACGGGCAGACAAATGCATACTTACACCTTCAACTTCCTTTAATTTGGTTGTAAATAAATAAAAATAAAATAAATCGATTTTTCTTAAAATTTTTATTTAAAACAAAAACATTGTTTTCTTAAAATGGAATGCATATAAAATACACATTCGGCAATTAAACTTACGTACTAAGGAAATAATTTAAGTCTTATTTTAATTACAATAATGATAACTGTTTTTAGTTTTAAGTACAATTGTGTTACCTACTCTCTTCTTCTATAATTATTATTTTTTTTTTTTTTTAATTTTTTTTTTCTCTAATAATTGTAGGTGTATATAACAATTCAGAGAGGAGCATGTGTGTTTTTTTTATGTACAGATAAATTACAATTATTAGTAGGTGTAGATACGTAGGTATGTCATAATCATAATATTCAATTGTTGTTCACTCTTTTAACTCTTAAATTACATCACAGAAAAATATTAAAAGTTACTTTAAATATTTTTAACTACATTAATTGTATATAATTTAATTTGTTTTATATATGTTCTATTCTAGTTTGAGATTTAAATAATAAATAAAATATAAATTCATTGGAAATTGATTCATACTACATACTACACGTATCGCACACAATATCACTTTCTGAGTAGATCGGGATTTCTTTTCGAGCAGAAATCTCGCCCAGAAGTGCTATAACCGTCCGCAGTTATTAGCTGATTTCTTTAAACCTAATAATACTAATAGGAACAAGATGCACATTATGTTTTTGTTTCATAGTTTTAGTGTTTTGTTTTTTTGTTGATGTATATAAATAAAATAAATACGAGAAGCTGAAGTATAAAAATAAAATAAATACAAAATGGAATGCATCAGTCAGTGTAGAAAGAATGGATTTGTGTGTGTATGGTGCCTAAACCTCTTACTGGTACAATTTAAGGACAAACTCTGAGGATGAACTTAGAGGTAATACTGTTCTATATAATCTTAAAGTCTCAATTTGAAATAATTTACGCTAAAGCTATTGACGGAGCAGCGTTGGAGTTTTGCAGAGCAATCTGTAGTTTCTTCTGGTTTCGCTTCTTACCTCGTCGGTTTTGTTTGCGTGAATGCCTTCGAGATGTTGAGGCGTTTATCTCATTACTACTTTCTGGCAGACTATTTGAACTGATATTGCCCGATTCGCTGACACTTAGAGACTTACTGCCAAGGTATACGGTTTTCTGGTGTCTTAGGATTTGTAGCATATTGTGTAGGAATTCGGTGAAGTAGAATTTCACAAACTTGAGATCCAATTGATCGACTTGGAAGCGATTCTCACTTTCGAGGGTCTTTGTACGGAACTTGAGACGTTTGTTCATTGTTTCAGGTGCAATATGTGGGGTGAGTTTCTTTCCCTGATTGAATCCTGTTGTACGATTGATGGATGATTCGATTTCACACAGAATGTGTCGTGCGTCGAGGAGGAGGGCTTTCAGTTCCTTCGAGAAATTGCTCTCTTGGTTATTGAGTCGGGCTTCGTCGAACTTTCGGCTTTTGTTGTGAAGATAGGAGAATGACGCAACAAAAGTTTGCATGTTTCTGTGCCAGCGCTTGAGAGCCACCTGAAATCGAAAAGTAAAAAGGGAAATTAATCTACTGTGTCATAAATCGGATATCGTTTGTTTTTATTATTATCGAACGAAAAAGCTTGAGTGCCACTTCCCACTAATAGAAATAAGTCAACGACCTACATTCTTCTGTTTGAATTTCATAACAATCGTAAAACACTCGTCGTGTTATAAAGAAACCTTTGCTCTAACGAAAGTGTCAGTAGGAGGTATCTGTTTCTGTATCTTTGTATCTGTATCTTTCATCAGTGCAAAAGCTCTCTCAACGTGAGCTTTTTTGCGAATTGATCGTATAATTAGGTGAAACGTGACAAAATCGCGCAGCAAGCATACGACATGTAATATAATCTATTGCAAATAATAGATCAAGGCGCTTCGTGAGGGGAATTCACCGTTTGGCGTTGGCATTTGCGAATGGTGCGAATGATTCATTTGGTCGGAAAGTTAGCTCATAGTTTCTCTTCGTTGTGACTGATTATCACAAGTGACGTAGGCTTGAATCATTTTTTTTTGTTTTTGTTTTTGTGCAGAGAGTTATTGCAAACAGAGCAAGGTGAAAGAAAACGCTACAAGAATTCCAGTTTTTGTACCTTTTTTTCTTGTGTACGAACTTCTCAATCACCGCCCTCGGGCGTCTGAGTTGAGAGATTCCTGTCATTATGATGGCTGCTCTTCCCCGCCGCATCGAGGATATATTCTCTCCTCGACACATCACATGCATGATGGGTCTCCTTTCCGCGCTGATGGATCATCAACGATTATCACGGCCATTGTTTTATGTATGCACAGCACAACATGCAACCAGGGCCAAAGTAAAGAAGAGCCCCAGGAGCGCGAGATTTTGTTCTTTTTTTTTTTTGTTTTTCTTTTTCACAGCCTCTTAACGCCGCCAATCGGATGATGATTTTATGGGCGATACAACTTAGCAGCCCACTCTTTCATGGATGCTGGCAGCAGCAGCAGCAGCAGCAGCAGCAGACACAAGGAGAATGCACATTTTTAATGATCATCACATCACTATGGTATGGAAAGAGAGAATATATACGGGAGCGCGCAAGGAATAGAGGTGGGCATTTGTGCATCACCTAAGGGAAAGCTCTGGTTTTGAGAGATTGCACGATTGCGATATGATACGCAAACCATTCACTCTACCATACCACCGACTGGCTGCTGCTCCTGCTGCTGATGGTGTTATAGTGTTAAAACAAGCGTTAGATTTTATTTTTTGGTTTTTCCTTTCCTCTGGAGTTTTTATCTCTTTTAAGTACGTAATTTAGACCCAACGCAAAGATTCTCACCTTGTTTTTGAGACCAAACAACTTTACCGACAAGAGGTTCTTTTCTTTTTATTGCGAAGTCAAAATGTTTTGACATTCATTCAATGCACACTAAGGGTTATTAAAAAAGAAGGGGAAAAAATACCTACTCATGGTTCGGTGTGATTCATAAAACAGTGAACTCCTCCCAGAGGTTTCCCTCGTCCACTTGTTTTAATGACGCGATAATTTGTGGCATAATGGGTTATGGGTACTACACCAGTAGAATTAACATCTTATCTTATAGCTATCCAGGAGGAACGATTGTTGAAAGAAATTTGAGAGGGTATTGACATTTATATGCCCCTGGTGTTTGAACTTCTTCTTTTGGAGGTGAAACTTCTTTTGGACGGCTTTATTTGAAGTGAAAAGTTAAGTTGACTCTAAATTGACAATCGTTTTCGAAAAAAGTTCCGACGGATGGAAAAGGTCTTCAAATAGTTTTATTTTTAGAGTTTCAGAGTTTGAAGAAAGCTTAAAACGTTTACAAAGCCTGTCATAGCCCAAAAATGCTTCGTTAACTTTTATCCGACGGAAAAAAAGTTCAGAATATTTTCCTTCAAAGTTCAAGTCAGCCCTGTTCACACTGTACAATTAGTTGGACAGACTTCGTTTGATGGAAGTTGGATGGTCCGATGTAGTTTGCGTTCACACTTATCAAGCTTGTCATCCAACTTGATGTCACATACCCTTCCACTCTGTCCAACTTCTCGATTTTCAAAAATTGTTCAAAACCATCCAACAAGTTGGACAAACGGTCGTCTGAAGGGTTCACACTATCAAGCATTGGTCGTTCAGCCCAAGTCTGTCCAACTAATTGTAAAGTGTGAACAGGGCTGTTAAGAGGCAGAAGTTTTAACTTTAATTTGCAGCAAAAAAAACTTTCTGAAACCCTAAAACTAAATTAGAAAACCTCAAATCAGCTTATCCGAGTCAACTGGATAAAAGTTTTCGAAACACAAATGATTTTTTTCTACTTTTAGCTTCGAAAGTGTTTATCCGACGGAAAAACCAACTCATTTCAAACGTAAGACCTGCTCCTCGAGTCATAAAAAGGTTCCAGAACCCTACAGTGGCTTATCCGAGTCAACTGGATAAAAGTTTTCGAAACAGAAATGGCTTTTTTCTTCTTTTAGCCTCTTTTATCCGACGGAAAAACAAACTCATTTCAAACGTAAGACCTGCTCCTCAAGTCATAAAAATGTTCCAGAACCCTACAGTAGCTTATCCGAAAAACACGGATAAAAGTTTTTTTTTATCCGGAAATGGATTTTGTGTTTTTTCATTTGTGCATTGATCAAAGAAGTTGAAATATAACTAATTAGAGAGAAGCTAACACTCAAACACGCCATTCAAAATCAAAGCCAGTAACAAATTGGTACTTACACTTGAGTTCCGTCGTAGCTTTGGTAAGAATTTGTAGGAATTATTGTACGCTGACCACTCGTTTATGTCTTCTGTGACAATCCATTGCTCATTGTTTGCTTTGATTGTGTTGTAAGTATCTTTAGTGAGCTTCCGCACCAAATCAAGGGACTGCAAATAAAAACAAGATGGAAAAATTAAATTTAATTGCACGTTAGCTTTGAGTTTTTATTTTAAAATTTTCTTCTTCTTTTTTTTAATGAATGTTTTGTGATTGTGTTAATCAAGCAGCATTAATCAAGCTTTTGATGCCGTTTGTTTACGATTTTGTTGTTTTAAATAATAAAAATCAGCATGTGATGTAAACTTACCGGTTTGCGCTGTCGATGATGTTCGCCGGAATGTGTTCCCATGTGCACACCGCCACATGGATTCTCCCAATCAAGAACTTCATTCATATTACTATGCCGTTTTCTTAATTGTCTTGGACGCATGCTCATTGCATCAACTTGACCAATTGACAATAATAATTGTGTCATTATCAATACTACAGCTATGAGACTTATGTTGTTGGACCACACGTTGAACGGAGTGGGTCTTTGGGATTTACTAATGCTGGTTGTGGTAGCCGTTTTGTTAATTCGTTTGGTTGCTGTATAATTGCAACCACCTGTAAATAAACAAAATAAATAAATCTGCATTAGAAAACAATCGTTATATTTATTATTTTGCATTTTATGAGATGTGAAGATTATACGAAGTCAAGGAATCCCCCATCAAAGGGGGTTTACATTGCCCATTTGATGCCTCGAGCGAGTTTTCAAGTTTTTCAATTTCATATTTTGTATCCAACGCACGATTCACGATCATTAAGTCAGCAATAAAATCAGAAGAAATGCACATTGTCGAACGAATTTGTCAGTTGATGACTTTTTAAATTAAAGCAACAGAATTTAAATAAATTAATTTAAATATCAATAAATCACATCACACCGTAAATTTGAGGTAGGTAGAGGTGATGTAAATGGTATGACTTTATGATGTCCATTGTTTGTTATCCTCGCGAAAGTGGGTTTTATAACCTTTACAGCCTGTTAGCCGCTTCGATTTTCGTATATGCATTTCGGGTAATAAAACATTACCTTCACAAATCATGTTACATTCCCTTTTTTGCAAACATTGAATATCCTCAAGACAATAAATGCGTAAATTGTTCGAATGAGAGCGCATTAAGGTATCTGAGAAAATAGACATCTTCAGGTAATAAAACACCCGCAGGTTTGACGATGGGCTTAAGCACAGTAAATCTCGAAAAAGGCAGATAATTAAGAGCGCGTAGTTTTATGATCGGGTGGTTCGGGTTCCCTCTGTGACATGTGAGTGCTGAGTGGTGCATGCTTAGACACTCTGGCATTGTGGAACGGAAAAAGGTTCAACTACATGTGCAACGGCGCACTCTGATTGAAAAGAAACTATGGCATTGCTACAGAATTGCGCATTTGATCCGAAAAACTGGTGACAAAATGACCTTTCAATTCATGAAAGTTAACAGTAGAAGCTGTTGTCAGACCACCTTGGAGATGAGGAGCGAGTATCTAAAAACCAAATGAAACTCAAGTTTTAATACAAAAACCTTAAAAGAAATAAATTTCTTAAAAGCACGTTGAATGATCGTGAAGATCAACCTCAACTCCAAAGCTTGTATTTCGCCCAGGTACCATCGGCAATGGGCTCATCAGTTAGATGTTGCCGTACCTTTCTTCTTCTTCCTTCTTCACTCACAGGAAACTCAAGTGTTCAAAATTTTGATTTTCTAAATTTTTAGACCAAGATGAGCTCATTTTACCCACAAAACTATTATCCGAATGCGTCGGATAAAAAATATCGATTATCCGGAATTTCATTGAAATTAAATTTGATCGATTTTGTGAAATTTCACAGTTAGAAGAATTCATTAAAGCCACACAACTGTTATCCGACTGCCTCGGATAAGGACAGGCGCTTATCCTAAACTTCGACAAAATATAAAAGCTAAGCACTTTCTTTTCGATTTGACATCCCATTGACTTCCTTCACTGACTTAAGTTTTAAGTTTTTATTTTTTAAACAAAAAGGTACACACACCACATAGTAAGGTAAAGAAAAATCTCTTCAACAATTCTTCTGCTGGCAAGAGAACACGAAAACTCCTCAAAGGACCAAAAATGATCTGCTGCTGCTGCTGATTGTGCCGTCGCTGTTTGCCGTCGTAGTGGTCGTCATAAAATGCACGATTGTCGATCATGAAATAAAATTTATAAGCACAAAATCACGTTCAAAGAGCCACCACTAAAGAGCTCTTATCCAAATGTCTTTTCACTCGTGTTAAATCACTTAAATGAATTTGTTTGAAAAAAAAAGGAGTAATGAGGACCAAAACTTTTCATTTGTCACACTTGAAAGTTCTTCGTCTTGAAAATTGATACAAAAAGAATAATTTTAGGGTATGAAGGAATGCACAAAACTTTATATTTATTTTTCAAAATCTCTCTTCTTTTGTATCGCCGGGATTGGAAGACGTGTTAACAATTCGACGTTCTGAACTGAACTAACCATAAAACTGCTTCATGGTTTTATCTTTATGTTTTGTAGATTAAAACTTGTTGTGACTGTATGAAGTTTGTGAATTGTATCTGTGAGATACGTACTGGGAGAGCATTTTCCGTACATAGTTGTGTGTAGGTATGACGTATTGAAGTTATGATAGTGTGTGTGTGTGGCTGTCCAATTAAAAGTGAATATACCAACACATATAGGAATAAATGGAAGAGGAACAACCTTTTCTAGAGCTTGCTTTGCTATACTCTCACTCTATGACTAATATCCGAGCTCACACTTTTCATCAGACTGGAATGATGATGGTGGCAATGCGGCATGGGAATTTCGAAACAGATTCTTTTATTTTTTAGATATCTGTCTGCTTGGATTAAAAGCCGGCTTCCTATGGTTTATATAGGTAGCTACATTTATGCTTAGCCCAGCCCTTCTCTTATAGTCTTTTCATTCTGTGCCGATGTGAAGTGGTAAAATATAGAGCTCCCTTTTGCTTGCTTATAAAATTGACTCATTTGAAATTTTCATGAGGAATCTTTTACATTGGATTGGATGGATTTTGGTGTTGTCTATATGCTCTGAGGGAATTTTCTTAGGGTCACGCATATGTAAAGTCGTACCGTACCTACTCTACTCTACAAATACCACGACTATGTATGGTGTGAGTGGATAGAAGAATGTCAAGTTCATTGAGGAATTGTTGGACTTTTATTTTATTTACTTTTTGTTGTTGGGGTGTTCACTGTTCACACACTTTATCTGTCTGAGGTTTGTTGTAGGTACCTACTTTAAACGCGTTCAAGAGGTGGTTATGGTATGTCTGGCCTTTTCGATGAATGGACTGTGTGAAAAGCTTGTTTTGTTGTTGTTTTTGTGTTGTTATCTCCATTTCAGTTTTGTTTATTTTGTTCGACGCACATTTGTTCGTTGTGTGGCGGTGATGATGATGGTGTATGGTGATGGTATATGCCTCTCTGCTGCCTATGCTCGTAGAGCGAAACTCGTTCATATACCGGCGAAACGAAAATTAGTCAAGCTTTGTGGGAAAGAAATGAAATTCGCATGAATTTCGATGGAAGAGATATGAGTAATCATATCGCATTTGCCGTTCATTCATTGAAATAAGTACGATGGGGGTATACCCTTTCGGTGGTGGCGGCTGGCTGGTCGTTGTGTCGCGTCGCTTCGTTGGATATGAATCGTGTCTCGTGTGACGTATAGGGTTGGGGAAGTAGGTATAGGCATGTTACACAATTTGATATTATGACGCATTATTAGCGCAATACGATATTGGTTGGCCTGTTTTCTGTAGAATGAGTGAAGTGCAGAAGATGAATGAGTCTTTTTATGTTAGTCGATTAGAAATACCCAAATAAGGAGATGGGTTGGTGGTTTGACGTTGGTTGGGGTCTCATAGTTTTCATGAATCAAAGAGGCATAGTCTTTAGTCCGATCAAAAATTAGGTAATGAAATTGAAAACACTAAAAAACAGAGTTGTCTGCAAGAATGGGGCTTTTATTTTAATTGTTAGGAGACATTTGGAACATGACACATTTAATATCTTCTTCAGCAGCAATAAGTTTTTTGACAGAGTGCCTCTGGGTAGCTATGTCGAAAACAATTAGGTACCTACTTTATCTGAAGGCAGAAGGAAGGCACGTCTATGAACCGGCATTTAAAACTACTACGAAAGTTAAAAAGCTTCGAGTTTGTAGATGGTAGGGTTGAATAAAAAAAGGAAAAAAAAATTAAACCAAGAAGAGAATGATACCTATCTAACCCAAAGTTGAACTCGGATAACTGAAGAACGCTTTCGGATAAACGCAAAAGAATTCTGGGTAGATAGGTACCTACTTATCAAGAGCGGGTTTTTAATAAGGAAAACTAAGAAAATTCTGGCAACCAAACGGATTCGGATGATTAAAAAAAGTTTTGCGAGAATACCTACCTACTAATCAAAGGCCAGATAGAAAATTCCGATGGTCATTATCCAGTTTCGGATAACTGAAAATTACTTTCGGATATACTAACCAAAGACGAGCTTTAAATTAGCAAAAACCAAGTTTCGGATAATTAATAAGTAAATCTCGGAAGACAAAAACACATTTTGGAGAAACCAAGGGAATTTTTGACAAACTATTGCGAGCTCGGGATAAAGCGAGGAGTTTCGGATAAATTTGAACTTGGGATAAAAAACTGGCTTCGTACCTATAAATGGTAAGCTCTGATGCATAAAGGCGATTATATCTCAAGTCCAGAAATGTAAACGATAATGACTTTCAACTGGAAAGCAAAAGCACATTTTGTAAAAACAAACGAAGTTTCGGAGAAACAAAATACCTAGCGAACTTAGGATAAAGTTTTGGATAAACACGAACTTTGGAAAAAAACTGGCTTCGGATAACTGCTAAGTATTGTGATGCATAAAATGGGTACCTACCTGTTTTACAGAAATGTAAATAACAGTGACTTTCAGCTTGACTAGTGACGAACAAAAGCGAGCTTAGTTTTGGATAATTACGAGCTTTGGATAAAAAACTAGCTTCGGATAAAAGCTAAATTCTGATGCATCAAAACGTTTGTCCACAAGTCAAGAATGACTTTCAACTTGAACCAACAACAAAAACACAAAAGCAGCTTGAGGCTAACAAAGCGGGCTCAGGATAAAGCGAAATTTGGATAAATACGAGGATAAGTAGGTACCTGCGAGCTTAGCTCTGATGCATAAAAATGCGTATTTTACTTTAAACTGTTCACAAAGTATGTGGATATGATTGGCTTTCAACTTAAAAAAAAAAAAAATAATAAGCAATTTTATTTCTGTCTAAAAAAGGTGTGTACTACACAAGGATCAGATAAGTGGCAGAGCCGTGATCCCTTTGAGGAAACGTTGCTCATAACATCGAGAAAGGAAAAAGAAGAAGAAAGATTTCTGTTATGAAAAATCTTTGGATGAGGAAAGACGACTTTCGGATAAGAGACTGCGTTGTATCTAAGATTTTTAGAAGCTATACAGGATTGGGCTGGTGTACATGAAATTGTGGGATATTTCAACAGAAAACGAATCCTAAAAGCTTTGAAATCAAAGCAGCAGTTCATATTTCTTTAAAAAAAAACCATTTGTTTGCGGTTTTGTTGTTTTTTTCCGGATAAGATGATATTTACATTTCTTTTTAAGACGCTTTGAGGAAGATGAACTCTCTTTGATAAGAGTCTTAGAAGGACCTTCATAAACACAATTATCTCATTTGTAAGCTATTCGCTGCTAAAAGCATCGAATAGGAGATTATCCGAACTATCCGAACAATGAAATGCTATTATCCGAGACGTAATACACCACTTATTTTGTTAATTATGCAGAAACTGTCCCTGAAAGTCCTTCAAAGACTTCAAATAAATGAACGTATGTATACTTTTAAGAAGAAAGATACCTACACACTTTCATTTATAAAAGAATAAGGTAGGTACTTCAAAGTCGCTAAAAGAATTCAATGAGAACTTCTTTTGCTCACCGAACTAAAAGATCTCTTGGTTTTCTTTAGACAAGCACAAGACATGCGAAGACATGATAGAAAGTGCCAATTTTATTACCACAGAAGAAAGCTTCCGTTCAACATTGGAAAATTATATTTGAGCCTGATCCTTACAATCGGCGGAAGTGCGGAAAATCAATGTTGAAAAAACCTAACAAGTTTATCGCGAAACATAAACTCGTAACATGGAACAGTAGATTTCTCCAAACTATCCGGACAGGGCTGTTTTCGCATCCAGGATGAGCCAGGTTCTCTTATCCGGGAACAGATTTTCTGTTCATTTACATAAAAAACCGTCAGGGAATATTTAGGAGACCGCATTTTTTGCGCTTCATCCATTTCACATTAAATTTCTATCATTGATAGCCAGACCTGCACTTTTGAACTTTTTTCTAATAGATAAATGGAATTCATTGAGAGCACCTTTCACTCGCGGTACTTACAGATAACATTTTTCTTTATATCTAGACACAACCACAAAACGCGATAAGACCTGTCCATTTCATCAAATAGAAGAAAAAAAAACTCTGATTGCTCTCAAGTCACACTCAAAGCTAATAAATCAAATCAAATTAACTGCCATTTGTTGTTAAACAAAACGACATCCATGTCAACAGAACTTGAATTTCGCCACATAAACCAGTTTTGCCAAATTAACACTTTCAATTAGCTACTAAACGACTAATGAATTTATCACCATTCATAATTTTGCGTTGAATCTTATCGCGTGCGGTAGGTCTGGGACTTTTCTACCTCTTATACGATCGGCGGCATTTCGCAATTCATCGATATTATTTTTGATGGGTAGGTTAGGTTAAGGTATAGAAATATATGCCTTAGAAGAAGATCCACTTACATTGTTCACGGTATTTCATTGTTGGAGACGCCATAATGAGATTATTTGTTTCAATTAATTTGTATCCTCTTAATTCACACTGCACAAGTCTTACGAGCTGTTGGGTATAGGAAGGTATCGGCACCTTCTATAGGTTAATTCTCGAGTTCAGATTGATTTGTAATAAATAATTGCGGATTTACACTGGCCGATAGAAATTAAAATTTAAATATCATATCAATTATACACAAGTGAAGAGCGCGAGCGAGTAGTGTGTAAGTTCTATGTTCCGTGTTATTTGATCCGCGTATCGACTCAGACTGTATGAGGTGCTTAATAATTGCAGAATTTTATATACACTTTTTTCTTGGGGTGTATTTTTTTTTTTCGTGTCACACTTTCGCAGTGTATCTTTATTTAATCGAAAAACACAGATAAGAACATTACACTTCCCAAATAGTGACGTATCGATAGAGAGTTGATGACGGATCATTAACTCACTAAAGTGTTACACATAAGTCTGAGGAACATTTGAGCTTTATGTAGGTATGTATACATATATGTATGTATTTTTTGAAAAATGTGGGATTATGTATAGGAATTTTGCGTAGGAGATGATATGGCTCATATACCTACCTATTTGCAGAAAGAAAAAATGTAGTGTAGGAAAGATAAATGGATGAGCGGTTGTGTGTGTGAATGTAGTAGGTAGGCACTGGCAGGAGTGGAGGTATGTTTGGCCTTCTGTAGAACCAAAAAAGGAAAAGGTTTAGTTTTGCTGAGAAATACCTACAATGTTGAATGTTTTCTATACTGTCCGATTCTTTTAGCCAATGAATGTAGTCCTTACAGTAGGTAGGTATTTTTGTCAATCACCTTCACAATCACACACCAGAATCGTTGCAGGTAGGTATGAATAAAAGTGTAGGTAGGATTCCTGACGTTTTTGAAGCGTAGGAAGATCGAATTGAGGACATTCTCATGCTGTCCATTTGATAGTGCAGATTGATTAGAGAATCAAGTTATAATTTCTAATAAGCACTTAAATGGAACACTTAGAGCGGAAAGGACTTTGTTTTGTGTAAAATTATAATTGCGAGGATTAGAAAATGGCAGTATTTCATATTTAGTCATAACTTTTCTATGTAATATGGCAGAAGGAATCCAATTGTTTGGCGAGTGTAAAAATAGAGGCCATGCGTAGAAACAAGTGATTGCGTTTAACAGTTAATTTTTGTTAAAGTTGCAGTTGCTAATTTTAGTCCATTCAAAATGCCTTTCAGTAGGTACGGCAAAATTCTGTAAAGAGGTTTTCATTTTATTGTTTCTTAAGTATAAGCCACTATGATGCATACCTAATGATTCCCATAATGTCGCAAAGTGTGGCTTTAGTTCGGGGTACGTTGTTATGAGAGGAAACCCAAAGATCTCTACTTTTTGTTTTGAAAATTGAAAATAATTTTAAAAAGTGCTTATTTCGAGGTGAACAGTAAGACTTTTGTGTGGAAATTAGAATCACTGGTCGAAATATGAGTCTAAAAACGATTTCCATGCGTTGAGTAAGGAAGTTGATGAAAAAATGAAAGTCCGACTTCATTTTAAGTACGTCCTTGGTATTAGTTAGTTATTTGAAAAAAAAAAAAAAACACACCTGATGCTCCGTGCGATGGAGTTTGGAGTTCATAGCAGAGACGTATCTACATTTCTTATCTAACTTCTAGTATATTAGACTGGGTCTGGGTTCCGTAACGCTTGAGACAATCGTCTAAGTTCTTAATTGATATCTACCAAAAGTGTTTGGAAACCTTAAAAAGGTATACCTATAAATCAATGTAAGACGATAGCAAAAAAGCTATGCTTAAAGTTAGGTATACATAAAACAATCTCTAGGCGATAAATTCGACAATGGACGATTGGACTTTGATCGTCGGAATGCAGGCCCTGGGGTCGGATTACCGCATACGTGATCGAGTAATACGTGACTGAATTATGTGTTTTTGGCATTACCTCTTGTGTTACCAAAATTTGATGTTCTATCATCATGTATTGGATGAATTGAAGTCGATAAATGAACACCAGACAGCGAATATTGAAGGAAAAATAGTACCTACTCACTCACTCGATCACTGATGCGATAATTCGATTACTGGTTTCAATGGGAAGTGAACACAGGAATGCTGCAACCGGGAAACAAAAGTAAATGAAAGGTAAGGATTCATATATTAGTCAGCTAAATAGTGTATCTCTAAATGAAGAGTCAGGTCATCCTTTTGGAATGCAAAAAATTCAAATTAGGAAGCAGTTATACTAAAGTTTTGTACTCTGAAAGGTACTGTATCTGTGTAGGACAAATTTTTTTTTCTGATGATTCTGGAACTCGAACAACGTGAGCCGCCCAGAGCAAGCGGACATGCTGTTACGACAAAGGCATACTACAGAATAACTTTTTCCCTACTCATCTATAGGTGGGCATTACAGTTTGGGTGAACCTGGTGAGTCTGGGCCTCAACCAATATCTTTCGATAACGACTTCGATTTCGGTTGAGCTATCTCCGGTTTTGACCTCTTAGTCGTTTGAGGTCTTCTTCCACTCGATTGCGCCACCCTAGACGAGGTCTTCTTTTTCCACAATTTCCCTGCAATGTGCTTTCGAAAGCCTTTCGAGTTGGAGTGCGTTAATGTATATTCGCTTTATAGTATGTATAGTCTCGCGATGCGTTCTCATCTAGCTATACCCATATGTCATGGTACAGCTCATGCAGTTCGTTGTTGAAACTTTTCTCCACACACTGTGGTCAGATACGGTGCGAAGGGTCACATAGCTGGACAGGGATGATCAACTTCTTATAAAAGGTTAAAGGTGGTATCTACCCGTGGTGTGATGATTTGCATATGTCTGCTTGTTAACCCAGAGGTTCGTTGTTCGAATCCCAACTATTGTAATTGAATGGTTATTTAAAAGTTTTAAAGAAAACAAGTCCTTATTCAATGAATGTGAAATACAGAATAATATTTATTTGAATCTAGAAAAAATGAAAACTGATTCATTGACTAAAGACTATTAAGTTTTCAATAGAACAAGTAGTAATAATATTTAAAACTCAACACTCCCACTTTCTATTGAAAACTCCGATCATCTTTTTTGTGTTTACTCGAACCTTTTCGAGATGACTCTGCAGATGAAGAGCGCTTATCTTTTTTTTTTTGTGTTTGCTTTTCTTACGCCGTTTCTTATTACTCTGCGGAGTCCTACTGGACGATGAAGACGCTGCTTCGCTAGGCGTTGGCGATGCTCTTCGCTGATGGTTTTTCGGCGTAGATTCTGACCGGTTTTCTTTGACAATTTCTTCAGTTTTAGGCTTTCTTTCCTCATGATGGTGCTGCGAACGGCCGTGCGAGTCTTTCTTTCTACTAAAGTGTCTACTAATTCCAAATTGTTCATTTCTCGAAGACGGTGAACAATTTGGAAATATTTGTGAATTATATTCACTGTTGCGGTCATTTTCAACTTTAATATCTTCACTGTTCGGAATAGAAAAGTCAAAGTTATCCCATTTGCCAGCATAATTCTCCGGTGTGGTGTCAACAAACGATGTAGGCGTGTTCACTTCGAAACCATTGTTATCAGCCATTTGCTTGCACCTATCCGTTTTGTATACGATGGGAGACTTTTCCGTTCTAAATGGGTTGTGAATTACCTCAATTACTCTGTTTTCGCCTCCGCCTTCTATCGGCAATTCGTTATCGATGTGCTCGTCATCCTGATTGCGGTCCATATGGATGTCAGGTGTAAAGGTCTCAGTTCTATCGTCCACTAAATCATCGTTGGAGCCTTTGGAGATATCTTTCTTACTCGAGTGACTTTTACTTTCATCCCCATCTTTCGCATTTGTAGTCGAATCCGTATCCCGACGAGTTTTTTTATGTTCTGTATGCTTTTTCGGCTCATCCCTATGACGTTCTCGCTTTCTTTTCTCCTTTTTCTCTTTTTTGGACTTCTTATCTTCTTTTTCTTTTTCCTTTTCTTTTTCCTTTTCTTTTTTCTTCTTTTTGTCCTTGCTTCTTTTCTCGGTTTCTTGTTTCAAAGGCGGCTCTTCATCCGATGGCTGCTGCACACTATATCTTTCCTCGTGATTATCGCGGCTTCTTTTTTTATTTCTTGGACCTTCATCGAATCTATTCATAGAAGCTTTGTTCCTTCTTTCGTGGTGGAAATCTTGAGGTACTTCTCTATTTTCCGGAATAATATCAGACTCAAAAAACATTTTTCGGGAACTGCTGTGAGGATTATTGTCAAACATTTGATTATTGCCATTTTCCCGCGTCTTAGAATTGTGCCTTCGGTTTTCTTTTGGACCCATTTCAGAGAGACTTCTTGTTTCACTAAAACGACCAGAAGGCTTTTTATTGTAGCGCATCATGTCCCTTTCATAATCCATTCGATGACTTTGCTGCTGCAAGACATGCTTGTGAGACCTGTTATCATGACAAAGTGACTCCATTTCCCGCGAATGAGACCTTGGAGGAGACCTGCTTCTAGAACGTCTTCTTATCGGGGACTTGGAATATCTTCTCAAAGGAGGTGAGTTTGACCGAGAGAAAGACCTGGATCCCCCAAATGAATTTTCTTCTATCGGTCCACATATGTCTGCATGCATTATTTCACCACAATGCAAAGATTTTTCTTGTCTACACTTGAAGCTCAACCGATGTTGCTTGCCATATGCACATCCATCACAATCGAATTCTTCATCAGCAAAAGAAATATTGTGCTTCTTTAAAAAACTTCTTACGTGTGTTAAATTTTGATGACCCAGACGTTCATGCCAGATTTTTATAGAGTCCTTTTTCATAGTTAACATCGAATTTTCGAAAATTGGTTCAATTACTTTAAAAAGCATTTGGAACATGCTTCCTTTTCGTGCTCCCACTGCAACAACATTTTCGCCATCCAATAGCTTGAAACAATTCTTATCCGAAAAGCTTGTATGGCCGTGATCCATTGCTTTTGTTGATGAAAACAAATTTGCAAATAAATTTGGAGCAAACAAAACGTCTTTAATCGTTTTTTCTTTCCAATTGATCCCATTAAAAGATAGAATTTTTAAGTCACCTTGTCCAATAGCATGCATTATTTTTCCATCGCTAAGCATAATTTCGATCGGTTTATCCAAGTTGGTAAATGTTGTAAACCAATCACGACGTCTACAAATGTGATTTGTAGCACCTGAATCTAAGTACCAAACATCACAGGTTTCCAAGTGTTCAATTATATTGCTGAAGAAAACTTTGTCGCCATCTTTAGGTTCCTTAACCCTACACTCTCGTTTCCAGTGTCCAGATAAACCACACTTGAAACATTTACCAGGTCGCTTCGTCCTGTCCATCTTTTGAAAATTTGATTTTCTTATTGCTCCAGTGTTTCGCTTTGCCAACAAAGCTTCATTTGCCCGACTCTCACTTAAACATATATTGTCAACTCCAAGTCGACTTTCTTCAACTAAAAGCCTGTTCGTCAAATTAATAATCGTCTGATTTTCCTTAGCTGTAGAGTCCCACGCTGTATAAAAATGTCTATATTCTGGTGGCAGCGTCATTAATATTTTTGTGATCAACATACTGTTGTCTATAGTGACACCCGCAATTTTCAATTTTTCAGCGATATTTTCTATAGTTGATATATGTGTTGCAATATCGTGCTCTGGATTTTTTTGATACAGATAATATTGCTCTTCCAGAAGATGTTTCGCTGAGTCATTGTTTTGCTCATAAATCGAATGTAACTTATTCCACATATCTTTTGAAGTGGAATAGTTACATAAATGAATCAGAATTTTTTGTCCACACGAATTCACAATTAGTTTCTGTGCCATAGCGTCCTTTTTATACCATTCTGTCATAGCTGGTTCTTCATTTGGTATTGACTTTGTTCCGTCTACATATCCATAGAGTTGCATCGCTTTCAGGTTTACTGTAACTTGGAACTTCCACATCATCCATTGTGAAGGGTTTGTAAATTTTTCAATTGTTGAAATACTTCCTTCCATCTTGACTTTTGCAATAATATTCTTTGCTCTTTATCGATCCCTACGTCTTCGGTAATTTTCTATTACAGACACAAATTACGTAGTGATTAAAAGCTCCTTGATATGCTCAATTGTTTGAAAACACACAAAATATTGCCTATTATTCTTAAAAACTTTTAATATTTGCCTGGGCCCATAACCTATTGTAATTGAATGGTTATTTAAAAGTTTTAAAGAAAACAAGTCCTTATTCAATGAATGTGAAATACAGAATAATATTTATTTGAATCTAGAAAAAATGAAAACTGATTCATTGACTAAAGACTATTAAGTTTTCAATAGAACAAGTAGTAATAATATTTAAAACTCAACACCAACAGAGGTAAAAATGTTTTTCCACGGGTATCACCTTTCGAGGAATTGGCAAGTCCTCCGGTAGTTAATTCATTGCCATGAAAAGCGCTTTCTCGATTAGCCGTTCAGAGCCGGCAGAAAATTTTAGGCTCCCTCCATTCACTCAAAAGGCATGGTTAGGAGAAATACGCTAGGCTCTTTGGTTCCTCTCTTTATTTATTTTTTTAGTAAATATATCAAAAGAGGTTTCATTTCTCCTTAATCCAAAGAAGCAGCGATTGGGAAGAGTAATTTTTCAATTCATCTGCGTCTCTATAATTTTCCAACTTTTAGGAAAACATTACAAAAAGGAAAACAGCTACAGCCGCAGGATATCTATAGACATTCCTCTAATTAGGAATATGCTCACAATTTTTACAACCCTTTAACTCTAGCTCTGATAGTGGAACCAAATATACAGCCCAAAAGTCACAAGTCGCCAAAAGTTACAACGTGGAGATTTGCTATAGGTTTTCACATATCAATTTGATCATTGATTGATTGGAAAGGTGTGACTTGATTGGAAGGTTGTGTGTTAATAGTGTTAAGTGGTGTTTTCATTCATAAATTTAACAACCCCATGAGAGGGGTAAACACAGTTTTTGCTATTACTATTACTATTGCAAACAAAAGTTACATGCTGTTAGAGTGCGATTTACAATCACCAGATATTATAACAACAGTGAAACTCCGGCGGATGTGTCATATTTATGTGAAAATCCATTATAACTTTCATTTTCAAAGTGATTTGCATGCAGCTAGAATTTTCTGGGAGATGCAGATAGTGACTAAAGCACTTATTAAGAAAACAACCATATTACAGCAAGCCATCATAGAGTAAAATATGCATAGCTATACTTGCTTCGGTTCTTATTGATAGATCATAAAGTCATACTGTAAGTCTGCTTGTATTTACATAAAGAATGACTTACTTTAATGAATTCAAAATTATGAAAGGCGATCTTTTTGCTGAGTTAGTTGTTAGTCTAACGTTGGGAGATGAAATTTCCTTCTTTGGTATTTCCTGCAAATTTTAGTTTTAACTTCAAACAAAAATAATTGAAATCTTGATTTGTTTGAAGGGGGTGTTCTGATGTATAGAAAAAATCGATTTTTTGATTTGTCAAGATTTCTGCAGTTCTACTGGACCGATACACCTGAAATTTTTTGAAAATCTTCTTTATCTCCTCTATGGCTGGAACTACTTTAGTCCCCAAATTTCATTGTGTTCTATTTTTAAAAGATTCAAAAAATCCAAAAGAGTGGTAAAACATTGTTTTTTTAGGGAGTCGCCATTTTAAGATAAAATTTTTGTTTCCACCATAGCACCGCACTCTGGATTGATGATCTTTTTTGTTTGTTTCCGATTCCTTGAAGGACTGGAATCGTGGCCGTGGTCAAGTGCCAATTTTTTGAGACTCCAACCTTCAACAGCTGCTAATTTTTGAAATTCTTAACATTTTAATTTTATTTTGCCGGTATTTTTTAAATTTTAATATAAAACTAATAAAAACTTACTTTTAAAAATATTGTTTCCTTTTTTTTACGACACTTCAAAAATCACCTGAAAATCCTGATTTTCTAGAAAAAAAACCCTCTTAAGAAGGATAGGATATGAACATTATTAATATTAACAAAGCTTAATTTTGAAAAACAATAGTAGAAAAAAAAATCAAAAACAAAGTTTCGGTTGGTTTGGCACTCACTGGTGGGTGGGTCATTTGATTGGTATTTCAGAGTATTTCTTCAGTTTATTTATTTATTATCTACGATTTACATCAACAGATTTGAATCTTAAAACTTCTAATCTGAAGCATTATATCCTGAGTTATAGTGAAAGGATTAATCTTCATCCACAATGGAACTATCCTCAAAATTTTGCTTTCACCTTCAAATCCAGTTCGTCTCATTTACCTCAGTTTTTTTGCCTTTCTGAGGGGCTTATGAACTTAGAAAGCAATATGTGGTGCAATTATTGTCTCTCGCGAAAAACCAGAATATACACTTGTGTTTAATAATGACGAAAATGAGAGACAAGCACATGCGAAAACCCTTCATTTTACTTGGGAGTATAGGTACTATACTATACTCTTTTGCAATCGTGCTGAAAAAAATTTTTGAGATAACAATTAAAGATGACATTGCAATGATAGAGAATACGACAAAAGTTTGTCCTGCAATTCTGTCTGTATGTCTATATATGGATCTACAGCCTGAACCGCTTGATCGATTTTTTTTTTTTAAATTTTGCAGTTTCTGTCTGTGAAGCAGCCTACAGAGGGGTTCTTGGAATTGAGTCTCTGAACTTTGAAATAATGACTCCTGTCATACAACCTTCATAAATAGATAAATAAATAGGGTGGCGCAACAGAGCGAGAAGTCCCAGGGCCTAGCGAAGGCATGTCTTTTGAGAGATTGGAAGGGACCTACAACTTTCTGCCAATTCCGTAAGCTAATCGAAAAAGCGCTTTTCATGGCAATAATTTACTAATGAAGGACTTGCCTATTCCTCGGTGAAAGGCGATACCCGTGGAAGAACATTTTTGCCTCTGTTGGGATTCGAACCACCAACCTCTGGGTTGACAGGCAGACATTCTAACCATCACGCCACGGGTGATGTAAAAATGGGTTGTATTTACAAATTCTACTAATTTGAGTCTTTTACATATTTTTATTATCTTTCCTAGCAAAGAAAGCTGGAATTTGTATAGTACTGAATTTAAGTGGTCAAGTCAAGCCCTAATACTTAACGAAAAAAGAAAGAAGCAGTTAAGGAGTTCTCCTTAATGTTACACCATCCCTTCGAAGTAATCTTTCCTAACCACTCAAACCTGTTTAAACCTTAGGGAACAGCACAAAAGATCTTTCAGGTCGACGTGCTAGGTGTTTCGCCTTCGCCCTACTCAATTAAAAAAAAGGAATGTTCTTGTTTTTAACCCTTTCAAAAGAAGCTAATTTAATTAGCACACAGTTTTTACCCTTCCAACTAGGTGGAAGTGGCTGTCAGCCAATGAGTACATTGCCTGACACACTTAGGCCGCAGGGGCCCATTGTGATACCACAGAGATCAGTAGGTTAATCGCCTACTGATCTCAGAAACCCGATGTAAGATTGACGAGTGATCACTTAAATAAAGAAGGTGTTGAACGGTTTCCTCGTCCTATTCGTCCATGCAGCTCCTGCAGAAATCATTGGAAAACACACCAAGTCTTTTGGCGTTTCTTCCTATAGACAGTGTCCCGTAAGAACACCTATGTTAGAGAGCCTAGATAGAGGCGGTTCAGGGCTAACAAACTCTTCGAGCGTTTTGAGTCTACATACGGCCAAACTTTTTTGGTTGCAAGGCAGTTGTTACTCTCAGTCCATCTAGTGTTTGTTATACTCGAAACGTCTTGTCTACCTAAGTAGGAGTTTATTTGTAGCCAGTTCCATTCTAAGCGTAGGAAAGTGGTCGTGCCCTTTTTGGCTAGTTCGTCTGCTATACAGTTGCCTGATGGTATTCCTCTGTGCCCTGGGCACCCTTGAAAGGTGAATGTTGAACTGATTTGACATCTCCCTCAGAGACATCTGACAATTTTGGACCGTGATGGATTTTGTAGAGACAGAGGCAAGAAAGAGATTTAAGGGCAGCTTGGCTGTCCGAGAAGATCCGTGGAGGATATGACGTTTTCTTTGAGCCAAGACAGCACCTCCTTAATCGCCAGAATTTCCGCTTGGAACACACTACAATGATCGGGTTGGTGGAAGAAAAGACTGAGATTCAGTTTTCCTGAGTAGATTTCACTTCCCACACCTTCGCTGGTTTTTGAACCATCGGTGTAGCAGTGTATTGCTTCATTTTCCAAAAGAGTGCCATTTTCCCAAGCTTCTCTTGAAGGTATGGTTACTTGGAAATTTTTGTCAAATACCAACTTGGGGGTGGTGTAGTCGGATCGATTCGGTAAGAAACAAAAGTTATCTAGAATGGTAGTCCAACTAAAAGAAACCCAAAGTCTATACTAGTTTGCAGTTAGATACATTCTATGACAAAGCAGTGCATGAAAACATTTAGCCAAATGGAATCAATTTATACTTTCAATGTCCGATAATCTGGGAGCAAAATCTTTTCAATAATTTTCCGTTCTGATTAGCAGGCTAGGAAATAGCTGCTACTCAAATTTCGTTATATCTCTAAAATTTCATAAGTACATATTTGCCTAACACACGCGGCGCCGTTTAACATAAGTAATTGATGAAGCAAGGTAACAGACTTCACAGAGCACCTACGTCCAATAAATAATTGCTCAAAAGCAGTTTTCCTTTCTTCCTCAAAAACGTGTCTCATCAGTAAAAACCCAATTATTTCAGGTCTTACACAAATCATAAATGAGTTATGACTGGAAGGGTTGATGACCATTCTATTAGTTCAAAATACAAGCAAAAAACTTCTAAATTTAGATATGTCAACAAACTGATAAGAAGCCACAACACTACAACTTGCGGCATTTGAAACGCTATACCTACATATGTACCTACAAACAACAATCATTTCATAATCGGCGCGGCCGGCGCGGCGATTCATTGCGTAATTGAACCTTTCAGCACCCGCGCGCACATTGTGAACGTACGACAATGTGCCCGATATGAATAATTTGAATTCAAACTAACTCGATTTGATGATTCAATTAAATTATGTATTTACCCCCTCAACACGTCATAAACGCGAACACCGACCGATCGACAGCTGGCGTTATGAGTATCGTCATTGATTGATTTGCTGTTGGAGTTTTCATCTATGCCTTAAATTGGATAAAACCAGAACTGCGTTACTTTATTGCACATCATGTTCGACATTATTATATCACTCTTTTATTAACACGTCATGATTTTTTATTGTAAAGTCATAAAACATCTTTATAAGGGTTGTCGATAGGTAGGTAGGTAGCTACTTATGAGCTAATAGTTTGTGATTCTAATGAAATGGGAAGGAAGGTGAGTATGTATAGGCTGTGGAGCAAATGTTTAAGTCATCAAAGTACAAAGTAAATTATAACTTGTATCAAACAATTTCGGTCTACGAATATCAAGAAGGAAGAATGAATTCAGTACGACAAGTATTTAGAGCTGAAAAATTTTATCAAAAAATGCAAATTTCTTTCTAAATTACTTCAAATGAGACCACTTTGCGACGATTCGGTTAGAAAATAGGAACATTATTAAGTATACTAATTGGTGCTGAACTTATGGTCATCCAGGTGCCTTAATTGCAGATGGTAAAATTTATAGTGAAATTGGTACAGCTCATGCTTTAGTTATAATTTTTTTTGTAGTTATACCAATTATAATTGGAGGATTTGGAAATTGATTAGTTCCATTAATATCTATATTATATTATTAATTTTACGAAAGCTGGTTTTGCATAGAGACACGACGTTGACCAGGTCAGGAAGCTGAAGATTCAGTGAATCGTTGGGATACATACAGTGGTGGATAGGCATGGGCGTTGTACTATTCGGAAAGGCTCTGACTGGTGTCAACTTGGCTCTGACTGTGGTGTCAACTTGGCGGCACCCAAATGTTGCAACTTCGTCAATTGTGCTTGCTATACCTCCACGCGGTGTCTCCGTCCGAAGCTGACCTGCTAAACTAGTAAGTGCAAGTGTTGACAAAGGAGTGCGGAACAAAAGAATTGTGATCAACACTATAATGCTCTGCGAACAATGACTGACTGCCCAGTAGTCTACGAGAGCTTTTGCGAAATGTTCCAGCGGATGAATTCGAATGACAGAATCAACGGTGGACTTCAGCAGTCAAAAAAAGCAGAAACCAATGAAGGAGCTACTCCAACATATTTGGTTTAAAAGTCTCTCAGGGTCTTTCAATACTAGGACAAGGTATTGAAGTAGAGATGGTGAGCTCCAGGTGAGCCAACGGCAGTACTCACATCCCTGCAGCAGCCTTTTCCAGCCCTTTATGTCCGAAAGGATCCAAAAGGACCTGGCCTTCCAGATTGGGGGTTGTGCGTAGGGTTAACTACCCAACCACGTAAAAAAGATATAGTTCCGAAACAACTAACAGCCTCGGATAACGATAATGATTTCAAAGTTGTCAACCCAAGCAAACGAAAAAAGGACAATGACCTCCGGATCTGCACGTGGAACGTAAGATCTCTTAACGGACTGCGTGCAGCTGGAGAATTAGCGGATGCCCTGGACTGCTGCAAAGCAGACATAACCGCCATCCAAGAAGTGCGATGGAGCGGACCGGGCATAAAGAAGATGAAAAACTGTGACATCTACTATGGCGACTGCTACAGACAACAGAAACAGCGCTTATTTGGGTGCGGATTTGTCGTAAGAGGGAGACTCAGGGATAAGGTGATTAGCCAAAATCCAGTCAATGAGTGTATAATGGCCATCCGCATCAGGGCTAAATTCACAGAAGAGAAAGACGACGATTCCAAAGACTGTTTCTACGAGCTCCTCGAAGAAACGTATGAGCAGTGCCCTAGACACGACGTGAAAATCGTTCTTGGCAATTTTAACGCAAAACTAGGGAAGGAGGACATCTTTGGAAATACAATCGGTAAGCATAGCCTCCACGACAAAACCTCCAAAAACGGACTGAGGCTAATCGATTTTGCGGCGGGGCTAAATCTTGTTGTAAGTAGTACACGCTTCCCGCATTTCAAAATTCATAAAGGCACATGGCGATCCCCAGATCAATTAACCGTCAACCAAATTGACCATGTTGCGATCGACGCAAGGCATTCTTCCAGTGTGTTAGATGTTCGAACTTTCCAGGGGCCAACTTTGACTCGGACTACTACCTTGTTGTAGCCAAGGTACGAATGAGAATATCTTGAACAAGACCTGCACGAACTAACGCTGTGAAGAAAAACCCATGGTTCGATGCAGAATGCAGACAGGCAAATGCAGCCAAACAAAAAGCACGTCAAATGCTGATGCAAAAACGAACGAGGGCTGCTTACGATCAGTAAAACGAGATTTACAAGAAGGGAGGAACACCGAACTCTCAAAAAGAAAAAGAAGCAGCATGAGAGCGCTCGTTTGAGGAAATTGAGAGATGCCATGACAGGAACGAGATTAGGAAGTTTTACCAAAAGTTAAAAAGATCCTGCCAGGGTGGCAAACCCCCAACTTACGCCTGTAAAGACCAGCAGGGAAACATAGTTATAGAGTCACAGTCGCTACTGAGGATCTGGAAAGATCATTTCTGCAGACTGCTTAACGGCGATGAGGACACAAATTCCGCTGTCAGGCAGATTGCCCCATTCAGCTTGGACGATGATCAAGAATACCGTCCTCCCGACCTAGAAGAAGTTAAGCTTGCCATAAAAACTTAAAACAAATAAGACTGCAGATGCAGATGGCCTTGATGCCGAACCTTTCAAGGCAGCTGGAGACCTGGAATGGAAACCAGTATCATATGCCCGATCCTAAATAATGGAGACCCTCACAATTGCGCCAATTATAGAGGGATAATCATCCTTAACGTCGCTTCATACCAAAAACTCTGTGTGCCAGGTGTGAAACATGATCAAATCGTCTTAACGAATGTACGAAGCGGATGCAAGAATTAAATGCTCCATTCAGTTTCTGTTTGCTTATTGAGTCCATACCATTATACAAAGGGGATCGATAAGTTATTAATGGAGCTAATAGCGTTTTTATTAGCATAAGTCGAGATGTTTGATGAAAATCTCCAAAACCGCCTAAGGTCTCCATAAATGCCACAAATAACTTTATTTACGTGGTCGCTCCAAGTAAGCGTTTTGTTAAGAATGAACCCTAAGTTCTTAACCGAAGAGCTGTAAGGGATTACATGGCCATTCAAGTATAAGCAAAGGAAAAGCGACTCTTCTAAGCTACGTTAAAAAACAATTATACTTTGTGATTTGGTAAGATTTAAAACTAAGTCATTTCTAACTGCCCAATCGTGAGTATATTTTAAATCGTCGTTCATATTACAAATGGCGTTCTCGACGCGACCGATTGAGAAGGGAAAGTCAATTTGTAAGTCGTCGGCATAAAGATGATACGAACAATGTTCAATAACTTCAACAACATCATAACCGAACAAACTAAAAAGCATGGGGCTCAGTTTCGAACCCTGAGGGACATCTATAAAAAGTCGAAAGTTATTGAACCGAGACAAACGACCTGTTTATAGCTTTAAAGCGGGTGAAGAAAAACTGAATTTATGCTTTAATTTATTAATGAGGATTGAATGGTTTACTGATCCGAAAGCATTAGAAAAATCAAGCAAACATAAAACAGAAACTTTATCTTGCAATCCGTAAATCATCTTGAACTTTCAAAATAACAGAAACGCAGCTATGCATTCTTCGGAAGCCCGATTGCAATGTCGACAAAAAATTTTGTGATTCAACATATTCAGAGATATGATTGAACATAATTTTCTCTAAGCCTTTTGCTAGAAAAGGAAGAATGCTAATAGGTAGAAAACTAGAAAAGTCATTAGAGCTTCCATTCTTGCGCGAGGGAAGGACCTTTGACGAGGTGCTCAAAAGTGGAGAGTGAATTCGTTGGGTATTAGTGAAAACAGTCTTTGAAATTTGGCTGGATTAAAAAACGAACTATAGAGAAGTTCAATATGTCAAAATGGAATAAAGTGACGAAAAAATTAAAAAAAAGTTGTGTAGGAAATAGTCACTCTAATGGTATAGAATTTCAATTACAATATTGGATACCTACTACAGATGCTTAGATGTTTCATTTTCAATTCGATGTAAGCAAAATACAGGGTGGAGCAACAGATCGGTGAGCCCCGGAACGGAAGGGACCCATTCACAATTGTTTGCCCACTCCGAACGGTTGGTTGAAGAAGCGCTTTTCATGACTGGAGATTACTATCAGAGGACTAATACATTCGTCTCGAAGGACAATAAAAAATAAATAAAAATAAATAGGGTGGTGCAACAGAGCGAGAAGCCCCTGGGCAAAGCGCATTTCTCACAACCATGCCTTGTGAGGGAATGGAAGGGACCTACAATTTTCTGCCGCTTCCTAGCAGCTTATCGAGAAAGCGCTTTTCATGGCAATGAATACTAACGGAGGATACCATTGGAAAAACCATTTTTGCCTCTGTTGGGATTCGAACCACGAGCCTCTGGATTAACAGGTGGACTGGACATGCTATCCATCACACCACGGGTACTACAAAAATACCAGTGGAAAAAAATTTTTTTTTTCTCTTGCTGTTTCTGGTTATTTAGACTTCGAAGATCCCACGTAACATGCACCGTTTAGTTCGATGATTGGTTGTTAGCAGGGGAATTTAGGCACATTTTCCATATCTGCAGGAAGTTGCGAAGTTGCAGGAACTTAACTACATTAATATACAATAAAAAAAGCTGTGAAAGGCAGCTAATAGAAGATTATAACATTTTTGTTTGTTCTTCTCATTTGATTCTGTCTTTGAATTGGACCTAGACTCCGTAACTTTTAAGATGACAATCATCTGAATTGCCGGTACTAAAAAACGTATTCAGAAACCTGCAAAAGATACAAAAATTAGAATTAAGATAAAAAAAATTAAAGTAGCTATCCATGGGCCGCTGAAAGCGAATAAACTACATAAAGCATCTTTTGATGAATCGTCGAGTATTGACAAAATCCAAGCCCCGTAATAACTATTTAGTTCTGGTTTACTCATACATGTAGGTTTAAGGCAGCTGAACTCAGCGTCAATCGTGTGCTTATTTGAATTACATGATTTCGCTTTCGGTTCAACACATTTTGTCTGAACATCCTTCCTGTAGCTGGGTGTCCTTTGTGAAGCCTTTATCGGCTGCGGCGTATAACTTATAAGAGTATACTTTGACTTTCCGATATGAAATAACTTTGTTCTATATTATTTCTTACACTTCACATTCCTTCAAATGTCACTGAATCCAAGTTCAAATTTTCATTATATTCAAGACTCTATTTGCTATAGCAACACACGTATATATTTTGGCTTTGATTTTTTTTTCCAATGTCACAAAAACCACTCAAAAGTTCGGAAACCGTAAGTTCTTCTGTCCAAGAAGTGGAGGCAGAAAGTCAAAATGGTAATGAACATGACCGACAGGACGATGAAAACAATAACAATGAAGAAAATCAAACTCACCGTCCAAGAGAAGGCAGACGCAAACGCAGAAGAAAACGCCGAAAAAATCTTAATCGTAAAATAAGGGAACTCGAACTGAAGTATTGGTTACTTTCACTTGAAAATGAAATTCTCCGTTCAATTCTATAAAACTAAATAAGTAATGTTAAAAAAAGTATTTGTCTCTCATTTTATTCGAAGATCGCCTCAAAGTATTGTTTTTGATTTAAGCTTCCAGCTTTCGTAGCAAAAGGTCCTTTGGTGATGGTATATCAAAAGTGGTGACGGGAACACTTTAGTAAACTCATCGGAAGATAATATCTGCTAGCCTGCTACGTCCTCTTAGGTTGACGCAGGAGGAGATTGCTCGTTCGAAATCAGCAAATTCCCAACATTTAGTTCTACTCAAGAAAGCTTCAGAGGACTAAGACTGGTTGATGTACCTCCACTCACATTACAGCAGCAGATATAATAGGACCACTTACCTACAAAACCAAGACAAATGGCAAAGTATGTACTTTCAGTACAGTATGCGACCATTGATAAATATATACCTTCGAGGTATCGAGGTAGTTAATCACCTAACCATTCAAAATAGTAATCGACAATCATGACAATAATGCAACTCGTTTTGGTGAAATGTGCTCATTGAATAGGATGTTGCAAAGAATTTTTGCCAACTGTCGTAAGTGTTATATTTAAATGGACGATTCCGGGATCTGGATGACAGAGTGATGCTCATTGATTAAGCGGATAGCTATTTTGTGGCCTTATGCTAACTAGGTGGATAAATACACATTCACCCTGAGTTAAATGCGACGAAAGTTGGTTCTGACTTGATTTGCTAGAGGTAACGTCACCACGACCTAAATGGGATCCCCGTGAGTTTACAGCAACTCAGTACTTGCATTTTACCAACAGACACGTACACCATACGAGCTGATGAACATTCTCGAGCTGCCCTTTCTCCTTTTCTTTTATTCAAATTCAAAATACCGATATTGACACACAAAAGTCAAAAGTGATTCATACAAATGAACTAAACCGCACAAATAAAATTTAAATATGATCTGAATTTTTAAACCGGAAATTGAAATCCATGGCTGACGTCATAAGAAATGTCTTTGGCTCAAGTTGAGTAATCAGCACGCAAGCGCTTGCTGATGGTCGATTGTTCGAATAGTCATCATCATCATCACAACAGCATCCAAGTCGACCTTCTTGTCCCACTTTATATAGTAAAATGGCCTTGGGCCACGTCAGAGTATAGCCTAGCGACTGTTGACACCTTATCCATTACAAAATAGCCGCCACAACCGCCGCCTTTACCAAGATACTGGGGGTAGATCTTTGTAATCAGTCAGATCAAAAATGAAATGTAGGTACTTCAAAAGCGAAATTATCAGCGATGACACAACCTGATGGCGCGCGATTCATCCGCGGTAGGTGGGCGCCCATCCGACGGTGATTCAACTTATAACAACCGCAAAACAGACAAACACCACACATTCCGGTTCAGAAACCACTTCCGTTTTCAATTTCTCTCACACAATTTCAACAAATTAAACTTTTCTCGGTTTGTGTCGATAATAATTGTTGTCTTGTTTGTGCTTAATCATGCTCTGTTGACTTTGCATTGACATCAAGACAGTGAGCTACAAGTGTGCCAGTGTGTATTGATATAATACAACAGAGTTTGATGAGCAAATTCTCGGAAAACGATTAACTCTTCGACACTTCTTTGTTGAACTTTGAACTGAATTTGTTATTTTGTAGTTTTTTAGTGTGTGGCAGCGACGGATGTTTTATTTGGATGTGGATATGGAAATAGATTTTTAGATTGCATTAGATCTATTATTTCTTCAATTTTGAGTACATAATTAACAATATCAGCTTATAAGCTTGGCCGTCTGCCTGGTTGACAAAACATAATTGTTTCTATGGATTAGAAGAAAAAAAAAAATCTTCACTAATTTAAATTGATTGATTTTACTATTGAATAGATATATGTACTATATAAGCAGAAACTATAAGTTCAGAAAGTTTCAGGCATAATTTCGTGTCTATAATTTAAAGCAAGTTTACAGTAGAGGTATAATTTTGGTACTTTAACTTCATTAAGCATTCGTATAACTTCATTTTCCGTTATGAAATCGCTTCCAAAAGTCTTACGTCTGATCTCTTTCAGGACAGGACATTTTCCCATAAAATGAAAAGTATCTTCTCTTTCGTTTAAATTGCAGAGCGAGCAAATCATATAGGTAATTCTGGTCTATGTGCCATGAAGTTTAGCTGCAATAGTTAACCTCGTAACCTGGCCATCATCGCAATTTCGTTGATTTCATTTATTTATTTATTTATTTATTTATTTATTTCACCTACGATAATGACATGAGCTCAACAGATTACACATTATTACAAAATAGGTTCCAATTTCTTAAAAATAAGTAGTACAATTTATTTCAAAATTTATCTCTAGAGAAGGCTAAATCAATATGACCACAAATTTCATTAAACTCTCTAACTGATCTTGAAATTGGTTAACTCATGTCATAATTAGTTCTGTGCCTTGATTGAAAAAGAAGATTTCTATCCCCCAACGGCCTCTCTGGAGCATAAATACAAACTAAGGACAACAAGGAAGGACACTTTATATCCATAAAATGGGGCATATGCATAAAAGAGAAGTACTTACTAGTAGTATAATGGTTACAGTATATACTAGTACTACCAGTAAAAGCTCATACTTGGAGTATTTACTTCATTTGGTATGCATAAAGTTAAGTTTATACTAGTAAGGCTATACTAGTAGTATATATTGGGTTCATCCAAGTAAATACTACCAATTCATCGGAAATTGGCAGTAGGTACTAGGTAAGTATATAATTTATTAATAATTAAATTTGCTACATGATGCACAGTTCTTCAAACAGTACTCTGATGGAAGCCTGTGTCTTCTCCAACCCCGGCTTGAAATCCTGGATCTCTAACATATCTCAAAAAAAATCACATATTTTCATCAGGGGTAGTAGATCCTACACTTTTTTCAGTTTTTTTTTCATTTTTAAATTTACTTTTTTTTAATTGGGTCTTTAGGTCTTAAAATAACGGTACTTGCCATACAACCGATATGATAATACTTATTAAAATAAAAATTTCACAGGAGGTATTATTTTTGAATAGGTGTTTTTTCAAAACCGACTTTCTCACTAATGGCTGACACGATTTTAACGAAATTTTATATTTTAGAAGTCCTAGATGCTTTAGAAAGATTGCGTATCTACATTTGAAAAATTTAGTTTTTTTACGAAATTTCATTAATTTAAAAAAAAATTGTTTGTTTTTTTCGAATACTTTAAAAACGGTGTCTTTGATTGATTTTAAATTTTTTTTCAATACAAATTCCAGCAAGGTCTTAAGATTTATGTACTTCAGTTTTAAAAACGTTAAAAAAAAAATTAAACATAAAAAATTAAATAATGGTTGTAACTATTTTGATTCAATTTGTAGGGCTTACATGTATTAGAAATTGCCAAAAAATGGCGTTTTTTAGATTTTCGCCTTAAACCTTTGGAATATTTAATTTTTTTTATTATCATTTTGCGTAATTTAATTGAATTTTCATAATTAATGTGTAGTTGGCAACCCAGTACCACCAAATATATTAAGAGCGAATACTTAAACCTTTTACTCAGCCTTTAGATTTTGGTATAATACTTAGCACACTATCGCAAGTTCGTGCGACACAGTCGTGCCCAGTTTTTTGATTACCTTATTTATATCTACTTAACTGCTAACAAAAATGTATAAAACTAGCACACCATCTTATTGACCCTAATCGGGTAGTCTAAATTAATTAATATCTTAATGATATTGCCTTTCGGCCTAGAGATAGCTTATATATTAACAATCTAGAGTAAACTCTCTATTTTTCAGTTTGAGTACCTAGATGTTTATATAATATATATTATATATTTAATATTAATATTATTTTTTTTTTTTATTACAAATACACTAATTATTTCTTGGTCCCATTCAATTTTAAATAAATTTTCTTATCGATAAAGTACTGGCCTAGCCACTCAAAGTTTTCCTTTTCAAAACAGTAAAGCATTTTGAAATTGTTATCTCCGGGATCTCTTCGCTCCTTATATTTTTTTTTTCTTTGATTACACTTAAAAAAGCGGCCATTTTAAATAAATAAAGTCAACCGATTGCTTGGATAGAAAACTTCCGTTTAAAATGGACATTTAACACGAAAAAGTATTTACTAGCAAATGTTCAAGTTGGTTTTTAAAAGCTTGAAAAAATTGCAGTACATACTTGAACAAAATAGTTTTTATGCATACCGATTAAAGTATTTACTGGTTTAATTCATCCGAAACCACTAAATACTTTGCTACCTACTAAATACTTTTTTTCCAGTATTTACTATGGTTTTATGCATACGAGAATTAGTGTATGCTATAGAAATTTACCAGTAAAAGCATTTACTAGTCTTTATGCATATGGCCCAATGTCTCGCACAAAAACTAGTTCTACTAGTCATGACTAGTTCTACGTGATTTGAGCGACTGCAAACCTAGAAAAGACTCTGCCTAACTGTGGAATTTGGATGAAAGTACCATCGTATTTTGTTAAATGCATACTTCGTAAACCTATTCTGAACTTTCTGAATTCGATCGGAAAAACATTGTTGGTGAGGGTTTCAGATGATGTCTGCATACTCTAGGTTGGGTCTTACTTGTGAGGTATAAAGAGACACAAGGGTGCAGGGGTTAGTAAAGTCTGTTGAATTTCTTTTGATGAATCCTAACATTGAGTTAGCTTTTGATACAATAGCTTCTATATGTAGTGTAAAAGTGAATTTGGAGTCAAAAAGTACGCCTAAATCCTTAAATTTTTCAGTTCTCTGAAGAGGGTTGCAATCAATATAATATGAAAACTCTTTCGTATTATTCTTTCTTGAGAGAGAAATCACAAAACATTTTTTGGCGTAAAGATTCAAGCGGTTTAATACACACCAGCGAGATAGATTATCAAGATCCAATTGTAGTTTTTGGCAATCACTAATAGAGGTTACTTTCAGAAAAAGTTTCAGATCATCTGCGTATATGAGGCATTTGCTGAAGTTGACACAGTTAACAATATTATTAACAAATATGATAAAAAGTAGAGGACCTAGATGACTGTGGAACACCAGAGGTACTATTTATCTGTGAATTCGTCAATTTTGACTTTTTGAACCCTTTTTATGAGAAAGGAACAGATCCATTGAAGGAGGCTTGAGTGAAAACCAAATGATTCCAATTTTTGGAGAAGTATTTTGTGACAAACCGAATCAAAGGCTTTGCTAAAATCGGTATAAGTAACATCCACTTGATCTTTACTTTTAAATAGCGTCAACAACGAAAGAAGAGAAACATGTTAAATTGGTGATTGTTGACCTTCCCGAGATGAACCCATGTTGGGCATCACTTATATGTATGTTCCTTCACTAGGAAATCAAGCTTTTTTTGACAAGGCTATCAAAAAACTTAGGAATTGCAGATAGTTTACAAATTCCTCTATAGTTTTCTACATTGTTTTTGGGAACCCGATTTAAAAATTGGAATCAAAAAAGAGTCATCTAAGAACAGTCCAGATGACAATGAAGAATTGAAGATGATTAGTAATGGAAGAGCCTCCAGAATTGTTAGAAATTTTTTTTGGGCCGATTGGGACTGGAGCCCCACTTCTTCATAATTTTTAAAACATAGTCAACTTGCATTTTTAGCGTTTCTATGAAAAGAGGCGATAAACCATGTTTGGTGGCAGTCCAAAGATTCGTTGAATAAAGTAGCGCAGAAGCTTCTCCACCGTTTCATATTGCTTAGCTCCCCAGATTTGTGCTGCATAAGACAATATTGATTTGATTGATTGATTGAAACACTTGGAATTTGCTACTATGGGCCATATTTTTCTTATAAAAGCATTGTTTCCACGATGCGCTGATCGCACATTTGGCCTTCGCCAGCTTCTCCTTCAAGTGCTTCTCCATATTTAAGTTCTTTGTGAGGTCAAGTCCAAGATATTTGTATTCGGTAACAATTCAAATGGCTAAGTCATTGTAATACCATTTTTCACTGGCACAGTTTCTACCCCCTCAATTCTTAAAAATCATAATTTTCGATTTTTCGAAATTCACTGTCAAGTTCCAAAGTCTGAAATACTGCGAAAGCCGATTTATCATGAGCTTCATAGATAAAGGTGAAGAGGCCAAGACAACAATGTCATCAGCGAAAAGATGAGCCTTAATCGTTTGACCTGCGTATTCGATCCCACTGGTCGAGCTTGTAACTAAGTCTTCTATAAACAGTGCAAAAAGACTTGGGCTTAATGTACACCCCTGTCTTACTCCTGATTCCGTCCTAAACCATTCACACATCTCTTCCCCATTCCATACAGAAGCCATTGTGTTCTCATACAAGCTCTCAATAACTCTCCCAAACTTTCTCGACAAACCGATACCATATAGTTTATAAAAAAGACTTTGTCTATCAATGTTATCGAACGCTGACTTAAAATCGACAAAAAATGTGTATAATTTTTGACCTTTGTTGAGAAACGATTCAGCTATACTCCTTAAAACAAAGATATGGTCTATCGTTGAATAACCTGGTCTGAAACCTGCCTGGAACTCGCTCAGAAGGTTATTATCATTGATCCTTGTGACGAGTCGTCTTTGTAGTATCGAAGTGAAGATTTTGTATGATGCATTTAGAAAGGATCATGCCCCTGTAGTTAGACACTTCAGCCAAGTTACCTTTTTTGTAGATTGGAAAAATAATCCCGGTTTCCAATACATTGTTGAATATTGATGTTAGCCAACCAATTAACTCCATTATGCCCTGCTTATAAAATTCAACTAACAACCTATTCGCTCATGCTGGTTTTCCTTCTCTAAGCTTTTCACTGCTAGAATAACCTCTTGCTGTGTTATATTGGCATCCAAAACATTATTCTTGAAATTAGGAGCAGCATAATGAAAGCTAACTGCTTCCTGAGTTGGATTCAACAAGTTCCTGAAGTGCTCAGCCAGAAGATTTGTGGTTATAACACAATGAATGGTGAGTCTTTTGCCATTTTGATTCCTTACCAAGGTCCAAAATTCCTTCGAATTTCTGCAATGTGCTTATCTATTGGACTCAGCTTCAAAATACTCCATTTTCTTACGTTTACACAACATCTCGTATTGCTATTTGCTTCTAAATACTTCTTGATATATCCGTCAGACGCATTCTTATAAGCTCTAAGCCAAGCCCGTGGCGTAATGGTTAGCATGTCCACCTGCTAACCCAGAGGTTCGAGGTTCGAACCCCAGCAGAGGCAAAATGCAAAAATGTTTTTCCACGGGTACCGCCTTTCGCGAGGAATTGGCAAGTCCTCCGTTAGTAAATTCATTGCCATGAGAAGCGCATTCTCAATTAGCCGTCAATTGCGCTAGGCCCAGGGGCTCCTCGCTCTGTTGCGCCACCCTATTTATTTTTTAAGCCAAACAGATAAAGAGTATCTGGCTTTTTTGCACTCAACGTCAAACCATGGGGCCGTATGACTTCCTCGATAATCCCTGTTCGAAATGGCGTTCGGATATGACACCTTGATAGTTTCATCTAACTGTCTTAAATTGAGTGTACGCTGAGATTGACTAAGAGCCCTGCTAAGCTGTGCTTGATACTCAATCGCATTCGATTCCTTCCATTTAAGCTTTGGTAAAACGCTCATTGTTCTAGTTGATTCTGGTATTCTTGCCGAAAGTTCAAACGTTACCACTACAGGAAGATGGTCCGAAAAAATACATCTTCGACCCCGAAATCTGAAATAGGCTCACTCCAATTTGTACCAACGAGGTTGTAGTCAATAACCGAGCTACCTTGTTTGCCGACAAACAAGCTTGGCTGATGAACTTGTTCCGTTATGAATTCGTAGCCCGTATGAATCAAACAAATCGATCAGTTTATGACCTCTTGCAATATACACTTTATCTTTAGACTTTCGTTCGACACCCCCCATTCTATTTTCATTTCCAGCTTCGTTTCCTATCCTCGCATTCAGGTTACCAACTACCAGGTTATTTGAATTTCTGCCCCTCGCCATGAAGCCTTCCATCGTTTCAAAATCATTATCCCATTGATTGCAGTTAACGTAAGTCGGGAGTGTTCGATAACTTGTATTATTAAACTGGATATGGAAATATTTGCTTTGATATTTCCCACCAGATAAGAAAGATTTATAAATCAAAAGGGTGATAGTTTTTGAGCAAAGCTGATGAGTGGGTTAGTTTTTCCTCTGGTCAGAGGAGTTCATACAGAAGAGCAAAGTTACGCCCCCAACTCCCACGACACTTAAAATCTTGGTTCGCAAGTCCTTAAACGAACAACTTGGCCAACACAAAGGTCAAAGTTCATGGAATTATGATCTGATTTCCAGTAACTATGTCAACTCGGAAGTCTTTCGTTAACTGAACCAATTAAGGTTAGAAAGCGACAAGCTCACATTAACGTATCGAATATTTTCACACAACCAAAAATTAAGGCTTGAACTCGTCGCAACAAATGCCCTGATATAGCTCATGAAAAAAAAGCTATGCATTGTATTGTTGATAGGCAGTAACGTAGCATCAGAAAATTCTTCTTCTTCTTTTTCTCAGAATTATGCTCACATTCAGGTGAAAACTGAAAATGGCTCTTCACACCTCCATTCAAAACACGTCACTGTTTCTATGACTTTGCAGATAAAAATAACTCATCTTTACTCCTTTCGCACAGACATCAGCATCATTATTCCTAATTGCCAATATATCTATTAATTTCGATAACGACACATAACTACTCATATATATATACGTCTTAAATAGTTCAATTCCCAAAATTGAGCACAACATACTTGAAAAGTAGAAGAGTATCTTTGGCACAGACAGCCTTGTTGTTCGGGGAGGGGGCGGAAGCGTTGGTGTCGGCATTGTGGATAATTATAAGTTTCATTCTTTAGTATAATCGAACCGGAAAGTATTAGAAAGAAGATATTTATAGTTCTTGCTGGGCTATCCGTATTGGCATTTGTTTTCGATTTGTTGAAAGACGGAACTCGGGGATGAATATGAGGCTATAACATATAAACTAAGAAAGTCTGAGTAAGAATGATATTTTTGTTTTTAGAAATGTTTGATGCATTGAATTTTATTGCTTGGCTTTTCAGGCAAAAGCCTGCTACAGAGGACGTAGATGATATCTCCATGTCCTAACTCATAGCAACTGGTTCTTGTGTCGTAATATTTTTTGGAAGTGCGATGTTTCGATAATTGAACGTCATAGGTGATCGGTCATTGAAAATGTTTCGTGTCTAATAAAATTTGTCTTTGGTATTTAATGTTCTTTGTCGTAATTTTTACTTATGAATATAAAAACAAAAATATTCAATGCAACTTAAATGTTTGGATTGGGCAACTTTTCAACTCAATCTTCTTATTGAAAATGCGACAACTTTTACTCTCTTGTAGAGTTTAAAAATAGCTACTTTTGTGGTGTGTAAGAATACTCGATGTAAATGCTGAAATTGTACTCCCAGTCTTTATGCTCATTGTGTGAAAACGTCATTATTTTGAATGCGGTATTAGGTTAGGTGGAAGTGGCTGTCAACCAATGAGTACATTGCCTGACACACTTAGGCCGCAAGGGCCCATTATGATACCACAGAGATCAGCAAGTCAATCACATACTGATCTCAGACACCCGATGTAAGATTAACGAGTTGATCACCCATTTATCTTCGATTACGGGACTAGCCGGTTAATCACCCGCTAGTCGAACCACGCGGAACTTTTAATGTATTTCGAAAGACTTTTAGGGGTCTATATAAGCTAAGCCGCTAGTATCATCGAAGAAGAATTCACCGAGATGAGTTTTCCTCCTATGAAGTAGTGCAGGGCATGAGCAAAGAAGGTGTTGAACGGTTTCTTCCTCCTCCTCGTCCATGCAGCTTCTGCAGAAATCAATGAAAAACACACCAAGTCTTTTGGCGTGTCTTCCTATTAGACAGTGTCCCATTAGAACACCAATGGTAGAACCTAGATACAGGCTGTTCAGGGCTAACAAACTCTTCGAGCGTTTTGAGTCTACACACGGCCAAACTTTTTTGGTTGCAAGGCAGTTGTTACTCTCAGTCCATCTAGTGTTTGTTATCCTCGAAGCGTCTTGTCTAAGTAGGAGTTTACTTGTAGCGATAGGTGCACCTATGTATGTTGTTCCATTCTGAGCGTAGGAAAGTGGTCGTGCCCTTTTTGGCTAGTTCGTCTGCCATACAGTTGCCTGGTATGTCTCTGTGCCCTGGCACCCATGAGAGGTGAATGTTAAACTGATTTGACATCTCCTTTAGAGACATCTGACAATTTTGGACCGTGATGGATTTTGTAGAGACAGAGGCAAGAGATTTAAGGGCAGCTTGGCTGTCCGAGAAGATTCGAATATCTGTGGAGGATATGACGTTTTCTTTGAGCCAAGACAGCACCTCCTCAATCGGGTAGGCGGAAGAAAAGACTGAGGTTCAGTTTTTCTGAGTATATTCCACTTCCCACACCATCGCTGGTTTTTGAACCATCGCATCGGTGTAAAAGTGTATTCCTTCATTTTCCAAAAAAGTGCCATTTTCCCAAGCTTCTCTTGAAGGTATGGTTACTTGGAAATTATTGTCAAACACCAACTTGGGAGTGGTGTAGTCGGATCGATTCGGTAAGAAACTAAAGATATCTAGAATGGTAGTGTGGCCGATTTGATTATTGGTCCACTGTGATGTAGCTCTGAGTCGAGTAGCTGAGCTAGCTGCGACTTGTTTGCTGAAGATATCTAGGGGTGTGAGATTTAGAAGTACATTGAGGGCGTCCGATGGGGTTGTCCTCAATGTGCCACTAATACATAGACTAGCCGTTCTTTGGACTTTGGCCAGCTTGTTGTAGTTGATCATCTTGTCTAGTGCGGTCCACCAGACTATCACCCCGTATGTGAGTATCGGTCTAATTACCGAGGTAAACAGCCACTGGGTGATTTGGGGGGAGAAACCCCATTTCACAACAATTGCTTTTTTTACAGGAGAAGAGTGCCACGTTGGCTTTATTTACTCTTTCCTCAATATTGGTTTTCCAGGTCAGTTTTTTGTCAAAAATGAGACCTAGAGTTACCCCTTTAATAGTTGGGGGTCTGAAGTCCGGAATTTTGTATTTCCTCGTAAAGAGAACTAATTCCGTTTTGTGTGGATTGATGTTCAGACCACCAAAGCTTGTTAAGTGCTGTTTGTAGCAGCTCAGCTAGGGTTTGTGGAAACTTGCCTGAAACGGCAATTGCTACATCATCGGCATAGGCTATGGTTTTGAAACCTTCGTCCTCTAGGTCAATTAACAATTTGTGAACGACCAGGTTCCACAGTAGGGGAGAAAGAACTCCTCTTGTCTTAGGTGTATGTCAATCATTCTTTCCAGTGTTTTAAGGAGGAAGGATGATAGACTAATAGGTCTTAAATCTTTTGGATTTACATGGAAGCTTTTGCCGACTTTAGGTATGAAGACGACCCTAGCTTCTCTTCAGGCCTTGGGAATATAGGCGTAGCTGATGCATCCTTTCATGATCATCTCTAAGTTATAGATGATGATGCCTGAAACCTGCTGCAGCTCCGAGAGGCTTACATAGAGTCTGTCTTGATACACCCCGCAGCCGACCCCTTCTTGGGTATGGGTTTTTGAACCACAAGATCATGATGATTTTAAAAATAAAACAATCATCTCCTCGTCTTCTGAATTAAACCCCTTCTAAGTTATATCCCTATTAAAAAAAAGCGCTTTTCATGGCAATGAATTTATTAATGGAGGATTTTCCAAATCATCGCGATATATGGTTTCCTGGAAAAAATTTTTTGCCTCTGTTATGGGATTTGCACCACGAACCTCTGGGTTAACAGCAAAGTTTAGTTTATGTTTGATCCTTATACTAGGTAATTTAAAAATTAAGGAAATGATAATAATGTAGGAATGTTGGCACATAGGGGGCCTAACCGAATACATTGTTTAGAATAAAAATAATAACTTAATATTATATAGCTGAAAAGAAAGAGAATTCTTGATTATAAGTCGGCTGACTTGAGTTATCTCGGGATGTTCCGTCCCGGTTGTCGCTGTTGTCCCTCTTTATGGGGAGGTTGTGGTGGGTGGCATCAGCCACGGAAGAATGCTGACCCAGGGTCAGCGTAGAAGTTAGTGGCTTTGTCGTTGGTTGTTATTACTTCTTCGTCCAAAGTGTTCATCATGCATAGGTATCTTGGCTCAGGGTGTCGGTCCTCAGTGGTCATCCTTCCCACCAGGGGATCAGGGTGGTTGCTGATATTTGCAGCCGTTTTCAATACAGCCGATAAGACGTATTGGTCCAAAGGCGTCATCTTGGCTGTCTCGCACAGATGCTGGTTACTGTAATGTCTCTGACGCTGGTAGTTGAAAGAGAGACCGGTGCAGAGTCTCAGAATCTTTCTTTCGAAAATTAGGAGATCCTTCATCGCGGTCTTCGAGATGGTGAACCAAACTGGGCTTCCGTAGTTGATGACGGGTCTCAGCAGCTGCTTGTACATCAGTAGTTTTGTTGGCTGACTTAGTCCTGTCCTTCTTCTCAGCAAAGGGTACATTCGGTGGAGAGCGAGGTTGGCCTTCTTCAGTATAATGCGTGAGTGCGGGTTGAATCTAAGCACCTCATTGAAATTGATGCCTAGATACTTCGCGTTTCTTTGGGCAGCCAGTCTGGTTCCATCAGGTAGAGTAATATGGATGTGGCTCTGGCCAGCAGAACAACGGCCTCTTCCTACAGTCCTTCTAAAGCTGACGAGCTCTGATTTAGCTGAGTTGATCCGGATACCCCACTTACTTTAATAAGAATATAGTTTGTGGATGTGAGTTTCCACTCTCCGGGCAGCTATGGTTTGTGATATAGATGTGCTATATGTCAGAGAGTCATCGGCGTAAGGCAGGTTTTTGCAGTCCCTTGGGGTAGGTTGGTCTGACGTCATGATGTTGAAGAGGAATGGACCTAGTTTTGATCCCTGAGCGACTCCTGCTCTGATGTTCTTGGTGGCGGACTTAGCGCTTCCAATTTGGACGAAAAAGTTCCTGTGGGAGAGAAAGGAAAAAATTATTTTTATTAATGGAGCTGAAAAGTTTGGATGATTAAAGATTTAGTTTATGGATGAGTGCTTTTCAATCCAAACACTGTCAAATGCTTTTTCGACATCCACAAAGCACGCGACAGTGACACGATGGTTGTTAAGGTCTTCGGCGACGTCATTGTGTAGCTTCATCAGTGGATGCAGATTTGAATGCTTTTCCCGGAAACCGAACTGCATGTTTGGGATGATGTTATTATCCCTGCAGAACTTTTTCAACTTCCTTAGTATTAGCTCCTCCAGGAGTTTACTTAGATTGTTGAGTAGCGAAATGGGCCTGTAGTTGTTGATGAGGTTCAGATCGCCTTTCATCGGGATCGCCACTTCCTAGGAAGTAGCTGTTGTTAATGCAGTTGTTTAAGATGATAGCCAGAAAGATCATCATCGTCTGTGGGAGCCTCTTCAGGACGGTTAACAGCAAACATGCTAACCATCATGCTACGGGTACCACTGTTATAAGTTCTATCAAAATTAAAAATGATTACAAAGTTTGATACCAAATATTGTTTTAAGTTTGTATGAAAATGTTGTTAGATAGGCATATTTTTTTCATATTGATGCAATCCGAAATCATTTTCTCAGAGGCCGTAACTTTGTGGTGGGTGGTATGGCAGTGACTCAATGAACGTTCATAGTTAAGTGTAGTTGACTCCGGATGTACATCGTGGTATGAGAAATATAAAGTGCCATAAAATTACCAAAAATAATAGGTAGCACGAACGCTTCGTTACAGACTCCTAAGGAAAACCCTCTTCCATATGAACTTTGTTTATAAAAGTAGAAGATGAACATGCTTCTTTGTTCGGCATTACAAAATCATTTTATTTCGAAGTATCTGCAGCAAAGTAACTTGTTAAGGTTTAAAGCTCTTAAAAAATGTAAGCTCCATTTTACTTCATTAGCAAAACCTTAAAGAGCCATGAGCCACTTATGACAAAGAACGACAGTCCTTAATTTCAAAACAAATTAAGTTAAGATTCTTTATTTGTATGAAAACGTTTCACATTCCGTAGCCGCACACAAATAATTTGTCTTCCTAATCAGATCTTATTAAGCCAAACAAATCGTCCAATAACTTTGCCGCAACTTACCACACCACTCCGCATCGACCGGAAATTTTTATTTTTATTCCGTTTGCTATGTTCGGTAGGTGTAGTAGGTACCCAAAACACCAAGAAAGAAAAAAATTCGATCTCATATAATCTACCCAGTGATGGCACCGCTTAACATTTTTATGATCAAACGAAACATGGTCATTTAGATTTTGCGAATATTTATGAACATTGCTGTTTCTTTATTGTTATATCCTGTGACTTTAACAGCCCCTTTGTCGGCTCCTTCAGTTAGAACAAAAGATTTTCGCTCAGGTTTGACCGCAAATAAAAATGATTGGACAAGATAACAAAAGTATCTGCGATGTTTATCGTAAGATTATAAATAATAATACGCGCCTCACCACATAACGATTAGAATAAATTATCTATTCAGTCTATACAACAAAATATTGAGGTTCAAGTTTTGGTTGGAATTGGAACCTATGCAGTGTTGGGGCATGTTGGGAATATTTTAACAAGATTATTGATTTTATTCTTTTTCTGTGGTCATCAATCGGAATGAAACGTTTGATCAAAGAAAAAGATTTTTACTATTGTTTTGATGATTTTATTATTTTCGTTCGTTTGATCCGGACCGTGTGGAATGTTATTCATTTAATAGAATTTATTCAGTTGCTAGAGACATAAAAGATTCTTTATAGTTTTTAAGTACTCATTAAGCTTATATTGTAACGGAAGGGTTCGATCCGTACTTCAATTTCCGGAAGTCTTATTGAGGAGCTGGTTTTTCGAACCATTTTCTAGTCAAACCGGCCAACTCTAATTAATGTTCAATTTGGTTTTGCCATTTTATCTTTTTTTTTATAATTAACGCGCACATCAAGGGGTTATGATAACCCTTGTAATGTTAATAACACAGGGCGAGCGTTAAGGAAAATAGAAGAGGGTTTAATAAGAAACACCGATGCACGTTGCTTTCGAATCTTTGTGAATCGTAATGCAGGGGAAATACAGAGCCAGGTAAAGCATTCCACATTCGGGTGGTGCGACTGAAATACGTATCTCTATACTCGACTGTTCGTCCGAAGTTGGACTCAAGGAAAAACTGATGAGCATTCCTTATGAGGCGGGTGTTGCGGCTAAATTGTTTCAGGGGAGGAATGCAACTGGCTACTTCACTAGAGCACTGTTTGTGAAAAAAGCGATAAATGAGAGAGAGACAGGTGACTTTTCGACGATGTTCAAAAGAATCAATCGATTCTACCTATTTTAACGCTCTATTTTGTACCCTAACAAGTAGGCGTAAAGATGTTTGAGGAGCACCTGACCTGATATGCGAGTTATGCTCCACTTTTGGGCGAATGAAGGCTTATAAATTGTAGCCAGTTCAGAAGGGGTGAAGAACTTCCTGCATCGTCTCAAAAAGCCTAAGCATTTAGCAGCGTTTTTGGCGACATCATATATGTGGTCATTCCAACGAAGATCATCGTTGACACACATACCAAGTACAGACAGCTTTTCGGTTTCTTGGATACAGGTACCATTCATGGATAATGGCAATGGGGAAATGTTAAGCTTCAAAGACAAGAGACAGCACTGAGTTTCCGAAGCATTGAATTCTACGCGGTTCATAAGACCTCATGTAACAATGCTGTCAAGGTCGGGATTCAATGAGCTCATCATACGCAACCGCTCCAGTTCCACTTCTGAAGAGCAGGGACGTGAATTTGGAAACGAATATGAAAAGCTGAGGGTTGAGTCGTCAGCAAAACAGTTAAGCGGATTAGAAGTTTCAGACAAGAGATCATTTATGAAAATGAGGAAGAGATTCGGAGACAAAACGGAGCCTTGGGGCACACCAGCATTTATAAAGTGGGTATCAGACTTGAAGCCATCCAATACAACTTGTATTGAACGGTCGGAAAGGTAATTTCTAATCCAACGAAGAAGAGACTCATCGATACCAGAAGCACACATTTTCGATAAAAGAGCCTAATGCCAAATTCTATCAAATGCTTTAGAAATATCAAGCGCAATTAGCTATCTTACTTTCTCCAAAACTATGTAAAAATTGGTTCCACTTTTCGGTGAGATATGCCATCAAATCACCAGTGGACCGTTTGCTACGAAAGCCGTACTGACCGGTCATTAAGAAGCTTTCGCTCTTCAAGATATTTCATAAGTTGACGGTTGACCTTGGAAAGGAAGGACGTAAGTGCAATTGGACGGCAATTGGAATTGGAGGAAGATTCGTCTTTTTTAGGGACGGGCTGGACAAATGCAGCTTTCCATCTGTTCGGGATAATCCCAGCTGATTAGGAAAGATGGAAAAGTTTACTCAGTGGTTTTGCCATCGTAGAAAAACACCTCTTCAGAATAACGGCGGGGGTACCATTTATGTATATTGAGATCTTTGAGGACTCTCGTAACCAAGCGAGTTCGAAAAATTTGCTTCATAGCAGAATTTACTGTCTCAATCTCAGGTGGAGCCAATGTGCTATGAGGAAGTGTCGAGTTAGCAGCAAATTGAGTTGTCAGCAAATTGGCTTTATCGATGGAGCTAACATACGGAAAGTCATTCAAGACGAGCGCTGGGAGCAATGACGTGGTCAAGTTCTTAATGTTCTTCACAAAAGACCAAAAGTGTTTGCTTCCTTTTGGTCACAACCGTGTTTTTTGCCTTACTTTTTGGTCATGTAAAAATTTAGCCTTTTGTATTTGAGCATTACAGATATTTCTGGCTCGTTTGAACAAATTTCGGTTTTCTACAGTAGGGCTGTCTTTGAATTTTCGAAAACTACTTTCTCTATCCCTGATTGCCTTACAGGTTGAATCAAAGGACGAACTCTCTTTGGGGATGATACTTTTTGTTCTGTGAGGAACAAAATTGCTCATGCCGTTCAAAATTACGTAAGATATCATATCAGCTGATGCGTCAACGTTTCCGTAGAGAAAGCACAATAAGCAATTAAAATTCCGAAAGATATTATTTAGACCGTTCCAATTGGCTTTCTCATATTACCACACAATTCTTTTGGGGACTTTATCTTTCTGTACCGTGACTGAAATCGAAAAATCTACCGATATGGCAAATCGGGCCATTTGCCTAGCGGAGATGTTACTGTATACAACCCTGTATTTTTCGGGATGAGAAGTAAGAAATAAGTCAAGAGTGTTGGCCGCATGGCCTTCAATATCTGGAACCCGAATGGGCTCATCAACAAGTTGAAATAGTTCGTTAAACTCGGCGAAGAAACTGGTTGGACGTTGGAGTGAAGAGAATTCACATGAGTACGTTGAAACTCCATTACATCCACAAAAACTGACTGATTAGAATGCTCTATGAACTGATGGAGGCATTGGGCCATACTTGCTCCGAAATGAAGCTGGCGAGACAGTAAGCGTTAATGGAGACTGGTAAAGAGCCAAAATAACAAACTTATTTGTTCTTGAATGAATTTGAATGAGATGTTGTTCCAACAAGACGACGCTACATGCCCCACAGACGTCACAATCGATTTATTGAAAGAAACATTCGATGAGCGCATGTCTACGTTAACATACCAAAATCTTTAGGGGGCTTGGTCAACATTCGTAGCTTTAGTGCCGACATACAGTCTCAAATGCTGGAATAAATGGTTGAAAATTGGACCTCTAGACTTGGCTTTCTTCCAGCCAGAAAAATTGTCTTCGCAAAATTAAGCAAGTGTGCTTAAGCGGGCTCAACGATATATAACGATTGGATCTATTCACTGTTAGCTTATCAAATAGATATTTAGGCTGTTTTCTGTATATTAGATTAGCTAAGAAGGTGCTGCATTTGTATTTGAAGTAGCTTTCTAGACTACATCCCAGAATCTGGCGAGCTTGAACTGAAATATGATTGTATCTACGGAGGTTAAATACATACCGGGCAATAGAATTTCTAGAGCCACATTAAGTCTACGTAATGAGAAAGAGTCCATATCTGAGAAGATTTCACAACCATATGTTAAAATCGGAACTAAAAGCACTTTGGCCAACTTCATCCTAGTTTATTGGTATATAATGTCTACTCATTGAAAGACCACGCAAGGAGGTATATATTTTCGATACTATACAAGTTATATGATCATTTCTAGATAATCTTTTATAGAAGATGATACCAAGATTTTTTATTTTGGGGACATATTCAACTTGCACCCCTCTCAGAAAAATGTTTGGTTTTTGTAGGATTCAAAATTAATCTATTTAGAATAGACCAATTGGCAATGATAAGTCATCATTGATCTTCGTAGTTCCATCCACGTTAAGACCTAAAAGAAAGCTATAATAAAGTTGGACATCGTCGGCGTATATATGATATTTACAATGGGATAAAACAGACGGTAGATTACTAATAAACATGGAAAATAGAAGAGGACCAAGGATTGATCCCCGAGGGACGCCAATCGTTACAGGACGGAATGACGATAACTGATTACTATTGAAAACGGCTTGGTTACGACTGGTAAGGTAGGACAATACTAGTTTAGTAGAGCACTTGGAAAAGTTGAAAAGATTTGCAAGTTTACTACATAAAATAGAGGGGATAATAGAATCAAAGGCTTTAGAAAAGCCAAGTAACGTTAGGATGATCAAGTGATTGTTCTCAATAGCTATTGCGAATATCATCCGATACCTTCAACAGAGCCGTTATACAGATGTGTCCTGATCGGAAGCCAGATTGAAGAGGACATAAGGTTTTTGTTTTCAATGTGAGCTTTTATTTGGCTGCTTATTAAGGATTCAAAGGCTTTGGAAAGAGATGGGAGCACTACGATGGGACGGTACTCATTTGTCTTACAACTTTTTAGAATTGGGATAATTTTAGCTATTTTCCATAAATTTCGGCAGTTTAAAGTGGTAATGATATGGTTAAAAATGTGGGTAATGTGGGAAAGTATTACAGGAAGAAGTATTTTTATAAAGTTTGGATATAATATATTATCTAGGATAGTGCTTTTGAATTTAATAGAAAAAATTGTTTTTCCAATACACAAAAGGATCCACCACCCGACAATGAAAAACTATCTTCAGAATTATTCGAAGAAACATCAGCTTGATATAGGTTTGTTGAAAGTCCCTTCGTTTATAAAATTAGTATCTTTTACATTAATGTTATCATTGAGCGTAAACGAACTTTTACTCAGTCCAATCTCACGTAACTTTTTCCACAAGAACTTATGCGACTTGTCTGAATTTATCTTATTATTATAGAAATGGTATTTTGAACGTCTAATCATCTGGCTTGCCTTTTTTCTGAGCTCTTTAAATTAAGTTAATATGTCTGCACAGCCAATCCTTTTAAATCTACTATAGACAGAGTCTCTTTGTTTCTTGACATTCATAATGGAACTTTCATTCAGGGTTGGTTGCGGTCTCAAATTGTTCGAGTTTTTAAAGGCACACATTTATCAAATAAGTATCGAATGTTGTTGTTAAATATACTGACTTGCTCATTGGTGTCAGGTGTAGTATATATTTTTTGCCAACTTAAAAGGCTGCATTCATTAAGGAGATTTAACACGTTGATATTCCGAAAATCACGATACTCGAACGAAAGATTTGGTACAGTGTTTACATTCACATCTAAAATACAGAAAGCAAGATCATGGTGCGAAAAAGCATAGGAGCAGACAGTTGTTGATAATATTTAAAAAGATTAGACAGTTCCTTATCTCTTAAAAACACCCTTTGTAGTTACAGAATTACCATTTGCATTTCATTTGTCCCATCTGCATGAGTAGGTATAAATAGAGGCGCCCGCGCTGCGCCGTTGTCAACCCCACTGAACAAACTCTTCAGCTGTCCCTCCAAGCAGTTTCTGACAAGGACGAATGGGTAGGTCTTCAGACGAAGAAAAGAACACCTCACATAATAAGTCTTAAGTGAAGTAACTTACCCAAATTGAACATTAGTTTCTCATGTGTGAATGTGTACACCTCGATCCCATCTGGCTAAAGAGACAAAGATTGTTTGTTCCCAATCTGAGAGTCCCTCTATTGCTCATCACCGAGGGCATACTTTAGCCATATAAGTTTTGCCTGGATCTTATCAGGCAATGCTGCCATATACAAATCAGTTATGTAATTGTTTCCATATCACCAAACAGTAAAATCATCCAACTGCATGTATATTTTCAGTTGACAAAAACCAAATGCAAAGAAAAAGAAACAAAAATCACAAAATGGCGCAACATAACTCGGCGGGAAGGAGTCACCCACTGATTTTGAATATTTTATTTTTTGTCGAATAGCTTGCGATACCATCCAAGTGCCTTTCATCAGTTCAAATATAATATACTCTCTCCTTTTATCTTCCTCCCTGAAACGGTATGGCCGAGGGAACAAAAAAAAAAAATAAAAAAACAAGGGAATCCATGTCTCCGCAACTTCTTTTTCAAACAAGACCCGTGCGGTGCAAGAAATAATGACAAAATCACAAATCAGCATCTGAAAAATACAACACTGCAGAGACACAGTCAAAAAGCGTGAAAATTCTTCAGCGGGACTTGGAAGTCTGGTTGTTGGGATTGTGATATGCGCGCAGTTTAGCCAAGCCGAACCACACATTTAGACCTATACTCGCGCTTGGGGAATATGAGGACCTATATGCGGATTTACTTTGTTTCCTTTTATTTTATTATTCAAATCATGATTTGGAAATTCTTATGATGCGCACAGTCTAGCGACTACCCGCAGACACCTTTTGGTGTGATGCATCTTCAAAGACCACAAAAGTATTCGATCTGTTGGCATTTTGTGTTTACATACCAATGGAGTATAAGAGTGTGGAGTAGATCGTTTAGACATGTTTTGTTGGGTATAGGAGGACGCGTGACATATGCAATCTACTGTGGTATCCGCGGCATTATGAACTCAAAATGAGTACCTTCACTCTGAATTTGAAAAGTAGGCATTTTTGATTTTTGAAAGAGAAACAATTTTATCGCTTACGCTTAGCAAAAACTATGTGAAGCTCGGGTTTTTAAACATTTTCAAAACTTCGCCTTTATTTTATGCATGTATGACAGTTTTCTACTTGCCGCACATAAAAATTGATCCAAAGTTGTAGACACTCTGCACACAGAAACCGCAGGGTCATCTCATGGCATACTGTATAATCTCCAGCCGAAGTTTCTGGAATGAAATATTCATTTTGGTTATGAAACAAACATTGCAACTCAGGTTTTAAGTAACAAGAGACTTGTAATGTGTAAATATAAGTTCTTGCGTTGTCCCTGTCAATAGGGTGGATGGGTGTCTCGCAGGGATCGATTGATGGGATAGCCTTAGTTCAAATCGGTACGGTCTGAAAGTTAGAGATTCAAACAGCAAGAGGTTTAGAAGGTAAAGAAAACTCCACCATTTTAATTGATAGAAAGGTGTCCCATAAGCGGAAGTGAGGTTAGGCTAGGTAAGGGTAAAGTGGCTTTCAGCTCGGCTGACACACTTACTTAGGCCTATTTGTGCTGGTACCAAGGTGGATCTAATGTGTCCTCATACCAAATGGAACCATTTTGAGCTTACAATGAAGAGGGAGAGACGCTTGGCGTCGATGTGAGTAAGATCACTATAGAGTCATTAAAGAAGCACGAACCTTTTTTTTTAACAGAATTTTTTACGGATGCGGTGAAGGAAGTCAAACAAACAAAGGCTCCTTGGAGAATCAAGTGGTACAATCTGGAGAAAACCAAAGGACAGCAATTCATTTCGTATATGCAAAGCCAGCTGTGTAATACCATCGACGCAGTTTCAAATGCAATCACGGCACAAATATGTGGGATAGCCTACAACGAACCTGCTTAGAGAGAGCCAAATCACTGTTAAGAGTCTCAAAAGGACACCACCAACAAGCTAAAGAAACCTAATGGTGGGATGATGAAGCTAAAGCCGTGATTAAAGAAGAAAGCAACTTTCCAAGCTTAGTCGAAGTGCCCCTCAAGAAATACAAATTAAAAAGCGCGTTTCAAAATGGAATACAAGAGCTGCAGAAAAGAAGCGAAGAAAAAGTGCGCCCAACTTCAAGCAAAAAGCACGAAGGGCCTGTATCGAGAGCTGGAAGAGATTTCTGCCCCAGCTGCTGAAGCAAATCAGGCAATCCAAGAGCTAAGACAAAGCAACTTGAATAAGGGAGCAACCATTTTCAAAATAGCCGCTCAGAGAAGGAGAAATGCGCAGGAGATTCGTTCGCCGAAGTTCATCAATGATGCTCAAGGACTGCTACTTGTGGATGACGACAAAATTCTTCACACAGGTGGCGACAGTGTTGTGATGATCTTTTGAATGAATAGTTTCCTCGGCGCCACTTTCCAACAGCTGCACCTAACTTTACGGAAGTATCCGACGTCACAGTCGAAGAAGTTAGGGAGGCAGTTAAGAACTCCAAAAAAGGCAAAACGATTGGGCCAGACGAGGTACCATATATGAGTTTTGGAAAAATATGGGAGACATCGGGTTAAGATGGACGATTCTCATCTCCAAACTTGTAAGAGGTGACAGTTTGCCTAATCAATGGAGGGAAAGTTTTCTTCTTCCAATGTACAAGGGAAAGTGAGATACCAGAAGCTGTGACAACTATCGTTCGATCAAGTTGATGTCCCACACTATGAAGATCGTTGAGCGGGTTTTGGATAGCCGACTGCGGAAAATAATAAGGCTGTCTGATGACCAATGCGGGTTTGTCGCGGGTAAGTCAACTACAGACGCAATCCAAAGCATAAGAATCATTATGGAAAAACACCGAGATGCCTTAGAGGATTTGCAAATTGTGTTGGTTGATTTCGAAAAAGCGTTCGATCGACAACCACGAGATCTGATATGGGTGGCCCTCAGACACCGAGGAGTTCCTGAAGCCTATGTGCGAATAATTATGGACATGTACGAAGGAGCAGTTACAAAAGTGAGATGCCCAGCTGGAGTCACCGTAGGATTCCAAATAACAGTAGGTGTACATCAGCCTATTCCAGACATTTATTTGAATGGAAATGTGCTTCCCAAGTGTGAAAAGTTTAAATATCTGGGACCTATGATCAATAGTGAAGCAACTTGTGATGACGACATCAATCATCGAGTAAGCGTAGGGTGGATGAAGTGGCGAGAAAACTCCGCTATCTTCTGTGATCGAAAAATGCCCCCTAAGCTTCTACACAGCAGTTGTCCGTCCAGCTCTGACATACGGTTCACAATGTTGGACAATGTACAAAAAATATGAGAGCAAATTGATGGCAGCCGAAATGAAGATGCTTCGGATGACAGCAGGAGTAACAAAGCTTGATCGAATTAGAAGTACTAAGATCCGTGGAAGCCTTCATGTCAAAAGTACCATCTTGGACAAAATTCAGCACGACCGGCTCAGTTGGTATTGTCATGTTCAAAGGAGAGATCCGCAGAACCCCGTCCAAAAGGCAATATCGTACAACGTTTCAACAAATTCGCGACGAAAAAGAAAAGGCAGGCCAAAACACACCTGGTACAAGCAAATGCAAAAACAGCAGCATTTGGTTGGCCTCAGACATGGAACAATCCAAAACCGGGAGGCTTGCCGACGCTTTCTGAGGTTACCGCGGCGTATCCCACAAGCGGATCACTAGTGTGAAGCGGAAAAGTGAGAGAGTTGTGATCGCTTCAAGATCACTACTCGAAACGCCGGAAATGAAAAAGAAGAAAGAAGCACGAACCTAGGTGAATCCTACGTTTGTGAGCCGTCTGACTGTCTGAGAATATATCTACATACTTTTACAAATACATATTTGAACACCATGATCTGGAAGACGAAGCGAGATGTTTAATTTCATTTTTGAATAGACACCACAACCTATACTTCTTAAATCGTTTTTGGAACGTCCGTCATAGTAAATGCTTTCACATCAAAAAAAAAAAAAAAATCTTGGAAAAAATAGAGCCGACCTGTTCAGTTTGTAATGCCATGTTCTCTCCTTCGAGCCAAAAAACACTGTAAGCAATATCATGCAACATCCATACATAGCGAAAAAACAAATAGGAAAGCAAACCAACTCACTTTTGGTAGAGTCAAATACAACGACATCTGCATATGTTCAACAATCAAAACCTGTAAGGGCTGTTGACGCTTTCTTAGGTGGCGTACTCCACGAGCGGATAACTTGTGTGAAGCAGATAAGCAGCACAGCTGTGGCCACTTCAAAACCACGATGCTCTTGTGCCGAAAAAGGAGAAGAGGAAGTGGCAGGTTAATATTCCGGTCCCAGATGTTGCAAAGTCTGAGAAGGTAGACGATTTCAATTTTAAATCTTAATTCTTTGGGTACAGAAGATGGTAACATACCGTTTCAAGGACTTGTGAGTGCCTGAAAAAGATTCTAATTCTTGACAAAATATGATAAAAAGTTTGAAATACTCGTAAGTTCAGCGTTAACGAGGCTACGGGCAAATTCAAGTAAACTGTTCCAAAAAAGAGAAATCGCTACGAATTCTCCCCATCAGACGCAAACTAAGCCATACATCCAATACAAATTTACCGGTCGCATCTCATGTCCGAAGCTCCGAAGCAGTGCAATATTTTTTTTTTCTTTTCTCAGAAAGAAATGCTTTGAGCTGTTGTCTGTTGTCTCTCTCAGCTGCGGAAAAAGAGGATCGATTAATGGAAAAGCTTTCTTTGACTAGTACTAGCTTACCCGCCCGGCGCGGCGCAGCTCGGCCCTTACGGTGTCGAATTGAGTAAATTAAGTAAATTAGTTTTCACGTTTGCATTCCAGTGGGGAAATGGGGATGAAATAAACATAGTCTATGCTACTTAGAGCACTGAAGCACTCTTACATTAGCCGTGTTTTAGGGAGAATTTATATTCACTTCAGCAAAACATAGAAAAACATCGCTCATGGAAAAATAACAACTCTAAAGTGAATAACGTACATAAGTGGACAAAAATAACTCACTTGCAGAAGTGAACAACAGGGATAGCTGGTAAATGGAGATTATGGGATAAAGTTGTATAAGTGGTATAGCGTTTCAAACTTGTCTATTGAAAGAATTTTTCGAGTCGGCTCAGTACTTTCCAGATTCCCGGTTACGTTTCCGTTCCCCTAGCTCATTTCTCACAACCATGCTTTGGAGGGAATGGAGGGGACCTACAATTTTCTGCCGGCTAATCGAGAAAGCGCTTTTCATGGCAATGAATTTACTAACGGAAGACCTGCTTATTCCTCGTGAAAGGCGACACGTGTGGAAAAGCAATTTTGCCTCTATCAAGATTCGAACCACGATCTGGTTTTTTTTTTCAATTCATTTTTATTAAAATGTTCTTATGTCTACTTCCATGCTGACAAAAATGTGTAAAACTAGCTTACCTATATAAAAAACTTTATTAGATTACTGACCCTAAGCGGGTACTCTAAATTGTTCAATATCTCACTATTAATGCCTTTCGGCCTTAAGATACCTTATGAATCAAAAACTAGAACTAGTCAAAACTAAGACAATTTTTAAAAAACTTAGTTTTCTAGAGCATTTTTTGTGTTCTTAAAACTAATTAAAACTACTTAAATCAACTTAAAACTAGAGTAGCCACAGTAGCTTTTGGTTTATTTTTTTACTTTTTTGTTTTTTTTTTTTTGTATTTTAAAGTTTTTTTTTTTGATTTTTTGAATTTTATAATTTTTTTTTTTTTTGGATTTTTATGATTTTTTTGTTTGCCACTGTGCCCACCCTCCTCTATACACTAAACCTGTGTAAGCCAGCCATTGGCGGCTCGCTATCAATACCAATTTCAATGTGTTGCTCCGACAACCACCAGAACACTTTCGACATTTTTACAATGTCACGACGATCGCGATCTGGGACCGCCGCCGTCGGTCGTTCCATAGACTTACGGCAGACGTGGTAGATTAGCGGGACCGCCAATCTATCCTGTATCAGCCCTTCCATGTCGAAAAGAGGAAAGTTTGCGGTGGGACAAATCCACTGAAACGTCTTTTCCATTTGAGACGCTGTAACGTTGAACAGGGCACCCATAGGCAATCATTGGCCTTATGAGGGCCATGTAGCAAATCACCTTCACTCTGCTATCAAGTTGACTGCTGTGAAACAGTCGCCTCGTCAGAGCAAAAGCTCCTCTAGCCCTGGCCAGAGCCGCATCCATATGTTTGTTAAAATATAGATACTGATCTAGCCAGATGCCGAGATACTTGACTACTACTTTGCTTGGCAGTGGGTGGCCATGTAGATCAACGATCACCAGCTTTCACCAGTTCTTTCTCGTATCCCATGAGGCCCGAGCCAACGGTGTTCTAAACACAATTGTTTCCGATTTCTGAAAGTAGATTTTCAACTTCCAGTCATCGCAATATTTCTAGATCTTATCGAATCACGCTGCAAAAGTATTTTGATGTCTTCGCTCTTTGGACCTGTCCTGTACGCAATAAGGTCGTCGATAGCATGGTGAAGAGAACCAATTAGATCGCAAGTGAAAATGCTAAACAAAATAGGCGAATTCACCGCCCCCTGTTGTAGACCGTTCTGTATTTTAAAAGTTCTGGTAGAAGTTATATTTCAAGTTTCGACAAGAAACGACCTACCATGAAGCATGTCATTCAGAATATATAGCAGTGGTTTACTCATGCCATACATGATCAACTTATAGAAAAGACCGTTTAACCAGACGGTATCGAAGGCCTTCTCCAAGTCAACCAGACATGCACCCGTACACTGATTTTTAGCTTTGTTCCATTGAATATCAGATACTAGTTTAGACGTGGCATGTATGGTATCATGGCCCGCCTTAAAACCGAACTGATTTTCTGGAAAAATATTTTTGTCCTCAGCCCATGTGGACAGTGCCTATTGAGAACTTTCTCGAATACCTTACTCATACTCGGAAGAAGACTAATTGGCCAGAGATTCGCTGGATCGGAACCATGCTTTCTTTTATTAACGCACTGGATAATATGCATTATTCAGATCATTTTAAATAACGTGATGCATATGTCCACCGCTTGCGAAGGGAGGTTTCGCAGCACAACATTGGGTATGCCGTCGACTCCTGCTGATTTCTTTTTCTTTATTTCTCTATGAAAGATGTCCCCGAGGTCCATCTGAACAGGGTGTTATCCCCGTTTCGCTCGGCGATGGCTGCATTTACAAGTCGGTCAATGCGAGATCTCGTCTCTAAGATAGAGGTGTCCAACGAAGAAAGAAGTGTCCAACGAGATCCTCTAGGTTAACAGGCAGATATTTTAACCATTACACCGCGGGTACCAAGTAAGACAATAGACACTTAAAAAAACTATAACAATAAGGGTCAAACAAGGTAGCCATGAGTTATCTCAGAAGTGCAAAAAACTCAAATGATTTTTGGTTCCGTCGCTGCTACCGGCGGCGGGAGTTGACAACATTGCCCTTGATGTCCTACACGATATACACCTCACTTTGCTGCTGCCTCTAGGCTAAAAAGCCACTCGAGATTGAGCTATTCGAGATCTTACAGCTATCTCATTAGCGTCAGAATAATGGTTAACAGAGAAAGTATGATAAATAAAAAAAAATCCGGAACTGAGAAATTATATAATTTTCAACGCAGACAGAAAACAAAGTCAACAAAACTCAGCGCGGGGGTCTCTTTTTTAACAACGCGTCTCGAGTCTTATTCCTCTGCAATTAGAGTCGGCGCGCGTTGTGCGTGTACTGAGAGTTGTTGTTTTTTTTTTTGTCCACCATTAAAATCACAATTATAAATATGTGTTCTTTTTTGTGATATCTCTATACCACCGATATTGCATTGGATTGCATCAATTATTCCATACTTGGCACTCTGATGGTAATTTTCGAGCCTCAATTGGCGCATGCAAACCATCAGTTGTGTACAACTTTGCAACAGAACCACTCACTTAGTGCAACCAGTTCGTTGAGTTTTTATGCGCGATTGAAATGGAAATTCCTGGCGCATTGTAAGATGCTATAATTACGTCGCCGTCGGTCGGTCCAAGAAAATTGGATGATTGAGAGCTTCCATTTGAATGGCTGGTGTAGAGTGTAGTATTTGAATTGTATATTCAATTGTGGCTCTCTAACATTTATTATTTGAATTGTACTTGCGGGTACAGCTTTTGGTGTATACACAAATATTTTTGTACCTCTACCTATTTTGCCGTGTGGCAGCTACAAATAATTACCCGTGTTACACCCTGAGCCAGACTCAATTAGATAATATTTCCTTTTTGAGTGGAATAACCTCCCGCCCAGAGTGTGTATTTATAACAAACTAACTATTGGTAATTATGTCGGTCCTTATTGATTTGTTTTTAGATTTGTGTTGCGAGTTTTGATGTGTATTGGGAAGTGAACTTTGTCGCCTGATTTAATCAAAGCAATCTGATCCGAGCTGCAATGATGCTCTATAATTGTCAGTATCGCTTGAGGTTATTGCTTCATCGAAATAATCCTTATAATAAATCGTTGGAGAAGAAAGTTAATACAGGGACTTCCCTAACAAGGAGGAAGAATTGAGCTATAATATATGGTTCCTAGGTAACGTATAAATTGAAACTATAGTTTCTAGATGTCAGTATTCTGAAGTAGATTGAAACTATGCTGGCCATTATATTGTCATTGAAATAGGAAAGAATTGTCAGTACTGCATTGAACTTGTTATTCGTACAACAAAACGCACTATTTTCCAACAAATCATTCTTGGAATTTCCGGTGTAGACAAGTCGTCCACTTGTTGAGCACAAACGCGGCCTTCGAAGGGTAGATTGTAACTGTTTACATTATGTGTAGTGATAAATTGACAGAGCAGGTTATTGTTTGTTGAAGAAGCTAAATAAAAACACAACAATCAATAAATGGTCACACTGATATCGATTGATAAACCCACCATTGGGCGCCAATCATCTATAAAAAGTTTTGAACTCAAATCCAAATTATACCGGAAATTCCATCGAATTGTTTGTATGAAATTGCAAACGGGTAGAAATAGTTTAGCTAGATTTTTATTGACGTTTCGTTTAATTTCTGTCTATTTATGTTAAATGAATGAATAGGTATATACAATATTCCAATTTTTTTTAAACATCGATATCTTGTTCAAAAGTCAATTGAGAGGGTCATTTTCACGCTGCAATTTTTATGTTTATTTAAATAATTTGACTGTTGAGTAACTTACTTACTTTTTTAGGTTGGCATTACGGTTCGGGGTGAACCTGATGGGCCTCAACCAACATCCTTCTAACGACTTCGATTGCAGACGAGCTCTCTCCAGGTTTGCACTCTAAGTCAGTTGAGGTCTTCATCCACTTGATTGCGCCACCTAAGACGAGGTCTTCCCTATCCGCGATTTCCCTGCAATGTGCTTTCGAACACCCGTCGAGCCGGAGCGTTTGGGTCCATCCGCTCTACATGACCCAACCATCGTAGCCTCGCGATGCGTACTCTTCTGGCTATGCCCATGTCGCGATTCAGCTCATACAGCTCGTTGTTTTATCTTCTTCTCCACACATTGTCTTCGCATACCAGACAAAAGATCATTCGCAGAATTTTTCTTTCGAAACGACCAAGGGTCCGCTTTCGATAAGGTCCATGCTTCCGTTCCGTAAAGCAGGACTGGGATGATTAGGGTCTTATACAAGGTTACCTTGGTTTTTCTGGAGAGGGTTTTGTTTCTCAATTGCTCTCTTAACCCAAAGAAGCAACGATTGGCAAGAGTTATTCTCCGTTTGATCTCCGCACTGATGTTGTTGTCCGTGTCTACAGCGGATCCTAGGTAGTAGAAGTCCTGAACTACTTCGAAGTTATGTCTGTCTATTGTGACGTATTGTCCAATTCGTCGATGTTCTGTGTCCTTGCTTGATGACAACATACACTTCGTTTTGCCCTCATTAACCATCAAACCCATTTTTGCCGTTTCTGTTTCAATACTCGTGAAATAAGCATCACGCTTATTTCTTCCCATTACGTCAATATCGTCTGCATAGGCGAGTAATTGTACAGACTTTGGAAAGATTGTTCCTCTGGTGTTGACATTACAGTTTCTTACAATCTCTTCAAGTATATGATGTTGAAGAAATCGCATGACAGTTTGTCGCCTTGCCTAAAGCCTTTTTCGACATCAAAGGTCTCGGTGAGTTCTCTTGACGGATTATCGTGAATTCTCCAAGTCATCCTGCATAGTGGTACGAGTTTTGCAGGGATGCCGAAACTAGACATGGCTCTGTACAGCTCGTCTCTGTAAATACTGTCATACGCGGCCTTGAAATCGATTAAGATATGGTGAATATCGATAGTATGTTCTCGGGTTTTTTCCAAGATCTACCGTAATGTTCAAAATTGGACTATTGTGAACTTCTCTGGTCTGAAACCACATTGAGTAACTAATAAGCAATAAACAAGTTATCACATCAACATCCTCGACGATTATTCACCTTGTCGTGGTGGGTGGGCAATGGACATAAATAGTTTATGTGAGCTTGATGATGCCTAAAGGCTTTCTTAGACTAGGGAAAATAAACCAAATTGAAATTGATCATTAATGAGTTTCGAAGACATCAAAAAGGATATTAAAACTCCCTTTGATATTCGTCAAAACATCAAAAAGACAATCCATCCGTAGTCTCCTCGAGTATTCTAGAGAACCAATGGAACATAAAAGCTCGCTGTTGATCAGCTATTGACTGCATTAGGATGAAATGAAGCTGAACATATTGATCCTATCAATGGAAGTGTCCCTTGGTGGACAATGCTCCAAGCCTCAGCTGAGGAAAAGAAACTTGTAGAAGTGATTAAAATAAATAAAAATAAATAGATATATAAAATGAGTAGGGTGTCGCAACAGAGCGAGAAGCCCAGGGCTTAGCGCATTTCTCACAACCATTTCTTGCGAGGAAACCATTTCTTGATTGGACAAACAATTCTATTCCGGCTCCGAACGGCTAATCGAAAAAGTGCTTTTCATGGTTATGAATAAACTAACGGAGTACTATCCAATTCCTCACGAAAGGCAATACCCGCGGAAAAATATTTTTGCATTTATTGGGATTCGAACTACGAACCTCTGGGTTAAAAGACAGACATTCTTAACATCACGCCACGAGTAGTAGAGATTGCTTAGCGCAAAGAGAACACTGGGTTAGGGTAACCAGACGTCTTTCTTAAAAGCGATAAGTACTGCTATTGGCTTATGTATTTTGTGTCCGATATCTTTTAATAAAGCTAGCCAAACACTGAACCAAAAAGGTACATAATTATCATGAATTATGACCTATTTTTCATGTATAAATACATAAAAAACGAGCTAAACATCGCGTTCATGTGATTTAGGTATTATTGTATGAATTCATTCATACGAGTATGAACGAGTCCTGTGATTCAGGATTCATTCATAAAATGTAGGTATTTGATATTCATAAATCTAATGTTTGCATACTTAAGTTGCATGAATTAAAATCATGTAATGTAATTTTTATGCAGTTGCTATTCATAGAACTTATGAATATATTCCTAGATTTTATGAATGCATTCCTAAAAACTATGTACAGCATTCATGAAAAATATGAATCTATACATAAAACCCAAAATTCTGTCCCTAGATTTTATGAATCCATTCCTAAAAACTATGTACAGCATTCATGAAAAATATGAATCTATACATAAAACCCAAAATTTTGTCCCTAGATTTTATGAATCCATTCCTAAAAACTATGTACAGCATTCATGAAAAATATGAATCTATACATAAAACCCAAAATTCTGTCCCTAGATTTTATGAATCTATTCCTAAAAACTATGTACAGCATTCATGAAAAATATGAATCTATACATAAAACCCAAAATTCTGTCCCTAGATTTTATGAATCCATTCCTAAGAACTATGTACAGCATTCATGAAAAATATGAATCTATACATAGAACCCAAAATTCTGTCCCTAGATTTTATGAATCTATTCCTAAAAACTATGTACAGCATTCATGAAAAATATGAATCTATACATAAAACCCAAAATTCTGTCCCTAGATTTTATGAATCTATTCCTAAAAACTATGTACAGCATTCATGAAAAATATGAATCTATACATAAAACCCAAAATTCTGTCCCTAGATTTTATGAATCTATTCCTAAAAACTATGTACAGCATTCATGAAAAATATGAATCTATACATAAAACCCAAAATTCTGTCCCTAGATTTTATGAATCCATTCCTAAAAACTATGTACAGCATTCATGAAAAATATGAATCTATACATAAAACCCAAAATTCTGTCCCTAGATTTTATGAATCTATTCCTAAAAACTATGTACAGCATTCATGAAAAATATGAACCTATACATAAAACCCAAAATTCTGTCCCTAGATTTTATGAATCTATTCCTAAAAACTATGTACAGCATTCATGAAAAATATGAATCTATACATAAAACCCAAAATTCTGTCCCTAGATTTTATGAATCCATTCCTAAAAACTATGTACAGCATTCATGAAAAATATGAATCTATACATAAAACCCCAAATTCTGTCCCTAGATTTTATGAATCTATTCCTAAAAACTATGTACAGCATTCATGAAAAATATGAATAGATCTTTATTTTTATGAATACCTATTCATAAAACGCATGCATTTTTCATGAAATTTATGAATCCTCTACATAAAACCCAAAATTCTGTCCCTAGATTTTATGACTGCATTCCTTAAAACTATGTGCTGCTTTCATGAAAATATGAATCAGTCCTTATTTTTCTGAATACCTTGTCATAAAACGTTTAAGTATTATGAGTAAATATTTATGAAAATAAGGAAAAATTTATATTATTCATAAAATGCATACATAGCAATAATGACTGTTGACACAAAAGCTAAGAAACAAAATTTTAGGTTTTATAAAAGTTATAAGAAGTTTCATAAAATTTTTACAAATGCATACGTATTATGGCTAAATATTAATAGAAATAAAGAAAAATTTATATTATTCATGAGTTACTTACATAGCCTTTATAGATGCATCAAATGCTCCTATTCCTATATCTCCTTACAGTTTTGTATCAAGAGGCTAAAGTCATCTAAAATTGAAAGTAGAATTTCGTTTAATATTAAATAATATTATAACATTAAAAAAGCAGAATTTCGTTTCATTGTATTAACAAATTGAAATAATGTTATAGTTTATTAAAAGCAGAATTTCGTTTCATTGTATTAACAAATTGAAATAATGTTATAGTTTATTAAGACTATAACATTATTTCAAAGAGCATTGTCAAAATGTTTAATAAATTGCTCAAGGTTTTTGAAATTTTGGCATTCTTTCAAAACTATACTTACTTTTGTTCCTCAAAAAAATATACTTTGTACCTTACGTCATTCAGTAGGTAAATAATACAGATTCTTGCCATACCTGAAACATTTTCTTAAATAATTTTAGGTCAATAAAAAGAAATCATTCAACATTTTACACTTAAACAAGCCACGATTTAATTTATATTAATAATGCAATAATTTATAATAAAAACACAACATTAAAATTAATATAAATAAGACTTAATTAAATACATCCAGAGGTAAGAGGCCGACTTCTGAATCTGCAACTCCATCATCTTGAGTTAGAGCGCTGTTATAATGAAAAGAAAAACAAAAGAATTAAATTTGTATTTTAAATGGTAATTTTATTAGAAGTGGTTTTACTCAAAAAAAAAAAACAAGTGTTCAATAATGAAAACATTGAGCTTATAATTGGTAATTTATACACATAAACGTTTCATAAAAGTAATTGTCCATTATTACTCAATAATGTTTGCAAGGATTCTGTTTTAGTATTGTTCGAACTAACATTGTTTCGAATAACACTGAGATTTACTTATGGATAAAAAAAAAAACAAAAATCGTAGTCCTTTCAACTTGTTCTTAAGCTTTTGAACGATTTTAAGAAGTTATAGAACATATATGCATGCACTTCAATTCTACAATAAATTGTCTCATAAACAAAATAATAATTAAAAGCATACATATTAGAAATATAAAAACTCGCCCATAATCTTGAAGTGAAAAAATATTTTCAAGAAGCTCGCATGAAAAGTTAATCCATATATAAATTAAAAATTGCTCACCTTTTCTTTAACGCTTCTATGAGTAAAAACATTTTAGGGGATTTTGTTTTAGAAACGTTGAGATCGTAGAAGTAGTACTCAATAAATGTCCATAATTGTGAGCACGCTAACGGATACTCCAAATTAAATAAGTTGAAGCACTTGAAACATATATCAACTGCTCTCAAAAAATTTGGAAACATGAATTTAATGCCATCAAGGTAAACGTAGTAGCTCGAAAAATGTTCAAAATCCTTATCCCCAATGGCAAGTATAAATGGTTGTATATTTTCTGACTTGCTTTTCAAAAATGTTATATGGTCATCGAGTTCTTGAACGCTTGACCCAATAAATAGGAAAGCCTCTTGAGAGCTTTTAATAGTAAATCTAACAGTGCTACTCTTGCCAGAGTTATCTTTTCGGCTGCCTTTTTGTGTTGGTATCAAATACCCGTGGAGACACCAAAATAATTTTACTGCAGCACTATCTATAAAAAAAAGAACATTAAATCTTAAACTAAGGGCAAAGATTATCTAAACTTTATCTAAGGATTTTCTAGAATAAAAACTTAATTTATGAGAAGGTTAGTAGTTTGATGAATAATTATAAAAAATTGCTTAAAAAAATATTTTTGAGTTGGAATTCAAAGGAAGGTAAGCTTAGGAACTTTTAGTTTACAGAAATGAGCCTATCTATCGGTACCTCAATCCATTATCTGCCAGCTCACCGCAGCTCAGAAAAAGGAACTACTTAGTTACCGGGATTTGATTGGAAATCCCCAAACACATACAGCCATTATGTTTCAAAAAACAAATTTTTGAAATAAAACAGCATGGAATTTTAAGTACATACTGCCGTTGTTGTTTAATACCTATTAATCCTCTATAAATCTTACCAGTTTTAATATCATTTTCATCAATTTGGGTCACCATATTTCGCAAATTCTTGTCTCGCAGGTGCTCTTCATCTAATAAAAACTTTCTTAGATTATCAGCCTGCTCTGGATACTTCAAAAGAATTCCTGGACAATTTCGGAAAACAACCCCAAAATCCTTGTCAATCTTAAAATTTTGATTTTTTTTAGGTTCGAAGTTTAAGTATAATTTTTTGAAATTAAAGCTTACCAAACGATAACCTCCTGGCTTCTTGTAATCCGGCCATTCCTCGAAAATGTTGTGTAATGATGTCTCTTTATTTATTTGATCCAATCTAAATTGACTACAAGCTTGCCAACAGCTATCGAACTCTGAAGTTGACAAGCTATCATACTTGATGCTATTAATACACTCTTCTGCATCAACTTCCGGAGCTGATGGCAAAATAAAGATGAAGAAAAGATAATTTAAAAAAATTGTAAATAAAATCCGTTATTCTTAAGCTAGATTTAAATTTATGTGTAAGTGTAGGTGTAATATTCAATTCCGGTATGATTATAATATTCAATTCCGGAGTTAAATAAAATCATATATACAGTGACGGACAAAGCAAGAAGCCCAATAGGGATACCTTAACAATTAGTCTTTTTTTGGAAATAAAATGATTATGATTTTCAAGAACTCTCAAGACTAAACACAACATGGTTCACGGAGTACATTGTTCCCAAACTCTGAGGGAACTATCATCAAACTGGTGCTTATTTTGAATTGTTAAAAAATCTCTGGCTCTGGTGAAAAATCAAAAAATAGAGATGAATTCGTTAAAATATTTTATCCATCACTGCATAAGACCATTTTTCAATTTTTTGAAATGTTAATTTCTTAAAAAGAAATTGAAATAAAAAACAAACTTACTGAATTCCCGCGAATTTGTTTTCTTTGATTTCTGAGTTACATCAGAATTAGGAAGGATGGATCTTTTAACAGCCAATCTAGAGGAAGTCTTCGAATTGCAAAACTTGGCGTATATTTTACCTCTTTTACCAGTGCGGTAAAACTCAAGCTTTTCCCCTTTGAATCTTTGTAATATTTCTTCCTCTAGCATGTAGCTATTATATAAATTCAAATGAAGATTGTTGTCGATGAAATATTCACATATTAATGTGATCAACGACTGCCGATGTGTATCCTGAAGCCTATAGTTTTGTTCATAGAATTTTTCTATATCTCTCCCCTTTGGAGAGTTTTTTAAAATTAGAGAAAGAGATGTAGCAGGCACAGATGGATCTTCTCTTAATGAAGACGTTGGCGACGATGAAAATGATGGGCTGTATGAGTTTTCCCGCAAGGTAAACATATCAATTTGCTGCTCTTCGATACCTAGAGAGGATCTCCACTCCATTAGCTTATGTTCAAACATTGCCAGATCTCCAACTGAACTGTTTTTGAAAAGCAAAGGAAAATGTTTTTCCTTTAGAATTTTAAGGACTTCAACCGTTATTCGCTCAGCTGTTGAAAAATCAATACGTCATTCAGTTAGTCTCAGCATATGCTATTAAAAATTAGCTATATAATCGAAGTTCTACTAAAAATTGATGTGCTACATGAAAACACATGTGTTTGTGCTACAAGACACCAATAACACAGGTCAATGAGCATGGAGAAAAATATTATTTTCTTGTTCTTTACATAGCAATTTTTAAGTAATATCTCATATCTCATACACTGAACAAGAACTATTGAAAAATTTATGAAGATTAAAATAAATCAAATTTATGTGAATGTAGGTATTATTCTTACAATACCGGATCGAAAAATTGCAAAATTTAAGGCCTCCCGTTTATCATTATTATTTATCATATCTATTCTATACATATAATAAAAACGTAACAGTTTGTTTGTTTGTGCACGCTAATCTCAGAAACGGCTTCTCCTATCTAGATAGGGTTTTCAGTAATATATTGTGGTAAGCTGCACTTAACATTTAGTTTTTATTTAATTTCAATCGGTTGGTAAATAAAAAAATAATGCCAATTATTGCGGACGAAGTCGCTGGCACACCTAGTTTATAATATAACGCGTAAAACAGATAGAAAATCGTTTTTTTTTATTTTTATTTTTTTTTTAGAAAAGGAACAACTAAGACTAACTAGACTATAATTGATAATTGAGAAAAAAATGTTTGACTTACTAATAAACAAATCTGATAGGTGTCCAAGATTCCAACTTTTCAGAAGTTCTTTAATTTCCAACTGGGACTGCGACTCATTTGACATAGTTGCTGTTTCTTGAACTATTTTATAAACTATTCGTTCGACCCCAGGCTCGGGAGGAGTTGATGGTTGTTCCAATGATATAACATTTATATTATCCATTCTGAAACCCAAAGTATTTTTTAGAAAATATTCAGAACTAATAATATTTGATTGTATATCCTCTTTTTTAGTAGTTCATTCTCTAATTATTTAAATATTTTTTTACATTTTGTATTTAGAAGAACAACTAAAGAAGGAGATATGCATTCATATGAACATATCACGATATGTTATATTAACTTTTTTGGCAACAAAAATACTTATAAGCCAGCATTACGACTAATTGTAAAATTATGGTTGTCCCTTTTACGAAATGTCCAATATATAACTTCTTGCATAAGAAAAAAATGAGAAATAAAGCCATAATGGTCTTATATTTCATGGCTCTATCGCACCCCTACATAAAAAAATCATTTATTTATCAGATAAATATTTGAAGGTATGAAATAACTCCCACTTTACAAAACGAATTTATTCCCACTCAAAACGAAATAAGTCCCACTTAAAATAAAAACGCGTAACGAAATAAGTCCCACCAATTGACGAAATAAGTCCCACTTTTAAAATCGAAATAACTCCCACTTTCAAATAGCAATTTTTGATGGGAGTTATTTCGTTTTTAAAAATGGGATTTATTTCGTGGGAGTTATTTCATAGACCCAATATCAATAATTATTTTTACTAACAGAAACAGAATTGTTGTTCTAAAAAGATTAAACTGCACCTGGATTTAATTTTTGTATCAAACTCGGCAGTGGCCTTATGTTTATCTATCTATTGTAAAGTGTAATCTTTTATTCGAACCATAGTTCTACCTTTAGCTGTTTTTATAGCTGTTATTGGAGGCCCAACAATTTCATCGGGATCAATTATAGAATGTTCTCCTAATATAGCAGGATTTATATCAAAAGCAGTAAAATGGGGATCATAGAGTACTTCCTTTACTTCCTGACAAAAAAGCAAAATTTTTTTTAAATGTTTGACTAAACTTACTATGACAAAAATTTTATAATCATTTAAGAGCTTAGATACGTAAAAACCAGTTTGAAATTTATAGCCATTGATTTCAGTCTTACTTAAATATTCTAATTTTTCTTCCTCGATACCCATTTTTTTGCTTATTAAAGAAGAAAGACCAGTTTTAATTTTGTTTTCTTTAAAAAATTCATGTTTATCGTCATCATCATTAGAATTTAAAATCCTGTTTGCAAAACCTAGTTGAAATTTTTTGGCCAATGTTAGACAAATATTTTTTCTAGAAGTAATAGTTCGTGAGTAAATTTTGAAATTTTTATGTTTGGCCTCATATTTAAAGCACCAAAAATTTCTAGGTGGACCTGATTTTTTTAAAATCGTAGGATAATGAGTGAGAATATGAAACTTAGGTTTTAAACTATCTTTGAAAAGTAAAAGGTACTGCTCATGGTGTATCTGTATTTTGTTCCTTAAAGAAGAAATAGAAAAGTCATTTATTTCAAAGCACAAAGTTAAATCAATTATTTCTATCAAATTCAATAAAAAATGCCAAACATCATCATCTAATGGAACTAAATCGCCAATCATGATTGGAAGGTATTGAATAAAAGTGAGCATTTCTCTTGCAGACATGCGTAAATGTCGCTTTTGGAGATGTGTCTGTGATATTTCATTTGATATATTGCCTATTTCATGAGGACCATATTCAAACGTTTGTTTCCGTTTGTTTAAGACTTCCAACGAAAAGTATTTCTTTATTTGTATAAAATTTGATAAAATATGGCAAAGATCATAGTGGCATATACCCTCAAACAAGTCATGCATTACATCAACACTGTAGTTTTCAACGGCATGAAATGAAGGAATTGCATTAAAAGGACAACTGCTTGATATGCCAGTTATTTGGTTATTATTTTGAAGGACATCTTCATCATAATTACGTTTATTTCGCATTTTATTAGGATCCTCAAAACACGTTGTTTTACATTTATCTTTTTCTAATCTACAAAACCTGCAAAATACGCCAGAAAACGATCTGTTAAAACCCATTAATGAGTTAAGTCCTAAGTTATCACCTAAAACCAAGCCTAAAATAAAATGAATGCGATATACTTGACCATCAGATGCCTCAATAGGAAGCCCTTCTTGTTCAAGAAATTTCAACTCATTTACTAAAGGGACTAAGCATTTACTATTGCCAAATGCTTTCATATCTCTTGTTTTTATTACAGCAGCTAAAAATACATTATCCAATTTAGACTCTTTAATAGGCATACACGCAAAGGAATAATAAAAGTTACATACTGAATGAACTGAAGAATGGGATCCAAGAGGATTATTTATTTCGAAATCATCCCCATATAAGAAGTAAGGAACTAATAACTTATTTGGGTACATTTTGACCTTTTCTTTCCATAACTCCCCATTGATAAAGCTTCTAATTCTATCACTTTTTTCCAACATTTCCATGTGCTGTAACATTGTTTTAAGAAAATTGTTTGTCTCAAACAAAAGTTTAAACTGAGATCGTAATGGAAGAACGACGCCTTTAGTTAAGTTTTCGTTCAAAGATAACTCTCCGCAATGAAAAACCGTTTCCATTTCGTTATTTATAACAAAGTCGTTAACATCATTCATGTATCCACTCTTTTTAAGTTTTTGTAATAAGAGATAATCGGATGAACAGTCCTCAAACAGGTGTTTACAAGAACAAATTATAGTTGAAATTTCATTTAAAGCCTCATGGTCATGGCAAATTCTAGTTTTAGAGAAGCTATCAAAGATTTGGAGTAAGGGTGCGACTATCTGAGTAGATACACTTTTTTGAATGTTTACTACATCTTTTCTAGAGAAATTGTCATTTGAATGTAATGATAAAGAAAATTTGAAAGCACTTTCCAGCAAATTTTTGATTTCTTCGTCGAAATTCTCTTTTTTGGTGTAAGACTTTTGACATGATGACAATGAGGATGGAACAACTAGTTTCTCTTCCACGTTTGTACCTTTTACGTTGATACAACTAGATTCTTCTGAAGAAGTAGTTACTCTATTTAAATCTTCTGCAATACTACACGCTTGTCCTTGAAATTCGCTAGAATTTGAAATGTTTGAACTTGAAGTGAAATGTAATCGTAGCATATGTCTTTTATAACTTGAAGAGTTATTAAACAATAAATTGCATTCAAGGCAACGATACGTACTAGAACAATTAAGATTATGTCTCTTTTTAAGATGATGCATGAGTAATGTAAAATTTGTACACTTATTGTGGCAGACAAAACAAAGCATTTTGACGAAGAAGCTAAAGAAATATAATATTAATTATAAGAATTTAAACTAATAGATACAAAGATTCCTCAAGTTTCTGACAGTTTGATATAGCTAATGAACTTGGTAACAGCTCCCAACAAATTAAAGCGACAACCTGTTGAATAAAAATGAATAGAGAAAATGTTAGCTAATTTTGTAGCATTTCATCAAATTTTTCGAAATTGTTTAATAAAATATTGATTTACTATAAAAAAAATTTTTTTCTGGATAATCTCCATTACGGCAGAAAATATGCAATTTTTAAATTTTGAAAAATTTGATAACTTAAAATTTTATAGAATATGTTTTGAAAAATAAATCTACATATATATACATATGTACATAGGTGTGCAACATACCTTCAAGTTAATCAACAGCTGCCAACTAACAAAAAACACAACCTTGTAGCACCTGTAAGTCACCAAGTTATTAAAGAGACAAGCCGTTAGAATAAAGAAAATTTAAAGGTATTTTGAAACATCAACATTTTGATATTTGAATATTTGTTACCAACTTGGAATGCATTTACATATCTGTTTTCAAAAAAATGTTCACAAAACGCAATATTCAAAAGAAATTGTATTTTGTTTCGCATTATCTCTTTTTGTGGATCTTCTTGTTAACAATTGCTTTTTCCTTTTAATTTAACTTTATTTTATTTCCTTAATTATCGATAACCAAACTACCAAACACTCAAAAAACTCGTGACCAAATGAAATCAGCAAGAAAATTGGTATATGAAAAGTTGTTACCAACTTGGAATGCATTTACATATCTGTTTTCAAAAAAATGTTCACAAAACACAATATTCAAAAGAAATTGTATTTTGTTTCGCATAATCCCCTTTTGTGGAGCCCTAGGTTCTGATTAGTAGATTCAAACAAATTTTAAATGACGCAAAATCATCAAGAAAATTGATATATGAATAATTATATCTACTTAAAATGCACTAAAATTTACCGAATTGTTGTTGGCTCTTCTTGTTAACAATTGCTTTTTCCTTTTAATTTATTTGTATTTTATTTCCCTTTTAATTAACCAAACTACCAACTTGGAATGCATTTACATATCTGTTTTCAAAAAAATGTTCACAAAACACAATATTCAAAAGAAATTGTATTTTGTTTCGCATTATCTCCTTTTGTGGATCTCTAGGTTCTGATTAGTAAATTCAAACAAATTTTAAATGACGCATAATCAGCATGAAAATTGGTATATGAAAAGTTGTTACCAACTTGGAATGCATTTACATATCTGTTTTCAAAAAAATGTTCACAAAACGCAATATTCAAAAGAAATTGTATTTTGTTTCGCATTATCTCTTTTTGTGGATCTTCTTGTTAACAATTGCTTTTTCCTTTTAATTTAACTTTATTTTATTTCCTTAATTATCGATAACCAAACTACCAAACACTCAAAAAACTCGTGACCAAATGAAATCAGCAAGAAAATTGGTATATGAAAAGTTGTTACCAACTTGGAATGCATTTACATATCTGTTTTCAAAAAAATGTTCACAAAACACAATATTCAAAAGAAATTGTATTTTGTTTCGCATAATCCCCTTTTGTGGAGCCCTAGGTTCTGATTAGTAAATTCAAACAAATTTTAAATGACGCATAATCAGCATGAAAATTGGTATATGAAAAGTTGTTACCAACTTGGAATGCATTTACATATCTGTTTTCAAAAAAATGTTCACAAAACACAATATTCAAAAGAAATTGTATTTTGTTTCGCATTATCTCCTTTTGTGGATCTCTAGGTTCTGATTAGTAAATTCAAACAAATTTTAAATGACGCATAATCAGCATGAAAATTGGTATATGAAAAGTTGTTACCAACTTGGAATGCATTTACATATCTGTTTTCAAAAAAATGTTCACAAAACGCAATATTCAAAAGAAATTGTATTTTGTTTCGCATTATCTCTTTTTGTGGATCTTCTTGTTAACAATTGCTTTTTCCTTTTAATTTAACTTTATTTTATTTCCTTAATTATCGATAACCAAACTACCAAACACTCAAAAAACTCGTGACCAAATGAAATCAGCAAGAAAATTGGTATATGAAAAGTTGTTACCAACTTGGAATGCATTTACATATCTGTTTTCAAAAAAATGTTCACAAAACGCAATATTCAAAAGAAATTGTATTTTGTTTCGCATAATCCCCTTTTGTGGAGCCCTAGGTTCTGATTAGTAGATTAAAACAAATTTTAAATGACGCAAAATCATCAAGAAAATTGATATATGAATAATTATATCTACTTAAAATGCACTAAAATTTACCGAATTGTTGTTGGCTCTTCTTGTTAACAATTGCTTTTTCCTTTTAACTTATTTGTATTTTATTTCCCTTTTAACTAACCAAACTACCAACTTGGAATGCATTTACATATCTGTTTTCAAAAAAATGTTCACAAAACACAATGTTCAAAAGAAATTGTATTTTGTTTAGCAGAATCTCCTTTTGTGGAGCCCTAGGTTCTGATTAGTATATTCAAACAAATTTTAAATGACGCGAAATCAGCAAAGAAATTGATAGGTATATGAATAATTATATCTACTTAAAATGAACTAAAACTTACCGAATATCTATGTTGTTAACTCTTCTTGTTAACAATTGCTTTTTCCTTTTAATTTATTTGTATTTTACTCAAAATACTCGTGACCAAATGAATTGCTAGAAAAGAAAGAAAATTGGTATATGAAAAGTTGTTACGAACTTGGAATGCATTTACATATCTGTTTTCAAAAAAATGTTCACAAAACACAATATTCAAAAGAAATTGTATTTTGTTTCGCATAATCTCCTTTTGTGGAGCTTTAGGTTCTGATTAGTAAATTCAAACAAATTTTAAATGACCCAAAATCATCAAGAAAATTGCTATATGAAAAGTTGTTACGAACTTGGAATGCATTTACATATCTGTTTTCAAAAAAATGTTCACAAAACACAATGTTCAAAAGAAATTGTATTTTGTTTAGCAGAATCTCCTTTTGTGGAGCCCTAGGTTCTGATTAGTATATTCAAACAAATTTTAAATGACGCGAAATCAGCAAAAAAATTGATAGGTATATGAATAATTATATCTACTTAAAATGAACTAAAACTTACCGAATATCTATGTTGTTAACTCTTCTTGTTAACAATTGCTTTTTCCTTTTAATTTATTTGTATTTTACTCAAAATACTCGTGACCAAATGAATTGCTAGAAAAGAAAGAAAATTGGTATATGAAAATTTGTTACCAACTTGGAATGCATTTACATACATATCTGTTTTCAAAAAAATGTTCACAAAACACAATATTCAAAAGAAATTGTATTTTGTTTCGCATAATCTCCTTTTGCGGAGCCCTAGGTTCTGATTAGTAGATTCAAACAAATTTTAAATGACGCGAAATCAGCAAAGAAATTGATATGTATGTGAATAATTATATCTTATTAAAATGCACTAAAACTTACCGAATATCTATGTTGTTGGCTCTTCTTGTTAACAATTGCTTTTTCCTTTTAATTTATTTGTATTTTATTTCACTTTTAACTAACCAAACTACCGAACACTTAAATCTCAAAAAAATCGTGACCAAATGAAATGAGCGTCTGAAATATGTTTTGCTGCACAAGCAAAATCAAGAATAAAACGGTTAATGCGGAAAAATACGAAAGCGCGTCCTAAAATAAACGGTACTTTTATCATAATACATGCAAAATATGCACATATTCATGAAAAACATGTATCCATACACATACATGAATGTATGTATTCTTACACTCCATGTTCTATTCATGTAGTTTAAGTCTGGAACATATGAATGTATGTATGCTATCTTACGTTTTATGTATGCGTACTTACGTTCTTTGTATGAGATACATACTCCTCACAAAAATTCTTAACTCACCACAGTGAATTAGGCCTGTTCAGAAACATTTATTTTTTCGTATCTAAGGCCCTGTTCAGATGGTGAATCAAATTGAAAATGTAGTGATAATGGAAATAGAAAGAAAAAAGAGATGGATGTTTCTATGTAGGTACTCGCATTGGTTTTTGCGTATGACTTAGTGTCTTTAATACACTACATGTACCAAACAAAGTGAAGGTATTTTTACTGAGACTGGATTTAAAAACTAATAAAAATAACTCATTTCCAATATTGTACCAGAGATAACATAGTTATGTATTTTCTTAAAAAAAAAAACTTAAATTTTTATAAAGTAAATTGTATATTCTTCTCATAATCCTGTTCAAATAAATTTGTTGATCAAATTCATAGAAAATATGAAGCTATTCACATATTATATGATTAAGGGTTTGATTTTCTGAAGAATTCCTTTCACGCATGATTTTTTTCATAAGAAACCTTACATATTTTGCTGTACGATTTACATATTTTAAGAAATTTATAAAAGAGAAAAGTAAAATGGCATTTTTAATTTCTCGAATCTTTAAGGCTCCATTCACATGGAGTCCACAGTTGGATACGTGAAAAAGGAAATAATCCTTCCTTTTTCTGTGTTCTGCAATTCTCCAACACGTCAACGAAATGCTTATGGAAATCACGGCGAAAATACAATATGGACAGTTTCTTACACACACGAAAAAAACACATTGTATACACAAAGGTACAATAGGCGTGTTTTTTTCACAAGTCTGTTATATACATAACATAATTTTACATGCAAAGCAAAAACAACATCCCCGACAACCGATGTTATGGATAAAAGAATGGTCGAGTATCGAATGGGGTTTTCGACTTTTAATTTTTTAATTTTGGTGCGTCCAGAGACTTTCATGTATCTCGAACAAAAGCAAAATGGTTGTCAGAGGGCCTGTTCACAAATGTATAACTGAAAAAAATCGTATGTCCCCTCTTACACTCCGCAATTTTGTTGCTGAAAATTTTTGATTTTTAGAATTTTATTGATTTCAAGAGGTAGATTTGTAAATTTATATAAAAAAAGACAACATAATAGCAATTAAAAAAGGTCTATTTAGTGACTGAAAGCAATTTTTGCATATTTCTTTTCACATTTTTCTGTGAATGTTGACTTTTTTCAAAGGTAATCGTTAAGTATGCCATAAAAATGGTTTTATTTTTTTATTATTAATAGTTTTATTCGTTTGAAACAAGTAACAAAACATTTCTTCCAACTCACATATAAATCACAATCTCATATGAATTCAACCCCTGCATGTAAACAGAGTCAAGAGAAAATCCTTGTTACCTTTGTGAACGGACCCATTTTTGACATTTCTAAACTAACAAAAAATGGAAAAAAAAAATTGTTTACCTGCATTAATTTCACTACGGAATGTTTTTTTTCCACTCTATACAATTGCTTTAGGAATTTAACAAACATTTTTTGCGTTTTTGTGCGAATTTGGCAAAAAAAAATTCATTTGTTGACTTTTATTGGTTTGACAAATGATCAAGAACACCAACCCACAAATAAAAATAAACGAAGCGTTTTTTTGGATATCATGTTATGTATATAACAACATTGTGAAATAAACACGCCTAATGTAAATTGTACATACATAATTATAATTTTTGTGTACATTTCAGCTTTAATTACATTTTCCAAATAAGAATCTTTCTGCTCATGCGCGTCGCGCCTTACTTGTTTGTTATTTCCTTTTCTATTTCATTTCACTTATTAATGCATGCATGTGAAAGAGGCCTTATTTTTCAGACTTGTTGGTAGGTAATTCATACATAAATCGTAGGAATTTATACATGTATTGCATGTTTTTAAGAACTAGAAAATTAAATTCGTGCATAATATGTATTTCATACATAAATCGAAAGATCGAGTACATACATTATATGAATGCTAATGAAATAAATGTTTTTGATCGTTTAATTTATGAATGAAATACATATTTTGTATGAATTTTATTTAAAAATAATTCGGAGATACATGCAATATAAGTATTAATTCCTACGATTTATGTATGAATTACCTACCAACAAGTCAAAAATAGGGCCTCTTTCACATGCATGCATTTTGGTGTGCAAATATGCTCCCCAAATAAACACCAAACGAAAAATCCCATAAAAAAAATGAAAGAAGTAAAAAGTACAAATAAGAAAATTTTCAAACTTATTTTGGGATAGTAATTCTGACTTTAAAACTCATAAAAATGATAGAAAGCTTTTATTTTGATTAAAAAAGGGATTTTTTTACTTTTTTAATTTAGAAAAAAGGGTCCAAAGTAGTAAAGGCTTTTAAATCGTGAAAAAAAGCTAAACGTATTTACCTATTTTATACAAATTAAACGAAAAGCGATTCTTTCTCTTTTCAGTAACTCTCTGATAAAATGTATAATTAGGTTTGTTCGATGTGACCAGCACTGGGGCGCTCCGGTGTATGTCAAAGCACTGAATGGAGCTGTCAAAAAACTGAAAAATTTCTCTGGGTTTATTTCATATCGAACGCTTTAGTGCTGCTCAGTTTTTTTTTGTTGGTATTTACAATTTTTTGTCTGGTTTTTTTCTGACGTTCGAAGTTAGAAGACGTTTTAAGTATAATTTCAACAATCGACAAGAAATATACAGAATTAAATATACCTACGTACTACGTTTATACTTTGACTAGTCAACACCTCTGAAATTCTCGCCCCGAAAAAAACTTGCGAAATCAGAGCGACCCAGAGCGCACATCGAACAAACCTATTTATTGCCTTTGGAGTCAGAGTAAACGAAACTTTTTTTGGTAAATTTTAGGTCTGTTCGATGTGCAGTGCTCCAGTGCGCACTGGGGAATGTCAACGCACTGAAATTATCTGTCAATGCACTGATAATCTGCTCTGGATTTGATTTCACATCGAACACTTAAGAGCCAGAACTCACTTAGCACTTGACTTTCATAAATTAGTTTCCTCCATTTGGCAATAAATACGGTTTTATTTCTTTCATAGATGTATGAAAAGATATAAAATATCAAAATGAAACCCAAATATTCAGTTTATTACCCAATTGCCAACAAAATATACTTGCTTTGCAAATAATCTTTTTGGCGTAAGCAGCTGATTTCCAATTGACAGCTCTGAAAACCTCAACCCCAGAAAAAAACCTGGGGCATGGCAGTGCGCACTGAGTGCTTGCACCGGACGAACATCGAACACAGTGCAAATGCACTGGGGCAAAAAAAATGTCACATCGAACGCATCAGTGCGATTTCAGTGCGCACTAGGGCGCCCCAGTGCGCACATCGAACAAACCTTTTGTGAATTTTGTGTGAAGTGGTGAAGTGGTGAAGTGATGAAGTGGTGAAGTGGTGAAAGTGAAATTGATACATAGAAAATTAGAAACGTTTTGACTTTAGACCTTAGATGAATAAAGAACAAGATGGAAAACCATAACCTCTCTTGCCACGCAACTTCCATTTGTTTACATTGTTGTTTTTGTAATCGCAGCATCCATCTGTGAATACGTGTGAGCTGAAAAAAATGGCGCAAAAAAGTTGTGGAAGTATATGTGTGGTGAGTTTCATTTGACGTTTCGGATTTCAGTCATTTTATTTATTTTCAGAAGAGGAAGAGGAATTTCTTTACAGTCGGGATCGTAATTCATTTTTTCCTAATAAAATACCATAAATTGTGTTAAAATTGTATATTAAAGTGACCATTATTCTATCTTCGACAATCGAAGATAAAAATTCCGTGTCAAAGTTGCATTTTTGATGTGAATTTTGAAGTTATCATACTTGCGCTTCATCGTCTGCCCTCATACTAATCGGCAATTTTTATTTTATTTTGTATAATTTTGTAGGTATAATTTTTAACCAGTTGTTTTGAGCTTGAGCTTCACAAATCACAAAGTGGTACTGAAAGCACCGAAGATTGCATATCAAACATGGATGAGTGTCACGACTTTCTTTGTCAAGTAGGTTCATATTGGAATGGTTAAAAAATTTTCGTCATGTTTAACACTGTTTATTTCTATAGCTGATTGAAGATGACGGCAAGCGTGTACGCGGACCAAATCTAGCTCGTCTTGAGCTGCACAAACGTATATTGTCTAACCAAATGCGATTTTTGTGTGGGTGATGCTCGGGAAAATAAAAAGACTAACGTGACCGAGGAACTGGTCTCGTGTTCCGACTGTGGTCGATCCGACCATCCGACATGCCTGCAATTTACACCGAACATCATTACATCACCTATCACCATTAAATTTCTCTTCGATGGATAACTACTATCTACTAAGTTATACCTTGCATCTTTGTTAAATAAATAATGAGAATTAAAAAAACCAGTGTAAAAAACAAAAAGTGTACCCAATCCTACTAAAGTTTATATAAAAAATACAATGACAGTACTACACTCGATTCTTATAAAATGCCCTTAATTTGTTCGTCGTCCTTCCAAAGGACATAGAAGTAAATGGGAGACGAACGAAACTCGAATGTTTTGTCGAAAGCAGTGGAAATATTTGAAATTCGGTTCTACTCTCATATTTAGGGTCATTTTGAAGTAAAATTAAATATTCTCCCCTATCACAAGACTCGTTGCAACAATATTTCGACTAACGTCTGAATTTTAGGCAATAAAAAAAGTGCTTATGACCCGAAAAGTTGCCAACATTTGTAGGACGATAGTAAAATAGGTTTCCACCAACAACTGAAAGCAAAATTATGTGAACCATTTTTTTGGCCATGCAATCTGAACGATAGCAATCGTCTGAAAAGCTACGGAATGTTTATGATGAAGGTTCTCCCAAATCAAAGCGATTTTCAGTTGCAGAGCTAAATGCTCTGAAACCAAAATAAAAAACCATAGATGAAAACAAACAAATATAAACTTTCCGCGTGATCACTTGGGTAGTAGTGGCTAGTGGGGTATACAAAAAGTTCTCGGGTGCCTTTAGATAGCTTTTAGCTCAAGCATGTTTATCAAACTAAAAATTTCATTTAAATGAAATACTACAATCAATTATTCATTCCATTTGATAAACATGCTTGAGCTAAAATGCGTCTGGCAAGCAGAAGGCTGAAACCAAATCGTCTTGGACCGACTTTTATGTAATCAGCGAAACTTTTCTGATGTTTTGGCATACCACTTTCTTGGTTATATGTAATAGGAAAAAAGTTATCAGTACTTTAAGTATAAAAATGCATTTTACTAAAATGTTAAAGAGCGTCTGGCAAGCAGTAGACTGAGACCAAATCGTCTGGGACACACTTTTTTGAAATCAGGGTGAATTTTCTTACTTTTTGGCGTACCACTTTCTTGGTTATATTTAATAGAAAAAATGTTATTAGTGCTTTCATCAGAATATGCACTTGAAAATGGTAAAATGCGTCTGGCAAGCAGAAGGCTGAAACCAAATCGTCTGAGACCAAGTTTTTTGTAATTAGTGGAATTTTTCTGATGTTTTGGCGTACCATTTTCTTGGTTAAATGTAATAAGAAAAAAGTTATCAGCTAAATTGAAAAATGCATTTGAAAAATGTTGAAATGCGTCTGGCAAGCAGAAGGCTGAAACCAAATCCTTTTGGAGACACTTTTTTGTAATCGGGGGAACTTTTGTGATTTTTTGGCGTACCATTTTCTTGGTTACATGTGATAAGAAAAAATTATCAGTTACTTTAAGTTGAAAAATGCATTTTACTAAAATGTTAAAGTGCGTCTGGCATGCAGTAGGTAAACTGAAACCAAATCGTCTGAGACACACTTTTTTAGAACGAGGGTAACTTTTCTTATTTTTTGGCGTACCACTTTCTTGGTTATTTGTAACAGAAAAAAGTTATTAGTGCTTTAAGCTGAAAAATGCACTTAAAAAGTGTAAAAATGCGTCTGGCAAGCAGTAGGCTGAAACCAAATCGTCAAGTCCCAAGTGTATATATATAGGTATATACAATTTATAAAATTTTTAAAGTAAAATTTCAAAATTCCAGGTTCATGATTCATAAAATATAAGAATAGACATTAAATTCATGAATCAATGCATACAAACTTAAAATCCTAAATTTATAAGAATTATACTTACAACTTAGGATTTCAGTTCATATAAATAGGTACCTAACTCATTGAATTTTTGTAGGAAAATTTCAAAAGTCCAGGCTCATGATTCATATAATATAGGAATAGACATTAAATTCATGAATTTATGCATACAAACTTAAAATCCTAAATTTATAAGAATTAAACTTACAACTTAGGATTTCAGTTCATATAAATAGGTACCTAACTCATTGAATTTTTGTAGGAAAATTTCAAAAGTCCAGGTTCATGATTCATAAAATATAAGAATAGACATTAAATTCATGAATCAATGCATACAAACTTAAAATCCTAAATTTATAAGAATTATACTTACAACTTAGGATTTCAGTTCATATAAATAGGTACCTAACTCATAGAATTTTTGTAGGAAAATTTCAAAAGTCCAGGTTCATGATTCATAAAATATAAGAATAGACATTAAATTTATGAATCAATGCATACAAACTTAAAATCCTAAATTTATAAGAATTATACTTACAACTTAGGATTTCAGTTCATATAAATAGGTACCTAACTCATTGAATTTTTGTAGGAAAATTTCAAAAGTCCAGGCTCATGATTCATAAAATATAAGAATAGACATTAAATTCATGAATCAATGCATACAAACTTAAAATCCTAAATTTATAAGAACAACCTATGATTTCATTCCTAAATCATATGTATTATTCATAAAAAAGTGCAATTTTTAAAGCAGGAACCGTTCATGCTCGTATGAATAAATACATAAAATCTATGATCAATGATTTTAAACGAAATTCTTCCATACAAATTTTTTTAGGAATCTAGATTCATAAAAACAACACCCATACATGAATTTTATGACCGTTTTTTCATACATTTTCGGGAAAAATTTGCCATTTTGGCTCTAAGAACGCTGTTCATAGATTTTAAGTACAATATTTTTTTCAGTGAACTGTTCCATTTTTCAATGAACTTTAACAGCTGCTTTTTGCCCTCGGCGGCGAAAAGAAACAAGTTGGAAAAGGTCTCTCCTGCCATAGAACTGAGAACTGTCTCTAGTAGCCAAATATACCGCACAGGGTCAAAAGGAAGAGGGTAACCAGTCAGACCGAGTTCGTAGTCTTGGCTGGTAATGAGGGTTTAAAATTCGCAATCATGACCAGTCTTTCCTTTCCCCGACTGGTCTTATCATATTAAGCTCCTTTCAACAATCGGAAACAACCGAGTCAAGACATGATTGCGGCAACCGAAAGCCACAAAACGATTGAGGAGTGGCAAACTTTGGCCTTTGCGTCAGCTTTCTGCGACTGGAACTCTATTCAGCTTACTCACATACTAGAAAACCTCTGAAGCTGGTGGAGTTCTGTGAAAGCTTATTTACAATTGAAGCAACGAAAAATGTGATGTATTGCAATTTCCTCAAAAGTAAGTACTCGCTTACTGCATTTCACTTGATGTCAGTCAAATACCGATCGAGTTCTTTCGTTGTGTCCAGGAATGTTTTACGATTTCCCTCATTCTGTCAAGCTCTGAATCTGCGTTTTCACTTTCGAAGTTACTGTGAATTCTTCGGCGCACACCTCTGCACACTCCTCACTGCACTGTAGTATTTCAACTCTGTCAAAAGGGGTTGATTCACCAGATAAATTGCCTTAGTAATGAAAATAGATCGAGGAGCCCCGCTCCAGCATATTTTCGACAGCCATGCTTTCTGAGGAATGGATACTACCTACATTTTTATGCCCATCCCGAACGGCTAATCGAGAAAAAGCTTTTTTTATAAATAACACGCACATCAAGGGGTTATGAATACCTTTATAATATTATAGAACACAGTGCGAGCATTAAGGAAAATAGGAGAGAATTTGAAAGGAGACACCGATGCAAGTTGCTTTTGAACTTTTGTAAATCGTAATGATGGGGAAAAATAGAGTCAGCTAGAGCATTCCACGGGTGGTGCGACTAAAATCTGAATCTCTGTACTTGACTGTACGCCCGAAGTTGTGCTCAAGGTAGAACTGATGAGCATTCCTAGCGAGGCGAGTGTTGCGGCTAAATTGTTCAGGGGAGGAATGCAACTGGCTACTTCACTAGAGCACTGTTTGTGAAAAAAGCGATAAAAGAGAGAGAGAGACAGGTGACTTTTCGACGATGTTCAAGAGAATCAATCGATTCTACCAGTTTTAACGCTCTGTTTTGTACCCTATCAAGTAGGCGCAAAGATGTTTGAGAAGCATCTGACCTGATATGGGAGTAATACTCCCTTATAAATCGTAGCCATATCAGAAGTGGTGAAGAACTTCCTATATCGTCTCAAGAAGCCTAAGCATTTAGCAGCGTTTTTGGCGACATCATATATGTGGTCATTCCAACGAAGATCATCGTTTACACACATACCAAGTACTGACAGCTTTTCGGTTTCTTGGATGCAGGTATACTTCATCGATAATGGGGGAATTTTAAACTTCAACGCCAAAAGACAGCATTGAGTTTTTGAAACATTGAATTCTACTTGATTTTTACTACCCCATGTAACATCGCTGTCAAGGTCAGAATTCAATGAGCGTATCATAGGCAACCGCTCCAGTTCCACAACCGAAGAGCAGGGACGTGAATTTGGAAACGAATATGAAAAGCTGAGGGTCAAGTCGTCAGCAAAACAGTTAAGTGGATTAGAAGTTTCAGACAAGAGATCATTTATGAAAATGAGGAAGAGAGTCGGAGACAAAACGGAGCCTTGGGGCACACCAGCTTTTATAAAGTGGGTATCAGACTTGAAGTCATCCAACACAACTTGTATTGAACGGTCGGAAAGGTAATTTCTAATCCAACGAAGAAGAGACTCATCGATACCAGAAGCATACATTTTCGATAAAAGAGCCTAATGCCAAATTCTATCAAATGCTTTAGAAATATCAAGCGCAATTATCTTACTTTCTCCAAAACAATGTAAAGATTGGTTCCACTTTTCGGTGAGATATGCCATCAAATCAACCGTTCGCTACGAAAGCCCTACTGAAGGTCATTAAGAAACTTTCGTTCTACAAGATATTTCATAAGTTGACGGTTTATCAACGTTTCCATGACCTTGAAAAGAAGGGACGTTAGTATAATTAGTCGGTAATTTGAAAAGGAGGAAAATTCGGCTTTTTTAGGGACCGGCTGGACAAATGCAGTTTTCCATCTGCTCGGGAAAATCCCAGCAGAATAGAAAAGATGGAAAAGTTTACGCAGTGGTTTTGCCAGCGTAGAAGAACTCCTCTTTAGAATAACGGCGGTGATACCATCTGGCCCACGGGTTTATGTATATTGAGATCGTTTAGAACACTCGCAACCGAGCGAGTTCGAAAAAATATCTGCTTCATCGCAGAATTTGCAGACTCCAGCTCAGGTGGAGCCAATATGCAGTCAGGAAATGTTGAGTTAGCCCCAAATTGAGCCGCTAGCAAATTGGCTTTATCGATGGATCTGACATACGCAGAGTCATTGAAAACGAGCGTTGGGACCGATGACGTGGTCGTTCTCTTAATGTTCTTCACAAAAGCCAAAAGTTATTACTTCCTTTGGGACACAACAGTATTTTTGCCTTACTTTTTGGTCATGTAAAAACTTAGCCTTTTGTATTTGAGCATTACAGATATTTCTGCTCCGTTTGAACAAATTTCGGGTTTCTACTGTAGGGTTATCTTAAATTTTTGGAAAACTACTTTCTCTATCTCTAATCGCCTCTTTACAGCTTGAATCAAGCGATGAATTCTCTTTGGGGATGATACTTTTTGTTCTGTGAGGAATACAATTTCTAATACCGTGGAGAATTACGTTAGATATCATATCAGCTGATGCGTCAACGCTTCCGTAGAGAAAGTACAATGACCAATTAAAATTTCAAAAGAAATTATTCAGGCCGTCTCAATTGGCTTTTTCGTATTGCCATACAGTTCTTTTAGGGACTTTATCTTTTTTTACCGTGACGGAAATCGAAATTGCTTTTCATAGCAATGAATTAAACATCGGAGGACTTGAAATAATTTCTCACGATATCAGATCAGTTTACTATCATCAAGTACAGCCAACTGAAGCCCATAAGTCAAAACACTTTTACACATCTGCCCATGAAATGGGTATTTGTGAGTGTTTTGCACTACCAGCTTCGTTCGAGGTTCGAGTCCCAACAGACTCAAAAATTCTCGAAGAAACCCCCCATTCATTGTTGCCTCTGTTGGGACTCGAACCACGAACCTCTGGACAGAGGCAGACATGCTTCCTTCAATATTTCTTGTGTAGCTGTTTTGACTGTGAGCATAAGCCCAGTATTCAACTCTTGTGGCGGTACAAGTGGTGGAAACATTTTTCGAGACCTCGGATTTGTGGCATTTGGAACCAAATTTTAAACTTTGATGAAAATATCCCAACTTTGATCAGAAACAATAATATAGTAAACTTTTTATGACCGCCCTTCTTGCAGTTGCGTAAGCTTCGCTTCAAAGTTAGCAGGTGGAACTGATTTAAAGTGAAAAAATTTTGCAATCGCCAGGCTTATAATGACTTACTGAAGTGCAAGTTATGAAAGTAATGGTGAAGAACAAAATAACAATCAACTTCCTAATCTGAAAGCTCCACGCTCTACGTAGTATGTTCGCTCACTTCACTCACTTAATTTGTTCACTTTCGAGACTTACTTACCTACCACATTACAAAACAATCATCTCATCAAATCAACTCTCTAAAAACACGTTCATTGCGAAAATTTGTGGTGAGAAAAAAAAATTGATTCATTATTATTATCTCTATTATAACCTGCCCCCGTGCAGGTCCGATAACCTATAATCAAAAAAAAAAAAATCAACAAAAACAAAACACCTAGGAAGTTGTCTCAATTATTTTATTAAGTCACAGCGTCGATAATTATTTCGCTCAAGTACACACTCGAGTCCTCTCTAGTGCTAATGATATCACATTTTCTTCAACTCAAGTCGTCCCCCGTCTATGGCTCAGGTCTTCGCACGATACATGCATCAGAGATATCAAAAATTCGTGAGCATTTGTCCTGCCCAGTAAAGAAAGTAGATTGCCCGATTGATTGATTGATATTTCACAATAAAACCAAATAGCTGTGTTAGTTTATTAATAAAAAAAAAACATTTTTGCTTGCCAACTTATCATTCATAACACAACAACAGGTGTGTTCTGTTGGAGTTGAATTGCTATAAATAACAAAAGAAGAAAACAAAAATATTCAGAACCCACACAATAACTTGGCGTTGAGATGTTTTATTTTTAGATGCACCTTCTGAAGTGGGAAGACTCGTGGGCGTCGTTGGTGGCAAATGGCTTTGATTGACGAATAAAGTGAGTAATTTGACCCAGAGACAAAGAACGCCGTGACCAGAACAAAAAAAAGAAAAAAAACAGAAAATGGAAGGAACGGTTCCCATTCCCATCGGTGGAATTGTTTGGCAGCGAGATACGGATACATTTTTTTGTGTGTAAAAAATCCACTAATGCCTCAGCAGAACATAAATCATGAAGATGCAAGTCGTTGACACCAAATATCCAATCGTGCATCGTGCGAACGCTTCCTTCTTTTCGAAATGAATTAAGACGCTTCTAAAGCATCGGCTTAAATCTCTGGCTAACATGCATCGTTCGATGCATCGTCCATACCGATGCCACTGAACCCTGAGTTCTAGATCCTCAGCATCTTCCTGATGAACAGGGGCGGATTTGAACATAAACTTATAGCCTGTTGTCCGAGTTATTTTTTTTTCTGTCTTGCTGGCCTAGATTAGGTTAGGTTAGTTTTGAACGGCTGTAAGGAAACCGCAACTGACACACTTAGACCAGTTTTACATTCATTGTGATACCATATGAGAAGTTTGAGGGAATACCTAAAACGAAATTGAAGTGAAGGCATCTGGTCTCATCAGATCGTTTGAGGGAATACCTAAAACGCGATTGAAGTAAAGGCATCTGGTCTCATCAGATCTCTTGGATCATCGAAGAAGTGATCCCCTAGAAGTATTTTTCATTTTAGGGAAAGTGCAGGGCATGAACAGAGAAGGTGTGTCTCTTCTTCCTACTCGTCTAAATAGCTTCTGCAAAAGTCGTTTGATAGAACGCCCTAGAAATTTCTAGTAATCAAGCCGATTACGAAGCCAATGTGCAGTCAGCCTATAGTGAGCAATTGTCTTGTGCGTTTTAGTAGGTCTCGTATGAAATCAATATTCCTGTGCATTTTTGAAGGAAACCATCTCAAATCAATATTCTGCTTACAAATTTAGCCTATAACAGCTTTCTGTGAGATCGTCAAATATCAAAGGATTGAGTACTTTATAACAGACAGCAAACGACGTCGTCGTGCTCTCAGTTGGTTCTAGCCTCCAAGCTGTCCGTTCCCGAGAACAGGCTGCACTTTATATGATTTACACCTGGTGTGTCAGAAACGGTCTCTCCGTCAATTCTCTTAAAAACGAGGTTGTACTCTTCACAAATCGTAGAAAATTGACTGCTCTGACCCAACTTACACTTAAAGGCGTCAACATTCCCTTTTCAAATGAAGTCAAACATCTTGGAGCGATCCTGGATAACAAGCTTCTTTGGTCTAAACATGTCGAGTCTAAAACTACTAAAGCACTGTCAGTCTTCTGGCAATGTAAAGGAGCCTTTGGCAAGACATGGGGTCCTTACCCGAAAAGGGTCCTTAGGATCTATACGGCTATGATAAGACCAATCATCTCCTATGCGTCAGTTGTTTGGTGGAATAAGCTCTCGCGTAAACACGTTATTGCCTCGTTTGCCAAACTTCAAAGAACAATTTGTCTTGGTGTTACTGGGGCCTTCCCAAGCACACCGGGAGCGCCTCTCGACACACTGCTGAGTCTTCCTCCCCTTGATACCTACATCATGGGGTGTACTCTCAAGACCATTTCTCGTTTGAAGTGATGTGGTCTCTGGCACAATTCACACTGGAGCTTTGAGGAAGCAGCATATCTGCTGACTCACGTCTAATGGATATGCCGTTTGATACGATGATCCCAAGGCTCAAACTGCATCAAAAATACTCAATCAACTTTCCTTCGGTTCAGGACTAGTTCGCTCCAGAATCTGAGCCTGGAAAGAACTGTTATCGTATCTTCACAGATGGCTCCAAGACCAACGAGGGTTCTGGTGCTGGTGCCTTTGTTGAGAACGACGACATACGACTGCACTCATCTTTGGGATCATACGCATCCGTTTTCCAAGCGGACGGAGGGGCTTATGCTATCGTAATGGCTTTGAGCTACGTAACGAACAATGGATGGACGGGGAGAAGTATCTTTATTTGCAGCGACAGCCAAGCTGTGCTTAAGGCCCTTCTCAACCCTCTAACCACGTCGAAAGTGATCCAGGAATGCAAGAGCTCTCTGAATGCGGTCGGAAGATTGAATTCCTTGACTCTCATTTGGGTTCCGGGCCATCACGGCATAACTGGAAATGAGATGAGATGAACTTGCTAGGCAGGGATCTCAGACAGCTTCCTCAGGACCTGAACCGTCGATAGGTCTGCCAGCATCCTCAGTGATGGCTTCAATCAACGATTTGATCTGTGAAGAGCAAAACCGTAGATGGCACGCCTCCATTGGATGCAGACAGACCAAACGCTAGTAAGAAGACTGCAACATTTTTGCTAGCTTGTAGTGGAAAAGACTGTAGAAAGCTTATTGGCGTTGTGTTATAGGCTTAAGTGATACCACACTCTGTGAATCTTGTGGAGAAAATGAGGACACCGCAAAGCACTTCCTCTGTGAATGTCCTGCTTTTTCTCGCATGGATTAGCCATGTTTGCTTGTTTTTGCAGTGAAATTGTTATATGTTAACTTAACACTGACTGTTCGAACTCAGAAGTCGTCTCTTTGTTGAAGTTTTATTTTCTAGCAGCTTCAATAGTTCATACACTTGGTATAATCAATTCAACCATCTTGATTTCAAATTCAATTTGTAAACACAACAAATCAATCTGCTCCAACCTGCGAACAAATGGGGCCCCCTGCGAACTAAGGCCCCGCTTGGAACCATCCGGACTTGATGGCAAAGATGAAACTTAATATGGAAACGCTCCCCGGGTAGGTCATTCCTTAAGTCGTCTTTTTTTCGATCTTGTTTCGTCTTGTGAAAAGTTCTTACAACTTGCCAACTAATACAACAATTCTTGGGTGGGTGAGCTCATGAGGCATGAACACCAAAACATTGTTGACAATTTGCAAATTGAACTATTTCACAATGCGCTGGCTATGGATCACCGCACCATTGATGTTGATGTTTGCTTCGGCTTCGGTCAGCATATATTTTTAACAACATTGATCCCATCAGATTCTAGGCGAAGCAACGACCGAAACACTCTCAACCCTGTAGGTTTCCAATTCCTCAACAATTGAACCATAGTCGGGCTCTTGGCTTCAGATCGAAGGAGGAAAGGAAAGGGGAGGAGGAAGAGGGGAGCTGCAAAGCAAGGCAGCAATAATAATAATTAGTCTGCCCGTGTCATTAGCAAATAGCAAACAAGCACACAGCAACTAAATCCCATGTTGAGCAAGGGAACCGCTTCACTCCACAAAGTGCTCGAGATGCAGGACGAGACGATGCCAATTTCTGCATGATTGACACTTTGTCCATATGCATGATCTTGCTGCCATATGTGGCAATAATTTAATAATTGCCATCATAAACACCTGCAGCCTGCACTTGTGCTGCCGTTGTCGTTGTCGGTTGTCGTTGTCGTTGCCGTTCTCGACTCTCAGGGTGACTATAGCGAGTTAAGGGGATACCGAGACGAGGTGTTTTGGTTATAGGTTCATGGTGCTTATGAAATGTAATTCTTACCTCCCAGTGGGATGGGAAGGTGGTGTCGCACTCTCGGTTTTGCGAGGTGTTTTTCTGTTTGCTTTTTTTCTTCTTGTTCTTTGTTTGTTTTGTTTGTGGACTTGGATTTCATGTTTTGAGTCTTTAATTTGAGACAAGTTCGCATTGGAGTGGATGGTCTGGTTATATGACGGATTGGGAAGTGCTTGCTTATTTTTTTGTCTTGATGAGTTTTGCTGTGAGAGAATGTTTCTACTTTACGAATGCGGAGGCTATTAAGTGGGATAAATATGCTAACTGTTGGGCTTTCGGTGTGCTTTGATGAATGGAAAGTCGGAGTTTCAGCAAGTTGGGTTTATTGGATCATGTTTCCGAAAGAAAAAAAAAACAAACACTTGTGATGTGATGATTGTGAGTATTTCAGCAGCCATGAACGAAGGTTCTCAAAAGGTTTTACATTGTGCAACCAAGGCTGCTGTGCCAAAGAAGGTCTTAGTTTTTTTGGAGTGGAAAATCATATCATGCACTGATCTATGAATCTGAATTAATGTTCTAATATTTTTATTAAAACAAAAGAAATCGCATACTACTGCTGTTGATGCAAGTCTAGGAGTTGAAAATCAAAGTAGTTGCTGTTTAATATATTTAAATAGTTACTTAACAGTTAGTACATAGAAGTTTTTCTACTTTTTTCAATGACAGTGCATTGTGATTTGGAAATGGTTTGTCACAATAGAAAGCTTCATACTAGTCATTCGCCTGTGGAGTACGTCACTAGTTCATAGTAGGCCCTTATATGAAGAATTTGGCTGCCAGCCTTGAAATCTACCCAACCTTTTTTCTAGGCTTCTGGACTATGGCATTTTGATTTTTTAGGGTTAAGAATAAACCATTAAAGTTTGACCAATTAGCTATTCTTATCAAATCTTCATTAACGTTCAAAGCACCATTCTCAATTAGCCCCAGAGGACAGCTCAGACGAAGCTGGATGTCATCTGCGTACATATGACAGGAGTAGTTATGAAGAAGATCTGGAAGCTCATTGGCGTAAATTGAGAACAAAAGAGGGCTTAGAATAGAACCCTGTGGAACACCGGTAACATTACGAACAAAATCAGATAAGCGGTCTCCAACTTAAACTGCTTGCTTTCGATCAGTCAAATAACAAAAGATTAACCTTGCAGCACCAGTTGTGAAGTTAAAATTTGAAACAAATTTTTTACATTAGTTACCATGTTTGACCGTATAGAAAAATCTAACTGTACCAGAAATGTTACCTCATCTCTATCAAGAGCTTTTCTTTTATCGTCAGAAACACTAATCAGAGCTGTGATACAGCTGTGATTTTTGCGGAAACCAGACTGCTTCGAAGTGAGCATCGCATTAGACGTAAGATGAGTACTGATTTGCTTCTGCAGAATTCTTTAAAACACTTTTGAAAGAAAGGGTAAAATTGAAATGGGTCTAAAATCATCGCCTTTCGCATTTTTGGGCATAGGTATAACCTTGGACAGTTTCCAAAGATCTGGAAACACACCAGACATCATAATTGAATTAAACATAACGGTTAAACGGTTATGAATGGCAATAAAATAGGCAGAATCATTTTTAAGAACTTAGGGTGAATATCATGCAGCCCCACAGCATTTGACTTAATGGAAAGCAAACTTTCCACAACTTCAGTACTATCTACTCCGTGGAAACTGAAAACACGATCTTAATGATTCTTCAAAGAAGGTTCGCCTGTGTTTAACTGAGACGATTGTATAGTTGGTATGGTCACAAAAATGTTTTGTTTAAGTTGTTGACATCGACATTGCTAGCTATACCATCACTTGATTTACCGACAACAATATTACGCAAATTTTTCCACAACTGACAACCATTTAAGGAAGTACTCAGGCGGTGCGAGTACAGCTCGGCTTTCACCTTACGTATTTCCGCAACAACTTTATTCCGAAGAAAGCGATACGACAGCTTTTGAATACATTTAGCCGATAGCATTTCCAATTTTTGTATGCAACATCCCGTTGTAGCATTTAATTACGTATTGAATCCGTAAACCAAGGTTTACTGCTGGATTTTATAAATTTTCATTTTAGAGGAACATGAGTATCATACAGAGTTTTACTATTTTCAGTGAAAAACTGCATCTGACTATTCGGAGAAAGCATTTAATAAATGCGATTTCAATCAAAACTTCTTATGTCCTGTTCTAAAATATCGACATTAACATTATTCGAATCTCGATATAAGATATCCTCACGAGTGTAATTCAAGCTGAAATTGAACGTTAGAAAAATTAGATCATGTCTTGAGAAGACAGGCACGGCAAGCTAGCTGTATAAGGCTACGTCAAGAATGTCACAAACGAAAACAGATCTGGGTTGCTACTGGAAAAATCAGTCGGTGTGCAAGAGTTAACAGGGATTAAATTGAAGGAACGCCTGTTGTGGGATAAAAGATTAGGGATATCAAGTAAATTGCAATTGAAATCTCCCCACAAAACAATATTTGGAGAATCCAATGAGACTACCTCTAAGAGGGTTAATAAAGGTGAAAAATCTATGCATTTATTCGGCCTTTAAACTGTACCTATAAAAGCAAGCTGCCTCCATTACCCAAAATGTCCAAAAACAAATACTCGATCTCACTTCCCGGGTCAGATGCTAGCTTATGCTTGCATTTAATTGATACTTTCACGTATATTGCCACACCTCCCCCAACAAGGTCTTTTCTGTTTACCCGAAACGTAGAACGTACGATAACCATCTAAATTACACATCTCATTTCTAAATTCATCGCTTGCAAGTTTCTGCTACACAAACGACGTTAACATCTGAGTCTAGAAAAATGTCACGAAACAACAACAATTTTTGGAAGCAGGCTTTGAGAATTAATGTGACAAACCCGAAGACGAAGACCACTTTGTTGCTTGCTATAGGTATTCAATTCATTAAACGAAATAATGTATGTACTGTTCTCCGAATTCATTTCAAGACAAAACAACAAAAAGAAGACTATAATAAATAATTACAGGAGAAGAAAAATGCATTGGCAGGAAAAGAAAAATTTAAAAAAGTACATATATTAATAAATTGAAAAGAGAAGAAGAAGAAAATTTAGGTATTAAAATGAGTGTGTTAAAAATGTAATAATAGCAAAGGAAGAACAAAATAAAGAAAAAATGAAAAATCAAAATGAAAAAAATAAAAACGAAATATCAAAATTATTATTTATGATGAGCAGCAACTGGTCTGGCAACGTCTTCAAGTCCCTCGATGCTGTCAACTAGCACAGATGGTCCATTAGTTTGACATTTTACGTAAACAACTCCTCGTGCAGTATAGACCGACAAAATCTGTTTACTTTTTTTAATTCGAATGCACGTTGGAAAATGCACTTGTTACTATTAATTAGTTTGCCTAAAATAGAGCAAGAGAAAAAAACCATCAGCAACAGACACCCCTACCCCTGGTCAGGGAATGGTTAACTATATGTGATTGTCTAGACTTTTGGACTTTTGGCGAACCTGTTGTCTACTACGGTCTAACCAGCTGCCTCCGTTCCAAAAGCAATTGCTGCACCACCGGTGTCCTCCGGTTCATAAGATTGTTAAATAGCTTTTTTGACTTACTATAGTTTGTATATACCATGGTGCAACCGCACAGAACGTCAAGCTTTTGGTTATATTAATTAAAAATTGTATATTAAATTATCTTGTGGGAACAATTAATGCTTTCATTTGCATTGTTCACAAAGATCAGACATGTGCCGAGTTATCATTTGCTCAATAACTCAAATTACTTGCAATGTTACAAATTCAAATAGAATCTAGCTCAAAATAATGCAAAATGAAAAATCCCACCCGGTCTATAAAAACGATTAGACTTTCTAAAAATATTGCACAGTCCTTAATGAGGCCGGATTCAGAAAGCCTAAACCTAGCCAGTTCATTCAGACTTCCTAATCACAGCAGTGTCTTCCAAGCCGAGATCTTGGCAGTTACAAACGCTGCAAAACAGGTGTCCATGATGGCACTATCACATGCTGATATCACTTTTTTCATTGATAGCCAATCAGCAATAAAAGCGATTTCTGCCACTCTTGTCAAATAAAAGCTTGTTTCTTGCTGTCGCAAAGTGCTAAGGGTTCTTGGCACGCAGCATAACATAAGACTCTGTTGGGTTCCTGGTCTTAGTGGTATACCGGGAAATGAAAAAGCGGACGAACAATCGAGAAAAGGATCAGCACTTGATCCTTGTCCCATTGATCAATCAATCAGGACTCCACCCTGTGAAATAATACAGATCATTGGTAACAAAATAATGCGAAAATCCAATGAAACCTGCTTTCATTGAATAGGCCTTCATTACGATTGCTTATCAGTATCATAACTGGACACAACCTACTAGGTTACCACAAAAAGAAAATGGGTCTTTGCACCGATGATCTGTGCAGAGGATGCAACGACAAAGATGATCATGAGGACACCACTCACTTCCTTTGTCAATGCCCAGCAATCAGCCACTTTAGGAAAAAAATTCTAGGTTATTACTTCTACAATGAACTTGAAGAATTATCAGACACTTCAAGAAGCAGCCTGTTAAACTTCATTAAGGCCACAAAATGGTTAAATACTGACCAAAGATAGAACTCATAGGTTTCGAGAACGTATTGTACTGCAGGGTATCACAATGGATCTACATTGATCTAAGTGTGACGGAAATAAGATCAGCCGTCAGGCCATTCTTCCTAACCTAACCTAACTGGGGCCGGCTCTAACCCTGGTCATTTCGGAGAACTTCAAAAAGTCAATTGTTTTCATAATTTTAGCTACCTAACGATGCATCAACATAATTTTTGTCACTGTTGCGGTGTTTAAATGGTAGACACGTGCACCCAAGAGGACCCTAGCGTTCATAGGTTTTTCTTAAAACCCACCTCTGTCTATCAACTCCTACTCTCACCTCCACGTGGTGAACATCGGGTGCCTAGTACCTCAACTGGAGATTGGGTCTCAACCCTAGTGGAAGGTTGTTGGTGGCAGCAAACGAGAGAGGGGGGGAGAGGTGTTCCCACTAAGGCACCTCTTCTTTCATCCAGACGGCAGCGGAGGAATTCCTTAGATGGAATCAACGGTGGCGTCTACAGTTCCAGTCAGGTTGAACTACTTAGTGAACACCTTATAGGGCTACTACAGCATATTTGGAGCCCAGGCCTATAAGGAGCGGTTTATCCGGCTTCCCATCCTTGGAGCTATACAAGGATCTGGTCCTCCAGGTTGGGGGTCGTGCTGTCGGGGTGACTTCCCGGCCACGTAAAGCAATTGTTAGTTGCGAAGCACCAACAAGCCTCGGATACGGACGGATTTACTGATGACGAACCTAGCAAACGAAAAACGGACAACGAGCTTCGGATCTGTACGTGGAATGTTAGGTCCCTTAATAGACCACGTGCAGCCGAACAATTAGCGGAAGCCCTAAACTGCTACAAAGCAGATATTACCGCTATCCAAGAAATGCGATGGGATGGGCCAGGTAGACGCAGACTAAAAGACTGCGATATCTACTACGGCGATTGCTACCGGGAACAGAAGCAGCGACTGTTTGGATGTGGATTCGTTGTTGGAACTAGACTTAGGCAAAAAGTCTTGAGTTTCAACTATGTGAACGAGCGCATAGCAACAATCCGCATCAAGGCTAAATTCGTCAACATAAGCCTCATTTGCGCACACGCCCCCACAGAGGAAAAGGATGAAGACACCAAAGACGTATTCTACGAGCTCCTGGACAAAACATATGAGCAGTGCCCTGGCTATGACATTAAGATTGTTCTAGGAGATTTTAATGCCAAGCTAGGAAGAGAGGATATCTTTGGTGGAATAATCGGAAGGTACAGCCTGCACGACAACACCTCCGATAACGGATTCAGGCTGATCGATTTCGCTGCGGGGCGAGATGTTCTGGTAGCTAGTACGCGGTTCCAGCACCTCAATATCCACAAAGGGACATGGAAATCTCCTGATCAATCAACCGTCAACCAGATTGACCACATTGCGATCGACGCACGGCACTTCTCCAGTATAGAGGATGTCCGAACTTTCCGAGGGGCCAACATTGACTCGGACCACTACCTTGTTGTAGCCAAGGTACGACTGCGGATATCCCGATCCAAGCCAACACAAGGAAATACTGTGAGACAATTCGACGTTGGACGACTACAATCGCAAGAGATCGCCAAGTCTTTTTCCGATCGAGTCTCTTACAACCTCTCAAGGAGTCCTATGCCGCCAGCATCAAGTATAGAGAACCAGTGGCAGCACTGCCAATCAGCCATCAGAGATGCCGCCTCTGAAGTGCTGGGTTTCACACGGCCACCACAACGAAACCCCTGGTTTGACGACGAATGCCGGCAAGCACATGCAGCTAAACAGGAAGCATACAAAGCGGCGCTGCACAAAAAGACTAGAACTGCTTATGAGCTCTACAAGCAGAAGAGGAGAGACGAACACCGGCTTCTCAGACGGAAAAAGAGAGAGCATGAGAAGCGCGCGATCGAGGAGATAGAAGGGTGACACAGCAGGAATGAGGTTCGGAAGTTTTACCAGAAGGTAAGAACAACAGCCTCAGGCTACAAGCCCCGAGCCGAAGCCTGCAAAGACGATCAAGGGAACATCGTGGTGGAACCGCAGTCTATGCTGAGGATATGGAAAGACCACTTTTCCAAGCTCTATAACGGCGATGATGGACCCAATTCCGCTGTTAGAGAGATAGAACCATTCGATTTAGGCGACGTAGACCAAGAATTCCGCCAACCCGACCTGAACGAAGTGAAGACAGCAGTGTCCAAGCTAAAGTCCAACAAAGCTGCTGGAGCTGATGGCCTCACTGCCGAATTGTTTAAATCGGCCGGCGATGACCTGGTCAGGAGTATGCACCAGCTCATTTGCAAAATATGGTCGGAAGAAAGCATGCCCGATGAATGGAACCTCAGCATCGTTTCCCCGGTCCTCAAGAAAGGAGACCCTCTGAACTGCGCCAACTACAGAGGTATCAGTCTTCTTAACATCGCGTACAAGATCCTCTCTGCCGTATTGTGTGAGCGTCTGAAGCCATTCGTCAACAACCTGATAGGTCCTTATCAGTGCGGCTTTAGACCAGGAAAGTCCACCATAGACCAAATCTTCACACTACGGCAGATCTTGGAAAAAACCCAGGAGCTTCAAATCGATACCCACCACCTTTTTATCGATTTTAAGGCCGCATATGACAGCATCTATAGAGAGGAGTTATATAGAGCCATGTCTAGTTTTGGCATCCCTACCAAACTTGTCCGATTGTGTAGGATGACGATGGAGAACGCACGCTGCTCCATCAGGGTCGGAAAAGATCTCACCGATACATTCGATGTCAAAAAAGGTTTTAGGCAAGGCGATGCACTGTCATGCGACTTCTTCAACATCGTTCTTGAAGAATAGTGCAAAACTCCTACGTCAACACAAGAGGCACAATCTTTCAAAGGTCCGTTCAATTGCTCGGATATGCCGACGATATTGACATAATTGGAAGAACGCAGCGTGATGTCAATGGCGCGTTTATGAGCATTGAGACGGAAGCGAAGAAGATGGGTTTAGTGGTAAATGAGGGCAAGACCAAGTATATGCTGTCATCAAGAAAGGACACCCAACACCGACGTCTTGGACAGAACGTCACGATTGACAGCTATAACTTTGAGGTAGTTAAGGACTTTGTCTACCTAGGCGCCGCTATTAATTCAGACAACGACACCAGCGCTGAAATCAAACGAAGAATAACTCTTGCCAATCGCTGTTTCTTCGGACTAAGAAGGCAATTGAGTAGTAAAGTCCTCTCTCGAGCAACTAAAGTGTCCCTGTATAAGACACTTATCATCCCGGTTCTTATATATGGCGCAGAGGCATGGACCTTGTCAAAGGCAGACGAGAACGCTTTAGGATGCTTCGAGAGAAAAATTCTTCGGGTGATATTTGGTCCCGTCTGCATAGATGGAGAATGGAGAAGAAGATTCAACGACGAATTGTACGGGCTGTACAGCGACACTGACCTTGTCAAACGAGTCAAGGTCCAGCGGCTTAGATGGCTGGGTCATGTAGAGCGAATGGACACCAACGCTCCGGCCCGGAAAGTCTTCGACTCCAATCCCGAGGGACGGCGCAGTAGAGGAAGACCGCGACTCAGGTGGCGCACGCAAGTAGGAGAGGACCTCAACCAACTTGGCGTGCAAAACTGGAGGCAGCTAGCTAGGGACCGAGTTGGCTGGAGAAGCATGTTGGTTGAGGCCCTAGTCCGACCCGGACTGTAGCGCCACCTTAAGTAAGTAAGTAAGTTGCAATGAAAAGTTATTTTAGCGTGGGTACCAATGGTATAAGAAAAAATGTTTTCTATTTCTTGGTTATCCAAAGAAAATAAACCCTGACTGTATTTTTGACCTAACCTTACCCAACTTCCGTCCGTCGTCGTTTTTAATTTCATTATTAATTTTGGGCAACAAAGATAAAAAAAAAGCATTTCATTTGGCCTACGTGCAACTTCATTGCTAATCAATAGCCAGCCTGTTCGATTGCAATCTGACCTTGCCTCTAGATAACGATCTGCTTTAATATCAAACTTTGAAAATATTTCAATTAAAGCAAGAGACCGACCAAAGTAAACAATGACAAAGTGCTAAAAAAGACTTTGAACACCATACCTCCTATCATCATGTCCCCGATCGCATTTCGAAAACAAATATGACACATTCTCCACTTTTGAGGAGGTATCTATATCTACTAATAAAAAACAGACTAAAAGTTCACTTTTCGCAGTTAAACACTATCACAACATGTGAAATTGACTCTGCTCTTTCGATCGAGTGATGTGCCGGTTTAAAAATAGACGTTCTATCGTGGAACAAAAATTCCACCAGTCCCAGTCACACCGTTAAACGCCATCAGGCAATTGATATCCAGTCAGTCGAAAAAACCATTCAACTCTATCAGCTTTTCCCAGAAGAAGTTCAACGCTTGCGCCTTTAACGGCAAACAAACTAAAACCCATGCTAACTGACCGTAATGATAAAAATAACCTAAACCACTGTCTCAGTGACGTAGGCGCACTTATACAAAATAAGCGGGCTTGCTGTTCTGCGAAATGTATGTCGTGTGCCGCGCACCGACCATCAATTTGTAGCACTGATATCATTGTTTGAGCTGGTGAACACATTTTGACAGCTTACTCATGTCAAGCCTCTAGCAGCGAGTGTTTGCGGTGTGCGGTGATGTGTGGTGTGTGTATTCCCCGCAAAAGCGAGCCTCCGGCTCAGCAGAGGAAGTTCGCACGAAAATTTCAGGAATATTGACTGAGTTGTCAATTATGTTTGCCTACCGATTGTCAAATTCGGGGAATCAAAAGCCTAGTGACGTATGCTGCATGGAGTCCATCTTGAATCACAGAAAGGGTTTGGGAAACTGACGTTAGATGTGACGTGTTTCGACTGTAGATTTTTGACGGATGATTCAATTGACATCAGAGCACGCGCAAACAAATTGCTTTATCGTGTGTTAATTGATGGTCGTGTTCGTGTTATGATTGGGAGGTGGTCTACGTGCAGCAATTCCTTGTTTATTTTCGGAATACCCGAAATCAAAATTAGATTATTATTTTTAGAAATTGCGCGCGTTTTATTTTCACCGGTGTCGGTGCTGTGGCGACGCCGACGACACGCTTAAATTAAAGCAGCACGAGACTTTTGCATAGTTGATAAGCCGGCTGCTTGCCGGTAATTGCTCATTCACATCGCATAAAATGCAAACGAGATCGTGCCCCACTGCCGCCTGTCGTCGCACCGCGCCGGCCGCCGCCATCGATCGCCTTATCGTTTAATTAGTCGAAGCTAATTGTAAGCTTTTGGTTCTGAAAACCACTTAAGATAAGTGAGCGCAGTGTATGTGAGCGCGGGTATCGTTAGAGAGAGAGGCAGAGACGAGGTTAGTGAACCGGTGCTGTGTGATTCCCGGGGCACTCGCTGGAGGCCGGCATTTTTATGAGTGTGTTATTGTCTGTGGCAAAATAAACAAAAACAAACACAAGACACTTGCATAACATAAACGAAGATCGCGTATGCTTTTGGATAGTTAGCTATTTTCGTTTTATTGATCAGGGTAATTTTATACGGCAAAGTGTGCCTCGGTGATTTATTTTGAGCTTGGGGGAAATTTTTATAATCGTTTTTTGTTTTCCCTTGACATGATCTTTTTTGAAGCTTTCTTTTCGGTTAGCTTTTGTGGAGGCTTGGTGAGAAGTATAGATAGATATTTGTGTGAGCCAAAGGCTGGTTGATGTAAGCGACAGATACTTCCTTCGCGCAGCTTTTGAATTGGGGAAATCCGGTATGATAATGCCAATTGTATATTTGCACTGGTTGCTCAGAACTAATTTAAAACTGGTGGATTCACAAGAAGATATTGCTCATTATAGTGGAAGCAAATTAGTACCTTTGGTGTTTTAGCTGATGAATTCCAGGGGTGTGGGCTCGATTTGCGTCATGACGTTTATATTTGTACACAATTCAAGACTGGCATCATGCTTGAGTGAAATTGTTTGGGAATTCGTTGGCGCATAGATAAATTGTAAATGGATGTGTCATTCAAAGAAATGGTTTGCAGTAAATGAATGCCGAGGATTTGACAATTTTCAATACGAGCAGTTTAGGTGAATCACGTTTTACTAATATATGACACGGAGATAAATATTGAAGCGCTTTGTCAATAAGGATATGGAGAAGGGTTACAAGACCTACAAGCTTAATAATTGAAGTGTACTTGTGAAAGTGCGAAGTTACGTGGCTTGAACTGTTCTTAATTCAGAATCAACTTCTGGGAAGCTGTGCGTTAAATTGAAGCACTTAAAGGGTTTAATGCGAGCGACAGCAAAAGAAATTGTTTTTGCCTGCATTTTATTCTCAGAGGGTATTCAAAGACAATTTGCTAATCCGGATTGGGTATCGGTGGGTGTTCGTCAGTGGCATAAAATGAAGAGTCCGAGTACACAAAAAGAAGGAAATTTGGTTGAACATTTTACTTCAGAATCGCATAAGGGGGCCTTACTTGTTTATTGCAATTTTAATATTGGAAAAAATCCCGTCAATGTTTTGCTGGACAAAGCTCAAAGACAACAAAGCATTCAAGAAGAACAAGGAAATGCGTATCATTTAAAAGTGATGAAAATTTTAGTCGATGTTGCGAGAACTTTGGGAAGGCAGGAATCACCTTTTCGTGGTCATAATGAGTCCGATGAGGACGATGGAAATTTTCCACAAATCACTTTACTGATTTCACAACATTCTCCATTAATGAAAAAATGGTTGGACGGGTCTTCAAAAAGGCGGCAAAGTTTGACGTAGGTATCTTATAGTCCGACTACCCAAAATGAATTTATTGATTTCTTGGGCACTAAAACTCAAAAAAACATAGTGAATGAGATTAATAAAGCCGATATTTTGTCTGTATTTGGTACCCAGAGAAAATTGTCAGAAAAATGTGTTAAGAAAATCACTTACATTTTATGTCAAGCCCATCGTATAAATATTTTTGTTGAAACATTATGCTATTCAAGCGTGCTGATCAAGGAATTTTTTAATACTTTTGGAAGCATTATTTGTTTTTCTATGGTAGTAAAAAACATTTCAAGTGGATGAAAACCTCAACCGACTTGGACTGCGAAACTGGAGAGAGCTCGCCCGAAATCAAAGTCGTAAATGGTGCGGGGACATAAGGCCACGGGAAATAACCCCACTGATGGTTTTACTTCCCACTATGTGAGAAATAAGCACACTTTGATGAAGTGGATTTAGTTCCCACGACCGGTGGGAAATAAGTCCACTTTCTTATGGGAATTAAACTCACATGAAGAAATTCGAAGAGCGACCAAATTTGACTGAATGAAACGTTGTTAACAACCGTTTGTTATTATAAATATGAACACAAACATTTCCATTATGCAATGACAAAAACTATTGGAAACTTAAATAATTCAAAACAACGAAAATATAAAGCATGAAACCATGCCTAAGAGTTCTGCGAATTGTTTTTATAATAAAAAAAAGTTCTTCAAGAGCTTTAATTAAAATTGTGAAAAATAGGAACAAATAAAAAATTGATGTTTAGTTTTTTAGTAGTTTATAAGACTATAGTGTGAAATTCGCGTTACGTACTTTGGATTTTCTTTGCTGCGAAATTGTATTTTGTACCAGAGATAAAGCAAAAAGCGAAAGAACCAAATATCGAAAAAAAACTTCAAGAAAAAAAATTTTTAAAAAGTCGGTTTTGTAATTTTTGGTTTTCTCAGAAACTACAGGTTATTTTGACATCCGGTTTTTTGTGTTTGATCAAAAATAAATAAGAGCATTGAAAATAAGCCAGAAAAACTACTTAATTCCGTAAAATTTGAAAAAAAAGTGGTTTAAAAAAAAAATTATGTTTTTTTTCAAAATTTTGATTTTGAAAATTAATATTTCTAAAGCTATTTATCTGAACAACTTATTTTTAAATTTAAATTAATGTTTAAGTTTTTGGCTTTTCAAAATGCTATAGCACGACTCTGTAGGTATTACCGTTATTTTTAAATAATTTTTTCCCCATTTTTAGTGATTTTTTTCTTAAATTGCCCCTCCTGCCTAAACGGGGGAAAATGGACCCCCCCCTCTCATACGATTTTTTGCTTGTCTAGGTCCAACCTACACACCCTATCTTTTTGTCACATCTTATGCGAATCACCCTGTATAATAAAATTAAAAACATGCTTAAATGTTAGTTTGATTTTTTGTTCATGGTTTGAAATTACTTCAAACTTGATGGGAAATAAAACCACACAGATATTTTGGGACTTATTTCCCACCTTGCATGGGAATTAAGTCCACTTCATCAAAGTGTGCTTATTTCCCACATAGAGGGAAGTAAAACCATCAGTGGGGTTATTTCCCGTGGCCTTATGTCCCCACACCAAGTGTAATACCCACCTAAGTAAGTAAGTAATTAAGTAAAAAACATTTTCAATGAATGCAAAATTTGTCAAAAACTCGATGGACTGCTAGAGTGTGGAAATCTTTTGAAGGCATTATAAATGCTTTAGAAAGAATAAAAATCGATGATGGTTCTTTTGATAACAATAGTCGAACCTCTGCTTTTGCTTCTATTTTTGCAAAAATGTCATCTTTAAAGTTAAAAATTTGACCGAAAATCTAGAGGCGGAAGAGTCAAACGTTGTTGATGCTTCATTATTGATTCGAAGCACATTGGAATTATTTCAAGAAATGAACGATGATGACATTCAATTAATTGTTTTAATAAAAAGATCCTCTTCCTTTGCTGAAAAACTAAAGGTTAGACCCGAAAACGATTTATTGAAACATCATAGAACGTGTCGCGTCGGTGTACAAAGAGAATTGATGGAATTTCTGAAACCGTCTTTGTATTTGATCTGGAAACATTTCATAGAAAAGAGTTCAAAATGGTTCTTTTAACTTTAACTTCGCACGTAAAAGATAATTTGACTTTACCATTTTTGAACCTTTCATAGAAATTTTCAAAATGCCCGCTTCTAGAGCGGATGACACCATAGAATTAGTTAAATGCTACTTATTGGATCAGCCAATTCTTCCTTTTACTTGTGAGAAATGCTCAATTTTCGACAATATTTTCAAATAGTATTCAAATTTGAAATATAGTTTTTTTACTGTGGGATTATGCGTCATCTCAATGGCAAAAGAATTTTAGAAATCTTTCCAGGAGTTTCTAGGATTCCGTTCCCAATCCCGTTCCTGTGAGAATATGGAGATCAAACCTTGACAGAAACAATCCCTGGAGTAAACTTTGCCTACACTAAAAATTTCATAAAAATCCGTTGAGTGGTTTAGGAGTCTATACCGGACATACAAACATATTATGCAGTCGGCAAATTCCTAAGACTAGTCAGCATTTCATAAAAATTCACCCCCCCCCCCCCCTCATGGCTTGAACCCTCGCTACGCCCCTGCAGGGTGATGAGTTGGAGCTCGGTTAACAGATTATTGTTATTATATCGGGATTGTATGATTTTTTTTTTTCACTTACACGCTTTTGAATCTAGTTCATTGTACTTTCAGCGAGCTTCTCTCATTGTTCAATCAAAGAATTACTTCTTCAAACTTTCCCTCCTCTGCTTTGGGCAATAGCAATATATATTCTTTTTTGTCTTCACAATTTGTTCTCAAGTCTTCAATAGTAAAAAAGTAGTTTTTTGGCATTACTTTTTGACAGTTTGTTACCTGTGCCTGTGTTCTGTAACAATCGCATCGATAACATCAATGCAGAAACAGTGGGAACCGAAACGAAATCCTACTGAATTCATAGAATCTGGTTTCCATTTTCACCGTTTATCGATGCGATAGTAAGAGAACAAGAGCACTGCATACAAAGTCCGCGAGATTTTCCAAAATTTGACAGGATACGTAAGTTTGGTTCCCTCAGAGAGATTTGTAAAGGAGTTTCTATGTCTTTAAATAACGTTACCTGCCCTACAACCTTATGTGGTAGTACTTTATTTTCTCGAGAACGATTTCAACGATTTCAGTTAAATTTTGTCAGAGAGATTGTTTCTTATGATAAAAAAATTTAAGGAAAGAGTCTGAGAACGTTAACTTCCCATAGTCCTATCATATTTTTACGTTATTATATCTTTTTTCAAAACCGAATTATTTTTCTCGATTTTGACGAAATTTTATATATTTCAAAATTCCCAGGCTATTCAAAAAAATTTAAAAGTACATAATTACATTTCGATATTTTCGCAAGAAACCTGACAAATATTTAACTTTTAATATTTTATGTCTTTTCATTAAATTCATAATTAGGGGAAGTTGGCAACTCTGTGTCACAAACTATGTAATAACTACGGGATTTTATTCAATTGTCATAATTAATTTGTATTTGGCAACCCTATACCACTAAATATAATAATGCAGATCGAATACTTAAACCCTTTACTAAGCCCTAACATTTCGAGATTGTACTTAGCACACGTTTTGAATGTAAATTAGTTGCTTCGTTTATTCCTCAAGCTCTAAATTAAGAACACGGTAATGATATTTGACTACACGTATGTATTTGTATACAAAATTTTAATCGAACAAAAATGTACTTTAGATCTTAAGTGAATCGAAGCCGCAAATAAAAATTCCTACAGCAATAATTTCTTTCCAGTTGAAGTATGATAAGTCAATTGATTTCACAACGCGCTGTGAATAATGTTTCTTTATTTCACCACGCAATGAAAATATTCATCTTCCTCTAATTTACAAGATCAGAAGTTTTACTAAAAAAGGTTTTTTAACGTTTTACAAAAAACACAAATATTTGGTTTCACAAGATAATAAAAAAGCATAGGCAAAATAATATAATATAGGAGAAGTGAGTTAAAAGCATACTAGAAAGTCATGGTAAGACTTTAAGACGATTGTGATAGATTTTAAGCCAAAGCAACTTTGGTTATATACAATCGATGGCAGTGTAGAACTTGTTTCAAAAGATGAGTGGCTTAATAAATCAAACTGTCGCATTAAAAACAGGGGTCGTATTCTCGTATAAGTGATCGAGTGAGTGGGTACCATTTTTGTTTCCAAATTCGCCCTATATTCCACAACATCAGTCAGCTGTTCATTTATCGACTTCAATTCGTTCAAAAATTGACTAAAAACTACTAAGGTGTGAAAACGCAAGAAGTATTTCCGAGTATATTGAGGAAAAGACTGCTCCCTGGTATATTTATGATTTGAAAAAAATGACACTTGCTACAGACAAAAGGTATATAAAATGTGACGTTGAAGTATGCTGACCCACAAAGATCAGTGAAAATTAGGCAGAAGTGGTGAAAAGGCGTGTAGTCGTAGTCGTGGCACAAGGAAAATGAAAGCGGAACTTAGGTTGAAGTGGCTGTCAGCTCGGCTGACACACTTTGGCCTGTTGGTTGGCCCATTGTGGTACCACGGTTGATCTAATGTATCCTTGCAATGAAGCGGGAGAGACGCAGAGTCTCGATGTGATTAAGATCACTATAGAATCATTAAGGAAACACAAACTTAGGTGAATCCTACGTTTGTAAGCTAAAGCGGGACATGGACAGAGAAGGTAGGGAATAGTCTCCTCTTCCTCCTCATCAATACATCTTCACACAATCGTTTGAGGCGACTTCTAGCCTTGCCGCAATATATTCCATATGAGATAAGATAGTGTCCTGTAATGACACCTAGCGCCGCACTAATGTGTTGTCTGTTGAGAGAGATCAAGCCGTTCGACCGCTTAATATACAGCTTGTACCAGATCTCTTTCGTTGCGTTACACGTTAAACTGCCTGACTTATATCAGATTAGTTTTTTGTATCCGTCATACTTGAGCAAGAGTTTGTAAGTAGCGAAAGCGATTGATATGCCGATACTCTCCGGTGAGAAGGAAAGAAGTGTTCCGTTTCTGACGAGTTCATTTGCTTTGCAGTTTCCTGGAATGTCTCTATGCCCCGGCGCGGCACCCAGCATTGGTGAATGTTCAACTGCTCTGACATCTGCCTGAGAGATGATCGTCATTTAAGGGCTAAAATGGAGTTAAGGGAATTCAACGCGAGGGATTTGATGGCCGCCTGAATGTCTGAAAAGATACATCATAACCCTTTTGGATATAATGATGTGGAAGACGAATCGAGATGTTTAATTTTAATAGACACCACAACCTACTCATTAATCATTGTGGTGGCCGCGGCGTAGTGGTAAGCATGTTTGTCTGTTTAGTGGTTTGCTGTAGGTTCGAATCCTACTAGAAATATAAGACTGGTTTTCATAGGGCACATGCTTTGCGAGGAACGGGCAATTTTATTGCCATGAATAGCGCTTTCCACAAAGTCGTTCGGAATTAGTATAAAATTATAGGCCTTTAAAATGCGTTAGGAGAGGACCTTAGGTCTTCGTAGCTTTATTGTGCTACCCCATAGTAGAGATTACTACTGCTATAGTCTTCCTCAAACGTAAATCCGCTGCTTCAGATTTCTACACGAAATTTCCTCTAGTTTACGATCTAATGTTTGTGATTGTGACCCAATAGGAGCCTTGTTAACTTTAAACCTCAAAAAGTCAAATTCAAGCACATTGAAGCCCTTTCTAACACTGACAATTTAATCTAAGGTTGATTCCTTTTAAAGATGTCGCACGGCAAAATCAAGCATGCCTGCCTGTTAACCCAGAGGTTCGTAGTTCGAATTTCAACAGAGACAAAACTGTTTTTCTACTAGTATCGCCCTTAGCGAGTAGCTGTCTAGAACTCCGATAGCAAACTCATTGTCATGAAAACCTTTTTCTCGATTATCCATTAGTAACCGGTATAATATTGTAGTTCCCCTCCATTCCCATTCACAAAGCATGGCTGTGAGTAATACGCTATACCTGGGGCTCCATGCTATGTTGGGCCACCCTTTTTATTTACTTCATTTTTAGAGCAGTCTAGCGTTTACCTGAAAGTATAGACCGAGTAGCTACCTATGGTCCCGAAATTCCGAGATCGGATGAAAATTATTGGGACTATGAAAAAGAAAATCTTAATCTTATCTTATCTTAATTTTAACATAGTATAAAATAAAGTCGCTTTCTCTGAAACCCTTTGTCCCTATGTAGGTATGCTTTGATTTTAAAATCATCGCAGCGGATTTTGATGCGGTTTTGTTTTATGAATAGAGTGATTCAAGAGGAAGGTTTATATGCATAATACATGCATATTAAAGAAAAGAAAAGCCAAGAAATTTAAAATTTTGTAATGCGATGTCATAACAAACATATTATTTTAATAAAAAAAATTATTTACTTTTACTTTTACTTCAATTTTATTATTTTCAAAATCGGTTTGAAACTCGCACGAATAACAAACTGTTTTTTAAAGCATCGTAGTTTATGATAAAAAGAATAAGTATCTTTCGTTTTTGTTTCTGAATGGTAAGTATTCAGATATTTTCTACTCAGAGTAAAAAAAACGGATCGGCGACGGACGGCGAGAGTTAAACTCAGATGATGTACAATATTACTTTCGGGTAAATCGATCAAGGATTTTAGGCTGCCGATGCCAGCTAATACTACTAGCGCAGATTTAACTAACAGTGTCGAATACACAAGAGAAACATCATACGATCAAACGAAACTTTTACAAAATATAGCTCAAGATGAGCCTCGATTAAACGTCGATCAGAAAAAAGTAGTCACTGCATTACTGTCTGCAATTGATAAAAATGAAAGAAAATTGTTTTTCCTTGATGCCCCAGGAGGTACAGGAAAAACATTTTTAATCAATCTGCTTTTAAAAAAAGTGCGATATACCGGAAAAATTGCGTTAGCTGTTGCGTCATCGGGCATTGCCGCTACGCTTTTGGAAGGAGGCCGAAACGCACACTCTACATTCAAGCTCCCGCTGAAAATCGCCATCGATGCTAATAACAGCGTCTGTAATGTTTCTAAACAGAGCAATAAAGGAAAATTGTTGCGTGACTGCTCATTAATAGTCTGGGACGAAGCTACCATGTCAAACAAGACGTCTGTGGAAGCACTGGATAGGACAATGCGCGATTTGCGCAACAAAAATTCACCTATATGGGTGGATCCTACCAGTTGTGACTCGAGGAACACGTGCTGACGAAATAAAAGTTTCCCCAAAAAGATCAAACCTTTGGCCACATGTCAGTTAATTAGAGCTTAAAACTAATATGAGGGTTTCGTCATCTTCACGTGAGAACAGGCTATCTCCAGAGATGCTGCTTAAAGTTGGCAATGGATAGTTAACACAAAGTGAGGGAAGGATTAACCTAGAAAACCTTTGCGTTTTGACTCCAAGAGTTAGTAAACAATGTCTATTCAGACATTGATAACATAAGTTCTAGGACAATATCTTGGTTTAAAGAATGAGCTATGCTGTCACCAACCAACGAAATAACTTGAATTTTTCAAAGATTGATGTGCCGACGAAAATATACTACTCGGTCGATAATCTTCTCGATTTGGAAGAAGCTGTTCATTTTCCTACAGAATTTCTAAAGTCTTTGAACCCGTCAGGACTCCCTCGTCACAAAATGGTGTTGAAAGTAGGTTGTCCTGTTATTTTATTAAGAAACCTGAATTCACCTAAACTTTGCAGTGTCACGCGTTTGCTGGTAAAATCACTGAAAACTTTCATAATAGAGTGCACAATAGTCACAGGATGTGGAACCGGAGAAGATTTATTGATTCCCCAAATCCCTCTGATACCATCGGATTTACCCTTTCAGTTTAAACGCTTACAATTTCCGGTGAAGACATCTTTTGGAATGACCATTAATAAATCGCAGGGTCAAACGTTTGATGTTGCAGGCTTAGATTTGAGTTTTGCCTGTTTTACGCATGGCCAACTGTATGCCGCACTTTCAAGAGTCACTTCCAGAGAAAATATGTTTTTTTATTGTCTAATGACAAGAAAGCTGTGATCGTTGTATATAAAGACATTCTGTGATATATTAACTGTTGTAAAAATAAAATAAATTATTAAAAAATGTAAAAAGTAAATATGTAAGAATGTAGTGTATTTAGTATCAGCATTGTACCCGTGTGAAGCCGGGGTGGGTCGCTAGTAAAATAATAAAAGAAGTTTTTAATTATTATGGGTCTGAAATTAGTCACTTCCAGCGGGAAGTTATGTTCGACTAGCGAATTATTAAATTTTCTTTTGTTAGCCTTTGTTGATCTCAATCGAAAATGTTAAGGTACATAGCTAGTAATTGTTTTTATTGCACTAAAAGATGTGATCTCTGTCTTTGAAATGAAGATTTAGTCCCCTGGGAATAATCTCTCGCCTTTCTCTTTGTTTTAAATACTCCTCTTGATCCTACTGCGTTCAAGTAGGTACGCAATGACAATATACCAACCTCAGATTTGGATAAGAGATTATTCAACTTATGATGACCGAGGACATTATTATGTTTGCCTAATTAAAAGACTTCATAATGAGTACGTAATAACAATCTCACCCCCAAGTTATGACCAGACTGGGGACATTAAAAACTACAACCCAAAAAATAAAAACAACAAAAATTATCTCGTTTCCTCTCATCTCCATACCGTGAAATATAACCAGACCGTGGAACACTCGTATAAGTATCTTTTATTATCACTCAGACAGTTCGTTTTTTTTTTCTTTTTGAGTAATGCTACCATTGTCAGTGACAGGAATCCCAATACGTGACTCTTGGCTTTAATATAAATTACTTACCTCACTCGTCCGAGTAATGAGATATATGTGAATGGACTCGCACAAGATGCCACATAGTGTGGTGTCCTTTGCGTTAGCGGCATGCAACAAATAACGTAATAAAATGAAGATCCCAGGTGATACAGAGGGCGAGTCCAGTCAACTGGCCAACAACAACAAAAAAAAAAACACATAAAAAGAGAAATTTGGAAATTTTTGGTCACATAAAAAAAATCTGAGAAGAAAATTAAGGCTGCGGTTGACGAACATTTCACCTAAAAGTGAAGAAGCAAAAACAAAAAAATTACTTTTATTTCTTTTGGTTTTTGTTTTGTTTTGGTTGCGAAGACCTCGTGAGAAGGACAATGAGTGCGCTTGAATAAAAATTACGATTTATGCTGACATCTTTAATTGAATGGCCTTCAGAGAGCGCCTCCTTCGAGCTCCTTAAAATAAACGATGTGACTGAGGTGTCGCATGGAAATACTCACATTTTTTCAAACTAAGAAGTAGAGTGGTACTCGTGGCGTGATGGTTAGCAGGTTCACCTGCTAACCCCGAGGTTCGAGGTTTGAATCCCAGCAGAGGCACAAATGTTTTTCCACGGGTATCGCCTTTGGCGAGGAATTGGCAAGTTCTTCGTTAGTAAATCAATTGCCACGAAAAGCTCTTTCCCAATTAGTCGTTCCGAACCGGTAGAAAAATTGTAGGTCCCCTCCATTCTCTCACAAGGGGTGGTTTTTGAGAATTGCGAAATTGAGGCTCGTTATACGACAACGTCGATCTTTCAATATCTAAAATTGTCCTTACAATAGATTCTCCCTCAATTACAATGGAACCAGCGAAAAGTCCTTTCTTGAAGGACCACTGCAATTTGGTCAATCAAATTAATAAATTCGAAATTTAAAAATTGTATCTCAAACCCAATACATGGCGCCTTGCTCGATGGGAGTTAAGAAAGAAGTCATCTCCCAGTGATACAATTTCTGCCTTTTTTTTCTTCATCTTTTTCTTTTCTCAAGCCTTGGGCCCAGTGGTTGGGTCAACGTTTTATTATCCATCCACCTTCAAGAATGACTATACCATCTCAGCATCCTCATCAATATCACGAATGAAAACAAGCAGCAGTCGCAGCAAAGGCAAAGTGCACAAGCGCATGAGCAGCATGAGCATGATGCACCACCATCATCCCAAAGAGTAGTTACTTAATATGCAAGTAATGCAACCGCCATATAGGCCCTGACGAGATGTCTATCTGGGTCGTCGAGCTGGGGATAAAAGAAAAATTAAATTCAAAATCGTCTTAGCCCGGTCGGTTGTCGTTGATGGACCAGACGGACGTATAGGGAAAGGAAGCCCAGACTGACTGCTCAGCTCAGATTGCCTGTTAAGATGTCCCTCGAAGTCGCAGTCCCAGAATGGATATATGTATGTTGTTGCGCGATGGGTTTGTTTCATTGAGTAGACTTTTGTTCGTCATCATCGTGGTGTTCTAAGTCACTGAAACTGAAGTGGCTTCATTTATTTAATGACACTCGGATGATAAAGTGATGTGTGTGGTTTTCTGGACTCATGCGCGTTGATCTTTCACCCAGTTAGAAGCAAAGTGATAAGACGATAACGATGCGGACGTGCATTTCACCCCGGCCCTGGACAGAGCCGTACTAAATCTTAAAGTTGATGGCGATTAAAACAGGTACAAAGGGGTTCATAAATTTCGGATGTGATGTTATGTGTGCGCGTTGGAATTTTATGAGAGCGGACAATTAAAAAAAAAAAAAATGTTGATCTTTATCAGCGAAACAAAGGGTCGTAAACCCCCATAGCAGAGTGCGGAGGAGAGAAAAAGTATAAATGAACTGCAGTAGTGCATGGCTCAGAAATAAGAAATCATTTTTGAGTTATGGTTTCCTTGATTGGTTACGGGAAAATGCCGAAATGGGGTCTTTCTTTCCTTTCCTATTTCAAATTGAAATGAAATTTGATTTGATTTCATAGTTCATACATTCGCAGTGACAATCAATATAATCGTTTTCCATTTTCCATATTTCATCGAAAGTGTTGTGGAAGCCTCGTACCTAAGCCGAATAGTCGAAGAGTTTATTTCTCATGGCCAATGTAAAGTTCCCGGAGGCATACTTCGAAGAAGCATTGAATCTCTGTGTGAAGTCTTCTCCTCGATTTTCAGTAGGTAAGTCGCTATATGATTCGACTAATTCCGATAAATTGCATAGATAGATTTATATGGTACTCAAAAACAGAGGCTTATAGAAAATCAATCATATAGGTGACAGGTGAGATATGTAAAGTTAAATTGGGGGTGCAGACGCAAGCGACAACACCGCAATCGGATCTCATGAGGATTCTTTGGTGTAACAGAGGATCGGCAGCTGAGTGGGAAGGGGTAGCAGGTGATGAATAGCGGAGGATTGAGTTGGTGACTTGATCATTGGGGTTGAGAGCCCTCGCTTAACCATTCGGAACCCTGGATGAACTCAAGGATGTTGTTCGACGGAGATTTCTCCGAGGATTTTGATTTGCTGATGTGGGTACTCAAAAAAGAAGAAGTAAATAAGAAGAATAGCAAAAAAAAAAAAACAGACATCCGTACCCAAAATACATTGATGCGATGGAGATAATTGACGACGACATAATCCACAACGATGAACCAATGACCTTAAACGCAGAGGCAACATCATCCCACTACCGTAACTATTGCTGCCCCATTTAACTAAACTATCATAAAATGCTGCTACTAATACTACTTTTGCCAACCACTGCCACATTGGCATTGGAACGAAAATTTGTTCCGTTTGGGTATCTGTTAGTGTCCGATCGATCGAAGCTTCAGCTTTGGCCACATTCGGCTAAAAATACTACACTCAGCTAAACCTTAGGCTTCGTGCAAAATCGGCCGAAGTTTTGCTTGAAGCTTCGGCCGATGGTTGATGTTAAGCCGAATAATCGGCTTCGGCTTTCTTTCGTAAAGGAAAAAAATGGGCACGACTGTGTGGCACGAACTTGCGATTCTGTTCTAAATACGATATCAAAATCTTAAGTATTCGCTCTCCATAATATGTTTTGTGGTACAGGGCTATGAAAATTGAATTAAATCATGCAAAGTAATGAAATAATTTAATTAAATATTCCAAAGGTTTCAGCAAAAATCCATACGAATGATGAAAATTTAATCAAAATCGTTGGAGCAGTTTTTTCAAAATATGGTTTTTTATTTTTCACTTTTTTTGAAAACTGCTTTTTAAAAGTCAATTATGCAATGTTTTAGATCTTGTAACAAATTATTTTGACAAAAAATTAAAAAAAAAAACTAAGTTAAGGTTTTGAAGTTATTTCCAAAAATCATAATTTAAAAAATTTATAAAAATTTCCAAATCTAAATTTTTTTAAATATTGATATGTAGTCTTTCTTTAACAGCTTACGACTTTTTAAATCCAAAATTTAGTCAAGATCGTGTTGGCCATTAACGAGAAAGTCGGTTTTGAAAAAAAGGTGCTATGGAAGGTACCGCTTTTAGCAGGGCCGGATTTAGACATGTGCCGCCCTTGGGCACTGATGAAAATGCCGCTCTATGACTTAAATTTAATTTTAATAGTTTTGATATCTTATTTTTTAAGAATTAGATTGCAGGAAATTTATTATGTTTTATAAATCATTTATTATACATTATGTTTTATTTATATTTATTCTTTATTTACTCATATATTATATTATTTATTATACACTATAGTTAAATAAAAAATATTTGTACTTTTCTTTGAATTAAGAACGTTTTTCTAGTATTGCATTATATTTTTCACAGGCAAACTCGCCTAACTTTTTGAATTACAAAATGGTCGATTAAATCTTTACAATCTAAACGTTGAGGCATATCTGATTCTATGCATTGGATAGCTAAGCTATTGAGTCTATTTGCACCCATTGTAGAACGTAAATAATTTTTAACTCGTTTTAAACAAGAAAACGATCATTCTGCGCTGCAGTATGTTACGCCTAAAATTATGAATATACTGTAACGTGCGCTTAGTTCGCAAAATAAAACTTCACTTTTCAATTTATTTCTACCACTTTTATTCAGTATCTATACTTTATTCGATCTTAACTCGACTTTTGGATCATGACTTGTAAACAACAATTCACTTTCTTTAACAGCTTACGACTTTTTAAATTCAAAATTTAGTCAAGATCGTGTCGGCCATTAACGAGAAAGTCGGTTTTGAAAAAAAAGGTGCTATGGAAGGTACCGCTTTTATTTAGGCTTTTTTCAAAAAAAAAATTTTATACATCATAAGAAAAACAATCCAAAATTAATATTTCTAACGAAATTTAACGAAATCGTTGGAGCCGTTTTCGAGATGGCAGGTACCGTTATTTCCAGACATAGAGACCCGTGGCGTAATGGTTAGCATGTCCACCTGCTAACCCAGAGGTTCGAGGTTCGAATCCCAGCAGAGGCAAAATGCAAAAATGTTTTTCCAAAAGCGTTTTAATTTTAATAATACACATATCATAAGTATTTAGATGCAAAGGTAGTGATAGAGCGTATACAATGACCTCGTTTTGGCCATTGTAACGTCTTTTCCTTTCTTTAATGAAAATTTTGAAGAACTTAACATTGTTTGGAGGTCTTTGTTGGGAAACCAATATATTTTAGATAAATATTATGATGCTGTTGACATAACAGCTTTTAGGGTCAAACTTAAAAATGAAGAAAACACTTTTGGGAAAAAAAATTTAATAGCTTATGTACCTACATATATGTTAATTTTTTATGATCACTGCCACATAGTAGTACCGCAGCAGATCGGAAATTTTCGACAGTTAATTAAGTGAAGGATAAACTTCGCAAGAAATTGAATACAAACACACTTTAGAAAATGCTATACTGTGTAAGGAAATGGACGACCTAAACAAAGATTGTTGGGAACCTTCGGATTCCGTGGGCCTTATAGAGTATTTTAATAAGTTTTTATCTGTCGACGCACAGTTAAAAAAAAAAGGAGCATTAAATAGGTAGCAATTATGACAGTACTTTTTTTAATTCAAAGCTGATGTTAATATTAGTATATGAATTTTTATGTAATGTTAATGTTTAAGTAATGTTAATGTTTATTTTGTTATCTTAAGTTATTTATGTATGTGAATCTTATTTAAAGTTGTTCATGTTTTGAAAATGAAAAATCTACTGCAGAGCAGTTGAATCTACTGCATTTTTATTTCAAATCTACTTCGGACATTTTTCCAAAAAGTCCCATCACTGATGTGTATAATCAAAGCAGAGGAATAATAAAGAAAAATTGTATACAAGCAAGAAGAGCCATGAGTGATAAGGACAAAAAATTATGGTTGTCCCTTTTACGAAATATTGGACATTTCGTAAAAGGGACAACCATAACTTTTTGCATAAGAAAAAATATAAATTTAGGGGTATGAAATAACTCCCACTTTACAAAACGAATTAATTCCCACTCAAAACGAAATAAGTCCCACTTAAAATAAAAACGCGTAACGAAATAAGTCCCACCAATTGACGAAATAAGTCCTACTTTTAAAAACGAAATAACTCCCACTTTCAAAATAGCAAATTTTAGTTATTTCATAGACCCAACACCCAACCATCACGCCACGGGTACCACAAATCTCTGTGCTTAGTTTACTTAAAAATAAAGGTAAATATTTTAATTTAGAGCAATATGATTTCACTGTAGATTTGTTCGTTGAAGCCCTAAGGTCTTACTGGCGTCGCAACAAAGCGTTTTTCGAGAAACCTTAAGTTGCCCTGAATGTCATACTCAGTGTTTTTTGAGCACTGGGGTTGACCTAGGTTTTCCCTCAACTCGCTCTAGGTCGCTGTCTAATGGCATGTGTTTTTTTTAATGACAGAGATGTCTGGAGATTTGTGGTTTAGCGTTTTTTGAGGTTTGCAAAACACAGGTTTTTTTAACAACTCATAGGGTTGTCAAAAAAACCTGCGTCAACCCTGGAGAAAGTTCAACGAACGGTTCTTGTACCTCATGTTACAAATAAGAAAACGAAAAAATGACAATTCTTGTCGGACTAGGCAGAGAACACACTAACCTATAATGTAATATTTTTGTCCTTCAGTTAGTAATGAAAAAAACGATCTGGTGGTATCGATACATGTTTGAGGAAGGAGACTCTTGGGATCAAACCATACAATTTGTAGGGCAAAAATTTTTTCACTTAATTCAGACAATTATGTTGATGCTTAACCAAAAAAGAAACTGTTCCTTTTAAATTTTTGAGAATCATCAAATCGACATACTTTAACTTTGCTTAACTCTGTTAGCTACCACAGTCGAAAGTTTTCGTTAGAAAATTGTTGGGCGTCTCAACAAAACGAAGATACTCGGCTTAATAGTACCTAATCACAAAAAAATTGGACCAGGGATCCCGGAATAGAAGACATTGTGTGGAGAAAAGTTTCAGCAACGAACTCTGTACTGCGCAAAATCACTTCAAAATCTCATTGCAATTTATCGTGGCACCTACCTAACATCAGCAAGGGACAGAACTTGAGTTAGCAGAAATTCAGCAGACTCAACTCTTCCACTGACAACGTCTTAGTCACTTGCCTATAAGGAATAAGCGCATACTATTATGTTTATTTATTTGTTCGCCAGACCTTAGTCAACTCTTAAAAGCATAAGCACAAAGAACCATAGTGCCGGCACTGGCACTAGCTTATAGTTCCACTTTCTCAAGATTGAAAGACCAAAGACCTCTGACAATCGCAGTATGTAGATGAATTTAAGTGCCTTTTTCTTTGTTGTATTATACTCCACGAGTAATTGTTTTTAATAGTCCAACTAAAAACAATTGGAGCAGCACTTCGGTAGTTCGAGTAATGCGATACACTTTAACGAAAACAGCTACCGACCCTCCACGTTAAGTGTGGAAATCATATTTGACAAGCGCCCACTCGATCAACAATGCGCCCTCAGAGACACGTCTTGTCGCCTTGTAGTTTATTGTAACCGATAAAGAATAGGTAATATAATCCTCGCCTATTTCGATATGCACTTGTTGTTTTGTAACGGCCAAAACAATAACAATCGCTATGATTTGCACTGCACACGGCAATGCAAGTAATATTGAGAGTGGATGTGTATATGTGTGTGTTTCGTGTGTTGTGACGGCAAGGAAATGCCATACCGCCGCGACCGTCAATAATCGGAGACTTATTGTTACTTTGACTTGTTTACTTGCTGACTTTTTTTTGTCTGAAGTGTAATTTTCACTTGGAGCGCACTTCAAGTGTGGCTTGCTTTGAGCCATAATCGTTATGCGAACGCACGGCTCACTTATGCGGAACAAAGTGAAACTAATTGTTTTTGTGGACCATACCGATGGACTGACTATGCGTGCGGTGGCCTGACTGGATCTCGTCGGTCGGTGAGTGTACTGGCGAGAGTTCAATGCGGGCAAGTACTCTGCATAGTTGTCACCAAGTTGTTCCTCTCTTGTTGGAAGAACACCATTCCGGACATTACGTGAAATCACAATGCGGATTTTGCAGTAAAAAAAAATTTCAATGAATTTGAGAGTAGAAGAGTTGCCACACGGGTAAGTGGATTGTGTGGCGGCATTGACCTTGTAAAACAATTTTTTTATGAAAAGAAATATGGAAATTTCGGCCTCGAAAAGAGGCTATAAAAGCAGATGTTATAACCGTGTGAAAGTGATATGGCTTATAGAACCTCCATGGAAACAGTGTGTCCAAAGTATTTCTGAAAACGGGGTAACCTGCTTATGAGCATGTTCTTAACATGTTCATAGATGAAGCTAAGGACTATTTTTTGAAAGAGAATCAATTTTGAAATAATGTCTAGAAACAGAAACAATTACGTAATGTTCTTTTTAAGGCCAATCAGTAAGACTTGAAAGTTCATACAAGTGTTTTCATGGTTCCAATTTGAAGATGAGGGCGAATGAAATATCTGGAAATATTTTGCTATAGAGAGATTGTGCCACCTTGGTCGAAATGTTCCCCTTCCTTAATTTACCTGCAATGTTCTTTCGAAAACTCATCAAGCCAAAGCTGTTATGTCCATCCCCTCGACATTTCCCAGTCATCGTAGTCGCGAGGTAGAGCTCATATGGCTCAGTGTTGTATCCTTTCTCCACACATTACCTGTAAGTACGGGAAGACAACATGCATACTAAAAGAATGGTTAGTTGGGATAGGCACTTGTAAAAGCCTATCGAGATAAGATAAAATAAAGTTAATTTGTTTTCAACTTTTCCCACCTTGGGGCCACTACCGCATTTTTTTATTTAATTTTTTTTTTTAGGTGTCTTGATTGTGGATTCTGTGCCCCTGTTCTGTAACTACCGCCTTGATAATAGCAGGCGATAAACGGTGGAAAATGGAACGAAATCCTACTGAGTTCATAGAATTTCGTTCCATTTTCCACCTTTAATCGCCAAGGCGATAGTTACAGAACAGGGGCACTGGTTCTTAATTAACCCATATTCTTGTCTTATTTGTTATTTTTTGATCTGCTAATTCGTTTTCACTGTTCTTCGTCTCTCAGCTTCCTGTGGACGACATTATTTTTGCTGATTCTTATACAAAACTTCCATTTATTTCCTATACAAGAGCGTTTCCCATCTATTACACTCGAACACTGTGTGGTTTACGTCGTCCGTCAACGAATCTCTATATACTGGCTCCACGATTTCCAATTTTGTGCACAAAAAAATTTAAGTACCCGTGTCCCATGAGGAACTGTGAGCATTGAGCATAACGACAAGGCATTGAGATGAGCTAGCATTTATAATACATATACTACTGTGATCGAATTGAATAAATTTTGAAAATTACTTTCCAAGCTTCCATTGCTCTAGGAAAATGGGGATGAAATATTGTCTATGTTACTAAACGGCAATGAAAAACTCTAACAGCATTCTCGGAATCGGTTCAATATTTTCAAAGTTCCTGGTTCCGTTGCCGTTTTCGTTTCCGAGAGAATATGGAAAGGAAATATAGCCTATAACATTTCTTAGAACTTTATTGTTCCGAATTTCATTCAAATTAGCTCAGTAGTTTTGGAGCCTTTTAGTTCAGAACTTCATTCAAATCGGCCATGCAGTTTCGAATCTTTTTCAACAGCGAATTTAGTTTACACTTTATCTATGGCCTATATCTATTAAGCACAAAGCTTGAGAACGAACAATTGATTTTTATTAACATTTTGCGCAATTCCTCCAAATAAAAGAAAAAAAATGGCTTTTTTGCGATGGCATAACTTTTTCAAGAATAAATGGGAGCCTAAACCTCTTTTGGGTCAATTTCGAGGAACTCAGCCCTATTGAAGTAACCATCGGAGCGGAACTTTCCCAAATCTCCTACGATTGGCAGACTTTTTCCTTCGTGATAGCTCTCCGATCGATCGATCCGACGTCCCCTGATAAGTTTTAGCTGCGGAAATTTTTATTTTGGGAATGCAATGCGTGGCCGCATTTGAGAAAGATTTCTTACGATGACAACTACTTCGAGGCAAAATTTTATCTCCGAAAAAAGATGCGTTGCGGAAAAAAAGTCCCCTCCGGCGGTTATCTCGGTAGGGCCGATTATTTTGCTTAATTCAAAAAGTGGTGCCCGTGGCGTGATGGTTAGCATGACTGCCGATTAACCAAACAGGAGCAAAAATGGTTTTCTACGGGTATCGACATTCGCGAGGAGTTGGCAAATCCGTGCCATGGTGCCATGAAAAGCTTTTTCTCGATTAGTCTTTCAGAAACGAAAATTGTAGGTTCCTTCTATTCCTTCACAAGGCATGGTTGTGAGAAATGTGCTATGCCCTTGGGCTCCTCGCTCTGTTGCGCCGCTCTATTTTTTTTTTTTTTCTTAGTTCAAACAGACCTTGTACGTATCACTTGAGAACGGCCTGACCGATTTTGAAAACTTTTTTTCATCATGTTTAGAATTGTCGGTAGGGGGCTTTGACGTGTTGTATGAAAAAATTAATAAACCTTTTTCGTATAGTAACCGAAAACCGTTAATAGTCAAGCAAGCTAACGAAAAGAAATCGCGACAACGTTCACAGGCACTAGAACTACGGAAACAGTTCAGCGCTCAGTTCGATCGTCGATAGAACCATTTTTTTAACTAGATAAGGCTCCTATTTGGAAAATATTTTGAGAATCCAAAGTTTGCTTGACAATAATATGCACAAATATCAATAATTTGCATCGTTTCAAACAGGCCCACACATAAAACTTTCCTCCAAATCTACAGATTCATACACGGTTAAAAATCCTGGCGTTAATTTTAATATTTTTAAGGTTGTATATATGACAACGCCGAAAAAATATTAGAATTTAATATTTTGGATATATTAAAATTGAAAAATCAATAAATGGTTTATTGAAATTAAATAATTTTAGTTATTACATTATATGACCAAAGTATTAAATTTTAACATATATTAAGATTGCTTTCTATGCCAAAAGTATTGAAAACAAACCCTTCTTATTAAAATTTTAATTATGATTTTAATACATTAGTATTAGAAATAAATACATTTCACATTGAAATCTAATATTTTTACCTGAAATTTAATATTTCTTTTATTTATTATAAACCCAAGGAGTATTAGAATGTAATACAATCTTTTTTATTTTAATACTTATTTAGATTTAATTTAAATATCAATCGATTGTATTTAAACACCAAACGTATTTAATTTTAATACAAATTTGTATTAATTTAAAGTATCGGAAGGTTATAATTTAATACAAAATGTATTTAATTTTAATACAAAATATGATTTGTTTTTAGTTTAAAAAGATTATAAATTAATACAAAATATATTTTATTTTAATACAAAATTGTATTGATTTTAAGTATTATAAAGTTACTTTGTAATACACTTTGCATTAAATTTGAATACAAAAGTATATTAGTTTGGGATATAGCTATTTAATATAATACAAAACGGATTACCTACATTTCAACACAAAATTTATTTATTTTTGATATGCGGATTATTTAATTATTCAAAATATGTTTTTTTTTTTATGTACCTATAGTAAATTCTATAATTATTAAAAACAATATTATTGTTTGTTCGAATTATTCCTATTATTATTATTATACTATATAATTACTTACTGAGTTTATCTATTCGTGACCCATCGACCTGTTTAAAAATTACACTTCTCAAAATAAAAATCGTGTTATTATTTTTTCAAATATATACATTTTATTAATAACAAAAACTTAAACTATTAAAACAAAACGTTTTTAATCCATTTATAACTATGCAAAACAGTACAGTAGGCATTAAAGAAAATAAGGCTGTAATATGAATATTTTGTTTTTTACTTCATAATGCTCGAAAGGCTTTTTGAAGACAATGTCATCGTATTTCAAAAAAACTTTGAGGTCAGTTTTTTTAGCAATGAACATATTAATTTGGTTATCAAAACTTTCTTGTTTATATTGTGTGCATAAGAAATAAGCATTGTTTTCAATTTTGAAAATTTTTTCAATTTTTATATAAAGTTGTGATTCAAGACAAAGAAAAAAATTAACTTTATAGTGAAACCCATTAACAAACTCAACATAGTCAGCGGAGAAAAATTCTTTTGTTTGAAGACTATCCATTATTGATTTTGAAGATTGGCAGATCACTTTGTTGCAACAAATTTCTATTAAAAAGCACTGGTTTCTTGTAAACAAAAACGTTTGAAGGCAATTCATCTTGTGGAGGGATCGGAGTGCACATAATAACATGCCGCCGTAAACCACTATAAGTGCAGAACTCTCTATCGCAATTAATATTTGCAATACATTTAAGCGTTATTCTTTTCTCATTATTTAAAAAATGGTCTGATTTCAAATGAAAAATTACAAAAGAAGCCGATGAAAACTTTTTATGGCACACAAAGCAAAAAAAAGTCATAATTTTTAAATAATTTTCGAAAATTTGTTTTGAAACTTTGAATAAATTTCAATTAATCTGTTTGTTTTTGGAGTTTCCTCTATGTTATAAACAAAAATAGCGAAAAAATCTAAAAATGTCTTGAGACTGTAGTCAAATTCAATGTTGAAAACATAAAATACTTTAAAAAATAGATCAAATGTGTCAGGAAATTTAAAGTTACTTGCGCAGCAAATGATATTCCTATCGACAACGATGAAATATTGCGATATAGCTTGTTTATTTGGTCCAACTGCTATTATATGTGGCTGTTTATCTGATAGATCATAATTTTCCTTCGGTGTATTGAGGTTTTCGAACTTGATGAATTTAGGCACCGAGTTTTCGAAATTGGACCGCTTCTTTTCCTTTGATTTCGGACCTTGCGAAGTTGATGGAAGCATACGGAGAAGTAGAAGAAATGATGAAATTTCTTGATTCCAATCTAAAAAAAATTAAGTGCTTTTAGTTGAAGTGACCGAATAAATAATGAAAATTGACACAAACCTTCGGTTTCCCTAATGCTTTTTTCTGCAAACAGTTCAAAAAAAATGTCTTTCATAAACTTAGCATAATTTGTCCACTGTATTAAAAGACGTTGTCCTGTTCCAGGGTAACGAATCTCAAAGTCATATAAAATCTATAAGTAAAAACATATTTCATGAGCGTAATGAATTCAAACAAAGTTCTTAAAAAATACCAAATTAGTGTTGAAAATAAAAAAACTAAATTGTTTAAATATATCAACAGGTTTCTTTAAAATGTGTTTCCGTGTCATCAACGTTTTGAGAAGGCGTTCTTTGATTGTTTCTTCTTGCTCAATAGCCAAGCAGTTTTCAAAAAATTCTTTATCTTCTGGTTCTAAAACAATACTTTCAGTTTCTGAAGTCACATCAAGAGATTGACTTAGTTTAAGGGATTTGCTTTGGCCATAAGTGCCATCGCATTTATGGCGCTTTATATTGGTGTTTTTTATCTTATTTACCAAATAACCCGTATTTGAAGTTGGATTGTAGAATAATTCCTTAAAAATAATGTGAAAGAAGAGAGGTAGAGTATATTTACGCGTATTCGATTTTTTTTTTTTGTTTACTCATAAAATAGTGAAATATCAAATTGTTAAAGAAATTTTGGTGGTTCCTTCAATATTCTTAATAACCAAGTCTGCATTATACGAGCATGTGTCGAGACAAGAAAAACATTGTGCGGGGGGGGGGGGGGGGTCTATTCGCCACCGTTTACCTGCAATAATAATTGCAAAGTTATTTGAAGTTTCCTGACACATTTGATCTTGTATTCAAAGTATTTTATGTTTTTGACATACAATTTGACTACAGTCTTAAAACATTTTTGAATTTTTTCGCTATTTTTGTTTATAATATAGAGGAAACTCCAAAAACAAACAGACTAATTGAAATTTAACCAAAGTTTCAAACAAATTTTACGAAATTATACTTAAACATTATGATTTTTTTTTGCTTTGTGTGCCATAAAAAGTTTTCATCGGCATGGTAGGAGTTTTTTTTTTATTTTTTTTTAATCAGTTTGTTTTTAGAAAATTGCTCCTCCCGGCTAAACGTAGGCGAATAGACCCCCCTCCCATTCGACTTTTTCTTGCCTCGACCCAACCTACACGCTCTAGCTTTCTGTTACACCGTACCTATGCGAAACATTCTGTAGAGTTGGATCTTGAAATGCATGCAACTCTCTAACGCAAATGCTGGAACGCATCAGAATTGGTAATAACTTATTACTAATAAGGAATGAGAAGCCACCACCAAATCAAAAAATGTATATTACAGGGCAAACAATAGAGTTCAATTAAATAATTTTACCACATAATGTTCTGAGATAACTAACAAATAATACATAAATGTACACAAATAAAGATGTACTTACACAGCCTCCTAATTTGCTATCTCCAATTTTATAGCATGGAAAAATCGAAATTATTGCTTTGGCACAAGCCAGTTTTGCTTCTTTAGATGGATAATTGCCGCATATTGATCGTAGGTATTCCGATCCTATTGTCACTAAAGTCCTTCGAGAAGAATCTTTTAGAGAATTGTTGCGGGAATATTCCTCTAATATATATGCCGCTGGGCTGGCTTTAATATAGGCTTCCAAACCCTTTCAATGATGGAAGTGAAGTACACTAATATTTACTCTTAAAAAGGCAACTTACTTCTTTGTATATAAGGAGACTACTTCCAACAGCTGCGTCTTGTTTTTTTAAGTCTCCAACGGGATCAACCAGCTTTTGGACAACGGGATCAATCTTAACACAAAAACAGGCACAGCTTGAGTGTTGTCTCACTAAATCACTTAGAATATCTATCGGAATTTCAACACCGTCGCGATCTTTTAGGACAAACCCACTGTCTATTTCTTCGCCTTCCAGAACTAAAAAATAATTCACATTCGCAAATAAAAAAAAGCACTTAAATCTGATTATACGCGTATAATTACTTACTTGTTAGAAGAATATCCTCATTGGATATTAACGACTCGCTTAAATCTGTTTGCTTTTTGACTCTCTTATATTTTGTTGTATTTTTATCCAAATTTGTTACTTTAATCAAGACTCCATTTAAGTTATCCACTATAAACTCCATTGTAGAAAGTAAAAGACGCACTCAAACAAATAACAAAATTGCACTGGCAATGGAAACCCAAGCGACAAAATAATACCTTTTGGGTTTGAAAGTAATACCGAAAAATTTAAATTCAATACTTAAGGGTTAAAAAGTAATTCTACAGTATTAGAAAGCAATACTGAAGGGTTAGAATAGAGAAGTAAAATATTTAAAAACAATACTTGAATATTAAAATTTAATACTGAAAGTATTACTTTTGTTCTTTGAAAATAATGTAGCCGAGGGTGACGCTCTCTAAGAGCTAAAGTAATACTAAAATATTAAAATGAATTACTCAAGGATTAAAAAGTAATTCTTCAGTATTAGAAAGTAATACTGAAGGGGTAAAACAGAGTATTCGAAGGTTTAAAAGCAATACTCGTGTATATTAAAATTTAATACTGCATTATTATAAAGTAATGCTTTTGTATATTGAAAATAATGTGGCCGAGGGTATCGCGCTCAAAAAGTTAAAGTAATACCAAAATATTAATATGTAATACGCAAGGGCATTATATTTTAAGTCAACTATAATTCAATTGTAATAAGTTCTTGGTTTAAGTGTTATTTTAATAAGGACGGGGTTAGATTGTAGAATTCAAATATTAAATTTTAATCTTTTGAGATTAAAGTTCAGAAAATTAGTATTAAAATGATCATTTTAATGTAAGAAATATTGAAATTCAATACAAAATTATTATAAAAAAAGTTAAATATATTGAAAATATTAAAAAGTAATTTTTCTTGTATTGCATATACCTGTAATACTGAGGTGGTATTAAAAAACATCCCCAGATTTTTAACCGTGTAGACGAATTCAACATCGGCCTGGAGTTTTATTTCTCCCAGCAAATAATCAGTACAAATTAATTTATTTGGTTGATCGATCCAGGGCGGTCAGAACTGCAATGAAACGAGAAATGCTTATGCAACTCTAGCTCTCACCTTAACAAAGTCTATGGATCGAATTCTTCAAGACTGCTCTAAAAATTATGCATTCAAGAACCTCTCCAGCGAACATGAAAGACACTTTAATGATCCAACGTTAAATCAAGCTGTTAATGTGGTTGTTGCGGCGAATTCGGAACCTTGCGGAGTTGTTGTTAGATGGCCGGCGTAGTAATATTCAAGTAATACTGACATGAAAAAGTAATAAAAAGGGATGTAGCCCACCTTAAAAGCCGAGACTCTTCAATAATTCTCAATTCTGCTAGTAAAGTTTACACTGATTTTCAGATACATAAACTTCTGTATTTATATCTAAAATTCATGACATTGATAAAAGAAAGTTATTCGTCACGAATAAGCCCGTAGTAGGTCCGAACTGTCAAACTTTTTTCTTGTTCCACATTCCACATACAATCCACACTTCAAAGTATAAAATTTCGCGCATTTTTTCACCTCAAAATCAATCTTGTTTTTGTTTTGGTGGTGAAGATGATCGTCATTCACGTTTCACGATGAAACCACCGCGAATAGTCGGTCATTCGTTGTTCGTTGCTCTTATACTCATGTGAATAGTCCTTAAGTGGATATGTGAAACGTATCGTTCTATAAAGCATTACAATATCCACTTGAGAGGAGAACATGGGTACCTATCATTTTTCAATTTAGATAAATGCATTAACTGGTATAGGTACATTGAAATGTTATCATAGGTGAAGCCACGCTTCTAAATGAGTAAACCCCAAGTAAGGCCGAGCGGGTTAGCTAGTTGGCATAATTTTATTTCAGATTCAATTGTTTCTACAACCGATCGACGTCAAATTTCAGTTCTTTGAAGAAAATTCAACGATTAACGACTAGTGACACCTAACCACCAACAACTTGAAAAAATCATGACACTCAACTTCCGGATGATCTCTTAAAAACAAGTTCCCATTGAATTCTTTTAAGATGTCACACCATTAAAAATGACCATCAACAAGAATGTCATTTCCCTTAAATTTGTATTGACTGTTCTCTAAAGACGTACACAATTCCCACATGGATTGTCGCAGCAAGGTGCCATAACGGCACCCAAGTCATTATTAATTCGCATTTCGCACCGACTGACTCTCACATACAATTAAATGTACCTTTGTATGTATATTTATAATAAAGACCTCACAACATCGGAAATGCTGTGCTGTTGCCAAAACTCCAACAATACAAATATGTACAAACAAACCCAACAGAGGTGCCGCCTTCAGTTTATACTCGGCAACTGAACTTTCTTCTTTTACACATTTTCGCCTTGTCAGCTTGACAGAGAGCTCACATAGAAAAATAGCTCCTGCCAAATGGGAAAATTTATTGAAGGCGGAAAATTTTCAAAGGCTTTGATTGCCCGATAGTGGACTCGACCACTGCGTGAAGCATTTGATTTTCACTAACAAAACACACCCCGGGACCCGCAAAAAAAGGTTCGAAATAAAAGTGAGAAGGAAAAGAAAAAAAAAAAAAAAATCAAAATGTACAAATAATTTTGTTCACAAAAACATTGCCTGACAATAGAAACACACAATAAAGGACATTTCTATTACACAGGGACATCCACATCCACATCCACATCAACTATGCCAGCAATTGCGCTACGATGATGATGGTAGGTAATTCGTAACGGCGGGTGTTCCCCAGATACCGTACCATTGTTTGGCATTTGAGGTGAGACCTCTTCACATATATTGTACAAAGATCGATCCTTCACTCTCGGCTGCAGTAAATTGTCAAAAACCTTAACTGGGAAACATCTCTATCAGGATGCCGCCACAGCCGCCACCGTAGTCGTCATCAGTGTGCCCCGATGATATGGCCCACGTGTATGCTTCCATTTCATTACATACCTGCTAACAACATAATCATCCGAGAAGGTGTGTGTTTCATTTTTTTTTTTTTTTGCCATTAAACACAATCGATTTCTCCTGGGTATGTGCAACTATAGCAAACAAAGATATGACTTGTAAACCGAAAAATTGTTTGGGCCAAAATACCTACCACCAACCAATACGTTGTTTGAAATTGTTTTCACTTTGAAAACATACACAACATGCAGCGCACTTTGTTGTGCCCTCGAATATTGGGTCCTAAATGTGGCCGTAGCAAATTGGCCGATTTCACGGATATCCTCGAGAATTGAGCGTGCAAAATCGGACTTACCGTCTTTGGGAAAACAAATGGACAGCTTAGATAACAACAAACTAAGATGCCTACACTCGATGTAGGAAAAATCATGTTTAGGTGCATCGATAAGTTTTGTTAAACGCTTGTTATACGCTCGTTAAACAAGCGTGAACATGGTTAATCGAAACTCGGATTAAATGAGCCGTGGAGGTGTCGATAGACAGACATGTGGCAAGGGCACATGGGCTGTGTTAGCATCAGGGGCGTGGAATGAATTTTTCACTTCATCGGCCTTAGAGGACCGGAATAATTGAAGATAAATGTTTGATTTTCTTAACCAATACATTTTACTATTGATTGTTTTTATTCGTTTGGCAATTTGGTTGAAGGTCTTTCAAAATGAGAAAGTCATATTATGAGCTGAACTTAGTTACAGCAGCGATATTGAATTCGGGATTGATATCTTACGACTAATAAATTGATTCTACGATAAGGAAGCTTTGTTCTTTACTCTCAATACATCTTAAAATTGAAGGAATGTCAAATGATCTCTAAAAAATTAGAAAAACCTGCAGTATTTACATGTTGACATCATAAGGATGTTCTTAAGAGAAGAGTTGGAAGCATTTTGTAAATTAATGCGAAATAGTATTGCAAAGTGTCCAGAAAAATGCTACTCTGGACATAATGCTCTAATTATGCCGGTTACTTTTGAGAAGGCAAGCTACTCCGAATTTTTTTGCGGAGGTGGTAATGCAATAATTCAAAAGAAGTCTTTTTGAAACTGCACCAACTTTTTTGGTTGACTTTATACGTTGATGGCGTAGTAATAGATTCTTGCCTTGAACTTCCCCTAGGGTTTCTTGACAAGCCTATGAATTTGAAAAATAAAAGCAGAGGGTTTCTCAAAAAACGATAAGCCACAAAAGTACCACACATCTGACATTTGAAAAAAAAACTTCTCATTTTATAACCCTGTTCATATAACCTGGAATCAGCCCAGTAAAAGCCTAGGGTTACTTTAGGGTAAGTTGAGGGCAAGTTCAGGGCTCGAAAAACACTCAGTTCGACATTCAGGGTGAGTCCAAGTTAATAATCAATTTTGGGAACCACAGGACAACCACAGGGCTTCAACGAACAAACCAAATGTTAAATAATGTGCTTCTTGGTGCACGAATCTTCGTCAAATCTAAATTCCTATGTCAAGTCGGTTGATTCGAATTCGTAGTCTTCTAACGGTGCTAATGTCACGGGTCAAGGATCAAGGTATAGCTCAATATATACATCACATCGTTTTTACGAACGGGCGCAGAGAGATTTATTGGAACAAAGTTCTTCATTTTACGTATATATAGACAGACATAAAGTCCCCTTAAAAATACAAACAAACAAAACACTAAAACTAAACTGAACATCAACAAATAATGAAAAACACACATTGAGAAATGAGAAGTCTCAATGGTAGAAACACATTGTTGGCTCGAGGCAGTATTCAGATAACAGAAGACAGATGACAGATGACAGATAACAGTCGAAAAATGACAGATCTCAAACTTTTGGAAAATGAAAGCCAACTGGTATGGAATATTACAAGTTATCCGTGAAACAACTTCAGTAGACATTCAGTTATCATCAAATTTCTTTCAAAAGCAGAAATTGAAGAGCCAGAGACAAACAAATACGTCTCTAGAGGCAAAAATCCTGCAAAAAAATGTCTGTTGACTTTTTTCCACCTGAACATGAATGGCAACAAATTACTCTGAAGCCAAGTGTCCTGAAAATAGTAGGTAAGTTGAAACTCGCCTACTTCTTATCCGAAACAGGAATCGAAATTTGAAAGATCGAACTTGTCGACCGATCGGACGGTTGTATCAAAACTGCTAACTAGTAAGTTGAAGAAAACTAAAGTACATTTTATACGGAAAGCAGTGATTTAATTATAGAAGGAGCACCCAATAATTTCCAGAATGCTGATGTAGTAAAAAAGAGCATCTTAATTTAAACATAACTTCAATGGTGGTCCAGTATAACGGACGATATAATGTCCAGGGTCAATTCGTTATATCGAAAATTCGTTGTATCGAAACCTTTTTGTCATACAAATCTTTAGGTAAATAGAATCAATTTGTACTCAAATTTAAGAAAAAAATCGTTAATATGCATTTGTTTTTTTCGGGGGTTGAATGTTATTGTTGAATGCTTCTTCCCGTAAACTTTATAGAACTAAGACTTAAGAGTTTTCAATGCCATTTTGTCTTGTCTGAAATTCATTATTTGTTCGTTAATACCTAATGCACTTGAAAAAAGTGTTCGTAGAAGCGATCATTCTCTATATCGGCATTCGTTATATTGGACCACCACTGTATTATCAACTATCTTACTGTGGTAGCGGTGGTGTGATGGATAGCATGTCCGCCTGTTAATCCAGAGGTTCAAGGTTCGAATCCCAACAGAGGCAAAAATGCTTTTTCCACGGGTGTCGCCTTTCGCGAGGAATTGGTAAGTCCTCCGTTAGGAATTTCATTGCCATGAAAAGCGCTTTCTCGATTAGCCGTTCGGAACCGGCAAACAATTGTAGATCCCCTCCATTCCCTCACAAGGCGTGGTTGTAAGAAACGCGCTAAGCCCTGGGGCTCCTCGCTCCGTTGCGCCACCCTATTTATTTATTTTTTATTATCAACTAGATAAGATGCATGTTAAGGAACAGACGAATAAATTCAGAGGTACGAAATGGACACATCACAGAACTAACATCCTCAAAGAACTACCTCTCAGTAGATTTGTTTTTAACGAGTTTATTGCTAGGCTTTATAGCATTGAAGTCAAAGTAGTAGTTTGATCTGACAATTTCGATCTCCTTACCATAGAAAAATTCCTTCCCAATCTTAGCAATTAGAATCTTAAAATAAAAATAATTAAAATGTATCTAATCCTATTCGGTAAACCTGGGAACCTATTCCAAGGATTGTTCTATGGATGTATACAGCAAGGTTATAATTCCGATACTTTCCTGCAGAGTAGCGTAAGATCATCTGATGAGCGACGTCAAGTTGACACCGATTTTAGGCTTCTTGAAAAGTTCACGCCTATACCACCAAAAAATTTAACTTAGTAATTTCAAATTGGTCAGATCAGTGAAAATCTCAAATTTTTTTTGGGTTCTAAGACATAGCTACTAACAAAAGGGTAGATATGCTGACCCAAAACGGGTCATGACTCGAGCCGAATGAGACGAACATGTCTGTCTTCAAGCGACTAGAACAAAAAACAAATAGAATTCAATGAAGCTTTCTACTGCCCACGACAGGTGATCATCTCTAGAAATACGCCGAGTCTTCAGAGACCATTAGCCAAATATTTCCGAGAAATAGAAAATCAAAATTTCTTCCACAGCTTAGTAGGCCTCGACTGTCTCCGTTGTTGGCATTCTCAGGGGACACAACCCATTAACCACATATGTTAAGAATAGGTATTAAATAGTGGAAATTCATTTTACTTTCTCTATGAGTGCACGTAGTTGGGCCTGCACTAGGAAAAAATCGACGAAGGATTCATCTTCAATAAACTCAGTGACATTTCTAACCACCTGCTGAAAAGCATCCTCAAAGTCATTCAGAGTTCCCAATAGCTGAGTAAGGAAATATTGTGCCCTCCTGAATTACTACGGATGAAGAGCTGAGAAGGGGGTAGGAGGTGAGGAATATGTTTTTGACGAGGTTCCAAAAACTTCACCACGTCACAAACATATTCCTAACCTACTACCCCCTTCTCAGCTCCTCATCCGCGGTAGTTCAGGAGGGCACATTATTTCCTTACTCGGATTAGTAAGGTGTTGTCACTTTCTGCTGCACCCCTGATCCAACAAAATCTTACTTAACCTTCCCCCTCCCATGTCCTGCCATAAAATATAATACATTTTTTGGTCGGTGAGCTGCAACGTCTTGAATATCCAAACTCTCTTCCAAAAAAATTTCGTAGCATAACCCTGTTCAACTTAAAATAGCTTCGGCTAAAAATATGTTGAGTAAGGTTTTTTCCAGCAAATCGGAAACAAATTATCCATTTACCAATCTTTCCGTTGGATTAATTCTCTGTAAAGAGAATTGGGGAAAACAAATTCTGAAAACTGTCTTTGAAATAAAAGCACACCGTTGCCACAACCTACCCCAAACCAAAAATAAAACTTTCGTCTTTAATCTTCGTAGAAATCAGATAAAAACTAAAAACACATCTCATTAGGCTGGTTGGTCACACTTCAAAAATTCCCACCTTTAAAACAAAATTTACTACACCACTCGTTGGTCACACTTTGAAAATCCCCATTGTTATAAAGTAATACCTACTTACTCTGAACGGATTGAAGATACCCTCCACAATAATTAATCATCGGCAGACATAGAATTCCAATCTAATTACATATGTAGAGATGCTCGCACTTCTCCAAGTTTAGCAATAAATTTGATAAAACTTATTTAAAGAAAACCACACGGGCCTGAGACAAAATCCCCACACGGCCCCAATGACATGTCATATAACTGCCAAATCGGCAGGCCGCCAGGTAATTCACTTTCTTCATGAGTCAAGCGAAAAAAAATTTCCCCCGATGACAACGCAATACGACAGTTGTCATGTTACCCATCAGACAATGAGCAATCTATTTTACAAAACGTGTATCACGAATCTTGCAAATATCCAAAGTGTGCGCAGCTGTGACAGAAATGACATCGACACCGACAAAGTGATCGCAATCTACTCACTCACTCTGACATTGATTTCAAGTTGTCTAAAAACAATACCTAATTACTTATTCAAGTCCGAATGCGAGTAAAGACAACTTAATTTGCACCAGAAATGAAAAGAAAAGAAAAAGATAATGAACAAGAAACAAAAAGGACCTTTAAAGGTGGTAGCCCTGTTCAATTTTAAAGGACCACCCAAACTAACTTGCATATCGATATTCTCACCTCGTTTCCTGTTGGGCACTGACATTCGCTGCATGCATCCAAAGATACCTTTGCCATTGATTGCGATAGCATCATTAACGTTCTGTGTGCCCCTGTCTGTGAGTCCTGTCGTATGCAACACTTTGGCCATCAAAAACAATACCCATAAAACCCTAGAAAATCATATATACACATCTAAACTGTATACCGTGCTGAGGCCTTGAACTTTTCCTTTGGGAACAACATTAAGAGAAGAGAGATGTCTTAATAAAGCCCCCCTACAGACTACAGCTCTCATCGACACCACATTTCCATGTGGCAGCATAGCTATACAAAATGTCAAAAAAGAAATCCATAAAGGTACCTGCCGCTTCCACAGCAGGTTTAAGATGAACAATACTCCTCGATCTTAATGAGAGAGACTTTGTAGCAGTATAGTCATAGTGTTGCAGGGAAACAGCAGCAAGCAGCGATAACGAAGCAGAGCACCCGATTGCTCGATCCTGTGTTTACACCTCCTTCTGCCACAGGCATGGATCTAAATAGTTTTATTGCACTTATTAAGATAGTCTTCGTCTTGTTTAAGCTGAAGCAGGCGTTCTCTGTTTGGTCGGAAGATGAACATTTTATGATTTTTTGTTTTTTGTAGGTACCTACATTAGAGATGGATGTGGTAGGTATTCTTAAATAAGGAATAGCGATGGCTTACTTAAATGGAAATCATGGAATACGTTGAGGCTGTCACGAGGATCTGCTATTATTCCGATTTAACGGCATTTGAGTAGCATTTTAACCCTCCTTTACAAACTGGGGTCCATTTGGACCCCAGAGCATGTTTGAACACTGATAACTTTTTTGTTTTTCATTTTTTTGAAATAGGATTTTTACTCTGTGAACAAAATTCAATTTTTTATTCATTTCTTAAGTTGAAACGATTACAGATTTTTCTGCGATTTTTTTGTGAAAAGAACCCGTCCACCCGAACTGGGGTCCATTTGGACCCCACTATAATGAAATTCTATGAAAAATCATATTTTTTCCAAAAAACAATTATTTTATTTCTAAAGCAGCATAGTTTATGTTTAGAAGGGTTTAGTTTGAAGTTGTTGGCCGTTCCGGGAGACATTTAACACATAAGGTTCTGATGTGGCAAGGCAACAACATCTGCCACATTTATCGCAGTTGGTTCTGGTTTTCTTGTCCTCTGCTCTTGGGCAAAGGTGACATCTGCTTCTTTTACAAGACAGCTTTTCGGGGACTGTTGGTAATTTTTCCTGAACTCTCCCCAAAATACAGAGAGCATCCAATGCAGATTTTCCAATGCCAGATTGTGTTGCAGGTTGTGAACGGTTATTCAATTCTGACTCAACCAGTTCCCCCGCTTGTTCGATGAGTTTATCACTTCTGAACAAATTTTTGTTTCTACTAGGCGGATTTAGATGTCGGAAAATTATGACAGTTGCTAGGACTGCTACGTCCAGTAAGTTGTAGAATACAACCATCGGCCAGCGATTTGTTTGGCGTGTACATGAATAAATTGAGACCATTTGGTCGAATACATAGACTCCACCTTTGGTGCGGTTATAATCCAGTATCATGGCAGGTTTACTTTGATGACCGGAAGTGGCTTTCTCGCAGTTATGTTGTGTTGTAAGCAATACCACTTGTTTGTTTGGCTTCGAAACATAACTCACCAACGCCATTTTTCCAGAAAATCCAAAGATGGATGAGTGGACTGAACGATACTGCATTTTGTTATTGACCTTTACAGACTCATTCTATGGTCATCAAGAACATCCCTCGCTTCAACAGGCATAGGCACATCTCTTTTGTTTTCCGGATCTTAACAAGAATGGTGATCTTCTTATCCAGCAACCTCAATGCCAAATCCACCGACGTAAAGAAATAATCAATAGTGAGGTTGAGTCCAGAATTGAAATATGATGGCATCAACGACATCAGCACATCATATCCACGACCAAGTCCTGTACTTTGGTCAGAGCTACCAATGTAGATAGAAAACTTCTGTGGATATCCCGTTGAGCTTTCATACAGCCACCTAAACTTCAAGCCATATTTGGCAGGCTTGCTTGGCATGTATTTGGGAAATTCAATCCTTTTTACCTGAACAAAGTGAAATAATGATTATTTTTTTTCTTTTGATAGACGGACCTGGCAAGAACATTGATATGCATCAATATTACAATCAGTAATTACGTAAAACAGACATATCGAAAGGGATAAGCGGGAATCCCAGATTTGCAAAATTAGGCAATTGCTGACCTCCTACATACAGTTGCGGTCAAAATAATAGTAGTGTGAGTAAAAGCATTGCACAGTTTATTATTTTTCCACTTTGCATTGCGTTGATAGTGAAAACCCGTTACACTTTAATTGTTTAAAGGGGTGGAAAAGGATCTCGTCAATATGTAAGACGACCTCCAAACACCGAATATAATCCACACTTTACAATCATAATGGTATGGGCATGTTTTTTCTTCTACGGAATTGGACCCATAATGTGGATTATTATGGATCATTATGGATCAGTATCTCTATGTTAAGATAATGCAGGAAGTAATGCTACCGTATACTGAAGTTGAATGCTACCGTAAATGAAGTTGCTTCTTGCTGAAATGGGTCTTTCAGCAAGAAGCAATGGTTCCAGGAAAGTAAAGTAGATGTGATGGAGTGGCCCGCACAGTCTTCGGACTTTAATCCCATTGAAAACCTATGGAGGGCTGTAAAAAAATATGCTTCTAGATGTAAACCAAGCAACAACACAGTCCTTTGCGAAGCGTTACAGCAATCATGGAGCTCGATAAGCACAGGAAGGTGTGGAAACCTGATAAACTCTATTTAACGTCTTTGTACTGCTGTTATAGCTAACACGGGACATGCAAGTAAATACTAATTAATGGTACGAACACTCAGCCACATATTGTAATAAAAATTTTGACCTAATTGTTTGATTTCGTAGCATTTCAAGGTAGATTTTCCTATCACTACTATTTTTTTGACCGCTGAATTTCAACATCTGTTCAATAAACGTGCAACTATCGGATAGTAATATTAAACTTATGTTTTTTTTTTTTTTGTAAATAAAAGCTTAAAGCCCCACTTTGAAAACCACGTTATTGGTTTCTTAAATTAGAATTGACGAATAAGTTTTTTTCAATTTTGTTGTTTCTTAAGCTCTATACTACTATTATTTTGACCGCAGCTGTACCTGCATAATGACATCTCTGCTTAAATTTCTTTATCCCTGCTATATATAATACTTAGAAACAATTCAAACAATAGCCAGAACAACTATAACTGAACAATATAAGTCAGAAATCAAAAAAATTCGAAGAAAAAATTGTTGTCCATTTGGACAACTCGTCGACAACTCTCCAAATGCACTGCCAACTCTACAATAGCGAGATGACGTCAGCGTGAAAGACCTTGCCCCCCTCGGAGTAAATTTCCTCCACTTTTGAAAAAAAAAAAAAAAATCTGCTCCGACGCCGACGCTCCGATTCAGATTCGTATTGTTAATGAGTAAATGAAAAGGAGGTGCAACAAAACTGTGAATCACGGGACCTAGCGCATTTCAAGGATCTACAATTCTATGCAAAATTCGAACAATTAACTGAGATGGTGCTATTCATGGCAATTTAATTCTCTTGGCTTGCCAGTTTTTCGCAAAAGCTGATATGTGCTTAAATGGTTTCCGAATTCTCGACATAACATCAGTCCTTCTCAGTTACCCATTTAAAATGTCAATTTCAAACCGGAGAAACGTGATCGTGGATTGAGTCTCACACCCTCGGCTACAGCCGCCACATTCCAGTCTGTGCTGACCGTACGACAGAACCTTGGACTTTGGACAAACTTACTTACTAATTTTCTCTCTGGAAAATCCAAGGAAACCCATTACAAGACCCTTATCATCTCAGCTCAGCTCTGTTGGCTTTGGCGATGTAAAGGAAGTCTTTCGTTGGATTAAAAGAACAAAAAGACATAATTTGTTGTAGAGCACCTATGTGGAGCGAAGTTCCATAAGCTTCAACATAAACCTACTGAGCTCAAAGTAAAATAAATTATTTTTTCTATTAGAAAGCCTGAGTTTCCTTAAGCAATTCATCAGGCCTAAAAAATACATCAATATTTTTGATATCCTTGTTAGCAAAGAACCTGCTCATTTTTCTGAAATCCAAAATGCCTTTTGAGCATTGCTAGTTTTGGTGGCAATTTCCTGATTTTCAATCAACATCAAAATCTTGATTTTTTTTTTTTATTTTGTAAATCTCACTATCAAACGTTTAAGTCAGAAGAAAGATAATAATTATTAATCTATTTTATTTAAAATTTCGACTTTACCTACTAAGATTTTGAAAATAAGAAGGCAGAGGCACAAAAGCTCCAAAATGAGAAACCAAAATCATTGCCACCACTAAGAAGTTATGACAATTCACAGCAAGAAGAGGATGATGCGCTATTCGTCACAAGCGTTCTTATCTAAAAATGGTATACCGACTTGAATAAAAATCGAATTGTGATCAATTTCCAGCAGCGAAAAACAGAATGTACTATAGGGAAGGCCTACATCTCTTAATTGAAACTAACACGAACAAATTATCAACTGTTTGCTGCTAAACAGAGCATAAGAGCTTTCTTGTTCAAGGAATCTTTGAGGATTTCCATGTTCTTTATTGTGTTATACATCGCATCAAAATATGGCAGACCATCGTCCTTAGACGGAGGTACAGTTTGAGGTTAATTAAAATAAAAATGAATATGATTTTCAAAGCAAATGCAGTGTGCTCCCTGTGCATCATATGTACAGATTTATCTTCAAGGATCATATATCAAATACATATACAAAGTGGGGAAAGGTCAAGCTCATCAGTGCAACCATGTTCTGGTCTACACTAAAATTAGTAGGTAGGGCGCCACAATCCACCTCCGCCTAGTCAACAACTACCTTCGAAAGCCCAATTAATCAGAAGGGAATGAGTGGGAGCCTAAAGTCATTGTTATCCTACGTTCTTAGCGAATTTCCAAGTAAGGAATATTTCTATCGTTAGATGAGTCTCTCTACTGCTTACCATTGAAATAACAACGTTGTACAAAATTACACGCTCTGGAGACGTTAGTAGGTGTCAATAGAAAATGTGTCTGCATTCTATTAAAAGAAGTCTGAATATGAAAGAAGGGAGGTATAAGGTATTACCCTCTTGTGAACTTGGACATAGAAATCGGTTGCAGAAATTGTAAAGTAGCTAACTTCGCAGTCAAATCTTTTTTTAATATAAAGTAGTAGATTACTTCTCTTACAAAGTAAATTCATACATGTTATCTCTTCTTTTTCGCAACTTTCACGCGATTACATCCAAGATGATAAATTGTCCAGTTTTTAAACGAACGCTCCCGTCCTTATTTAGTAAAGATCCTTAAAGAGTAGGAACATTTATCAACCGATGGTTGATTTTATTGCTTTCATTGTCAAGCGACACATACCTGAAGCTGCTGTCAATTTGATAAAAACATGGCTGTGATCATCGATCATCGAATTGTAGAAATGACAGCACTTGCTGTAGAAATGAATACTAGAAAAATAAGAAAACAGCAACATTCCCCATCAAAAATCAAATTGGAATTTTCATTATCGAATTTATAACCATTTTCGCTAATCATTTTGGTTTAAACACTTTTTTGTACGCTAAACAAATACATTTTCGGTCAAGTTCTTGCTGAGCTTAAATCGGAAGCTTAAGATCTATCAGCCTTATAGTTATGGAGGCGTTAATATTAATTATAGTTAGTTTTGTACGTAAATGTCTCAAAAACTTACGTTACTTCTGCTTTCAAAGCTCAACGCCTACCTTCTTATTTTTAAACAGTTTTACCAAGGTTGCCCTGTTTCTTATATCCTTTAGTCAAATCCAGTAACTGGAATTCAATCCTCTTTTTGTTGATATGAAATTTGCCAGGCAACTTTAGTTCTGATGGCGAAAAAAAGGTTAATTCATCTGCCGCCGCCGTTCTATAGCGACGGCCATCTTGGATTTACCCAAGATGGCCGGCGATACAAAACGGCGTATTGCATATATTTCCATACTACTTCCTCAAATAAAAAGGCCAGGTTAAGAGATAGGAGTTCTCTATGAAAAAAAAAAAAACAGAAATCAAATATGGCCGCCTAAAAAATGGCATTTTGTTCATTTTTCTTTTCACTACCCCTTCAATTTGGGTGCCAAATGAAAGAGCTTGAGTGGAGAAGTTATTTTCGATTCCTTAATATTTGAATCTATCTACACTTTCTATTTGAAAGCAGTTCATATACTGCACAGTGAACTGTTATCAAAAGCATTGTCGGCGGATTGAGATTCATACTTATGTCGATTTCCATTGGTAATCCGTAAGAAACTCTCCGATCCGGGATGCCAAAGTAACACTTTTATTTGTTTTGAAGTTTCGTTTCTTGTATTGTGTATCGGTGTGAAACGTCAGGCGCAGTTTTTTTCTTTTTTTGATGAAGAGGAAAATAATTCACTTAAAACCACAGGAATATGTCTTCAACTCATCTCACAAAATTAATATTGTTTTGAAGTCACTTTTTTCAATTTTTAGAGGTGTCAATGATATTTGTCAATTTTGACGTCAACAGTGTTTCAGTGTGTGAGTGCCTGGCTTCGTTTTCTTCTTCAAAGCAACAATCAAAATTTTCTTTTTTCGAGGAGAGGAACTGTCATTTGATGCCAATGGAATGGTTTGATAAGCGTTCAGAAGGCTTCCGAACGACCAATGGAAGTCGACATTGCAGTGTGATTCAAAACGCTGACGGGAGAGTGGTAAAACATGTCAACTAGAGGGCTAATAGCACGGGTCACAACGGCTGCTTGCCAGCGGCTGGCAGTAAAAGAAGCATACAGTGACTGGCAGCCCGGTCATACACAGATGCAGAAAACCATACAAAAATTTGTTTTGAACCTCATTTCTAATTTTTAACCCAATTTATTATATTTGAAACAAATTTCGAATGAACATTTTACTAAATGGATTGTGTATCAGTATTTTTTTATTTTTGCAGCCGCTGTTATAGTAGCCCCGCCCCAGTACTCGCCAGCTACTATCGAGTGTGGTGAATTTCGTGGTCACACAAAGCTGATCAGCGGCTGGCAGTAGCAGCTACTTGACTCAGACCTAAGACAATCGAAATAACTTAAGTTGATCGCTAGATTGTGGCTACCAAACCAGACTCTAAGAGTACTATAAGGTTCCAGTCAATATCAGATGTTATAAGTAATAAGCTTTCTGTCCCGTATGCGAGTCTGAAGTCATCTGCAAAAGCTGTTAACGCACCCTTGAAAAGCAGCTCAAACACAGAGTTAATATATAGATAAGGAACAGTAAAGGTCCAATGAGAGCTCCTTGTGGCATGCCTATATTATATTTCTCATTGCTCCCAATCTTATTAATTTAAGCCTTTTGAGATCGATTCTTCAGATAAGACGTGAGCCATAAGTGTAAAGGATCCCTAAAGTCTGCATATAGTGCTCAAGCTGGCTTTTCTACTAAGATTTTGTAGTCGACCATATGAAATGCCTTTGGTATATCTACAAATAGGCCTGGTATATATGATTTTTGGCATGTAAGCTTTTGAATACCTTAGATCAAAAATTCAAGAGTGCACCTTCTGTTGGTTGCCTTTCACGAAATACACATACATCACATACTGAGGAGAGGCAACTTACTTACTTACTTAGGTGGGCATTACAGTTCAGGGTGAACCTGGGCCTCAACCAACATCCTTCGATAACGACTTCTATTTCGGGCGAGCTCTCTCCAGTTTCGCACTCCAAGTCGGTTGAGGTCATCCTCCACTTGATTGCGCCACCTAAGACGAGGTCTTCCCCTTCCGCGATTTCCCTGCAATGTGCTTTCGAACACCCTACGAGCCGGATCGTTTGGGTCCATCCGCTCAACATGGCCTAACCATCGTAGCCTCGCGATGCGTACTCTTCTGGCTATGCCCATGTCGCGGTATAGCTCATACAGCTCGTTGTTGTATCTTCTTCTCCACACATTGCCTTCGCATACGGGACCAAAGATCATTCGGAGAATTTTTCTTTCGAAACGACCAAGGGTTTCCTCATCCGCTTTCGATAAGGTCCATGCTTCCGCGCCGTAAAGCAGGACTGGGATGATTAAGGTCTTATATAAGGTTACCTTGGTTTTTCTGGAGAGGGTTTTGTTTCTCAATTGCCTTCTTAACCCAAAGAAGCAACGGTTGGCAAGAGTTATTCTCCGTTTGATCTCCGCACTGATGTTGTTGTCCGTGTCTACAGCGGATCCTAGGTAGACGAAGTCCTGTACTACCTCGAATTTATGTCTGTCTATTGTGACGTTTTGTCCAATTCGTCGATGTTCTGTGTCCTTGTTTGATGACAGCATATACTTTGTTTTGCCCTCATTAACCATCAAACCCATTTTTGCCGCTTCTGTTTCAATACTCGCAAAAGTACCTATGACATCACGCTTTTTTCTTCCCATTACGTCAATATCGTCTGCATATGCGAGCAATTGCACAGATTTTTGAAAGATTGTTCCTCTGGTGTAGACGTTTGAGTTTCTTACAATCTGTTCAAGTATGATGTTGAAGAAATCGCATGACAGTTTATCGCCTTGCCTAAAACCTTTTTCGACATTGAAGGTCTCGGTGAGTTCTTTACCGACCTTGACGGAGCAGCGTGAATTCTCCAAAGTCATCCTGCATAGTCGTACGAGCTTTGCAGGGATGCCGAAACTAGACATGGCTCTGTACAGCTCGTCTCTGTAGATACTGTCATAAGCGGCCTTGAAATCGATAAAGAGGTGGTGAATATCGATATTATGTTCTCGGGTTTTTCCAAGATCTGCCGTAATGTGAAAATTTGGTCTATTGTGGACTTCTCCGGTCTAAAACCACATTGATAAGGACCTATCAAGTTGTTGACGTGGGGTTTCAGACGTTCACATATTACAGCAGACAAGATCTTATAAGCGACGATAAGGAGGCTTATCCCTTTATAATTGGCGCAATTGTGAGGGTCTCCTTTCTTAAGGATCGGGCATACGATACTGAGGTTCCATTCATCGGGCATGCTTTCTTTCGACCATATCATGCAGATCAGCTGGTGCATGCTCCTTTCCAACTGATCTCCAGCTGCCTTGAAAAGTTCGGCATCAAGGCCATCTGCACCTGCAGTCTTATTTGTTTTAAGTTTGCATATAGCAAGCTTAACTTCTTCTAGGTCGGGAGGACGGCACTCTTGATCATCGTCCAGGCTGAATGGGGCAATCTGCCAGACAGCGGAATTTGTGTCCTCATCGCCGTTAAGCAGTCTGCAGAAATGATCTTTCCAGAGCCTCAGTAGCGACTGTGACTCTACAACTATGTTTCCCTGCTGGTCTTTACAGGCTTGAGTTCGGGGTTTGCCACCCTGGCAGGATCTTTTTACCTTTTGGTAAAACTTCCGAGTCTCGTTCCTGTCATGGCACCTCTCTATTTCCTCAAACAAGCGCTTCTCATGCTGCTTCTTTTTCTTTTTGAGAAGTCGGTGTTCTTCCCTTCTTCTCTCCTTGTAAATCTCGTTATACCGATCGTAAGCAGCCCTCGTTCGTGTTTGCAAAAAGAGGAGAGGCAACTATTTCATTTTTATTAGGGAATTTCACGGTCCTTGTTTTAGTAAGTTTTTCAAAATCTTTAAATACAGACCAGGATTTTTTTTAAATATGTGTAACTAAGATGTCACTGATATTCCAATTGATGTTTTTTGACGGGAGGTTAGAAATACCATAGCTTCCACAGTTTTAAGAATTTTTGAGACTTTTTATAGCTTTTGACACTTCTAATCTTGTTATAGGTTCAAAGAAAAACTATAATTGTTTCTATTATACACACTTCGACTGAGATCTAACATTTGGAACGCTGTTCAAGTGTTTTGAGCTATATTAACAAAATATGTCGTTACTAACAGCTATTTCGCGTTCATTCTTGTAAATAGAGTTGATTGATTGATTGTTGATTCACAGTTCAATCGGGTTGTTTTCTAAAGACGTTTCAAAATGGAAATGAAGCCCAAGAATGTCGTTTTCTTTTTTTTTTGGAATAAAGCCTAACGGTAGGTAGGATTGCTCCGGGACATATGACACTGCCTCCGCCGTGGCAACATATTATCTTCTGCCTTTTCCACAATCATCTGAGAAGCTGCATATAGTCACCAATTGTGCAGAACGTTGTAATTTTTTTAAACATGTTTTGTAGAAATCGCATAAAACGCAGGCACCCAGTGCCGGGTGTGAACGTTAAAAATGTTTGACCTTTTGTAGTGTGTGTTAGCACAAGCACACTGAAAACTTCAATATTCTCTGATTTTTCCTGCTTTTTTTCCACAATTAATATTTTTTTTTTTTTTGAATTTTTTAACTTACGTGGTCCTGCAATTTAACTGACGAGAATTTTGATGCCTGGAAAAGTTGGAACATTGGACCGTCATTGAGATCTGGCTGCTTAAGTCTTAAGGTGGTAGTAAAAAAGCTCCTACAGAAAAAAAAAAATTAGATAAGAAGAAATAATACATAATGTCGCTGAAAATTGTAAGTCTTTCGCTTGAAACTGTGCAAATCATAACTTTCCCACATTGTTTTGTGAAACTTGCGAGACCAACCTATCTACATAGAGAGAAGGTCACTTTGAATTTGTCATTTCTGCTGGTCTTTTGTGTGTGTCGGTAGCTATAGCTTCAATTTTTAAGATAATTTCATCATACTTTTTCACCTGAAAGATGATCAATCGATTTGTTTATTCTAGGGAATAACTAGGGAACTAAATGCTTTAGCGGAACGTATAAGTATTTGAATCATACTTCTTTCAATCGAATGCACTATGCACACAATAAACATGTTCATGTGTCCAGAGCGTGTAACTTTGCACAACAAGTATTTTATTCCAAAGCAGCCCCCACCAACTATACGAGAGACGTAGGTCTCTATAAAACATAGGAATATTCCTAAATTGGAATTTTACTAGGAACGTATAAGTATGACGAAGACTACAAGAATCTTCACATTCCCTTTATATTCATTGGAATTGTAAAGGTCGAATATGCGATAGGTACTTGGCGGCTATCGTTGTTCTTAACTTGACTTGCTCCCACATCCCCCAGGACAGGTTATAGACTTCATTAGACTAGCGAAGTAGGTACTTTTACATATGGCCATATTGATACTGTCATCATATAACAATTTTCTCCGTTAGAACCTCTCAGGTACAACTCATACTCAGCTTATTGAGAAATTTGAAAGAATTGCAAATTTAAAATTCCCCATAGAAATGACTCGGTGTCTGGCAATGGTGAATAAGCGTGCCAGAGTAAAAACGAGCTCCACTTAGTCTTCCACACTAAACGATGCATAATTTTCCAAGAACGTCACCGCCGGCGCGCGAACGCGACACATTACTTATTCCAAAATAGGTACCTACACTCAGTGTCTGAACTGACGCACTAAGCACGATTTCCCCCAACTGTTACAGCAGCATTTCCCAAGAAAAATCCATCAATTCGACGTACCGGTTTCTTGTATCGCAATGAATCTTATCGATAAATTGAGCAATGATAAAAAAACACGTTTCCTGCCGTCTTTTCCCATAAAATTGCCAAAGCAGCAACAGCACACGAGCGTCACTATGATTATCAGTAATGAGAGTCGCTAATACTCACGCCCAGTTCTATTGCACAGCAAACACAGAACACTTATCGAAAGTGAAAACTTTGAAAGTTTCTGTATATTGATTCACCCCTAAGCCCTAACCAACCCCAATAATAATTGCGATAGAAAAGTCATTACACTCTACAACGGCGATATGGAAAATACGTCATCAATTCATTTTCTCTGATTTTGAATTAGAGAACTGACAGCCTAAGATAGTGTGTGTGTGGAGAGAGAGAGCGAGAGAGAGGCGTGTATTTGCTTGTCAGATAATGGTGTATGGTGGTACCGCATGTGGTGAGGAAGGCGTGGCATAAAATGCCGGCTTTGCCTATATACTCCATTCAACCGCTCTGAAAATGACAAACACAGCGAACTCCATTCATCTTTTCCCTACCACTACACTCAATCGAAAATGGTGTGGGTTTTATTTGGATGTGTTGGACTGTCTTCTGCCATGGAATTGTGCTTCCTTTTTTCTTACTTTTCTTTGTGCCGTATATCAGTGGCGGAATTTATATACTTGATGAGTGTTGAGTGCCTACGTGGGGAATGAACGAACCTGCGTGAAAATGGCCATTGCGGTCGGTGCCAGTGGCAGTGAATGGTTACGGTAAGTAACTATAAGGAAATCGAGACTGTGAATAGTGAAATGTTTTCCTTTCCTATAGTCACTTGACGGGAACGGACTGGAAGTGTCTACCTACGCGACACACGTGCAGTCAGTGAATCTTAAGCAACAGATAACTTCTCGTACCTCACCTCTATAGAAATGAAGGAGTTGACAAAAACATGAATGATTCTGTGGAGGCGCCACTTCAATTCTTCAATGGGGTCAACAGAAGGAGACACTTCAGCAGCTCATAATTAAATAAATTATTTGTATCTTGTGTTACTTGATTATACTTAAATAGGTCAAAATACATAATTAATTAAATGCGACACAATTTTTAATGAAGAACTAGTGTTGATAGTTCACCGAGTAGGTAAACAAGAACCTGGATTGATGTTGGTTTCTATTAATATAATTCAATTAGGGAGTATTTTTTAACCGAAGAGCTTTGTTTGCTTATCTTCGGGATCGATTCCAATCAAAAAAAGAAAGCATAACCAACAGGATTTGAGGATATAGGTGTAAGAACCTACTTCCAGTAAATTGGTTGAATAAAAGGTATACCTAAGTGACGATATATATGAATTCCAAAGCTGTATAACAAAACAACCCCAACAACTACTTAGTCGAAACCTAATAAAATAAACTTGAGCCATAAAGAGCAATACCTATGTAGATAGAAATAAAAAGCTTCAGCGCTGTGTTTCGCAATTGATAGGAGAAACATTAGTAAAATGATTTCCAAGGATATTGCTTATTGCGAGGAATTGGCAAACCCTGCGAGACTATATTACTCACTGTCATGAAAAGCGTTTTCAAACCTAGGCGCTTGGAATCGGAGTAAAATTGAAGGCCCTTAGAGGAAGTTGGAGTAGGTATTGTGGTAGGACATGTTTGTTTTAACACTTAACAAAAAAAAGTTATGAAGCAAATGACCCTAATCTTTGCACATTTCATCAAAAACCAATAAGTCTTACATTAATTTCTTTGTGTTGAATCTTGAATTCTAAAATTATGTAATGTGGTATATGTGGAGTGTGTTGACTGCTCATTTAGGTTCAAAAAAAGTTGCAAAAAGTCTTTCTCAAACAAGATGGTCAGCCCGAGGTGATACACTAAGCGTCCTATATAAAGATCATCAAGAAATTGAAGAAGCTTTTATGCCTATATCGCTAACGATTAAGGACAGGCACGAAATGCCAGACAGGAAGCTCTTAGTCTTTGCAAAAAAAAAAAAAAATGTTAAATTTGCTGAATGCAACAATCGATGAGTTTACAATTGGGCTCAAGGACAATTTTGATTACTCTGATTCGTCATCCAGACAAAAAAAGTATTCCGAATATAAGAACCTTTCTGAAACGACTAGGTATAGAACAGACTTATGTGACGGCTCTGAACCCTCAGTAATTTTGACTGTGAAAGAAAGGTTCTAAATTGAAACCTTTCTTCTCATTCACTCTATAAGCATCGATTTGAAACAGCGACTTGGTTCGTATACGAATATTGGCCAACGTTTTGATTTTTTTTTCGGTTAAAATCATGAATTCAGTAGACTTTAAAGAAAATTCTAAATCTTTTGCTAAATTTTACACTGAAGATTTAAACGGAGATGAACTACATGCTGAATGCCTGAATTAAAAACAATACTCGAAAACTATTCGACACGAAAATGAAAAAACTGGCAATATTCAAGAACTTTATAATTTCTTAAAAACAAATAAAGTTGAAGATGAATTTCCAAGTGTTGAAATTGCACTTAGAATTTTCTTAAGTATTATGGTGATCAACTGCAATGGTGAACGTTCCTTCTCTTAGTTAAAATGAATAAAAAACGAACTCAGAACTACAATGGTTCAGGAAAGATTGACAAGTTTGTCGCTGATGTCAATCGAAAGCGACATCCTCAAAGGTATCGATTTTGTAGATGTAATCAATGATTTTGCTAATCTTAAATCAAGAAAAAAGACTCCTTCAATGAACATTCCTCTTTCAATCTTTTTGCACATCATTATTTTGTTCCTTAAATCACATTCCTTAAACTACATTCTGCATTAAATTGTTTGCTATTTAAATTTTGTTTATTTTTGAATTCTTTTATGAAATATGAATTATTTTGATTTTATTTTTACATTGTTCATGTTTATGTCAATATTTATGTTAACACATAGACATGCTGCAATAATTATTTACTTTTACAATGATATATAATGATTGATGAAATATTAATTCAATGTTTTGTTTTTTTTCTGTATACCATCACTACACATCATAACATTTTTATAAAATCAAACAGGGGCCCCATTTTCAAAAAGTGCCTAGGGCCCCCAAAAGTGTAAGGACGGCCTTGCTTATACTTATACTAATATCTAGTACTGCTTTCAGAGGAAACTGTACCTACTCTAAAAATAAACTAAAATGACAAATCATTGCGAGTTATAGGAATATGGGCAATCAAAATGTTTTCTCTTTTTGCCATTTCAGTCAAATTTTATAGTAGGTACCGCATTCCAGATATGTAATTTGTAGGTGTGTAAAATTCGTTATTGGCAATGGAACACCAACTTACAGTCTAATAGGAATTAGGAAGCTCTATAGGTATGGTGTGACTTGCTCAGTGCCCATAATATTGTCTACTGATAGACATTCGAAAACATCCCCACCACGTCTGACATAGTTTATTAGATTATGTATATTGTTAGCTAGGTATCTCATTAGTCGGCGCCGAAATCGACCTTTCGCATCGCCATTCCCATAATTGCCAATATAATGTAATTTGAAGATCAAGATAGACATTTCTTCTCAAATCAACTGTGTAATCGACAATTTGACAGAAATCGCCTCACGGTGAAATAGCTTTTGAGATCGATCCAGCAGCTTTAAGTGTCCCGTTTACATTCACCCCTATCATGAAATCCATTCGGAGAAATTACCGAGTGAAAAATCACGATACGAATCCCGACAAAAAGCAATCACAAATTCCGAACGAATTCGAAAAAAGCATTGCCTGATTGAAAAAATGAGTGTCCATTTTCGAAGTCAGCTGTCCTATGTCAAAATAAATACTCGAAGCAATAGAAACAAAAATCTCTAAACTAAAAAAAAAAATCCCTTAACTTTTCACAAACACATTTTTTACCGATTTTTGTTTTCTAGTAAAAATTGATTTATTTGCACTTTTTGTGCTTAGAATAAGTTATAATAGATCTGTATCATTGATCAAATTTTAAATGTTATATGAAATAAACAATTTTACTGTCGTATATAGTCAAATATTTTCTTCATCAAGTTATAAATTCCCAAAAAAGGATTTTTGTTACGTGGTCCCTGAGTACTTTCCAATCTGTCAAACACAAATTCATTCACTTGTGTTTTTTAATAAAAACCATAACCATAACCATAAAATAATTTGTGAAATCCAAGTTTGTTTACAGATAAAATTCAAGTGTTATTTTGGCTATCAGATAAAGTAATTTAACAATAATACGAGTACTATTTAGGCATTGTTTACACTCTTAGCGTTGATTTTAAACAGTGACTAGGTTCGTATACTAATATTGGCCAACGTTTTGACGTTTCCGATTAAGAGACCTGAAGAAAACTGCAAATCTATTGCTTAGTTTTACACTGAAGATGTAAAAGGAGGTTAACTACATGCTGGAAAACTATTCGTTGATGTCAATCGAAAACGACATCCTCAGATATCGATTTTGTAGATATAATCAGTGATTTTGCTTATCTTAAATCAAGAAAAAGACTTCTTCAATAAACATTCCTCTTTCCATCTTTTTGCTTATCAATATTTTGTTTTTTATATATTTATTACACAACATAACATTTTTACAGAATCATATAGAGGCCCCATTTTCAAAAAGTGCCCAGGGTCCCCAAAACGATAAAGACGGCCCTGACTACTATGCCTTGTGAGAAGCTGAAAAGAACTTTATTATTTTGACATCTCCAAACTTTGCCATTTCCTCGGTGATATCAGACTTTCTAAAGTTACATAAGGAAACTAACCGATCCGCTTTTTTTACTTTTGTACACGAAAAGCACATAACTTATTTCCTGCAAAGGAATCAATGTAATTTACAAGCGATAAGGCACAAGCTGGTAAATGTTCACATTGTTCGCATGCGGCACGCGTATGAATTTCTTCTTTTAAAGCTCCTTTCTGATTGGAAGAAGTTAGAGTTGTTATTGCTGTCCCGTAAATAGTACGCGAAACTACTTTTTTGGCATTAAAATGAAGGTGCCAGACTTTTTTCCAAACGGAGTACTGAATAGCTACTGTCTTGCAAAATAATCTCTAATAAAGTAATGTGGAGTGTCCGCCCGTCTTGGTAGGCGCTGAAAAAAATACTATTTCGTTTTTCATTGAACGAAGGTGTTGAGTTATTTGTTGTTCTTTTCCTTAATTTCAATAAAATATTGAAATTGTTACAGTAAAACCCGCTTAAGAGAAACCCGCTTAAGAGAAAAACCCGCTTATCTGAAAGAATTTTTTCGTACCCGAGTATTTGTAGACCAATTAGAGGAAGTTCGTCAAATGTGGCCTACCCTTAATATTTTTGGAAATTAAACCATAAATTTAAGTTCAATTCATTTATTATTTTTCTTAAACATTCTTTGAATTCATTTATTTTTTAGTGTTAAGAACAATAATTAATAAAACAAACATAACAAAAAGCTAAAAACAAAAACGTTGAAGAATTCCAAAACGACGATTTGGAAAAATAGCGGTTAATATGGCTCACCCTGTGTTAAATATGGCCCTCCATTTTTAACTCAATTTTTTCAGAGGAACTTTAGCAGCAAAATTCACATATGAAGTACTCTTTTTCATTTCCGAAGCAATCTTCGTGAGCCGACATTGAATACACGACACATTGCAGCCAAATTTCACCCTCCTTATCTTCAGAAATCAGGGTGGAGCAATAGATGCATTTAGCGTCTTCTTTATTACTTCGGTCGGGATTAGGGTCGGAATTATCATCTGGTTAGAAATGGCATACTTGACTTTCTGATGACGAAGACTGTTGTTCTTTGCGAATGCGTTTCTTTTTTATTGCCATTTTCTCTCCAAACATCAAATTCCTAAGCCATATTACCAACACATGAGGTAGGCCATATTAAACACACCACAACTTTTCCACTCATTTTAATTTTTAAAACACTTTATAAACTTTTTCGTAAAGATAGTATCACAAACATTAAGAGAATACATAAAAGTATTTAATTTTTGAAAAGAGTAACGAATTTAACACAATTTTCAATGCAAAGACACTTAAAGAAACCTACCAAAAAATTACAACGAAAGCAAAGAAAATTAAAAACGCCTTATATCTGCCAGGAACGTCGCGTACCACTGACCACGATATACTGAGGCTCAACCGGTTTGATCATGTTTACAATGAGTTTTTTTTTTCTTTCGCTTTGGACTTTGGTTTGAGAAATATAGGGGTAGGCCATATTACCCACATAGGTCACATTTGCCGCGCTTACTCTACCTATTAAACACTCCGCTTAAGTGAAACTCGCTTAAGTGAAAAACCCGGATACCTGAAACATATTTTCAGTTAAATTTCATATTTCTTATTGAAAAAAACTCTCTTAAGTGGAAAAAAATTTTATCGAACAGAACAATTTGAGCCAAAAAATGGATGGTTAGATCAGTGGAAAAAACGTGAAAATATTCATTTTAAGAAGATTTGTGGTGAAAATAATTCTGCTGACACTGTTGCTGCTAACCATTGGCTGGAAATTTTTTGGCCAAACATTTGTCAAAGCTACAAACCTGATGACGTGCATAATGCTGATAAATTCAGGGTCGGGTAATGTTTAAGGCTCTACCGACGCCGACGGCTTCATTGGTAAATAGATGTGAAAACCTTCAGGATTGAAGCTACCAAAGGGCCGTATCACAGTCCTTTTCATTTCTTATTCGACTGGAACAGACAAAATTATTTTTTGTATTGGTGTGTAGTCTAAGATTAAACATATTTTGTTTTTCTTTTGCTTATAATTTTTCTTCTTAATATGTTTAAAGTAGATCTCATAATCCGAGATGCTTTAAAAAAGCACAATTCCTGTTAATTAATGAAGCAGCACTACAATTCGAAAAGTTTGATGCTAGCAGATCTGTATCTGACAATGATTTAGATGTGGAAATTTTGGGAGTCCAGAAAGCAACAACTACAGAAGCTTTTAAATCTCTCAATGTTCTTAAGCAGTTTTCTGATGGGGATCTAATCTTAGATGAAATTGAATATAAAATGATGAATTGCCATTTCCGACTTTGTCGCAAACGAAAATTGATGACTTTTTTAAAAAAAGTGAGATTATTTTTGTCTTCATAAAACGTTCCTAATTGTATTAAAAAATATGAATATGTATGTACATTAGGGTGTGTCATTTTTTGAGTAACTCTTAAAGTCATTAAAAAGTCATCAGTGTTTAATAAAATAAAAATCTTAATTTCATACATTTCCAACTTTTAGTTTAAATATCTTCAGAACGGCGCACTCTATGAAAAAATTAAATTGAGCTTTTTTGTAGAGCATTCAATTTCCTACTTATATAATTTGTCAGTGTATTTTTAAAATGCTCAAACGTCAAGCTATAAAAATAAGAAAAAAAATTACATTATTTTTCTATGTTATTTGTATGGAAAATTGAGGCACCTCTAAATTTTAATATTAAGAGCTCAAATTTTAAGCGGCTTCGTTTTATACCTTCCTGAAAGTAATTAGCCTGTTTTATCGTTGAAAAAAAAGTTGCACAAAAATGACACACCTTAATGTACCTACATATTTGAAACCTGAAACCAAACTTGGGAGTGGCCTCTTTTTGATATGCCCAATGTGCCTACGAATTAACCTACAAAAACTCAAATGTGATTTATTGTAATTTATGTAATATATTTATGTACTACCTATGAATTCCAATGTACAAACATATGTTATTTTTGTTATTCAATAAATTACTTTTTTGATGTTTAATCGTGGTTAGTTATTCAAACACTTTTATTTAAATTATTTCCAGGCAACTCCAAAGATAAATACATCAAATTATTTATTGTGTATATGAAGCATTAAACCTCCGCTTAATGGAACTTTTAAATCCACTTAAGTGCAATTTTTTTTCACTTATCAGGACTCCGCTTAAATGAAATTTTTTTCACTTAACCGGGGTTCGGTTTTTTTTTGACATCTCATAGGGTTGTCAAGAAAACCTGTCCAGTCCACAAAAAACACTAAATCTCAATATCCACACAGGTCAACCCCAGGGTTCAAAAACACTCAGTTTTACTTTCAAGACGAGTTACGGACGGAGAGACGGACGCTAACTATTTGTTTGTGTCTTTCGCGAGAGCAGAATAGCACACCATCAACTGAAACTTTTACAGAAAAAGTCGCCTAAAACGAAATGAAATATTCGGAGCGCACAGCATTAACATAAGTTATAAGTGAAGGCCTTAGAATCGTCGACTTTAAGTTGGTAGCGTTTGCACAGCGACTTCGGTTTTGCGACTTACACAGGTTCAATGTCGAAGTTGCTGCGTTGATGTTGAAATACTGTGTTATTTTTTTTATTTATTTGTTAAAAAAAACACGTACATATATCATTTCAACTATAAGATTCAGCAATTTAAGCTTAGGGGTTCTTAAAAGTGCGACGTGTGTGTCATTGTTGAAGCAATCTTTTCCTTTACATAAATAGCAGCCAATGAAACACTAGCTCGATTTATATTTTTCAAATATGTTAGGTATTAGTTTTAGTTTTTTTTTTTTTTTTTTTTGTAACAACCACCTTTGGGCTTGACAAAACTATTGACTAATTTATCAAAGATGCGTCAGTTACCCTTATCGGCTTACACCGCTTCTCAAAATCTCCTTAGCAGAAGCGCCATATAATATACGAAAAGTTAATAACCAAAAGTCTGCAGCGCTCCCGCATCCCTCCATACAGCAATTGAAAGGAGCACCAACCAAAGGCACAGTGAGAAGGGCCAAACGAGCAAAAGTGTCAAATCGAATTTCAAATCAAATAAAAAAGAATTCGTTTCAAAGCAACGACCCGCAAACAGAAAATTAAGGAAACCAATAGAATTATTGATGAATGATTCGACATTAATCCTTACTAATCCTTACAAGAGACGTTCGTATACAAACTATACACAGACTTCAGAATCGGTATCGAAATGAATTATGTATCCTCTGCTCTATACAAGTGATACAAATGTATTTGATGTCCCTTTGGGTTTTGGGATGATCATCGCATCTAAATATCTCCTACTCGAAAAGATGACGACTCACAAAAATTTTGATCATCTGATCTGGCGGCAGTATCAAATAGTGTTGTGAATTTTTTGTCTTCATCTTCCCATCATATTTTCTTCTGATTCGTTTCTTCTTTGATTTTTTTGTATTTTTGGTTTTGTTTTGTTGGATGACATCAAGTAAATTTATTGATCCGTCACTGATTGAGGTCCAGATTCGAAGTCCCAATGGAGAAGAACCACCAGACCGTACAACCGTGCACAAGTACCAAATATAACAACGGCCGGCCGGCGCGGACGAACGAACGAACGGACGGACGGATCAAGCGACCGCACAAGAAAATTGATCAAGTGACTTCATCTGTCACTTGAGTGCTTGTAGATGATGGCACTTGATCATTGATTGACTCCTCCCTGACAAGTGTTGGTATTTATTATTGTTATCATTATGAGTGAGAGCAAGAGGTAAATACATAAGGAAAGGTATGCTCCTTTGGTAATCTGATGAAAAGGCGAAACTCACATCTGAAATACACTGAAAGATATTCTTAATCGGCATGATTTGGGCGATCTTATTGTGCAGTCAGAGAAGAGCCAAGGGCCAAGCCCACAACTTGAACAAGTGTGCTGCGATGGTGCTTCTTAGGTGTTCCAAAACATTGAGAATCCAAACAAATGCTGATGCAGCATGGTCTTGACATATTTGGTGGTAGAATTAACACAACACACTCTGAGCGCGGTCAGTGATAATAATCATCATCTTCACATCTTTGGTGTCCGATCTTCTTCAGATTTGGAAGACTCTTGTCTTGGATTTTGGTTTTCTGTGATGATGCACAAGCGAGTATAAATTCTTGAGCAGCAGGGTTCATTTAGTGTTTTCTTAACATGATCTGAAGCTTTGTATGTATACATACTCTCGATTTTGATCGGTCTTTTGTAGTTTTTATTTGATATTTTTTGTGTAAGGAGTCAGTGTGGGGGATTAGCTATTGCTTTGATCTTTCAAAGTGCGGAGAGAACATGACTTAGCGGAATTTGTCAAGGAATTCGTCTGTCAAGTGTTGAGAGTTGTAGATATCATTTTAATGTGGATCATTGCTTTCAGGATGCCCGGTAATGTAATGTTGGGAGAGTGTGTGGCAGCTTAAGACAAAGACAAGGATACCTTTGTTTAATGGCTTGACTTTTGAGTGTTGGTAAATTGGACTCAAAACATGAGCAGAATTATATTGGAAAAAGTGTTTGAAAGGGAAACCTTGAGGTCATTCATTTTACGGTCCTATGAGAGTATAGCTCAATAAAACACACATTAAATGATTTTTGATGAAAATTTTACTTGAAGTTTTTTTACTTCATTGAGTGGGAAGAACAATATCCTTCAAATGAACGGACTCTTTACATATGTCTATAAAGACTTTCAAACAGACACCTCCCCCCCCCCTTCCCCGCATATTGATTTCAATCCAGTGAACCTAACAGTCTTTCCGACAAAAGAAAGCAGGGAGGAAAACAGGGTAATAAAAGAGAATCACATTTCCGTCTTCGCAGATGGTTCCAAAATGGGCGAAGGGGAAGGGTCAGGTATCTTTTCAGATTACCCTACCATGAATAGATCAATAAAGCTTACCGATTTCTGCAGTGTCTTTCAAGCAGAACGCAGAAGTACTCGCAGTCTGCAAACCCGCAAAACACCTAGCTACGCAAAACTTAGTTAACAAAAATATTGACTTCTTCATAAACAGTCAGGTGGCCATTAAAGCTGTCTCATCCATGATCACAAATTCCAGACTAGTATAGACAGCTGTCACAGTAATCTTAAACTGCTCAGCGAATCAAACACAGTGACATAATCGGTAATGAAATGGCGGATAAGCTGGGTAAAATCGGGTCAGCAATCCAGCAAAACGAACACCTCAGTTCTAACGCCACTAGAACAAGAAAAAACTGAATCAAAAATAAATTTCTAAAAACCGCCAATGGCAGGTGGTCATCTTTAAAAACATGCCCAATCTCCAGAAACCTTTGGCCAGGTATTCCAAAAAAAAAAAAACAGAATTTGGCATTTTCACGGGCCCCAACTCGTTTGGTACCCACATGATGAGAAGGGCATTAGCACATCCGACTTGAGGATGCCAAGATGAAGAGGCAGAGGAAGGATGATTCCACTTTTTCTGTGAGTGTCTTAACTTGGCCTACACTAGAAAAAAGCCCTCGGAGAATACTTCTTCGACGAACTGGGTGTCATCTCTACCTTCCCATTGAGCAACGTCCTGAAATTTACTCAGGGCTTCAAATGGTTCAGTGAGGGTTCCCTACCCCAATAAACCAACCACCAGCCCAACCCTCTACCTCTCCAACCCTCCCACCTCCTCATCCTCTCTGTCTTCTCAGGGAGCACAATGGATCCTTGATATCCGACTCAGGTGCTGTCACTTGTGCAGCCACCCCCATTCAACCTAACCTAACCTAATGGACGAACTTCTTGTTTCTCGAAAAGATTCAAAGCCAGCGATTCTTTTAACCACTTTTTCGATTGTTATCTCGGCCATAACTTGAGGGATAATGGTTTCTCATATTAATAAATACAAATAAAAATTAGTAGGATGGCCCAGAAAGGGGAGCTCCAGGGCCTAACGCATTACTCTAAACCATACCTTGTGAGGGAATGTAGGGGACCTACAATTTTCTGCCAATTCCTAACGGCTAATTGAGAAATCGTTTTACTAACGGAGGACTCGCTAATGGTGATAACCGTTTAAAAACATTTTTGCACCTCTTGGGATTCGAACCACGAACTTCTGGGTTAACAGGCGGACATGTTAAACATCACGCCATGCGTATGGACGGGACCTACAGTTTTTTCGTTTCCGAACGGATGATCGGGAAAGAAATTACCAATTCTTCACTAAAGGCGATGCCCACTTTTTGCTTGATTCGAACTACGAACACTTCACAAAAGGGGCAGACAATCTCATCATTACGCTGCGGGCGGCACGGCGAATGCCAGGTATTACGGCGATGTATGCGTTTCATTTGCTTTTAAGAGATTCACCAAAAATATGAGATTTCCTTATTATATCGATAGACACACCTACCGAAAGCATCACAAACCATTTGGTTCAAGGACATTTGGCGTTGACATGCGATGATATGCGACTGCACTACTCAATAAACACATAAAAATCTGTCTTAAAAGCAGAAACGTATTTCATATAGAAATGGCTTTAAGCTGCGTTGCGAAGAATGGTTCAATAATTTATGTGTCTGAACAGCCTTAAGGTTCTACTGAAATCTCTAACTATACATACTTCGAAAGCGACCCTAGAACGCAAGACCTTTCTGAATTCTATAGGAAAACTAAATTCTTTGACTCTATTTTGGATTTCAAGCCACCATCACATTACTGGAAACGAGTTCGCCGATTTATTTGAAAGTCAAGGATCACAGATAGCTTCTTCAGAACGTGAGCTTGGTCTGCATCACGTAACCTTAGATGACATGCTTTCATTGTAAGTAGATAGGTTAAACGTATTACGTATGCTCCCCAATGTTGATAAAGAAAACTACAACATTTTTGCTATCACGTAACAGCAGGGAAGACTGTATGAAGCTTCCAGGTACTCTCACGTGGCACTTCTCCTTTGCCAAGCATTTAAGCTAAAGGTTTAATTGATACAACCCTATGTGAATCTTGTGGAGAAGATAACAACATCGTGGATCGCATTTCCTCTGCGAGTTTCATGCATTTTCTCGAATCAGGTTAAAGACACTCAGCGCAGCCACCCAGACTTTTTATAATTGCAGTGCTTTTTTGGGTTTTCTCCAAACATCTGATGGAAAGCTATACAAAAAGATGGTTGCTTTCTGGTGCTGCAATAGACCGTTATTTAAGTCTGAACTAAAATAAATAAATAGGGTGGCGCAACAGATCGAGGAGCCCCTGGGCCTAGCACATTTCCCACAACCATGCCTTATGAGGGAATGGAGGGGACCTACAATTTTCTGCCGGTTCTGAACGGCTAATCAAGAAAGCGCTTTTCATGGCAGTGAATACTAACGAAAGGTGATACCCGTGGAAAAAATAATGTTGCCTCTGCTGGGGTTCGAGCCTCGAACCTCTGGATTAGCAGGTGGACATGCGAACCATTACGCCACGGATACCACATTTAAATCTGAACGCTCTTGTTAATATTTAGAAAGCCCCAGACAGAAAAAAAGACTTCTCAACTCTAAAACTGTGCAAAATTGGCTTCTAGAGGAATTATACCTATCATCTAAGTATTTTTTTTTTTTTTTGCGAACTGGACTAAATATTTTCACTACGTTAACGAACAATTGTTGAAGTTTATTATGTCTACCCTTCTGCGATTGAGTTCTATTTAAATATGACGCTTTAACGTTATCGTATTCCATCTTGATCTTCACTCCGACCGCCATGACGTAGGGGTGCACTTTCGTAGTAAGTCCTTGCAATGAAAATAAGAAGTGTTAACCATAGGTAGAATTTTGAAAGCTCTGTGTGACTTTGAATTATCTCAACAGAAATCCAAGACCAGCATTGAACAAGAAAGATTTTCCAGTATCCCACCCCAGCTTGGGACCTACGGTGATTGAACAGCATAAATTAATTAAGGTAGTTTCCAAGATTCCACATTCCAGTGCGAAAATGACAATGAAATATAGTCTACGTTACTCAAGGCAGGTCTAACGGTGACAGAATATTGGAATAGGTACTGTGTTTTCCGATCCCAAGTAAATATGGCTTATAAAATTTCCCTGGCGCTAGACCATTTTCGTTACAAATAACATTTATATTGGCTCAGTTGTTGTGAAGCCTTTTGATGATAAACACTTACTTCTTTTTAACTTTCTCATTCCAATATTGGAATGAATAGCATTCTGACGATGAAAGACTTTTGAAATTGGTCAAGCAGTTCCTGAGTTCCCATGTGTGCTCCCCTGTATATTCCCGTTTCCATTCTCGTATATACATACAAACCTTTCTCTTGGATCACCATATATATTTTAAACAAAAACCGCATCAAAATCCTTTGAGTAGTTTAAACGATCTGAGCGTCCATACAGACATCCAGGACTTTGTTTTCTGCTATGTATGATTAAGTTACTCATCAGATACACATTTCTCTTTTGACATTTGAAACCTGTAAAATTTTAACGCATAGAAACAAATATAAGCCAAAATACTCAAAACAATCTCTCTATTTCTATACACCAAAGCCTCTCAAATTCAAACGGGAATACCGCCCGCCGCAAATTAGCGGTTTCATTTGGATTAAATCAACGTTTCATTTTGATCCCATCAAATCGTATCGGGATACACAATTTATTGAACTACACATAGTCCCCTCAAATGTTGATATCTAGACTCCAATCAAGGCCGCTTATTATATGGCTACGACGTGTCTTCGATTTGCTCTCGAATTTGGCTCCCACCTCGTGAACACCCCTTTGGTGATTGATTGACTTGAAAAGTTCGAAAAGAGATACTCCCGCCTGCCAGCTTCTTCCCGCCATCGATGTGCGTTGTGCTAACAAATTCAGACACCACCAACTACAACACACAAAACATGAAAAGTTTCATACCTCGTTTGTGTCCATTCGTTCGTCCGTCCGTCCGGTCCGTTTGTGCGTCCCTTCGTCTTACCATACCATCCCTGTACGATCGGCTTGACCGTGTTGTCCAAGTGCAATGTCGATCGCTCAGTGGATTCCGAAACCCATCCCAGCGGCAATCATTAATAGCTGTGGGAAACTGAATGGCGCGCTTGTTTAGTTATAAATAAGTTAATAACATGGCGGAAGCGCACCTTTTTGGTGAGCTGTTATTAGGCTCTCTGACTGTGTTTTGCTGCTTTGTGTGTCCAGAATTGCGGTAAGGCCCTCTGCAAACTTTTCGTGTTCGCACCATTGAATTGACGACCGGTGCCGCGCCGCCACACCGCCCTCAAGCGAAGGAAGCGCACCAAAAAAACCAAAAAGAAAATCGCATTGATAGGCATGTAGTATAAGAGCCCACAATGTGCTGTGCATACATCTCGTTGAATTTGAGCAGCTCCTTCCTTAACCAGGACTGGACAGGAACGCAACCATAATTTTATATCAGAATGAGCAATAACACACCGTTCAGGCGGGTTATTGCTGGCGGGACCACTCTGTCAGTTGACTGTTATGTGGTAGTCGGAGATGCCGCTTCTGATGAGGCTTCCGTTACCGCCGCCACTGCCTTCGCCGTCCGTGTTGTGGATGACTTCTACTTTCATATCGCGTCGTCATCCTAACACGTTGCTCAGCCGTAACGACCCGTGATCACAATGTGATCCACAAGACAAAGCAACAAAGTTAAAAAAAAGTCAGTCCCAAAATCAAATAAAAATGAGAACAAGTTTGCGGTTTAATTTTTTATTTTTTTTATTCGACCTTTTTTGGATCATTGCTTCTTCTTGGTTGGGATTTCAAATTTGACCGAAGCACGGGTGGTGGTGGAGCCTTGTCTTGTTCGATTGTGTCTCAGGCTTTGGGAGAGTCATTGGCTGTTGGTTGTTGGTACGGTAAATATGTGTTGATCACCATACTTAGAAGTGATTTTTTCGCACGAGTTGCTTTCGAGTCTTAGCCGCTTGTAATCTTGTTAGCTCGCGATATTCATGGTGTTTTTAAAGTCATTTTCTTTCCACGTTTTATTATGGTGTTGTGACATTTTTTTTTTTAATGTTCCACTGATCATGGGTTGTTTATTCGAAAACTTACTCCTTTTAGTTTTGAAATAGTTTATTGACTTTGTAAAATCGAATAGTATTGAATTTTTAGAGACGAAAGAAAAGAAGTTGTAGTGGAGTTTGGAAAGGACGCAATAGTAAGCGAAACTCCGAGATCATTCGAAATTAACATTTCCAACAAAAAGTAAGATTCTCGGTTTTTAAAAGCCCAATTGAAACCTTCCGCACTAGTTGAAAACAATTCTTTGAAACAGTGAGGTGCCATCAGAGAGAATCATTTTTAAATCCCAAAAGTATCAGTGAAGAGATTGGAAATATTGTATTTGAGTACATATAGTAAGGTAATGGAACTTAAAAACTCATACTCTGCTCCTAGGAAAAAACCTTGCTTACGTTTGCCAATAGCCATGAAAACAGTACTGTAGAAGACGAGTACCTTTTTATGCAAACCAGAGGAGATATTTTAACAAATCTACGATTACACAAAGGATGTGGTGCATACTTCTATGGAGCCTGGGCCCAGGGCGTACACCTATGAGACTAGTACCAAATGAAAGCTTACGTTCAGCCCAATCAGCCTGCCAAGTGATTTTGAAATAATTAGACTTGAAGTTGAGCGCCGGAAATGGGAAAAATCTGACATTTCTGCAAATAATTACGAATATCTCGAAAGCATAGCACGTAGGACAATGATTTTGGTATCATATGAAAGATCATAAAAATATCTTTCATTTCATTCAAAATACAGTTTTCAAAATTCCTTATATTTCGAAAAAACAGAACTAAAAGTTGTTTAAAAAAAAACATTTTCGTTGACGTTTGACAGCCAATATCTCGAAAAAATCAGTGATGACCTATAATTTTTTTTGCACCACTTTAATCCTTAATTGGTAAGCTTTAATTTGATATACAATTACGCTATCATACATAAAGCATATCACGTACATTATACACAATACCTAAAAAAAATTAAACAAAAAATATGTTCCACAGGAAATGCATTTTTTCATTTAATTCTTCGCAGTTTCTACTTTGTTTTTTACTAAACATAAAACCAAAATACATTTTAATGCTGCAAATGAGAAAAAAAAAGACTAATCTTCGTTTAGATCTATCAAAATACCATCCAAAAACAAATCTAAAAAAACTGGTTGCTAGGTACCAAGCTTAAACATACACGTCCGCGACCGTTAGGCCTAATTCATTGATAACTGATTGTTGGCTTGTGAGTAAATTATGTAATGACACAAAAACAAGTAATTCACAATTTCGCGGTCTTCAGGTGTGTATTGAGAAAAATAGACAAAACGATGTTTTTATTTTGGACAGAGGATTCAGAGACGCAATCCCACATCTTCAATCTCAAGGATATCAAGATCTACATGCCTGAATCCGTTGCTGAAGGTAACTTTCAACTTACCACAGAGCAGGCTAATAGATCCAGGTGTGTAACTATGGTCAGATGGGTCGTTGAAGTCGTGAACGGACGATTTAAAAGGGATTTTAAACTATTTCGGCAAGATTTTTTTAATCTAGCTGCTGGTCATTTGATGGACGACTTCAAAGTTGCAGCTGCAATTTTTAATAAGTTTCATCCAACCATTGAAGATAGTGCTGATGCGAACGTTCTGCTAGAACTGGCTTTAAATCGTTTTAATACTCCTAATTATTTAGGTGCCTTTGTAAGAGAAAATAATCTTAACAGAACCAGAGCTATGTTCAGCCGCATCGATATTAATATCCCGAATTTAAGTAATTTCCCACAACTCTCTATTCAAGAACTTCGTATGATATCATTGGGCAATTACCAAATAATCCAGGCTCGATCCTACTGTGGTGAACATTTAAAAGACCAGGGAACCTATACAATCGAAGTCTGCGAAGATCGGATGCGAATTACCTCTACTGCTCATAATAGTCTTATAGGCAACAATAACTTTTTATTACGAGGGCGAATCAAATCCAGGCATGTATGTAAGTAGAAAAGTGTATCTCACTTACATCTTGGTGAATAGCGATGCAAACGTAGCACATAGTTCGAACGCAATAAAAGCTTACTATTGTAACTGTCTCGTTGGAATGAGGACTGTTGGTTGTTGCGCTCATGTCATGAGTATTTTATGGTATTTGGGTTACGCAAGACACCAGGAAGCAATGAATATAGCACCAGCTTTGTTTTTGGATGGTATTTTGATAGATCTAAACGAAGATTAGTCATTTTTTTTCTCATTTGCAGCATTAAAATGTATTTTGGTTTTATGTTTAGTAAAAAACAAAGTAGAAACTGCGAAGAATTAAATGAAAAAATGCATTTCCTGTGGAACATATTTTTTGTTTAATTTTTTTTAGGTATTGTGTATAATGTACGTGATATGCTTTATGTATGATAGCGTAATTGTATATCAAATTAAAGCTTACCAATTAAGGATTAAAGTGGTGCAAAAAAAATTATAGGTCATCACTGATTTTTTCGAGATATTGGCTGTCAAACGTCAACGAAAATGTTTTTTTTTAAACAACTTTTAGTTCTGTTTTTTCGAAATATAAGGAATTTTGAAAACTGTATTTTGAATGAAATGAAAGATATTTTTATGATCTTTCATATGATACCAAAATCATTGTCCTACGTGCTATGCTTTTCGAGATATTCGTAATTATTTGCAGAAATGTCAGATTTTTCCCATTTCCGGCGCTCAACTTCAAGTCTAATTATTTCAAAATCACCAAGACCGAATTCAATAATATTTGGCAGGCTGATTGGGCTGAACGTAAGCTTTCATTTGGTACTAGTCTCATAGGTGTACGCTCTGGGCCCAAGTATGCACCACCTCCTTTTCATTAAAGCGAGATACTAATTGACAAAGTTTCAATAGCAAATTCAACATCAAAGAAAACTTCGACGTCCAAAGTCATGTGATTGTTACGAAAAAAGCAATATATTTACGGCCTAAAAAAAAGTAAAAAAAATCACATATCACATCTCACATGTTCAATTTCTAGTGCTATAACCCTGAAACTTCAGCTTAAGTTGGCGGTATTTCGACAAAAACAGCAAATTTGGGATTATGTCAAGCGTTGATGTCGATGTTGCTTTTGCTGTCTTAATGTATTCAAAGTCATTGAAAACCACTGGCCCTAAAATGAGTGTTGTGGTTGTCAAAGTTGCTGTGGCAATCTGTTTCTCGCTATACGTCTATAAGGAGGCATGCCAGATGATTGGAACTTCTGTATCGTTATGTCTGATCCCGAAAAAAGGAGACCCTCAGACTTGAGCGAATTTCAGAAGCCTCCTCAACGTGGTATATCATATTGGCTTAGTTTCGATCGACATCCGGGTTTTCATATTGCCGCTTATAAAAGTCCCGGTTTGGAAATCCCGCTTTCTGTTATCCCGTTTTTAAGAACCCCCCAATTTCCTATCACCTTTTTCAGGAAACTTTTTCAAATAAACAGTAAGTGTGCTTAAATTAGAAGATCACGCACGGTTTTCAAAACATGTGTCAACAGCAAGGACAACCAAAATACGTCGCAGTAGAGAGTCTTCAATAGAAACAGACAATCGCCTGGCCTAACAATTCAAAGGGAGTATATTTCGCAATCTCGAGCTATAGAGTCTATCAAAACGTTTTGCCAATCAAAATAAAAGAAATTCACAAGCTCTTGTATCTGTGTCTACTACCAAGCGTTTTCATAACGAGCTTGCTTTTCGGAGTCTAACACCGAACGCTTTCAGCAACTTGAACGTCAAAATGCCAGAACCTCTCAAGCCCGCGTTTGAAAGTCTAACACCGAGCGCTAAACAGATTTCCTGAATTCTTTCAACATTAGAATGTTTCTTTTTCTTATTCAAGTATTTGAGAGCAGAAACTATGATATACACTAGGTCGAAGTAGGACCCGAACTACGCCGGGTTGGTCTGCTAGTAGTTCATGAAATAGTAAAATGAATAAAAACGGGATTTTCAAGCAGGATTTGATTTAGAAGTCGGAATTGTAAAAAAAAAAAAACAGTATTCTAGTTGACGGGATTTCAAAACTTTTTTTCGAAATTTTTAAAAAACGGGATTTTCAAAAGTCAGAATTTTGATACGCTCCCTGTAATATCTTACCTTCATTTTATGTGAAGGTCTGTAACAACAGAAAAAATTTTAGCATAACGACAGATCTTAGAAAAAACAGAACCATATTCAAAAAATTCGAATTCATAGTCAATTTATTCAGTTAACACAACATTTTTATCATAGTTAAGTATACAAACGAGCAAAGTCTGCGAATTAGGAAAATTTTGCAACCGAAATTCAGAGTCAGTGGATCAAACTTTGAGAGTGTTGTCTCCAATTGTCGGTCGTAATTGTAATTCTCATTCTAGTTCACATCCATATATTCGTTGTGCGATGTTGCCTTGTCAGTGAGACAACAGGTTTCGCTGCCGCTTAGACGTCCGTAGCAAGCGACTAAAATCAGTCAGTTCCACAGAGTTAAATTACGTCTAACGAATCGACCGCTGCAAACGTTATCGCGGCTGCCATATGAACGAAGTCAGGCCTCATTTAAAAATATTTCGATTGTACTTTAAACCATTGTAAGCATTTTTAAAAATCAGAGACAGTTTCTTTAAAGAAAAACAGTTGTCCAGCACATTTTTCAATATGTCGGGTATAGGTATTCTAGCATCCATACAATTTTAGCGCACAGTGGTCCGCTATGTACATAGATCCGAATTAAAATTTTCTAAATAGATCAGCCCAAGTCTTACTTTATTTTAAAACCTGTTCCTTAAATTAACCTGATTCAAAAAAATTCTTACTGGTAAGCCTCTGACTCGCCAAAAGATTATAAACACAATTGTGAACTTATTACGGCTGTTTCCCATAAGCTTTTTAGTCGAACCATTTCTTTGTTTAGAACCATTTTCTTTGAAAAATTGACCATCACAAACAATCGGATAAAATTGAAACCCGTCGCTTTCTTTTTTTACTTGCGATTACAGAAAATGCCAGCTCCGGTCGAACGGCAATCTAGTGTAGAATCGACTCAGCTCGCCATATTTAGATTAAACAAAATCTATGATACTTGAGGAACATCAGCTCAGCAGTTTTTAAGTTCAACTTTTCGTTTTCGTTCCCTTGGGGATATGTGGAGCCTTTATCATTTCTCAGGCTCTAGAGTCTAGAATCTAGATCTAGACCATCTTTGTTTTAAATGAAATATGGCCTATGTCACTTGCTAGACTCTTTCATTCAAATCGGCTTAGTAGATTTGGAGCTTTTTTTTTACTGGATAGGGCGGAAGTAGACAACCCTTTCTTCTGATGTCAAGGGGACTAGTGAATCCTTTTTGGAAAGGTTAAAGCCAGAATCCGGCTATAGCATGGCATTCGCATACAATGTGTTCAGCTGATTCTATGTCTCCGAGGCAGAGACGGTAGGTGTCTTCTTGGCTGACGCCCATTTTTTTAAGGTGATATTTGAGAGAGTGGTGACCAATGAAGAAGTCCGTAAGTTACATTGCTCATGTCAAGAATTTCTTTTATACGTCTTTGAGTAGAGTTCCATGTGTGGATTATGTTAGGCCGTTCCCAAGTAACCAGTTTATGTTTAATGCTACTGATTGGGAGACCGCAAAAAGGTTCCGGGGTTTTGAATTGGAGAAATACCACATTCCAACAGAAAGAAGAATTCGTCGTAGAAAGCGAATGGCTGGTGAGTTGGCAACTAATGCAGGACTTTCTCTGAGCGCTGAACTACAGAAAGACATGTTGTACAGGTGAATACTTTACTTTTAGCAAACATCAATTATTTGAAAGTAGCTGTTTCAAAATTTGCTAGTGCTTATGATGAGGTGTCAGAGTCAGAAGAGACACCAAAACTGAAAAGTCAGATCATACAAATCTTTGATTGAATCGAGATGTGCTTTATCATCGAAAGCAACAATAAGAAGGCAGTGAGGTCGTTTTGTAAATACCGAGCCTTTCCCGCCATTTTATCGTAAGCGACAAAAAGAAAGTCTTACTAGGAAAATGTTTCTTTTTTTACTTTTTGAAAGTCTATCGCTACGAAAAAATTTATTTTCGCTATAGCTTTTCGTAAAACAGTTATAGTGTTCAACTAAAAAAGTAGAAATTTGCGAAACAATGTAAGCCTTAGAATTATATAAAAAAAAAACTATTTTATTAAAAATGTCGCTTACGATGATTTTGCGGGAAAAGCTCGATCGCTAGAGCAGACGACCTTACAAGAAAGAACTTCTGATAGAAAAACAATGGCACCTATACAATGACCTTAAACAGCACTACAAGCGAAAAAGTAAACAACTAATGTTGCAAGAGGATGCCATATTTTCTTAACCATATTTCTTATGCTTTAACTTAACTTTTAGTTATTTTAAGCAAGGTGCATTGGAAAATTCGAAGTTTCTAGCGAGTAATCTTTCAAATTTCATTTGAATACGAGAAATAGAATTTTCAAGTCACTGTCAGTTATTAATTAGTAAACAGTTTTAGTAGATACTTTTATAACCTCACCTACTTAAGGCGATGGTGATCGGGATAAGTTTATTTTTATTATATTTTTATTGTTTTCAGATCATAAACGATCAAAACGACCACCATCACTGTTCAAATCAGGTCGTGGTTGAAAGTCCTCAACATACGATTGTGATCACACGATGATCATCGCGTCACAGCGATTATTATGGCCAGTGTGGGACGTGGCATGAGCTGAGCATATATGCATGGGTATCTTCAGCTAAATGAAATTATTAAGCACGGCCAAAAGTTTAAGTTATTTTTATTATGACTCTCATAAATCTTGAAAGCGGTCCCGATTTCAGATCACCTCTATACGCTGTTGTTATGCGTCTGTCTACGCATGCGTATGAGTGTGACTGCTGCGATATCGGAATGGGTAGTAAGTCTGTTGTTAACATGCCTTGTTGCGGTGGCTGCTGCGCCATGCCGCCGCAGACGATCGACGATAGAGCTTAAAGGCCATGAATGGAACAGCTAACTGAATGAATCACAATCACAATGGCTCCAGGCTTTTGTCCCCTTTCTCTTCTTTGCACAAGCTGCTCCATACCAACGCTGCCGCATCGTCTTTATGTGGCAATTATCTACTCTTTAAACCAAGCTGCCAAGTTCTCATCTTTCTGCGTTAACTTGTATTTTTCTTTTTTTTTTTTTTGTAGGGAGGTATAGGTAGGTACTACATCTCCGCTGTCCGCTACTTTACCCACCGCCACCATACTCAGTCGGCGGGCATCAGGTAATAAGTTGGCCTTTTTGTGGCCGGTCGGCGACTTTTGCAAATTAATTATCTTATCTTGTTTGTGGTGTGTTCTCGTTTTGATGGTGCTGTGGTGTAAACTGTTCTGTGGTTTTGACGATAAAGAAGGTCGTTAAGTTGATCACCCAATTAGACCGGATGACGGTTCATCGTTTCTATTTTTGCTATGCAAAGTAGTTCTACCTCTTTACCCCTTTCAGGCACTATCCCAGCAATTAGCATTTCATGTGTCAGAAGCATAAAAGACTGTCAATTGGAGCTAAATCTCAATCAATAAGCAATTGACAGCGTACACACTCGTATTCAAGTTCAACAACTCATGCTCCAACTACGGTATGGTTTTTTCGGGAGTGTCAAACAAAGATTTAATTAGCCGTGGGGGTTCTTTATTGTCTGGCTTGAAGCTCATTGTGAGGTCCAATTTGACATTGCCAAGTGGATTATGTAGATTGTCTAGATTGGCTTTGGACATAATCTGAAAATATTGAAGACCCGTAGAAAGGTATCTAGATAGAGATCGCACGTTAAGATATCTAAACAGCTCATATAGTCGTGGAGTTGGCTGTGTTTATACCTGACTAGGGCGCTATTCACCACTTCAAAACAATCAAAAAATTTCCGGATTTCATTGAGAGAGCTTTTTATTTTTTGTTCGTTTTACATGATATCTAGCAAAATAGAATACACAATTAAGGGCAATATGACTTATAATGGGGTTGGCAATTATTTATAATTATCTTCAATTTTGCCAAGCCCATCACTCGTGTTGTTGTTTTGGATATGTTTTTTTTATTTATTTATTTATGTACAAAAAATAACTTACAAAGTAAATTTAATAAACTATTTATAAATATAAGATATCAGGGAAACTTGACTATAGATGTCGTGAGGGAGGAAAAATGGAAATGAAAAGTGATTGAATTTAGACAAAATTTTCAAAAGATGAATTAACAAGAAAGTTTTAGTGTGATATTTTATCTCTTTCTTCTTAATTCGTTGCATGGTGGGAGCATTAGAATGGTTGAAGATGATCGAAAGTCTGTTTTTCATTTCTTCAATTGAGGTCATGTACGGTATTTTCCGGGAGATAGGACATTCAGTAAAAATGTGCCAGATTGTTAATGGTTCCTGACAATTTCCGTATTCCTAGGATGGTTCGTTTTTGAAGTAGTGGCAACTTGAGAACAAGGTTTTTCCAACTCTTACTCGAAACAGTGTTACGCCCTCTTGACGGCTTAGTTTGATGTTGTAAGTCGATCGATGTTGTGAAGAAAAGATAAGGTTACTTCGTTTTTCCAAGCTATTTTCTAAGCTATCGCCTTCATGGGCTTCCAAAGTTCTTTTTATGAGTTTTGACAGGTTTGGAATTTCTGTTATTAGAGAATAGCGTGTAACTTTTTTAGCAATGCTGTCTGCAGTTTCGTTCCCTTCAATACCTGCATGTCCTGGAACCCATGCAACCGTTATATGCTTGTTGTTGTAGAGGATACTTCGCATACATTCGAAGATGAAGCAGTGGTTATTATTGTTTTTTAATCCAATCAAGCCATAACGGCTGTCGATGTCGGTCAGTATAAGTGTATTTTCAAGTATTAATTGTGCTAGAGCAAGGGCTTTAAGTAAAACTGAAAAGCTAATTTCAGCCAAGAAACTTGCTATTGCATCAGGCAATAAACCTTGGAAACTGTGAGTTGTTTCGTTGTCTTCCAGTTCTACAATGGCATAAGATGAACTGTTGTCTTACATGAGCCATCTGTGTAAAGTACGTGTTGGGTGGATGTTTTCGAGAAGTTCTTGAAAAAATTTTTGATACTATTATTTTGATACTATTATTTGTATTTTATTTTTAAAGCTGGAAGGACTAACATTTATGGACAAAAGATGTCTTCTCCATGGTGGTGGTGGTGTGATATCCATTGTGGTAGTAGAAGGAAAGAAGCCGTGGAACGAAGCCAAGGCTAAGACCTGGCTCAAAGAGGATAATGAGCCTTTTCTATTCGCCTAAGTCCTGTTAGTTAGGTCCATCAAAGCGGGATTTAGGGGATGATTGCTGCAAGAGATAGATTTGCTGATTAAATTATCTGCTCTTTTTTTGCCTAGTTGCAAGATTGATGTATACCTGACTTCAGCTATTAAAGCTGGAATGGGAGTAGTCTTAAGGCTTCCGGTCGCAGTTCTGTAGCATTCGTTGATGGCCCTATCTAGGCCTTGTAAATTCTTTTTCGAAGTCCACATGTAGCTTGTATGACCATGTTGAAGGGTACCTTCAACTAAGGTCTTAGTTATTTTTAGGGCTGTTTCTGGGTGAGTTCCTTTCCGTTTAGAGCATATTAATCTCAGCGCATTGTTACGACTTTTTAATTTTTTGATAGTGTTCTTTACCTGAAGATCCCATTTAAGATTCCTTGTTAAGGTAATTCCGGGAACCCTCATTTCTTTTTTGAGTGTGACCTCAGCGTTACGGAGTGTGAGCGTAGGTGGGAAACACTTCTTTTTGCGACACAAATAAAGAGTTTCGGTTTTACAAGGTGGGATAATGGCTCCAGTTTTCTGTGTCCATGCAAAAACTTGTGAATCAGCTGATTTGAGAATTGAGTTGACCTTTGAGGCGTTTCCAGACGCGACAAGAAAGATTTTGTCAATGTAAACCCCAACGAAGTCAAGCTCAAGAGCAGGTTTTTTGAGTTCATTAATCAGAGAATCAATGTAGGCGTTGTATAGATAGACTGATAGGGGTGATCCTTGGGGTGTACCGTTTTCAAGCTTTTGAGCATTTGAAGTGAAACCGCTTATGTTGTTTTTAAAAAATCTACCAGTTAGGAAAGATGATACAACTATAAGAATTTGTTTTGGAGCTCCCCAGTTATGGAGTTGTTCAATTACTGGAAAGGTGATTACCATGTTTTTTTGTAGGTACAAATGGTCTTCTAAGGCAGACAATACGTCGCTGAAGTATTCCTTGAAGGGTGGAGGATAAACGCAAACGGAAGCAAGTATTTTTAGTTGATTAGATGTTTAACTTAAAAACTATACTAAGTAAATGATTAAGAAATAAGAAAAAGTGTAGTACAATAAAGTAGAATACTAATTCAATTGAAAAGGAACAAAACAAGCAAACCAATAAGAAATAAACTATGTAGTAAAACAAAGCAAAAGAAGGCTTCTGAAATTGGTTCTATTTGAATTTAAACTTCAAGTTAAGCAAAACCGTTTGCCCTTCAATTTTGTTTGGTGGACGTGTAATGAGATGATAAAGGTGTCAACGAGCTGTGGATCCTAACAGTGAGCAATTGTTTCAGATGTTTTGAGTGCTTTACTCGAAATAGAGTCCTCAGCTACTTTGTACTGGTCTCAAGAAACCAACAGCTAGTCTTTCTTATCAAGTTTGGCTTTTGACATAGAAGATCACACTGATGACTAAATTGAAGTAACGATATCATTTTAACTAGGTTGCATTTAATTTGATTCTTTCTTGTTTCAGTGGTCGAAGTGGTCGATGTCGAGGAAATTTTCTGTCTGTGTGAATGTATGTAGCAGAACTCCTCCTAAATGGCTGGCCCGATTCCCATAAAATTGTGTGTTTTCAAGTGATTCGAGAATGGATTGCTTTTACAATTGGAGCTGGTAGGTGGCACTGTTAATTTGCTGTATCACAGGAGAGAATATAGTATAGGAGACACCGTTGCATATGTTGCTTTTGAATTTTTGTGAATCGTTTCGCAGCTGCAGATGAATAACAGAGTCTGGTAGAGTATTCAACATATGGGTAGTGCAACTAATGTCTCTAATGAATCTCTTGACTTTACGTCTAAATTTGGGCTTTTGCTTGAACTGGTTAGCATTCCTAGCGAAGTGGGTGTGACGGCTTAATTGTTTCGGGGGAATGCTGGCTATCTCCTAAAGGAGGTGGTGCATACTTGGGCCTAGGGCGTACACCTATTAGACTATTATCAAGTGAAAGCTTATACGTTCAGCTCAATTAGTCTGCCAAATATTTTTGAATTCGGTATTGATGATTTTGAGATAATTAGACTTGAAGTTGAGCGCCGGAATTGGGAAGAATCTGACATTTCTGAAAATAATTGCGTATATATCGAAAAGTATAGCACGTAGGATAATGCTTTAGGTATCATTTGAAAGATCATAAAAACATCTTCCATTTCATATCAAATAGATTTTTTTTAAATGCATTATATTTCGAAAAAACAGACCTAAAAGTTGTTTGAATAGAAACATTTTCGTTGACGTTTGCCAACCAATATCTCGAAAAAATAAGAATTCAAAAATGTTTGACAGAATGATTGGGCTGAACGAAAGCTTTCATTTGGTACTAGCCTCATAGATGTACGCTCTGGGCCCCGGCTCCATAGAAATATGCACCATCTCCTTTAAAAAAGAAAAGGCTTTAAATCAAGAATTCAAGAACTTTATTGATAAAAAACTGATGAGTGGACTACCGCAAACACTAGTAAATTTTTGAGGTTTTATGAAAAATTCCACTAGAATTTTGCTCTCGGTAAGTTCATTGGTATATGGATATTTAAAGAAGGAAGACCATTCAGTCGTTCTTGTCCCATCGTATCTCTCAGGTAAGTTTTGATCCTCTTCAAAGTCGAAAATGATCGTTCTGGACATTCTTGAACGACTTGCTATTGATAACCTAAAAAATATCGTCAGGTTGATGTTTGCATAAATGTTACTCAATCCAATGAAAGGGACTTACTAGGCAAAAAATCGGATTTTGGATCATGATTGATTATATACACAAGTTCTTTTACTGAATATTCATGAAGCGCAATCGGAAATTGTGACATCGCTATTATTTCACAAAATATAAATTCAGTGAAACGATTTTTTACATGTTCTTGAATGGTACATTAGCGCTTCCCAGAGCGTGCCGTGTTAGCTTTCACTTTTGCCTAGAAGGTGCCTTTTCTCGGATCGAGTCACATATAAAGTTTTTTACATGTAAATTTTTGATCGAAAGATGCTAACCAGTATCTAAAGCGTCAAGCGCATTTTAGATGTTCTGGCCGTGGATTCGTTGTCTCCACATCTTCACTTCTGATAGAAAATTTTCTTTCGAACAATACGATATAATCTTCGTAAAATGTGTAGAGGTCAGCGCATTTCTTTTCGTTAAATTCTTGTTTAAGAAACAGTTGGCCCAAACTTTGGAAAAGTGATTTGTGTTCCGAGAATCGACTTTTGAGTAGAGAAATGAAAGTATCAAGAAACGGAATGTTGAAAGAAATTCTGTAGTAGTCTTCAATACTTTGTGCTTGAACGTTGCAACGATTTTTTTGTTGGTTGCAACGGCGGCGTGGCAATTTCATTGTGATTTCGTATTCAGAACAAATTCTAGCAACATGTTTATAAATAACGTTTAAATTCGAATCTGCGTTTTCGCGTTTGTACGTTAATCCATTCAAAGCGTCATCTGCCAGCTTAGTAGCCTCACCCAGATCTTGGTTCTTTGATTGCAATTCCTGACTCAAAGGTAAAACAATCGAATTAACTAATTCCATAATGTGACAGGCGATTTGGAATCCAACCGTCGAAATCGAAAGATGCAATGCATTTTGCGAAGTATCTCGCTCCTTCCATATTTTGATTTCTTCCAAAGATTCAATAACAGCCGGTTGCAATTCAACGTACGTTCCAACTGCTTCATGAGACTGAGCCCACCTGATGGTAGGACAAACAGACTTCAACTTTTGTTTGTCATTTTTGAAATTTCTTGGTGTAGAACGTCTTGTCTTTAAGTCCAGTGGAAAAATGCTTCAATCGCTCCGATAGTTCCTAACGCATTTTTGATTCCTGACACTTCGCATGCTGCATTGACTGCCAAACTAAAGCTATGTGCAGCGCAATGTACATAAATTGCCAGGAGGGATTACGATCTCGGCAATAATCGACTTTTATGGACGCTTCACCAGTGATATATATATAAATAAAGTTTTTAAAAGGTTGAAGTGACCCTCTCGATCTTCGACATACATTTTTTTTTTTTTCTAAAATTTATTTCTCTTTTTAAATGCTTTGTATAATTAAATTCAATTACAACTCCTGGACCAAATAATCTTTGCTACTTTTCTACCCTTTAAATTTTGTTATTTGACTTATTTACCCAAGCACCACATAATACATCATATGCTACCAACTCTTAGTTGGTTCAGGTCCTTTTCAATATACCATTTGATTTGATTGTTCTACCTAAAGCGAGGTCTAAGACGAAATTCCAGTATTTTCATTCTGATCCCATACGGCAGTACACTCACCAACTAATACTAAATTTGAATTATTATTGCGTCGAACGATCGAACATATCTGAAAAGAAAATTAAAGTTTGTATAGTAAGAGCTTGCTTGCAAGAGGTTATAAATTTTAATTTATTATTTGCACGCAAAATAGGTACAGGGTTGCGGAATTAAGTTCGAGAAGTATACTTGGGTTGATATCGCTAGATCTCAGTTGTACCAATGCAATGTATTAATTATTAGCTAAAAAGATAGTTGCTTGAAGAGTTACATCGCTTGATGTATATCCTTTTGATTAGCTATGAGACACTTAGACCTTACAATACATTTTTGCAGTGACAGGATAGTACATCAATGTTTCCCATTCCAGATGGTGATGAATGAAGCGTTGTTATTCGCCCTCTTAAGCCCTTTCCAAAGCTTATTGTTGAATTTGATTAATAAGAAATTGATCTTCTTTAATTAAAAACGATCCAAAAAAAAGGATAAATTAGGGCTAAAATGGCTAATTTTTTGTTTGAATTTTTTGTATCGTGTTAAAAATTAGTTCTTTGCAAAAAATTTAATGAAAGGTCCTAAATCTCGGGTATAAAGATGTCGCATTAGTGTTTCGATAAGAAGATTACATTCTCAACAGATAATCGCTAGTTACGACAAAATTCATTAGAAGTTATGAACTAAAATTGCATTAATTGTGGGAAGTGAGCCTTTCTTCCTTTGTGTCACTTGGAAAGTGGTGTCTATAAATTGTCATACCTGAACGGAACTGAAAGCCAAAAACTTTGATTTACAATTACTGTTTTTGAGAATATTGATAGATTTGAGTAATGATGCATCCACCACCGCCTATTTCAAGTATCCTGTCGACACAGTAAATCAGTGACTGACTAAATTATTTTTGTCGTTTTTTAAGATTCTTTTTTTTAATGTGCTTTCAATAATATGCTCAGTGCTACAACAAATCATTTTAATTAAAAAATGAACCATATTGAATTAAAAATTATAAATAGAGTTCGATTGTCAGCTCTTTTGTTTCAACCCATTTTTGCCAGATTAAATCCTTTCACACTTTTAAATTGAGCTACTTAAACTAAAATATAATATTTATGAAAATAATATTACTTCGTCTCCCGAAAAAATACATCACAAGACATATGCTTCACATTGGTTACGCTGCCGCAGATTTAAAAATAAATTCACGTTGAAGCGTGTTCAAACTGCTCTTGCCTTTATTTTATCAATCGTCCACGCAGCCTCTGCGCACACCTCAGTATCTATACAAAATATAAATCATTAAACAATAGAATTTCATAAGACAGCGATCCTTTTCCTCAATAATAGTGTTTTGTTCTCAAAACAATAGAGGAGACACAGTGTCGCCAAATATATCCATCAATATCCTTAAATGCATAAAAGGCACACCACCAACAACGTTATACCTCAATATATCTAACAAGCTAACCATCTACCAACAACAACAACAACAACAACAGAAAAGGACAAATGGGTAAATTGAGAGAAAGGCCATCACCAACAGCAGCCACAGATAGGCACAGCCAAATACATCGAGAGGTAGCACAGAAAAAAAAAGAACAGCAGTTCATCGATTCAATTGTCCAGCTGAAAATAACACACACGCTTAAGCTGAGAACCCACAACTACGTGCAGCAAAAAAGAATTATTGAATAAAATAAAATAGGTCCTTGAAGGACCAATATGAAACGAAAACATCTTTTCCTGTGTCAAAGGCAGAGAATTAAGTCTTAATTCGAGGCTAACAATATAAATGTGAGACTTCTTTTGCCACTATCGGAAGGTGATCTCTCAATTCGGTCAGAGGAAAAAGGACATTTTCATATTCAAAGAAAGGGACAGAAAGAGACAGAGTGAGAGAGTTAGACAACCAATATAGCAGGATATCAAGATAAACAGTTAAGTTATGTGTATGTACCTACCTAAACGAGTACATTTTTGTTATTAGAACATAAAAGAGCAGGAAATGTCCTCAAGAAAACATGTCACATTTAAAGAGGTCCTTTGTTATGCTCAAGGTACAATGTGATTTGTGAATGGGATCGTAAAAGGTACCGTTGGTATTCGGTATCTCGTTTTCATTCTCTTCCCCTGATGCACACATGGATTTGATCCTTTTTTAATGAACCCATTCATGTTTCGGTGCTTTGATCAGTTCCGCCACCACCGCCGCAATCACCTGAGTGTCATCATTCATCGGCTTACCCAACTCCATATGAGACGAAATATTTGTGTCTGTGTCTGATGGGCTGGAGTGTTTGTTGTCAAGTTTTATTGATTTCAGATTGTACATCAAATTGACACAACAAAATGTGTTTTGATATCTACCTACATCTCGTTGCTCATCTTCTATACACACATCCACAATTTTTGACGAATGCCTTCCTTTGGATCTTCATTGTGGATTAATTCACTTTCTCGAACATCAAAAATAAATAAATACGAGGTAGGTATACCAAACTTGATGTATTTTGATTGCATGTTGCTGTTATTGATTGTTTATTGGTTTTGATGTTTTAGTCATACCGATCCTTGAAATTTGTTATGTCAGCGGAGCTTAAAACTAAATGTTGATGGAAAATTACCTTTGTACATCACATGGTGATCGGATAGAAACGCACTTATCAAGGGCAGATTGTTCATAAATAGCTGTGAGGCGAAAACTGACTGGAAAGACAGAAATTAAAGCGAAGCAATTCCTGAGAGCCTGAAAACAAGAGCCATTCACAATAAGAAATGTGATTCTTTGAAATGCAGCATCTGTCGAAAAACAAAGTTCAAAAACGTCCACCAAATCTAAAATCATGTTTGCCATTATGCTATGGGTGAATATATACAAAAGTTAAAAGGGTTACTTCTCGTTGATAACGATTCACCAAAGGACTGATATTTGGGATGGATTAAGAGTTTTAGTAATAAACACAGCTACAATTATACCATTCACCAGCAGAGGACTCCTGCAACGCATGAAAGATATTACACTGGACGGAGTAACCATCGAACCCATAAAAGAGCTTAAACATCTAGGCGTGATTATAGATAGTAAACTCTTGTGGAAAAAGCAAGTAGAAACAGCAGTTGAAACGGTAAAGAAAACCCTATGATATGTTATAAGAGCATAGCAGGAAGATCATGGGGTTGTATACCGAGCATTATTTGGTGGATGAACCAATGGTAATACCGACCCTTACCTGTGGAGAGGTAGTCTGGAATAATAGAAAAGACGGGATGACCACCAGAATGACCACGTATGCGTATCAGGAGCAATGAGAAGAAGCTGTCCAGCCGCGGCTTTAGAAGTATTGCAAAACCTAACACCTTTATGCACCTGGCAATAAGAAGCATCACAAATGCAACGTTGAATGGCTAGATTTACCAAAGAGACTGAATGTATCCTCTAATCTAGCGAAAAAAATATAATATCGAATGAGTTACCACTCATTAGCTTCCCTCGGGAAAGCTAGACCAAGGAATTCAAATTCGATAAGCTCTTCAAAGTTAAGTTGAGCTTTTGAGTAACAAAAATCGTGGCAAAGTGAGGAAGACACCTACTCAATTAAGACACATGCAATAAAATGGTATGCACAACGGAAGGAAATGGAGCAGGAACTTTTGAGCCAAGGGCAAACATTTCAGTACCGATGGGAAGTATGTCAAGCATATCCCAAGCTGAAGTCTATGCAATTCGCAAATGCGTGGGATTAAACATTGACAGAAAATTTAAAAACAAATACATTCCAATAATGACGGACAGTCATAAGATCCTTCACAATCTCTTCAAAACTATATAATGTTTTCTACACTGATAGCAAATGCTTTTGCCTGGAATTTAAGAAAAACCATATAGTATCCCAACACTTAAGTTACAATAAATTTGGTTAGCGCTTCTTGTCAAAGGATCGTTCTTCCATAACCGAAACGGACCAGGACGAATATATTACCGTATATGATATCACCGCTATCATCAAGGAGCTATCAGTACGTAAAACAGAAGGGCTCGGCAAAATCTAAAAATTTATATCTTGCCAAAGTCAGGAAAATTATATCTAACATTTCTTATAAACACCTGCCTTAAGAACCCATACTTCTCAAAAATCTGGAAACTGGCAAAAGTTATCCCAATATTAAAACCCGGAAAAGGAAGAGATTACCCAAGCAGCTATAGGCCGATAAGTCTTTTTAGTAGTTTGATTAAAGTATATGAAAAAGTAGTAAAGAAAAAAATAAAAATAAATAGGGTGGCGCAACAGAGCGAGGAGCCCTTGGGCCTAGCGCATTTCTCACAACCATGCCTTGTGAGGGAATGGAGGGGACCTACAATTTTTCGCCGGTTCCGAACGGCTGATTGAGAATGCGCTTTTCATGGCAATGAATTTACTAACGGAGGAGTTGCCAATTCCTCGCGAAAGGCGATACCCGTGGAAAAACATTTTTGCATTTTGCCCCTGCTGGGATTCGAACCTCGAACCTCTGGGTTAGCAGGTGGACATGCTAACCATTACGCCACGGGTACCACAAAGAAAAAGCTAAGTGTTATAATCGAGGATAAAAGTATTTTTCCAGGTCAACAATTCGGTTTTAGGAGCCACCACAGTACCTCACACCAAGCGCTCAGGATTTCAAGAATAATCGAACTAAATCGTAATGAAGGTAAGATCTACAGGCATGGTTCTGTTAGATATTGAAAAGGCTTTCGACTCTGTATGGCATAATGCACTTATTTATAAAATGGAATCATTCGGAATACCAGTTTTCCTAATATAAATTGTTCACAGTTTTTTGTCTGGAAGATGTTTAAAGTACACGTGAACAAGGGTATATCCGTTTTGGTGAATATACAGTATGGTGTCCTCCAAGGTTCAGTCCTTGGTCCTGTTCTGTACAATGTTCACACCTCCGATTTCCCATAGTTACCATATTGTGAATCAGGTATCTATGCAGATGACACTTGCGTCCTTTCATCGCATGAACTTGGTCTCAACATTGAGACCAATCTTCAAAATGCTCTTGACATTTTGCCGAATTATTTTCACAAATGAAAGATTAAATTGAATGCTGGAAAGACAGAATCAATCTTTTTCACCAGAAAAAACAACGATTATTTATCCCCAGTAATGAGCTGGAAGTCAATGGAACCTCCATAAAATGGGAGTCTAATGTGCGATATCTAGGTAACAATTTTGATAAAAGGCTTATCATTAGAGAACACACTAACATAACAGTAAAAAAAGTCAACATAGCAATTAAAATGCTCTACCCACTAATTAATAGGAAATCTCTATTGAGTACAGAAAGCAAAATCATAATACACAAGGTTGTTTTTCAATCAATTTTGCTGTACGGATGTCAGGTATGGGGGAATTGTGCAAGGTGTCACATTAAAAAACCTCAAGTGTGCCAAATCAAATTACTTAAGATGATGCTCAATTTACATAGATACTATTCGACTCAAGATCTTTATAATCAAACTGGTGTTGAAATGATTTGCAGGAGAATCCAAAAGCTTAGTGATACCTTTTTAACAAACTGTGATACTTCTGATAACCCTCTGGTAGTCCAACTAAATGCCTTATAATAGATAGTATTGTCTATAAAGATACCTTGTTTCTTAGTTTGTTTTCATTTATAGTTATGTATGTAAATTTATGCAATTTGAACATGTAACTTTGCTAGTATCTTATTTACTTACCTATTTATTTATTTACTAGCTTGTTTTTGGTATGTTCTATTGTTTTATTATTTATTTATTTATCTAATTGTTACACCTATACATGTACATATATCCATGAACTAAATGTCTGTTCATTTAATTAGTAACCTATACATTAATTAAACTACTTGAGCTATGTAACACTTTTGGTCTACGAATCCTAAATGGTACGAGTATTTCTGATGAGCATGGAGACTTCACCTTTGTGGGAAAACAAGGAAACTCAGTCACTGACTACAGTCTTGCTGGGGGTGCCTGGAATGATATGGTTAGGGAATTCAAAGTCGACTCGGTACCGTACTCGGACCATCTCCCCATCATAACGACCCTCCAAATAGAAGGCACGGAATCGACCGGAAATAGGATTATGACAATGCTGCCTAAATTGAAGTGGGTGGAAAACAAAGCAATTAGTTATCGCTGGAGTCTTGACATTTCGCTCAGAAGTCAGAGCGCCTCTAATTTTGCAGATGTCACAACCTGCATTAGATCGTCCTACCCTGTCGGCAGCAGTCACAATCGAAATAACCTGAGACAAACTGCCCCCTGGTTTGATGAGGATTGCAAAAATGCCCGAAATAAATCATTTGGATGGCTGAGAGCATTCCGCATTGGCAATGATCAATCCAGCAAAAACCAGTATCTGGATGCAAATAAAGAGTTTAAACTACTATGTAAGAACAAAAAAGAAAAATACTTTGAATCGGAGGCTAGACAACTAGCACTTGCTAGTAATCCAACCAAGTTTTGGAATAAAGTTAGAACTTTTAATGGAATCAAATTTAAAATAAATCAAGATTTAACCCCGGATATCCTGTTTCTGTATTTTAAGGAGCTATTGAATCCGCCTTCTATAACAATATCGCTATTGCCTATGCTGCACCGAACGCGGATAATCAGTTGCTGGATGTGCATATAACTAGTGAAGATGTAATTTATGCTTTGAAGAGCTTAAAGGATGGAAAGGCTGCAGGATCTGATGGAATTCCTGTAGAGTTCTACAAATATGGAACCACGGAGTTAATAAGTAAACTTAGTGTGCTTTTTAATGAAGTTATGGATACCGGCAGTATTGTATACCGCAGGAGTTTAAGGAAGCTCTTATCTTCCCAATCTTTAAAAAAGGAAACACGAGGAATCCGGAAAGTTATCGTGGGAAAAGTTTCCTTAACTCATCTTACAAAATATTTACCGCTGTTCTGCAAAGACGACTAAGCAACTGGATTGACCAAAATAGTCTAATAAAGGAAACCCAAGCTGGATTTAGGCCAGGATACTCGACGACAGACCATATATTTGTGCTGAGAAGCATCGCAGAAACATTTTTGAGAAATGGGAAGAAGCTGTACTGTTTTTTGTCGATTTTAAGGCAGCGTTTGATGGAGTGAACAGGCATGCCTTAATTTATAAACTCTATACAATAGGAATGTCTAAAAAGTTTGGTAGAGTTCTACAAAATCTTTATGGCGATACCAAAGCGGCAGTATGGAATGGCGAGGAAATGTCTGAATGGTTTCAAACCGAATCAGGAGTTCGTCAGGGTTGTGCTTTAAGCCCTCTCTTGTTTGCACTGTATATTGAAGACCTTTCTGATTGTCCGTCTGAAGGAATAAAGTACGCAGAAACGTCGCTTTTCTACGCTGATGATACAGTCTTGTTCGCTTATTCACCTGAATCGCTACAGTCGATGATTAACCAACTAGATGTAGGTACTGCAAAGCTTGGAGTTTAAAAGTGAACCTGAACGAACAAGTCCAAAGGAATGATTTTTAAAAATGGTGGTGGAATAAACTGCTCAAATGAAAGGTCGTCCTATAACGAGAAAAGTATTGAAGTTGTGAAGGACTATAGTTATCTTGGGGTCTTTTTTTACAAAGAAACCTTAGCTTGGGAAAGCATTTCAAAGAAAAACTTGTTAAGGCCAAGAATGTCATTGGTGATACATGGAAAATGTTTCGCTGACAAATACATTGCCCATAGTAGTAAGTGTCATGTTTTTGAGGCAGTGTCGGAGTCGATCATGCTTTACGGAGCTCAAGTATGGGGATACAAAAAATATGAAACGGTTGAAGGACTTTTGAGGTTTTATGTGAAAAGGATATTTCGTCTTCCTTCGAATACCCCCAACCACATTGTGATGTTGGAAACAGGAATCTCCCCGCTCTTCATTCGCACACTTAAGCTGCACATAGACTATATAATCAAGGTTATGAACATGTCTAACGAAAGATTACCAAGAAAGGCGGCGCTACAAGTCATTGATCGAAGAACTAGCTGGTATGCGGAGTGGTTGGAGCTGGCGCAATGGTGTGGTATTCAACTATATCTGAACTTAGAAAACATCAGTGAATGGAAAAGCTCTCTCTACAATTTAATTGACACCGTGGACTTAAAATATCGCGAAAGATATATAGAAGAAGCTACTAGTTCAGTGCATAGATCGATATACAATAGATTATGTCACAACCTGGGCCCTAGAAACTATTTTCGAGATGAGTACAGTGTGGATCAAATATCAATGATGGTAAGACTACGTGGAGAACTTCTAAGTCTCAACTTTATTCCTCATAGAGATGACCTTCCGGTATTATGTAATTTGTGTAATCAGAGAGAAAGAGAAGACGTGTTCCACTTTCTTGGAAGATGTCCAGTGTTGAAAGAAACAAGAAGATTTTACTATGGCTGTAATGTTTTAAACGAAGATGAGATGTTATCATTCTTAAATGAAATGGAAGTCCCAAAGCTCTTCAATTACTGCAAGGTGGCACTGGCTTACCGTGAAAGGCTAATTAATGAAATGTTTTAGGACACTCAGGTGTTATCATCCTTTTGTTTTTTTGTTGTTGTATTACTATTATGTGATCAATTTAAATTTATATTTGCTGCAATTTTGAATCGGTTAAATGTAACCAAACTTATATAATTATTTGTCAATTGGGCAGACGGCAATGCCATGCTATATCTGATATTGTATATTATTAATCGTTTTTATAAAATATTGAATAAAAATCACTTAATCTATCTATATTAATTTATTATTTAATTTATTCTCTGCTCTTTAGCTTATTAAGTCTATTTATTTATTATTCGCTTAATTTGTACTTATATTTGTTTAACTGACGTTTATTTAATTAATTTAAAAATGTGTTGTAAAATCGAGAGATACTATTAACTTATTTATCAATTACTATATGCAATATTCGAGTTATTATATATTGAACTATTTATTTATTTCTTTATCATTATTGTTGGTTTTTTTTCCTACTTAAATTGAAGGTCTTACCAAATTCCCCTTCAGAGCAAACATACTGTTTAAAAAACTTAAAATAATTGATTAAAAAAACTTATTCAGCACAAAGATATGCCATAAAAGTATTAAATCTCTGTGTAAGCTGAGCGGTAGAAACCAAATTTTATAATTTAATGAAAGAAATAAAATATCTATCTATCTCTTCGAAACTAGTCAGTGAATGCATTGATAATTTCAACAAACTTGGGAGTAACATCAAAAAAGCAATCTACTTAGTAGTCTGGGTATGTATAGGAATCAAAGGCAACGAACAGGCAGACGAACTGGCAAGGACTGGAGCCGGATCTCCTCTCATGGGACAGGAACCTTTTTGTGGAGTAACAGAAAACCACATTTAGAGCGAAATCAAAAAGTCGGAGGAAGACAACAGAGTCAAACACTGGAATGATCTCCCCAAAATGAGCCGAGCCAAGCTTTTACTTGGCACTTTCAACTCAAAAAGTTACAAAGACGCAATAAAACTAAGTAGAAACAATGTAAGAATGCTAACCGGGCTCCTAACCGAACACTGCAGGTTAAGAAAAGACCTAAAAGTACTAGGCATAGAGAGCAATGACTAATAGAGATACTGCAACGACGGAAAAAATCTCCTGACCACCTCTTAGGTGGTTGCGAAGCTCTATTACATCTTCGAAAGAAGTGCCTAGGATCCTACTACGTAGAAGAGAGGGAGCTGAAACTCTTAAAATTAACCCAGATACTCAGTTTCATCTAAGGAGCTAATCTGGATGAAGTACTTTAAATTAAGGAATACCACTAAAGAAGAATGGGGTACAATAGATCTACAAGGTCGAAGTACAATATAAAACCCCAAATCATTCATTCAATAAACACAGCTCCAGCATTGGCATAATAATGGCGACCGTCAAACGAAGCTGTGAGAAGCTTACATTCACGACAACCTTGAAATTAAACGTGGTTTAAAGTTGTGTATATACCAAAGTTACTTGAGGGAACTTGCAAAAAATGTCTAACAGCTCTAAAAAACTAACCACTCTTCCAACGATCTATAACTAAACCTTCTTGCATGGAAAAGTTTTGTAGTTGGACATTTCACATAATCCCGTTTTATCTTATTGGTTACGCTGCAAGTAAAAAATAGGGAGGCGCAACAGAGCGAGGAGCACCCGGGCCTAGCGCATTTCTCACAACCATGTTTTGTGAGGGAATGGAAGGGGTCTACAATTTTCTGCCCGAACGGCTAATCGAGAAAGGACTTTTCATGACAATGAATTTATTTACGGAGGACTTGTCGAAAGGTGATACCCGTTACCCCGAGAAAGGACTTTTCATGACAATGAATTTATTTACGGAGGACTTGTCGAAAGGTGATACCCGTTAAAAAACATGTTTGCCTCTGTTGGGATTTGAATCACGAAACTCTGTGTTAACAGGCGGACATGCTAACCGTCACACCACGGGTACAACGCTGCAAGTGAATCTCATTAAAAAATCAACGCAATTTAGCAAAGAAAAGTCATAAATGACAGACCTAGAATGTTAAAAGACTTCCAAGCAATCTCCATTGCAATTACTAAACTACTTATTACTTTCTTTTGGGTTTTTTTGTAAATTAAAAAAAAAAAAAACTTTCACCAAAATATGAAATCGAAAAATTCCTTCACGTATACCTCACGTATACTTCATGACATATCGTGTTCTCCCACGTGTATAAGGCCTCTTTTACCTATGCCACCCATATACGAGTAAACCTTTCCCACACCATATCCTTTCCATATACGATCATCATCAGCTACTTTCCCACATTTGACAAGGTGCCGCCCGCCAGGCTTGCCTGTAGATACTCTGCCGCAAAAGACAGTCTCTTGGAACTCATCAACTTTCTCTGTCATGTTTCTTATCCTTATCTCAAGTACGCAATAATTCAACAGTGTAAACATCCTTTCAATCGTTTATTGCTACACGGATAACTGTGATTTTCTTTCATTGTTATAAATTTTTTTTATATTTTCTGTCCATTCTTATTGTATTTTATTTAGGACTTCATTGTCCTTGTACTCGCTTGCTCTATTTGACCTCTTCTGGTGTGTGAAATGATCTTCTCATTGGTGTCCGCAATCACACAGCACAACCCGTGAAGTATTTTAACAAACAAAACACAAAAGAAAAAGGAGCGAGGGCGATATATTTTGCCCTCGGGCCTTGGGACACCATTATACAAAGTAAAATAAAATAAAATGAAGAAAAAAAAACTACAGAATAAACCGAGGCGAACGGATGCGAATGAAAAGAATGATGTAGAATAAATAAAGGTAACAAATGCGATCAATCGATCGCATTCTCGATCAGACGACCAATTGGCGCCGCCATACAATTTGGCTTTGGTTTGAATGGCCATATAAATAGGAGGGGGAAAAAGCGGCAAGATGTTGTTCATTTGTTTTCATCTTACTTCTGTGGATTGGATCAGTATGAGCTGTACATATGTGAATGTTTTAGACGAGTATGTAACACCCCATATGAGTTCCCTACTGTTGGATGGGGTAGAGCATGCCTACAACTACGTCATGGCTTATGACATGAGATTCACAGAAACGGACAATGGACTTCTTTCCCTGGCAAATTTAACAATTTATAATATTTCGTCACTCTTGTTTGGTGGTCGCTTAGGCACGTCTTTGGCATTTCCGTGTGAACTCAACTGAACAAACTTTAATTGGCTGATCTCAATGACACCACTTTACCACATGAACTTGGTCAGCAACACGTTTTTAAAAGCATCTGTTGGCAATCTGATATTATTTATTAAATTTATATAGTTTCTTTTTAGGTAAACATTCTGAACATTATTGGTGAAATTCAAATATCAAGTGTTTCTGTTTCTGCAAAATCCTAAAGCTTAGATTTGCTAATATTCTGGTAAAGCTTAGAATTGAGCCATTCCCGGCAGATCGTTATTATGATTTGCAAAAAAAAAACACTTTTAAAAACGAAATTTTCATGTATTTTGTTACATAAGAAGGCTTTTATACAAAAATCAAAACTATATTCCGCCAGTTAATTTCCCTAAATAAAAATTAAACCTCTTATGAGCAGTTTGATAACGATACTAGTGGCTAAATCGATAGAGATAGACTCTTTATTATTGATGTTGATTATGGAATCCGCGACAGTCTATACCCGCTGATTCTATACGATCCACAATGCATCCGCATCCGCACCCAACAAAATTTTTGAATTTGACGAATGAACTTTAATATCGATCCACGAAAGTATTTTCCCATTTTCTGAAACTATGTACCCTTACCTAAATAAATAAGATAAACATTATAGGGTGTTTTTTTTTTGACAAATTTTTTTTTTCACTCCCATCCCGAAATTTTGTGGAAAATACCTAAAAAAAATTCCCTTAAAATTTGAGCTATTAATATTAACATTTAGTACTCGACCAAGGCATGCAAAGAATTCCCATATAAAATACACGTAAACTTAAACTATTTTTCTTAAAAATTCTACAGTTCATAGGCATTTTATGGTATAGTCTAGGACATTAGTGGATTTTCTTTAGAATTGAATGTTCTACAAAAGTGCTCATTGTGGTGAAGTCCTTACTCACACCGTCGAGGTAGTACGGGTCACCAAACCCAATTTTTTCGTAAAATTTTTGTTTTTTTGCCCCTATCTCGTAAATGATAATAGCTCCAAAAGAAATGTTTTCTACAAACTTGTGGGAAATTTAATTTTCTACAAAAAAGTCTCCACAATCAATGTGCTAACATCGTTATTTATTGAGATATTGAGCTTTTAAGTTGAGGAAGTATGGAATTTTATAATTAAAATTTTTAGGGAATTTTTTTTTTAAGGTATTTTTCACAAAAAATTTCGGGATGGGAGTGAAAAAAAAAATTTGTCCAAAAAAAAACACCCTAAAACATGTTTTTGTAAATTTCTCTTTACGTTTTAATATTTTTGGTAGTTGGCCCATCAAAAGTGTACGGTGTGAGGATGGATGAACAGTGGATTCTGCAATACAATTGGATTCTATAATTCGGGTGATAACCTTTCAATAATTCTGCTATATAGCTATATATACTGTAATTCTAAAGGGCTTGGCCGATTTAAATGAATTTTTCTGTATGCGTTTGAGTGGCGCCCTGGATGGTTTTGATTCACAAATCAGCCCGGCAGATGGCGCTGCAGTTACAGTTGCTGTTCGTTAGTTCGGCTAAAACTCGAGAACGGCTGAACGGATTTATCTTATCTTGATCTAGAAATGTTCGTGTAGGTCTAGGAAATGTTTAAATGCTTTTATTTTATCCCTAAAATCCCACGGGAACAGAATCAGGATCGAGAACGGGAACCTTAAAGTTACTTGACAGATTCCAAAAATTCTTTCAACTCTAGGATGTTACATTATCCCTCAGTGACATAAACTTATATTTCATTCACATATTTCTACGGGAACGGAAGATTCCCTCGGGAACATGGTTGAAAATGGAAGCTTAGAAACTACTGGACAGATTTCAAAAATTCTTTCGGCACTGGGATGCCACATAATCCCTCAGTAACTTAGCGCAGATTTCATCCCTATAATCCCACAGGAGTAGAAACAGGAAAGAGAACGGAAGCCTTAAAACTACAGACCCAAGCAACGCCGGGCGGCTCAGCTAATTAAATTACAAATAGTAAGATTAATGTATTGTTGGTTTCTAAGAATTCTTTTGATTTTCGACTGGCAAGAATAGAGATTTAAACTTTTTTAGTTACAATAATCCAAACTATTTTTTCATATGAAATGACCGCACATTGAACTTATTGGTCTATATTCGCAAAACAAAAAGAATTGATTTAAAGTGATACTGTACACTTTGACCTAAGCTATGACAGCGTCTTCTAGGCCTTTGGTAGAGATAAGGATCTCGAAGGGATATTGGGTTCGAATGCAAATTAAGTGGAAGTTCTTTGGTTGTTATTATGTAGACAAGAAGAAATGAATAAAGCTATAAGAACTCGAAGAAAACTTTAATTTTAGCTCAGTCGCAATAAGGGTATTGTAAAACCACGTGGTGGTCTCTGTGACTATGTTGAACGGTGCAGATTCTGATACTTTGATGTACTCAACAAGTGACACGGTCTTCAGCAACGGGACGGGAACAACAACATTAGCGGGAACTTGGAAAATATTGGACCAATTCCTAAAAAAATTTCAATGTTGGAGTGCTTCATTGCTCCTGAGTATTAAAGGCTAGATTTCCTTCCCATATTCTTTTGGGAACGGAAAAGGGAACGGCGAAGTAACCAGGAAACTGGAAAGTACTGAACCGATTTAAAAAAAATCTTTCACTGTTAGACTGCTTCATTATCCCTGAGCAATCTAAACTATATTTCATCACCAGTTTCCCACAAGAACGGGAACAAGAACTTAAAAAAAAAACCACTCTACCGATTTCAATTCGTATTTCAATTCCAAAAACTATGTCAACGTTAGAGTGCTTAACTGTTCCTGAATAACATAAGCTTTATTTTATCCCTTTTAAACCTTTCCTAGCTACGCCGGGTGGGTCAGCTAGTATTATATATAGATATAAGTTCACATTCCGAAAAATACAATGCTAAAATTTAATTTCCATACCTTCTCAAAAAAGATAGAGACCCTAAAAGCAGTGGAGAAAGCCAATTGGGACGGCCTTAATAATTTTCTTTCCAAATAATTAATTCTTCATTGTGCTTTCTCGACTGAAACGACGTTGATGAATCAGTGGATATTCTCGACCGACGGTATGAGAAAATTTTTTGCCACATAACAAAAATATTCCATGCCCAAAGAGTACTCGTGGTTGGTTTGATTCGAGCTATAAAGAGACAATTAGTGATACAGAGAGTATGTTTTATAATATTTAAAAATGATCCTACAGAAGAAACCCGAAACTTGTTGAAACGGGCCTTTGTAATTCTCATATTTATAAGACCACGTTTAGCATGGACCAAAAATAAGGCAAAACTACTATTTCGTCCAAAAGGAAGCAAACACTTTTGGTGTTTTGTAAAGAACATTAAGAGCAGAAGAGAACATTAAAAGCACATATCTTCCATGAATCTCCTCCATCCAAAAAGACGATTTTCTGGCAGTTCCTTTTGCTGCTGACTAGGCTCCTCCTTTAAACATATTGGACCCACTTGAACTTTAGAATACACAAATACACATAAAAAGGGTGTTCCAGATAGTATCCCCGTCGTTATTCTGAAGAGGCTCCTTTATGCTGGCTTAACCGCTGCGTTAGCATTTCTACCTATCCCATTACTCTGGGCTTTTCTCGAGCAAATGGAGAGGTGCATTTATCCAGCCCGTCCCTAGAAAGGCGAATCCTTCCCTTTCAGTCACTTACCAATTCTAAACCGTCAATTCAAGAAATATCTTGCGAAACGAAAGCTGATGACCGATCAACTGGTGATTTGATTGCTTATATCCCATCGAAAAGTGGAACCAATTTAAAAAAATAAACAATTTGAAAAAAGTTTGGTAAATGCTCTTGATAATTCTAAGCCATTTGGTAGAATTTGGCATAAAGCTGCATTCTTAAAAATACGTGCTTTTGGTATCGATTCTCCCCCAAGGCTGAATTGAATACTTACCATTGAGAAACAAAAACAAAAGATACCTATTCTTGACAACATATACTACGATGCATTAAAAAATAGTTTGCTATTCGTGCGAGTTTCAAACTGATTTTGAAAATTATAAAATTGAAGTAAAAGTAAAAGTAAATAATTTTTTTTATAGTAAAATAATATGTTTGTTATGACATTGCATTACAAAACTTTGAATTTCTTGGCTTTTCTCTGCTACAATGTGCATGTATTATACATATAAACCATCCTCTTGAATCACTTGCATATTTTTAAAAATCTAAGCATACATAGGGACATAGGGACAGAGAAAGCGACTTTATTTTATACTATGTTAAGATAAGATAAGATAAGATTAAGATTCATTTGCCCAAATCTAAAGTACATATTCACACATTTGATTAGCTGCCTCTCAAACACAATTGCACCTGCTTCATATGGTTCAAAATAGAGCCTAAAAGCTGATAAGTGATAGTTCAATTGTAGGATCAATTGAATCTCTTGAACTCGTTTCACCTGTCGCACCTTCTTTTATCGCTTTTTTCACAAACTAGTGAAAAACCCAGTTGCCCTCTCTTGGAAAAATTTTGCCGTAATTTTAGCCGTAATTTTAGTCGTAACACCCTCGTCACTGGGAATACTCATCAGCCTTACCTTGAACCCAATTTTGAGTGTTGAGTCTAGACTCAAGAGTACAGGGATTCATATTTAAGCCACTCAACCTGAAATTGAAATGTTTTATCTGACTATGTTCTTCCCTCACTTTATGATCTACAGGGATTTAGAAGTCAATGTTGATCGAAATGGTTTCCTTGTATAATGCTTGTACTGCTTTATAAGAATATTCATACTCACTCGATGCGCGCGTAAATTACAAAAAAAAATTCTTATGATGATGTGGTGACCGTATCATGTTTGCCTGTTACGAGAGAAACTCGAGTCCAAAAAATATCAAGGATCAATTTGTATTGTATCAATTTATGGAATGGAGAATCTTCTCAAAAACCTTAATTTTATGTTATTGAAGATAAAGCTGGTAATGTTCCTTAAGGGAACGGATCAAACAGCTTAATACACTTCAAAAAATTTACCACAACTAATATTTTAGCGAATTCTTCGACTACACTGTTTTTCAGAAATACAGTAAAACAAAAATGAGAAATACATTTTAGAAACGAAAGACTGGTACAAATCTCCTCGCGTCCGCACTGTGCGATATCAACCCAATCGGCACAGTGCCTTTGAACGAGTGCATGGCTTTCGTTCTGTTAGTTTTGTTCACTGTTAAGTACGTGAGTTAATACACCACCTTTGCAGATTTCGGATATAAAAAAGCAGGCGTTATACGCTACCTAGGCTTGTTAGCTTCAGGTGTCTGTATGAAACGTTTCGTTTTCAATAGTATAGGATATACTATACACTTTCCAAGATATTGAAAAAATAATTGAATCTTAGGTTCATTCTTCTTGAAATTTTATTAATTTTGTATTTAGCGGATGTATCTTCATTTTTGTTCCAAGCAATTGAAATCGTTCAAGTCGTTTAAGAGACATCGAACTATACAAGAAATGTCTGTGTTTCGATGATATGATCTCACGGCTCCAAGCAAAGCATTTAATAAAAAGATAGAAGATAAAAGACAGCCATAACTGAATCTCAACGACGTTAAATCAAGAATCATGCCACATAACGTCTCACAAACGCACAAAGTAGCTTCCTGTTATGACCATGATTTTATGGTCGGTGCACCTAAGAACCATACTTCTGTGCTTGAGTTCATAAAATTGAATACCTATTCCTTCCTTCCCCTATACTATACACGAAATCCATTGTTCTCATTTATTACTGTCAGCTCGACACTGGAGCTTGAGCTTAAAGTGCTTCCCAGTTACAAAGCCGTTTTAAGCGAAATGATTGTTTTTATAATTTTCACAACGAGCTTTTGAATGTCAAAAACCTATAAAAATGCGTCGGAGTACACCACCGAATGATCTTGAAATCTGATACCGGACAGTCACATCCTGCCGACGCACTTCAAACGCACAAGAACTAAAAAAAAATTCTCCTACTTCTTGTCCGCACAAAAGAACATTTCTTTGAGCAAAAATCACCAACTGTCGGTTTCATCGATTGAATAGACACACACAACCGACCGACCGATGACGACGACGCGACATTAGCATAAAATCACGTCTACATCCCAAAAACAGAGGTAAAACTACACCAAAGGTGTCATGGGCTTAAGGTCCAACGCCAGACCCCAAGAATGCCAAAAACAACAGACAAAACAAATTCCTCAATGCAATTTTTTCACCAAAAAAAAACGACTAATAAAAAGCCCATTCTTTAGTTGTTCCTTTCGGAATTTCTTTTATTCAATTTAAACCTCACAAAATAAATAAAACAAATCTCCCGCACTAACGAGGATGAGCCTTTGCTTATCTAAACGCTAAGCATGTGTTAACACACCGATCAAACAGTGACCACAAAAACCACAGAAAAGACAAAGTTCATTCATGTTCTGCCTCGTTCCTCGTTTGATCGAATAAAAGTTTCAACATAAAAAAAAAAAAAAAATTCGACATTTGCCAAAGAAATACACAAATTCCAAATCAATGCCCGAAATTGAGCGCGAGACTGACGCGATACCAGCACAAACCACCAAAAAACGATGACACCACAACATGGAGTGTCGTGGGGGATCAAAAAGAGAGGAAAAGAGAGAAAATAAAAAAAAATAAAAATTTAAGAAGAAAGAAGAATCATCACCATGATGGGTCTTCCAATCTAGTTAGCGTGCTTACACATTACGTTGGCATCCGTGCGCGCTCTGATATAGGGTCACTCTTTCATTATAAAGAGACCTTCGTCAGGCCGGAAACGGGCCGAATACCAATCCGAGCCAAACATTAATCCGGCTTGTGACCGCACGTTTGGCTTAAATTAGATCAAATGAGATAGCGCCACAAGCAGCGCCTCCAAAATGTTCAATCTTTTGCGATTTGTTTATTTTTTGTGGGTCCAACTCCAACCGTCGTCCATTCATTTCTCTGTTATTGAAGACATTTTCTATGGATCCTGTGTATTTTTTATTTTTATTTTCTCTCTTAATATAAAAGGCGTCGCTGTTGCGGTTGCGGCTGTGCGGCTACGGCTACGGATGGTATCCAATCCACCATCCCAGATCCCATGCCTATTATATTCCTGTTAAGTGTGGCCCCTCCTTTGCCTTCTTGTTGTCTTATCTTGTCTTGTCTGTGCGCATCCTTTAGATTTTAGAATGTGACTGACGGCACACAGAGTTCTCTATTGTGTGATCTTAAATGAGAGAATTATGGCCTACATTTCTCTGAGGTGGTGTATTTTATATGTTAAATGATTTGAATCCTAATTTGGATGGTCGGTGATGCTACCTATAGGCAGATTATTCAATAGACACACAGCTACACACAGACGACAATGGAATGTGTGCACACAAATCTCACTTCAATAAGAGAAAGGACACTTGTTGTGCCTTGTACCTGTGCACTGTGCTCTGTTGATGTTATATGTCGGACAAAGGATTCTTATCGGATTATCGCTTTAAATTCTTTGATTTCTTGTGTCGTGTTAAGATGTTTATCGTGTTCTTCACATTTTTTTTTTTTTTTTCTTTCTTTTTTCCTCTTGTTTCATTGTGGGAGCAATAAATAGAACAAAATCAAATAACAAGAGTGTTTTTGTCTGTGCTCTTAGGTGTATGTGACTTTATTATATCCCCAAGTGTGGGATGAAAATACAAACGAATATTCTTTATGAAGCACCCTTGGATATAAACATGAATTTGTTTCGCTAATTAGGAGATTAATTAGTATAACATCAACGAGAAGAAAAAAAGATAGACACAGAAGGAGTCTGAAGGTTATTTTAGTTTTATATTTATAAGCTAATGCGGGGTGTTGATTTGATTCAATCGATTGGTTTTTTTTTTGCCTGACTGGAACTCATAAAGGTGTGTTCTAATTAAGTCACCAGGTCAGGAAACTGACAGCAGTAATAAATGATTCTGCAGTTATTGCTGGAACTTGAAGTTATCAGAGCTTCATTTTGATAGTGATTTTAGTTTTTTCATTTAATCGTAAGCTACGTGCACTTCAAGGATATTTGACTACCCCAATAATGTTTTGAAACACGGTGTTAGGGTTGCGAAAACAGAAGGAGATTATGTAGGAGAAACCGATGTGCTTTACTTTTAAGTCCTTGAAGATTCTAATGCAGGGAAGAAACAAAGTCAGCTATAGCATTTGACATTGGGGCTGAGCGGCTGGTTAATATTAATCTCTTCTTATCTCACGTTGCAAAAAAGGCTCGAGATAATACTTATTATGATGAGCATTCGTGGGAGGAATATAACTGGCTATTCCACCAGAGTACTGCTTGTAAAAAAAAAAAAAACGATAAAAGAAAGAGAGGCAAGTAGCGTTTCGATGATGGTCTAGAGAATCAATCGGTCTTACAGATCACCTATCAGTCTTAAAGCTCTCTTTTAGAAAACCCTTTCAGTCAAGAGCAAGGATGTTTGAGAGGCACCTGACCGAACATGGGATTTGCACTCGTGCTTTGTGCGAATGTAGGCTTTATAAATTGAAGCAGATAGGTTATAGGTGAGGTTGGGTTAGGTTTAAAAGGCTGTCAGGAAAACAACTGACATTTGACACACAACACACTTAGACCCAAATTAGGTCCATACCATAAGAAGTATGTGAGGGAGTACCTCATTTCACAAAACCATATCATAAGAAGTATGTGAGGGAGTACCTCATTTCACAAAACCATTCGGAGCTTTAAAGCGAAAGAGCTGAAGGGTAATTGTGTTCGCCAAATCGCTTAGCTCATCAAGGAAGTATTTTCGTAAATATAGTTTTCTTTTGAAGGAGAACAGGACATAAGTAGTAGAGGGGTGAGACTGTCTCCTCCTGCTCCTCATCAAAGCAGCTTCTGCAGAAGTCATTAGAGCAAACGCCGAGTCTTATGGCGTGTCTTCCTATCAGATTATGTCCAGTGATGACATTGAATACGGAACTAATGTGCAATCAAGTTATGGATAGCAAATGTTTTGTGCGTTTTAGATCTATAGCTCTGGCCACATCTGTTTTGTTGCCACGCACGTAGTCATATAAGTTTCATGTAGCGTTTGTTATACCAATATTTAAACAGGTGGTTGAGATCGGTAGAAGAGTTATTTTTCTGGCGAGTTCATCGGCTTTGCAGTTAACACAGAAATACCCTATAGGTAGGGTATTTCTGTGCCCGGCACCCAAATAATGAATATTGAACTGTTCAGCCAAGCCATCTCGATAAGAGACATGCGAGGGTGGATACTGAGTTCGTAGAAACAGCGTCGAATGATTTGAGGGCTGCTTGGCTGTCTGAGAAGATTCGGATATTCACTGAGGATATCATGTTTCAGTTTAGCCACGATAGGACCTCATTGATCGCCAGAACAAGCCAGATCAGAAGGGGTGAAAAATTGTCCAGCAATTTATGAGACTTAAAATTAACAGAAAGCGATGATAGACAACTTATGCCTTCCTTGCATACTTTCTGCAGTACCTATCTAATGCCAAATGTGTACTTTTTTGTGAAAAGCCAAGTACGCTGCTAATGCGAAAAACTTTTCGTTGGGTTCCACATACATGACGAAATCGTGAATGAAGACTCACCGGAAAATATATGAGTTTATAAAAGGCTTTTTTCCACAGCAATTTGTTTTCCTCGGTTATTTTTAATCACAAAACTATTGATTTTTTAAAATTTTTATAAAATTGTTGAATTTTTCTCATAGTTCTGCTTGGCATTCCCATGCTCTCTTTGAAAGTAAGAAGTGTTTTTCAAACACGAACGAATCTTCTGCTTTACTAGCAACGACTTCGACCGATACTAAATTATTGTTTCCCTATATATATGGTATAGGTACACAATAAACCCAAAGTACGTACAACGTACGTATATCTACATTACCATTGCATATCTTTGAATATGAAACCGCACGTTCAGTCTGATATCACAGCTATAAAAGGATTTACGTAGCATCAAGAACAGTCCCAATGGAATAACACCTCTACAACTTCAGTTCCAATATGTTGAAGAATTCCATCCCATCTCAATACATGTAAAATATTAATTAAACTATTTAAATGTTGTGTTTATTTGAACGGTAAAATAAGTAATGAAGAATATATATTACAATCTTGACTTCAAAAGCAAACATAAATTAGGTTTTAGAACTCGATAACTTAGCTGAAGATCCACAACATCACTACCATACTTTTACATACATATAATTACAGGTAACCAAGCCATCGAAAACTGATATCTCCTCCAAATACAATCACGGATCTAGCATTCTGAATATCGTTTGAAAATATCTTCGAAAACTTCTAAGTCGTTGCAGGAAGAGGAATGCAGAACAACATTGGTTAAAGCTATAAGAAGACCCATCCAACAACAGCAACCCCAATCAGCTTCCAGGATCGCAGCCTTCGGTGAACTAACCCATTCCTCTAACATCATTCAAGAATCACCATAACAAGCATTTGATAACTTTTAAATGAAGTAATTGGCATTTCCTGCCAAAAAATTACTGCTTTACCCAAATACTCGCATCAATTGATGATCATTGATGAGTCAATCGATTTCTTGACATTTGGTGTTATGCGAGGAATCTTGTTTTAAAACTTTAATACTAAAATTATGAATAATAACCCAGGTGGTACCTGCAGTTTTACTCTCATTTGAATCTTTTTGAGTGCGGATCTATACACTTAAAACTTACAGTGCCTACAGAGCATTGTATACCTCATATAGAAGCTATTTAAGAGCGGTAATTATTGAAAGTGCTTGAATAATTGGATACATGGTAAACACTAAGAGAAGGAAAACATCTTTGGAAAAACAAACGGACTCAGGCTAATTGATTTTGCTGCTTAATCTTGTTGTTAGCAGTACACGCTTCCCGTATGTAAAATAGTTAAAAGGTACATGGCGATCCTCAGATCAATCAACCGTGAACCAAATTGGGCACATTACGATCGACGCGACGCAAGACACTCTTCCAGTGCAATAGACGTCCAAACATTACTTAAGGACAACTATGACTGGGACCATGTTGTATCCAAGGTACGAATGAGGATATCCTGTTCACGGCTAGTGCGAACCAACGCTGTCAAACGATATGACATCGGAAAGCTACAATCGCAAGAGTTTGCCAGTGCCTTTTCCAATCGAGTGTCCTTTCAATTATCCTTGAACCCTATGCCTCCCAGCATTAAGCATTGAAGACCAGTGGTAGCAATGCCTAGGTTTCACTGGGTTTCACTCGGCCACCAAAACGAAACCCATGGTTCCATGAAGAATGCATGCAGGCAAATGCAGCCGAATAAAAAGCACGACAAAGGGTGATGCAAAAAAAAAACTGCTGCTTTCGACCAGTATAACGAGATTCACAAGGAGAAAAGAAGGGAGGAACACCGAATTTAAAAAAGGAAAAATGCAGCATGAAATGCGCTCGTTTGAGGAAATTGGGAGATGACATGACAGGAATGAGATTCGGAAGTTTTTCCAAAAGGTAAAAAGATCCTGCCAGGGTGGCAAACCCCGAACTCAAGCCTGTGAAGACCAGCAGAGAAACATAGTAACAGAGATGCAGTCGCTACTGAGGATCTTGAAATACCACTTCTGCTTAACGGTAATGAAGAAACAAAGTCCGCTGTGCCTTATTCAGCTTGGACGATAATCAAGAATACGGTCATGTCGACCAAGAAGCATGGATTTTTTCGAAAGCGGATGAGGAAACCTTTGGTCGTTTCGAGAAAACAATTCTCCGAATGATCTTTAGTCCTGTATGCGAAGACAATGTATGGAGATGAAGATTTAACAACAAGCTGAATGAGTTGTACACATCGCTAGGCTACGATGCCTGGATCATGTGGAGCGGAGGGTCATCAATGCTCCGGCTCGACAGCTTTTCGGAAGCACATTGCAGACAAACCGTGGGGGGTAAGATTTCGTCATAGGTGGTGCAATGAAGTGAACTAAGACCTCAACCGACTAAGAATACAAATTTTGCACGAAATCGAAGTTGTTATCGAAGGATGTTGGTTCAGATCCAGTTTCACCCCGAACTCTGATGCCCGCCCCGTAAGTAAGTAAGACTAAATACGATGGACCGGCACCAATTCTTAAGATATAAGACCTTAGTTAAATATCGCACTTCTTCCACCCTCAAATGATCATGTTCAAAAGAATCCCATAGTTTCCCAGCTGAGAATTATATGAAACTAGGAACACGTCTAGTTCAATCAAAATTTATTGAAATTACTTTACCCTCCTCTTCATTAATTCCAGCATAGTATTTGTCTTTCGGTTTACTTACATATTTTATCATGCTGAATTCTTAGTTTACATTGAAGTGAAAACCATGGTCATGAGAACTTGAAACATGGCGGCGTAGTGAATATGACCAGACATCGAATACACACCTTTATAAGAGCAATTATATTAATACCAAATATGATTTATAAAAAGTAGGTACCTACATACGGCTTTACTTGAACTCTAAACTCTATATTAATAAGGTTCCAGGTACGATTTCTTAGAATAACCAGAAGATAGGGTATTTATTGCATCTTTCAAATCTTCCAAAACAAAGTAAGTTCCCAAAACTTGAGCTCTTACGTTTTACGATGATACAAAAAGCAAAACCCATCTTTGGTTGATGCAAGTTCTTCAAGTTTTTCTGTTTGCGGTATGATTAGAGAGCCGTAAACGATGATTGCAATCAATCACAGCACCTCATTTACTGAAATAAATTTCATAATCACCAGCTGTGTGCAATTCCTACGATAAAGAATAAAATGCGAATCACTTAAGATCTTCACTTTTATTCATATCTCCAACAACGATCAGAAAAAATTAAAACGAGAACGTAGGTGGCCCAATCAAATGCGCATTGGTCCGTCCTTGAGATGACAAGAAATAATTTCATCGTTTCCTCCGACATTTGAGAGGGCATCAGAGGCATTGATTAAGCACTAAGATCGAGATCACGGTGTGCACAACACAAAAAGGATGAAATGCATGAATGCATTTCATGAAATATAATAATTTCCTCCTCTGTCCTTATGCGCGACCGAACAGAAAAGAAAACGATGTCTCAATTAAGCATAAAGCATTTATATACGTTTCCAGCCTTTGGCCAGATGACGTATGGGATTGGGATGACCATCACGAAACTGCGACCGTCTAGCGTGGCGCAACAGCCGCAGCCGTACAATAAGAAATACGGGAGGTCTACCTGCTGGAATAATGTAGTGCAATGAAGGCGGTGCGGTCGGGCGGGTAACCAGGAGAACGATGTGACGGACGCAAGTGGAAACAAATTGAATTGAAGGGGATCACACGCGTTTTGATGTACTCAGTACCATCCTACCATTGCCGACGACAATATTGAGTGGGATAAAAATTATGGTGGCATTTTGTCGATTAAGGAAACACAGGACATTTCTTATTTTGTGTGAGTGTATGTGTTTGTATTATCGAATATCCCTAACTTTTTTTATTTTATTTGTTTTGTCTTGTTAACATTCTTCAGACGGAATGGTATGTGAGCAGAGGGAAAAACAACTACTGTGAGGATTGAAATACCCTTTGTGACGCACTGTCTGTGTTGTGTTCGAATAAAACGATTCCATTGCTCTTTGGTAGGTAGGAACTAGATACACATTGAATTCGATGCATATTATGATCAATGAATTCGTCCAGAAACAAAAGGGTTGTACTTTTTATTATTGGTTTTGAATGGAAATTTGAGACACACAACAACATTGTAATCTGCAGAATTATTATTTGAGCTCAACAAACAAAAGGACTAAAGGAACTCTTTTGTATTGTGTGTGGCATGGAAATATATGTATAAAAATTTGAACAAGTAAGAACTACTACCGAAATATTTCTGTAGTTTTATATCCACAAATCAAGGGGCTAAAATAAAGTGTCTGCTAAATTATGAAAGGTAACACGTTTTTTCGAGTAGTAAAACTTGTGGTCTATTTCATAAAAGTAAAAGATACCACTACAAGTTTGCGATTTTAATTTACAATTACAAATTTTTAGTTCAGTTTTTGGTTTCACCCAAGACAAGTTTTTAATTCACAGATTTGTGATCAAGGTGGACAAAAATGAAAAATAAACTTTTGCAGATGACAAGTGCTAGTACTCTTGTTGATCAAGAATAACATTTAACTTGTATGCAAATTGAACCATTGTGTCATATCGGTAAATTTTTCGTTTTCCGTCATTGTAAAAAAAATATAAAGTCCCTAAAAGAACTGTGTGGCAATACGAGAAAGCCAATTGCGACGGCCTGAACAATTTATTTCGAAATTTTAATTGGTCATTGTGCCACGACGGAAACGTTGATGCATCAGCTGATATGATATCTAACGTAATTCCCAACGGCATGAGAAATTTTGTTCCTCACAGAACAAAAAGTATCATCCCCAAAGAGAATTCGTGGTTTGATTCAAGCTGTAAAGACGCGATTAGGGATAGAGAAAGTAGTTTTCGAAAATTTTAAGATAACCCTACTGTAGAAAACCGAAATTTGTTAAAACGGGCCAGAAATATCTGTAATGCTCAAATAAAAAAGGCTAAATTTTTTCATGACCAAAAAGTAGGGTATAAAATACTGTTGGGTTCAAAAGGAAGCAACAACTTTTGGTCTTTCGTCGAGAACATTAAGAACTCGACCACGTCATCGGCCCCAACGCTCGTTTTCAATCACTCTCCGTATGTCAACCCCATCGATAAAGCCAATTTGCTGGCAGCTCAATTTGCTGCCAACTCGACACTTCCTGATAGCACATTGGCCCCACCTGAGCTTGAGTCAGTAGATTCTGCTATGAAGCAGATATTTTTTCGAACTCGCTCGGTTGCAGATGGAAAACTGCATTTGTCCAGGCGGTCCCTAAAAAGGCGAATCTTCCTCGCCTGCGAATTACCGTTCAATTACACTAACGTCCCTTCTTTCCAAGGTCATGGAAACGTTGATAAACCGTCAACTTATGAAATATCTTGAAGAACGAAAGCTTCTTAATGACCGTCAGTACGGCTTTCGTAGCAAACGGTCCAGAAAGTAAGATAATTGCGCTTGATGTTTCTAAAGCATTTGATAAGGTTTGGCATCAGGCTCTTTTATCGAAAATGCGTGCTTTTGGTATCGATAACTCTCTTCTTCGTTGGATCAGAAATTACCTTTCCGACAAGTTGTATTGGATTTATTCAAGTGACCCCCACTACATAAATGCTGGTGTGCCCCAGGGCTCCGTTTTGTCTACGACTCTCTTCAACATTTTCATAAATGATCTCTTGTCTGAAACTTCTAGTCCTCTGAACTGTTTTGCTGACGAATCGACTCTCAGCTTTTCATATTCGTACCCAAATTCACGTCCCTGATCTTCGGATGTGGAACTGGAACTGTCTCTTGTCGTTGAAGCATTTCCCCATTCCCATTATCCATGAAGCCGAAAAGCTGTCAGTACTTGGTACGTTTGTAAACGATGATCTTCGTTAGAATGACCACATATTTGAAGTCGCCAAAAACGCTGCTAAACGCTTGGGCTTCTTGAGATGATGCAGAGAGTTCTTTACCCCTTCTGATCTGGCTACAATTTTTAAGGCCTTCCTTCCGCCCAAAAGTGGAGTATAACTCCCATTTCTGGTCAGGTGCTCCTCAAACATCTTTGCCCCTATTTGATAGGGTACAAAATAGAGCGTTAAAATTGATATGTGATAGTTCAATCGTAGAATCGATTGATTCTCTTGAACATCGTCGAAACGTAATATATGTCTCTCTCTTTTTTATCGCTTTTTTACCAACCGTGTTCTAGTGAAATAGCCAGCTGTATTCCTCCCCTGAAACAATTTAGCCGCAACACCCGCATTGCTAGGAATGCTCATCAGTTTTACCTTAAGCCAAACTTCGGGCGTACATTCAAGTACAGAGATTCTTATTTAAGTCGCACCACTCGTATGTGGAATTCTCTACCTGACCCTGTTTTTAGTGCAAAGAGAGCTCGAAGAAGAGGACATAATTAAGGTTTCTCGAATTAGTTTTCATGTTAATCAGCCCAAGAAATTCCAGGTAATCTATGATACCAGTTGTAACCTGGTGAACGAAAATTATGTTGGCGATGTAACGACTTTTGAAAAGTGTAAGCAGGTCACAAAGTTGCAAACGGTCTTCCTTAGGGGGTGAAATTAAAGAATCTGACCAGGACTAGCACGCTGAGCAAGAAATTTTCATTGAACAGCTTCAATACTGTGAGATTTAGTTCCTTGGTAGAGAGACCAAATCTGAGTTGCACATTCAAGGATAGTCTACAATATGTCGTTTTTAGTGATGTAGGGGTTGGAAAACTCTTTGTACCAGCGTTTGATAGAAGGTTTTGCTTTCTTAATCGTATGGTTCATGTGAGAGCGGAAATTTAGTTCCTTCACACAGTTTATCCCAAGATCGCGAATAGACGAAAACAATAGAGCCAAAAATTATGCGGAAGTAATAAGCTCAAAGACTTGTAGGTAAGTGGCTACGGGAGAAAGTCATAGATTGGCATTTGCTAACATTGGGCTCCAGAAAAATTGATTACACCAAGTATGAAGAGTGTTTTGGTCGTGTTGAAGAACCGACGAATCTTGATCAGATGAGAATAGTTAATTATTTTGATATCATCTGCGAAAATCTACATTTCATTGATGGCAATGACAAACAAGAGTGGACCGAGATGGCTGCCTTAAGGAACTATACAACTATACGGCTCGCACGAGTCGTTGACTGCATTTTATGTATATTGTTATTGTTATTCTCTATCTCGAAATATTTATTGTCTAGTTAGCAATTTATATGTATAAATACTTTGAATATGAAATAAATAAGGCTCTTGCTGCTAGAACGGCAGTTCATACAATTATTTTTCTTATTGATTTCTCCCACCAGCGGTAAGGAATCATTAATAAAACAGTTAGCGATTCAACAGTACCAAACACTTCGTTTTCAATTAAATTTTAGGGAAGAAATTGAAATGTATGGGACCCGAGATACCAAGAAGGTTCTCTTATATTAATCGAAACTAAATTTATATTTTTGTAATTTTTGCGGAAGACTTCACAAGGAATTCAATAGTAGAATGCCTCTTTGCATGTTAACCAATTTTCATTTGTCATCTTATGGGCTTAAAAACAAATTTTTCTCAAACCAATCGACCAACGACTCACACAAGCGACAAAAACACAAGTACGCACCAGTCAAAGCAATAAAGTCTTCGACAAATATGCGATGAATCCTGCCTAACAATCCACAAGATTTGCGAACTTCTTCAAAGATTGCAGAAGTCAGATTTGGCCGGCACTGGTGTCCCAAGTCTCACCACAGCGCATCATACCACAGAACGCATTTGGGATCCCAATGAAATACTTGAAACGAATATAGCCAAAGCCAAAATAAAAAAATAAAAACGAAGAATAAAAAGAAATATCCACTCAAATGTGGCACCCTGCGGCGAACATTCCTTTACGATTAACCATATGACAAAAGCGCACTAATATCGATGGCTGACAATGTGGTACCGCATTGTTCAGTGCTGTACAAAACGCTTCGAAAAAGAGTGTGGACACCTTTTGCCGGGATAACAGCTATCACCTCTTCTGCCTGAGGTCAAAACTGGGACTCCAGCTTGCGGGAATTATAAATGTTATCAGCATAATGGCGATATATTGTGTGGATGGAGTAGGATGCCAATCTCTGCCTACACAAGCCTCCTCTCAGACGCTCCATGATTATTGCTGTAGTGTGTTGTTTGGAAACAAGGCGCTCGCTCATCCATTCCCCCAGATGATGGTTGATGTACGTGGTCACAGGCAGGAGCTGTGTGGCAACACCAGGACAGTCTCTCTGTATATACTGTCCAGTTTCGAAGATGACAAAAGGAAAATTATTTTCATGGTTCACATATCTGATGTTATTTAAATGCATAAGTGATTGTGTAGCATTTAGGACTGGTCGACCGACCAACCGCGCCAGCCCAGTCAGCCACTCAATGAAGTCCTACAGTCAAACATGGCCAGATGATGCTTATCAGTTCAGGACGTGAACAAAATAAAAACGAAACAACAAAAAAGTAAAAGAACAAAAAAAGAGAGATGGTTTTTGTGTGATGTTTGTTTTATTGTTAAAAAATGAGCGTTTTGCTAATATCAATACATAACTCAAATGAAAAAGTGTTTCATTTTTGACAAATAAACTGCATGGCCTTCCCCATACACTTTATTTAACGGGCAACATGTTTATGATGCCTTTAATGCTTATGATTTGTTGAAGTATTTAAGCCCAATTAAAGTTATCAACGAGATGAGTTCTTGCAATAGAACACGGTATTCAATTTTAGGATTCTTCTTAAATTTTGCTCTGTAAGGGCGTTAATAGCTTACGACGACTGTGACGAAGCGTCACAATTTCTTCTCCCTTTCTCCTCCCAAAATGTCGCACCAAAACAGTGCAGTATTTATTTCTATTGAAATCCTCCACACGTAATTAAATTACAAAGTAAATTCCTACTACAAGGCCAAACATTGTTTACTTATCCGTACCTTATCACTTCTTGTGCATTTCCTTATTGGGAAATACATTGGCAATACCCATCCAATTTTTTCATTGGAAATTGTCACTGACCGGTTACAGCTCACATTCGGTTTCAGTGACAAAGTTAATGAATAGAGGTGAATTAATCGCTTAAAAATTAAAATCAGGAAAAAGAATTAGAGGTTTCTGAATGTTGTGGCCAGCGCTGCCACTTAATAGACGGTTGAGGGCAGTATATATGTGAAAAAAGCGCAGTAGATTCAACAAGAGCGCAGTAGATTTTACAAAATATAACAAATAATATAAAAATGAAATTCAATCCATTTTATTAAAAAAAAACCACAAGTTTTAAAAGGAACTCAGCAAAAACAAAATAAAATTTCAATCAACTTAATTCACAAAAAATCACATGTTAAAATGAACAATTATAAATAAATATTCGACTCAAAAATGACTTCATAAGCGAACTCAAGAGTTACAAAAAAAAAAAAAAAATACAATAAATTAAATTAATAAAAATCACAATTGGAGAATATATTGGTACTGGCACCTTCATGGTAAATAATTAGTTTCTTACGTATTTGCCATCCAATAGGTAATTTAAATTTATTGAAAAAATCGATAATTCCTGGCGAATCTGAGGAAGACCAAGAATCGTTTTTGGGATCCGTAAGCTCATTGGCTAAAATAATATTTTTATTTGTTGTGTTAATGTGCAAAAAGAATTTGTGTTGTCAGTTTTTACCAAATTAACTAATGGAAATTTTCTTTCAGCAGCTGCACTACTGTGGGGTAATGAGCAAAATAAGAGCATAATTTCTGAAAATTCTGCTTATACTAGCTCACCTAGCGCGTTTTTTATTGTACTCTTGACCAACATTTTGTAATATGAGACGGATCATTGTAGGAAAGTTCTGCTTAAGATGACATACATACTACTAAAAAAAAACACTCTTAAACACTCACTTTAGAAGAAAATTCATCGTTAACCCAACTGACAAAAAAAAAAATTATTCGACTCAAAATCTTTCTCGGCGTTCCTGTAGAAAAACAATCGCCAAATAAGAACATCTGCAACATGATGTTTGTTGCCATTGTAAAACTGTTAATTTGCGCCTGTTCAAAAAAAACTGTACCAATTGTGGTTATTGAGTAAATGCAAGTATGTCATTTTGTCGGGTAACTACATATGCCATTTTAAGCAGATCTCCCCTATTTTTCCATAATATCACTATTGCCTTATAAGAATCTCCATTGAATATTAAGTTTTTCGACATTTTCATTTGAAAATGGAAACTCTTCCAAAATTGGTAAAATTGATCTGCAAGTACTTTCCACTATTAGGTCCACATCGAAATATTTAAGTCACTTAAATTTTTTGTTGTTGAAGTCAAACCGTTTTGTAATTTGGATACACAGTTCCTTGTAAAAATTTAACAGATTATTTTTAATTTCGATTATACCTTCCTCAAGAATATCATTTGAATTTAAATAATAAATGAGTGCCAAAGTACATGTCTGAAAGTGGCAAATACAGAGCAGAATCTTCAAAATTTACATTGAGGCTTATTACATCAAGCTTTATAATTTTTTTAAGTATTGCAAGGTAGAAATCTAGCATTACTTGATAAAGCAAATGAATTTTAGTTGATTCGCTCTGAAAAAGCTTATTGCTCTGGTTTACTAGATTTAGCACAAATGAAAGAAAAAAAAGATACAGCTTATTTATCGGGTTCATAAAAAATTTGGCAATTTCTGTTGCTGAACTTTGATTTTCGAATAATTGCAGATTGAAATAATATTGCTAGGGTTGCCACTGCTCCAAAAGCCTATTGATTCCATAGAAAGCCAACGTGTGGAAGATAAACCCAAAATACTATTGCTTCTCAAGATTCTTGAAACTCTTTAAATGCACCAATGCTATGTAAATTAAAAATTCTTTAAATAGGAGCAGATTCGTTTTGCTGCGGAGTAGATTTTCATTTTGGCCTAAACGCAGTAGATTTACTGCTAAAGGAGTAAAGTGGCAGCGTTGGTTGTGGCTTGTTCTCAGCCAGGCAAATAGAATTTACCTGGTTTACTTTTCTCTCGCTTTACCGTTAAGGAGGTTTATTAGTTGTCGCTTGTTTTCAGTCGGGCTCGGGCGTTTGGGTCTTCCTTATGTTTTTGACTTTGAAGTCTCCGCAATCCGTAAAGGAAATTTGATCGTTGTGGCTTGTCCTCAGCCGGGCGTTTGGATTCTCCTTACTTTTAGACGTTGCGTTTCCGTGAAGCAATTTTAAGCCTTTTGGCTTGTTTCCAGCCGGGCGTTTGGACTTTCCTTGTTTGGTCTTTTAGGCGTTCCATCTCCGTGAAAGGGATTTAAGCGTTGTGGTTTGTTTTCAGCAAGGAGGCATTTGAAGTCTCCTTAGTTAGTTTTCGTTGACACTGCGTCACCGTAAAGTTCGTGTAGGAAGTTTAATCGTTGTGGTTTGTCTCCAGCCGGGCGTTCAGACTTTCCTGGCTCGATCTTTGCCGGTTTTGCGCCTCCGTAAAGGAAATTTAATCTTTGCGGCTTGTTTCCAGACGGGCGTTTAGATTTTCCTTGGTTAGGCATCGCGTCTCCGTAAAGAGAGCTTTCATCGTGGTACGCAATCGCAGACCTTTTTTTACGTAATCCACCACCACCGACAGAGTGTTTTGCTCCTAGTAAACTCAGGTACTTTCTACGCAGTCCGCCGCCGCGCCGCCGATAAATTGCTCTTACTTTCACGCAACGCAGACCTTTGCTTCGAAATCCACTGCTGCCGATAGAGCGCCCTGCCTAACGCAGATCTAGATAGAAGTTCAACGCCGCTGAACAGAGGAAATAGCAGTCGTAGTATACAACCGTATCCCCAAAGAAACCATCGCCATTACACCAGTGGGGATCGATATCGGCCGTTCCGTGGACCAGCACCAGAAATAAACCTTGTTATTTTTGTAAAACTGAATATTAAATTTGTAAACACAATCCTGGAGAGAAGATATTGTAATGAATTTAGAGTTAATTGAAATTAAACCTGCCGATGCCGTTCCTCGTATTCATTTTGAGAAGTTAGACCGCCAAAACCCAAGTCTTATGAAGCTTGCTTCCATGGGTAGACCCTGAACACCCTGAGTCATACCCCAGCCTTTGAAAAAGTAGCATCATAGCACGAATATAACTATACGTTCACTTAAAGACCATTTGCACAGTAAAACTTACCGTCCAAGTATGAATTGGACTTGCTCACTAATGATTCTTTACATATTTGTAGCTACTCACTGTATTCCTATGCGTAGTGTTGCTATACTTATCATTCTTCCTAGTAAGATTTTATAATATAAGACCAATGGGCAATACCTTTTATCTTTAACTATCTTAACGGGCTTTGACAGAAAAATACATTACCTACAAGGTGATTCTATAATGAATCTTTTAGGGGTAATAGAACATTGATGTGTCCTCGAGGCTGACAGTTCAAGCACTAAAAACATATAACCAAGTCCTGTACCTTCGTCATTATTAAAGGAAGAGAATAAGTGATAGAAATAGGGAGGCTGTCAATATTTTTGAATACCAGCTTTAAAATGTCATGTTTTCTAATTCATACTTATCGTTTATCGCTTACCATAAATATACATGCAAATTTTCTTTTTTTTCTGTAAGAATGTAATAAATTATATTAAATATTAAAACGCCATAGCATGTTTTAAAGAAAACAAACGAAATCTACCAGAAGTTCTTATATCAATCACGTATACTTTTATCATTTAGGTAAGATTAGTTTTGATGGGAGGCCACTGGGATTGTTCTCCTCGGGATATGAAACATGAGTAGATGTGGGGGTGTAAAAGGTGATGAAATGAAGAATATTGAGTAGGTGACTACTGGGTTATTGGGGTTGGAAAACTTCATTGAACAACTTGGAGCTCTGAATGAATTTAAGGATGTTCTGTGGCAATTAAAGAGATAACGTCCAGTTTGCCGAAAAAGGATTAATGAGGGCTTCCTTCCTGATGGGAAGAATTTGAATGGTTTTTCCTCGCCTCTTCGTCTTGGCATCATCCATATAAATCGGATATGCTAATGCCCATTCTCATCATGTGGGTATCCAATGAGTTGTGACCCGTGGCTATGCCAATCAACCGGGAAACCATGTTGAAAACAAACTCAAACAGTCTAGGATTAATGCTTTTCTTAGGTCGATAAGTTTACAGTTTTGGATACACATTTCTTTAGAGTCATTCGAATGACATTTTTAGAGAATACTTATTTTTACAAGAAAATTGTCTTTCCTCCAATTGAATGGCACTCTGCAGTCTTATTTTTAAATGGCCATTAATTGGTTCTTGCCATGAAGACCAATTCTTTTTTGAGTTTCGTCAGATATGACATAACCAATGGCCAAAAACCTTACATTTAATGTAAGGTTAGAAGAATCAATAAATTGACATAAGCTAAACTAACTAAGTTGGCGCCACAGAGCGAGATGCCCCCGGGGCCTAGTGCATTTCTCACAACCATGCCTTGTGAGGGAACGGAAGGGATCTACTATTTTCTGTCGGTTCTAAATGGCTTTTCAAGAAAACGCTTCTCATGGCAATGAATTCACTAGCGGAGGACTTGACAATTTCTCGTGAAGGGTGATACCACAAAAAATTTTTATATGCCTCAAAAACTAGACGTTATAAATACCACATTTATTTTGAACATTTAGTCTATGACTCATTGTCTATTCATTCCAGCTAAAAGTTAAGAGGATACCTAAACCGTGTAACGGAAAGTATTTTTCTGAACACTCCTCGTACAAGTATTTCCTACAATCTTTGTTATGGCTTTCGTTGACGACTTGTCTTATCCAAAGTTCCACTTCTATCGATTTTGGATTGTTCGGTTTTATTTAAATTACTCAAACTTTTATTTTCAGTTAAATTTTCAATCCAATATATCTTTTGAGCTTCCACAATATTGAGATACTTAACCGAATGCAAAATCATAACGTCCGACGAAAAAAATAAATCTCATCATCGAAATCGCTAGGTTTCTCCGACGACTTCGAAAGTTAAAGGTATATGTACGCGCACTAAATTTATTCCTAGCTAAACTACTAAGCTTAAACTAATTGAAAAAATTTAAAGCTTAATTAAACTATAGGGAAGAGAGAAAGGAGATAGAGAAAGGAGGATTTTTAGACAGGGACTTGAAAGATTGAGGACGAAAAGAATAGGAACTGAATTAATCTTAATCAACATGCGGGTTAAAGGTTCGTTGAGACTATAGGATGTACGATGATTAGGAAGGGAAAAAATCGGGATGATATTAAGTTTCGTAGATTGGTGTTAAAGGAGATAAGGTTTAAAAAACGAAAACAGTCAGTATTACCAGTAAGAAGTCGGTGAATGAAGATGATGTCAAAGACATTCCTTCTGATTTCTAGAGAGTAATGATTGACAGAGGTTCGCGGTAAGGAGGTATGGTGAGAAAGTTTCTAACGTCGTAGAGATCCCGAAGGGCAGAGCAGAGCTGAAAACGACGTTGAACACTTTCGATTCTTCAAATATGAACCGCTTGATATGGAGCCCATACTTGCGATGCATACTCAAGGAGAGGGCGAACATAGGCAATAAACAGAGATTTTGTCACAAGGGGGTTGTGGTTTGTGGAACTCTTTGGACCATCTCTTGATAAAACCAAGTGTGGGATTAGCTCTTGATATTACTTTCTTAATATGAAAGCGAAAATTCAATTCACAGTCACAGAGAAGTTTTTGAAGATGATATGATCTGGGGGGAAGCTTTTTACTTCTTAGGGAAAAATTTATTGTCTCGCATTTGGTAATGTTTAATTCAAGGAAATTTGTACCACTCCAAGTAACGACGGAATCGAGGTTATTCTGAAGCTGGAGAGAATCCCGATCAGATCAGATGACTTTCAATATTGTTGCACTATTGACGATTGTGTAGATATGAAGAGATTGAATAGGATAGGACTGAATCCGAGGCATATGACTTATAAAACTTTATCACAGGTTCAGTCAAGTCACCAGAAAAAATTTCGAAATACGAATACAAAAAAAAAGGATTATAGACTCTTTCGAGCTAAATCTTTTACAACAATACTTGAAACTAATCACTCATAGTGTGAAATGGTAATGAATTGACTTAATAGATCACAACTTTGGTAAATAACGTTGCTTAGTTAAATAGAAATATATGGAGATGTGTGATAGGTCTTATTTTCTATTAATATTAAGATTTTTTTTTTAATAAGGCCAATAGCTTTTTGCGATGAAAGTACTAATTTTTTTAGTAGTAAGCCCGTTGCTTGTGATAATTTTGCGTTTGACGTCGCCTACTCTTTCTCAATTACATAACAGTATTCTGTGTGGCTTTAGTTTTCCGCTGAACGTTAATTTATAAACCAATGGGAAGTGAATATTGTCGATTCCTGTTTAAAAAAAAAGAACATGGAGTGGCAAGATTTGAATAACCTATACAAGAAAAAAACATCTTTTGTTAAATGTCTCTGCAAGACACCAACGATATTTGGCAAGATCGCAGTTACTATCGTTCCTCCAACTCTCAATGTTTTTTGCTAGTCTTTGAAAAATGCGAATTTGGAAAGATTTTGTCAGAGCCTTTCACTTTCACACTAGTATTTCAACAAAAGTATTATGCGAATATTTACTATTTTAATTTTTTATCCTTTATTTATGTGGAAGGATTTGTTGACGTAATTATGTTCAATTTTCGTGTCTCAAAACATAAAGACAGAAATGTAATCTTTGATGATTACTCATGGCTATTAACCGAGAAACATGTTTTTTACTTCTTCAGGTTCGTATAAGGCACCCCAAAGGAAAATATGTTAGTCCACTGAAGAAATTGACCCCAATTTCTATTTCAAACTAAGATCAGATAGGACTTAAAATACATAACAACTTTCTTTTAGTGTATTGAAATCCTTGATGTTTTGCACTGAGAGTAATAATTTATTTGCCGTTCCTGTGTGCATAGCTCTGTATATGAATAAATGAGTAGAACACATGAAGAAAGTATATTCAAATATTCAAAATTAAAATAATATTTAAAGGAAAAGAGAAACACACAATCAGTTAAGAGGAAGTATTCAAAATGAATAGATTAATAAAAAAATAAGCGAAAGTTTGCAATTCTTTCAAAAATCGACTCAACATTCACTTTTCTGTGGAGATCTAGAGTTAAATTGTACCAAGGGAGATTTAGCATTTTTTTTAAAAAACTTTATTTTGTGATAATTGTAATTTCTTTTTATTCCAAAAAGCTATACTTTAGCCCATATTGGACACCCATCTTGTTTTCATTTGTGAGAGCAGATTTTCGATTTATAAAAGGCTAAAACATCCTAATTGCAAGAACATATTTTGAGTATCTACTAGACCTTTATCATTGGCTTAAAAATGGTTGAAAACTAGATTGTGTTTTGAGAACTTTCAAACTAGTTCGTATGTTTCGTCGTATGTTTTTCGAGACTTCCATTCTTTTCATTTTTTTTGATCTATTTGACTATTCTTAAAAGAAAAAAATTAGTAAACTAGTTTTTGGGTATCCTTTCTCTTTTTCTAAATCCCTTTGTACATTATTTTTTCTTTTGTATTTTTGAGTGCTAGTATCGCTGTTTTCAAGGATGGTCTAAATTTAGACTTAATTTCAAAACAAAAAACCACTTAGCTTATGTGCATTTCCTTCATAATGTTTTACGTTTTTTAACTATAAGAATTTCTCATAAAATGACGAGTTAAAAAACAGTTTGAAGCTAGTTAAATAACTACAAAATCTCAATGCAAGCTCTGCACAAAAGAGTTAAAATCATTAGAGAAAAGAAGCAAAAGGTTTTCACACCAATTTGTCATCGAAACACCACAAAAAATAGATTTAAATATAAATCAGTCATCAACCAAGTAATTTTTTTAAGTGTCTAAAATATTAAGCCAATCCCGGGACTAGTCCCGGGATCCCGGGATTGACATATCTGAATCCCGAAATCCCGGGATTGAAAAAACCTCCCGGGATTGCAATCCCTAATTGCGGGCCATTTGATCAGCGCCGACCCAAGTTCAGATTGGAAGCAATAGCGTTTGGTGACATTAAGTCTTGAGCAAGCACAACATGACAAAGGTCTTAACTAGACATCATAGTAACCAAATTTCCCTTTTCCCACAAAAGCAGTTCGTCAAAAGATGCGTCCACGTCCATTTTTTTTTTTTTTTTTTTGTAAATCCTAATTAATAACAAGTTATTGCACCTTTTTAAGTTCTCATTAGAACTGAATTTCAAGAAGAGAAAGTATATTCTGAATTTCGAATGCCTCCAATAATAATAAAACCACAAATATTAGAGCAACTTGTCAAACTACAAAGTCATCCAATTTAACCTCAACATTATCAAATGTCTTCATTTACATGCCACAGAAAGAAGCAAATTTTTAAAAGGACATTCTAAAATGAAAATATTGCAATCTTTTCCAAGAACTACTCACTGAGGCGTTAAGAATCAATCTCCAAGTGCTTCAACATTAAGTGATGAGAGTTTTGGTTAATGTACCGTTACAAATGTCTTGATCAAAAACCTATTAAGGCTTCAATGTCTATTGGTCTCTAACCAGAATTACTTTCAAACCAAACTTGCAAAATTTAATATCTGCATGCGAGACCCGCCATAGTGGTCGCGTGACTGGATACCAAAAAAGATCGAAATAAAAATCAAAATAAAAAATGTCCGCCAAGACTATAGTTTTTGATGACATTGGACCGCACCTACAGTGGTGAGCCAAAATCAGATCCTATTACTTGTGGGTTCATCCATTCTCTAAGGGAATATAAAACATCTCCATTTTGACTTACTATGTTGTTTGCTCATTAGTCTCCTTAGTGTCGGAGTTGTTGTAGGTAGGTATACCCGCCTGTCAGTGTTGTGTCACAGAGGTTTTTCACCTTTAAAACCTCTTCAGCATGACCGCAATGTGCTTCGATTTGATATTCTCTTGGATCACATTCACCGTACCGCCCAAAAAGTTTATTTTCACCTGACTGATCACATGATCTCAAACACCACCCCAAAAAAGGCCAAAATTCTTGCACCCTATTGAATTACAAAACAGGGACAGGCCCATATTGGTGACTGTGATCGAGATGGCGCTGTCCAAAATACTTTCCATGCTGAAGATGCTCGTTTTTCTTTGACATGCAACACACTCTTGTGGCTAATTTAGATAGATCGAGTTTCGCATTAAGATGTCGATACAAATTTTATAACGGCTCACTAGCTTGGCCATTTTGTGGAAAGAGACCTGCTTTGAATTGGCTCTTTACGTGGTGTGTGGCGAAGCGGACCAGAAACCCCAGAAGTTCGGAAAGAGAAGCAAAGAAGAAATAAGCGTCTGCTGGACGAAGTGTACAAGCATGGTGGACGCGTATCTGTAAGGAGCAAAATGTTTTTTTTTTTTTCTTCTGTCATTTGACTATGGGGTGATTTTGTTTTCTTTTTTTGGGTTTACTGAGCGAACTCGAATTGTATCTGGATGGTTAACAAGTCACGAACAGAAACCACATGTGAGTTCGTTTCATTTCAGCAAATCGGATGCAACGAAGATGATGCTATGACGACCGAGACTCAGAGAAGCGATGTGTATTCATGAAATCTCTTAAGAGCATACCAAATCATAACAGTTGAATATTTGAATCTAGCATATCCCACGATGCTTATACCAAACCCATCAACCGCAGTGACGAAAAGACGTCCTTTGTCGCCAGGCATGAGTTGTAGTTTCATATTCTCGATTGTAGGTCTTTGGCAGGAAAGCAGAAGTCGAGTTTTTAGTGTGCTGTGAGCAAAACTGATTGTTCTACTTCATGATGAGTTTGCAGGGTGGGATCTGGGATGGGAACGCCATTAACTCATTTTCGGTGAGTTTTTAGTTTCTCTTTCTTGTATGCACTTGCATACTTTTGCTATCAGATAGACATAGAAGTCTATTTCCACAGACAGGGTGTGTGTTTTGACCACAGTCAAATTTCCTGGCAGAAGTGTGCCAATAGCTTCTGATCTATTTAAGACAGAACATCAGTGGTGCAACTCATATACTGACGCGACTCTTTTAAGTTTTCAGTTCTTGCAGCAGTACTCTTTAGAACGGACACCCTGTATAGAGAGCGTCTATCATCTCATAATCTTTTCATTCCTGCAGACATGTGCTTCTGCTTGGTTTGAACCAGCATACTCGTAATTGAGTTTAATCCGAGACTCCTGACTGGCTACTCTTCTGAATGAGTTATTCATGAGAGAAGTAACTATTTGTCACTGGCCTGGATATGAACATGTTAAAGTGAAGGTCTTGGCGGGAAGAGTCTTTGTCACTTTTGCTTTTACTGAGGTACCTCGGTCTTCAAAAGGAATGCAGATTCATACCAACTACTTGTAGAAAAGTTCTTATAATAGTCGAGAGATTGTTTTACCAATTTTAAGTTTAAATAAAGGAGCTCGACGAGGGCCATGGACCAGCGTACTTCTGTCAACTAAAAATTGTAAGAAAATGGGGGGACCTACTAATTTTTACCGACTCCGAACAGCTGAGTAAGGAAAGCACATCTCACATGTAGTTTTATAACACCTAGTCGAATCCCCTCGAAAAGCTGCACCCGTCGAAAACAATTCGATTTTTCTGGGACTCGAACCTCGAACTCTGACGTAACAGACAGACAGACACCATTGATCTTGGGATGAGGATAACTTGACGAATGGTGTTGGCTTTCGTGCTATTGAAAATAATAAGTTTTCTCGTGCAAACAAGATCATTAAGTCAGACCTGATGAGTCCAAAAACCACAACTTCTATGAATCTAAGTTCTTACAACAGCTCTTTTGTTTAAATAGTTTTTTCTGTATATGTCGACAACACTGCAGAAACTTCAAAAAGCATTTATAGCTGTAGTTCTTAGCCACATTTACTAATGGAAATACAGCGAATGCCTTCAGTTCTGACCAAAAATCTTTACTTCATGTTACCGTCTTGCAAAATCCCAGCATATTAGTTAAAAATTTGTTTAAAAATAAAACGCAGTGCCAAATGCGGCTTCAACTCAACTCGAACCGTTTCATAGACACCTGCGGTTAAGTTATATATGACCACAAAGATGGCCCCTTTTCTCGTAAATAAGCAGCAGACGCAATTATTCAGTTTAATGCAGCGGTAATTTATTAAGGCTTCTTTACTTTTCAACACCAACCACACTCATATCTCAGCTCACCATAGGCGCGCATGCGTCTTGTTAATTGTTGCCGCGCGCATCAACTGCATGCGCGCTTTCCAAGTCATCCTCATCAGTAGCGGAATTGGAAGAAGAAGCCAAGAGGAACAAAGCATATCTGACTGGACTGGAGAACATCTCTTGAAGTTCGTAAAGCTCGTCTCTGTAGTCTGAGAATACCTACCATTCAGTTTAGTCGGTCGGTCATCGTCGTCATCGTCGTGTACTCATTCTCATCATATGCCTCGAGCCATGGCTCCAGATTGGATGATGCTTGATGATGGTCCTGTGATAATTGTATGCCATTGAGCTGGTATGGTGTAAGCCTCTTTGTGTTGCGGCACCAGGTTCAATGCAAAAAGAAAAGATATACTCACCCCGTTGTTGTTGTTTTATGTTAAAATTTTTTATTTTACTCTACCGGCAGCAGTGGTTGGTGGCACTTCGTGGTCAATTCATGTAACGCATAACTTTGTAAATAATGGTGGATCCTCTATCCTGTCCAGTATGCCCAGTCGAGACCAGACCAGCAGAGATCAATCTCAACGAAAGGATGGGAGAATAAAAAAAATAAGAAAAAACATTCAATGAGTAGTGAGAACAGCTCCAGTGTATAGTGTGTGACGCGATGGATGATGATGCAGTACAATAAGAAGACGATGACGATGATGATAATGACAACGATGACGAGGACACGATCGCCTCGAGGATGTGTCATTATTTGATTTATACTTTTAAATGCCCTTAATTGAGACTGCAAAGGGGCTGATAATTGCCCAGAAATATTTTGAAGACTTTAGTTGGCAACTTGTTTGGCATACTTTGAGTATCTGTTGCAACTGCATTTTGAATGACAGTGTATACCGATATAATTCAAATGGAACGCAGTACAAAAACGCGCAAAATTCCGAACTCATTTCCTGTTGTTTAATGTGCCAAAATTAAAAAGAGGGACAGCCGCTCCACCGGGCGCTGACAATGACAAACACTCAGAGTGGTCTCGGTGTCATTAGAGGTTAATTGATCATTGTTAATTGTCCAAAATATGTGACTTTACCTCACAAGGCGAAGATGTCGCATTAATGAAAGCTCGAATTTGAAAGACATGTCCGAATAGGCTGTCGGGAATTGTCTCATTTAGAAAGATGGGCCAGTCAGTAGTCGGTTACATGGAACTAAAACTGAAAATCGTATTGAATGCTTCCACTGATCGACATTGACATTTTCTAAAACAACCTCCCAACTAGATAATGGATACAAAAATATTTATAATTAATTAAGTAGATTTACAGGTCACGGCGGTAGCGGGTGAATCGCATGGTCGGATCACTAGTGTGACACAGTGAACTGGAGGATATGTGATCCCTACGAAGTCACGATGCTCGTAGCATCGAAAAGGAGATGGAAGAAAGCTTATGTAAGTGTATTGAATGAAAGAGTAAAAACCTGTCCTAGGTATATTAAAGAGCTTGTTTAGTTGAATGCAAGCTTATGCCCTACTAAAGTAGGAGCGATCGAAAGTGTGCGAGGGTCTATTTCAGGAGATTTTCTGGTTATCCTTGCTTGAAATTTGATCAAAAAAACTTAAAAGCTTTTAGAAGAAGACAATGTCGGCACCACAATGGGATTATACACTTTTTTGGATTTGTGTGGCGGTCATAAAGTTGGATATAGACACCAGAGACCAGAGTCGTCAAGGAAAAAACAAGATGACCAAGCGTCTCTGGAATATTGGATTAGAGGCTTAATAAACGTATTGCATAGAAATCCCAAAAAGGCAAAAATGTTTTTCCACGGGTATCGCCTTTCGCGAGGAATTGGCAAGTCCTCCGTTAGTAAATTCACTGCCATGAAAGGCGCTTTCTCAAATAGCCGTTCGGAACCGGCCCAAAAATTGTAGGTCCCCTCCATTCCCTCACAAGGTTTGGTTGTGAGAAATGCGCTAGGCCCAGGGGCTCCTCGCTCTGTTGCGCCACCCTATTTATTTATTTATAGAAATCCCATAGTTTCAGAAAGTCCAATTGAAAGTTATCTCCTTGATTAAATATTTTCATAAAAGAACGATATTTCAGCCTTTTTAAGGTATCAAAAATGATTCCATTTTTTTCTTTTTATTCTCGAAACATCACTTCTCTTTGACTTTTGCTATTAAGCCGTAGCTATCTATCTGAGGAGTATGGCTGTGATCGCAAAACCTTGTAAATTATTAATAAGAAACGCTCCGAAAAGTAATTGTTTACACTTACAAGAGAAAATTTTGAGTTGAAGAAAATTTTTTTCGACATTAAGTTAAAAATCGTTTAAAGATATTTTTTAGATGCTGGTCATCAACGGGCTATATGAGAATATATTTGATTTTCCATCATAGACGTGCGTATGAAAGAGTCCCTATTCTCTGTGTTACACCATAAATCTCTAAATGCAATTTCAGTACTTCGTATGAGTTTGGATTGATTCATAAGCATTATGCACGTTTATTCCATACCTTAACGAACCTTATACAGCTCTGTAATCACCAGAGTTTTGGCTTCAACTGCATTTTTTGCATAAACCCCAGATATGTACTCTCTGGCCGTTTTGAGCTCAATTTTGTTTGGAATTCAATGCCACAATCGGCCATTTTCCTCAGCTTTAAAATGGATTTCATCAAATGTATCAAATGCCATAGGAATGACATCGATGTTTTCAAAGCGATTGGTCTTCTAACACAATAACGATTCGTTTAGTGGAATGCCGGTCACTGGTGCTTAAGGACGGTTTCGGGCATATTAGCCCCAAAGCTATCCCGAATGAAGCGTAAGAGGTAGGTACAATTTTCGACCAATTTTTCGATTACTTTATTGGCAGTAACAATTTTTAAGTGTAGCTCTGAAGCAATTCTACTTTTTGTGAAATGGTCAAACTTACTGACCAGAAATGAACGGCCAGTTGTTAAAACACCAAAAATAGTGTTGCAAACCAAACCTCAGAAAAACCATCCGTTAGAAGGAAATTATTAGGTTTGGTGAACTTAAACTTAACCATGATTTTCAAAATGAAACGCTGTTCTAAAGCTCTAGGTCTAATCACTGTGAAGTGATAAATAGTACTGACCACAACTATACCGTCAATTATCAAAACAGAAAGAGCATTGCCAATTTAAAAACTAAAACCCTTTGCCATCTGAACCCATTGTTCTTTTTCTTCTTTTCTTAACACGGTTCTGCGAGCACTTATTGTGAGCCTGAGTCAACTTTTGTGTAATTTATTACTTCCATAAGCTGATTCTTGTTTGTCGTGACGGTAAGCAAGATAAAGGCTCAAAAGCACCAAGCTCAACATTACAGTCTAAAAAAGTCTAACAGTTAGTCTTCCACTTTTATGGGCTGGGTTTTGAACAGCATGTTCTTACATCACTACGCAATAACAGTGTAAAAAGAAGTCTTCTGCAGCAAGTGACTAAAAGTGTAATTTAGAACAATAATTTTGATAGGGCTTGACTCCAGACCTTATCTGACTCAATGAATCTTTTTCATCATTATAAAAGGTTGGTTATATCCAATATCCATCAGCAAACACCTGAACGCATTCGATGGCCTTTAGTTAATTCAATGCCAAAATTTAAATCATAATCGTATAGAAATTGAAAAGCTTAAAGCGAACAAGAATTTTAATAGAGCTTTTAGCGTTAGATTCCACAACCGCCAACGTCTTTCTATTAAAAAGTACTTAGAAACAACTTAACCCTCTGGAGATGAATTTCATAGAAATCAGTCTCCACCAACCTTGTCTACTTCATGGAGAATATACGGATCGATTTGGACCTTATTCAAGAACCCTGAATCGCAGAAGGGAAAATAAAGGGCCTACACTCCAGAGAACTAACGCAGTACAAATCAAATTTTGTCGTCCCAAACAGTAATCCCAAAAAATGCATAGAAGCTAGGAAACACTTAAACCTTTTTCTTCTAACATAACTTATAGCACAAAAGACTAGACCGCGATGAAGATGGAACTTGAAGGGTTCCCATCATTAATTATAGCCTTTATCTACAATCCATAAAATAAATAAAACACATGCACCGCTAGCGGATATTACCAGTTGGTTGGTAATATCCGCTAGCGGTGCATCGATCGGTAGAATACAGAAAGAAGTAAGCAAGATATTATTTTTGGCTTTGACTCTAACGCACATCATGTGCAATGGAGAAGCACCGACAAAAGTTCTGAGGGGGGAAATTTGTTTTAATTCATTGCAAGAACCAATCCTTTGGTTATTAGCATTAAAAACCGTTCCTATACAATAAAAGCTGTCTTGCTGTCGCTTAGAGATAAAGGATCCTGGCACGCAGCATAAAGTTAGACTCTGTTGGGTTTGCGGTCACATTGGCATACCGAGAAATTAAAAAGCTGATGAACTGGCGAGAAAAGGCTCAACACTCGACCAATCTCTCTATGCAATTAATCAGATCATTAGTAGCTGCAAAGCGATCTGCAAAAAATTCCTGGATAGTTACTTCTTGACGTGATACCCGTGGTGTGATGGATAGCATGTCCGCCTGTTATTCCAGAAGTTCCAGTTCGAATCCCAACAGGGGCAAAAATGTTTTTTCCACCGGTATCGCCTTTCGCAAGGAATTGGCAAGTCCTCCGTTAGTATTCATTGTCATGAAAAGTGCTTTCTTGATTTGCCGTTCGGAACCAGTAGAAAATTGTAGGTCCCTTCCATTTTCTTACAAGGTTGCGAGAAATACGCTAGGCCCATGGGCTCCTCGCTCTGTTGCGTCACCCTATTTATTTATTTATTTTATTTAGTTACTTCTAGAACGAACTAGAGGAAATATCTGACAGTCCAGACAACAGCCTGTACAACTTCATTAAGTCCACAAAATGGTTAAAAATAGATCAACTAAAAACTCGTAGGTGTTTATTGCGTAACAACACTAATGCGGGTATCACAATAAATCTACATTGATGAAAGTATGACGGAAATAAGATCAGCCTTCATTTAGCCCATTCTACCTAATCTAACCCTTTGGTTCTTACTGCGATTTGAACCATTTCCCTCTTACGCTTTAATCAGATGCTCAAATTATTAGGCTTTCAACCCAACAATTACATGGCATATGCAAAACTTCATGCATAAAACATAATTCGGCTGCAGTTTATATTTTCTTCCCTCTTTCGAAAGCATTCTCTAACATCTGTAATGTTAAAGACAATTCGGTATATGCCCACTTACAAGTTCTATACGTCAGTTCCAAACCAAAAGGACGAGTGTTTACTGAATTTGTTAGACCGCAACTGTCAGAATCGTTCAACAAGGTGCTAATCGTAGTTTTGTTTTCATTTTACTATTTTTTTCAATTTTTTTTTATTTGTTGGTTACGCAGCAAAGCAAATACTTGCCTACATTGCATGGCGGTGGTCTTAACCCATTCCCAACACAAAACAACAACACAATCTTTTGGGTTCAGCCAAGTGCATAATGTCACTTCTTATCGCACTCAAGCAACACTGTAATCCCATAATCACTTGTGTCCATCATCGTCTTTGGAGAGCGCCCTGGGTACTTGTGGTGTGTGAGTTATAAGATCTTCAGCCCATCATCACCGTCCTCCGTCCGGATGGTTTTGTTTGTTTATTTGTTCGCTACAATTCAGGTATATAAAAAGGTATTCTTTTCCGCTTTTGTTTGAGCGCGCGGACAAGCGCTTAGTCCGGCCATCTGCACTATGTATTGTAGGTTGTAAAACTAAAAAATCACTTAATGTTGCGCACCATCACTTGTTTCGGTTAATGACAAAGACCAATATTTTCTTCCTGTGACATTCTTGTTGCTCGGTCTAATTGCGTTTGTTTCTTAGGGCCCCCCTTGCGCGTAGCTGTTATTTCTTTTCTTTTATTTTCTTTTCTTACTTTTTTTGTATTTTTGCTGTGGGAAGAGGTTGCATTGAAAAGCAAGAGGCGCATCCATTTTAAGTATCAACATCTGACTAAGCACATAGTTGTCCGCTTATAAGTATAGTCCCAAGATTTTACGTAACTGGCTTCACACGGTTTCTTTGAGAAGAAAACCAGAGATGGTGGATTTTCAAATACGAATTGTCTAATTGTTTAGTTAATTTACTTTTACAATGCAGGAGTCAGTAGAGTAGGAGTTGGCATAAGACAATTCACTACTTACTATTTCATTCCAAAAACAGCGAAAACGGTTGTCCTGATGTGTCCCAATCTATTCCAGAAAAACGACAGAGCAACTCTCGCAGTATTGATTTCTAAATTTAAAGAAAGTGCAAGTCTTCCTTGGGATCGTACAAATGTACACAAACGGAAGTGAGATACATGAAGTTCCGATCAAGCTATCGTTCGATCAAGCTGATGATCGTTAAAAAGTATTAAGTCTTTTTGATAACCAATGTTCCTAGTGATTAAATCAACAACAGATGAAATTAAAGTACAAAGATCATTATGGACACATCATAATTCATTAGATAATTTGGAACTCTTGTAGGTTATCTTCGAAAGAGGATTCCATAGACAACCTAGAGGTCTACACTATTGTTGGCGATCAGCAAACGAAGAGTTATCGAAGCTTATACTACTGTTGTGATGATTAAGGACCAATTTTCTGCAATGGCTAAAATGTGTTCATTTAATAAATGCCTTTTTTGCACTTTTAGGCTTCTTGGCTTACCTGTTTTTGATTTTTAAGGTTAACAATATCTTTTTTTAGCCGCATATGTGTTTGAACTTTGTATGATTTTATTTTTTTGACGGACCACCTCGGATCTCGCCTTTGAACATGAAACCACCAGATGAGTCGGTGGTGTTTCACTTTTTCAAGAAGACTGCCGTCCCACTAACCATGCTGTATTGCTGCAAGTTTACTCCTTTTGATGTTAAAAATGATCTCTATGCATCCTCAAGCTCCAAAAAATGTTCACATTAGCAAAATAAACTACTCAGATATAGTTTAATAATTTTGATCAGGACATTGAATAATGTTTCCGATTAAGAACTTGATAAACTTCTTAAAAACACTTAGGACCGATTGAATGAAAGTCTGTTAAACAAATACGACGGTGCGGTATCTTAACACTGATTAGCTTGTGTAAAAATATACTGCATTGATATATTGTTCTAAACTGCAGGCCAGCAAATTCTTTACTTATGTAGAAATATGGTCATGTCTTCGTAACCCGTGTACATAGCGTACTGCATCATTGAATGCAACCTGTAATTTCCATTTGGAATGTGAGTCAAGGTTAATATACACGAGTTCAGAAAAAGATATAAATGCAAGTAACAGTGTCCGAAGAGTTTCCACAGGGTTAAAATAGGCAGACGTCCAAAGCTTTCGTAGGCAATCATAAATGCGTGCAATAACGAAAATGTGTTTGTTTGTAGCCAGATAGATTGCAATCAATAACTTCCATTTTGTTTTTTGTATTATCTAGATTCTAGATGACCACTTCAGTTTCATTTTTGTGGAGTCATTTGTATAGGCCATTCAGTCAAACTGATGCTCCAATACGAAAACCAAAGCCTTTAATAAAAATTGATACATGCTTACAAATAAGCCTCATTTTGATTTTCGTACACTATTACGCATCCTAACCTTTTAGTTCCTATACCAGGTGCATATTCCCTTTCAAAACGAAAGAATTTGCTAACCCTGCTCACGTGCTGCAAATTTAGAGCAGAACTTTTGGGAAAACATATGACTGCGGTAAAAAGAAACATGTATGACCTCAACTCTTTTGTTTCGTTTTATTTCATTCAATTCATTGAAATTCAAGTGATTCTAGCTGAGTAATAGAATAATAGCGAAGAAGCAAGAAGGGTTCAGAGTCTTGAATGAAGATAAGTGTTTTTAAAGAGTTTTTTAATAGAAACCTTTCAATTTTGAATTTAATTTCTTACGCAACTCTTTCACTGACCATTCAACTGACAATGACAATTAAATTGGCAAGAAGTTCTAAAAATATCGCAGCCGTTTAGACGTCTGTAGTAAACGATCCAAGTAAAACTATGTCGTATTTTGAGTTAAGAATTTGGTTGACACCCATATAAGATCAAGCTAGCTCTAGAATTGAAGCCGATGGACCATTTGAAGCGACGAACGTTCTCCGATCGGGTTCTGGAGAAGATGCGCCAAGAAGATAAATTTCAAAGCAGCTTCAGTGACGAAGGTTTTGTTTTGGCTCAAGCTAATCAATAAATAAAATACGCGTTATTTTTCGTGTGAAAATTCACATGCGTTCTTCTTGAATTACCTCTTCATCCGCAAAAAATAACTGTTTGTTGTGGTATTCCAGCTGGTACGATATTCGCTTTGGCGTGATGGTTAGCATGTCTGTCTGTTAGCAGGGAGGTTCGTGGTTCGAATCCCAACAGAGGGGAAAATGTTTTTCCATGGATATCGCCTTTGCAAGGAATTGGCTAGTCCTCCGATACTAAATTCAGTGCCATGGTGCCTCTTCTTTTTATTGAAGAGTTTGTTTGATGAACGTGTCATTTCAAGAAATAGGCCCGTCAATTGGCCACATCGTTCGTGAATCTACACGCCTCTATTTTCTTTGGGGTTATGTGCGGTGTTTTGCATATGCCAACAATCCATCGAGCTCAACAATAGAAGGGGTCAGAGCCGACAATGAACGGGAAATAAAGGCCGTTTCGCCGAAATATGCGGCAGGATTATCGAAAATCGGGTCCAACGAGTCGACAACTGAAATACATATACATACATATATGCTAACAATCACGCCACGGGCACTACAATAAACAAAGTTAATACGACTATTTTGCCCCAAATAATGTCAATAGCTTCTATTCATGTTCAAAGTATAATAACTCGACATTGTAAATATAGTAGCAGCATAGGTAAGCTAGTTTCAATATGCTAATCAAATTCAAATAATATCCAAACTCATTGCTACTCAATCGGAAGTTATTCATTCATCAAAACTGCTCCGATCTTTCACAAAAAAAAACCATTTTTATAATGCCACCAGGCTCAAGAGGATAATTCTTTTATTCCTTAAAAGAAAAGATTTTATTTTAGTATTCCTTCGAACGTAATCCTTTTCTACAACGATACAAAGACACCTTGTGATGATAATAACTTACAACGGCAAAGCGGATTTCGTACACAAATCTGTTATAATAACAAAAAAATTTAACCAGCCCACGAGATAAGTCATCACTTTGCATGTGTACAGTTAAAGCCTGACAGAACACAGAAGCACCAAGCAAAATAGAAGTAGAAGTAAAGAGTGCGTAAGCAGCTCAACAGGTTGCAAACATCAATAACACAGATTTCAAACAATAGAATTCCCCGAAAACATCTTCAGCATCAGTCATTTTGTCTAGGACCTCAAGAGTTTTATGCACAATCAGAGGAGTTATGTTGTTTGGCAATTGAAATTCTTGCACTCACCCGAAGGATATGACAGAACCTCATCATATATAAGCTGCCTTCATTTGTGAATTATCTTTGGACATTATTTTTGTAACAGAAGTCGGTCTCATTGATTTGTCAGAGTAAATTTATTATTGCCCTTCCTCGGACCCTCGTTTGCTTGGTTTGGGTGTGCAAAACAGGACAATGCAAATTTTTCATCCATCCGCTCTTGTCGTAAAGTAAATACCTAGGTATACCTACCTTTCGAACCGGGTGCTCGAATATAATTACAAATCGACTTGATTTTCTGTGAAAGTCGACCACTGGTGTAATTGCTAATAAATAGAAAGTAAATGAGCAGCTTTCAGTTGATGGGACGCATATTTGGGTCCCCGCAATCTGCTGTGAGACAATGAGACTGCAAAAATCCAGGTGTGAACCTTGAGTGAGGGTAAAGTCTTGTGGCGGACACCCAGATTTTTGAACTGAACATTGAAAATTGATGGAGTTCCTTCACATGTTGGAGAACGGCTTCTGTGTTTGAAAAAAATCATTCGAAAGGATATTCTGACTTGGGTGAAACCCTTTTGACTACTTTCCATACCCACAACCCTATCCCACATTATCAAGTTCCACAAAACAAAACGAGTTAACAAAAGACTTAGCGCCATTAAGAAACCAGCTACATATGATCATCGCCTAAAGCAATTAAATTCACATCAAAGCAATCACTTGGCACACTACACAAAACACTGCCCGTACCCAACTCAAGGGTGGTAAATTGAAGATCAATTTAATTCGAATGTTCGAATTGAATGTGTGATGGATAAGGTCACTGCCGGAGTCACTGTGCTGCTGCCGCCACCGCCGGCGGCCGTCGCTGACCGTTGTCTTTGTCGTCGCCATCGCCATGACCACGACCAAACAAAGGTATGACACAAGAGGCGTTTTGTTATAACTGACCGTGTATTCACTGCGAAGTAAGCAGTCGCAGCCGGTCGACTGCGTTGCAACAAATTTCCCATAATGGCAGTCAATTTTTATTCTAAAAAAAAATCTCCTTGCTTCTCGCTCGGTCTGACAAAAATTAAAAAAGATTATTTTATAGCAATCAATTGCCCACCTTCCCGGCTATTGTTTGTTACCGTTCCCGTGTCCGTGTCCGTGCGCGTTATCGATATAGTCCCCATTTATTCGAATGTATTTATAATTTTGTTATTTTCGCACAATAGACATCCGAATGAGATGCGATTTAAGATTTGAGAGTTGTGTGTCGTTTTGTTGCTGTTCTGTGTGCGTCATCTCGTCATCTCGCTGTTGAACGTTGGGAACCTAATTTTGGGTGATTTATTTTTGTCGATTTTCTGTTCGGCCAGCAGGGGTCCCGGCAGTATATGGCCCTGGGTTTGTTCAGCGGTAGCTTTTGATGATTATTTTGTGTGTTCTAGTGTCTCTTGTGAGCAAAAGATACATATTTTGTATCTCTACCTGGGACCCTGTGTGTTTACGTACGCTCGCGCCCTTGTGTGAGTGTTTTTGGACACGAATAACAATAAAAGGGTATACCGGTGCAGCAGTGTCTCTGCTGACATCAATTCAACAAACGATACACGAGAGTTTATACGCCAACCCAACCAACATCAAGGCTGCTCTGAATTGTCGAGGTAAGAATTTAATTTCCATTTCAGCGGCTGGCGCGGCCGGCGTGCAATCGCTTCATAAATGTTTATTTTTTAATTTTTTGTTTTTTTTTTTCTTACCCTTTTTTCTTAAGTCGGTATCAGAGTGTATCTCTGAGATGCTGCCGTTGTTGGATCACGGATAACTAACACTTTGCTTGCAGAAGTTACCTGGGCACACATTAACGATGATGGTGATTATGTTTGTTATAAACTCAGAAGGAGCCTATAAGAAGGAGTGTTCCTTCTGATGAGCGTTAAGTGATTGGGCCAACACTAGAGATGCAACATAATCATAATCGTTGGCTATACAAGACAGTGCTCGGTGTAAAATGTCGAAGAATGGTCATGACATGGACAAATCTGTTTTTTATTGTTTTTGTTTTGTTTCATTCGTTTTTATTGGCCGTGTTTTGTGTGAATAGTGTTTTAGTTGTTTATTCGGGCTCAACTAATCCTCTTGACCTCTACTTGACTTAGAGCTTCAACATTGGAAATGTGTGATGCCCTTTGTAGAGCGGAAACTTTTTGTTTGGTTTGGTCTCATTGATGATGCACAATGTTGCCATTCAACTGTCTAAATTTTTTGATTTGATTATTATAGTTTAGTCTAAACTGAATACGAATAGATCATTTTTTTAAAACCAAAAATCGAAGTAGGTACTGGCTGCGAGGTAAAAGAAAGCGCTCATCTTTTAACATCCTTTCGGACAGCTTGATTTAGAACACCTGGAATGAGTTTTAATTAAAAGAAACATTTTAATATCTAATCAACTTAGCTATTTAATAATTAGAAAGTCCTTGTTTGCAGAGTCCACACAAGATCCTCTCTGACAATTTGCTTTACCTTCCAAGTAGGGTTTGTGTTCCTTGAGAGTCAAACAGGAAAAAAGTACTGATCCTAATTTAAATTTATAAGGATGGTATTAACATCCAACTTATTGTTAAGACAGAAGTTGGAGCAATGCGCTGCCCTTAAGTCAAATCGATTTTCCATTTTTAGGCGGTGTCACTCATTGATTGAGAAATCGAAAGCATCGAAGTTCGCTTATGTAAGACTGGCTAAGTGATTCTTTTCTGCTACTACTCCACTATAGAAATCCGCGAAGTCCATATATTTTCGCTACACACATGAAGTTAGTCATCTTAGCTACGTTTGAAAAATGCACAGGCACAGCTTGTTCTTACTAAAGGTATCAGGATTTGTGAAAGTATTCGGGTCAAAAATATGATTTAGGAAAAAATACTAGCGGTGTAGTTGGTATTGTCATGTTCAAAAGAAAGATCCAGTAAACTTCGACTGAGATGCAATTTAACGAACACGACACTTCGAAAGAAAAATATATACAGACCAAAACACTTTACTTACAAACAATTGCAATAACGTCCTTATTTGGTGAGCATCAGACATATGGAACAATCGAAAGACTGGGGGATTGCCAACGCCTTGAGATGCTTATATGACATACTTTTCAGCCGAATTAAAAGTGTGAAACAGGTTTGAAGTTGGAGAGTTGTAAACGCTTCGAAATCAGCATACTCATGTCACTCACTGCTAAATAGGAAGAAAAATTAGACTTAAATTGAATTGGTGATATTCTTTTTCTCGTTTTATCTTCAATAGTTTTGTACTTAAGTTGTTTTTTTCTTTTTATAGAAGTAAAATTTCATCGTCAGATTTTGCGGTAAAAATAAGGGTTTGTACATCAACTCTTTCGTTTTAATGGTAGGGGTAGGCATAAATGCAAAGATTTTTTTTTAAACAAACAGAGCCAACTATTTTAACTGTTGTCACAACCCAAGCTGCTGTTGCAGTTTGATTGATGACAAGTAGAGTAAAATAAATAAATAGGGTGGCGCAACAGAGCGAGGAGCCCCAGGACTTGGCGCATTTCTCACAACCATGCCTTGTGAGGGAATCTGGAGGGGCCTACAATTTTCGAGAGAAAGTGCGTTTCATAGCAATGAGTTTACTATCAGAGGACTTGCCAAATCCTAGCCAAAGGCTTGGAAAATTTTTTGCTTCTGTTGGGATTCGAACTACGAACCTCCCTATTAACAAGCAGGCCTGATTATAATCACGCCACGGGGACCACGATGACAATTAGAAACAATGCAATTTATAGATTCAGTAGCGAGTCACAAAAAGTCTGAAAATTATGATCCAGCAATCTGTAAAACTAAAGCATTTTTGAATCATCGCCTTCAGCTGGTAATTCTGAAAGTGCGGTTCTGTAAAAAACCATATTCGTTAATGTCGCTTAAGAACAACTGAGAATATTACTGTCGTAGCCCGTATGTCTATAATTGATTTTTGGTATTGGGCCTAGTGTCGTTAGTAGAATCGACATTTAGCCGAACTTCTCTTAACAACCTTGGCCTTAAGGTTTTTAATGTTCAATAGATTCAATAGCTGAAGTATACCAACTATCTTTTGCGTGAAAAGTTTCTATTTTGGGTTAAAAGTTTTCCTTTTGAGTGAAAAATTTTATGACCATGTTAGTTGTTGAAGAGGCGATCATTATGGTCACTCAGATAATCACAAGATCACGTTAAGAGTTTTTCGTCGGAGCCACCAGAAAGAAAAAGTAAGTGCCAATAGCCCACAATTGATTTAAGAAATCAAAGATGGAATTATTCTAATAAGATACTCTCAAATCGGAAACTACTCATTCCATTGTTTCAAGTTTTTTCTTAATGTTTTGGGTGAAACGGGCGATATTATTAATTTATTTATTTCATTTTTATTTCATTTCAAGCAATTTTGCAGTTGCAGATAAAATACTCCAAGAATAAGTTGTTAAAATATAAATAAGTAGAACACATCAGTCTTAAATTTGATTTGACTAAATATTTAAAAGTGTATTTCTGAAGTCATTTCATTGAAATCGGTTATACATCTGGGGCCTGTTTCAGCGGTACTACATCAACTACAATGTAGCATATTGACAGTTGTAATACATCATTTCTGTTTCACAGGTTTGTTGTACATGTTGCTGTAGTACATCAACGTAGCTTAGAAATCAACTGGAAGTATTGGAAAAATGTATGATTCTGTTTCACAGCTTTTGATGCTTCATTGTTGTAGTACAATTTGTTGTTAGTTTGTGATACATTTTTACACAGAAAAATTTTGTTGTAGCATAAAAAATGTCGGCTTTCAAACGAAAATATACGAACGTATATGCATTTCGTTATGTTTTTGTTGTGGAGTTTGTTTGACAATTAAATATAAAAAAAGAATATAACATGGGGTTTTCATTTTTTCAAGTATATTGTATGGATAAGTTATGTTTCGATATTTAACAATACATATCTAGTATCTGCGTATGTAGATATAAATTACAATAATGGTTTCAAAACATAATCGAAAATAAAATATGAAAATAAGATTGAAACGACAAATTAATTGAAACGATTAATATAATTGTTCAATGTTTGAACTGCGCTATTTTCGTTTTCGTCTTCGCTAAATCTTTCAACTTCATCCTCCTCATAATCGTTGTCCGTTACCAAAATTCATCTCATTTTCACTTCCCATTCTTTTGCGTATGTTATACAACGTAACACAAGCGTTAACGACTCTTGCTCAGCTTACTGGCTTCTCCAGTCGGAGTCTATTTAAACAAGAAAATATTTCTTTCAATTGGCCAAGCCTACATTCCACAACTTGTCTCGTTTTCTTCAACTTAACTAAAAAACGGTTTTTAGCTCGGCTTTCTGAAATTGCATTTGGAACATTTTGGGTAAATAACCGGGTATCCATTACACGGAATCACCAATTATTATGGCATTTGGAAACGGACGTAACTCTTCATTGTTCCATTTGTTATAAAATTTGCTGCACTGCAATACTCGGCTATCATGTACAGAACCCGGATAGTTACTATTGACTGAATAAAACCGATAATCAGGGCCAGCAACTACCATCACGTTTATAGAATAATTTTCGATCAACAAACGCCTGTTCATTAACCGATCGATGGTGCATCTATTGGTATCAAGGTCCCATCAACAACTCCAGCAACCAATGGCATACCCGCTATATTAAAAAAAACCTTGAGCCACACTGTTTGAATTTTCGGGCCACCGCACTTCTTCATTTAATCATATATTATCATATTCTAAACATATATTAGGTCTTCTTGCAACACGGATATTAAATTCGAAATCATCGTCAAAAATATTTATGTCAAAATACATTTTCTAAATTCTTTCTATTTAAATTTGTCGTGTCAAGCGTTTGCACAAAAACAAATATAATATAGGAATGTCAAATCTACATCAAAAACATCAAAAATCTACATCATACAACACTTCCAGTCGTAGTGCTGAAACAGAAAAATGTAACTGATGTAGATGTAAGATGTTGTTGTATGATGTTATTGATGTAGTTGATGTAGTACCACTGAAACAGGCCCCTGGATAGCGTTTTATTACATCCATAATTTGTTTTATGTATTTTTTGGAATAAGAAAATTCTTGTTCTCGTGAACCTGGCAGGTACATGAATAGGTAATAAAGCAAGGAGTGTTGGACACTTTATGTGGTAGCATAGTAAGTCTCTTATAAGTATTACATCATGAATTATTCTTCTTGATTCTAATGATTTTATTCCAAGCAATAGGCACCGTGTTTTGTAATCAGGACATAAACCCCAGCTCATTTTGTTGAATAGCTGTGTATTGTAAATCTTCTTTGAACTGATTCCTTTCTGTCAGAATTAACTTCAAACTAGGGACTCCAGATTACATCAGCGTTTTTCAAAAGCGATCAGACAAGATAATAATAAAAAAATAAGGATCTCGGAAGTTTCCATTCTGCGATGAAGATTCCTTCTTGAAGAGACTTGTTAAATATCATATGTAAAGGAGTATGTTGGAACTCAAAACTGCGTAGTACGCAACCATTTGGGTTTCATCATATCTTCATAAATTTTTTATTTGTAACGAGAGCTGTGATGTGAACGTTCAAGTCCGGACGTTCACTGGACGAAATACGAGTCTTGCGTGGACTGTCTACTCGCTTGCTGAATGGCCAGTTCCCACGATTCGCACGTTCCCACATCGCAGCTCATCGAATCTTACCACTTGTTTCGATTTATTCATTCATTTCTACTGTAGACATTCAAAGCAATCACATACCCAAGTGACTAATAAAGATTGTAAAGATTTAAATTGTGCATTTGTTTTTGATTTATTCATTGGCGACCGTGACAGGACACTCTTCTTAAAGTTTTAAGTGTACCTGTATTAATTAGTGAATTAATTAATTTCATTGAAAAAAAAAAAAAAATATAATAAATCAGTAGAATCAGTGTACTGTTTAAAAAAAAAAAAAAAAAATAAGTCAGTAGAATCAGTGTTCTGTTTAAAAAGAAAGAAAAGAAAAACAAAAAGATATGTCGAACGATGAAGTGTTTCCAGAAGGTCTTGAAGAGCTCTCTGATCTTCAAGATGCAACGGGGAAAGAAATTTTGGATCTTGTCCGCAACTACGGTAAGGATGGCCAAACCCGAAAAACGAAGGATAAACTGTTACAGAAAAAGGAAAGACTAGAAAATCTATGGGACTATTTCGACACAAACGACACCCAAATCCGTGACAAGTATTCAGATAAACCTCATCACGAGTATTTCACGAAGGATTTTTACGAAAAGATAAAAGGCGCTTATGAAAATATGAAAGCGGACATCATCAGTCGCTTGAGCAGTCTGCCAGTCCTGGACGCAAACCAGACCATGGAGAAGCCACCAGCAGCAACTCCATCAGGATCATCGGTAAAACCAGCAGCAGCAGCAACAGAAGCAGACAAGATGAAGATGACCAGAGCACTTACGACAAGGGATAGGTATAAAATGTTGTCAAGGCATTTTCAATCCTCATTGGATAATTGCAGTACGGAACTAAAAAATACCTATCCCCATATGTTCGAAATTAAAGTGAAGAACCTAGTGGATAATTTTGAACAATTAAAATTAGTTTTTCAACGCGTGGATGGCGATTTGGAAGAAGAAGATGTCAACATCTACTTTCACCTTCAAAAACAGCTAGAGATTCGACTGACTGGCTTACCAACAAAAGGTACTACATCGGATCATCAAATGGCAATTGCTTCTTTGAAGCTACCAAAAATTGAACTTCCAAAGTTTGACGGATGTTACCTTAAGTGGCGTCAGTTCTATGATTTATTTAAACCAATGATCCTTGAACAACCGATTTCGCCGGCCCAGAAACTGTACTTTTTGAGGACTAATCTGACAGGTGAAGCACTCAGTTTGATTCAAGGATTTCCAGCGACAGACAGTAATTTTGAAGCAGCCTGGAAGACACTGATGGATAGATATGACAACAAACGGCTACTTTTGTGTGCACAGCTCGAAAAACTATTGTCCCAACAATCAGCATCGGGAACTGCTTCTAGCTTGCGGAAATTGCATGACAACACAAAGGAAGGAATTCAGGCCCTGATCAATCTAGGATTCGCAGCACATGACTGGGATCCAATAGTCGTCCACCTTATCCTGAAAAAAGTTGACAAAGAGAGCAGGACCCTCTTCGAACAGTCCCTAGATGACCCAAGGAGCAGTCCATCGCTATCGGAGTTGCTGAAATTCATCGAATCTAGGTTTCAGACGCTTGAAACCATCACGCATTCCGATGAAAAAAGGAAGACAACCGCCATAGCAATTGAATCCAACGGCTGCGTGATGTGCAGCTTAGGTAACCATAAAATATATAAATGCAAAAAATTCTTGTCTCTTTCAGGTGCTGATCGTGAGAAGTCTGTTCAACGAATCGGAATTTGTAGAATTTGTCTGAGATCGGGTCATACTCACAATTCGTGCAACGCAAGGGGGTGTTTTCTTTGCAATGGCAAACACAATACATTGTTGCACTACAAAAAAGAAAATAGATACAATTTAAAGGCAAAACCAATTTCTAACCCAATTTCTAATGCCAACACTATATCTTCCATAGGTGATCGAAACCAGCAAATAAAACAAGGTCAAGGGGTGGAAGGTCAGTCGTCAAACGCAGCTAGCACTTCCAGATCCAATCACCGTAGCATTTATCTAGCGACAGCATTAGTTAACGTAAGGTCCGCATGCGGCACATTACTTCCCTGTCGTGCGTTATTAGATTCTGGATCACAAATCCATTTTGTGACAGCAGCCTTTGCACAAGCTTTAGGAATTCGGAAGCATCGATCCGAAACCTCCATAAGTGGGATTGGAGGGCATGGAACGCCAACACAATTTGCCATAGAACTCTCATTTCAATCGCGAAATGGAAGCTTCAAAGGCAATATTGAAGCAACGATCTTGGCTAAGATAACTGACTATAGGCCGCATGACAGTCACACTGAACTACGTGACCTACCTGCTCACATACAGTTGGCAGACCCAGGATTTATGACAAACCAAAAAATAGATTTGCTGATTGGTGCTGAATTGTTCTTTGATCTTTTACTTCCAGGAGAAATCTTTATTGGTCCTCAACTTCCACTACTTCGAAACACGAAACTGGGTTGGATTGTGGCAGGTGGTGCTCAAGGTACCAAACATAATGCTGTATGCAGCATTGCCACAGCACCATCTCTTTCAAAAATCGAAAAACTTGTAAGCAGATTCTGGGAGTGTGAAAGTCATGATTCTCCAATTAAACGGATGAGCAATGAAGAGCGTTATTGTGAAGACTTCTTCAACTCGACTACACAAATTCTACCCAGTGGAAGATTCATGGTAAGTCTTCCGTTCAAAAAAGATCCATCGTCCTTAGGAGCATCCTTTGAAAAGGCACGCAAAAGGTTTATTTCACTGGAACGTCGACTGGAACTCAACAATGAATTACGTCTGCAGTACACACAATTTTTATTGGAATATGAACAATTGGGCCATATGAGTCAAATAGAGAACTCGAATATTCCACAGACACACTATTTCATCCCGCATCATTGCGTTTTGAAACCAGAAAGCTCGTCAACAGCACTGCGTGTAGTCTTTGACTGTTCAGCGAAAACATCCTCTGGAAGGTCTCTAAACGATGTTCTGGGAATCGGACCAACAGTTCAACCTGATTTGTTTTCAATAATCCTTCGATCTAGATTAAAAGGATATGCATTCACAGCAGACATCAGCAAGATGTATCGACAGGTTTTACTTCGACCAGAAGACAGAGCTTTTCAACTTATTCTTTGGAGAACAAAAAATGATCAACCTCTGAGGACTTATAGGCTCAACACCTTGACTTATGGTTCGGCTTCCGCTCCATACTTAGCAACTAAATGTCTGGTTCAACTTGCAAAACAATACGAAAATGTTCACGTAAATTCATCCCAAACAGTAAGTCAAAACATTTACGTGGATGATTTACTTGCTGGAGCAGACTCAGTGTCAAAGGCTAGAGAACTCCTTGAGGAGATTATACTACTTCTAGAAAAGGGTAAATTTGAATTAAGAAAATTTTGTTCTAATGATGAAAACATTTTAAAGAACATCCCTGATGCACATAAAGAAAAATTGGTAAGGTTTCATCAGTCTGACGTTATTAAAACCTTGGGATTAATTTGGAATCCAACCATTGACTGTTTTGAATTTGGTTTTAATTTTGAAAAATTTATAACGCCAGAAGCGACTGTGACGCGCAGAAGCGTGTTATCTGACCTCGCTCGTTTATTTGATCCTTTAGGTTTGCTGAGTCCTGCAATAATGCTTGGAAAGCTTTTTGTTCAAGATTTGTGGAAAACGAACTTCTCGTGGGATGATGAGCTTCCTTTGGATCTCGCAAGTAAGTGGAAGGATTATATTAATCAATTTTTTGACCTTAGAAGCATCAGGATACCAAGTGTTGCTAATATCAAAACCCAAGGAGGTGTGCTACAGCGAGCCATTCATAATTTGTGCCCTTTGCCGGTAGAAGAAGCGAAAAAATATCCTGAAACTGTCAAGACAGATCATCCAATTGAGAAAGAAGAAATTCCTCTTTTGACAGTTGAAGCAGACTCAAACAAACATGCAATATCCAGGAAATCCCAAGGTGGAAAAATAACAAAGGGACTTGTGTTAATATCTTGTCTCTTTGCATTTTTTGTAGCACCAATCAGTTCGACAAACATAGACAGCCAAGTGGTAATAAGCAACTTAGATAATGCTATTGGAATTTATTTCGAAGATATGGGAACACTGCGAGTAGCCGACAATTTTTGGAGTCTTTACGTTTACTACAATCTGACCAATTACTGGCTTGAATTGAGCGAAACGAAAGGGTATTTAAGGGAATTAGAAAAGGCTTGTATGGCGGATAAATCGGAGAGAATTTATCACTGCAATTCGACAATCGACATTCTTCGAAAAAGAATAATAAACATTGACCAAAAGAACGATCTTATAAACGGGTTCAATACTACAACCCAGAGTTCAATGCGACATCGTAGATCTCCATTTGATTTTGTTGGAAGCGTAGCGCATAGTTTGTTTGGTGTGCTAGATCAGGAAGATGCTCAACATATTCAAAATCAAATTGAATTGGCAAATAAACAGGATCAACACTTATATTCTCTCATCCGCAAACAGAGCTCCATTGCAGACTCTACGGCAAATATACTGAGGCGCAACTCATTGGAAGTTCAAAATGACTTTAACACATTAAATACATATTTAACAAAAACTTTCAATACAATTGGAAAACAACAAAACGAAATTGTGAATAATCAACATTTTCTTGCGCTCACTACGTATTTAAGTATGATGCTTAATAATTACGAACGCACTCAAGATGTCCTGCTAGATGTTATCCTGGACTTAAATCATGCGAAGATCAACCCGCAGATAATAACACCAATGCAAGTAAGTAGTCAACTGCAATTGATTCAAGGAAATCTACCTTCATCGCTGAGGCTGCCCAGTGTTTCGGCCTTGGAAATGTTAAAACTAATAACAGTCAAAGGACGGACACTACATGAAATAATCGTGTTTGAAGTCTTAATCCCGTTAGCCGAAGATCAAGAATTCCAAGTTTTTAACCTCATTCCATTGCCAATTGTTCACAACAACATGAGCCTACTCGTCGATGTAACATCTCCATACCTTGCGGTTACATTAGCAAGAGATAAGTATTTTGGACTCTCCTATATTGAATTCAATTCTTGTAAACTAATAGGAACGAGAAATCATCTTTGCAGACAGATTGTGCCTACTAGAGTTCACTCCAAAGATTTTAAAGTGTGCGAAATGGCTCTATTAAACCACGAGGACAACGCTTTGGAAATATGTGATCTAAAGGAAGTGCCTCCACAAGATCATTGGTATGCGCTGAGGCAAACAGACTCTTGGATATTTTCGGTGATGAACAATGTAACAGGCCTTCTGATTTGCAATGGCCAAACAAGAAGCATTTCTCTATCAGGCACTGGAATGATTGGCTTTAACAACATATGCTCCCTTAAAATTGATACAATGATAATTAATGGTCATTTAAATTTAAAGACTATTATAACAAAGTCATTTGTTCCAAGTGCAAGGCTAAGCAATTGGATCAGAAATCGCAACTTGACAGACGACCATTTTTCCCCCTTGACGGTAAGAAATAATAATGAAACAGATGTTAAAAATCTTTCACAGGAAATAGAAGACCTTAAGAGAGCAATGACTTCTGATGAACTACCACCCGCCAACATACATGATTTTCATCACTATGGCTTGAGCTACTTGTTGCTGGCGATCACCATTGGAATGATAGTAATTTTTTGCCGATATCGAAAACATCAAGCCGCACTACAAATTCCAATTCGGAGAAGAGGTTCTCGCTTTCAAGCAACTATTTAAATTGAAGGTTAGGAACCTTCAAGGAGGGGTGTATGTTGGAACTCAAAACTGCGTAGTACGCAACCATTTGGGTTTCATCATATCTTCATAAATTTTTTATTTGTAACGAGAGCTGTGATGTGAACGTTCAAGTCCGGACGTTCACTGGACGAAATACGAGTCTTGCGTGGACTGTCTACTCGCTTGCTGAATGGCCAGTTCCCACGATTCGCACGTTCCCACATCGCAGCTCATCGAATCTTACCACTTGTTTCGATTTATTCATTCATTTCTACTGTAGACATTCAAAGCAATCACATACCCAAGTGACTAATAAAGATTGTAAAGATTTAAATTGTGCATTTGTTTTTGATTTATTCAGAGTACATTTAGAGTTAAAACATTCCTCAAGCACTGTAGCAGGAATGCCGTCGCGTCGAGGTTAGAGCTAGAATTTAATTTGAGAAATACAAGTGCTGTATCAACTTCTTCGAAACTAAACTGAATGGATCTAATATTATTCCTACTGTTTAAATGTGTGAATGAACTTTTGTTAAATCTATAGACACGGAATATGCCGATTCAAAGAAGTCAAATAATTCATATTTTCATACTTTGTTTGCATCAGCAAAACAAAGAGTCATATCGCAAAATGTAAACAATAAAATTCTTCGCTTCTTCTACTTTATTTATTGTTTTAAGACAAAAAAAACTTCTATGAAAAGCATTAATGGGTACCTACTAATTAATATTAATGTTGGGTCAAATTTCTTACACTGCAGTCAAAAACTCTAAGCTGAGTTTCTCAACAAAATAAACTTTTATTTGGGGTAAAAGCAATTCTCAACCGTAACGAGTGGTAGGCTCAAATACTTGACGCATTTGGCTGCATTCAAACGTACTGGATACTTGAACCAAATTAGTTTAGTTTGAGATAAGGAATTGTTTTTTACAGTACATTTACTTGTTTTCCCGTAATTTACAGCAATTATTTAAATTTAACGCTGGACCAACGAATTGGCAATAAGCAAACTATTTTTCACTAAGAGAATCAATCGGTTCTGCAATTGAACGGTCAGAAGTCAATGAGTTAGTCATGACTTACGCTACCGTTTTAGTTCCTAGTGAGAGGAGCGGGGACGTGGAATTGGGAACGAATATGATAGACGACTAATCGTAGAGTCGTCAACATCGATGATTGGAGGTTTCAGACAAGAGGTTATTTATTAGTTCAGGAAGAGTGTCGTCAACGAAACGGAGCCCTGGGGCACACCATTATTTATACGGTGAATAGCAGAGTTGAAACAGACTTTTATTCCATCTTTTCTGTTGTCTCTTCTATCGATGTAGTGGAATGAATTCCCTAACGCCACTCTGCTGCTGATTTCACTTACCGATGTCACATCACAAAATTCTCACTTTCACTGAGAATTTTTTTTTTTTTCTCAATCACCCAGGAAGCCAATTTCAAGTCTATTAGAGAGAAATAAGCTAAATTTTGCTCGGTGTCAGAGAATATTATATTTATACAGGTAATTTATGAAATATTTTAGTAAAACAGCTGTTAACATTATGTCGTACGCAAAGAATATTGGACAGCAGAAAAAAAAATCAGTAATTTGCCAATTAATGATGGAAAATTTCTCGTAAGACAATGATCATGCTAGCAAGGCCGTCGCAGTCGTTTAGGTGATTTATCAATGGCATATCCGATTTTGTGCAATGATATAAACATCCGATAAGCTCCCTTAAAATATTTTTTTCAATTACATACAAAAAAGAAACCTCTTACTGGAAGACCTTTTAAAGACAAACCGAAAAGGGGAGATATGTTTTATTTCTTTAAAAAGATTCATTTATTCATTTAAAAAGAACTCATAGCCAATGTTCTAGAATTTAATTCTATTTGAAAAAATAAAAACTCTTCTTACAACTAGAACAAAATGAAGTCATGACCTTCTTGTCATTGTTCCATTGTCCACAGCTTACCCAAAATAAAGCCATAAAATTTCAAAGTCCCTAACTCAATTATACAAATGCATACAACTATAAGAACTATTTTCTCTTCATTGCTTGCAAACACAGGTACGATAATGACTGTAACATTCTATGCCTCCGAAACTATAGAGTTTCAGAATACCTACCTTCCTAAGGAGATGAGTAGATACAATGGAAATAAGAACTCACAACTAAATAAAAGTGAAGCGACTGCAATAAAACGATAAAGCTGCCAGTTTTACTACTTAATTTTATAACCAATAGGTCTTATCAGTGTGTCAATTGTCACTCACAGGAGTAGGTAAGAGGCCCAACGCCTTATTCTTTGTGGGTGAACATTTTACCGACACATCATTATTATGCAAAGAGATGGATAGATGCTCATTTCAATGTCAAAGGAATTTTGTGTAATGCCATTTTGGCAATCATAAACACAAACTGAAAGGAAGTTAACAAAAAAACACGTTGTTCTTAGAATTTGAATCCTTTTTGAACTAAAACAGAAACAAAAGTGAGTTTTGACTTTTGGAACCATCCTCTGTCGGAAGAATGCTTTGATTTTGAACTGCAGCGTTTAAAAAAATCTTCAATGACGGCAATTTTTTAACAACATACATTCTGGCCATTTAGTTTTATTGAGAGAGTTTCACAGTTCTAAAAAAAAAAAATTAACATGACTGTGTACGCCATATTTTTCTGAACTGAATTCAACAGAACACATTTCCTTCCCTGATGGGAGATTTTAAGTATCTACCAAATGCTAAAGGTTCAATATTTATATGGTTATGTCCTCGAAAGTCATTCCTTTACTCTGTCTTGAAAAACGCAGACCTTTGCTGTTTAAATTAAAAAATTGTATTTCCTTAAAAAACTGTTACTTCACTCAAGGAAGGGTTGAAACTGTGCAATAGGAAACAAATCTTGAGTCTAGACCAAACATCGTAGCGTGGCGGACGAACTAACCAAAAAGGGCACGACCACTTCCCTATACGCTCAGAATGGAACAACATAGGTGTACCTATCACTACATGTAAACTTCTACTTAGACAAGACGCTTCGAGGATAACAAACACTAGATGGACTGAGAGTAACTCAAAACCCGTGTGTAACTCAAAGCGCTCGAAGAGTTTGTTAGCACTGAACCGCCCATATCTAGGTTTTACCATAGGTATTATTACGGGACACTTTCTAATAAGAACACACGCCAAAAGACTTGGTGTGTTTTCCAATGATTTCTGCAGAAGCTGCACGGACGAAAAAAGGAAGAAACTTTTCAACACCTTTTTTGCTCATGCCCTGCACTACTTCATAGTTGGAAAACTCATCTCTGCGAATTCTTCTAAGATGATACTAGTGACTTAGCTTACATAGACCGCGTGGCTCGAATAGCGGGTGATTAAATACTACAAATGTATAACAGTTTTGATCATATCAATACCTACATATAACCAGCAGGGCGGTGTGATGCTTCTTTTTCAAAGGCTGGAGTATGACTCAGGGTGTCCAAAGTCTACCCAAGGAAGCTTCGTAAGACATGAGTTTCGGCGGTCCAACTTCTCAAAAATGAAAACGAGGAAAGGCGGGTTTAATTTTAACTCTTAATTTATTACTATATCTTCTCTCAGGATTGGGTTTAATAATTTTATATTCAGTTTTACAAAAATAACAAGTTTTAACGATTTTTTGAGTAAGGTTTATTTCTGATGCTGGTCCACGGAACGGCGCGATAGTTTCTTTGGTGATACCTTTGTATACTACGGCTGCTTTTTCCTCTGGTCGGCGGTGGTGAATTCCTTTCTGGCTCTGCGTTAGGCAGGGCGCTCTATTGGCAGCAGCGGATTTCGTAGCAAAGGTCTGCGTTGCGTGAAAGTCAGAGCAATTTATCGGCGGCGGCGGACTGCGTCGGAACTGCCTGCGTTGTATGAAGAGCAGGGCAATTTATCGTCGGCGGCGGACTTCGTAGAAAGTGCCTGCGTTCACTGGGGGTAGAACACTCTATCAACGGCGGCGAATTTCGTAGAAAAGGCCTGCGTTTATGTACCACGATGAAGCTCCCTCTGTGGAGACGCTATGCCTAACTAGGGAAAACTTAATCGCCCGCCTGGGAACAAGCCACAACGATTAAATTTCCTTTACGGAGGCGCCAAACCGGCAAAGACCGAGCAAGGAAAGCCTAAACGCCCGGCTGAAACAATCCACAACGACTAGACTTCCTTCATGGAGACTAATCGGTAAGGAAGATTCAAACGCCTGGCTGAAACAAGCCAGAAGCCACAACGATCGAATTTCCTATACTGTCAAAGTCAAAGCTGAAATAAACCACAACGATCAAATCTCTTTTGCGGTAAAACGAGAAAAAGTATCAGGTAAATTCTATTCGCCCGGCTGAAACAAGCCACAACAAGTAGAAACCTATAAAATCTTTTTCTGATTTTTGGTGATTAATTCTCCTCTATTCATTGACTTTGCCACTGAAACCGAATGTGAGCTGTAGCCGGTCAGTGACAATTTCGCATAGAAAAAATTGGACTGGTATTGCAAATGTATTTCCCCATAAAGAAATGCACAAGAAACGATAAGGCACGGAAAAGTAAACACTGAATGGCCTTGGAGTAGGCATTCACTTTGTAATTTAATTGCGTGCGGGGGATTTCAATAGAAATAAGTACTGCACTGTTCCGGTGCAGCATTTTGGGAGGAGGTAGGAAAATGAAATTGTGGCGCTTCGTCGCAGCGGTCCTAAGAGTTAAGGTATAATCTTACTAGGGCACATACCTGTTTCCCAGGCATCTCTTTAAGAAATCAAGACTCCTACCACATTAAAAAAAAACAAATCGACCCTGGCTCTTCATGTATCCGTTATCTAAAAAGAGAACTCAATTCTGTGCCCCACAACCCGAAAACATAAAGCGGTGATTTTAGCCTCTGATGACCATTTTACCCTCTCAAGTAGCATATAAGTTCTTCCAAATCGGTTCCCATGGTAGCAACCATAACCGTCAAGAACACCATGCAAAAGAAACAACAAATTGGAGTCGCACATTTTAACAAAATGTCACCTAACCACATGTTACGTTCGTCATGCAACTGATTACGTTTTACAATGTTTCAGACACACTATCTCACAAAGGGGACCTACTTATAATTTAAAAAAAAAAAAAGGCAATGATTCCATGTTTCATGCCCCCGTTTGTTCGTATATATGCGCCTCACGTTCAAGACCCTTCATCACCCTTGACCTTCGTTTAGCATCCGAACGTTCGTAGATATGTTCGTTGAAGCGCTCTTAATTTAATAACGCACTCACTGGCTTGGTTGGATACACTTTTTTTTTATTTAATTTTTCATTTTTGTCTTCTTTTGTTTGATGTTGTTCTTTTTGTCGACTTTTATAACACATTAATGGCGTCTCCTTCTTTCTTGGTTAATGTTCTACATGGACGTTTTGTTCGTCAGATTAAGACCCATGTCCACTTTTGTGGTGGTTTGTTGGATTAATAAAAACCGCACAAGAAATCCATATTGTTACTGTACTTTTTTTTTTTGTTGTTGTTGCATGGGAACATTTTTACAATCCAATAAAAAATTATAACAAGACAGGTACTTATGCGCGAGTTTATATGGTCGTATGTATGCGTATGTAGGATAATAAAGTCAGCGTCGGCGACAGGGATGACTGGTATGTGATGTTTGTATATTCTACGTATGATTTAATCAAAGAACAAAGGAGAATTGTATTACGTCTTTTATGTTTAATTGAACTTTATTTGACACCTACACATTTTGAAACTTACTTGTGAGTTATGCCTTCCAATGAAATTGAGTATGAGCATAGCGTCTTTATTTTTCAAAGTGTTCATTGTCATTGATTTTAAAATGGACCCTTGTTTGAGTGGCGCATGTGACGTAATTATAAGACATATGCACCACCATATGCCTGTTACGTGGAAGTATCTAACACCGGGTCTATGAAATAACTCCCACGAAATAAGTCCCACTTTTAAAAACGAAATAAGTCCCACCAAAAATTGCTATTTTGAAAGTGGGAGTTATTTCGTTTTTAAAAGTGGGACTTATTTCGTCAATTGGTGGGACTTATTTCGTTACGCGTTTTTATTTTAAGTGGGACTTATTTCGTTTTGAGTGGGAATAAATTCGTTTAGTAAAGTGGGAGTTATTTCATACCCCTAAATTTATATTTTTTCTTATGCAAAAAGTTATGGTTGTCCCTTTTACGAAATGTCCAATATTTCGTAAAAGGGACAACTATAATTTTTTGTCCTTATCGCTCATGGGTCTTCTTGCTTGTATACGATTTTTCTTTATTATTCCTCTGCTTTGATTATTCATATTATTCGACGTGTGTTTTTTTCGAAGAGCCAAATACTTCTTATTTGAAATCGCATTAAACAATGAAAAAGTGGGACTTATTTCGTTTATGAAAGTGGGACTTAATTCATTTAAGAAAAATATTATTCAAGGGGGAGTTATTTCATTTTGAGTGGGAGTTATTTCATTTCAAGTAAATTTTTAAATCATTTCATTTTGGTGGGACTTATTTCGTTTTCAAAAGTGGGACTTATTTCGTGGGAGTTATTTCATTTTTTTAAGCAATTTTTGGTGGGACTTATTTCGTTTTTAAAAGTGGGACTTATTTCGTGGGAGTTATTTCATAGACCCTCTAACACCATCCTAGATACATTTAATTATTTTCTACACTTGTCGCCTTTTGCGAAGTATTTTCGAAAACTAATTGCAAAATCATGAAAAGTGCTTTCTCAGTTAGCTTTTTGTAAGCGGCAAATATTTGTAGGACCCATCTATTCGTCCCTTATAAGGTATGGTTACGATGTATGCAATACTTTTTGGTAGGGACAAAACCCCCACTTATTAGACTAAATACAAGCTAAATCTTCATCGATCTTAAAAACTAAGAAACTTATAGCCAACATTTCTTTAAGGAGAATGATTGAAAGCTAAAAGTACTAGAATTAACTTTACACAGCATTCTTGACATAGGGTCATTTAAGCCATATGACATTCGATGTAAAGGAAGGCAAAAGATTTTGCATGTTGCGAGGGTTGGTGATAATGAAGATAGAGTCGTAAAAAGTTGTCCAATCAACGATTCCGGAAAAAACTCAATGAATGAAGAGAATGTCGACTTTGTCGATATATTTAGACTTAGAAATTTGATGAGACTTTGATAAGGAAGAAGATCCAAGGGATTACTCAAAGAAAGAGCTTCCGCAGCAAATCGAAGGAAATGGCGCTGAAAATTTTCTATTTCTTTAATGCTCACTTGTCGGTAAAGGGATTATGCTAGCTATGCGTATGCAAGAAACGAACGATAAAAGGTAATGTACAGAAATCGGATTACGTATGGTTTGAAAAATTCCTTGTATCACCGCTTAACGACGAAGCCTGCGCTGAATTTGCTTTTAGAAAATATTTTTTTTTAATTTAAAAAGAGGATGCTTATGCACTCAGACCTAATTTGCAGTCCATTGTACTACCAAGGTAGCAGCCTGTTCTTTATTTGTGGTGCAGTTGATAGAAATAAGAAGTTTGTAATTCCGGAGGCTGAAAGAAAAGTAGATGCCCAGAGCTAGATTCGAACCCACACGTCCGGTCTACCTACTGAACACTCCACCACTGCACCAAGGCCACCCTTTTAAAAAGATATAATATTATCAATAAGTGAGAAGAAATTTCTATTGGCAAATGATTCTGTTGCCACGAAACCTTAACTGGTGAAATGTTTTGACTTTGAAGAAGATAGCAACGGAGTTGGGTATGAAAGGCTTGCGAGAGAACGTAATAGAAAGAATGTTTTATGGAAAGAATGTTTTATTCCAAGCAGTTCTAGATCACCAGATCGAAAAGTTCTTGAACTCCCGTTGAAAATGAGACGAATCGGTAGCTGAAGAAACGATCTTGGAAAACTTCGTACCATTTGCTTACAGTGTAATATGGGAATGGAATGGAACAGAAAACTTTTATTACGGTTTTCTAAATAAGAGAAAATCCATCTCAGTAAAATCTGTTCGAAGCTAACTAAAACCAAATGAAATGACATCGACTTCTTTGCTTTTCTCCAAAGCCAGAAAGGATGAATGAAGCAAGTTTAAAGTGATTTGTAGCTGCCGAACTGCCTTTCAAAAAGCAATGTCGTCGAGAAGAAATCAGAGATTCAAGATCCAGATCCAGATCGATTTCATAAAAAATGCTTTCGAAGATTTTGGGTACATAATCGAAAGTTTTGTTATGCGACGGTAATTTTCAACATTGCATTTTTGGCCTTTTTGTGATTAGTGGTTATACAAAGTTGTCTAAACTTGAAAAATAAATCCTTAGGAACGGAATAAGGTTTCAAGATTTTTGACAAGGCTAAAGAAAAGATGGAGAAAAACTTCTGGCTGGGATATGATCAGGATTTAGGGCCCCGCACAAACAACTAGGAGCCCGACGGCGACGTGGCGAGCGCTTTCCGAGCTCTGCCACCCATTTATTAATCAAAGAGCATGAAAACCGAGTAAATATTGGTCCCTATATATTTCGGTTAAGTTTTAATAAATTCGAAAGGATTGATATATGAAAATGGCTTACAGTTGGTTGCTCTTCACTGCGAGAGATCGACATTACTTTCTACACGGCACCTGGAAAGAAATCAAAAGATGTCGCGTTTCTTATAGTTAAACAGCATTTTGGGAAAAAGTCTCCGGTTTCTGGACGGGTAGCTCTATAGTTATTTAAGATACAAAGTTTTGGCCTAATTTCACCAATAATACAAGAATCTTTTCGCATTTCCAATGCAGTGTTATAAGTCGCCAGATCTTACATGACGTTAGAATATTTTTTTTAAATCATACATTAGAAATTATTTGGTTCGTGAATCGCTACTTTTCACAATTAGGTTTGTTTGCTTTTCAATGCATGGGAACATGGTGAAAAATCTATGAGGCAGAGACATATAACAACATAAGTTGTGCCAAAATTTCACAATTTCACCTATACTCTAATCCATCCAACCATACTTCGTCGACAATAATTCTGCTTCTTTAGTAAGTTTAGTTCTTAAGGCTAGACGAGGGCTCCTCAAAGTCGAAGCTTTCAAGAAAGATACAGTCAGTACTTGCACAATTTGCAACTTAGTTGAGGTTGAAAATACACTCCACTTAATTGGCAGATGTCCAGTTTTCCGGAACTCTAAACTTAAATGATTCGGTAAAAGTGTGCTTTCTTGTGAGGATCTCTAAGAAAAACTTCCCTTCGCTTTAAATTTTTTTAAATTATTGTTTGGAGTATAAAAATCTAATATTAAATGAATTTTATTAATTGGAAGTAAAATATTAAATGCTTTTGTGAGGATGCTGCTAAATTGCAACTAAAGGCTAAATATTTTGTTGGTTTTTTGGTCGCAAACTTGTAAATAAAAAAAAAATTACTTTACTGTAATATCTCACTGTTTCGATGATGGTTGCTATCCAGGGAAACAATGATGAGAAGCAATAATAATTGTTCTCCTACCAGCTATTAATCAACTCGGTTATTAATAAACTTTAATAAATTTATTTTTTTGGTAGAAAAAAGCTTTGTGTTATAGTTATACAAAACAGATTTTATCGTTTCAGAAGTGGCGAAAAATTAAATAAATAAATAAATAAAAGAAAGGTGGCATAAAATGCTTCGGAGAGCATCTGGGTCAAAGCATTTCAAAGAACTTACATGTGGAGCTTCCTCTAAGCTCAGTACAGCTTAAGCCTCTGAGATGTAAAGATCAACCAAAGAAGTGCTAAACTGTCAATCTTTCTGTTGTAAGTAGCTTTGTTCAAACAAATTTTAAGTTGATGAAGCATTGAGTAGTAACAATCCCTTCCAAGGCAAACAAAATTTTCTCCAGACTAAAAAAAAAATAAATATAATAAAGACAAAATGAATAAATATAGGTTGGCTCTACAGAAGGGAGAGTCCCGGGGCATACCGCATTTCTCACAACCATGCCTTGTGTGGGAATGGAGGGAACCTACAATCTTCTACCGATTCCGAATAGAGAAAGTGCTTTTCATGGCAATAAATTTTACTATCGGAGGAGATCTCAATATCGCGAAAGGCGATATGCGAAAACATTTTTGATTTCTATTGGTGTACGAACCACGAATTTTTCGCGTTACGGGCAGACATCCTACTTATCACATACTAATCAATGCACCTCCTTTCACGACACACTAATAACTCTTATAAGCTTGGAAATGAGAATTGTTAGTACCCTAAGCCCAAGTCTTCATCTTTTTGCAAAAGACGTTATTGTGGACGGTCCAGCCGGCAGCTTAGCACTTTTGCAAAAATCTGTTGCCAGCTGGGCAAGAAACCTTTAATGTTTTCAATGTAAATTTGTTGTTATTAAATGAGTTCTTTACTAATTTCGTACAGTTTGAATAATTTTTTCTTTATTGCAATTCAGAAATAGTTTGGCTTGCAGCAGCATCAAATACAAACATTTCTTCCAGATCCCGATTCATTCTTCGTACTCTCTACTTTATTTATGGCTTTCCCTTTTCCACTTATTTCTTGCAAATGCAGGCCCTAGATTCTGGACGTTTAGGACAACCACCGCATCGCCTTAATTCTATGCACAAAAGAATGTGTTTAAGAACCTGAAAAAGTTGACGAATTTTGTAAGACTATAGTATAAAAGCTATCCAATCTTTTAGAGATAAAAAGCTCCAGTATTCCCCTTTGGGACAAGGTCCTTATGTATGATGTGAAAGGCAATTGTTGTTTATCTTTTCCAGACCTAAAGAACCGTAAAGCTCAACTCTGAACAAAAAAAATTCTTACCGAACTTAAAATTGTTCTTAAATTATACGCCTCTTGTCTCTACATTTTTTTTTTTCTGTCTTTGAGTTTCAAAAAAGCTTGCGAAAATAAATCTTCTTTCCCTTATAACAAATGTGACATAAACGGACCACAGTTTAGTTATAATTAAGTGGTTTCTAAGGGACGCTAAAATTAATCTTATATTTATTCCCATAAATTAAATAAGTTTTGTTTGATGGATAACAATAAACAAAGAGCATTGTCACAAATGATCTCAGCTCAGCAGTCATTTAATGCAAATATCAGACCAAGATCTCTCTTCACTTCACAATCAGATAAAACATCACTCTCAGCTGAAAACTGCTGTGACTTATTTCAAACAGTGTTGTAAAAATTAAGCACAGTTATTATTACGACCCATTCAGCACGCTATTAAACGTGTTTCACATAAACTGCTATAATAACTCACGAGCGCAGTGTCGATGAACTGGGAAATAATGAAGAATGCAATAAAACTTAATACGAAGAGGAAACCAAAACAAAACAAAGGAAACAAAAACAAAAGTAAGAATAATCATACTCCACGTTGAGATGGAAATATAATTGTAGGGCAACTTTTGTCAACGTATAAAAGATTAAAAGGCGGTCAGAAACAAATTAAACAGTCAATTTTTTAAAGAAGAGCAATAAAGTCCTCACTATACATAGCGTTTCCTGTTCAAATAAACTTAAGAATATTCAGCTAATAGCGGAGTACACAGCTGGACAGACTTTGCAGAGTTTGCGTTCACACTTATCAGACTTGTCGTCCAATTTTATGACACATACTCCTCCGCTTCGTCCAACTTCAAAATTTTCTAAAATATTTCAAAACCATCCAACAAGTTACAGAAGCGTACGTGTGAATATCAAATTATCGAGCATTGGTCGTTCAAACCAAAGCCTGTCCAACTAATTTTATAGTGTGAACTGCACTTATGTGGTATAGCAAAAAAGAATATTTACGTTCTACTAATGAGAAGTAATGAGAAGTTCCAGGGGACTGTGTGCGGATGATTGAGGATATAATCGTTTATGTAGGGGTGTTGCGGAAGGTTAGATGTCCAGCTGAAGTCGTCAACAAAGCATTCCAAGTCACTGATGTTGTACGCCAAGGAAGCTAGAAGATGAGTTTTTTATAAGACAAAAGTACAGAATACCAAAGTACATTAACTATCCTTTGTTAAAAATGTATTGAGGATCCTTCATCTTAGCAAGAAAGACCTAATGTTTGGGCAAAAGTTTTAGAAGTTACACAAAAAGAGCGAACCATATTAGTTCGTAAAAGATTGAGTACATATGTTGCTGATTCTCTGATCTGGACATGTCTTTTCCAGACATTTATTAGAGTCGAAATGAGCTTCTAAAGTGTGAATAAATTAAATATCTGGAAGCAATCCTCAATAGTGAAGCAACTTATGATGACGACTTCAATTATCGAGTAAACGTAGGGTGAATGAGGTGTTGAGAAAACTCCGACATCTTATTTGATAGAGTTCAAGGGACCGCGTTGTACCTTGTGGGTCCAGCTCGCACCTACAGTTTGAAATGCTGGACAATATACAAAGTATGAGAATAAGTTGACAGCGACTGAGATGAAGCTTCTCCGGATGACAGCATACGTGTTAGAAGTTCTAAAATTCGTAAAAGCTTTCATCATCTTGGTAAGAGTAGAGCACGGCCGGTTCAGTTGATACTGTCATATTCAAAGGAGAGATCGAAAGAACCTCGTCATTAAGACAATATTAAGCATCGCGCAGATAATGTTCCAGAGAAACAAACGGAAAGGCAGATGAAAACACTCATAGTACTAAAAAATGCAACGATATCCGATCAGAGAGGCTCTCTGACGCTTTTAGTTATCAACGTGGAACACAAGAGTGTAATAATCAAATGGACAGCTCTGAACCTTTTGAGATCACGATGCTCGTAGTGCCGAAATAACAAGAAGAAGAAGAAGGAGAAGAAGAAGAAGAAGAAGAAGAAGCAGAACATAACCTTTTAAAAGCAATAGCGCTTAGGTGCAGATGGCCTTGATGCCGAAATTTTCAAGGCAGCTGGAGATAAATTGGAAAGGAGCATGTACCAGCTGATCTGCATGATATGGTTGGAAGAAAGCATGCCGATGAATTGGACCTTAGTATCGTATGTCCGATCCTAAAGAAAGGAGACCCTCACAATTGCGCCAGTTATAGAGGGATTAACCTCCTTAAAGTCGCTTATAAAAACTTGTCTGCTGTAATATGTGAACATCTGAAACCCCACGTCAACAACTTGATAGGTCCTTATCAATGTGGTTTTAGACCAGAGAAGTCCACAATAGACCAAATTTCCACATTACGGCAGATCTTGAAAAAAAACCCGAGAGCATAATATCGATATTCACCATCTCTTTATCGATTGCAAGGCCGCGTATGACACTGTTTACAGAGACGAGCTGTACAGAGCCATGTCTAGTTTCGGCATCCCTGCAAAACTCGTACGGCTATGCAGGATGGCTTTGGGGAATTCACGCTGCTCCGTCAAGGTCGGTAAAGAACTCACCGAGACCTTTGATGTCGAAAAAGGGCATTAGGCAAGACGACAAACTGTCATGCGATTTCTTCAACATCATACTTAAAAAGATTGTAAGAAAATCAAACGTCAACACTAGAGGAACAATCTTTCAAAAATCTGTACAATTACTCGCCTATGCAGACGATATTGACGTAATGGGCAGAAAAAAAGCATGATGTCATAGGTCCTGCCTTACGGCGCGGAAGCATAGACCTTATCGAAAGCGGATGAGGAAACCCTTGGTCGTTTCGAAAGAAAAATTCTCCGAATGATCTTTGGTCCCGTATATGAAGACAATGTGTGGAGAAGAAGATACAACAACGAGCTGTATGAGCTGAACCGCGACATGAGCATAGCCAGAAGAGTACGTATCGCGAGGCTACGATGGTTGGGTCATGTAGAACGGATGGACCCAAACGCTCCGGCTCGACGGGTTTTCGAAAGCACATTGCAGGGAAATCGCGGAATGGGAAGACTTCGTCTTAGGTGGCGCAATCAAGTGGATGAAGACCTCAACCGACTTAGAGTGCAAAACTGGAGAGAGCTCGCCCGAAATCGAAGTCGTTATAGAAGGATGTTGGTTGAGGCCCAGGTTAACCCCGAACTGTAATGCCCTCCTGTGTAAGTAGGTAAGCGCTTAGAAATCAAGCTCTTTCGGTTCTTAAGTTAAAAAATAAACAATTGCCAATATTTTTTTACCAGATTTTTGGCAACTTTTTTTAAAAAAGGTTCAATGTTTTAGGTTTGAAAAAACGCAATGAGTGTTTATTAGGATATTTCCATAGATAAAAAAAGGAAATATATTTGGGTGTAATTAGCTTGTGATGGGCCAGGGCCCAGCGCATTTCTCCCCACAAATGACAAATGAAAGGAACCAGCTCTCTGCCGCTATGTGAAAATCTACTGGTAATGACTCTTATATTTATTATCAAGAGACTTGCCATTTCCTCACGAGAGCTGACTACCGCAAAACTGCATTCAAGAATCCTATTGGGATCTGTTACTCGAACTTCGATCTTTAAAGTGATACAGGTAGGTATAGTAACAAAGACAAGGCACTAGGCTCTGATCGGTTTGGAGTTAGTTCCGCTTTTACTTCATTTTATGTGAACCCTTCAGTCCTTCATATACTTGATTGGCTTTGACTTTAGGAGGTGATACAAATTTTTTTTATCCTTTCTGTCTTCAAGTTTTGGGAAAACTAAATTTTCAGTAAGAAGTTTGAGTACATTTTTTTCAAAAGCGTGCAAGCTTTTGTTGTTAGATAGAATTACACAAAATTTTCAAAATGCGTATAATACGCTACTTGAACAGTCTGTGTGATATTGATTTTCTAACATAATTTACCTATATTATTCGAACTTTTTTCGCCAGAACTTCAGGAATCATTGGAACTCAGAGCGCATTTGTACTTAAAACGAAAAGTATTGGTGCGATCTCCTTAATGAAGCGAAATGCCTGCATACTGCATACATCGAGATCATCAGCATGTGCTTTTCATCTCAATAAAAAGTAAGCATGCATTCAAATAGTTTTCCGTGTCTGATCTTGTATCATTTGTAGGTGCATACAATACAAACAAATCTTGTTTTGAAGTAAATACGAGAAACTCCATAATAGGAGAATAAACACTGCCAAATATGCAACAATTAATTTGAACAGAACTTCAATTATTATGAAAGGAGCATTACTGGTTTGTGTCCTGAATGAATCATGTACAGTACATTCGTAGCTTCATTCGTTAACTAGGAGTAACGAGTAAGTCAAATATGTGTACAGTACTAAAGGAATTGGTTTACTGATTTCTGTGTTGGATTAATTCCAGCTTAGCTTTTCTTACCGTGTTGTTGGAAATACAAAAAGAGATTTGAACTTATAAAACTTTTAGTGGTAGTAGCTCCGGCCGGAGATGCATATATTTCGCCGTTCACCTATGAAATGTAATAGATTAGATGAAATCTGAGTGTGTGGGAGGTTGAAACTTTAGAAGTATGTATAACTGATCAAAGTTTCGAGCTCGAAGAAATGACTACAAGAGGGTGAGTAAGTAGACATCGTATGTGTCTAAGAAACGAAGTACACAAGGGTAAACTCTATTTTTGAATGAAATGACAAAAGTAAGGGACCCGGATCCGTTACTTTTTGGACGATTATCGTTCAATACTCTATCTTCGCTCGATTGTATCGTCAAGAGATTGTTTCATTGCACATAATTCTGTTTTCAGCAGTTGATGGAAAGCTATTTTATTATCGTCTTAAAAAAAGCATTCGGTTTGAAGTCCCTGCGTCAATGAAGTTTTTTGTTATTGCAACTAATTCGGGATTTATATTTTTTTTACAGTGTAGACCGAAGAAGCTCCGTTTACAAAAGCCTATAAGACGATTATCTGCCTGTACCAACGCAAGGAGCTGTCTTGGCATAGGCGATGGGATATACTCAAACCAATACACATTATTATATATGTACATGACAGAAAAAAAGTACGGTTAAAGATAACATAATCCTCTGACATGACATCGAGTTGAAAATTTAACGGCTGTGCCTCTAAAGTATGAGAATTATATTCAAAAGCGATTTACATCCGCTTTACTAACCAAAAAAAAAAGGGCGTTGTACTATTCGGGAAGGCTCTGACTGGTGTCAACTTGGCGGCGGGCGCCCAGATGTTGCAACTTATAGTACACGTCAATTGTGCTTACTATACCTCCACGCGGTATCCACTGGGTCCTGGGATGCTCCGTCCGGAGCTGACCTGCTAAAATAGTAAGTGCGAGTGTTGACAAAGGAATGCGGAACAAAAGAACTGTGATCAATACTATAATGACCTGCTAACAATGACTGACTGCACGAATCTGGTGCCGTGAAATAAGGTAGATGGTAATTAGGTCGAATCAGCCTAACTGGACATTATTTCTGCCCTCGTGGAAATAAGACCGATTTCATGTTTTCGACATTATATTGTAAAAAGTGGGAAACTATACTGAAGGCATCAATTGGCAATAAAAGCGACCAGAATTTGTTGTTTAGTTTTCAAATCGGGCGTGGTAATAACATAGAAGCAAAGGGAAATAAGATAGAGAAATGTTTTCGCCCTAATGGTAATAATGCCGAAATTGTGCTGTAGCTGTAGTGCAGCATGCAAGCAGATGGTACTGGATTTTGTGCGACCAGCACAACGGTGCACTCAAAAAATTTGTATTCCACTTGCTTCTTTTAAATAATTTTTTTTTTTTCAGTTTGCAAGCCAGTCTTTGTAAAGCGTGATCTTAAGTGATAAGAAGTGTACCTATAGCACAAAAAAAAAACGATTTTGCTGGAATGCGTAAAAGCAGCAAACTTCTTTATGTGCCTGAAACCTGCCAAATATATAGACTTAATAAAGTTTCGGGAAGTTTAAGATATTATGTGTGCTATTAGTGTGAAGGTCTGATGTATTCAAATGTTTTGTTTTTGAGCTAAAAGCGAAGCGGAGAAACGCTTACCTATATCTTAAAATTGAACTCAGTAAGAACACATCTTTTACACACACAGGCGAATTTCTTACTATTACTTTATCTTATACTCACACTATGAATGATAAGCGTGGGAGTTTCTTAGATGTCATCAAGCCAATAATCCCTTTAGTCATGCCGCAAAGGACTGTTAGCACAAGTTTCAAAATTTCAAATTCAAATTTTTGCTTAAATTAAGATTACATGATTTTGAATTCTGGATAACCGACTTTAAACTTTATCTGGTTAGACTTATTTGTTTTCTTTTGAAATGCTTATCTAAGAGCGTTCACACTATGAAGTTTTGATTATTAACAAAATTAGAGCTGCTTTATTGTCGTATGTTTGCTCCCGACACACAGCTGACAAAAAAACCACGCACCTACACATACAATGTAACCTTAAACTAATAGTTTCAATGTTATGTTCCTTTCATAAATAAAAACGCATTTCAGTTTTTCGAATACCATGTTTTTTTTTTGTAACATAAAGTCTCTTTGGAAACTTTTTTGTTAATAATGCCGAAATGGGAGTCGACGTTGTTACCATTTTTGATGGTAATAAAGTTGACTGGAAAACAGCCGGTTGTTTGTCCTTACTACCGTTTTTTTTTTTAAATATCATCGAATCTTTCTCATTTCCATCTACATTATTTCACGGCACCCACAAATCTCAGTGGTTTACGAGAGCTTTTGCCTAAATATCCCAGCGGATGAATTCGAATGACAGAGTCAACGGTGGACTTCAGCAGTCAAAAAAGCATTATCCCCTGAAGGAGCTACTCTAACATATTTGGTTTAAAGGTCTTCCAGGGTCTGTCAATACTAGGACTGGGTATTGAAGTAGCGATGGTGGCGGATGAGCTCATGGTGAGCCAACGCAACGGCAGCACTCACACCCCCACAACAGGGTACTGACGCTGGATATTCCAGCCCTTTGTGTCCGAAGGGATCCAAAAAGGACCTGACCCTCCACCTGACAACCATGTAAAAAAACCAAAGTTCCGAAACAACCAAAAGCCTCGGATAACGATTATGATTTCAAAGAAAAAAGGAAAATGACCTCCGGATCTGCACGTGGAACGTAAGATCTCTTAACGGACTGCGTGCAGCTGGAGAATTAGCGGACGCCCTGGACTGCTGCAAAGCAGACATAACCGCCATCCAAGAAGTGCGATGGAGAGGACCGGGCATAAAGAAGATGAAAAACTGTGACATATACTATGGCGACTGCTACAGACAACAGAAACAACGCTTATTTGGATGCGGATTTGTCGTTAGAGGAAGACTCAGGGATAAGGTGATAAGCCAAAATCCACTTAATGAGCGTATAATAACCATCCGCATCAGGGCTAAATTCGCCAACATTAGCCTTAAATGCGCCCACGAAGAGAAAGACGACAATTCCAAAGACTGTTTCTACGAGCTCCTCGAAGAAACAAATGATGAGCAGTGCCCTAGACACGACGTAAAAATCGTTCTTGGCGTTTTAACGCATATTTGCCATATGCAAACTTAAATCAAATAATACTGCAGGTGCAGATGGCTTTGATGTTGAACTTTTCTAGGCAACTGGACACCAGTTGGAAAGGAGGATGCACCAGCTGATCTGCATGATATCGTCGGAAGAAAACATGTCCGATGAATGGAACCTGAGAATCGTATGCCCGATTCTAAAGAAGGGAGACCTTCACAATTGCGGCAATTACAGAGGGATAAGCCTCCTTAACGTCGCTTATAAGATCTTGTCTGCCGTAATATGTGAACGTCTGAAACCTCACGTCAACAACTTGATAGGTCCTTATTAATGTGGTTTTAGACCAGAGAAGTCCACAATAGACCAAATTTTCGCATTACGGCAGATCTTGGAAAAGACCCGAAAACATAATATCGATATTCACCATTTTTTATCGATTTCAAGGCCGCGTAGCGTATGACAGTATTTACACAGAGACGAGCTGTACAGAGCCATGTCTAGTTTCGGCATCCCTGCAAAACTCGTACAACTATGCAAGATGACTATGGATAATTCAGCATGCTCCGTCAAGGTCGGTAAATAACTCACCGAGACCTTTGATGTCGAAAAAGGTTTTAGGCTAGGCGACAAACTGCCATGCGATTTCTTCAACATCATACTTGAACAGATTGTAAGAAACTCAAACGTCAACACTAGAGGATTAATCTCTCCAAAGTCTGTAAATTTACTCGCCTACGCAGACGATATTGACGATATTTACGTAATGGGAAGAAAAAAGCGTGATGTCATAGGTGCTTTCGCGAGTATTGAAACAGAAGCGGCAAAAATGGGTTTGATGGTTAATGAGGGCAAAACAAAGTATATGTTGTCATCAAATAAGGACACAGAACATCGACGAATTGGACAAAACGTCACAATAGACAGGCATAACTTCGAGGAAGTACAGGACTTCGTCTACCCAGGATCCGCTATAGACACGGAGTGCGGAGATCAAACGGAGAATAACTCCTGCCAACCGTTGCTTCTTTTGGTTAAGAAGGCAATTGAGAAACAAAACTCTCACAAGAAAAACTAAGGTAACCTTCGAAAGAAAAATTCTCCGAATGATCTTTGGTCCCGTATGCGAAGACAATGTGTGGAGAAGAAGATACAACAACGAGCTGTATGAGCTGTACCGCGACATGGGCATAGCCAGAAGAGTACGCATCGCAAGGCTACGATGGTTGGGCCATGTAGGCGCAATCAAGTGGATGAAGACCTCAGCCGACTTAGAGTGCAAAAGTGGAGAGAGCTCGCCCGAAATCGAAATCGCTACAGAAGGATGTTGGTTGAGGCCCAGGTTCACCCCGAACTATAATGCCCACTTAAGTAGGTAAGTTAGAACCTAAGCTCTTCACAAACTGTTGGCTCTATGGATCGAATGTCTGAATTAAACGGACTTTAGCTGCTAATTTTGAATTTGAAGCCGAATAACTTTTATAGCTCATAGATGGAGATTTTTCATATTTTGTTTTTAATGGAGAATCCCAGCTCTCAATAAGGTTTTGGCTCCATGAGAATTTTTTTATTTGACCACTATTTTGTGTCTAAACTGACCGGACTTCTAACCCATCCCTCATTTCAAAATAAATACAAATACTGAGAAACTATATTAGGTTGGAGATCTACAATCACAAGACTCTACCAGTGCCTTTTTCAATCAAGTATTCCTCCAACTATGCCACCAGCTTTAAGTTTTGCCGCAATCCCACACGCCATCAGAACCGCCAGGTTGCAACGTTGTTGGTTTTATTATTCCCCAAAACGAATCTCATGGTTCTTTTGCTCATTTCTTACGATCGAGCAAGTTTAAGGCAAAATAAGATACACTTTTTCCATTTTAGAGCTTTTTTATTAAAATAAAGTTTTTTTATAAATAACACTGAATAAATAATACGTGTAAGTTTAAAATAAATACGTTTTCACGAGCCTGCATATTAAACCCCAATACGCAAGTGTTCGTCTTTTTAATAAATACTTTAGTTTATGGTGATATATACATGGACGTATGTATGTGTTCAGTATTTTAGGTATAAAATTTTTTACATAAAAGATAAAAACAAATTGCACAAACATGCATCTAATGTTTTTCAAAATAAATAATGATTTTAAGTATAATTTTTTTTGTACATTTTGCTGCATTTTTTGCATTTTTTCTTGATGAGAATAAGTGTTATAGACTCTGTCTCAATAAATATGTTTTAAGTTTAAAAATAAATAAGGAATGTATACAAATGTCATGTCATGTATGTGATGATTTTGAGAGTGTTTTCAATAAACTTTGGCACAATTCTAAATACAAAATGAAATATAGTCATGGTTATGATAGATAAAATAAAAGTATAAAAATAATTAAATAGGATTGAGAAATTAATTAAGTACGTGGTCTTTTTTTCTTAAGTGTCTATAGAATAAATCAGCAAAGGAACATTATCACCTACTATGTATAGTTAACAGTTTGAAAAATAATAATTTAAATAAATAATAAATAACTTAATCAGGCATAATTTTGACTTTTTTAATTTTCTGTTTTTTCATTTTCTTTTTATAAATATTTACTGCTAACAAAGTTTACTAATGACATAATCAGTAAAAGCTTGCAAAAAACTTAGAATCACTTGATATTCCACTACACTTTTGTATTCAAAATACGCAAGATCCTTTTCGTCCCATTCCATCCTTAACTCATCTACATTGGGCTCAGGGAAATTATATTCAGATTCCTGGGAAATATCGTGGATGTGAAACAGCAGGGCTTTGGCATTTTCATTTACGAATTTGTCAAAGAAGTTGCTTATGATGACATTGGTGTTGTTTTTAAAATAAAATGTTGATTTGTCTGGGTGATTATGTCGGTAAACGAAGTAATTAAATGCCAATACTTTGCTTTGAAGATCGTCATATATCAATTTTAGTTTGTTCTTCACCTAGAAGCAGAATTGAAGAATTTGTTAGACCTCTGTTCATTTGGAAAAAAAAGCTTTTTAGCTTACCTCTTCGTTGGATGGCACATTTTCGTCGGCAAAGAGTTTTGTAATATTTTCTGTATAATACTGTCCGTTATCATAGCCTGCATTGCCCCAAATTTCTTCACTCATATTCGCAGCGTCCCTCTGAAAGTAAATAAAATAAGGGTACACATCAGATAAAATTCGACCAAAAAAGAAGTTGAAAAAAGACTTTCAGTTCAGTTCAGAAAAGTTTTTGAAAAAATGGCATTTTTGAACAATTCAAAATTCAAAATGACATTTTGACATTTTGACATATTCTCATGAGTAATGAATTTAAGAAAAGATTTTTCTCTTGGTTTTTGGCAAATAATATAAATTTTTAGTTCTTTTAAATTCATCGACACCTCAAATCCTTCTACCAATTTGCCAAATTTGTCAAATTTGTGAGTTTTGACTAAATCTGTGAATGATTGAGACTGAAAGATAAACTCTTTACAAATAGCTGGAGCTACTACCATCCGAACTCTGAATAAAATCAGGTAACTAAAAAACACTGCTTTAAATTTGAACAATTTGATCGAAACTCAAAACATTTGAACTCAAATTGAACCCGATGAAGCAAATTACGCATTATAGTAAACTTCAGCTGACCAAATTGAATTGAATCAGGTACCGAGTTTTGTGTAAAATGTTGAGGAAAATTTCTACAAACAATTTAAATTTTCGGAACCAGAGAAATATAGACTTGAATTAAGCTGCATTAACTTTGGGTCCGAAATCAGGTATCGTACATCTCTCTTTTCAAATTTGTATGCACCACCTTGACAAAGAATTCAATTTCTTGAGTTTAAGGACAGAAACGGTCTCATTTAGATTCTTTGATTCTTTGGATCTAAGGACATGTACAGACTAAATCGTTTCAACCTTAAGTTCAATCCTTATCAATTCTCCTCTCCTCTCTCATGAATGAAAAACCGATAAAATATGAAAAAAGCAATAGGTATAGAGCTTCTTTTGATTCAATGTTTGCTACTGACTCCAAAAAAGTTTGGCCGTTTGTTAAGTCTACGAACGGTCAAACATTTTTTTAGACTTAACAAACGGTCAAACTTTTTTTGAAGAGTTTGTTGACCTTAAGCCGCCTGTATCTAGGTTCTACCATTGGTGTTCCTACGGAGCACTGTCTAATAAGGAGACACGCCAAGAAATTTGGTGTGTTTTCCAATGATTTCTGCAGAAGATACATGGTCGAAGAAGATTAAGAAACCTTTCAAAACCTTCTTTGCTCATGACATGCACTACTTCATAAGAGAAAAACTCTTCTAGGTGAGTTCTTCTTCGACGATACTAGTGATTTAGCTTATATAGACCCTAAAAGTCTTTCAAAATACAATAAAAGTTCTGCGTGGCTCGACTAGCAAGTGCTACCCAAAATGACAGATTAATGGGTGATCGTCAATCGTCAGTCTCACATCGGGTTTTTGAGCTTAGTATGTGGTCTAAGTTTGTCAGGCGATGCGTGTGTGTACATACTCATAAGCTGACAGCCACTTAAACCTAAAATGATCTTGCTACTGATTCATCGGCCAACACTTTATTGTTTGGATTAAGCTTTAAAAATCTCAAATAATTGTGTGAAGAAAGATCACTGATCTGATCACTATCCACTTAGCAAATTCTTTTATTTATACAAACATCAGAAGTGCCTTAACTAAGACTTGAATAAACATTCGAAATCTTTTCAAGTATTGAATGATTGACACAAACTCAAGATCAATGAATTCCTGTTGACAATTTCTTACCGTGTACCAAAGCAATGTCTACCTGGACATTGTACGCCAAAGAATTTGCTTATCGCACACTAAATCTTTCAAAAAGGCTTTCTCTACTAGACATACAAAACCACAAGGCAAATGCTAAAATATGACAAAAAAATAAAAATAAAAGAACTGCCTTGCCACGATCGATCGTGCGTGTATTCCGATCAACTTCCTTTCGGAAATCACCCAGACGCCGGATTTGATCAAGCAATAATATTCTTTTATGTTCTTTTTTTTCTCTTACGTTTTCATAATTTCTGCAATTCTTTGTTTTTCCTTACGTTTTGTATTTTATTCTTTTGTTTTCTATTACTCCTATAGTCATCAATCGATTAGCAGTTGTTGCATTATCCACTAAGTGGCCAAACAGAAGACTCCTATTTTATAAACATTGTCAGCCATCTATTGGCGGTTATTGGAAACAACTCAATAACAAACTGTCAGAAACAAACAAATATTTGAAATGTGTCCATCAATCATTTAACAATTTGACTGGGAGGAAAGAAAAGTTGGGTTTTTTTCTATTTTGTTTTTGTTCAATAAAAGCCTCATTTGTATAATTAAAAGTTGTTTGTCAATTTGTCGTCACTTTTCGCAAGTGGCTAGTGTAATGAGTAGATGATTCAGTTAATCAACTTCTATATTGATTTATTGTATACAACATTGTACGGGTATGTATGTAAGTGGTGCCTATGCAGAAATAATAATTAAAATTTTTGCCGTGACACACGTAAGTTTGTAGGTGCTAGGTGGCCAGAGGCATTGATGTATGGAATATAATTTGACGATGAATGATTTGGGGTGGTGGTGGCCGGGGCGACCGAAGTGACACGGGAAGGGAGTGAGGAAGAATTTACTTCCTTCCGATGTTGCATTTTTTGTCTTCGTTTATTCTGTTTGATTTGCTTGGTAGAAGGGAAAGTGATAGCGTCTGGTAGGTAGCGCAAGGAGTGTGCTGTAGGGCCAACGATGAATTAGGAGGTTTGCCGAAGCATCAACGTGTCGTACCTCGCGAACGGATTACTAATGTGAAGCAGTTTAGTGGTTCGAGATCACAACGCTGGTAACACCGGAAAAGGAAGAAGGAAATAAATCAGGAGTTTGTATCTGAAGACTGTAGCTGTTTCCGACAGACTCTAAAAGTGTCATTTTCAGCCAAATATTCGTGAAGAAAATAGAAATCAAGCGCAAGAATAGAAGGATATGATCACTTTTCAAGCTCTCGAAACTGATCACTGAAGTTTTCGTGGTTTTCGCACACAAAGCTCTTGAGGTGCCTCTATACTTCGTCTTCCGGCAATCGGATCCATTTCCTAAAGTTCGAATTCGGCTCGAATTTGAGTCAACTTTCGGTAAAAAGGAAGGCCGATCGCGGCGTCCACACTGATTCGGTATTGCCGATCCTCATATGCTGATTGTTGCCGTTTGGCATAGTCTGGATGCAGCTTTACAATTTCATCATTTTTATGTCACTAGTTAACTGTTGCTTTGATTTCTGTATAAAATTTGATCGTTGGTAAAGAGAACTTTAAAAAAAACTGTCATTTAAGAGAAAATATCATTTCTGAACCTAGTTGACAGATATTCTCTTGAACATTTAGTCTTTTGCATCTACCGATGACTAATGACTCATCATTTTGTGATGATTTCAGTCTAAAGAATTTTTATTTTTCATCTTGGCTGCTGGTTTGCCCTCTCCAATGGTTTTGAATGTGGCAACAGTGAATCACACAAAACGACCACCTAAGTTCATTAAATGGTGAAATAATACCAACCAACATACCAACAATCTTCAACACGCCTCGATTCTCAGGTAAACTCTTTTATTAATCTATCAACTGAAAACCCCGATTGTAAGTGAAATTCCACATAGGGAAATGCCCAAAGCGAACACAGCACACACCAAATTCCCCCTGTCAATGGCAGGCGACCGACACTCGACACACGGCCGACGCGACGACGCGAAAAGCTTTTCAACGCGTGACGGCACACGACCGACGCGACGTTGCGCTATATCAGTTTCTGTTAAATTCAATCTAAGTTCTAAGGTTTTATCTCAGTGAAACTAGCCACATGCATTGGGTTGGGTATCAAAAATGGAAAATCCAAAAACATCAGAAAGTAAAACTACCTAATTCCCCACAAAACCCGCCGCACACGATCAACGATCATAATAAGTATTTGTATATCGAATCGACTGCGATCTGTGACTCAAGTTCGATTCCCTCTTTCTCTGCAGACGCATCGTAGCCACACTGTCATGAAATCATAAAAACGAAAAGAAAACGAAAATCAATTCTGTAACACAGAATACAGGCCTTGTGTCCCGTGTCCCGTGTCCCGTGTGTCGTCTAACTATGCAACAGAGACAGACAGACAGACCCGCAGACATTTGCAAGTCCGTAGCCACTGCAACAGCAGTCCATTGATTCTTTTCTTGCCGCGCGTTTAACTTAACCGACTGACAACTGCAACATAGAATTATTCAAATTTATTCACCACCCAACTAATCGCTCGATGCATAGCAAATATGCGCGAAATGTCAAACTCTTTATGTAGTTGCTTTAAAAAACAACAACAACCACAGTAGTATAGTAGCAGCACCAAACAAAACGACATAAACAATTATTTTATAATCATGAAACAGTAGAGAGAGAGGCACATAAAAGCACAGAAAAACAAAAAAAAATTAAAATTGCTAATGTACAGGAGATAGCCAGCTTGAAGTGTTGCTGTTAATCAGAGGCCTCAGCACGAGAGTCGTCGCGTCGCTCGTCACCACAGCCGGCTGTCGTCTCGCCCTCGTCTCGTAGCAGCGCGCAATTTAACTGACGCTGAACTGTCTAGCGATAACTTCAAATTGTACCGGGAAATATAAACAACAACAATCTGACTAACTACGTATGTATACGTATAGAAATCCCATGAAAATTTATGAATGAATGAATGAATCAATGAATGAACGAATGTATAGTAAAATCGTTTGGCGCGCGCGCTGCTATCCCACACCTATTCATCACATTTAATGGACTCAAAATGGGATTTCGGTGATTCAAGAGTAGATATTAATTTGTTTGAATTCAAACGAATTCCAAGTTATTTTGAATTCTCATTCTCTAATAAAAAGTAGTGCCATGCGACAGGCTGTTTAGTGTGAAACGTATCTTCTGGTAGTTTTTTGACAACAGTGATACATCGTCTCAAACCCTTCAACAGTCATTGAAATGAAAGCAAGGGGGCGCGGTACAAGAGTTAATATGAGCCACTTTTCAAAAAGGAAAATCTTCTTATAGATGAGATTAAGTGTTATGGAATACTTACAAAGTCGTTCAAAGTTGCATCCAAATTCTTCATGCAGTGCGTTGTCATTTGTTCACAATATTTTATCGCCTTGCAAGCACTGTCTGGGTTAGAGATGGGAGCAGCATAGCTGTGATAGAAGGAACATATCAAAAGTAAGAGGCATATTTGAGAGACGCTGATGAGTTCTGAAAAGATAAAGAAAAGCAAAAATTAGGTATCTATACATCTTGCATTAAATGTAAGGATAAAGCTTATTTAACATTTATTTATAAATTTGTGTTAACGCATCTCTTGAACTTCTAACCCATTTTCAACAATTACCCAAATTAAACTTTGAATTGTGAGCTACAAAAACTTTGATGGCGAGTAGATTGAAGTAAATATGTTATCCTAGCTTTAAAGAATTTTAAGTTTGCCGGTGAAGAGATATATCAAAGGACCAAATTTAATGATTTGAGCTTGTAACATTGCTTAAATTGAAACAAACACTGAAATTCTTAAGTACTTGACGAGTACTTAAAAGTACTTAGGTTTGGTTTGGGATAGTTGGACTAGTTTTCTGATTAAAGTGTTCATATGAAAGTACTGCCCATAAAGTTTTTTTAGATTTTAGGAAACTTAAATATTTTGCACGCGAGTACTCTGAAGTACTTGAGCAGAAAGCCCGGGACCAAGAGCATTTCTCTCCCCCAAACCTTTTGAGGAAATGAAAGGAACCCACAGTTTTTTGCCAACTCAGAACCGCTTTACGCGAGTACTCTGAAGTACTTAATCCCAGCATGAATAAATAAAGTGGGTGGCGCAACAGAGTGGAAAGCCCCGGGACCAAGAGCATTTCTCTCCGCCAGACCTTTTGAGGGAATGGAAGGAACCCACAGCTATTTGCAAACTTAGAACAGCTTTACGCGAGTACTCTGAAGTACTTAATCCCAACATAAATAAATACGGTGGGTGGCGCAACAGAGCGGAAAGCCCTCGGACCAAAAGCATTTCTCTCCGCCAAGCCATGTGAGCGAATGAAAGGAACTCACTTTTTTTGCCAACTCCTAACGGCTAATAAAGAAAGCATGGAATTACTATCGAAGGACTTGAAAATTCCTCACGATTGGTGATACCCGTGGAAAAACATTTTTTTGTTTTCTGTCGGAACTTGAGCCTTGAAACTCACACTTAACTGGCAGACACGATAACCATTGTACGAAATATGAGTAGGATCTTGAAATCATATATGGTACGAGAATATATTACGTGTGCTTTGGAGTAGCTAGTCTTATGTTGAACTTAAGTTTACAGATGAAACAGGTCACGTAAAACCTTATTCTCGAACCTTAAGCTTACTTTATTGGAAGAAATCGGTGTGAAAACCCTGAAATGCTCTAGAACTGGACCAGTACTTTGATGTACTTGCCACATACTGAACAATAGTTTGAAGCATAAGTTTACATCTACGTTCTATAATTTATTGCGTGACAAGCACTTTTCACACTTCGTATTCCGTTTACTTTTTTTTATTTTGTATTTTGGGACTAAATGCTTAAAAGTGCTGTATCAAGAGCTTGTCATTGGAGCGACACATAAAGTGCCAAATGCTAGGACTTTAAATCTTTTTTTTTCAAAAATTCAAGCAGAAGCCTGAAATACTCAATTACTTGTTGTACTTTTAAATACTTTCAAGGACCGACATCCATTTATAGGATACTTAAATTTATGTTTGTTTTTTTAATTCGGCAGCACTATTTTTGGGATTGTCAATTTGGTAAATTTGTTTTTCGTTTTGCCATTTTACAATGAATAAACTTGCTTCAGAAAATATTCCAGTTGCTCCAGTTGCTCAAAAAAGTAATCAAAAATTTGACTTTACGATTACTCTTCACTCGATTCAGTCGTGGCTCGTGGGGCATATATGTACGAAATCGTTATAAGGCACTAATCATAATCAGAATGGTAATCAAAGCTACTTTATCAGATTTTTAGTAACCACTATTGTTCTGTACATTGAAGGCCAAATTTCTGGCAAAAGCTTAGGACAGCACACTAAAGCTTTTGAAAACAGGATCATTCAAGAAAAAATCGAAGATCATGATAATTACAAATTCGAATTGAAGTCGTTTTTGAGAGACAAGAAGTAAGAGGCTTTTTTTATTAATTTAAGAAACAAGTAGCAAATCTGTTGCACGTGTTTATATATAAAATAATTACTGAAGAACAATCAGTATTCTTGTGATCTTTATTCCAATTATACCTGGAGTGACACAAAAGAGCGGGGAGCACCAGGGGCCAGACTATTTCTCACAGCCAAGCTTTGTGATTGAATGGAGGGGACCTTCAATTTTCTGCCCGTTCCGAATGGATAATCGGCAAAGTGCTTTTCATAACAATGGATTTACTATCGGAGGATAGTATCACCTCGTAAAAAGTAATACCCGTGGGAAAACAGTTTTGGTTTCTGTTGGGAACCACTCATTAGCCTTGTCAAACATCATAGCATCATTGCAGAAAGGGTTTAAGTTTGAAGTTTAATAAAAAAAACCGAGATTTAATAGAAAACCAAACCAAGTTTTGAAATGTTCCTGTCATTTAAAAAACACGTGAAACAGAAAGCAACAATTGAACTCAATAATTCACAATCCACTTCTTATGTATGATTGGGGGAGAAATCGATTTAAAAAAAATCAAGCTACTTAACCCCTTTTTACTTGCGATGGAATTTTAATTTGTAAGCATTGTATCCGCTTCCTTCCACATGCCTCGCTTTTATTAAAAAATAATCCCTGAATCTCAAAATCAAGTTGCAAGCTTAAGACACCACATCATCTCCTCCATTGGCCTTTCATCGTTAGATATTGACAAGTCTGTAATTTAAAACACCACACAAGAAGAATTCCAAACATATTAAGATGCATTGAAACAAAAATATAAAAAAACAGCACGTAGAGCCATCAGCTAAGCCAGCCCACCAACTAAGCCAAGCTTTATACAGACTTAATTACATAAGTACACTTCGTACTTCAAATTGTTGCACTTTTTAAAACTCACGATATAGGAGGTAGCTAGAGAGACTACGGAAATTTGTTTTATCTTCCCTAAACAATGTGTCCAGTGAGTCGATATACAACAACATGACAAATAGTTGTGGCTGAGCAATTTTTGTATCTTGTATCTTTGAAATACTTCAATTGTCAACATTCCAAATTTTTGTGTGATTGTGTATAGTAGTATAGTCGATGTTGTCGTTCACCGGCAAATGAAAGATAAAAAAAAGAAAAAGAAGATATTTTTCATTCATGAACACTACAACTCAACTCGCAGCATCGATATGTGAAGAATTTTTTAAACAGACCACCACGATGCTGAAATGAGATGGCATGAGGTAAATGCAATTCAAGTTCAAGGCATACAGAATAATTTTTTTTATTGCTGTAGTTGTTGCTGTGGTGCCGGTTAAAGGAGCGCACAGTGTACAACATAATTGAAGTGCGCTAAGTAAAATGCTGTTTATCCAGCCAGTCTTGTGTGTTTGCACATTTGCAAGCGGGGCTTTGTAGTCTACATTGTTGTTATGATTTGAATTACAAATATCTTTGGCTAGATGATGATCCCTAATCGTGATAATATCCTGGTGCAAACTTTAGACCAAAGGAGAACGACTAAGAAAATACGCACAATAATTAAGATTTCTTTGTCGCAAAGTTACGTTCCTACATTACTTATTGAGTGGTGGCCATTGGATTCAGGTCAAACTGGAAGCGGGTTATGAAGTCGCTTTTTGCTCAAACTTATTGTATTTCTACTTTTTGTTGATTATTCAGTATGGTTCTCGATATGATAAGAATTTACTTAAGAATGGTTTATGTTTTGAAAGGACACCATTAGTCCTTTCAAAACATCAAAGCCCAACTCTTTTTAGGGAGAACTGCAATTGTAAGAACGATGATAAACTGTCGTTCTTATCTGTGTGCTTTTAGGCTATAATAGTGCTTTGGAAGTCGAGTATTTGTAGCGAACAAGCACCTACCCCATTAATCATGTACAGTTAGGGAAAAACCACCCCTTTTTTTTTAAATGGAAGCATTAATTATTGAATGTTTGTCTCAAGCCCTTGCTATGAAGCCCATACTCAATGCTAAAAAGTTAAGTTCTTTTGGAAACACAATCTTGCAGATCTTGCGCAGCACCGAAACTGAAGCCAAACTTGGCACTACTATATAAAATATTGAAAGCTTTTCATAGCTTTCATTGAACTAATGAAGACTTTAAGCGACAATGTTACCCAACTTTATCAAAACTCACTGTAATTATAGACTTTATCGAATCAAGAACTCTACTCTACTCACTAAACTTAATTTTTAATTTACCTCTTAACCTGACAGGCAACTTAAAGTTATTGTCTTAATTAATTTTTATACCAGCATACACTGTTTTTTGTAAAATCTTTTTGTAATAAGATTATGTATCTATCTATCTATCTATCTATCGAATCAAGAAGGACTATGGTGCCCGTGGCATAAGGGTTAGCATGTCTGCCTGTTACGTCTGATATTCAATGTTCATTCATAAGCAGCGTAGAAAATAAAAACATTTTTCATGGATATCACCTTCAGCAAGGAATAAGCAAGTTTTCAAAACTAACAAAACACTCCCATAAAAAGCTTTCTAATCGGCAAACAATAGTTAATATAAGAAATGAGTTAGGCCCCGAACTTTTCATAGATTTGTGGCGCCACCCTAAATATTTATTTTTTTGAAAAGAACTGTATCTGAATCTGATCCAGCTAAATTGAAAATTAAATTGATTTTAATTCTCAATGAATCCTTTTTGTGGTACCCGTGGCGTGATGATCAGCATGTACACCTACGAACCCAGAGGTTCGAGGTTTGAATCCCATTAGAGGCAAAAATGTTTTTTCACGGGTATCGCCTTTCGCTAGGAATTGGCAAGTCCTTCGTTAGTTAACTCATTACCATGAAAAGCGCTTTCTCAATTAGCCGTTCGGAACCTGCAGAAAATTCGGCTACTTGCTCTATTGCGCCACCTTATTTATTTTTTGAATCCTTTTCGAGCCTTTACCGAAACGAATTTGAATTTAAGCTCATATTTGACAGAATCCTGCTAAAATTTAAGCTAAGACTGATTTTAAGTGGATGTTTTGAAATTTTTCATTAAACCGAAAACGACTCTATGCGGCGAAAAGTCATAACATATTTTGTTCAGATCAATCTCTCTTGCTCTTTTTTTTTGTGAATAAGGCTCAATTTATAGCTGCCCAAAATGTACTACTTTGTCTTAAAGGAGCTAAGATCGAACCGAGAGAAAGTTTCAAACTCTTGACCTCAAGACCAAATATTTACTGCTGAAATGCCTACTCAAAGTAAAAGCTATTCATAACTTTTGCCAAACAAGGACCTCATAGTCTATGCGAAGGTCATGAAGTTGTTGTAGAAGTTATAAAAAAATCCACAATATTTGGAGAATCAAGACATCGAGTGACCTTAATTCCAAGAATTGTTGTTGGGCTAAGGTACAACAGTGGGCTCTTTAGTTAAATTTTGTTGTACCCTTTCTTCATTATTGTTGAAGAGAACTAAGGTGCTAAGAGAATTTCTCTGTAGCTGTTGGACTTCCTCATTCATTGCAAATGTGAGGGACCAATTTTATTTTTTCAGTTTTAAACTGCTAAGCGGGAAAGCGCTTTTCATGGCATGGCTACCACTTTCTTGAATTGAATGACTGTGATGGTTAGATAACTTCACATTCGTGTTGTGCAGTTTCGTAATATTCGTCTGTTCGACCCAAAATGGCCCAGATGTAAACTGAGTAGCAAGGAATTGTCTACAAAGCTGACATTTCACAATCTCAAACCTCAAATTAAAATTAAGGAAGAAAGGACAGTGATCAGCACTTAAATTGTTATAAATATATTAAATGTGCTCCAAAATCTGTCTATAAGTTTCGGGCTCAACCTCTAAATTTGCATTCCATTTGCAATTCAGATTGTTCGGAATATATGTACGTAGGTTACTACTCATTGCACTATAATTTTAGAAAGCAATGTAGTCACGCCCGCCTTTGAAATGGCATATCCCATATTGCTTCATGTACATACCTGCACTTAGTGGAATTTTTTATCACTCTCTATATTCAAAACCTCAAAGATCTGTAATTTTTTGGCAAGCAATAAAACTGCCAGCACAATTTTTGTTCAAAACTTTCTGACTTTCAGAAATTGAAAAAGCACAAGCTATATTTCTTTTGTTAAAATCCTTGGATTAGATTTAAGCTGATTTGAGTATAAAACAAATTTATAGACGAAATTCACTCAATGCCCGTAAATCCTTTCGCAAATTTGAAGTTAATCTCAATACCTCCATGCAATATTTATATGCTCATTCAAAAACCTGTCACGAAAAATGAAAAAATTAACTCACACTACACTTCATTCACTGCAACCTACAATCACTTTCTTCAAAAAAAAAAAAAAAACTAATAACTTCTATCTAAAAATCCAGTGCCGTTTTACATTCTGGAACTCAGAAAAAAATTTTCAAACGTCCCGCACTTTGGACCCAAAAAAGATAACGAAATCAATTCAATTGAAAGCACATCTAAAAAGTATCGAGTAGACACAATCATTTATCACCCCCAGCGAATCATTCAAGTCAAATCACAATATCTATTCCACATTATTATAACTCTCTTGTTTGTCAACAAAAAATCTTGACCAAGTCAACAAATGTATAACACAACGAAAAGAAAAAGACTTTGAACTCACTTGTTCGCGAACGATTAAAGCCAATTTGTCTGTTGAACTTTGTTAACAAGCAGGAACTGGTGTCGTTGCTATTGTCCATGTTTTGGTGGTGGCATTTAGACCACTTGCTGCCGCTGGTTGCAGAAGTTTGGTGGATGTTCTTAAGAGTTAATTGACTTGAGTGGACGAACGATTTTTGGGTTGGATTGTTGGTTGTATTTTTGATGGTTAGTGTTGTCCTCTGATCACGGTCCAACATGCCACTAGGGCAGTAGGTGGAGAATGCTTCGGTTGGCAAGTCGGATGGATACATTTTGATCAGAATTTTTATTTTAATGTTTTTCTTAACAAACGAAATTTTTTTTCCTTTCTCCGATTCTTCACTAAGCACTTAACTTTATCACAGATTTTGATTTTCTTTTTTAATTACAATTCTATTTTTTTTAATTTTCACTGGTAGTTTAAAAAAGGCAAATCAATTCACACAAGTCACTTGAATTATTTCAAATAATAATTTCTTTAATTTAATTGAAGGATGGCGATCCTTTTTGCTTGAACGCTACGAACTTAATGTGCCAACTGTTTGAAAACTTGTTGCTTTAAGTAGCTGTTAATAGAGTTTCTAAATCAGTGCGACAACGTATCTTTACGCCTTTTCACTGATGGGAACAAGAATCAATTTGGTTCAAGTGTGGAACGATGAATGTTTTTTAGTTTGTTTTATATGGCATCTTTTATAATTGCTGATATTAGTTGAGAGTAGCCATTGGGCGCTACTTGTAAGTATACCGCACTGCGAGAGTGGGGGATTTCTGTACCATACACATAAGCAACTATCACAACTGCGCGTAATGTGTGCTACCCACTTTATACATGTGGAAGATGACTGATGCTCGCTCACCCCACAAAGTTGTTTTGGTTTTGTAAATGATTAACAACTATTGAATACAATCCACAAAACGTCACTAATGCTGATAAACCGACTAATTATATTGTTTACTAATTTGTTTTGGTTTTATTGAATGTGGTTGTTTGTATTTTATGAGTTAACTAACATTTGTCATCATCAATTTTATTTTCCTTAATTGGCATTAAAACAGTACACGCACGAAGACGAAGGGTTGAGTGGGAGACCGAGACAAAACCAAGAGTTTTACCGCGACACCAAACTTTTGTTAGCTGATGATGAGTGATTGTTGATAATATTTTATTGCAGTCTTTTTCGTCAACGGAAATCGACAGCACACACTGCTGCTTGCACCAATGAAACGGAAGTCAAACGATCGTCAACCAAAAACGTAAATGGTAAACCATACGCACACTTTAGAAGAATAAGAAAAAGAAGTGACAGCGCGAGTAAAATGACACTAACTTCAACAAATAACTGCTATCTTCTTTGAGATTCTTTTTTGTATAGAAATAACTTTAAACAATTGATTCAATTTGAATAAAACAATTTTAGTAAAGTAATCGACCAATTCTTGGCTGTCCAAAAAAGAAACAAAAACCAAACTAGGAGAAATACTGAGCAGAAGACAGTACCACGCGCACCGGACGAACGATTCGCAATCAAATACATTTGACAGCCCATTTAACACCAATATATAAATGCAGAAAAAATCAGACAAGAAATTACCACCTAAAGCGTATAGTGGTAGCGGCGCGCGATGGTCAGATTTGTGGGGGCATGTCGGGGCCAAGAGCCTGCGAATGAAAATTTGCGAATTATGAATGAAAAGAAGTCTCTCTCTAGACATTAAGAGCGAGAGATATAGTAATTGAGACAATGGAGAGAACAAACAAAGAGCCATAGACTTCATATCGTATCTAGATACTGTGTATCTGTATACAACAAACAACACTGTCTGAGCTGTGAGACTGAGCTTCTCTCGTAACAGGTGTTTATGGAGGCTTGATGGTAAGTGGTAACTTGTTGTGGGAGTTTTATGGAAGAGAAAAATGCGGCTAAGAGTGAAATAAGAAGCTCAAACACTAAGATCGTATTTACGATATTGTGTAAATCTAAATAGTCTGATGAAATGAAACAGACAACTTTTGTTAAGAAGTGACACATTAGATCATAAGAGAATTGAAAATGTTTATTTTTTTTTTCTTGTCTTTTAATGAAGTGTGTTCTGAATTGAAGTGAATATAGAGCGTCTCGACGCGACGGTGTGTTGTCCGTTCTTCAATTTGGGGTTTGTTATGGTATCGGCGATTATGATCCATTGTTGTTCATCTCAGTTAATTGTTTCAAAATAAAAAGCGAAGTCATATCGAAAGTTTATGGAACGAGAGTAGAATTTCCAGGACTACCAACATAGTCTGTGATTTCCACTTAATGGCATGACGTACATAAATAAACCAACTAGGTGTATAGAGAAGTGTGGATATTTTTCTTAAGTGAGTCAGATTGAACGAAGTAAGCTTATTGGAATAAGTATAACTGCGGGAGCGAAGCATCAATCGATTGAGTTACTCTTAAATTATTCGTTCACTATTGGCTGGAAACTAGAAAACGACACCGGTTGAGATGAAAGTGTAATTGTGAAATGTCAATTTCTTTGGTAAAGGTATTCCCTAGAGATATGACGTTGCGGTACATGGTTTTTGTGCTCGAGACTTAGGTGACATTTTTTCTAAGAGATTGAATTGATTAAGAGCTTGATGTGAAAAGGAATATTTACGAAAATAAGCCGGCAAAGCCATTTGATTTAAATTTAATTGATTAAAGAGTTGAATGAACAATAAAATAAATAAATAAAAACAAAATAATAATAATTAAGTAAAAAAAAATGTAATAAGGTAGTGGGACTTCAGTCTCTGATGATAGACTAAAAGCATTAATCTAATTTGAATATTTTTCAAATTTTAGCCAACCCAGAGCCGTAATCGATTAACTTTTAAGTTTCCATAGGCTTTCGTCTAGTATATAGTCAAAAGATGTTCCATGTAACTTCACTACCACCAAATGAGGCTGATAGTTACGTTGGAACTTATGAGAGGACACTAATTCATCATACTTTTTGGAAGACTTTGGGTGCTTTCAGGCAAGCTTTTGTAAATTTCTAGATTTTGTGTGACATTGGCGTTAAAGTAAAAAGATTGGGGGACCTACACGTAACTATTGTCTTCGGTATGAGTATTGACAATATGGTGTCGTAATAATAAGACACGTTCAGTGACAGTCTTGCATTATGTTAACTACCCCTTGTTGAAGTCCCGTATGGCTTCGAAGCTCTTGAGTTTTCAATTATTTGGCAAATCAAATAGTCATAAGTAAATGTGTATATGTATTTGGTGACAAATTGTCACTGAAGAAAATCCGGTATGAAATGACTCAGAACCCAGATATTTAGAATCCCCCAAAATTTATCACCGAGAACAATGGTATTTAGCTAATTTAAATATGGCCACCTGGTGCATAAAACAAAAGGCTTTCTCATTGCCTATCCGGTGAGTAAAACATTTTTTCATGATGATTTATCAAACTCATGTCAAGAATTTAAGGATAATTAAAATGGAAATACGTCAGTCAGTTTGTATCTACGATCCATCATTTCTTGTTTGAACCTATAATAAATAAGTCTTTGATTTTTTCGTAATGCAAAGTTCCAAAAATGTTTTTGTACGGATATCATATTTCGCGAGGAATTGGCAAGTCCTCCGACAGTGAATTCATTGCCACGAAGAGCGCTCTATCGATTTCCCGTTAGCAACCGGTAGAAAATTGTAGGTCCCCTCCATTCCCTCAGGGCATGGTTGTGAGAAACGCGATAAGGGTCTTGCTCTGTTGCCCCACCCTATTTATGTATTGAACTAGTTCTATTTTGTAAATTCATGAGTTATCTTTCTGTCGAAAGGCATTGGTTTGAGATATGAATTAATTTAGAGTACCCGCTTAGGGTCAGTTAGTTAGTTAAGTTATTCTGTAAGCTAATTTTATAAATTTTTGCTAACAAGACAGGATATTTAAGGTGAATGAAATAAAATGAATTAAAAATTACTGGCCTTGTTTGTATCCGATTTATTTTTTAATTTATTAAATAACGACATGATCCTTTATTTCGCTTCTCTAGGAACATATTTTGCTACTACTTGTATCCGATGGCATTAAAATGTGCTATTCGTGTTTGGTTGTCAGTCGATTGGTCCAGTTTATCAAAACGAGAACCTGATAATTGGTCTAATTTAAATTGTATAATTTTTGTGAGTGTTTGTTTAAACTAAAACTCATATTTGGCCTGTATATTTCTGATAAATTTACAATACGTTAGTTCGTATGCCATAAAAAACGAGATTTATAAATTTTTCTCTGCAATTTTTATATAGTGATTGAAATACAATAAATAAAAAAAAAGAATAATTATATAAAATGTAAGCAGCAATTGTGAATTAGGTGCTTTTGAATCATTTTATATATATTTAAAAAACAAAAATAATATAATGAATAGTGGTGAGGGACCAATCAAAGTCAATATTCAATAATTTCTTTAATAGATTAAACTCAACTCAATTGTAATTTTGCTTCGAAACATTTTTTCTTATTAGTTTTTTTGGCAAATAAATTAGCTCAGAAGCTTTGCTCTGAGGAAATATAAAAAGTGTTTTAACTGTTAAAAACCTTTACTAACTTTTTTATTTATTAGATAAAAAAAACTACAAAACTCATCAATTATGTTTGAAAGCTATAAAAGTTAACTATTTAAATTCCATTTAAGTATTTTTTTTTTTTTTTTGTAATAGCAACTTACGAAGTAGAGGCTTGAAACTACAGATAGCAACCCTAACCTTTCGCCCGTCCCCGAAGTCCTGAGAAGTATTGCCGGTATTGATTTATTGAACAATTTATTTGATATAAATCTATTTTAATTTTACTCAACGATAAAATTTAAAACTAAATTTCACTTTGTAGTGTCGTTGCAGCATTGTATTTTTTGAATGAAAATAGTAATTTTCATTTTTTTGATGATCCAATAGAAATAAAACAAGTTTTCCATTTAATTTTATTGTTTCTACTCCTTTCCCGTTGTTTTATAAACCTATTTTTTAAACAAAATTTGACATTTATAATATGCCAAGATGTGCCATCGTATCTCAGTGTATTAAATCTCTGTTGGGTATGAGTCTCGATGAATATTATGACTTCACAATTATCATCAAAGTCCACAATATTATACATAACAATTGCCCACAGTATTTATTTGACTATCTTATGTTTGCTCGATCACCAAGAGGACTTTCACTTAATATTCTTCGATTCACATGTACGGTGGGACAGCGATCCAACTTTGTCAAGGCTGTTCAATTGTGGAATAATCTTCCACATCAACTGCAAAGACTAAAATTATCAACAGTTTTTATTAAAAAAAAAACTGTTTTTTACATATTTCACATTATACAGGGTGTTCCGTACTTCGTGTAACATCCTTTGGGGTATGATTCTTGGTCATATTCTAAGAAAAAAAATGTATGACAGTAAAGCTCAATTCTCAACTTTGACATCACTTTTTGACAATTTAAGAAAAGGCTAACTTTGGTGTATCCTGACCTATGTTAAATTCAATATCTCTGTCAATACTAATGATAGAGACCTAATCATAATTTTAATTTTTAGTAGAAATAACAGCCTTTAAGACTGTATTTAAGTTTAGCTTTCACTGGTTAAGGGTTGCCAGATTTTCAATTTTAAGTGCTGCTCAAATTTTCTTCCCGAAACAAAGTTTTGACTTTGAGGTCATTTTTTTGCAGAAAATACCTGATAAACATGTAGTTTCTTTATTTTTTACAGATGAACTAAACAATAATAAAAAAAAAACTTATGAATAAGTGCACTCTAAAACCCATAGATTTTATGATATTTGAAAAAATACAAAATGGGTAAAATTAAAAAAAAAAAAAAAAGATTTTTAAATTTGAGGTTTGTTTGAATAAAACAATAATATGGGCACTTTTAGTAGTTTTTTTTATGTATTTAATACAAATACAATTAAAACAAGTGCTCAAAGTGCCTACGCAGACATTTTTTTCTTATATGAGTTTTACAATGGAAATTCAAGAAGAGCACAACGAATATACCAGGAACTTTATCCTTACTGAACATCTGGCAACCCTAAGCCTATAGGAATCTAATTTAAATACAGTTTCAAAGATTACAAGACTACAAGTAAGACAAGAGTTATCGAGAGCAAACACCTACAATGAAATTCAAAAAAGGGCTCTGGCATGCATTCAAAACGAAATAGGGCACTTTGAGCACTTGTTATAACTGTATTTGTATAAAATACATAAAAAAAACTACTAAAAGTGCCCATATTATTGTTTTATTCAAAGAAACCTCAAATTTAAAAATCTTTTTTTTTTTTTTAATTTTACCCATTTTGTATTTTTTCAAATATCATAAAATCTATGGGTTTTAGAGTGCACTTATTCAAAGTTTTTTTTTTATTATTGTTTAGTTCATCTGTAAAAAATAAAGAAACTACATGTTTATCAGGCATTTTCTGCAAAAAATGACCTCAAAGTCAAAACTTTGTTTCGGGAAGAAAATTTGAGCAGCACTTAAAATTGAAAATCTGGCAACCCTTAACCTGTGAAAGCTAAACTTAAATACAGTCTTAAAGGCTGTTATTTTTACAAAAAATTAAAACTATGATTAGGTCTCTATCATTAGTATTGACAGAGATATTGAATTTAACATAGGTCAGGGTACACCAAAGTTAGCCTTTTCTTAAATTGTCAAAAAGTGATGTCAAAGTTGAGAATTGAGCTTTACTGTCATACATTTTTTTTCTTAGAATATGACCAAGAATCACACCCCAAAGGATGTTACACGAAGTACGGAACACCCTGTATATGAGAAAATCAATCAAATTTGGTTTTTATATTGCCAATCTTAGTAACCATTATTTCTATATACTTTTCTTTCTCTATACTTATATTCGATGTTATCAATTTAAATTAAGTTAAAAGATATCAATCTTGAAGTATCATGTAAATCTAATCTGCTTAATAAATGAAAATTAAATGATTGATGACGGGTTTCCATGGTTGAAAATTGATTTTCATTTCATGGAACTATTTTCTGAGAACTTTTAAGCCAGCTTCAATATTTTGTTGTTAAGAACTTGAATCCTTGATATTGATATGCTTGGGTCCATTAAACCCCGTTTTGTACATCCTTTTGATATTAATCTCGATGTGACGTTTTTAATGAAAATTTCTATTTAAATAACTTCTTTATTTCTCTATTTCTTCATTTCTTCAACTCTATCTCTTTGTCTATGTCCCTCTCTCTCTCTCTCTCTCTCTCTCTCTCTCTCTCTCTCTCTCTCTCTCTCTCTCTCTCTCTCTCTCTCTCTCTCTCTCTCTCTCTCTCTCTCTCTCTCTCTCTCTCTCTCTCTCTCTCTCTCTCTCTCTCTCTCTCTCTCTCTCTCTCTCTATCCATATATCTCTCTATCTCCCTCTATTTTTCTATCTCTCACCAGTTTGTTAAGGGGTCGTCCCGCTTTGGACGAGCAGAAATAGCTATTTTTGCAAATTTTTGGGATCGGTGGTTGGGGTTGTGGCCTATGCGCTGATTGCGTGGTTTTAGATGCGTTTTGTAAATGGCTATAGCACGATTTTGTTTTTTCAAAAATCACAAAGTGTCAGCCATTTTTCTTATATGTATATAACCTATTTTTTTTTTCTATAGTCGTAAAGAACATGGTATGAAATTTTGACAGGTTACGGTTAAATAGTTTCGGAGAGAGTCTATATCCGTCACTCAGAAAAAAACGTCTTTAAAATGTTCAAACAATAATGGAGATATTAGGGGGCTCATGTAGCTACGTAAACGTACGTACAGTTACACTGCTATTTTCTATGTTTTATATCTTAAACATAGAAATAAGTAAGTTAAGTAAACGATAGCTAAAAAAGACACACTACAAAATTTTAGTCTGAATTCAAATAAGGTCCCGTGTACCGAAAACGAAGTCATGAATCGAAATGATTTCAGATATTTCAAATTTTTGGATGGAGTGTGCAGACTATTTCTCAAAATTTTCAGAGTTACAATCAATGAAAACTAGGAAAGCGAATAGATAAGATATGGCAACGGTTGAAGACATCATTTGAATGATTTCTTCAAGTTCACTTAAACAAAAGGATTGAAAAAGTTTTCCCTTTTAACGCCATCAGTTTTCATAATCTCATTCTTTAATTTCTACGCCAAAAAAGAGGAGTTGAAACCTATCCCATTATCGGCTTTTAATAACAACATTTATTAACTCAACGCCTTCGATTTCTACTCAAAGGCTAGTCGAGCTTCAACCAGCAGTTAAAACACACTCTCCAATGTTCAAAGCATAAAACAGATCTTGACAATGAATATTTGTCTCTTAATTTCACTTGAACTGAGTTATTAATCATTGCTGAGCAGCAATACCCTCAACGCTGAGATGAATCAGTTTGTAGAAACCTTGTTCTGAATCGGCCGGTGTGATGCCGACGCCGACGCGACGCCGACGTACTAACAGCTGAAAAGTAAGGCATATCTTATGATGCACAGCTATTGCTTCATGCCATTGTGACGTAGTTAACTGATTCAAATTTTTGGCCACAACGATCATTGAATTTAGGTCCAGATCTTAAATAACACCTAAATTTATTTTTAGAAACTTATTTTTAGAGTTCTATGAGTAGTTCTTAAAATTTGATTTGATTGTGAAGCAGCTCTTCTTCGAAATGATGCGGATTTACTTAAATACAAATGAACCGAAAAGATTTGGCTATTCTGCCAAAAGGAGAACTTTACAATACTTGTGAGTTTACTTCAAATTAATTATGCTGCGTTCTTCACTGATGGCTTACTTATTGTTTTCATTAATTATAAATTCATTAATTATAGTTCATACGAGTATGAACCGGTTTGGTTTATGACAATTCAAATAATCAGAAAACACTCTGCTATTAAGATGAATTTATCCGAGACACATCCAATAGGCACGCGAAAAGTTGAAAAAATTTCGTCATTTTATTAAACAAGCACGCGAGGGGTTTTTTCATGTTGATCATTCGCCGTTAAAGTTTATATTTCGCAGAAGAATAGATTTTAAAATAAAATATTCAATGGTAATATGTTTTTGGGTAAAAGTGGAGAATTTATTCTTCAATCTTCACGAAGTGTGCTGTTTAGATTTTTGTTATGGCCATGGCCATCCATCACATCGAGTATGGTCTGTATGGTCTTGACACTATCCGTAAAGATTAAAGATGTCTGGTTTCTAATTCAGGATAATGGATAAGTACTTTACTGAAAATAATTTGATAGTTAGCGTGACAGATAGAGAATTGGTATATATTGGTAATTCTGCTGTACGTGTGTATGTCATTGAACTCCTCCTAAACGGCTTGACCAATTTAAATGAATTTTTCTGTATGCGTTTGAGTGGCACTCTGGGTCCCTGGATGGTTTAGATTCACAAATCAGCCCTACAGATGGCGCTGCAGTTGCAGTTACTGTTCGTTAGTTTGGCTAAAACTCGAGAACGGCTGAACGGATTTATCTTATCTTGATCTTGAAATGTTCGTGTAGGTCTAGGAAAGGTTTAAAAGCTTTTATTTTATCCTTATAATCCCACGGGAACAGAAACAGGAACGAGAACGGGAACCATAAAGCAACTTGACAGATTTAAAAAACTCTTTCAACTTTCCGATGTTACATTATCTCTCATTGACATAGACTTATATTTCATCCCTATATATCCACGGGAACAGGAACGACAACGGGAGCCCTGAAACTACAGGCCCGAGTAGCACCGTGTGGCTCAGCTAGTATTCAATATAAAAAGCTAATTCAAAAAGCACAATAGTAAGTTATTTTTTAATGTTATTCTACTTGTATGAAAATTGAAATCAATATTTACAGAAATAAGGTTGGTTTCTCTTACACAGCGAGTTGTAGGTTCATTTATACTCTTTTAAAAAAAGCAAAGATTTACTCTAAAATGAACTACAATCTACAACACACTAAGCAGAGATCAACAACAAGACTGTCGAGCTTGACAAGTAATTATTTTCAAACCATTATTTATATATTTTTTTTAACCAGTTTTTGTTCATCTTTTTAACTACCGATCATTGCATTCTCATTTTATCAGTCTTTTCAAAATAAATCCAAACAAACTCTGAGATCGATATCTTCTCTTAAAATGGATTTGAGTGGAGATATCACTCACGTTTATGATTCTAGTTGTATGCTTCATTATAAGACCTGCGCGGAGGCACACCGTCAGGGTTTTCCATCACTAGCGCCTGGCAAGGAGTTCCTGTCGCTCTGACGTAGATTATTGAAGCGAAGAAAAAGCCAATGACATATATTGGATAGGTTATGCTAAATTGTTTAGCATCTGACTTTTGAATTTAATTTTTTCGTCATAGGTATCTTTATTTTTAGCATGTACCGGTTTTTTTAAATGTATTTTTAGAATTCTGTGAGTGTGCCTTCAAATTTGTAGTAACTATAAGTCATGTTATCTTTTTAACAAATCTTTGATTTATACCTATGCAAATTGCGACAGGTCAGAATATCTTAGCCGGGCTATGGCGTTTCGGTATTGCCAAGGTAACGAGTATGTAGGAGTAAGTATATCTTCGCCGACAGAAAATCTTTTTGTTATGGTTTTGGATTTGAATTGCGTTTTTCTGAATTTGGTGCCTGGAACTTCAACGTTTGAGTTGATCAATGTATTGTTTTGAAATTGATTTCATCTAAAAACACACAGATTTTTCGGTGACTATGCACAAGAAAACTTTTATTTTAGATTCTAGGGGTTTTGTGTCTATTATTCGCAGCTATGCAAATCAGCAATTTCGAAGAAGATGAAGATTTGTAGGTAAGATTATTTCGGACAGTAGGACATTTCATCTAAAGTGTAGGTATTTGAAAGAACTCAAGTAGTGAGTAATTATGAGTAATAACACTGTAAACGAAAGATCGATATGAATTTGTGATATTCCATCTCGAATAACTATCCAAAACAGTCTTTAGCATGAACAAGTCTAAGAGAATTTAATTCACATTAAAGTGGTACCCGTGGCGTGATGGTTAGCACGTCCACCTGCTAACCCAGAGGTTCAAGGTTCGAGGCTCGAATCCCAGCAGAGACAAAAATGTTTTTTCATGGATATCACCTTTCTCGTGGAATAGGCAAGTCTTCCGTAGGTAAATTCATTGCCAAGAAAAGCGCTTTCTCAATTAGCCGTTCGGAACCGGCAAAAAATTGTAGGTCCCCTTCATTTAATCACAAGGCATGGTTGTGAGAAATGCGCTAGACCCAGGGGCTCCTCGCTTTGTTGCGCCACCCTATTTATTTTAATTCACATTAAATAAGCCTAACATAGTACCTGTTTTGTTTTGTGTGTACGAAAACAATTTACAGATACTCAGCGCAGATATGTTGAGAACTGTTTACCACCTTACCTTCTACATCTGAAAAGCTTTAACAAAAGAAGACTGGTATGTAGTAGTATAAGTGGTATTGTGGTCTGAGTGCTTTAGCCAATATTTTAAAATCTCCGACCGGAAAATAAAATAGGTGATGACGGAAATTAACATTTGGGATAAAAAGCACATCAGTTTACCTCGCTCAGATTTACTGCTACAAAAGCCTTTCTTCGGGTCCTTATTGGTTTCCTTAATCCTCTTCGTCTCGGATGTGGCTGAATAAACTAACCGCCTGTAGTAAACTAACCCATAACTGGGCAATAGCCTTAGGATAACTTTACCTTGATCAAAAATCGATTTGTGGTCCTCCAAGAGGGTAAATTAACGTTCAGACAGGTAGACTCACGCAAAGCACTCAATTTCATTGTGTAAATCGTTTAGGTTGGCGGTCCCAAGAACAAAACCCGAGCAAAGATTATGTGCAGGATGTACAAATGCACAGAACACAAGTCCTGGGGCACCAATGGGTGAAAGCGTCCGTCTTCCAAGCAACCAAATGGCTATAAGCTGTCTTCTAAATAATGAAGAGTAGTATTTGTATATAACTATAGCCACTCTGCCATGCTGTGTTTAAAAGCTCTTCTCGCAATCCTTAAGCTGCTTCAAAATTATCCAGGAATATAAAACCGCGCTGAATGCGATCGAAAGGCTAAATTCTTTGAGTCTCGTTTGGGTTCCAGGCCAATAGGTTATAGCTGACAACTCACGATCTGAACCAGCGCTTGGTCAATGGGATTCTCATTGAAAGCTTCCATCGCCGATTGTTTCGGTCAAGAGCACAGCCGGTAGATGGCATGCCTCCGTTGGATTCAGACAGACTAAGTCTATATGACCCCTAAAAGCTAATAGATAAATATATAAATAGGGTGGCGCAACAGAGCGTGGAGCCCCAGGCCTTTCTCACAACCATACTTTGTGAGGGAATGGAGGCGACCTACAGTTTTCTGCCGATTCCGAACGGCTTACTAAGAAAGCGCTTTTCATCGCAATGAGTTAACCAAATGAGGGCTTGCTAATTACTTGCGAAAGGCAATACCCGTGAAAAAACATTTTTGGCTCTGTTGGGACTCAAACCACGAACCTCTGGGTTAACTGCAGACATCCTATAGCCATCACGCCATGGGTACCACAAATTAATAAGAAAACATTTTTTGCTGTCCTGCATCACAATTGGCCCTAGAAAACTTGTAGGCTACGGGGTACCTGTTAGTCTTAGGTGATACCACGCTCTGTGCTTCTGTAGAGGAGATGACGACACTGCCGAGAACTTCCTGTATAAAAGTGCCTGTATTTTCTCGTATCGGGTTGCAGATACTCGGCGTAAACATGTAGAGAGCCGTTTACCACCTTATCTTCTACATTTGGAATGCTGTAATAACAGAAGATTGCTATCTGGTAGTATGAGTGATATTGTGGTCTAAGTGCCCAGTTTTTTAAAACCTCCGAGACGGAAAAAATTAGTTGACGGCAATGAAAACTTTTATTTGAAAACATATAAAATGAGACGTACTGATGACGAAGGGTTTTAAGCATAACATAAATGAAATACAATAAACGGAACAGAATTTGTAAAGCACAGCAAAATTCGAGTAGTTCGGTACCTTAAATTTTTGACCCATCCTGAACGACTAAGTGAGAAAAAGTTTTAAATCATATTGTCATTCTTCTTCTTACTATAGGAAGATATGGAAACTCCTCGCGATTGGCGATAAGTGAAAAAACACTAAATGTCTCTGGCATTCGAATCTCGAACTTTAACGTCATTGGCAAACACGCTACCACTAATTGCACGAGGCAGAGGCATGCTTTAAATCTGTGTACTGTAATGGAACAAAGACAGGCTCAAAGCTCATTCCGAATTAAGGGCATTTTTTTTTTTGCTATTATTTCTTTTTAATGAGTGACGTAGTATATCAAAAAATAATTATGAACATAGTTTCAAATAGTAAACAAACAGTGCCGCTTAATGCATGTGACAACCATTAAGCTTTTCGTAGAAAAACTGCTGATAAGGCGATACCGGCCACCGACTGACAGAGGAAGCAAGCTTGTTATTCCTACTTTTCAAATTTTCCAGCAAGTACCTTTCGCTCACATGTTATTTTTATTTTCAAACTGCGCTGATGAATATTTAAGTTACACTTCCGATTTCAAATAAATGAAAAATGTGGATCGGAGACTCTTGTGAGGAAATAACTTGCGATGACTTTGTACTTTGTACAATGAAGAAAAGAATGTGTTAAGAAGCAATTTATTCTTCTCAAGATCGTTATACGCATATGGAATACTATGACACAACTATTAACAACCGAATGGTTTGACCAAAAAAGTACTCATACGCCACAGTCTACCAGGAACAAGCAAATGCGCTGATTGCTATTCACTTCTTCTTCATCTTTTCCGGTGTCACAAGAATCGTGATCTCGAAGGGATCGAAGCTCTCCCACTCAACTGCTTCACAGTAGTGACCGGCTTATGGGGTACGCCGCGTTAACCTCACAATGCGTCAGCAATCCTACCGACTTTGGATTATTCCATGCCTGAGGTCAACCAAGCTCAGATTTCGTTTTTTATTGTTTTTGCTTTCAATGAGTTGCAGTGAACTAAAAAAAATATAAACTTAATTAGTAATCAATCAATGCCGCTCAGAGCACGAGACAACCTTTAAGCCTTCTTTTCGAAGAAAAACTGCTGATAAGGCGATAACGACCACCGACTAGCTGAAGAAATAAGCTCGTTATTCCTCCTTTTTGGAATTTTTGTAAACAAAAACATGTTTCCCGTTCCAATAAAATCTCATATTTAAACGAAACGGATAGCCCTCTGAGGTCAGTCTTATCTCCTGTTTTAAGTCTTTCAAAAGGAACACCTTCCCATTACAAAGGCAGATAGTCACACATAGCAACAACCTTACCGTTGATGTTAGTATTTTTTTGATTTTACCTTTCTCTATTCTTTCAAATATCCCGCAATTAATATACTCCAGACAATGCCTTTGATCTAAAGATAGATTTTCCTTTCCATTGAAAATTTGCAACTAATCGATGCGCAAATCTGCTTACCCAACTTTGTTGTCATCGGGTTTATTAGCTTTTTAAAAGTGAAAGCTATTTCCAGGTCAAGACGGTGTCAGCTAACAACTGTTGAAATATATTTTAAAAGATAAGTATAAACGAGATTTATTTAAGTGATGAAACTCATGAATAAATAAAAAAAACGACTTTTTTGGCTTGCAAAGGCTTGTTAGTTGTCACTCAGGACTTGATAAAACATTACAACTCCGTCAGACTTAAAATTCAGATTGATCTTATATTCCTCGATCACTTTCGAAGTAGCTAGAGGGTTAAGTAGAACTTGCTATTCAGCCATTTTTTGCAATGTAGCTTGAAGATATTTGAATAGCATACGTCGAAGAAGACGGGCGCGGATTTGCCCAACGAGGCATGCAGTAGTATGTCATCGCATTCCATAAAAGCACCACCGCTATATGCTTCATTGGTTCGGGAAGATTCAGTAACTATATTAGCCTGGCTCAAGTTCCAGAGTGAACCAGTCTTGGACCTATGGATGACCGTGTATTTTTGACTCCGAGTTGGTTGCGAATCCCTTAAAAACTATAGTGCTATAGTTTATATAATAGTGTCAGAGACTATTTGTCTCAAAATAGCATCGGAAAATCATCCTATGATACATTTATTTGACGAAGTATTGTTGTAGTTTTTCTACCTCATCATACTGCAAGAAACCCCATAGTTGTCCTGTGTAGCAAGTGATCTACCTCATCACCGCTTCAAAAAGCTTATATTTGGCGCTGCAGACCACATGCTTTCTGATAAGAACTCCTCTCCAGTTGCAGTTAATGGCTTTTTTGGGTTCTGCCAATTTTCTCTGAAAATGCTTTTTGGAAGGTACTAGAACTCCTTTACTAGCTCTAAGTCTCTATTTTCGAACGTCCATTTCTCCTCTCTGGTGTATCCATTCCGAATGATAATTATTTTCGGTGAGGTTCAAAAGGTAACAGTTCTGCATCATGTGTGGAGTTTCCGCAAGGATGACGATATCGTCCGCATAAATCAGTGTTTTGATACTTACACCAGCGAAACGACTACCACCGGGAAAAACTGATAAAATTTCCACCAAAAAAGTGAAAACAGAAAAGGGCTTAATAAACAACCTTGTTTTACCCCAGACGTTGTGTCGCGTCGATTGAAACCAGGTAGAAGTTTCATTCCCGTTCCATACTACGGACATATTGTTTTCGTTTAGACACGTTACTATATTAAGCATTTTTCGACATTCCTAGAGAACTCAGTTGATAGAAAAGCGCTTTTCAGTCAATCGAGTCGAACGCAGCTGTAAAGATCACAAAGAAAGCGTATAACTTTGTTGCTTTTTTTGGAAATACCTAAAATTTTCTGCCGATTCTGAACGGTTAATGAAGTAAGCGCTTTAATGGTATGAAATTACTACCGAAAAATTTCCAATCTCTCGAATCTCTTGAAGTTTTTGAACTAGCGATCTTAAATTTAATTTTATTGATTCGATGTTAGTGTTATTTATCTTAAACAAAACACACAAAATGTATTTGTCATGTTTTCTCAAAAAACCTATCTTAGCTTTCTATTACTAGTGTAAGTAAGTAAGCAAGTAAGTAAGTAATTCATATTGTTTAACAATATTTCAATACAGTTTGAATAAACACAACGAATTTTAAAGTGTTGGCGTAGCCATCAGTTTAGTAGGCAAAATATATTACGTACATTTTTATAATTAAATTTAACTGAATTGATTTAAGTTAATTCGGTCATTAATTGATATCGATACTTATGAATTCAATTTAAAAAACAGTACAATAATTTCTAACTTTCACTATCCAATAAAACTAATGACTCTTTCATTGTAAAGCTGTTTTTTTTTGTGAAGAAATTTCGTCTTTGAGGTTTAAATACTAGACAGATACTTATAAAATGAAAGCAATCTTCTTTTGCTTTAAGGGGGTATTCTAGTCTAGAAATTTGAAAATATCGGAATTTGTTTTCATATTTCGATAGTTTAGATGTTCAAAAATATCTCCCTAAAAGGATTTTTCAAAATTCAAAATATTTCCGAAGCTATAGCCGTCTATTGATGTGGAAACAGATTAGAGTTTCGTTTTACGCGAAACCTTAAATGCGTTTTTCTCTGAATATACATTTTTTATATGGTACCCACGATTTCTCGAGTTCGACTGAACGTATTCTCTTGAAATTTTCAGAGAATCTTCTTTAGAAACCTCTCTCGTGCGTGAACTAGTTTCAATCTCAAATTTTAATTTTTAATGTTTTCAAAAATAAGAGTGAGTCTCTCTTATTTTTGAAAACAAAAAAGAGGTAAAAAATGGTTATTTTTTTCAAACAGTCGCCAAATTGTCAAAAAAAAAATTTTTACTTATCGCTAGTTCATGCGAAGCGACATCATTGCAGACTGAGAATCTTTTTCTCTTTTTCAGTTCGGATGGTTAGGACGGTTAAAATCATGGGTTTGATCATGTGTCAATTTTTTAAGATACCCCACTTAATCACCTGCTAGAATTGAAAGATTTTAACTTTTTTCTTCAAATTTTTTTCTGTACTCTTTAACATTAATAAATAACTGAAAAAAAATAAATACTAAAAATATTGATCGTCTTTTTTTTACGACACTTTAAAAATTACTTAAAATTCATTAAAATACATCGTATTGTTTAACTTGAGACGCCTAAATAGTTGAATCTTTTGTGATTTCAAGTCACTAGATCGTCCGCATATAAAAGATCATTGATTGTAGTGTCCACCATCCGAATTTCACCAGGAAGATATGTGCTAATATCGTTAACATACAATGCAAACAGCAAAGCATTCAGGCTCACCAGTGATAGTATCGAACCATTGTGAGAACGTAGATCCATCCCACACCGCTGTTTTTGTACCAACATACATGTTCTTTAATACTTTTAAAAGTTTCGTTGAGACTCCCGAGTTGGGAGAGTTTATATTTAGGTACACTTCTATTCACAAGGTCGAAAACTGCCTTAAAATCAACAAAGAAAGCTCAAACCTTCTTTTTCCTGTCTTGGAATGCTTTGACAATTGACGTTAAAACAAATATCTGATCCACAGTATAATAGTTTTTTCTAAAACCCGCTTGGAAGTCTGTTAAAATAAGGGTTAATTTCAACCCACTTTTCTATCCTGTCCACTAAAATACCTCAAAATATTTTAGCCAAAACGTTCATAAATGATATTCCCCGATAAGTCTTGACGTTGTTTGAATCACCTTTCTTTTGAATATTACTAGTGTATCTATGTAAATACATTATTTTTATAATCGTAACTATTTTTTAAGAGGTGTTCTGGTCTAGAATCATAAATTTCAAGTAGTTTTTGAAGTCTTGTAAAAAAAAAAAAAATCAATATTTTAACTTGCCAGTTTCTTATGTATGTTTAAAGAAAAACATGGTTGAAGTTTTATTATAAAGCCGAACCAGTGTGGATGTGCGTTAGTAAAATACCTATATCGCCTAAAGTGAATTTGGAAAAATTATCATATAGACATATTCTTCAATAGTTAAAATTTAAAAAATATGTAAAATAAAATCGATTTTTTAGTTCTACACTAGAACAGCCCCCTAAAAATGAGTTTTTATTCAATGAACTTTGGATTTTTCAAGGAAGTACGGATTTTTTAAAATGTCCTCTTTTTTCCAACACGTTATGAACACCCAACCCCTTCTATAGCTGACCGCTTCAATTGCGATCTGTAGTCGCTCCACACTGAAAGGCCACGTACCTTTTTAAGTGAGTAAGTAAGTTAAGAATTCTATTCGTAACAATATTCTTTGTTTTCCCAAGAATCAGTGTGGTAACTTTATAGTACGTGGCCCAATCGATATAATAGATATAATTAACATTCTGGTGATAAAAGGTTATTTCACAAAATTGTGAAGACTTTTCATCTTAGAAACTTGATGAGTGATGTTGCAACTTTGTAGCTAATTATGACAAAATTCCCCTAACTAATTTAATAATTAACATAGAAGAAATTATTTTTCCAGTTTTCATACAAAAGGTGATCCACACCCAAATGTAAATTTTCAGGAATGAGAACAACGAATTTTTTATTTAGTTTCTTATATTAAAACAACAAACGGTTGTATTTGATTGAAATATGTGAAGGCAAAGAAATTGTTTGACATTAATTTTCATTCGTTCTCAGAAATCCAAGCCCAACGCTAAACCTAACCGAATTTCAAGTACGTGGATTTCCTGGTCCATTTTTCATGTATCGAGTCCGAATTAGTTTTATAATTATTTGACGAACTTTACACTTCAAATAGCAAAGGCTATACATTTTTTTCAATTACATTCAACCTTAAGAAGTCCAAACAAGAATTCGAAGAATCAACTGTGTTTTTGTAAGTACTACTTCCTGGAAGTGATATTTATTTTTACTCTGTGACATTTCCTATTTTCATTTAAGTTCATTTCACGCTTCATATAAATGGCGAATATAAGGCTGAGCGTTGTGAGAAGAATTAAGTTACAATGACGTTGTACTTAGAAATTCTTTGTAAGGAAGCACCTTACTCTCCTCAAGATCGTTATACGTAAATTGAATACTATGGCACAACTATTAGCAACCAATTGGTTTGATAAAAAAAGTGCTCATACGCCACAGTTTACCAGGAACAAGCAAATACGTTGATAGCTAATCACTTCTTTTTCTTCCTTTTTCTGGCGTCATAGGCATCGTTATCTCGAAGAGCTCACAGCCCTCCCACTTAACTTCCTCTCACTTGTGATTAGCTCTTGGGAAATGCCGACTAAATCTTAAAATGCGTCGGCAAACCTCCCGATTTTAGATTGTACCATGTCTGAAGACAATCACATCTTATTTGGAGGTCATTCACTGGCTAACCGAATACACGCCACGCCATGTCCGATAATCGTGAAGCTTCAATACAATAGAGTAGATCTTTTTTATAATTGTTTGCGTGCATCAAGGGGCTATGAATTTCCTCTAACGTTATAGCGCATTGCGAGTGATTAGGAAAATAAAAGAGGATGAAAAATTAGAAAACCATTATTTTTAAACTTCTGTGTTTTGTAATGTAAGGGAGTTAGGTAAAACATTTCACAGGGTCGTCCGGTTAGAGAATGTGTCTCAGCATTGCATTGTATATCCAAAATCGGACTTAAGATACATAAAACTTGTTTCCATTCCTTGCGAATCGTCTATTGCGTTCAATTTACTTAAGGAGGAATGACAGGTTATTTCATTCACGAATTGTTTATGAAAAACCCGACAGAGAAGACATAAATATGCAACATTACCAAGGAAATCGATTGCTTTAACAATTGGACTATCATCTATCTATAGGCTTTGTAAATAGTAGCCAGATTAGAAGGCAAAAGCAATTTCCTGCACCTTTCAGGGAAGCCTGAGCATTTATCAGCAGATCAACCGTTCCTATTCCACAACCGAGGATCATGAAGAGCAGAGATTATAGATCGGGAACGAGTATAAAAAGCTGAGAGTTTAGTCGTCAATTGAGTGGATTAGAAGATTTGGACAAGAGTTCATTTATGAAAATAAGGATTGGAGTCGGGAAGAAGGCGAAGTGGGGCACACTAGCATATATATGGTGTGGATCAGTCTTGAAAAGGTCCAAAACATCTTACACTGAACGGTATAAAATGTCATTTCTAATCCAACGGAGCAGAGACTCATCGATACTAAATCAATATATTTTCCATAAGAGAACCTTATGGCAAACTCTATCAAATGCCTTCGAAATATCAAGCGCAATAATCTTACTTTCAGAGCAAAACAATGTAAATATCTGTCCCACATTCTGTGAGATATGACATCAACTCCTCAGTGGACCTACAAAAGCCATACTTTTGATCATTAAAAAGCTTTCATTCTTCAAGACATTTCATAAGTGTAAGCATTGTTGAAGTTTCCATAATAACCTTAGAAGGAAGGGACGTTAGTGCAACCACACGGTTATTGGGGCGGAGGAGGATTCGGCTTTTTTAGGAACGGTCTGATAAATGATGCTTTCAATCTGCTTGGAACTAGCAAAGAAAACTAGCGTAAATAGAAAATCTGGTTCTGTTGTACCCGTGGACTGATGATCAGCATGTCTGCTGTTAATCCAGAGGTTCGTGGTTCGAATCCCAACAGTAAAAAATGTTTTTCCTCATCTTTGGCGAGGAATTCGAATTGGGAGCCGGAAGAAAACTGTAGGTCTCCTCCATTCTCTGACAAAGAAATGTTGTGAAAAATACGCTAGGCCCTGGGGCTCCTCGCTCTGTTGCGCCACCCTTTTTATTTTATTTTAGGGGTTTTGCCAGCGAAGAAGAACATTTCTTCAGAATAATAACAGGGATGGCATATCAGTAGATTGATGTATATTTGGAACGTTGAGGATTGGCACAGATCCTCGTTCGGGTCTTTCTTGATACACCACTCTCTAGCAGCAATAGCTTCTTCAGTTAGAACGGTACCGACGCCGGCTGATTTCTCAAATGACGAACAATTTCATTGGAATTTTTAACGTGGTGCAACGATTGCTAATCAGATTTACTATTCTGATGGACGATTGTGTCTGCCATAAAATTGACATATTGTGCGATGCGTTCCAGGAACAGAACCTTGTTTCTTAAGCTTACCTACTGAATTGGAATGCGTTGTTCAGACGTCATTTCATTCATGTAAGTTTCCCAACGAACTAAAGATAAATCACATGAAGAACGACAAAATTGTCGTCAGTAAAAACAGCGCTGCTAACTTAAAGTTTCATACAATAAGAAAATGCCCTTTATAACAATGATAAACTTGGCCTTCTGGAGATTTTGATATGGTTTTAGGTGACAAGCCCTTTCAGCAAGCATTGGTTCAAAGCATGCAGACGCTTGTGTATGGCGTGGGACAGCAATGTTCGGGGAGCCTAAACCAATTCCTTTAACTATACCTTATGAGGAGTCGAGGAGACCAGCCATTTTTTTCCACTTTTTCCATGACAGGTTTATTACTCTAAGACGACTTGCTAATATCTCGCAAAAGTCAATAATACTGAAAAAACTATTCGATCTTTCAGAGCTTCGAAGTTTGAACTCCCAGGCAACACAGACATTCTAACGTTAACATTTTGTCAATAAAATTGATTTTTTTTTATTTCTGAAAAGTGATTGGCTTGAACATTCAGCTATAACTATTAAAAACGTCACGCTTTAAAAGCCAATACGCAGGCTGAGAAGAGTAGAAGCTCACAAATTATTAATAATTGTATATGGTTGTTAACGAAATTGAAGCTCATCAGATCTAAATTTGAAACTGTTATACTATAGTTCAGGGGTGGCCAACAGGTCGATCGTGATCGACCGGTCGATCGCAAGTCAATCGTGACAAGGCAAAAAATATAAATACGTAGACCAGACATAAGTCTCAAATAGTTCCAATAAAAACATATACCATTGTGGTCACAGGATTTGAACAATTAATTCTACAAAAACTGTCTACTTTGATTTTTTTACTAGTAAACCTTGCTTAAAAACATATACATACATACGCCCGTTACTTCGAAACAAATCCGCCACAAATTGTGTTCATACTTATATGTACATGTACATATCTTCGTCAGTGTGCCTTATAATATCTTATAAGATTTCGAGATCTATTGGACGAAATAATAAAATTTCTTGACGAAAGGGGTGATATTTATCAGCAATTGTGTGATTTAGACTCGCAATGTGATTTAGCTTTTTTGGCAGATTTTACTAGAAAACTGTAGGGCTATTCAAGAAAGCGCGGCTGATCACTTTTGGTGCCGGAAATGAATTTTCGTATTCTCAAAAGCGAATCGCTTTTAATTTTTTTTACATGTAAAGCGAAAGCGCTTTCCAAACGACACCCTTTTTTCGTAGAAACTATACCTTTTTGCCATAATTCATTTCGTTTTCAAAAGCGATAGGTGTTGTAGTGTCGAATTGCAAGGGGATTGATAGAAAAATGTAAATACATATAGTGAAAAAATTAACTATCATCAATTGAATTGAGAATAATTTTCTTTTTTATTTTATTAAAAGAGTCAAAATCGCACTACAACACAACAATTTTTTATGCTTGAACCCTTCGCTAAGAAACGAAGAGTAGCAGCGACCAGCGAGCTTCAGAATAGAAGTCAAGGAGCTTCTATTTTGAGGTTTAAAATGCCACTTTGTTCCATCTAAAATTTAGCAAAAGCAAAACTCTTCTTTTGAAAGTCGAAATAGTTTTACAAACGTATAGAAAATATTTTTGCAATAATAAATAAACAAAAATAATTCAAATTTACATCGAGTGGAAAAGAACCTTTCTTTGAATTCGCTGAAACAGCTGATACTAAGGGAAAACTTGGAATTCTTATTGGAAAAACTTGGAAATAGATGACATTTGCGTGGATGGATAAGACTTCCAAATGGAAATGTTGGAAGTTTAATTTCCAACTATGTTCGCTTTTCAGAATAACCTAAAGCGAAGCGCTTCGCAATTGAGTTATCTCTTTAAATACGATCCGCCGTGGTTTCTGGAATAGCCCTACTGAGTACATTATTTCTGAATCTACAAGGCAAGAATAAAACATTAACAGAAATGATGAATCTTATTGCAGCGTTTCAATGTCAAACAGCGTCTAGAATAGTTGACATAGAGAAGAAAAAATTTGAACAATTTGTTAACATCAGGGATCATATGGAAAAACATCCTACTTACAATTTCATTTCTGAGAAATATAAGACAGAAATTAGGGCAGGGGTAGCAGACTTCGAAATTCAATTTAGTGATTTTAGAAAAATTGAGAGCTTGGTTCAATTCATCAGTTATCCGTTCAATGATTTTCCATTGATCAAAGTGATATCTATGAATTAGCTAAAAAATTTGCAGATACATTTCAAATGGATCACATGATGTTACAAAACGAAATGATTACTCTGCACTGCGACATATTTCCTAAAAAAGGTCATCCTCTGGTCAAGATTTCTGGGCATTGGTTTCCAACAAAAAATATCCAAATTTGAAGAAATGTGTTGAACAACTTAATTCGTGTTTTGGCTCAACATATTTATGTGAGTCAGCATTGTCCTACTTAAAGCAAACAAAAAGTAAACACCGCTCGACAGACGCTCATATTTTGGATTCTTTAAGACTGGCAATCTCCAACTACAAACCAGGTTATGCTAAATTAGTGGAAGATACTCGGACGCAATGCTCACACTAATATACATAGGTAGGTAAATAAGTAGTTAAGTAGTAAGTACTTAGTATAATTTTCACAGCTATTTTTCTTCTTTTAGTAAAATAAGAAATGCTACATGATTGTGTACTGAGCCATGCTGTTTCATTTAAGATTTAAAGAAGTATGTAATCGGTAGATCGCACAGGGTCTCGTTAGTGAACAAGAAATCTTGGGTACAATCAAGTTGGCCACCCCTGCTCTAGTTAATCTTCAACATCATCTAAAGTACGTAGAGAAAACAACGTCATTTCATTGAACATTTTTATTGTTCGTGTCCGGTAATATTATAGTGAGAAAGGTACAAAGCTACCCGTTGCATTTTCATCTTATCGCTGATGCCAATGATGAGGCAGAATTCTAGTTTCTTAATTGTCATAACATGACTCGCACTTCAGCGTGTTTACTGAATGATTTCAAATTCTGTTTGCTGTTATTTTTGTGTTTTGTGTTATTTATGCATTTACATTCCACAGAAGGGCCGATGTAAGAGGCAATAGATTGTAGAATGAGAAAATATTAGAATTTAAAATGAAGCAAGTTTTACTTATACGACAATAATTGATAATAATTGAACTTGATATTATAGATTCCGAGAGCCCAAACTCAGAATGCTCGGTCTACTTTAGTTTCAAGTTTTAATAATGAAGTCAAAGTTTACTCAAATTGAATTGAAGCAGTTCCTCTTTATACGTGTATGGTGTATGTTAATTACGAAAAGTTCAACTTTCACGTCAAAATTTGTAGCAGTGAGCTAAAGTCAAATAATCACGGAAATCGAAAAGTATTATATGTGACATAAATCTGAAAGGTGTCCTTTTCCAGGAACTCTGCTGTGCTATGCAGTTGATCTCGTCATCATAGATGGTCTTCGGTTTTTTTGGTAAGCCAAATCACGAAGGAGGCCGAAGCAGTGTTAACTTATGAATACGACGGAAGCGCCTTTAAAAGCCTGTTCAAAGTTTCAAATTAAAGTTTGGAAACCTTAACTGATGTGAGCATACCGCTGGAAAGAGACTCTTAATACAACTCATCGAAGAGGCGAAAGCACATTGAATTTGACAGATAAGCAAGTGGTGACAAATAGGAAAGGAAGGAAGCTGATGTCGAATTGAAGAGGAGCTGTTATCGCAAGTTGAGGGCTAGGGTCGTTACAAAGGGTGTGTGCTCATGGCAAGAGGGCAGTCTTCGACATTGTTTTATAACAAACTTGCAGAAGCCAGCATAGAAATCAACTAAGCAGTTGGGAGACAAGAACAGGGAAACCCTGTTTCCCGAAAAGAGTTATTGATCTATTCCCAGCAAAAAACTAATTTACAAAAAAAGGCATATTTCGCATTTTCTTTTTTTTTCTCTGTCTCAAGCAGCCTTTGAAAGATTACTTGCACAACAATAGAACGGCAGAAAATGTGCACCAAACTACAACTAAAAAGTTTGTAAGATCGACATGTATCTGTAGCTTAATAAACTAACTATTCGGGCATCTAATGCAAACCAAGCTTTTCAAGAGGGATTGCAAAAAGAAAAAAAATCTGTAACAGATAAGAAGGCAATTGAAAAATAGAAGCACTAAAAACCAAGGTAACCTTTTATAAGACCTTGATCATCCCAGTCCTGCTATGCGACAGCAGATGAACAAACACTTGGTCATTTCGAAAGAAAAATACTCCGAGTGATCCTTGGTCTCGTTTGTGAAAACGATGTGCATACAGACGTGACATGGACACAACTAGAAGAGTACGCATAGAATGAATATTAGATCCGATGAACATCAACGATTCGGCTCTACCAAATTTCGAAAGCCGATTTCAAAGAAATCGCGGAAGGGAAGACCTAGCTTTAGGTGGTGAAATCAATTGGAGGAAGTCCTTAACCGACTTAAATTACAAACCTGAAGTGAGCTAGCCTCTTAAACAAGTCTTTTTTCAAAGCTCACCTCAAGTAATAGAATTAAGGAGGCTTGCTTCTGAAAGAAATACATAAACTGCAAGAAAGAAGCAAAGAGGTAGTTAAAAGCACAAAGGTAAATATAACTTAAATAGCCGCACAAAGTATTTCTTCTACTTTACTGAGAAGATTTTTTTATCGATAACTATGCTCAAGGACAAATGCAACTGTATTGTGATAGCCTCTTCCTCAATAGCACTTTTCAGAAATTGAACCCACTTTAACGGAAATACCCGACACTAAATCAGTTAAGAACTACCAAAAAGGCTGATGGGCCAAATAGCATACCCCGATTTGAAATAGCAACCATTCAACCAAGCTCATGTCTCACACTTTGAAGATTGTTGAGCGGACATTAGGTAACCGACTGTGAAAAAGAATATAACCATCTGTTGACCAATGGTGGCCTGTGGTGAGTTAAATGCTGTTGGTTGGCTGACTTCGATAAACCATTGCATCGATAACCACAAGATCTAATGTGGGTAACCCTTAGATAACAAGGATTTCCAGAGGCGTATGTGCGGATGATTGAGGATATGTATGAAAGAGTGTTGTCGAAGATTGGGTATCTATCTGAAGTCACCGAAGCATTTCAAGTCATAGTAAGTGTGCACCAAGGAATAGTCTTGAGTCCTCAGCTCTGAATTACAATCCTTGACTACCTTCTGGAAGAAAAAGTACATCAACTATTCTTTTCTGATGCTGAAGCCATCATCTTTCTTCCGTGCAAAAAGCAGTCAGTGTTTGGTTTAAGGTTCTTAAAGGTAGTGGGTTACGTATTAGTCTAGCAGGTTTACGATGTCTGCAACCTGATTCGGGAAAATGTAAGACATTCGTACTGGAAGTGCTCCTCGGAGTTGTTACCTCCTCCACATGATTTGAAGGGTGTAAAATATTTTCATATTATAGTTGGGGAGAACACGGTTTAGTCTGTCTGCGTCCATTGGATAGGCATGCCACCCGGTTGTGCTCTTGAAAGATAAAATCTTTGATTAAAATCCTCACTGATGACCCTGTCTAAGATTCTTGGCCTGCAAGATCATCGTCGACCTCGTTGCCAGTCATGACACGATGGCTTGAAACCCAAAAGATGTTCAAAGAATTTAGCCTTCCAAGCACTTTCACAAATGTCGTGCATTTCTGGACTAATTTCAAAAGTAATTGGAGTGTTGAGTAGAGCCCTAATCATAGCCTGTCACTACAAATATTTCTCTCCAACCAGTAATTCTCCTTTACGTAGCTCATTGTCATTTGGATAGCATACACCTCTGCTTGGAAGACGGACGGGGTGCTTAATGGAGCGTGCAGTTGTATGTCATTGCTTTCTACAAAGGCATTAGCGGCAATCCTTTTCTAGTACAGATTCTAGAGTGGGGCAGTATTGTATAAACGGATTGTTGACGGCGTATTTTTGTTTAAGCCTTTTAATTATCGAAGGCGACGGCGCGGCGTGAGTCAAAAGATTTTCTATTTTTAAAATCCTCAAAACTGCAGTGCGAATCGTTCCGAACACATCTGTTTAAATGGTCTTGAGAGTACGTCCCATGATGTTTGTATAAGTATCAAGTGGTGGAAGAGAAACGGGAGCTGTTAGCCATCTCAGAAAATCTACCTCGAATATCATTTCGCTTTTTACTCATAGAATATCTTAGAAAATCTACCACAAATATTAATTACCTTTTTACTCATAGACGTCCAAGATTTTGACGGGCCTGAAAAATGTATTCTGGGAAAAGTTATCAAAATAACCAATAAAAATTTCAACAAATAAAAGGGATGGGTCTGTTCAGTGCAAAGGGTTTTCTTATGATTTTTTTTTTTAAAATAGTCTTCCATTTTGATGGCCTTTTTTTGCTTCATTACAAAATACAGTCTCTTTATCTACTACTTTTTTACAAGATTGTCTAATGTACTCTTCATCTTTGCAATTATTTTTAATTTTAAATCACAACATAATCCCATTCATTTACGTCAACAACGATAGAAAGAAGAACTTTTTCTATCAACAAATCCTCCGCCTAGTCGAGTGAATCAAACCTTTGAGAGTAGATCGATCATTTTATGATGTATTATAGATTCTAGTTTGAACTCATAAGCTATATTTTTTGTTTGATGTTCTTTCTAGTATCCGATATCAAAGAAAATTTCACAATTACTTAATAAATTAAAGCCGCAACTAATGATCTGATCTAAACCGACAAGCACTGATGTTTTGATTCTTAAAGCCCGCCCGGATATAATTGAGCTCAATTCAAAGTCGATATATCTCAAATGACACCTCGACTTTTGTCTCGAGCGAGTAAGTTGTGTTTGAGTCTAAAAATTGAACAGAATCTGAGTTAGCTTAAATATGAGCTGAGTTTTGAGTTGAGTGAATATAATCTTTCGGGTTTTTGCATTTGTAAGAAAATAAAACAAAGTGATCACAATTTAAAGTAGGATTTCTTCATTGAGTAAAAATCAGGAGTAAAACCGAGGAAAAAAGACGGCCGTAGGATTAAATAAAATTACAGAACTAGAGTTATTCAATCGCCAACCACTGATGGCATCCACAAAAACCTTGTGAAATTTGGTATCAAAAAACTTTCAAAAAAAGGCATTTTAAAGTTTGTGTGGAAAGAACCCATAAAATAAAATAAACTAAAATACAATACAATACCCTACTCCCTTGCTCAACCAACAACTTGAAGCTTTGGCATCTTTTTCTGGTTCACTAATAACAAAAAACATAAAATTCTGGTCTTTTCTCAAGGACGTAAGACATAATAGAGCCGGATTAGAGGCTTTTTCTAGACGCATTCACTTATTTTGAATGAAAATGTTCACTTTTTACTGACCTTGACTCTGACTCATTTTTGTCATCAGTCGCCTTAAGATGGTTCCGCTCATAATCGTCATTGGTTTCCATTTTTGTTTTCTCCTTTTTGATATTCATCCAAATTATTTAGCACAACGCTCGTATTAATTTTTTGCATAAAGCTTTTTTGTACGTCAAAAATTGTATTAGAAATTCGCACACGTTTTGATAAAGACACAAAAACACATAAAAAATAAATCCAAAAAATCAGATTCAAAACACCGTCTGAATATGCACAAAAAATTTAAGGATCCGTTTGATGCACGAAATTGTATTAACGTTCCGAACTTATCAATCGATGACGGAAAAAAGCACATTTAGTTTTTGTAAACATATATAAAATCAATAAATCAAATAAAATATTATTTAAAAACATAGCACTCAACAAGTAAAACACAACAAAAATGTTTTTCATTTTTTTACCAGCCGCTTGTAACCCTTGCGATAAGAACGAAACTTTAGAACTGCTCTAACTGTTGCAATAGCTTGTTAAAGACGTTTCAAGGTTTGACTCCGAGTATATCAATATAGCTGTAAATAAAGAGTGGGTTTTCTCAGAGAATAAAGGAAATAGCATTCGTGTGCTTCATACTCTAATAGAGTCAGACTTACCTTAGCTTGCTTATGGGAGATGTGTTGTATGGACTTAGTAGTAGGTAGTGCTCCCAAACAAAAAGGAAACAAACGTGTTAAATGGAAATACATTGCTAATAAATGTCTAGTAGTATCGTAAACAAAACTTAATGAACTTTTACGACATAATTCTGTGGAGGGGTTTTAGAAAATTGATGATTGATCGCTTGTCAGTCGAAGCTAATCCTGCTACGATGAGATTGACGTTTTTACATTTATAAGTTCTTTTTAATCTAAAAGAAATTGTTTGTGGTCTTAAAGGATTTAAGATAGTAATTGTAGTTATGAAATGGCCAAAAATAGGATTTATTGAATAAGGAGGAATATTTGAAGACAAATAAGTCTTTTGTCTTTACATACATTTGTGAACTAAATAAATAATAAAGGTAATTTGAGGTACTTCTATGCTTACATACGAAGGAAGGCATTCTTATGCATCCATCTGATAGATATGTTACTTTGAAGAAGATTTTTGGGGAAGCTTTTGAACTTGTACAACAATTTTACTAAGAAAAGTCGTTCCAGCCATTGCATTGAGTGAGCTTCAATTCCAGTGTGTGAGTGAAAAAGTACCAGTCTTATACTTGTTCGTTCTGAGGTTAGCTCGTTGGTATCACTTAAGGTAGCACGTTAAAATGCTTGGCAAAAAGAATTGTCCTTTGGCAAGGCCAACAAGTTGTTTACAGTATTTTTAGTTGCAGTTTTCTTATTAACGTTGGGGAGAATGTGTTCAGTCTGTTTGCGTCCAATACAGGGATACCATCTACGGTAGAGCTCTTCAATCGTTGATTGCAGTCCTCACTGACGACCTTGGCAGACTAAGCACTGGTTCAAGTCCTTATAAAGCTGCCTCAGATCTTTACCTTTCAAGCTCATCAACGATCTCGTTTCCGTGATAGCTTTTAATCCAAGTGAGAAAAAATTAATTTAGTTATTCGACCGCATCCAGATAGGGCTTATTAGTGGAGTCAATGAAGACATAAAACAGGCAATATTCGGAAGTCCTCAAGAACAGCTCCGATTTTGATGATTTTTGTTTTAAAATTTTTTTTTTTTATATTCTTTAAAATCAGAAACCTTTCAGAGCGGGGACGGAGCTATTTGTCTTGTTTGAGGGGGGGAAGCTGGTCTAAAATTTTGAAAAAACCGAAAAGGTACTTTAGGGTCTTAAAAACAACATACCAAAAGATGGATGTCGGCAAAAATGTCTAAATGCCCAAACTTTCCATTCTGCGGCGGTGCCCCTCAGATATGCCATACGATTTCGTAGTACTTAAAACTTTAAACGCGTTTTTCTCGAAATCTTTTTTTTTGAACTGGCCGAAGGCAGAACTCGAGCAAATCTTCACCGATCTTTATGAAATTTTGACAGTACATTCAAAATACCTTTCTCCGAAGACGTATGTAAGTTTTTTTTTTTATATTGCAAAGTTTTTTTTATCATCAATTTTGTCGTTATTTTATAGTAAAATTTCAAAGTTTTGTTCAAACGTGCACCATTTCGCGAAATAACAAAATATCGAAAAAACTTGGAACAATTATATTATCACCTATTTCGCAAATACAGCAAACGTTCTCTGTAGAATCTACATCGCCTTGTTCTTGCTCCTATAAAAATAAGTATTTGAACAATTCAGAATTAAAAAAACTTTTACTGACATCATTCATTTTTAATGGATTCATCAGTAAATTAAAGTAATTTTTTTAATAAATGTTTATTGAGGCTCAGTAATGCACTCGGTTCTGACGCCCTTAATTAATAGTTACTGATGTTAAGTTACTATTTACTAATTCAATTTCAGAGAGTATAAGGGGTCGTTCAAGTATTACGTAAGCACCCCCCTTGTCAGCAAAAGGTAAGCAAAGCACATACCCCTTCCCCCCATGCTTACGTAAACATTTTTCAATTAATGTTTTTTTTTTTAATATTATATTTTACACAAATGTTTACTTGCTTTGCTATGCTTACAATACGTCTACTCGCTATAGAATCTAAACAAGACAGTATACTGGAACTGAAAGAGCAAATTTAGACAAGTGAACAATGAATTCCCCTACTAGGCTCTTAAGAGAGCACTCAGAAGAGAAAATAAATAGGGGCAAACTTGTGCATACGTCACCATTTCACCATTGCCACAAAATCTCACTACTACCACCTTGAGTACAATTTCCATCACTGACTTTATACAAAATTCACCGATCTACAGTCTTAAATAAAAAAAACTCCCGATGACGTAATCATCATCTAGACCCCCCTACCCCCCATGTCATCCTAAATAAACAAAGAAAAGATCCCACCGCGCCCTGTAGTGCTTACCTAATACTTGAACGGTACTTAAATTATTAATTATATTTATATGTATTAGCTTCTAAATAAATACCTTCTGCATTATGCTGATATACACTATTCACTCCGATAAAAATTGTTTTTGATATAAATAGTTCACACTGCACTGATAAGAATTCACTGTAATAAAAATTACTACTTAAAACTTGAGGAAGCGAGCAGTTACTCCAAAAGGTAAATGAATACTGAGTGAGGTAAGCAGTAAAAATGTAAACAACTATTTGTTACAATAAGATTATATGGAGACTTTTTTTTACAAAAAAAAAAATAGACACCAAACTGAATTTTTTATATAAATGTCGTTGGTATTGTTTAAATATAATATGAATATTTCCGTCCCCGCTCTAAGAAGTCTCTGAATTAAAATAATATAAAATAACAAAATTAAAAAAATAAAATTCATCAAAATCGGAGCTGTTTTTGAGGATATACATAAAAAACTACTAAAAGTGCACATATTATTGTCTTATTCAAACAAACTTCAAAACTAAAAATCTTTTCATTTTTTATATTTTACCCATTTTGTATTTTTGCAAGTATTATAAAATGTATGGGTTTTTGAGTGCCCTTATTTATTAATTTTTTTTTTTTATTATTGATTTGTTCATCTGTTAAAAATAAAGAAACCTTAAGTTTACTAGGCGTTTTCTGAAAAAAAGACCTCAAAGTCAAAAGTTTGCTTGGGGAAAAAACTTGCACACCATTTAAATTTTAAAATCTGGCAACCCTAAGCCTATTCGAGCCCAACTGAAATACAGTTTTCAAGATTATTATTTCAACAAAAAATTAAGTCTAAAACTAGGTCTCTGCCATCAGTATTGACAGAGAAATCGAATTTTTCACAAGTCAGGGTACACCAAATATCACAGATATTGTTTAAACAATATAAATAGTTCCGTCCCCGCTCCAAAAGGTTTCTGATTTTAAATAATATAAAAAAACAAAATTTTTAAAACAAAAATCATCAAAATCGGAGCTGTTCTTGAGGACTTCCGACGAAAAAGCTTTATTGACTCCACTATATATTATTGGATCGATTTCGCAGTAGTTAAAGGATTGACTCGAAACCTAGACACAAATATTTCTCCCCATATTACCAATCTTCGTAACGTAGCTTACAGTCGTTTAGATAGCATTCGTCTCCGCTGGGAATACGGATGCGTATGTGCCCAATGAGGCCAGCAGTCGTATGCCATCGCTCTCCACAAAGAAGTCAGCAAGAGAACCATCCACGGTTGGGGAACCATCCGGGAAAATACCATAACAATCCTTTCCAGGTTTTGATTCTAAAGTGAATTAGTCCTGAAAGTACTACAAGTTCACAGCGTGTTTTTTATCGCAGCAAATGTCAAGTCTCAGCTTCGACACCGGAACGCACTTAGCAACAAAGCTGCAAAATTATGAGAAATTTTAAAGCTGAGTGGCGGATGGATTTTACGGTTCAATTTTGCTCTAGTTTTGCAGTTTAGTGCCCTTAGAGCTAAGAGTGCTGAAAGTGTAGGGTGAACCAGACTGACTAGCAGATCTGATTATATTCTGCGACGTTCCGTTTGGACCTCCAGCAGTTTTGACCGTGATGGTTCTATCCTTTTCGGGCAGTGGACCGAATTTGAAGGCCTTGCTTCTTGCTGTTCCGGTTTCATTCACCAAGAATCCGGTTGAACCACCAGGAGTTTTAGCAGAGCCTCGCTGAAAAGAGTAAGATTATATTACGAGAGAATATCATTGGAGAGATTCTGCAATCAAACTTTCACTATTGACTGACTCTTAGAGTGGATACCTCATTAAATTTAATGAGTTTTAATTGAAAGACTGTGTCATAACCTCAAAAGCAGGTAAAACTTTTGCGAAAATAGTTGTAAGTAGAGTCCATTCTTCTTGAAATTCAGTTTTAACCACTACTGATAAGGCTCTTTGAGAATGGCTGTATTTGAGAGTACGAAATATCTACGAACTATGAAAATCAAAATAAATAGGGTGGCGCAACAGAGCGAGGAGTCCCCGGGCCAGGTCCTACAACATTTCTCACATCTATTCCTTGTGAGGGAATGGAGGGCACCTACAATTTTCTGCCGGTTCCGAACGGATATTCGAAAAAGTGCTTTTCATGACAATGGATCAACTAACGCAGGACTTTCCAATTCCTTGCGAAAGGCGTTACGCGTGAAAAAACATTTTTGCTTCTGTTGAACCAACCAACTGTTGAGAACCGAACCATTTAGTGGGTGGTTTTCAGTCTTGAGGCCGCCAATCTTGTGTCTGTTAGTTCGGCCAAAGTTTCAATGGAGTGTTAAAGGATAATCTGCACTTACTGCAGCTCTTTTGCTATATTCACTATTCAGCACCTCCAAAAACTTTAATCCTTGTCTTGAGGAGATAAAGTGAGGAGCTCAACTCTACTAAGCACAATCTAGTTTAGATGTTATCAAGATTTGTGAGATGCGTTCAAGGTGGTCTTTTGGTCAGCAACTGGGGGTTGAATTATCAAATCAGTGATAAAGTGAATCAGTTTTTTTTAAAGTTCGCTCTATATTACACAATACAGTCTGCTGTTCACTTATCGACTACAATTCGTTCAAATACTTAATTAATTAAATAATACTTAATTAATAAAATAATTAAATTGATGTACTAAAGTGTTCGATAACGAGAGAAGTAATGCCAAAAACACATAATTCAGTCACGTAATACTCGAATGCCGTAATTCAACCTGCGTTTTAGTCTCATAACACGTATTCGACCAGAAATCCATTTGAAAGATGGGAGGTGCTTATTTGAATCAAACAGAGAATATTTCCTTCGTTGGTTAAACTTATCTAGATTCTTCGACGAGTTTTCGGCATGCTAGGGATCTCTTAGTCAGAAATGACTTCTAGTTCCGCGACAGGACATATTTCCTCGAGGGTGTATACCGCGACCTTCAGGCTAAAGTAGCGGTCTCTGGCAGGGACAAGTGTCCCTGCACTTGATTGCATCTAGTTTCTCAAGTGGTCGGAGGTAACCCTGTCTTTTTGAAATAAGTTTGAAGAAATTGTGGACCAATGTTGCATCCGGTAAATTGCTTCCTCTGGTATTGATCTCCAGCTCGCGCAATCAGCTTCTGAAGCCCATCCGACATAGATCACCCATTCAATCAACTTTTAAGCTCATCAAAACGACATAGTGAAAACAAACAAGTATTGGGATAAAACAGATCTTAAGACTATTCCAATATTATAAACTACACATGTTTTTTGTTTAAAATTTTTATTTTAGCATAAACCGTTAGTTGACCGCTACCAACGCCAGTTATGATAGAGACATCTTGGACCGTATGATGAAGACTGACCATAAATCCTATACGATTTCGTTACAAGTTTTGAAACATTAAGTTATTTTCCCCAGATTTCATGTTGTCCTCTTTTCTCCATTTCGGTTTCTGTGCCCCTGTTCTGTAACTATCGCATTGATAACATCGATCGAGAAACAGTGAGAATCGGAACAAGATCCAACTGAATTCATGGAATTTCGTTCCATTTTCCACCGTTTATCGCCTGCTTTTATCGAGGCAATTGTTACAGAACATAGGCACTGGTTCCAAAATTGTTCTTTCCAACTATAGAAACTTCATCATCTTTTCTGAAAACCAATTTGCAGCTAAACTCTTCAACTTTTAGGCTTGAACTTTGATATGATTCCTTTGCGAGTCTTGTAAAAGATATTAAGTTTGAAACTTCAATGAGAGCATAAAAGAAGTTTGAAATATCACTTTTAAAAATGGAATTGCTCTCACCTCAGATACCTTTTTAAGCGGATCGAAATGTATCCGAAAGTTGTTTTATCAAAACGGTACCAATGCGAACCATGTTCCTTAGCTAGAGTGTTCCCGGAACTGCCACATTTTTCTTAGCCAACATAAACACCAAACTGTATAGTTAGTCATCGACTTAGGGAAACCCCTCAAAATTAAAGTCTCTCAATTTGGCAAAAAAAAAATTTCATGACAATGATTCATTTTGTGGCCTACATTTTTTTAAGAGCGAAAGATGGAACAAGAAGGGGTAAAACGCAACGAAATGCATTTTTATGATTTTGTCTGCGACGGATGATGCTTGTCATCTTGTTTATCCTCTTAAACTCTCAAATCCGTAACAAGTCATTGTTGAAAAATTTGACATTTTTTTGTATTTATACTCCACTGGTTGGTTAAAGGTAGTTGCCCAAACTTTTGTGGTTTTCCGTATTTGTGATTCAATATTATTGACTCAATCATTTGATAAGGAATGATGGCGCTCGTGTTCTGTTTTCAGTGAACACATCTTGAAAGAATCTATTCCACTTTTAATTGAGATGTTAAGCCACGTATTAGTTCAAATAAAATAGCAAACAAGAGATGTCTACAATCTGCGGCAGTAGTATTCTTAAGTGTCTTCACTGTAGGTAGCTTCTTGTGAAGATGCGCCTAAGTACCAAATATAAAACTTAGCACTTTATTGGCTCTTACTACTCACCTTGGCTCTATCTTGGATAAGATGGTTTTATTGTTTACGACATAAGCGAATACCTAAGTGAATACGCACCACACAGAGTAAGTCATCAATGAATACAAATTTTGGCATTTCCGGAATCAAGTACCGGAATGTTTTGTTTGGTCTTTTTTTTTGCAATTGCCAAACGATTTGAGAACGTGAGACCGATAAAACTTGCGGTTAAACAAGCAATGAAAAAAAGTCGGTGTGTACACAATGTCACGGTTTTGAATGTAGAGACAGAGAGTGCTATAAGATTGCATAATACTTCTCGCCCGCCGGCCGGCTCGTCGAGGAGCGGTGGGCGACCGACGCACGGCCATCACCTCTCGCGGCGTTCACCGCCAAAGACGACGAAACAAAACACACCGGTCGCACGGCTGGCGCAGTATCAACACTTCGGTCAGTTTGTTGGTACTTTGCCCAGCAATGTTTAGTCATCATAACAAAGCTAAAAGTTGTCACAAGTTTGTATCGGATCAGGTGAAGTCAGGTTACTTTTTCATTTGTGAATGGTGGTGGTGGCGAATGGCTATCCTCAAGTGAAACTAGGCTACACAATAAACTGAGCAAGAAAAATTTTAGTTTTAAATCGGAAATTCCAAACGTGGAAATTGCTTTTTAGATTTATGAGAGAAAAAAGGAAAAAAAAATTTGGTGTTAACAGAAATCGTAAAATCGAGGTAAAAAAAGGTGATTGATATTTAAGGCTTTTTGTTTTGGAATGAGAGATGAGATGAGAGATTGATGTCCGCCATGTCATTACAAAGGGAGATTAATTGAAGAAGAGAAAAGAAATTAAAATTTAATAATAGTTTTTAAAATTGCAACCGTGGCTATTTGTGGATTTCAGAAAACGAGCATTCGAAAACAAAAAATTTTCATAAGTCAAACCTATACAAACATATGGGCGGGCAAGACGAGTGCGGGCGTGCGGGGAGGGCAGGGCTCTAGCGCATTTTCCTTAACCACTCCTCCTTGTAAAAATGTTGGCCGATTCCGAATAGCTAAGCGAGAAAGCTCATCTTATGACAGGGATATAACTCTCGGAGCAGTGCAACACAGCGCTGTCAAAACAACTACGACTTTCAAGCTCCACACATAGCTGCTACTTACCAGTGGCAGCAGATAATAGCTATGTTTCTTTACTTTGTGCACAGAAATTCAAAATCTGTCAATTTTAAGGAATGGGGGTAAAATTTTCTCAGAAACTCTTTGAAGGAGGGTAATTATCTGAAAGGTAAAGAAATGTCTTAAAGAAAGCATCCACAGCAAGGCTTGGAAAAACTTCGGTTTAAAAGTTGTTGTATTTGTTTTGACTGTGCGCGATTTCTGTCCACTGGAATTTCATGTCAAAAACTCTAAGGGTGGCTAAACTTGTAACTAGCTCGTGAGCACTCTCTTTTGTGCACAACTACGAAAAATCACTGTGCTGGTTGGTTAAAGTAAAGTTAAGAAACACACTTAATTTTAAATTGACGAATTTAAAATGTTCCGCTTCTCTGCGAGGGTTCTTCAACTATCTGTTCCACCGCAGATCGGATGTCTTTTGATTATCTGTCTCACTTGGACAAACCAGTTCAAGGACTGTAAAAAAAAGCTTAGTTCAGGTAAAAAATTACATTTCCCACCTTCGACTTAGGGGACCAATTTCAGCGATCAGGAAGAACCATCTGGAAAAATTGAGACAAATGAAAACGTAAATTTTTTCCTGATGAGCGTTGATAGCGAACAGTAAAAATATGTCAGTTGCCAGGCGCTCAACTCTTTGCAGACATAAATCAGCGTTTTCGTTATGCAGTGCACGAGTCTGTCAAGGGAATATAATATGGAAAATGGAATACAAATAACAAGCTATTTGTTTCATTTTGAATGAAGTTTCAATCATTTAGTGGGTCAGTTTCGAATGGTGCTGAAAAATATGTTTGGTTTGCAACCAAAACTGAGAACACGGTGTGGACGAGTCATTAGTGTTGTGGATTGAAGCAATGCTAGTAAACAGAACCGTAATCGCTGAGGCTGAGTGTGGACAATATGTTGCAACGGGAGTGAATAAGGGCTGCCCACAAGGTGGCGTTTTATCTCCTCTTCTGTGGTGCATGTTGATCGACTCTCTACTCGTAATGCTCAATGGTTCTAACGTTCATGCCCAAGCATATGCAGACGACGTCGCCGTGCTCTCGGTTGGTTCTAGCCTCCAAGCTGTATGCTCCCGAGCATAGGCTGCGCTTTATATGATTGACACCTGGTGTGTTAGAAACGGTCTCTCCGTAAATCCTCTTAAAACCGAGGTTGTCCTCTTCACGAGACATAGAAAATTGACTGGTCTGACCCAACTTACGCTTAAAGGCGTCAACATCCCCTTTTCAAATGAAGTCAAACATCTTGGAGCAATCCTGGATAACAAACTTCTTTGGTCTAAACATGTCGAGTCTAGAACTACTAAAGCACTGTCAGTTTTCTGGCAATGTAAAGGAGCCTTTGGCAAGACATGGGGTCTTTCACCGAAAAGGGTCCTTTGGATCTATACGGCTATGATAAGACCAATCATCTCCTATGCGTCAGTTGTTTGGTGGAATAAGCTCTCGCGTAAATACGTTATTGCCTCGTTTGCCAAACTTTAAAGAACAATTTGTCTAGGTGTTACGGGGGCCTTCCCCAGCACACCGGGAGCTGCTCTCGACGCACTGTTGAGTCTTCCTCCCCTTGATACCTACATCATGGGGTGTACTCTCAAGACCATTTCTCGTTTAAAGCGATGTGGTCTCTGGCACAATTCGCACCGGAGCTTTGAGGAACTCGCTAGCAGCATATCTGTTGACTCGCGTCTAATGGATATGCCGTCTGACACGATGATCCCAAGGCTCAAACTGCGTCAAAATTATTCAGTCAACTTTCCTTCGGTTCAGGACTGGTTTGCTCCAGAATCTGAGCCTGGAAAGAACTGTTATCGTATTTTCACCGATGGCTCCAAAACCGACGAGGGTTCTGGTGCTGGTGCCTTTGTTGAGAACGATGACATACGACTGCACTCATCTTTGGGATCATACGCATCCGTTTATCAAGCGGAGGCTTATGCTATCCTAATGGCCTTGAGCCACGTAACGAACAATGGATGGACGGGGAGAAGTATCTTTGTTTGCAGCGACAGCCAAGCTGTGCTTAAGGCCCTTCTCAACCCTCTAACCACTTCGAAAGTGATCCAGGAATGCAAGAGCTCTCTGAATGCGGTCGGAAGATTAAATTCCTTGAGTCTCATTTGGGTTCCGGGCCATCACGGCATAACTGGAAATGAAATCGCCGATGAACTTGCTAGGCAGGGATCTCAGACAGCTTTCTCAGGACCTGAACCGTCGCTAGGTCTGCCAGCGTCCTCAGTGAGGGCTTCAATCAACGATTGGATCTGTGAAGAGCACAACCGTAGATGGCATACCTCCATTGGATGCAGACAAACCAAGCGTATGCTCCCCAACGTTAGTAAGCAGACTGCAACATTTTTGCTAGCTCGTAGCAGAAAAGACTGTAGAAAGCTTATTGGCGTTGCCAGCGGGCACTTCTCTTTTGCCAAGCATTTAAATGTGTTAGGCTTAAGTGATACCACACTCTGTGAATCTTGTGGAGAAGATGAGGATACCGCAGAGCACTTCCTCTGTGAATGTCCTGCTTTTTCTCGCATAAGGTTACAGATACTCGGCGCAGACATGGTGAGAGCTGGAAACTTAGGCTCCTTATCATGGCAGCGTCTTTTGGCTTTGGAATGGACTGTTATTTAGGTCTGAGTGCTCCAGCTGGTATTTTAAGAACCTCCAACAAAAAAAAAAAACAAATCTGGGGTTAGGCAAGGCTGCCCACTTAATCCCGATCTGTTTGCCCTTTTTATTGACGACTTGGTCTATTGCCTACCTGGTGGCATAGAATTTGCGGGACTGCAAATTAAAGCCCTTCTTTTTGCTGATGATGTAGTTATGTTGGCAAACTCACCTGAAACTCTACAGTTGATGCTAAATAGGCTCGAAGAGTTCTGTAAGCTGTGGAGTCTTGTGGTTAACCCGGACAAATCCAAAGTAATGGTTATAAAGAAGGGAGGAGGCAGAACGTCAGTAAAGGAAAAGTGGTTTTTCGAAGGGAATGCCGTTGAAGTTGTAAAAGAGTTCAAATATCTTGGTGTACTATTCACTCAAAATATGAAAATGGATATACATTTGAAAGATAAACTATCCAAGGCGAAAATCGCATTAAACGCGAGTTGGAAAAATAGTTTCGACTGTAAATTCATAAGGCACAGTAGTAAATATCGTGTCTTTGAAACTGTAGCGCAATCAATCCTCTTTTATGGAGCTCAAGTGTGGGGAGGATCAGAATATGAGTCGGTGGAAAAACTTCTAAGGTACTACCTCAAAAGAGCATTTCATCTCCCTCCCAACTCACCGAACTATGTGCTTATGTTTGAGACTGGATTGCCTCCGTTGCTAATAAAGACTCTAAGTTGCAAGTTGATTATGTTCTCCAGGTCATGCAAATTCCTGATCAGCGTCTTCCTAAAATTGTGGTCACAAAAATGGTGCGAAGCAAAAGAGGTTTTTTTAAAGAATGGGAACGTTTAGCTGAAGAGTGTGGAATGGTTCTTAATATAAATCTGGACGAACCAAGTACTGTAAGACCCTTATTATACGATCTTATAAAAAAAAGTTGATCTGAGACATAGAGAAAAAAAATGAAGAATAAGCAGCAAGATCTCTTCATCGAACAATCTACAACCGCCTCGATTATTCTCTCAAGGAAAACAATTACTTCAAAGATGAAAATAGTTTAAATACAATTTCAATGACGTTTCGTTTACGAGGCGAATTGATACGCCTCAATTACATTCCACATAGAAGTGATTTGCCAATTTTATGCGATCTATGCAACCGAAGAGAACGTGAAAACATCATGCATTTTTTGGGAATCTGTCCCGTTTTGCGAGAAATAAGAAAAAGTATATTTGGGTGTGACACCTTAACAGAAATGTTATTGCATTTTCTTATTAAACCAAATGAATGTTGAAATATTGTATGAATTCCTAAAAATTGCTCTGATGCATAGAAATAGAATTAAAAATGGTGATTTTTGAAACTTGTTACTATAGCCGAAAAAAAACATATATACAAATAAACAAATAATAATTTAATACTTAATCCTTAATTAAAGAAATGCTTAAATTACTAAATTAAAAATTGTAATTTTATAAAACATATATAAAGTTAAAGTGGATTGTCAATCTGGCAGACGGCGAATGCCATGCTCAAACGATTTAATGTATCATAAATATTGTATGTTATCTCTAAAGTTTGTGACTAATAAAAATCTTATCTTAGTGGGTCATTCTCATTGCGTAACTTTTACAGGCGACCTTCGTCCTATCGTCACAATTGACAGTTAAACATGTTACGGAAAGCATTGCTTCAGTCGTCTATCGTCTTTTTTTGTGTTACGGAGAGCAGTACTATCTTCGAAAAGATATCGTCTCACTAGCGACTGCTTACGGAATGACTCCCCTGCTTACGGAATAACCACCTGACACATTTAATGTAATTCATCACGAAAATAAAAAAAATATTAATTTAGCAGAAAGTTCGCATATTTCAAAAGGCTATCGTGAAAGGGCTTTTGAAATTGATTCGGGCCTATTACTTTTGACCGATTATGGCAACCGATTAACTTTGGCAACCCTAGTGTCCTATGTCTACTAAAGGCCCCGACCCATAGAATCCGTTGCGTCCGTTCTCTGCCAGATTCAACTGACAGCAGTGAGTTTTACCGGACACAACGGATTGGGGTGACCCATAGAATCCGTTGCGGTGTGAAGAGAAAACTTCAAATTGGTTTTGACTGTGCATGTCATGAGTTCTGCCGGACGCAAAAGTTAAAAGTTAGGCTACTTTTTCCGTTGCGTCCGTTGCATCCGATGCTTATGGGTCACCTCTCATAAGATCCTGTGTATTTAATCAAGCTGTCAGTTGAACAGTTGAATCCGGCAGCGAACGGACGTAACGGATTCTATGGGTCCGGGCCTCAACGCTGGGTGGTCTGGGTAAAATTTCTAAATCGAAACCAATTTCGGGAGCTGTTTTGCCTTTAGATTCAGGTTGAGCTCCAGAGCCAAAACCTCTGAGTACTCTTAATTTCGAAAGCTGCTGTACAATATTGTAGCGGAGGTTTGAAATCTGTTCTCAATATTTTCTCAATCTCTTTTGAACATCTTCATTCATTTGATTTAAGGTACAGTAACGATTTTGTTGCCCTGATTTTGAGAATAAAGACGTAATTTTTTAGTTCAAATAACTTTCATTTTGGGGGCTAAGAGGAAGAAGACAAAGAAAAGAAGAAGAAGAATTGTAAGGTTGACTAGTTTCTGAGTGTTCATGAAATTTTTTAAAAATTATCACGATTTTACCTGTCACTACAGCAATTAATTGTTGCACTCCGTCTTACGCAATCCCTTCTGCTGATATTAATCAGTTCAACTTTATTATTTATAAGCTAAAAAAAGAGACTAAATCATTAAATTGACAAAGAATTTATTTTGAGAAAAAACCTACATACCGACAAAAATGATCTCAAGCCCCTCCAACACCGCCATGCGCCATCTATATACATAAAATTTGAATTGTTAATGACATTTTCCGAAAACATATTGGTGAAGCTCCGTTTTTGTTTGCATATTTTTGGCAACTTTTTAAAATCCTTCACTTACAGCTCTGGTACTGACTCATTGTTGTTGCAGTTATGAAATGTACATAATCATATGCTCATATGGCTTCGTAATTGCTCGATTTAACGATTCTAATCTGTAGATTTCCATTCGAATGCCTGTTCACTGAAGTCGTTGTATCATGTAAATATTGATATTCGAGTCAATGAACTCAAAATTTCCTGGAATTGCTGATTACTGATTAGAAATCGTTGTTTGTTGAAATCATCTAATGCCGAGATTATTAATTAACCTATCGATTGATTCGCGTAAGCCAACCTGATCTCCGTGTTTACATGCACTGCGGTAATAATTTTCATTGCAAATGGGTACCTACTGTCCTACGATGAAAATAATTGATGAGTGACTATTTCAAAAAGCATTGAAACTTCTCTTGATTTATGGAGTTTCAAGTTTATGTAGGAACTTCTGTTGCAGAGCTCTCTTTTGTGGTTTTCTTGTTTGGGTGTTTTGTGCGAGAAATCATTAAAACAATATGGAAATTTTTTTTTTTTTCAATCAGTTTAACTCGGTATTCCAATCCCTTCTAATAGCAACCCAGCCACCCATAGAAATATTCTTATCGTCAGTATCTGAATAGCAAAGGTGGAAGATCATCAACAATTTACTTAGATTTTTCTCGGAATTGAATGAATCACCTCAGTTATTAAGTTAAGTTGGAATTTTGTTTTGTTATTGTGCGGTATAAGGTAGGTTAGGTTTCAGTTTTAACAATAAAAGTTGAAACAGTTCAACAGGTTTGATGTTTGTGACGTCGTCGGTCGGTATTTACTTTTTGTATTAAGTAAATTATTCTGTTTTCATGCTAAATGTGAATCAACAATTACTTAATTGCAGTCGCGTGTCATTGTGTCGCTCTGTTAACTGAAAACATCTATATAGTCTTTCCACTTGAATTCACCACCGATGACTAAAACTCTCTTTTCAGTATATCGTAATTGTAGCTTACCTATATGCTTTCATCAGGATATACAGAACATAAAATTATAGGTATAATGCGGCCATCGGCATCGTGGTCCTATTTTTTTCTTAATGTGACGTCAGCTGAATCCCATTTAATTTAAAAGAATATAAAATGAAATTTGAAAACTTGAATTGGAACATTCTTAGACAGTTCATATCTCTCAAGTGAAAAATTGTTGAACAAAAATCATAAAGTGTGTTCAATGGGCTGTTCTAAAACAGTTTCAGACGGAAAAGATCAGCTTTTTGGTGTTCAATGAGAAAGGAGGTGGTGCATACTTCTATGGAGCCTGGGCCCAGGGCGTACACCTATGAGACTAGTACCAAATGAAAGCTTACGTTCAGCCCAATCAGCCTGCCAAATATTTTTGAATTCGGTCTTGGTGATTTTGAGATAATTAGACTTGAAGTTGAGTGCCGGAAATGGGAAAAATCTGACATTTCTGCAAATAATTACGAATATCTCGAAAAGCATAGCACGTAGGACCATGATTTTGGTATCATATGAAAGATCATAAAAATATCTTTCATTTCATTCTTTTCATTCTTAATAAGTTTCATCCAACCATTGAAGATAGTGCTGATGCGAACGTTCTGCTAGAACTGGCTTTAAATCGCTCGATCCTACTGTGGTGAACATTTAAAAGACCAGGGAACCTATACAATCGAAGTCTGCGAAGATCGGATGCGAATTACCTCTACTGCTCATAATAGTCTTATAGGCAACAATAACTTTTTATTACGAGGGCGAATCAAATCCAGGCATGTAAGTAGAAAAGTGTATCTCACTTACATCTTGGTGAATAGCGATGCAAACGTAGCACATAGTTCGAACGCAATAAAAGCTTACTATTGTAACTGTCTCGTTGGAATGAGGACTGTTGGTTGTTGCGCTCATGTCATGAGTATTTTATGGTATTTGGGTTACGCAAGACACCAGGAAGCAATGAATATAGCACCAGCTTTGTTTTTGGATGGTATTTTGATAGATCTAAACGAAGATTAGTCATTTTTTTTCTCATTTGCAGCATTAAAATGTATTTTGTTTTTATGTTTAGTAAAAAACAAAGTAGTAACTGCGAAGAATTAAATGAAAAATGCATTTCCTGTGGAACATATTTTTTGTTTAATTTTTTTTAGGAATTGTGTATAATGTACGTGATGTGCTTTATGTATGATAGCGTAATTGTATATCAAATTCAAGCTTACCAATTAAGGATTAAAGTGGTGCAAAAAAAATTATAGGTCATCACTGATTTTTTCGAGATATTGGCTGTCAAACGTCAACGAAAATGTTTTTTTTTAAACAACTTTTAGGTCTGTTTTTTCGAAATATAAGGCATTTTGAAAACTGTATTTTAAATGAAATGAAAGATATTTTTATGATCTTTCATATGATACCAAAATCATGGTCCTACGTGCTATGCTTTTCGAGATATTCGTAATTATTTGCAGAAATGTCAGATTTTTCCCATTTCCGGAACTCAACTTCAAGTCTAATTATCTCAAAATCACCAAGACCGAATTCAAAAATATTTGGCAGGCTGATTGGGCTGAACGTAAGCTTTCATTTGGTACTAGTCTCATAGGTGTACGCTCTGGGCCCAAGTATGCACCACCTCCTTTTTTGTTCTTTTCTCATCTTTTTTGTGTTCAATGAGCTGTTCTAGAACAGTTAAGCACAGCGTTTTCTGCACCTCCTTTTGAGCAAGATCAAAATTGGTGAAGACTGTGACTTTTGCAACGTAGTTTTTTCCTTTTTGTTGTTGCTTTATTTGACAAGTTTGTTTGTTTGATTTAACTTGCTAAAGGTTTTTCACTGATCTGTGCTGTGCTGTGCAGTTTTCATTTGAAAAATTGCCATTGAACACTGCTTGACTTGTTCTACAGAACACAGAAAACCTAAATGTTCTCTTTACAACGCCTTTATCTAGCTCGAAATTTTCTCAAAAATGTTCTGATGAGAAAAAACTCACATTGAGCGCCTGAAAAACATGCAAATTATTCTATTATTCCCACATATTTCAAAAAAAGTGTCTATTACTATGAATCTATATTTTTGGAACTGTTAGGCGACTTTTTGGATTTGTTTAAATTAAAGAAACTTTTTGAGTAAAAAGTCCTTAATTCATACATTATAAGATAGGTGAACAATTCACCTAAGAAAATAGGGGTAAGAATAAGTAACATAGTTTTTTTGCAAGCTTTACTTTTCACTTTACCTAACTTTTCATTACAACTTGTGCGAAAATATCTGAAAGTCTATCTTTCTAACATTTTTATGATAGTTAACATTTTTTTAACCAGGCGTCTTCTTCGGAAGTTATAGTTTTATTTAACAACCTTTATCTGGTTGCCAACAAATGGCTCTCAATATCTTGCTTAGTGCTTTTTTTAACCGTGGACAACTAACAATAACAAAACATTTATCAAAATTTATATGATTTAAGTCTGATCTTCCACTTATAAAAGCCATCCAGGCTTTTTTCAGTTTTTTGGTGTACTCTTTAAATTTAACTGTATTCACTTCTTCCCTTGTAATTCCAAATATTAAGTATATTTTGGTCCTAGTTATAACCTCTTCATTGACTTCAGTTATTCGAGCATTTGTCTCCGATTGTTCAAAAAATCTCCTTGAAGTGTTTCCATCATTGCTATTTCCAAATCTTCGCTTTGGTTTATCCACATCAGCACCTGATTCTAGTATGCAATGGAGTGATTCCATATTCGTAATTATGTTCGTCTTTATGTATTTCATGCTGGTTATTGAAGTTTTTTTTTGGGTCCGATATGTAATCGGACATTACCGCGTAGACTTTGTTAGAAATAACATTTTCCATGATTTTTTTTTTTTACATTTAAAAAAAAACTCAAAAAAAAATACTGACTCTTTCAGATCAAATCTCTCTGAGCTGGTGCTATGCAACTTTATGCAGCTGAGTTTTTGGTTGTAAGTAAAGACATAATATAAGGTATACAAACTTTTTTTTACTGTAAGTATAGTTGAAAAAATGAGCAAAAAGTGGTGTTTCAAAAAACATTAAATTTAGTAATTTAAAATATTTATAATTTTTTTTCTGATCATAGTAATTTGCACATATATCAAGTAAAAATAAAATCAACATAAACTTGAACTTACACTTTTTTCCTACTTTTTTATTTTTATTATATAAAGGGTTTTCCAAAAAGTGTGATATGATTTTGGAGTGGCGTTTCGGCCATTTGAAGTATGTCATGATCTGTCATTTGTTTTTTATTGCATTCAAAAGTGTTTACAATTTCACCATTGGACCACCGTAAACATCGTGAACTATCTGATTTCGCCTTGGAAAAACTTGAAATCGATATCGATTTTTTTAAGAAAATCATCTTTTTCGAAGAGGCTTACTTTTATTTGACTAGTGCGTTAATTAAACAAAACTGGCGATGAAATCCACAAAATATGCATGAAAAACCATTATTCACCTAAATTTACAACAGTTTGGTGTGGTTTTTGGGTTGGTGGAATCATCGGTCCGTACTTCTTTCAAAATAAAGCTGGTAACACCATTACTGTCAATGGAGAGCGGTACAGAATACAGATCGATGATAACCAACTTTTTATGAGCGAAATTGGAAGAAATTGATTTTGACAACATTTGGTTTCAAGAAGGCGGGGCGACGCGACGTGCCACACAGGAAATGCAACAATTGAATTAATGCGAGAAAAATTTAGAGATTCGATTATTTCAAGAAATGGTGATATTGAATGGCCTCCAAGAAGTCGTGATTTAACACCATTAGACTCTTTTCTTGTAGGGTTATTTGAGGTCATTGGTCTTTTAAATATACCGGATTCTTTTCAAACTTTGCAAGTCAATATTGAACGTGCCATTCATGATATACGACCTCATCTTATTTGTTGCTGCAGAAGAGGTCGTGGTGGCCATTTTTTGAATGACGTTTTGTTTAAGACTTAATTGTATTGATTGAACTGCACATTAAATAAAAAATATTTGAATTTCCTCAACAAAAAGTGTGTTTTTTTTTTTTTTCAAAAAAGAAATCATATCACTCTTATTGGAAAAACCTTTACATTTAATTTTTTTTTTTTTTTAATGTTTTTTCTCACCTTAAATATTTCTTAACTTTGACAGGCTCTACAAGCAGAACCGTTCATACAAATGATATAATTTTTTCAATTACTAGAGCTCCAAGCATTTGTTAATTCATAAAGTGTAGAAGTTTTGCATTACAGACCCACCCAAAAAATGATTTTCGCAAGCACTTTTGTCAAAACAGGCCACAGTGTGCCGCCGCGCCACGTCAACCTCAGAATGCGTAAGCAAACCTCATGGTGCAGATTTCGTTGCATTCGTCTGTACCAAAAGTGCTTTGGTCTACTTGGATGGATGTTGCGGCTTGCTGGCTTAGATCCAGTCGCGTTCCACATCTCAAAATTCCCAACGGTTGATGGCGATCCCCATACCAATCATAATCAACCGCCATCTATCTGTGCAATTGCCTCGAACCAAGATCATAATACAAAGAGGGCAAATATTGAGCTTCAGCCTGCAAAGACCAATAGGGAGAAACAGTAGTAGAATAGTAATTTTACCAAATACAAAAATTTCAAATTAAAACAGTTTTTTTTTTTAAATGAAAACAAACATGGCATAGTTCTAGGCGCTGATGGTGACGGGAGTTTGTTTGTTCAAAATAACTGAATTTGAAATTTTAAATGGATTATTTTTGGTCTAAGTAAAAAGATTTATTTCGGTTATCAAGAAATTTTCAAAAAAAAGGCTAGTGGGAGACCTTTGCCTGTCAAAGCCAGCTTGAGAGAGAAACAATTCTTAATGGTGGATGTAGGAATAAATGAGAAACTTGCAAAGTAGGAAGGTTTTTTCGGAAGCAGTTGGACTTGTGTGAATTCAAACTCGACTCTATTATTTTTATATTAAAGGAATTTATTGATTAAAGTTTATTTGATAAAACTAATTATGAGAAAACATTTGACTAGAATAAAAATGAAAAACAAAATATTAAGCTGAGTATAAAAACAAGAACTTGATCAAAATTAAAACTGCTTAAATAAAATGTAAAGTAAATTAACATTAAATTATAATAGACTCTACTTTCATTCTAAGTGACACTCAATAGTTGTCTCAAAAATAAAACTTGAACCAACAAAGTATTTACATCTGCCCGATTGTCAAAGTTAAAGATACCAAAGCGTGAAAAGTGTGGAAAAACGTCGGTTTTGTTTCAAAAATATGGACATTTAAATAAGTTCTTTAATTGATATTTAAACAATACACACTAATCCACTGGATAAATATATTTAATTCGGAACATATTCTGAAACTACTACGACGTCTCTTACAAAAGCTCAAAAAGAAGCTGTTCGATTGTGCTGTTGAATTTTTTTGTTTGAAATTCAAGTTCATTTTTGAAATCTGTCCTTGGGAGTCTAGGAGATTGAAAGTGGCATACAAAACGTGCAGGACCAAACATCGAAACCTAGTGCTTTCAACTGTACGCATTAAATATAATGTACAATACTCAAATTCAAAACAGTGAAATAATTATCGGAGAACTTCCCATCAATCCCTCGTCAAAGCGATAATTGTCTTATTTTTAATAGGCTTAGTTCTTTCGGAATTCCCCTAAGCATGCTGTAAGTCCAATTTTGCTTTAATTGTTTTTATATCGTTAACATTCAAAGCTTGTAAATATTTTATTATGACATTTCTTAATTATAAAATTATGATGAGGCGTCTTATTTCTCGAAGCGCAATCGCATGCTGAAATTAATCGCAATCGCATGCTGAAATTAATTTATATTACTGTGTGTAAAAAGTGAAGATCATAGAAATATTAGAAACTCGAAAAGTATGCGACGCAGCTATTAATTTCGTTTTTTTTTCAATTTATTATTTTGCACACAAAAAAAGTACTCATACGCCACAGTAATTTTGGGACATTTAAACAAGCGGAATGCTATTTACGACGAACAAAGAGGCTTTGAAAGTTTGTACTAGAAACTAGAAAAATGCTTATGCGGTCCACAAGCTTAATCATACCACATGATACGTTTTAGTAAAATGACATATCGCTAGGTGCCACAATTGTCGTTTAATTAAAATACGAAATGATTGTAAGAAATACGATGAACAAAGAAAAAATTGAACGTTAATTTTTATTGAAACACAATTCGTCATTCCTTGAGCTCCGTTATTTTCCAGACGTTTATGTGAAATGCCTAACAGGCAAATGGCAAGAGTTATGTATATTTAAATAAAAATAAAAATACTTCGGAATACTATGGGCGAATTCCTAAACGCAAGTCTTGCACAAATTATGCAAAGCAAGTATGTAAATCGAATTGAGACAGAAAGTTTGTAAAGACATTCATTTATGCTTTGGCATTCGTAGTTCGAAATTGTTACGACAGGTCTTGTGATAGGGGCCATTAAATCAATTTAAATTCAATTAGATTTTCCGAAAACATAGACTCAAAAAACAATTTACGTTTTCTAGAAAATTTATTTTAAATTGTTTTCAATTTTTGAGCTCGTTTCAATTTTTTCAATTTTAGAGAGATGAAGCTGCATCTAAAGCTTGGCGCAAATCTTCAATCAAATCATCCACATCCTCCAGTCCTACCGATAATCTTACAAGAGAGTCAGTTATTCCCAGCTTTTTCCTTTGATCTTCTGGAACAGAAGCATGTGTCATCACAGACCTGAAAAAAAAAATTGCAAATATATTAACCTCATTTCCCACAAGAAGATAACATTGATTTACGGAAGTTCAGCTAAACTTTCATAACCTCCAAGGCTTTCAGCTAATGTAAACATTTTCAAGCTCATCAAGAACTTCCTTGAATGACTTAGTTCTCCCTTCAAGTAGAATGAAAACACTCCACTGTACCCATAGGTCTGTTTCAAGGCAAGTTCATGCTGAGGATGGGAAGGCAGTGCTGGATGAAGAACTTTCTCTACGAATTTATGTGTCTCGAGGAATTTCGCAACTGCAATAGCATTCTTCTGATGTTGTTCCATACGAAGAGCTAATGTTTTCAAACTACGATTAACTTGATAACAATCAAAAGGAGCAGGAACTATTCCAGTGGCTGTAATAGTAAACAATTTTGAATAAGCGAATTCAAATAAGAAAGATAACACAAATGTTTTTTACCATTTTGCAAGAAACGAAGACGTTCGCACAATTTGTCATCGTTCAACGTAACAGCTCCCATAACAACATCTCCATGTCCATTCATATACTTGGTGAGCGAATAGACAACCATATCGGCTCCCAATTCCAACGGTCTTTGGAAATACGAAGTCAGGAACGTATTGTCTACAGCTACAATTATGTCTTCCTGTTTTGCACGTGCCAACTTTGAAAGAGCTGCGATGTCAACGACCTTTATCAGTGGATTAGTGGGCGTTTCAAGCCACAGAAGTTTAGTATTGCTTTTAATTGCGGCCGATACGGCTTCCAAGTTCGTGGGATCCACAAAAGTTGGTTCCAATCCAAGTCGGGCAGTTACTTGACTTTGAATTGAAAAAAATATATATTTATAGATGTTCGATATTATAAATTGATGTTAAATGTCCTACCGAAATAGTCGGTTGGTTCCTCCATACACATCGTCACTAATGACAACATGATCGCCATTTGAAAGCATTGTCAAAATAGCTGTGTTTGCTCCGAGTCCTGAGGAGAATGTTAAGCCATGTTTGGCATTGTCCAGAGAGGCCAAGCACTGCTCAAGGACATTTCTGGTGGGGTTTCCACTACGCGAGTATTCAAATCCCTGCAAAAGAAAGTTAAATGCTTGCATAAAAACAGATAAAGTGAAATTTTAAAGTAGGAAGCATAGCTGGAAACAGAAAAATCCTGTCCACTAGGTTACAATCGAGTAGGTAACAATAAAAACCATCAATGTTTTTTGGCCAACTGTTATCGTGTTGTTTTACTAACGACCTTATTGCATGACGCTTGCTACACTTATCTGATAAGAGATTGTGAGTTCGGAGCGAAAAATAGATTGAAAGTTACCGACACAAATAAACACGTATTGAAAAAACAAAAATATTACTTCAATTAGTCGGTACCCGCTGACGAAGCAGAGTAATAATTTACATCATACATAAGCAAATTCTCTAGGATCTTTTATTATCTGATGTACCATAAGGCCCATCATTAATTTTCTCAATTGGATGAACTGGACACCAGTTTCCAGTACTTAGTCAAAAGATAACCAATCAATGCAAAAACATGCGGTTCTAAATATAAATCAATTAAAAATAATTACTCTGTGCTCAGCCGGGCCATCTTGCTTATATGTAGTACTTGTCACAATAGGTGGAATAACGCACATACTGTTCCATTGCTCTGGAGACTGTCCAACGTGGATTGCCTTTGTAGCAAAGCCTTTTGGTTGAGGTTTGAAAGCCATATTGTTGATTGATGTCGATTGCGCTTATTCCTCGACAGCGAAATGTGAAAATGAAACTGACAAAATAAATTCTACTGATCTCGTATAAATAGTTCCACCAAGTTTCGAATCAAATAGATTACAAAAGCAGAATGCACAATACATACAAAGAATGTGTTCATTTTGGATGAGCATTTTGGTATTTGGTTTGATTCAAAACAAATATTTATATTGCTGTAGTTTACGTGAGATTGGAAAAATATAAAAAAAAACATTTGTTTATCTGTTTTTTATTATTGTTGTTAATGCAGCCGATTCCGTCGATAGATGAGTTTTATTATCAACAAAAACCCATTTTGAAGCAGATTGTATTGAAAAGCTTTGACTGCGCTCCGACCCTGGATGAACTATGAGTGCATTTGTCACTTTACTGTAGACCATGTTCGCTTTGACGATATCGAGATGACTTAATGGCTAGGTTTCCACGAGATGAAAATCACATGTAGATTTTAAGCAACTTCAAAAACGCCTTGTGTCGGGAGGTCCTCAATTCAAATAATTAATAAATGCATCGACTGAATTCACAGTTCAATTCTGTTCAAAAACACTGATAACTTATAAGTCACAACTATCCACCTACCAACAAATTGAGATGTGGTTCTCAGCAAGCCACCAGAGGAGAAATTAATCAATGTGCAAGCCACAAAGTTGTGACACTTGTGACTTTTGGACAGAATCGGTCTGTTAACATCATTCTATCTTCAAAACGAGGTCATCAACAACGTACTAGGTTCCTTCGTTAAACTTTACCAAGGGCTGACCCAGGTTTTCTTGATAACCCAATGAGTTGTTAAGTAAAACCTGGTCTTTCCAGTTCTCAAAAAATGCTAAGCCACAAAATCGCATAACATTCCGGTCATTTGAATAAAAATACATGCCATTTGACAGCCTTCAACACGCCACAGCAAAAACCCAGGGCGAATTGAAGGAAACCCAAGTTCAACCACAAAGCTTAAAAAACGCTCAGATTTGACATTCAGGGAGACTTTAGGATTCTCAAAAAATGCTTTGTGGCGACCCCAGTGTGACACCAGGGCTTCAACGAACAAACCTGCTATGTAATTATAAACACAGTTAGTGAATTTACGTGTATCTGCAAGTGCATATGAAAAAAGGAAATAGACATAAGATAAAAAATTCGTACTTATCAGATAGAGATGAAAGACACCTTTAAGCCTTGCCCAAACCAATGCGGTGAGTGCGTGCGATGCGATTGCGATAAGTCAAATCCCTATGTATTACGTCAAACGTCCATAAGATTACATAGGGATTTGACTTATAGCAATCGCATCGCACGCGCTCACCGCGTTGGTTTGGGCAAGGCTTTAGTCGTAGGATGCAGATGAAAAATTATAGGTGCAGGTCATCTAAATTTGAATAATACCAAAATTTTGACACTTCAGGCAAATGAAGTGAAGTAACCGACCAAAAAAGTAAAGAATAGTAGTAAAAATTTTGCTTAAAAACGAGTGTTTGTATTATCATTTTAGTTCTTTCCAACAGATAATCTCAAGTAAATGATAAACGTCTGATGAAAGAGCAGAGATGGGATTTGTGCTTCAACAAATTTATCAATGTGAACTTCAACGAACTGAGAGAAACCCTCTGCCACTAAAAACAGTTTATCAGTGTGAACTGGCCCCTTTCCTCTTTTTAGCCCTGTACACACTATACAATTAGTTGGACAGACTTGGTTTGATGGAAGTTGGATGGTCTGATGAACTTTGCGTTCACACTTATCCAATTTGTCGTCCAACTTTATGTCACATACCTATCAACTCCCTCCAACTTCTAGGGTGGTATTCACCAAACAATCTTAAGAGCGCTCTTAAAGCTAAGAGGCTCCTAGTTTTAAATTTGGATGTGCTATTCACCAAGCAATAATAGGGTCTAGTCTAAGCTAATTCGAATATTCGAAAAATAAGGTTTTTGAGTCTCTGAACGCACACTTTTCGAACTACTTCGAAAATTTCAGTGTCAATTGTCAAAATCAGTCAAAAACAGAAAAAATTATCGGAAATTTAGGAAATGGTAGAGCGTAAAATTAATTCATTCTCTGTATTGCAAACCATAAATTCGAATTTCTTATTTTTTTCAACAGTTATTTATGATTTTTGAATAACAACCACAAATGACGCTGTCAGTAAATTTCGAATTTTCGAAGTTATTTAAAACAACAACCGCTCATAACTTAAGAGTGGTAGCGACCACTCTTAAGTGTTATGAGCGCTCATAAATCTGCACTAATAGTGGTCGGTGAATAGGTTTATGAGGCACTTAGTTTAAGATTTCTTGGTGAATACCACCCCTAGATTTTCAAAAATTTTTGAAAACCATCCAACAAATTGGACAAGCGGTCGTATGAAGAGTTCACACTGTCAAATATTGGTTTGTCTAACCTAGGTTTGTCCAACTAATTGTACAGTGTGAACAGGGCTTTTCGCAACATCCGTTTTTGACATTTGATATTTGTTATTTTTCAAGAATATTTTGCACAGCAATTTGATACTTGTGATTTTGTTGATTGAAATTTAAACAATAAAATGGATCCTAAAGCAGTTTTTATTATAAACGAATTAATGTCATCTTCCTCATCATCGTCGTCTTCATCCTCATCATCAACATCTTCATCGGAGGATTTCATGTTAATACTTAATTTATTTGGAAAAACTGAAAGGAACTCGGTTAAAAATTTCATCCAAGATGTTGTTTATAATTATACTGATGAAGAAGTGAGTGAAATTTCTGTTCATTGTTTTAAAATACGCAAAATATATAAGATAAAAATAACAAAATCTCCTTTGCTACAGTTTCGTGAAAATTTTAGAGTTTCTAGAAAAATTGCAGCAATCTTAACTGAGAAGTTTGAAAAGTCCAGATTCTACAAGCATAATTCAAAGAGTGGCGGGAGAAAAGCTGCGTCTGCAGAAACACAATGCTTATCGTTTTTATGGTATGTTTATTTTTTACATTAGATTCTCATTTACCTTAATTTTTTACAAATACTTCCTTTCCAGGTTCGCTGGAAATAAGAGTACATATCGAGAAGTTTCGTTTTTATTCAATATGTGCTTATCAAGTGCATATAGGCATCAGACGCATTTTATGGACTTTCTGTTCGAAATTTCAAAGCAATCCATCAGAATGCCAACAACAATTGCAGAAAAGGAAAAGAAAAGTAAAGAATTTTTTTGGGTAAGGCTTTAAAACATATGTATTGTATTTGCTTCTGAATTAAACAGCAAATTCAATCAGATTCCAGGATTGAAAAACGTTGTGGGATGCATTGGTGGATTTTTTATACACATACGCAGACCAGCCAGAAAGAGACCAAGACCTGGCATCTGCGAAAAACTAGAGAATATTAAAGTACAAGGCATTTGTGATGCGAACAAGAAGTTTTTAGATGTGTTTGTTGGACCCGCCGGCAAGATAAATAATTCTGAAATGTTAAAGCTATCTCCCATATCTAAAGACATTCCAAATATATGTGGAACTACTTATCATTTACTTGGTAACACAACATATCCGTTGAGAGAATTCCTTTTGACGCCGTATCCTGATTATGGCTACCTTACCGATAAGCAGATAATTTACAATCAAAAGCATCGCGAAACGAGGGCGGTGGTTAACGATTGCTTCAGCATATTAAAACAACGATTTAGACAGCTTGTACGATTGGATTGTCATACCGAGATTAGAATGTCGAAGTTTGTTATTGGATGCTGTGTCTTACACAATTTATGTATTGACGAAGGTGATGTGTGGTGTGAAAATGAACCGGACATAGAGAATGTAACAATACAACCCACAATCTTGGAAGAAGATAATGATGGTGAACAGGATATTGTAATGGACTTGATTTACAAAGGGCAATTAAAACGAAACAAGGTTACAGACGCATTGTAAAAAAAAAACGAAGGTGAGTGAAAACTCAGACTTTTCCACACAATCATTGTAGCCTTATACTGAATACGTTATTACTTTCTTTCTATTAAAAAAAAAAAAATAATTAAGCTTATTCCCGTATGAGTGTTAAGATACGTAAAAACAAACTTGAGGCTGTTCTTGATATAAGTAGAATAAGGATCGGTTGGTTAGGTTAATCATAAATTAATCTACTTTTTTAAATATGCATAAATATAATATAAATTACAAAATATCAAGAAAGGTATTTTTTAGACCGCTCATATTTTGTAAGATTAAAGTAGTTATAGCTTTTAGTTTATAAGATGATAAATGTTAATGTATAATGTACAACAATAATAAAAAATGACGTTTGAAAGAAGTGATGTGAGAGATAAAAGCAAGAGTGTAAACTCGTTTTTCGGAGATGAGGACTGCCAATCAATCCTTAATTATCGATCTGTTTTAGTACAGTACTTGCGAGTCCTTTCCAAAGACCAGACAAAGTCAAGAGCCAAAAGCGACCTTAAGTCTTGAACAAGAGGCCAGTATAAATCCATTCACCAAAGTCGGTGTAAGCAACCCTATATCTAAAGGTCCACGATCACAAAAGTCAAAACCAATATAGTTGTTAAAAGCGAGGTGACAGAAATCCTTGTCGATAGAGATACGCAATACCAAAAGAAAAATATATCGAAGCTTTCGACCCTTGTTGCATCGAATGTTAGGCGACACTCGCAATAAGGAGCTTAAACTCGAATCCATTTAAATATCTCGCAAAGACTGATCAATTGTCGATTTCAGTGGCGTAGCTAGAAAATTTTTCGGGGGGGGGGGGGGGGGTACATGTAAATATTTCTACATAAGTAAAAGTTGTTGTTCAATTGTATTGGTTAGGTGTTTTCCAATTTATTGAACATATGACAATACACGAAATTATAAATCAATTCTTCTCTGCTTTGCGCGAATCATTCGATAACTTCTTCCACCTTAATGTCAATGTGCCTGTTAATGCTCATAAGAGCAAGCCCTTTCAGCCTATCTTCGCCTGTAGAATTTCTAATCCAATATTTTAGATGCCTCAACGTGGAAAAACTACGCTCGCTGCTTGCAATGGTCGCAGCCAATGTTGCACCTATTTTCAAAAAAGTGCATCGTTACAAAGATTTAATGATTCTATAAATGTCTTTGGTTGAGTTTCTGGCCCAACCCAACGTTGTCTCCAAAATAACACTTCATTTATTACGGTTGAAGCAGCTGCCTCAGTCGCTGTTGGCCATCGATTCATTATTACTTCCACGGTTTCATCAATATTCTCATCGTATTTCCTGACCATTTTTTCAGGGATGGTATTTCCGATTATTGAAAAAAAATTTTTGTGTTTCGCAAATCTGTCAGATATGGATGATATGAAGTGATCCAGGAAAAGTATGAATATTGATATACGGTAATAATCTTCTGCTGAACAGCTTTGGTAATTTTGTCGGTGTTTTTGACGATGCACAATCCTGGAAACTTAAATTTTTTCTCTTATAGACTCCGCTATTTTTTCAGCATCAGCGAATTTTCGTTGTACATTCTGATGATGATGAGTAAAAGTTTGAAAAAAGTTTGGACACAGTTGAGCTGAGAATTATGTTCCACAAAACTGTTTGCGCTCCGTCAAAGTGACATTGAGCGCTCAGTGAGATTTTTCTTTGTGGAACTGGCGTAATAGAACAATGTGATTGAAGCATTGTATTGACTTATGATACATGGACTGCTAGTTGCATTAATTCTCTATACAAAAGTTGGATAATAATGATTGCACTTATTTTTGGTTACACTAGCCAATATCTTACTCTTAACTAAAACACTAACGACATCTGCTGTGATTTAGCTAGCGTGATTATTTAGCAGTGTCAAAAATGTTTCACTAGTTTTCCGCTGAAATGATGCTCGCTAGTATTGCTTAGAATACGTGGAACCATCGTGAAGTTGGGTCCTAGCAGTCCATGTTTAATAAGTCAATGATTTTAATAAATAGGAGCCCTACTAACGCATTTCAACTGTTTTCTATAGCTCAATGTAGGCAAAACACAAACATAAACGTATTTAGATACTGATTTGTGAAAAGCTCGAACTTAAATTTTAAATATGAGAAACAAATTTGCATCAATAAAACAAAAAAAATAAATGAAGCGTTTAAATGATATTCGACTGAAATATTTTTAGGGGGGGGGGGTTATCCCCCCTATGCTACGCCACTGGTCGATTTATATTTCGTTGTACTAAGACTGCCTTCATTCTTTAAATCATATTCTTCTTTTAGAAATTGAATTAGTTGCAAATTTGTATCATCGGCGAATTTGACATTAAATCACCACTCAAAATCATCGTCAAATCATTAAAACTATCCCCAATTTTATCGTGAAAGTATACAGAGGCTTCTCCAGAATAAATAAATAAATTTTTATATAAAAACTGTCGTATTACAACACTAAAACATTCGGTGAAATATAAACGCCAACTATTATAACTTGCTGTCCAGAGTCAGAGTGGCAACGACAACCACATAGATCGTCGATATCAAAAACATTAGTCCTAAACATACTACTGTATATAAAAGATCGTACGTAGAATACATATGATTTTCGCAAAATATGGCAATTGTATCAGACAACCTTTTATAGCAACTAAATTAAAAATAGGAGTATCATATATTTCTTCGTCACCCATGTGAGTTTCTGAAAATATTCATTTTTTAACGATAGTTTTTTTGAAAGATCTTGTAAATGCGCTCGTAAACTCTGACAATTGAATGAAAAAAGTGTGTTGCATAGATTTTTCTCTGTTTCTTCAGTTCCTTTCTTTTTCTCTATTCCTATGTTTTTTTATTTTAAACTAGCAAGACCCCGCCCGCTTCGCAGGGCGAAAATAAAAAGTAAAATATTAGTTTTTTTTTTGTTTTAAATCTGTTTTATTGAATATTCTTTGCTCTAATACTTTTTGATAAACAACATTTTTGGTTTTTCCATTGTTGGCGGTATAAATGAATAAAGCAGATGGTTTCCCAACACGTGAACAACCAACATAAAGTTGACCATGAGAAAAAACTGGGTGCTCCAAATGAATACCACAGATTTTAAGCGTTTGCCCTTGAGATTTATTAATTGTCATGCCAAAAGCAATACGAATAGGCAACTGCAAACGCTTAAATTCAAATGGTAGATCAGGTGGAATCATTGGTATACGTGGTATTAAGACATCTTCGCCTTTGAATTTACCAGTTAAAATGGTCGCTTCAATAACATTATTCATTAATCGTTTAACTACTAACCTGGTGCCATTACATAATCTTGGATGATTCAAATTTCTTAACATTATAATTGGAATACCGACTTTTAATTGTAAATAATGAGGCGGGATACCTGGTAGATCCAATGAATTTAAAAATTTGATCGGAAAGTGCACAGCTTCATCCGGATTCATAACGGTATCAATAGATTTATAAACTACGTTTACACCTGGTATTCTGTTCATAACTTATTTTTACATTGATACTAATAACATCTCTATTCGTACATGCCAATATACATCTTTTACTTAACCAATCATGATTTTGGTAATTAGTAAAAATATTGGCAAACACGCTCTGTACTAACGCAGCAGTTGATTCTGATAAGGAACAAAAATTATTTGGCAATGTTATTTAACCATCAATATCTAAATGCAGTTCTCCATTTCCTATTTTCAATAATTGCTTTGAAAATTCTGCAGCTGTTGAATCGTTCTGTAATAAAACTCTTACATTTTCGGTGAGAGAAAGCGTTTTCACATGTTTCCATAACGTTGAAGATTTCAAGCTAGCATTTAATTCGTCAGCAGCAGTGGATCGAGGAATAACCGGAAGTGTTTGCCGGAAGTCACCAACAAATAACACCAATGCACCACCGAAAAGACGATTATTACCTCTCAAATCTTGTAAGGTTCGATTGAATGCTTCTAAAGATTTCTTGTGTGCCATGGTGCATTCGTCCCAAATAATTAATTTACACTACTGCAAAACTTTTGCCATTCCAGATCTTTTTGAAATGTTGCATGTTGGCGCTTCTAAAATATGAACGTTTAAAGGCAATTTTAAAGCCGAGTGAGCAGTTCGCCCACCATCCAATAAAGTTGCAGCAATTCCAGACGATGCAAGAGCTAATGCTATATCTTTATTCGTTCGTACAGTAGCTAAAAACAATGACAGTAAAAATGTTTTACCAGTGCCGCCAGGAGCATCCAAAAAATAAAATCCACCATTTACAGCATTAATTTCGCTCATGATTTGAAAGTAAGCTTCTATTTGTTTTTCATTCAATACTGGAACATTTCTTTGAACATATTGATTTAAACAATTTGCATCATAATCTCGTTCAGGATTTAAATCCAAATTGAAAGTGTCGTGTATTGAACAATCAGGTGAAATCATTCCTAATTGTGATAGCAATTTATTTGACATTGCTAAACACAGATTTTCTATAATGATCAACGCTTCGTTGTGTATTTCTGGCGTAAAATCCAATTGCGGATTCATTCTTGCACGACGAACTGTATGCAAAATATCTTCTGACAAATGATCACAATGACTTCTCCATAACTCACGTGGATTCGTCGGACTGCACGCAGATATTATAATTGCAAATAATGAACGCATTTGATGTGGATTTGCCGTAAGAGCTGCATCTTCTAAGGTGTTATTCCAATGTTTATCATCTTCGAGTAAATTTAAACGCCTGCATGCTTCACGATATGTAGGACATAAAAACCCATCAACTGTTCGTAAATCTGCAAAAGATGTTGGCCCACGAACATTATTTAGAAATAAACGCAAAAAATAACATTCCTCTGTAGGTATTTGTTTACACTTTTCAAGCAGCCAAATGTAATAAGGAATACATCTAGGAGTATTAGATATACTCTGTTCTAAAATAAATAGAAAGCATTGTGAGCATCTAGGCTGTGTGTATTGTAATTTTGCATGGGAAAATAATTGAAACTTAATTATTTTTTTAAACACACTTCCCTTTTTTGAAAATAAAATTTTTTTTTGTCCTAAACCTTCTACTCTTACTCTTCTTTAATTTAAAAAAAAAATTAAGAAAATCGGTCAATCGGTTTGGCTGGTTAGCGAACGAACACAAAACCAAACTTTATTTTATATATATAGATTCATTTTTATTTTTCCTTAACTTATAACTATGTTCTTACATGCTAACAAATATTTGTAAATTAGCTTATTTAATAGGTTAATTAACTTAACTTCTCTTTGTTTATTCGTTATATCGCGCAACACGTTTAACGCGGTAAATCGATTGCATACTTTTTTGCACTGCTCCCAATTCAATCACTCAGCCAGACGATTTAATTGTAGTGAAATGTGTTCTTCGGTGGAAGTTTGCATTATTTTCGGAGAAAATCAAATTAAAAATAGTTCTTTGTTCTTTTCAATGCGCTTAATATATTTGTAATTCATTTCTTAAGAAAAATCTGAAGATCTCTTTCGATTCTTCTTCTAGTTTTTCAATTTGTGCCGTGTGTGTGAAAATCGTGTCTGTGCTTGCAAAATAAATTTCGATTGCTTCATTGAAAGAAGTGTTGTGTTTGTTGAATACAAACTTCGGTTGTAATTCGAAATGAATACTGATTTATTTCACTACGTTACTTCTATATATATACAATTTTCTATGTTCTTATCTTTCTATTCTTAAATGTCTATGTTGTTTACTTAGGTTAGGTTAATGTACATAGTTATCTTATTTCACATACACATGGGGTTATCTATAGATTGGTTATGTTCATGTTTGAACAGTGTTTTCTTTTCTCCTCAAATGAAATAATAGGATACCTAGTTTTTGACGTGAAGTTTCACTTCTTCCGGGCGGAGAGACTCAGCGCATTATTTTTTTTACTGCTTCGTCAAACAATCACAACGCATTCACAAGTGTGTATCACTTTTGAGTACAGCGTAACTTCAGCGTTTAAACATGTTTTAGTGAAATTTGATAAAAAAAAAAAAATATGATTATTTTTATATTATTTTCCTTAATTGATCATTTCAGAAACATTTTTTGCCCCTAGCTCACCCTAAAATTCGCATTCGGTTAAATCTTCCCTCCGAATCGAGATTCATATTTTGTTTCAATAGAAATTGAGATACAATTTTTTTTCATCACAATTCAAAAAAATTTTGTTGCACAAATCTCCTTTGAAAAAGTGAGTGCTCATCTGAGGTTTCTTGCAGACATAATACAATAATATTTGTGAACACGCCTATTGTTTACTTTTGAAGTTTAATCAAACACACCCAAGTGATTGTCAAAATAATCGTGCCTATTTCGCTTTCGGTTTTCGGGTTTTCGGTGTTATGTATAATTTTTGACAAGAAAATTACTGAATAGATAATTATAAAATATAATTCGTAAAGCATGGCACTTCTTTCTGCTCGTTTGGTAAATTCAATCAATCCGCAACTTTTCAGAAATTGTTTAGGTAAGTTTTCAACATTTTGTAGTCTAAAAATGATGGTATCTCATTCTGGTTTTAATAGCTTCATTTAGCGCATTGCACCTGGGTCCGAAATCACAACAGAAAAGAGAAGTCTATGAAAACAAAGTTCAACCGAAAGTTAATTCAATAAGTTGCGACACTAAAAAGATATTCGACGATGTCAATAAGCATCTCCAATCAGAAAGCAATGAACGGCTTTTTGCTGTGGTGCAATTGTGTGGTAAACAATTCAAAGTAACTTGTGGTGACATAATAGTTATAGAGGGATACTGGCCGCCAACTAACTCCGATCGTATCCGACTTGAAAAGGTTCTACTTGTAGCAGGAAACAGCTTTACATTGCTGGGAAGACCAATATTGGAACCAGAACTAGTTGACGTACAAGCAACTATCATTGAAAAAACTTTATCCCACACCAAAACACATTTTAAAAAGAAGCGAAGGAAGCAGTATGAACGAATTAATTTTCAACGATCTCCGCATACAATGGTCCGCATTAATTCAATAGACATTATTGGAAAAATAAATTCGTCTGGCATCGACTTCAATTCTCCTAGGATGTTTTGATTCGGAAAGTAAAGACAAAAATAAGTTTATAGTTTGTAATACGTAAGGCAATAAAATATAATTTGTTATCTATCCGGACTGTTTCAAATCCTCCAAAAAATAATGCCATGAATAAAAAAAAAATTGTTCTGGGTTGTGCTCAATTTGTGCTGACTTTCCTTTTTCCCATATCTTCAAAATTGCGGTTTTTACAGCCGAAAGAAAAATTCAAAATTCGGAGTGAAGTTAGCCGAACTCTTTTGGATTTTCAAAAAAAAGGAAAGTTGTGCTGGATTGTGCTCAATTTTTTTTTTTCTCAATTTCTGCTATTTGTGCTGAATTTCTTTTTTTCGATGTCTTCAAAATTACGGTTTCTACAGCCAAAATAAAAAAATTCGGAATGAAGTTAGCCGAGCTATTTTGGATTTTCAAAAAAACGGAAAGTTGTGCTGGATTGTGCTCAATTTGTGCTATTTGTGCTGACTTTCTTTTTTCGATATCTTCAAAATTACGGTTTTTACAGCCAAAAGAAACTCCAAAATAAAATAAATATTTGATTAAAAAAATTTTCCATTCACACCATATAGACCCCTCCTATTTCTTTTCATTGGCTGACATTCGGTTCAAAGCGATCGTAGCAAAGTACAGGCTGTATAACATACACACACACAATTAGGTATCTTCTTGCTCTTCCTTACGCATGAAAATGCAAACGAACTAGTGTTAAACTGGAGCATCCTAACACAATTTTTTTTCATTTATTTATTTTATTATGTATTTATTTTATTTTGAAGTTTCTTTTGGCTGTAAAAACCGTAATTTTGAAGATATTGGAAAAAGGAAAGTCAGCACAAATAGCACAAATTGAGCACAATCCAGCACAACTTTCCTTTTTTTGAAAAACCAAAACAGCTAGGCTAACTTCACTCCGAATTTGAATTTTTCTTTCGGCTGTAAGAACCGCAATTTTGAAGATATGGGGAAAAGGAAAGTCAGCACAATTCAGCACAACTTTCCTTTTTTTTTAAATAAAAAGTAGCTCGGCTAACTTCATAGACATCAGTTGCCTCTAAACGAAAAAACTTTTATCATGAAAAAAATCCGAAATGAATAAGATTTAACAAATATTTTTAATTTTGTCCGAATTTAAAAGAATTGTTCCTTATCCAAACTACTTTTGCTTTATCTCTCAGTTGTTACGAATCTCCGAGACAACGACCTTACTTTAAATTCCAACACTTTTTGTTAGATTTTGATATTGAATTGCGTTCTCAGGAATCGTTGTCGTTGTACCCCTGGAGGCACTATGTGATGATTTTTCAAAAGTACTCAAAGAATGAGTTTAAAATTCTGTAAAAACAGATTATGTTTGAAATCAAACTTCTGCACTTGTTTTGTTACATTTAGCATTTACCGGTTACAATATAAATTCAAATAAATGGGGCCACACAACAAAGTTATGGAAATTTCGGGCAAAGCGCATTTTAAATACCTACAATTTTATACCGACTCCAACTAAGTTAGAAACTAAGTTAGAAAGCGTATATCATAGTATAGTGTGTATGTTTTACTCCGTAAGGACTTGCTGATTCCTTGCGAAGGGCTTTATCCGTATAAAACATTTTTTTTTCCTTTGGTGTTACTGAACTCCCAACGTAAAAGAAACTAGAGATGTTCGGAAAAGTTTATGAAATGTATTTAAATCTCAGATGCAACGCATTGTATGTTGTTACAAATACAAAAAATACTGAAATACAAAATATAAAATACTATGTACGAAAACATAGCCTACTAAATGTTATATAATTAATTTATTTGTTATTTTATACTGTTTTAATTCCATTTTAAGGTCCTTTCAACAACTTACTTACTTACTTAGGTGGGCATTACAGTTCGGGGTGAACCTGGGCCTCAACCAACATCCTTCGATAACGACTTCTATTTCGGGCGAGCTCTCTCCAGTTTCGCACTCCAAGTCGGTTGAGGTCATCCTCCACTTGATTGCGCCACCTAAGACGAGGTCTTCCCCTTCCGCGATTTCCCTGCAATGTGCTTTCGAACACCCGACGAGCCGGAGCGTTTGGGTCCATCCGCTCAACATGGCCCAACCATCGTAGCCTCGCGATGCGTACTCTTCTGGCTATGCCCATGTCGCGGTACAGCTCATACAGCTCGTTGTTGTATCTTCTTCTCCACACATTGCCTTCGCATACGGGACCAAAGATCATTCGGAGAATTTTTCTTTCGAAACGACCAAGGGTTTCCTCATCCGCTTTGGATAAGGTCCATGCTTCCGCGCCGTAAAGCAGGACTGGGATGATTAAGGTCTTATATAAGGTTACCTTGGTTTTTCTGGAGAGGGTTTTGTTTCTCAATTGCCTTCTTAACCCAAAGAAGCAACGGTTGGCAAGAGTTATTCTCCGTTTGATCTCCGCACTGATGTTGTTGTCCGTGTCTACAGCGGATCCTAGGTAGACGAAGTCCTGTACTACCTCGAAGTTATGTCTGTCTATTGTGACGTTTTGTCCAATTCGTCGATGTTCTGTGTCCTTGTTTGATGACAGCATATACTTTGTTTTGCCCTCATTAACCATCAAACCCATTTTTGCCGCTTCTGTTTCAATACTCGCAAAAGCACCTATGACATCACGCTTTTTTCTTCCCATTACGTCAATATCGTCTGCATATGCGAGCAATTGCACAGATTTTTGAAAGATTGTTCCTCTGGTGTTGACGTTTGAGTTTCTTACAATCTGTTCAAGTATGATGTTGAAGAAATCGCATGACAGTTTATCGCCTTGCCTAAAACCTTTTTCGACATTGAAGGTCTCGGTGAGTTCTTTACCGACCTTGACGGAGCAGCGTGAATTCTCCAAAGTCATCCTGCATAGTCGTACGAGCTTTGCAGGGATGCCGAAACTAGACATGGTTCTGTACAGCTCGTCTCTGTAGATACTGTCATAAGCGGCCTTGAAATCGATAAAGAGGTGGTGAATATCGATATTATGTTCTCGGGTTTTTTCCAAGATCTGCCGTAATGTGAAAATTTGGTCTATTGTGGACTTCTCCGGTCTAAAACCACATTGATAAGGACCTATCAAGTTGTTGACGTGGGGTTTCAGACGTTCACATATTACAGCAGACAAGATCTTATAAGCGACGTTAAGGAGGCTTATCCCTCTATAATTGGCGCAGTCGTGAGGGTCTCCTTTCTTTAGGATCGGGCATACGATACTGAGGTTCCATTCATCGGGCATGCTTTCTTTCGACCATATCATGCAGATCAGCTGGTGCAAGCTCCTTTCCAACTGATCTCCAGCTGCCTTGAAAAGCTCGGCATCAAGGCCATCTGCACCTGCAGTCTTATTTGATTTAAGTTTGCATATAGCAAGCTTAACTTCTTCTTCAACAACACAGAACAGAAATATAATTATTATTATTATTTTAAAAGAAACATTTTCTTTAGTATTATTAAGTTTGGATATTAGTTCAAGAGTTCTAAAACATTGTCTTTGTTTTTTTCAACTTTGTTCTGTTTCCTCAGGTCTGTTATAGTATTCACTGGTTTGAACTCAGAAGCAGGAAAACTGCCCGGAAACGTCGCAAAGGTTGGCACAATAGGTTTCATACAGAAACCGCAGTGCTTAGAGCTGTGCAAGGTCAACCTACCATATAATCTAATTTAATTATAATTTTCAAAAAGGATTCAAAATTTTCCTTTTTTTTCTTCGTAGAATCAGTAATAATATGCGTCGGCAGTTCCAATGATACATGTACTGTACATAATATGAATGTTCCTTCTTGTTACAACTTCTTTCTTAAACTAACATTGTTTCAATGTATTCTCTGCACAAAATTCGTTTCATTAAAAAAAGGAGTCAAATATACATATGCATAATATGTAGCTACTTCTGTAGATGCTCCTATGCCGTTTTTTATCGTCACTCTTATCTAAAAATACTTAGATGTTGATTTTTGTGGGATATAAGTCAATAAGAAAATGATATTTGTTAAATTTTATCTTTTACGACGTTTAAAACATCGTTATCATCTTCACAAATCAGAATATGAAAACATTACATTAACTGATTGCAAAGCAATAAAACACTTCAGTACACATTGTGTATGAAAACGGGTTTTAATAATTTAGTGTGTTCTGCAATGAATCTTTTCTAACTGGAGTTCTTCTCTTGGCTTTAACCTGTTTTTCTACATAATGTGAAACAATGTGTGACATCACTTTCCGATACATACCTTTTTCGCAGATCTAACACGGGCACACCCACTTTTTTGAATTTTTGGTTTAATTATTGGTTTTATGATTTGCATTTGCCGGGTCTAATTGGCGGTTTCTTGTTTGTTTTTAAAAGATACACATGTAAAAGAAAAAAAAATGGCAAACAATAAAATGGATGCGGAATTAGTTGTTATTATAAACAATTTGATGTATTCGTCCTCATCATCGTCGTCGTCTTCATCAGTAGCATCCTCATCCGAAGATTTGGATTTTTTATTTTTGCTTAACTTGTTTGATAAAAAAGAAAATCGAAAGGTCAAAAACTTTATCGAAAATGTTGTTAATAATTATACTGACGAAGAAGTGAGTGCCTTTTGTGTTAATTTTTTTTATAATTTAGATAACAATAATCACAATTATTTAATAGTTTCGCAGACACTTTAGAGTTTCTCGAAAAGTAGCAACGACTTTAACTGAACGCTTTGCTAAATCCAGATTTTACAAACCAAAGTTGAAAAGTGGTGGAAGAAAACCTGCGTCTCCTGAGACACAATGCTTATCATTTTTATGGTATGTTTATTTTTTTGTTTACACTTCCATTTAAACTCATTTGTTTTGCATAAAAGGTTTGCTGGGAATAAAAGTACATACCGCGAAGTTTCGTACTTATTCAATATGTGCTTATCAAGTGCATACAAACATCAGACGGCGTTTATGAATTTTTTGTTCGATATTTCGAAGCAATCCATCAGAATGCCTTCAACAAGTGCCCAAAAAGAAAAGAAGAGTAGAGAATTTTCTTTGGTAAGAATCAAAACCTTTTTACACTGCTAACTATTGTCACAGCAATTTAATTTAGAATGCTGGATTGAAAAACGTGTTGGGATGCATTGGAGTAAGTAATATACACATACGCAAACCACCAGCGAAATCAAAACATCATATTAATCTCTCAGCTCGACCAGCATTGACAAAAATTAAAGTGCAAGGAATTTGTGATGTGAACAAGAAGTTCTTAGATGTTTTTGTTGGACCCGTAAGAGAGATAAACAATTCTCAAATGTTAAAATCATCTCCCATATTCAAAGATATTCCAAGAATATGTGGAACCACTTATCATTTATTAGGCGACACGACATATCCATTGAGAGAATTCCTTTTGACGCCGTATCCTGACTATGGCTTCTTTACTGACAAGCAGAAAATATACAACGAAATGCACTGTGAATCAATAGTGGCAATCGATGATTGCTTTAGTATACTAAAGCAACGATTTAGGCAGCTTGGTCGATTGGATTGTCATACCGAGATTAGAATGTCGAAGTTTGTTATTGGATGCTGTGTCTTACACAATTTATGTATCGATGAAGGTGATCTGTGGTGTGAAAAAGAACCGATTGAAGAGAAAAACGCTTCAGCGGAAGACAAAAGTTTAGAAGAAGAAGAGACTGATGGTGAACAAGAAAATGAAACGGATTTGTTTTACAAAGGACAATTAAAACGAGAAATGATTACAGAAACAATCAACCCTATCACAGATTCCATCGTAGAAAACTTCCACACGGAAAGCTAAGTTACGAACTACGAAAATTTGTGATCACAAAATGGAATCGAAGAAAGCATTTCCAGTTGCCACATTAAATACTGCCATGATGGTTATCCAAATCAGCTGTCTTACGCCAAATGTGGAAGATCATTACCATTTTTCTGCAAAACACAACTTCTTTCGTTTATAAAGACGACGATTTTACATTCCACTTGGATTTGGTGATACCGAATCTACGAATTTCGAAATTTGTTCCACTCTGAATTGATTATGTGTAGTGATGTGTCAACTCGGGTTCATAAACCGAGTCAAACCGAGTTGAGCCCAAACATTTTTTCGAACCGAGTTGGCAAACCGAAGAAAAAACCGAACCGTCAACCAAATAATTAAAAAGAAATTAATGCAAGCAGACCGAGTTCACTTGAACATAAATAATCAAAACTAGAAAAGAAATTACCCTCCTTTAGTTGCGGTCTGTGCCAAACACAATGCACTTATACATATAAAGTCGATAGTCGACTGGTAGTAGTATGTAAAGCATCAAAGCAAGTGAGTTATTTGCGCAGGCATACAGAAACACACACACACATCTGTTAAACTTGACTCGGGATATTTTAGATTTTACAGAAAATTAATTCCTAACTCGAGTTGCAGTATGTATCCAACACATTCAAACCGTCTACCTATCAACAGACGACAATGAAAAAACCGAACCGCAGTCCAACTCGGGATAAATTAATTTCCCGTATAGCTACAATGGATACACACTGCAACTCGAGTTAGGAATTAATTTATCCCGAGTAAAGTCAAACCGAGTTGGACTGCGGTTCGGTTTTTTCAACGACAATGAAAAAACCGAACCGCCGTCCAACTCGGTTTGACTTGACTCGGGATAAATTAATTTCCCGTATAGCTACAATGGATACACACTGCAACTCGAGTTAGGAATTAATTTATCCCGAGTTGGAATGCGGTTCGGTTTTTTCATTGTCGTGTGTTGATAGGTAGACGGTTTGAATGTTTTGGGTACATATTGCCACTCGAGTTAGGAATTAAATTTCTGTAAAATATACCTAGTCAATTCGGTTCGGTTCTTTCCTGTGTCATTAATTAGTAGATACGCTTATTGCTTTTGGTTTTTTTTTTTTTATAAATTCACTTTGACTAAATCCGTTTTTGATTGAAAAATTTGTTTGTTTCTATTTTTCAAAACATAGTATTGAAGGAAAAAGCGCAAATATTATTTTTGTAAACCGAGTTACCCAACTCGAGTTACAACTCGGGTTAATCAAAATCCAACTCGGGTTAACCCGGTTTGTAAATTTTACGGTTTGGCACATCACTAATTATGTGATAGTCACATCCGGAAACTCAGACTTTTTTCAATTACGATGGAATCTGTGATAGGCAATTGAAAAGTGACCGGAACGCGTAATTTTTAAAGACAATTGTCGTTCAAAATCTAGAGGCTGGAAAACAAAAAAGTATTGCTGTTCAAATATAAGTAGTTTTAGGGTAAATTATTTAGTTTTAATAATTACGATCAATTTTAAGTTTTTCCTAATATTTTAATATTTTTTGTAAGCCTTAAGTAGTTATAAGATGAATAAAAATGAAAATGATCCCGTTTGAAAATCATTGGCATTCTTAAAATTATTTGGGCATCATTTGCATTGGTACATATAAAATAAATAAATAGGGTGGCGCAACAGAGCGGGTAACTACGGTACCTAGCGCAATGCCCTCAACCATACTTATCTTGTGAGAGAATGGAAATGACCTACAATTTTTTTGCGATTACGATCCAATTTGAAAGCGCTTTTTTTTGCAAATTTACTATCGCAGAAATTGCCAATTCTTCGCAAAAGGTAATACTCATGAAGAAGACTTTTTCCTTGATGTTTCTCGAATTCGAACCGCGAACCTCCCACGCAACAAGCAGACGCGGTAACCATTACGCCACGTGCACCACATATCCTTTATTAACTGTTTGATTTTATAAGCATTTAAAAATGCAATCATTACCATTTTTGATTATCTATTGTAATCAGCGGAAAAATGACAAATTCGCTATGTTCAGATGCATAAACGACTTGAAGTAAAGAGTTTTGATCTTATCATTTTAAGTGGTCATTCGTAGTCCTCGTCGAAGTATAGTTTTTTTTAGAATTTATGTTGTTTATAAACGAGAGTAAATTATAAGTAAACATACTAAGCTGATGTTGATTTTCTGTCGGTGCACACTATGAGATGCTTTAATCTAGTGTGGTTTCTTTAACTTATTGCGCATTCCTTTTACTGGCCAGTATCGAACAACTTGAACTTGTCCCGGCAAAGTTAAAAAAATAAAATAAAAAATAACACATCGATGAAGTAGTTTACTTCTTTATTGGCACGATGATGATATACTTTAGACAAGCCTAAAGTAAATTTGCCTGTAATTGATTAGATGGCGATTTGGCGCCACTACTTGGCCCGTATTACGAATTACAAACCACGAGGAAAGAATGGTTAAGATGTCCGCTAATTACACTTGGGAGAATGGTACTTTCTTGATTTCACCTTACGCTTCTAAACTGACGGATCCAAAACCTGTGATGTTGTAGGAAATGGAATTTTCTTGAAAGGGCTGAATCTAAGCCTTTTTTCCGCCTACCTGACTACTACAGTGTGTTCCAAGCGGAAATTCTGGCGATAAAGGAAGTCCTCTCCTGGCTTAGAGAAAACGTTGTATCCCCTACGGATATTCGCATCTTCTCGGACTACAAAATCTAATACGGTCAACACAATTCGCAAGTCTCTAAAGGAGATTTCAGAACAGTTCAACTTTCAAGGGTGCCGGGTCACAGAGATATACCAGACAACTGCATGGCAGACGAACTCGCCAAAAAAGAAACTTCTCATCTTCGATCTGAAAGGAACAATATAGGTATACCTATCGCTGCATGTAAAGTTTTGCTAATCAGGACGCCTCTGAGAAGATGAAAACTAGATGGAGCAATACATATCTTATGATAAAACGAATTTGGAAATGTGTGAACTTGAAACGTTTAAAGAACTTATTGAATATAAGTCGCCTGCACATTAGTCTCACTATAGGTGTCCTTACAGGACAATGCCTAATAGGTAGACACGCCAAAAGACTTGGTGTCTACTCAAATGACTTCTGAAGAAGCTGCATGGACGACGAGGAAGAGAATACAATCTAACATCTCCTATGCTCATGACCTGCACTTGCTAACACACGAAAAACTCACCCAGGCGATTACTCTTTCGACGACACCAGGAGTTTAGCTAACAAAGACCCTGAAATTCTCTCCCTTTTTGTACAAGTTCTGAACGGTTTGACTAAATGGTGATCAACTCGTTAGTCAAGGTTTGATTAGAGGATTTTTCAACTCTCTAATCTCCTAAATAAGAACAAGAGAGTGACCAACCTTCTGGTCTCAGTGGTATCACAATGGACGCTCTGCGGTCTAAATAACTAAGCCTAACGTAGTATACAATTCAAAAGTCATAAACACGGAGCATCATATACAGGAAATAAAACCTTAAAAAAGATCGTTTTGTCTTAATTAAACCCCTGTTTTCTATTGGGATTACAACTTCGAACTCCCACGTAACAGGCAAACATGCTAAATATTATACCAATTGATTAATTTTTAATTTTTTTTTAATTAATTGAAGTGATTTTAAGGTCTTTGTGAACATAGATTCCTAACCAAATCTAAAGAAAATGATGGATGTATTCAAGTTCAGATGCATAAACTTGATTTTAAATTGGTTGGGTTGAAAAAATTTGAGAAAACAAGTAAGTATAGCAATTTATTTTAAAAATTATCTTACTCCAATTAAATCTCAGTCCAGTGATATAGAAGCGATGGTAAGATCCGATTTCGAACGCATAGAATGAAGTTCAAGGTTTTATAAATATCATTTTTACCAATCTTACAAGTTTTATTAGGGCTAACCTATTTATTATATATCTTGTCCAACAAATCTTTCATAAATAATGTCCTCTGACTGTGCCGTTCTCTGCTGTTGGCTAGTTTTTCCTTTTCTCTATCCATTCTGTTTTCTTCTCTAATCCGGAAATGTTCTTCTCTTTGCTTAAGAAACTGTTCAAACATCTTTTCTTGCATTGATTTCCCCTTGTTCCTTTGTTTTACTTCGTCTTCATTGTTATGCTCTTGTTCTACTTGAGTGCTAGACTTTAAAGAGGTGCTTAACTTTAAAGGGCTGCTAGACTTTAAGGGGGATGAGCTTGCAAAAGACGAGGAACTGCGATTAAGCTTTTGGGTTTCATAATATATATTGTTGGCTAAAAGTTCAGTTTCGATGTCTAGGGGATCATCGATTGCAGGTTTCAATGCCTCATTGATCATGTGATTCTCAACAGAATCTATTTTTCTTCTAATGATGCATTTGTAACGCGTCTCGACTTGAACGGCCGTGAGACTTTTATTAAACGTTTGGTTAATTTTTCCAGCTATGTGCAACCATAAAAGCTTTTTGGTTTTGAATTGTTTTTGAAGGCCTACTGAGTTCATTAATTTCAAGTATAATTCTAACATGAACTTAGTCATATGATTGTCCCATTTAAAACGGTCAAAGGGTGAAGGTGCTGAATAAATGAAAAGAAAATCAAAATATTAGCTGTATTTTTAAGTACTTTGTTTTGATTTTAATTTTGTTAAATCATTTCGTATATAAAACTACCTGGAACTGCTTCAACAGACGATTTTTCCTTGAGATCCTCCAATTCATAATAACTTGCAACAATGTTATGTGGAACCTTTAGTATATTTTTATCTGGAAAAAAATGTATCTGATCAAAATGATTTTTTCTCTCTTAAAGCTACTCACTTTGTTTGTTTTGAAGAAAAACATACTCCTTATCGACCACAACGACTATGCCCTCTCTGTCTTTTACCACGTCATATTCGTTCAAATCAATTCTTTAAATTAAATTGAAAACAAAACACAAATTATAATAAACTTAAATTACAGTATTTAAATACAAGCCGTTCTCAAACATATCGTTTAGTTTCGGTACATATACAGGGTGATTCGCATAAGGTGTGACAAAAAGATAGGGTGTGTAGGTTGGACCTAGACAAGCAAAAAATCGTATGGGAGGGGGGGGGTCCATTTTCCCCCGTTTAGGCGGGAGGGGCAATTTAAGAAAAAAGTCACTAAAAATTGGAAAAAAATTATTCAAAAATAACGGTAGTACCTACAGAGTCGTACTATAGCATTTTGAAAAGCCAAAAACTTAAACATTAATTTAAATTCAAAACTAAGTTGTTCAAGTAAATAGTTTTTGAAATATTAATTTTCAAAGTCAAAATTTTGAAAAAAAAAACATATTTTTTTTCTTAAAACCACTTTTTTTCCAAATTTTACGTTATTAAGTAGTATTTTTCTAGCTTATTTTCAATGCTTTTATTTATTTTTGATCAAACACAAAAAACCGGATGTCAAAATAACCTGTAGTTTTTGAGAAAACCAAAAACTACAAAAACGACTTTCGTCAAATTTTTTTTTTTTTAATTTTTTTTTCGTTATTGGACTTTTAAGTGAATTCTCAATAAAAAAAGTAAAGAGAAAATCCATCCTTTATTTCGTAAGTTCACTTAAGAATCCAATAACGAAAAAAAAAAACTTTAAAAAAAAAATTTTGACAAAAGTCGTTTTTGTAATTTTTGGTTTTCTCAAAAACTACAAGTTATTTTGACATCCGGTTTCTTGTATTTGATCAAAAATAAATAAGAGCATTGAAAATAAGCCAAGAAAATTCTACTTAATTACGTAAAATTTGGAAGAAAAGTGGTTTTAAGAAAAAAAATTATGTTTTTTTTTTCAAAATTTTGACTTTGAAAATTAATATTTCAAAAACTATTTACTTGAACAACTTAGTTTTAAATTTAAATTAATGTTTAAGTTTTTGGCTTTTCAAAATGCTATAGTAAGACTCTGTAGGTACTACCGTTATTTTTAAATAATTTTTTTCCAATTTTTAGTGACTTTTTTCTTAAATTGCCCCTCCCGCCTAAACGGGGGAAAATGGACCCCCCCCTCCCATACGATTTTTTGCTTGTCTAGGTCCAACCTACACACCCTATCTTTTTGTCACACCTTATGCGAATCACCCTGTATATGTAGAACATATGTATTTAGCTAACTGTGCAGTAATGCATTCCCGCTTATCGTAAGAGGCGACCAAAGGAGACATTTAGAAAAATAACATTAAAGTGTGTCTAGCGACACTCGCAATACCTTAGAACTTCCCCACAAGTGTGCATGCAGATCCTAGGGTCACACAATTGGAAATCAGAAGTGTAGTAAAAGAAAAATCAAACTAAAAAATGGAGCACGTACCCATCGAAAAAATTTTAAAATACGCTCCGTGAAATATCGCACAATGGCACTACCATCCTTACGAGTGGCAAAATAATGCGACGGATTCGATAGTGGTACCCATGCCGCAATGGTTAGCTTGTCTGCCTGTTGCAAAACAGGTTCATAGTTCGGATCTCAACAGAAAACAAAAATGTTTTTTCCACGGGTAACTCTTTTCGCGAGGAATTGGTAGGTCCTTCGATGATAAATACATTGCCATGAAAAGCGCTTTCTTGATTAGCCGTGTGGAATCGCCAGAAAATTGTAGTTCCCCTCCATTCCCTCACAAGCCATGGTTGTGGTAAATGTGCTAAGCCCAGGGTCTCCCCGCTCTGTTGCGTTGGAAGTATGAAGAGATGTAGAGAAGGAGACGAGTAAATATCTAAGAAACGAAAAGCCCAATTTTGGATGTACTTAAAAGCTTGCAAAATGTTCTATTATGGAACGGATCAAGGCAAAAACGGAATCGGTATTACCCTTGCAGAAGAGCTTCTTGGCAGCGTGTTGACCAATTCGAAATCTAGAGATCAATTATTCATTCCATAATGTCTCAAAAGATATGTCGATTCCTAATTTTACAGCAGTTCAGCGTAGCGCGGGTCACCTAATACGTCTATATGTAGGAAAAAAGAAACCACAAGCCTTTACCAGTAAGTCCAATTGAAGCGTGTCGTATCGGTGGTCACCGTTGTTCGACGTAAATGGATTTTATCTTTGGCAGTCACCAAGTTTTTCTTTGTAAGTGCAGATATGAACGGATTGGGAATACAAAGAATAATTACAGGAACTGCCGCAGAAGTATGAGAAATTGCAGAAGAGACCCATCCAATGCTAAGTATGTGAAAGCCACATCGTCTTATCGTATTAAATACCATTTTCATCAAACAAAATCGAGACCTAGTCACTTACAGTGGTGGTGGAAATGAACCCAAATTGATTACTTTTGGGTAGCCAAATATATGAAAACAATGTATGGTGAAAGACTATAAAGTGCTTCTGGGTGAAGCTTTCGCCCAGCGACAGAGTCTCTTTCTGACAGAATTTTCAATGAAGGCGGTGAAAAAATTAAAAAAAAAGGGTTGCGAAGAGAACCAAGTGGAATTTGGATAAAGGAAAAGGGAACGGATTGGTTTTAAATATACCAAGATATCTATGAAAAAATCATCAGTTCAAAATGCAAGGAATACAGCACAAAAAATATAGGATTGCCAACAACAAATTTGGCTAGATAGAGCCAAATCATTGCATATGGGTTTCTAGGGGACACAACCTGCCAGCAAGTTAAACAAACATCATTATGGAATGATAATGCTAAAGCAGTGGTAAGTAAGAAAAATGCCGTTTTCAAACAATAGTCAAGGTGTACCCCAAATAATAAAGACGAAAAGGCTGCCCTCGAGTACAATAGATACATTACAGAAGATGTAAGAGAGAAGTGAAGAAGACCTTCTAACTACAAGCAATTAGCTCGGATGGCTTGAATCGGGAGCTTGGAAGAAACGTCTGCGCCTGCTGCTGAGCAAACCAGGCTATTCAAGAAATATGACAAAAAAAACTTGTTTAAAGGAACGACTCAAGGATTGCTTCTTGTGGATGACCACAAAATTTTGCACAAGAGTGCTGTGCCATACGAAATACCATGGGTTTTGGCGGAAAAGATGGGGCACATTATGGGCTAGATGGCTCACGATTTTTATCTCGAGGTTTATAGGACGTGGTAGTCTGCCTGAGCAATGAAGGAAAAGTTGCCTTTTGACAATTTATAAACAGAAAGAAGATACTCGAAATTACTACCTATCCATCACGGATCAAGCTGATTTCTCACAAACGAAAAAGATTGAGAACCACCAAACGAAAACAACAAACTGAAATAGCAGCTACTTACTCGGTTTCCATTGGAAGTTATTCGTAAAATTTCATCAATACTGTAAAACACTAACTAATTACTAATATGCAAAATGTTTGCTGACTGAAATAACTTCTTGTAATTTACAGAACAATAGAAGTAGAAGTAGCTAGCTAAAGGCTCTTTTCGTATTTCGTATTGTTATTTGTTTTCATTTCTGTTGTTCAAACTTCAGTCATTTTTTTCTTAGTCCGAAATTCATATTTCATAACTGTACATAGGTACAGTACTACCAGTAGCATAAGAGGCGTATTTTCACAGGAGGTCAAATGGCGGCGTCAGTTCTCAGTTATGCACGACTGAAAAGTTTTGCAAGGGAAATATTAAAGAAAAGCTGTTTTAAAGTACATGAAATAAATCGAATTCACAGTTTTACCTCTTTTATTTTTCTTTCTCTTGATGATATTTCACTTGTTTCACTTTGTTTATTTTATTTATTATTTGTGAAAATATGCAAAAGAAATTTTAAAACTAAGTCAATTGCATTTTTAATGTTCTGTCCTTACTTATAATAGAACATCGAAGCTTAAAGTCGCAGTAAAATTGTTCGTTCCTGATTTGTTGATAAATTTTACCTCTTACAAATTCGTTGTTTCGCCTCCCGTCAACAGGGAACTGGGAACGACACACACAAAACATAAGGCCTTGCCCAAACCAACGCGGTGAGCACGTGCGATGCGATTGCGATAAGTCAAATCCCTATGAATTAAGTCAAACGTCCATAAGATTACATAGGGATTTGACTTATCGCAATCGCATCACACGCGCTCACCGCGTTGGTTTGGGCAAGGCTTAAAACAAAGTCTCACAACTGCTCAAACTACCTTGGCAACCATACTTAATTTTGTCTATAGCGCCACCTACATGCTCGTAACATATTCCATTCTTGTTTTTATAAAAACGTCAAAAATTGAGTGGCTGCTTCTCGTGTGATGATTTGTATTTTGTTTACAAATTTTCAATGGTTTTGATTTCAAGTAGCCACATTACTAAGCTTATTTTTAACACAATAAAACGTAACATTCACACATTATCAATGGCCTGCAGTAGATATGAGTATGTAAAAAATTATGAACTAGATGATACAATTCTCCCCAATGTGTGGATTGTTATACGCCTCGATGGCAAGGGATTCCATAAATTCACGAAAACTCACGACTTCCAAAAGCCTAATGACGCCAATGGTAAGCTTTTTCACTGATAACATCCTTTCTCTATAATTGATTCAAGTACATTTTGTTCAGCTTTAAATGTAATGAATAGCGCAGCGGTTGCTGTAATGGAAGAATTCCGGGACATCATTATAAGTTATGGCCAGAGTGACGAATATTCTTTCGTGTTTCGCAAAGAAACCAAAGTCTACAATCGGCGTTCAGCTAAACTTTTATCATATGTTACAAGTTTATTTAGCTCTGCATATGTAATGAATTGGAAAACCTGGTTTCCTGATAAAGAACTTAAATGTGCGCCGTGTTTCGATGGAAGAGTAGTTTTGTATCCCTCAGATCAAAATCTTAAAGACTATCTTAGTTGGCGACAAGCCGATGTTCACGTCAATAATTTGTACAACACAACATTTTGGAATCTCGTCCTTATTGACGGCATGACGAATAGTGAAGCCGAAGAAAAACTCCGTGGGACTTTCTCCGCTGATAAGAATGAGCTTCTCTTCTCTAAATTTGGAATTAATTACAACGAGTTACCAGTGATGTTCCGCAAAGGGACGATTTTGTTGAGGAAGTATATTGACGTGCCGGGTTTGGATAAGAAAAGACAAATATGTGTACCAATGCATGAAGACATGATAAGAGAATCATTTTGGAAGGACCATCCGGAGCTCCTGGGCAAGTATTCACCACCAGAATATGATCTTGAAAAGAAAAAAGGTTTGGAAGACGTTAATGCAATTTTGAGTAAGCAATTTGAAAAATGTCTGAGGCAATAAAAACAGTGGTACTTTATATTCTCTTTTCTTAAAAAAAGAAGTTACATGATTTCAATATCTCTGGTCTTAACTTTCTGCTCGAAATGAGAGTAAGAGCTGACAGGCAGACATGCTAACCATCACACCACAGGTAATAATAATAAAAATAATAGAGATGAAAAATATTAAATATTAATATCGGCGCCACTTTTCCAACAGCTGCACCTAACTTTACGGAAGTATCCGACGTCACAGTCGAAGAAGTTAGGGAGGCAGTTAAGAACTCCAAAAAAGGCAAAGCGATTGGGCCAGACGAGGTACCATATGAGTTTTGGAAAAATATGGGAGACATCGGGTTAAGATGGCTCACGATTCTCATCTCCAAACTTGTAAGAGGTGACAGTTTGCCTAATCAATGGAGGGAAAGTTTTCTTCTTCCAATGTACAAGGGAAAGGGAGATACCAGAAGCTGTGACAACTATCGTTCGATCAAGTTGATGTCCCACACTATGAAGATCGTTGAGCGGGTTTTGGATAGCCGACTGCGGAAAATAATAAGGCTGTCTGATGACCAATGCGGGTTTGTCGCGGGTAAGTCAACTACAGACGCAATCCAAAGCATAAGGATCATTATGGAAAAACACCGAGATGCCTTAGAGGATTTGCATATTGTGTTGGTTGACTTCGAAAAGGCATTCGATCGACAACCACGAGATCTGATATGGGTGGCCCTCAGACACCGAGGAGTTCCTGAAGCCTATGTGCAAATAATTATGGACATGTACGAGGGAGCAGTTACAAAAGTGAGATGCCCAGCTGGAGTCACCGAAGAATTCCAAATAACAGTAGGTGTACATCAGGGAAGTGTCTTGAGTCCACTGCTCTTTATTGCTGTTCTGGATTATTTGCTCGAAGGAAAAGTAACGGACAATAAAGTACAACAATTATTCTTTGCTGACGATGGAGCCATCATAAGCGAGGATCCTACATCCCTGCAACGAGCACTTGACGTTTGGATTGATGTTCTGGAAGGAAATGGGTACCGTATTAGCGCTAAAAAGACTGAATACCTGTGCTGCCCTTTTTCTGATCCAGACAAGCCTATTCCAGACATTTATTTGAATGGAAATGTGCTTCCCAAGTGTGAAAAGTTTAAATATCTGGGATCTATGATCAATAGTGAAGCATCTTGTGATGACGACATCAATCATCGAGTAAGCGTAGGGTGGATGAAGTGGCGAGAAAACTCCGCTATCTTCTGTGATCGAAAAATGCCCCCTAAGCTGAAGGGAAGACTCTACACAGCAGTTGTCCGTCCAGCTCTGACATACGGTTCACAATGTTGGACAATGTACAAAAAGTATGAGAGCAAATTGACGGCAGCCGAAATGAAGATGCTTCGGATGACAGCAGGAGTAACAAAGCTTGATCGAATGTAGAGTAACAAAGCTTGATCGAATTAGAAGTACTAAGATCCGTGGAAGCCTTCATGTCAAAAGTACCATCTTGGACAAAATTCAGCACGACCGGCTCAGTTGGTATTGTCATGTTCAAAGGAGAGATCCGCAGAACCCCGTCAAAAAGGCAATATCGTACAACGTTTCAACAAATTCGCGACGAAAAAGAAAAGGCAGGCCAAAACACTCCTGGTACAAGCAAATGCAAAAACAGCAGCATTTGGTTGGCCTCAGACATGGAACAATCCAAAACCGGGAGGCTTGCCGACGATTTCTGAGGTCAACGCGGCGTACCCCACAGGCGGATCACTAGTGTGAAGCAGCAAAGTGGGAGAGTTGTGATCGCTTCAAGATCACTACTCGTAACGCCGAAAATGAAGAAGAAGAAGAAGAAGAAAAATATTATCTGTACCCGGTTTTACTTTACTGCGAAAGCTGAAAGTTTTATTGAATTGATGGATTGAGAGGACTAAGTTTTCAGTATAGCTTCGCTCGAGAGCAGCATTGGAAGCGAATAAGATAGTAAGACGAGAGAATTTGTTTTACTATCTAGATAGATGAAAGCAGCTTGAGAGCTTCTCCAAGTAATTGGCCTCCTAATTGTAGTAGTTGTTGTATCTGGTACATAAAAATAAGCTGGGGACGGTTTCTCAACGGATGATCATAGAGTGCTCTTGGATATTCTAAATCTTGACTTACACAAATACTTAATAAACCATGAAACCTTTCAGCGAATAATACGACTTACTTCCAAAGAACCTAATTCAGTTTTACTTCTATTGTAGTGCGTCTTTGAAAATAAAGCATGTTAGGTCAATATTCTTTTCTAGAATAAAACAAAAGGCGGTTCGAACGATTTCGCAAAATATCCATCTTACGAGTATTTGCTTTACCCAATGTCCTACCCAATGTCCTAATTGGCAGCCATCGCGCGACTGAACAACGAGCGACGGGCGCTGCATCGGACGATCAAAATATCAAACAACAATAACCCTATTGTGTGTCCTTATTAACACAGGAAAGCGATCGCGCGATGGGGTAGCACGGTCGCAAATGTTTGTTTCATGATCGTTCAAGCTTTATGATTAAAGCTTTTCATATTCAAAGTGTATACTCGTGCGACCGACACTACGAAAAGTAGTCTGGTTGCTTCAAATCAACCAATTTGATTTTCGTCGCGTTGCTCTTAGCAAATAGCAATTGAAAATGGAATTAGAAGACATTTTCACTAGTGAAATTTATGTGAAATTTGTGTGAATTTTATTTATGTAGGTATGTGTATTGGTAAAAAATATCTTGTTGGCTTCGCAGTTCTGGGTACAAGTGGAACTTGCCAAATCACAACCAGATTTTATATATTTTACTAGCTCAGCCGCCCGGCGTTGCTCGGGTCTGTAGTTTTAAGGTTCACGTTTTCGTCCCTGTTTCTGTTCCTATGGGATTAAAGGGATGAAATCTTTACTAAGTTACTGAGGAATTATGTGTCATCCCAGTGCTGAAAGAATTTTTGAAATCCGTCCAGTAGCTTCTAAGTTCCCGTTCCCAAACCCGTTTCTGTGGGAATATGGCGATCAAACCTTGACAGAAACCATCTTTATGCTAAGCTTTGTTAACCCTGGAAATGTCATAAAAATCCATTGGGTAGCTTAGGAGTCTATTCCGGACATACATACAAACACACATACATCGTTTTCTATATAAATAGATATAGATATAGATAAATAGATAGATAGATTTATTTACGTGCATGTGTTGCACTTTTCACTGAAGCACCGTGTGATAGACGATATTTTTCGTCTAACTATCAGGCGGGAGAACAAATATCGCAGATGATCTTCCGACTCGTTAGCATGCCTTATATGTATAATTTACCAGGAGAAAAACATTCAACGATTGACTTTTTGATTTATTTATGCAAGACGGATCGGAAACGAAAACGGGAACCTTAAAACTATTTGACCAATTTCAGAAGTTCCTTAGAATTTTAGATGAAACATTAAGGATTGATACGTAACATGTACTATATTTTATCCGCATATTCCCACGGGAATATAGATGGACCTTAAAAATACAGACCTGAGCGACGCCGTAAATGTCGAGGGATAAGAGGTACATGAGTATGTCTAAAGCAGCCCAGGTTGTTGAGCGAAGATCTCCGCTGACTCATAAACTCGCTGATATTTGGACTATGCTTAGTCTGTCGCGATAAGTTAACTATTTTTTTAAGTTAACTATTTTTTTTTAAAAAGTGTTTTGTTTATAACGAAAGCTAGCGCATTGTATTGATGTCCTTTCTGTTGCACGCTGCTTTGTGTTTATTTGATTCAATGAAACGATAGTCAATGCCCAATGTCGTTTTTCTTTTATTGTTTACTTTTCCTGTTATGATTCTGTTTACATTTTATGTCTGTGGCGGGAAAAAAATGTTGTTAACGGGTCCGTCTTCTTGTATGAAGCTACCTCCCCACCAGTTTCCAGCTAAATTGGTGCAGCCGTTTTTGAGTTATAAAATTCGAAGAAAGAGTTTTATAATGTTTGCGTTCCCAATCACGTTCGCGTATATTCTAAATTCGAAAGAATTTTTTAAATCGAAGCAGTTTTGAGGTTCCCGTAGGAATGTAGGGATGAACTATTATCTTAGTTACTGAGGGATACTTGTATCATCCCAATTCTGAAAGAATGTTTGAAATCTGTCCAGTATTATCTAGCTTTCCGTTCCCAATCTCGTTCGCAGATTAAATAAATATACAGCTAAGCCTTCCGGCCGGCGCCGGCGTTGTCTGGGTCCCGTGAGAAGTTGAGGACGAAATTATTTATGTTAATGAGGGATAATTTGACATCTTAAAGTTCAAATCATTTTTGAAATCGGTCATGCGGTTTTAAGGTTAACGTTCTAGTTCCCGTTTCTGTTCCCATGGAAATATATGAATGAAATATAATCTATGCTACTGAGGGATAATGTAGCATCGAAGAGCAGAAAGAATTTTTGAAATCTGTCCAGTAGTTTCTAAGTTTGCTTCCCAATCCCGTTCACGTGGGAATATGGGGATATATTAAAGTTTCTCTACTCGTACTCGGTGATAGTGTAGGTGTAGTGTTATTACGTCAAAAGAATTTTTGGAATCGGTTCAGTAGTTTCTAGGTTCCCGTTTACGTTCCCTTTCCCATAGAAATATATAGCGATAAAAAGTATCTAAAACGTTTAAGACACATACGTTGAGTACTGCAATTCACTAAATGATATAAAATATATTTGCAAATATGTAACAAAAGGCAGCGATATGGCGGATTTTGGATTGCAATCCTCAAATACCAACGATGAAATTTCACGCTATCAAATTGTCGTTATGTGAACTGTAATGAAGCGATTTGGCATATATTCGCATTCCCTATTCACGAACGTCATCCTACTGTTGTGCATTTGGCGGTGCATCTGGAGAATGGTCAAGGAGTATATTTCACGGCTTCCAATGCTATGCAATGTGCTGAAACACCTCCAGAAACTACATTGACCAATTTCTTTGCGATGGCAGATCGATCCGTTTGCACGAACTTTGCTTTACGCGAAGATGCCACGTTATTATACTTGGAATGCTATATTGAAGAATTTTCAAAGATAGAAGTAAGGCGATGCGGTTCCTGGGTATCCGGATGTGCTTTCTACTGATGCTTTTATACATACATAAATACATACATATGTATGTATTTGTTTTATATTGATTTCATACAAAAATCAAATTTATTTCTCACAATATGTCAATTTTTAATTATGTTTTTTTTTTTAAAGTACAGTGTTTTGTATATAACGAAAGCTAACGCATTGCAGTGATGTCATTAACATAGAAATAAAGGAATAAAAAGTATCCTATGTCCGTCTCCTGGTCCTAAGCTCACTCCTCACCAATTTTCAGACAAATCGGTTCAGCCGTTCTTGAGTTATGAATGGTGTAACTAACACGACTTTCTTTTATATATATAGATTTGACGTTTTTTTTTTTTTTTTTTTTATAATTTAGAAGATAGTGTCGCGATGCCAATTATGCAGCCTGGTCGCGCGATCTTATGAGCATCTTGCGACTGGTATTAGGACACTCATTGTGGTAGCACTACCAACAAGCAACGCGACCGACCGAAGTTCATCGTTCAATCGTGCGATGCAACTCCAATTAGGACATAGCCCTAATTGGCAGGCTTCGCGCGATTGAACAACGAGCGACGGCCGCTGCATCGGACGATCAAAATATCAAACAGCAATAATCATATTGTGTGTCCTTATTAACACAGGAAAGCGATCGCGCGATGGGGTAGCACGGCCGCAAATGTTTGTTTCATGATCGTTCAAGCTTTATCATTAAAGCTTTTCATATTCAAAGTGTATACTCATGCGACCGCCGCTACGAAAAGTAGTCTGGTTGCTTCAAATCAACCAATTTGAATTTCGTCGCGTTGCTCTTAGCAAATAGCAAGGGAAAATGGAATTCGAAGACAATTTAACTGGTGAAATTTATGTGAATCCCATTTTATGTATGTAATGTGTATTGGTAAAAATATTTTGTTGGCTTCGCAGCTCTGTGTACAAGTGGTGGAACTTGCCAAATCTCAAACGGCTTTTATACATCGCGCGATTGAACGATGAACTTCGGTCGGTCGCGTTGCTTGTTGGTAGTGCTACCACAATGAGTGTCCTAATACCAGTTGCAAGATGCTCATAAGATCGCGCGACCAATGAAAAATAAAAACAAAAACGTCAAATAAAATATAATGTATAAAAGCCGTTTGAGATTTGGCAAGTTCCAACACTTATACACAGAGCTGCGAAGCCAACAAAATATTTTTACCAACACACATTACATACATAAAATGGGATTCACATACATTTCACCAGTTAAATTGTCTTCGAATTCCATTTTCCCTTGCTATTTGCTAAGAGCAACGCGACGAAATTCAAATTGGTTGATTTGAAGCAACCAGACTACTTTTCGTAGCGGCGGTCGCATGAGTATACACATTGAATATGAAAAGCTTTAATGATAAAGCTTGAACGATCATGAAACAAACATTTGCGACCGTGCTACCCCATCGCGCGATCGCTTTCCTGTGTTAATAAGGACACACAATATGATTATTGCTGTTTGATATTTTGATCGTCCGATGCAGCGGCCGTCGCTCGTTGTTCAATCGCGCGATGCCTGCCAATTAGGACATTGGGTTAGAAGGAGAATTACAAAATTAGAACGAAGGGCCCCCGGCGCCCGGCCATGTTTGTTAGAAAACTTTGCCATGAAACGATTTACTTTCTCGTAAGCACTCTCATCTACAAAAAAAAATTGCTGTGCTGGAATAGGATGTGACTGATTTTAGGTCAATTTTGGCACGTTTACAGTACATGAAATTAGGTATAATAAGAGGACATAGGCACCTAACAATCATTGCCTATTCTCCTCTAGAAATTGATATTACTGCACAATTTTAAGTTTAGCTTTGGGACTCCTAGCAATACAAATTTGGGCAGCAAGATAAGCAAATGTTTGCTCATTTATTGTTATTGTTTAATGGGTGTAGCCCAATGCTTTAATGCAATCGGCAAACCAAGGTTAAAAATACACCACCGCAGGACCGTAAAACGCAATGTACGATTATTTTTACATAGGTACATAGGTCCTTTTCTTTTTTGAGTTTTTTTTTTTTACTCCGCAAGCCTCATAATATGCTCAGACACGGCCATAATCGATAATTGTAATTCATGGAATTAAATGAGCGGTGGAAGTCTACAAGAACCTATCCTATGTAAGCTATAAATTTTTGAATCAGTCAGTTGTTATCTGAACACAACATATTCTGTAACCACCGTTTAACGCCGGGTTTTATCGAGGCGATAGTTTGCAGAACGTCAGAATCAACATAAAATTTTAGGTGCTCTCCATTCTTCACATGGTATGATTAGTGTACTGGGCTCCTGAGCTACCCGCTCCTATTTGTTTTATTAAAATTCAAAAGGTCGCATAACACATTCCTTAATCCTATTTTTTTATTTCGATACAGATCATGGGAAAATGGAAAAAGAATTTCAATGGAAACTGCAGTGAAATATCGATAAAACTGTGTGTACCAATTAAATCGAAATCATCTCATAAGTAATCGAAATTTATTATGTCATCACTAGTGCTGTACCCAAAAACAGATGTAAAAATAAATTACTGTTCACATAATCGCGGCACCACCTCAAATTTATTTGTTTAAATGTTGAAATATGAAATTAATTTTATAAAAGGTAACTAAAAAAAGTGCTAAGAAGTTATGTGATGGAACGAAACACACGAAAATCAAGTGACGAAACAAATAAACTTCTTAAATGATTGTTTAATAAAATAAATTTCCACCCGACACTGGTTCTGTCTTCTGTGTTGTATTTTGTGTATTGTATGTACATTGTACAATGTACATACTCCTTGCATTGAAGCTTATTCTTCTATTAAAATATGCAACTTATTTGTGTTGATATGGACGCGGTCTTCCTTATCGGTTTGTTTTGTTTGTTGTCAATAGGTTATCGCTGGAACAAAGATTTCTCAGCCATCGTCAACTAATTTAATCTGTATGAAGTATGGACCCCCTAGATGTTAATTTTTTTTATTTCAGTTCACAGCGATTTGTCCGAGTGACAAGGATTTTTTCCCAATCGGAAAGCATTTCAGATTTCACACACAATGACGGCCCGCCGTGCCATCTATAGCCTCAACACCAAACTATCCCCTCTTCAACAGTGGAAAAGCCATGTTCCACAAAGATCTTTAAATTATACAACTCCACTGTTGATAAAAAATAATCCATTCAGTGCAACGAATAGTGCGTGCTCGTATAGTTTTCTTAATTTTTCAACATCAACGTGCTCTCAGGTAAGTAATTTTGTTTAATTTACTCACATAAATGCTGCTAGTTTTTAGTCTTGCTTTTATCTATTTTTATTAAACTGAAAAGAAATACCAAATAACTACCTAACATTAGAACAACCACGTGTTGCTGATCTCGAAAATGTTCCAGACTTTTTCCCATTGGTTCTTGTTATTTCACCACAATTTAGTGATCAGTGATCATAATTAAAAGAAGGTTTCGTTAATTTTACAACAGAGAACTATAATTATTTACGTATGAAAGAGTTTTGAGTTGAACTTGTATACCTGTAGATTCTAGTTTTTATACACACTGGTTGAACTATAACTTCATGAACCTATTATTATAAACAAACATTCCCTTTCTGGAACATGTTCCTTGATTTTCTGAAATTAAATAAAGTTCATCCTATGATTGGTTAGCAACTTTAAATTTTAATATTATTGATGGACCGAGTATACAATGGCTAATCATAGGAAGGCCCAGGTCCGAACAAAACTGAATCGCCTAGGCACAGCATGTAATGAATTTTTTTTTGTCTGAGCTCTTCTTGAAGCCGGTTTTACTCACTGACTTATCCCACGCTCTGTCAAAATGTTTGATTAATTTAAAAGCCGTGTTTTCTCTTAAAAAATACATACTCCACATCTCCATATTTAATGGTTAGGTGTATCTGTATATAATTAACCCTGACGGAGTTATTTTTACTAACCCAAGAAAGTTAGACTTTCAGTGTTAGCCTCAACTTGTTAAAATAAGAACTCGCTTTTTGTGGTCGGTGATATTTAATCTTATATGGTATTAGATTTGCATAGTCTAGGTCAATTTCATAGAAAAAACACTCGCTTTTGTTGTTCTCGAACGGAAAGGCAAACGTAGGTATGTACATAGGCTCTTTCAATACTTAACGTTATTGCGTTTTCTGCTTTAATTGAATTGAATTCTATTAAAAGTGTGTACTTATTTAGTTGTTGGACGTTTCACCTACCTCACACCCTAAGATGGTTGATGGCTTTTGTGTTCCACACGTTGTTTGAATTTCTCTATTGCGTTGTCACACTGGAAGAATATTTAATAATTACGTAAAGATATTTGTTTCACAACGTGTCTCTTTCAAACTAAGGAAAGGATCAAATCTGAGCGGGTGAAGCACGATTTCTATCGATAACAGAGAAGAACTAAACTGACAAAGTGGAGTTATAGAAGGCCTTGGAAGTCATTAGTGCTACTTTTTCTCTCAAGCAACGGTTTAACACATTGAACATCGTGTGTCGTACGTTTTTGTGCGACATCTAAAAGTGGAAACCATTTCGCTGGTTTAGGAGCGACGGCAAAAAAATGTTCATATGGGATTCATATTTTTGATACACAAAAACGGTTACAATTTGACATTAGGTTTGTTCGTTGAAGCCCTAGGGACGCCCTGGGGTCGCCACAAAGCGTTTTTTGAGAAACCTAAATTCGCCCTGAATGCCAAATTGAGTGTTTTTTGAGCCCTAGGGTTGACCTAGGTTTTCCATCAACTCACCTTAGCTTTTTGCTGTGGCAAGTTGAGAGCTGTCAAATGGCATGTATTTTTCTTTTAATGACAGGGATATGTGGTGATTCGCGGTTTAGCGTTTTTTTTAGGACTGGAAAACCCAGGTTTTTTTTTTTTGACAACTCATAGGGTTGTCGAGAAAACTTGGGTCAACCTTGGGGAAAGTTCAACGAACGGACCTATTAATAGGTGATACCAGATGCCGTTCGAATGCATAGACTAGAAAATCTACAAAAGCTCATTCCCATATGTTCGGTCTACCATGGCCTGGTTTCGGCAATTTTTTAGACGATTATCCTCCAATCATCTATCGTCTTCGTCATACGCTTTTTTTAATTTAATTATAATAAAATAACGATCACATTATATTGATTCAAGATTAACGTTAAACACTTAAAAGAAAATTGTTTTTAGAATAAAACTTAACATACCTTGTATACATTTCGAAACACTTTCGTTTCATCATTAGCAATGCACTAACTGAAGCGTTGAATGTTTATTGATTTCAGCTTACAGCGTCGACGTGAATCATAGATTGATAACTGAACATAAAAATTAAGCACAAGATAAAATGCATTGATCAAGTGGAACTTTAAATTTTGGCAAAAAGGCAGGATTCTAACAGGTTATTACTTCTTTTGTATGAAAAAACTTTCATAAGCATCTACTTGCATTTAATTGCGCACTTCTCTTATCAAGCGTATATTGTCAAAGCGTTCCATTAGTGCAAGAAATCGCTTCCTTTGATAATGAGAAGTGACAGCCACAAAAAATATTGGCCGGCTAATGTCCTATGTGCCCCCTTAAAATCAACAATAATTAAAAATTTTAGGTGTTCCATTGGCTTTTAAAATGAGTGCTTCCCCGAGTGAAACCAACGGATAGCGACATTACATTGTGGTTCTCTTCTATTACGTTGGCTGCCACAGCCAATCGTGAGGTTCAAACGCTTGCAAGCTAATTGGTCATTAAAAGTTCTTTTTATACTTCATTTTGTTTGTCCGATGTATTCTCTATCGCAAATATTGCACTTTACGTTATTTATTCCTGATTTATCTAGTTTCTCTGTTAGATAGTTGCTTAAGTTTGTTGGTATTTTGTAAATAATGTCATATCCATGTATGCACACACTTAAGTGAAGAAGAAAATAAAACTGAAAGATTATTACAGTACACACTAGAAATACAGAGTACACTTGAAAACGTAGCCACTGATATCGATACAATCGCAATGAAAGCAAAACGGCGATTGTGCAAAAAGAAGTAGGTAATCGGCTCTATAGAGGTAGCCGTCGGAGCGGATTTTTCTCTGCAACGCATATTTTTTGGAGAAGTAGTTGTCATCGTAAGAAATTTTTCACAAATGCGGCAACCGATTGCATTTCCAAAACTAAAACGAAGCAAAATGTCTCCGAATCGTAGGAAATCGGAGAGAATTCCGCTCCGATGGTTAACTCAATAGGGCCGAATTCTGTCTGTTAGAAAATCCTATTTCGGTGTGTAAACTTTTATTAATCCATTTTCGTCTGTTTTAAACAAGTCCTTAAATAGTAATTTCATTGCAATGAAAAGCGCTATCTCGATCAGCTGTTCGAAACTGGCAGAAAATTGTAGGTTGTGAGGAATTCGAAAGGCCACAGGGATCACCGCTCTGTTGCGACACCCTTTATGTATACATGCACTTACTCTTCAATGTAACATGTTTATGAACTCTTTAAATGATTTAAATATCGTCCTAACAAAGTTTTAAAGCATATGTTTGAAGCTGTGCGCCAGTTTAAAGAAACCGTATTGTTGATCGTTGTCTTAACTCAATAAAGAGAAAATTGTTTTCCCAATTCCAAAAGCTTTGCATGAAAGTGTAATTACTCTCGTAGGCCTCTCACGATAGTCAAAATTCCTGACCTAATAAGAAAAACTTAAATGGCTTTGTGCGTATTTCGTTTTTTTTGAGCTGCTCTAGCATGTTTGTTTTTAAATGTAATTTTTCAAAGTGTAAAAGTTTCGGAAAATACCGAAATCATGGCAACATTTGAAAGCAACTCTTTAAATTTGTAAACACATACTGATTATTTTGATAATACCAAGTTTACCAATACGATTCGTGCGTCATGAAATCATTTCCAGTCAATACCAATTGAATTTGTTTATTAGTAAAATTGTTGACGTAATTATTGCTAACATTAAAATTTGTTTTTCTAAATTTAAGTCCTTATCTCTGTTTGCTGGTGTTATTTGCGTAAACTCACTTACATGTTTTTGCATGCATTCCATTATCAGGGTTAACCTCTTACCCCAAAACCAGTCCTCTATCAGTTCTATTTCAATAACACTGGCTCTATTCTGTTCAAATTTTCATGATTGTTTCATTATAATTCAATTCGTCAATCTTTAAACATACAAAAACACCCTCGTTCAGAATGAAGCGCTCTGTAAATTAATTTTTTTTAGTCATAGAGTAATATGAAACTAATCTTTTGTATTATAATTTTAGAAAATGGCTGGAAATTCAAAGATTCTCTTCGATGGACTCGAAGAAAGCGATCCTGAGCTCACGGCGTTGATCAAACAGGAGAAAGTACGTCAACGATGTGGGCTAGAAATGATTGCAAGCGAGAATTTTACCTCGGTAGCTGTATTGCAAACTTTAAGTACCTGTGCACACAATAAGTACTCGGAGGGGCTTCCTGGTAAAAGGTAAGACAAACAAAATGCAATCAGTTCAGAACATTTAGTAAACTTTTCTGTGTTGTATGTTTGAATTCAAGGTATTATGGTGGCAATCAATTCATTGATCAGATTGAGGTTCTCGCTCAAAAACGTGCACTAGCAGCCTTTGATTTAAATCCTGAAGAATGGGGTGTGAACGTGCAGCCCTACTCAGGTTCTCCAGCAAATATGGCAGTGTACACGGCTTTACTGCAACCTCACGATAGAATCATGGGCCTCGACTTGCCCGATGGTGGCCATTTAACTCACGGATTCATGACTGCAAACAAAAAAATATCTGCCACGTCGATATTCTTTGAGAGTATGCCCTATAAAGTTCACCCAAAAACAGGTTTGATTGACTACGACCAATTGGAGGCTAATGCAAAACTTTTCAAACCAAAAATGATTATTGCCGGTACTTCGTGTTACTCGCGGTGTCTTGACTACGAGAGGTTTAGAAAGATTGCTGACGATAACGGGGCATATTTGTTTGCTGACATGGCCCATATAGCTGGTTTAGTTGCAGCCAAAATTATTCCAAGTCCTTTCAAGTTTGCCGATATTGTAAGCACAACAACCCATAAAACGCTTCGAGGTCCTCGTGCAGGTGTGATCTTCTTCCGGAAAGGTGTACGACAAGTTAAGCCCAATGGAGAAAAAGTTATGTACGATCTGGAGGAACGTGTCAATTCAGCTGTTTTCCCAGGACTCCAAGGAGGCCCACACAACAATACCATCGCAGGTATTGCTACAGCAATGAAGCAAGCGCAAACGCCAGAGTTCGTTGCTTATCAAAAGCAAGTTGTTCTCAATGCAAGTCGTCTTTCTGAAGGTCTGCAAAAGAAGGGATACGTTGTTGTCACTGGTGGCACGGACGTACATTTGATTCTCCTTGATCTTCGCAATGTTGGTTTGACTGGTGCTCGTGGCGAATACATCCTTGAAGAGGTCGCCATTGCCTGTAATAAAAACACTGTCCCCGGAGACAAATCCGCCATGTTCCCATCTGGCATTAGACTTGGTACCCCCGCTCTCACAACACGAGGTCTTTTAGAGGGAGACATGGATAATGTTGTCGATTTCATTGACCGTGCTCTGCAAATTGCAAAGGATGCTACCACTGCCGCTGGTCCTAAGATTGCCGATTACTACAAAATTTTACACGAAAACCCCGAATTAGCTGCAAGAGTAAAGTCTTTATCCAAAGAAATCGAAACCTTTAGTGCAACATTCCCAATACCTGGTATAGGAGATCTGTAAATCTGTAAACACAAAAAAAACTAAAAGACGTAGTAATACGTGTCGAAATATTTATTAATAATTTTTTTTATACATAAACACAAAAATGGATCACTGAATAGATTTGCCAATAAAAATTGTTTTTTTTTCACGATTAAATTAAAACTGTTATTCTTAACATTCTTATTTATAATTTTAAAAAACATTTTTTTTACATAGTGTCTATTTTTATGCATTCCTTGACAGGCCGTGTCGTTCGATGGAACCGCGAGTTATGTGTTGATAATGACCATTTCGTTTTGAAACTTTTGTTGCACATTGAACAGTCGTGTTTTTTCGATGTGATTGAATGTTTCGACGCACTGTGCCTTCGCAGGGCTGATACCGATTGCAATTTGCGATTGCAAACATTACATTGCAGGGATTGTTCTGTAAATATAAACGAGAATTAGTTATTTGTTCTTGTTAAAAACCTAATTCGATTTTTAATTGACTTGCTACTGGCCTCTCAAGAGCAAAAGGATAAAAGGAAAAGGTATAATAGACATGTTAATTTTTTTGTGTCTTTCTCTACAAAAAGCAGAGCTATAAAAGATATAGATTTTTTTAGTAAGTTCATTCAATTGATTTCGCTAGTTCAGATCGGTCAATTTAATCGGCCCTATCGTAATAATCGTCGGAGCGGAGTTTTCTTTTTTCGGAGATTCAATTTTGCTTCGAAGTAGTTGTCGTCGTAAGAAATTTTTCACAAATGCGGCAATGCATTGCATTTCCAAAACTAAAATCTCCGCAACAAAAACTTATCGGAGAACGTCGGATCGTCCGATCGGAGAAATACCACGAAGCAAAATGTCTCCGATCGGAGAAAATTCCGCTCCGACGGTTACCACGATATTGCCGGGCAGTTTAACACTCCTAACTCGGAATCAACCAATAATTTGCAATCACTCCAGCATTCTTTCAAGATTTTCAAGAAATTCATTCTATTTCGAAGGAATATTATTTCCATACACTTCGGTCATGTTTAATTGATTGTTTAAATGATAGTTGATTGGACTTTTGTGATGATGTTCTGCTGGAAGAGAAAGTTTTCACTGGCTTCATGCTAAGTCTATAGGAGGTGTAGAAAGATAGGACAAACTCCAAAGGCAGAAACAGTAAAATGTTCAAGCAAACTTCGAAAGATTTTTGTTTAGACCAAAAGTGTAAATCAAAATTGATGGTTTTAAATTGGTTTGCTCAAGGTTTAATAAAAAAGGGGAAGGCAATCAATCATGCTTATTTTGACATTCTATTCGATAAAAAGTTAGTCGAATTCGAAAGAAGTGCATTTTGAGACTCGAATGATTCGAATGTTAAACATGTAAAAATTTCGAATCGTTCGAGTTTCAAAATGCATTTATTTCAAATTCGACAAACTTTTTATCGAATAGAATTTCAAAATAAGCATGAATAAAATTGGAACCGATGCATTCTACTTTTTTTGATTTTTGATTATTCTACATTCACATAGATACAGTCGATGGCAAAATTATTTGCACAATGTATTTTTCATACTGTATCTCCTCAACAAAGTGGTATTACTTTAAAATAAAGTAGGTTTTAGATAATTGGGTTATTAATTTATCAACTCCAACATCTTCTTCAAATGGTGAACCCAAAGAAAAGAATCAGGTTTCATAAGTAGTGGTAAAAATTACAAAAAAGAAAACGGCAAAATGATTGTTACATTGAAAAAAGCTGGCAAAATTATTTACACAACTATACTTAACGGTTTTGGAAATGAATCGGCAGATAAGCGTGCTGACTGATCAGTGCCAATTTATGCAGGTTATTATTTATGATTAGTTTAGCGTCACCTTTCATTCAAACAACTTTATTGGAATGGCTAGATCCAAAGAGATTTCAATAGAGACGCGGGTGGCGATTGTTGCAGAGTACAAAATCGGAGTTTCGGTTGGGAAACTTTCTGCTAAATACCATTGCAGTTGAAGAACAGTTTATTATCAAATTGAGAAAGATAAAACGTGTGGAAGTCTAAAAAACCGAGTCGGGAGAGGCAGGAAAAGGGTTACTTCGAATAGGGAAGACACTCGAATTATTCGTTGTTTTAAATGTAACCCTTGTGAAAAAGTGAAAAATGTGTTAAAAGAGTTAAGGCTCGTGAGAATAATTTCAGCGAAAGAACATTACGTAGAAGGTTAAAGGAAAACAAAATTAAAGCCTAAGTCAGCCAGAAAAAGCTTTACATTACACCAAAGAACAAGAGCACAAGACTGCAATTCGCAAGGGAGCATATTAGTAAGCCACCGGATTTTTGGAGGAGTGTACTTTGGACTGACGAGACTGCTTGTTCTTTAGATGGTACTTATGGGCGAAAGTTTTTTTATTCCGATCCAAGAACAAAAGCCAAAAGACCCATTACGCAGCCCACTAGACATTCCAATGGAGGGAAAGTTATGATATGGCGGTGCATATCATATAGTGGTGTGGGACCACTTGTTAGGTGCTCCGATCATATGACACAGTCACATTATTTAGAGATACTAAATGATGTTGCACTGGTGGCAGGTTCTACATTCATCGGGACCAATTTCATACTCCAGCAAGATAATGCTCCCATACACACCACCGCCTGGAACATTAAAAAGTATCTATCGGAAGTAGGCCAAGAAACTGAAATGGTCTCCCCAAAGTCCTGACTTAAATGTAATCGAAAATGTTTGGCATCTTGTGAAATCCAAAATTCCACAAAACATAGGAAGATCTGCAGATGAAACGTGGAAAGATTTTATTACAGCTTGGAGTACCATTCCTGCAGAGCAAATTCAACACTTAATAGATTCCGTTCCAAGACGCCTTGCAGAGGTTATTGCAGCAAAAGGTGGAAGCACAAGCTATTAGGTAAAACTGTGGCAATGAAACTATTGCGAATTTAATAGAAATTTTCTTTTTTTTTGCTTTCAGAAGCGTTACTGGAAGAAAAATGCCCTTGTGCAAATAATTTTGTCACATTTTTTACATGTCACAATAATTTTGCCATTTTCTCTTTTGTGATTTTAACCGCTTACTTATGAAACTTCATTCTTTATTTTAATAATAACACAATTATCTAAAAACTACATTATTTTAAAGTAATACCACTTTGTTGAGGAGATAAAGTATGAAAAATACATTGTGCAAATAGTTTTGCCATCGACTGTATATCTTTCTCCTACTCCGGAGTAATGTAGCACTCTAACGGCGAAAGAATTTTTGAAATTGGACAGGTATTTTCTTAGTTTCCGGTTACGTTCCCGTAAGAATGTGGAAATAAATATAGTCCATGCTACTTGAAGAATAAGAGAATGAAATGTAACGGTGGAAGAATTTCTGAAATCTGTCCAGTACTTAATGTCTCGTTTACTTTACCGAAGAAATATCGGGATGAAAAAACAGACAAACAAACGAATCTTTCCCCTTTATAATAGTGTAAAGATTTTATGTATTTTATATCTAAAATAACTTTTCATTTGATAAAAAATCGAATAGATCCAAAGATAGTGTGTGGATAATTCCCAGAGGAGTGTGTGGATAATTCCAATGAGAGGCTCATATATGTATGTACAGTCAATCGAGGTCTTAGCTCTGACTTTATGGGGAACTTTTGGTGTTTAATGACCAACTTTTTGCCTGCTCCGAGCAAGGATGTTTTGTTTTTAATTATCTCCTCTAGACCATTTTAGAGCATCAGTGTAAGTGCAGATTCGTTTGCAATGTGCCACAATCAAATTCAATTATTTTTCTGTTTTGTAATCAATCTGAAATCAAAATAAACATGGAATGAACCGCGCAGTCCAACTCGGTTTGACTTGACTCGGGATAAATTAATTCCTAACTCGAGTTGCAGAATGTATCCAAAACATTCAAACCGTCTACCTATGTGCTTCTGTGATTGAATACATATAAACAGACCTATTATATGGAAATTACAGTACAGCTAAAATAGATAAAACTTAATCTATGCGATGTATAAGATAACCGTTCAAGGGGAAAATAATTTAAAACGGAAATTCTTTCTTCAAATTCGATTTATTTTCGTTTTTTTTTTTCATTTCATTCCCAAGGTTCCTTAAAAACAACAATAAGTTTCTTGAACAACTATCGAAAAATTAATACTATAAACATGATTTTTTTTTTATTTTAATTTTATTTGACCTAATATTTAAAAATAAATACTCCGGGAAAATAAAATACAACAAATACAAATTTCGGATCATTATTTACCTGAAAATGTTTCTATTCAACACACACATTATTGCTTTAATTGTTCATATGAAAACAAGAACAAAAATGTAAAACTTATATGTTAAATGAGAAGAAATCAAAACTCTCCTTCCGCCCATTAGTTTTTGCTATTTCGCTAAGCCAAGCGCAGCCGTTAAATAAATCTCGATAGTACAAGATATTGGGCAAATCAAATTTTAAAAGAAAGCCAAAGGAGGTTTATCAGTTCTAGTACATTTAACACATTTTTAAATATTTAACATGAAGAACTCTTTTAAGTTATACTTTTTGTTTGAATTGAACAATCTTTCATCTAAAATGGTGTTGTTGGTAAAACAAGCATTATTGCTAACAAGCTGAGTCTATAATCAAAACTTATTTCTAGACGGTAAAGTAAAGTAGAATTTGTATATTATGATATTTTGTCTCTTGTTACAAAAAAATTCCGTTGTTTTTTTCTTTCTTTTTTTTTCTTAAAATATACGACGGGAAAATTTATTTAGTTTTTAATTTTCCTTTTAATTTAATTTTTTTTTTACTTATTTGGACGCAGGTGGCTGGTTGTGATAACTCGACTCATGCTTATGGGCTTTCGTGACGGATTGAGGTGGTCTTTTGTTCGTGGGATATTCGTATGTGCTCTCGTAAACTGTATTTATTTTTGAAGTTCTTTTGGCACATGTCACACTTGCGAGGTGGTTGCGGAGTGTGCTGAGTTCGAATATGTCTCCAAAGATTTACGGTTGTTATAACCATTTTGCAAAACTGACATTCAGTCCATTTATTATTTGGCAAATCTAAAAGTATAACAAAACAAAATTTTGTTAGTATCGGTGTTTTTGTGTGTTTTTTTTTTTTTAACTAAAATTTTGGCTTTCAATTAAAAGAAAAAGACGTCATACTTAAAAGTAAATACAAAATTTTTCTGATAAATAAATCGTTTGGAGACATATTCGTTTTTTTTTTTAATATTGATATTTATTTGTTAAACAAAAAAATCTTTTTATTAATTTTTGAAGAATAAAAAAAAGTTTAAAATGTCAACTCTTTGCTCACTGTTGAAAAAAAGCGAGTTCGAACAAGTTCTGTGATGGAAATTAAAAATGCATTTAATATGTTCTGTCTAGTTGGCGAACTAGAGGTTCTAGTGTAAATGGGTAACTCAATGTCATCAGTCAGTATAAACGTGTGTTATTATTAATATTTAATTTTATCTTTAAAGCCTTATAGGTATTTGGTTCGATTTGAAATATTTAGTTTGAATACAAGTTTGTAATTAGCTTCAAACTTCGGCAAGGCAAAGTCCCAAAAGCACGCAAGCATGTGGCTGCTTATCAAAAATATTGTATTAGCTTTGTATGAAAATGTACATTGTTTTACAACAATCTGTGGTGCTAATATCTGCTAGACAAGGCCATATTCACGACTTTCTTAATATAAATTTTTTTTCTGTTCAGTGTTATTCGTCAGTCTCAATGTTGAATTTGAATTAATAAATAAAAATTAGCTGCAGACCGCGCCTGTGTGAGTCACAGAGTAGGTCAACTAGAACTCCATTTGCCCGGAACACCTCCAAACTTTTACTGCGATAAAATCAAAGATTGTGTCTTATTTGCTGCGGCTACATTTACGTTTCATTATTTTCTCTGTTAATAAGAATGTTTATTATAGCAGCATCATTAAATGAAGCTTTCTCCATTTTCTACTCTGAAAACCCCAAAAGTATCGAAAAGCAGTTCACTTTTTGTAGTGAAACTTCTTTAGCACCGTTTAAACAATCAATGAAACAATAAAGAGACACCAAAATGAGACAAACATAGTAAATTGTTTATTGTATGGGCTATAGGTTATGACAAACATAATATCATTGAATAACTATATATAGAAGCTGACACCCGAATCAAACAACTATCTCAAACTCGGCATAATAAGATTGTTACCTAGCAATAGTCAGACTATTTATTATTGTTTATGTTTTTGTCTCTGCTTTGCTTATTTCATACACAAACTATTTTGAAATAAGGGTAATTTGTCAGTTTATGTTTTAAAATATGTCCCTTAAGGGATTTATTTCTGGAAATGGTATTGAGAAGCGACAACAATCTCTAATTTTGAAAATAAAATCTTTGAATAATTAATTTGTTGAAAAATTGTGTTTTGTAATTTTAAATATTGTAAAAATAGTTATGGATCGGGAGTTACTCGTTATAGGTTACCAAAAGACCCAAATCGCCGCAATATTTGGCTTTTAAATTCGGGAAATTGTAACTTAAATGAAATGAAAGAGAAGCTACCGTTTAATATTTGCGCCGATCATTTTGAAAAAAAAAAAAAAAAAGAATTGGGCTCAGGCGGTATGCGGTTACGATTGTTACAATTATTAATTTTTATTAATAAATAATTGAACATTTACGACCTTACCTTCTTAATGAGAACTTTCAAACTGAGGGAACCGTATTTACATGAAGTACCCATATACATAAACTACAGAATTACATATCTACCAATCTACCCAACAATTTACTTTTAAAAGTTGGGTATGACGGTATACAACTTAACATCACCGGAAAAAAGAAATAATCTACTTAACTAGATACTTCTTATATACAAATTCATAAACTCAGTCATTGAATAATTATTCAATGTAATTATTCAATGACTCAGTTCTTATCATCAATTTAAAACCATTTTTAATCTAAACAACCTCATCGATAACCAACGAAACAATAATAAACAATAATAAAAAATATCCTTTGGGACTAAATTTGCAAAAAGGTTGGTGAATTAACTAGCTCCGACTCCGACGACACTAGCGACATAAGAACTCCTTGTGGCGATTTTCTCCGGTGTCACTTCTATATATAGTTATTCAATGATAATATTCAAAAATATTACCATTGTATACAGAAACTATAGTAAGTTCATGAATCGATTTAACAGTGCTTTGGACCGGACGAGCATGGTGGCGCAGCATTCGTTTCTCTACACACAATGGTAAAACAAATTGCTTGGAACGGAGACTGCTAAGTTGGCACGGAGACCACCAGCCATAAAGTCTACATAATAATACTATAGTTTCTATATACAATGATATTACTAAGGCTGCGATAGAATACAAGTACTATACAATTTTTCCTATAATCTTTCTTAACTTTGTTCAGGCTTATGAGGGAATGGAGAGGACCTACAATTTTCTGTTGGTTTCAAATCAAATCAAATATAGTTCTTTCCAAAATTTACTATCGGAGGACTTGCCAATTCCTCGCGAAAGGTGATATCCGTGGAAAAAAATTGTTATTGTTGGGCCTTAAAGCGTACGCAACGCCGCGCCGGAGGAAACACTTTGAATTGTTCCATATAACAAATGTATTTTTACTCAAGGGTTTTTTTTTTTTTTTTTTTGACTTTCGGAATTAAAATCTGTTATTGCAAAGCTTTTCTGAAAACCTGTTCAAAGAAACAAACGTTAACTTTGTTAGGAGTATGCACCAAATAATCTTACATGGCTGTTCTGATTTACGAACTTATTTCAAACGAAAACCGAAATTGAATCCGTACGGATTCAACTACTGTGATCTTATTTCCGAACGGATTCAGTACTGATTTTCTATTATAAAAACGTTCTATAAACTAGATTTTTATGTTCATTGGAGCTGTTTGCACAATAATGTCAATAAGTTTAAATTTTCTCATGTATAGCAATAAGAAGCGTTTTTCATAGTTCATCAACCGGATTCAATTCCGTTTTCGTTATTCAGCTCGACGTAAGTACAAAATCGAAAAGTCAAAGAAAAAATTACGCTTCTGTTCTAATTATTATTTGATCAAAAAACAGAAAATCTACAAAAATACACGACAAACGTAAGCAGCGTAAATATCTTTATAAATTATTTTGAAAATAATAAATTTGATTGAAGAACAACTTAAAAACCCACTCATTAATGATTGAATCATAAACAAGCCACTTATGGTAAGAATAATTTTATGAAAAAAAATTTGGCCCTATCACAAGGCCCGTCGTAAGAATTTCGGGCTCTGAATGCCAAAAAGGGAGCATCATAGACGCACTCGTAATCAATGTTTTGATACGAACTTGTCACAGTTGATAAAATTATTAACAAGTTTTAAATATTCGTGAAACATTCACTACGAAAATGTTTTTAGTCCTTTCTATTTGGCATTCGTACTCCGAAATTGTTTCGACGTGCCCCGTAATAATGGCAATGAAGGATCACAGTAGCAAATAAGAAGTAAATTTGTACCCAAAACGAATTACAAATGTTTATCAATCACATACAAAAAAAAAAAAAAGAGTAGAAATATAAAAAGCTAACCTTGTCCTGCGAGGTTTCCTTTCTCATCTTTTACACCACTGTCTGTGCTTTCTGGCTGCGATATTAAACGCCCTGGGTACAAATTAAAATTGTTTAACTTATGATTTTCAAAATAATAAAGTAAAAAAATCATAACCCAACAAACTAAACACTTATAAAGAAAACTTACCCATATCAATTGTTGTTATTTCGGCATTTTCCGTCGATTCAGTTTGGAACTTCGATTCTTCGATTTCTGATTCAGTTAAGATTTCATATTCTGAAGTGTACTGAGTGACAGTTTGCCCAACAGATTCCTGGGACGTTTGATGCGCCTGTGAAACTGAATCATGCAATTGGTTGGTATCGGCCACATCTATATACTCAGGTATATCCATTTTTACTGTGGTCGGCAGGAACGTCATTTCGGTTGCTAAAAAAATTTAAGTTAAAAATGAACATTATTTAAATTGGTAAAGAAAATATTCATAAGAATTACTTTTTACAATCCCTGGTTCCTCTTTGTATTCTACCGTTTCTGTAGTATAAATGTGCTCATCATCGTCAGAGAATGTTATTTTACGTTTTTTCAAGATAGCCGTAGTGGTCTGTTGTTGCTGCTGCGTCGTTTGCTGCTGTGAAATGGTATGCTGTTGAGTCCCTTGAGTTGTATGTTGAGTAATAATCGCTGTTGGTTGAATCTCAATGGTTTGCGATGATTGAGTGACATTTTCTGTAACCGCTCGGATTGTACTTGGTATGGTTTTTATTATTTGTTCGTCGGTTAGAGGGCGTGGTGTTTTCGGTTTTTCTTTTTCTTCTGATGTCAGGCCTTGCACAGCAAGTAACTCAGCAGTTTGCAAAAACGATTGCAATGCTTCTTGGTGTACATTAACTTCACCCTTAATAAAGGAAAACATCATTAATATCGCGAAAATTCATTAATTTGGAGCTAATATTAGTTCAATATATATATTTTCAAATGCAAGTCCTAGGTAAGTTTCACTTTCACTACGAAGATAAGGAACTTCAAAAAGTTGTACCAAAGTGGCACCTACCACTTGAGCCGAATTGAAAAAAGGAAAAAAGTATTCCTGTCGTTTGTGGTGCAGCAATCGACGAGATTTTTTTTAAACCAGAGTACAAAGTTTTACAACGACCGAAAAAAAAAAATACTAAAAACTTAAGTTACTTTTTCAAATTGAAAAGAAAACTCCTCAAAAAACAACAATTTGCAATAAAGTCTCAAAAGTGCAGTTCACACTTGACCATTAGCCCTTCACACCTTCAACCTAAAACAAAGTTATCAAAAGTAAGTAAGCCCACCTAAGTAAGTAAGTAAGCTCGTTTAGTCCAACAGCGATTATTTGGAAGCGGATTTGTCGTTAAAGGAAGACAATGAGCGTATAATGATCATCCGCATCAGGGCTCAATTTTCCAAATTAGCCTAATATGCGCCAACGCCCCTTAGAAGAGAAAGACCACAATTTCAAAGACTGTTCTAAGAGCTAATATATATAATATATATAATATATATATATATATAAGAGCTATAGGTCAATATAAATAGAGGTGTTAGTTTATTTTTGTATTTTGTTTTATTTCGACGTTTCGAACATGGTTATGCTCATCATCAGGACTTTTTTAACATAAATGGGAAAAAGAAAATTTATACAAACATTAATTCACAGTTTTTGTGTGATGTCAAAAGAAACTTACATCGTTATATTGGAATTTACTATTTAAAACAAACTTGTAAAGAACTATTGCTACACATTGTGTATTAGAATGGACTAAAGAAACAAGAAAAAAATTTTTTAAGTGAGATATGTTGTAAGACAAAAAACATATTAAAATTTAATTTACGTCGAGAAAAAGAAGAATATTTTTCAAAATCGCCTTCATTGCACAACACTTCAACTATTGTTAGTTGCCTTTTTGATCAGCTGGCTGTAGATGTTGCTGAGATTGTCGCAATCCGATCTCCTATTTACAGCTTTGTTGTTGTTTTTTATGTGCAGCATCTCCAGTAACATTCTTTTAGAATAATGTTGCTCCGTTTCCAATATTTCAACATTTTCCAAGTCTGGTTTATGTTGCTCTTCCAGACAATGTTGCGCGAGAGCAGTTTTTTGTCCTGCTCTATTATTCAGGTCTGACTTATGGCCAGAGAGACGGTTTCTTAATTTTTGTTTTGATGTTCCTATGTAAACCGAAGAACACGCTGTCTCATTCCTTCCTAAGCAATTGATTTTGTATACTACATTTGATTTATCCATTATATCCACCTGTCCCTTGATGTTTGTAAACAACTTTGTTCTCAGAGAGTTTGATGATTTGAACGCTATCTTGGTCCTTGTCTTATCTCTAATCGGCGCCGTCGTGATGCGGTTAGAAAGGTACGGAATGAAGAGTGCGGTTTTATAAACCGTAGCTTGTTGTGTATCAGCTGGTGTCTTTGCTTGTGTGGTTAACTGGTGATTTTTGATAAGCTTATTGGTGATGTGGACGGGGAAAGAGTTGGAACATAGGGTGTTATGGATAATGGTTTTATTTTTCGAATGAAAAGAAGGATGGCTTATGTCAAGAACTCGGTTAATAAAGTTCTGTGCGTTGTTCATTATTATTTGTTTGGGTTGTTTCGAATGAAAGTTTATAAGGCGACCAGAGGCAGTCGGTTTCTTGAACCAATCAAAGATAAGTTTGTCACCTCGCCTTAAAACTTTCACGTCGAGATATGGTAACTCTCCATTTATCTCTTCTTCCACCGTGAATTGGATCTTTTGGTTAAAAGAATTTAGAGCTTCCAGAATTTTTCCGACGGTATGTGATTTAACCACAGCGAACAAGTCATCAACGTACTTTGTCACAATTTTTGGTTATGCAAACCAAAAATTGTGACAAAGTACGTTGATGACTTGTTCGCTGTGGTTAAATCACATACCGTCGGAAAAATTCTGGAAGCTCTAAATTCTTTTAACCAAAAGATCCAATTCACGGTGGAAGAAGAGATAAATGGAGAGTTACCATATCTCGACGTGAAAGTTTTAAGGCGAGGTGACAAACTTATCTTTGATTGGTTCAAGAAACCGACTGCCTCTGGTCGCCTTATAAACTTTCATTCGAAACAACCCAAACAAATAATAATGAACACCGCACAGAACTTTATTAACCGAGTTCTTGACATAAGCCATCCTTCTTTTCATTCGAAAAATAAAACCATTATCCATAACACCCTATGTTCCAACTCTTTCCCCGTCCACATCACCAATAAGCTTATCAAAAATCACCAGTTAACCACACAAGCAAAGACACCAGCTGATACACAACAAGCTACGGTTTATAAAACCGCACTCTTCATTCCGTACCTTTCTAACCGCATCACGACGGCGCCGATTAGAGATAAGACAAGGACCAAGATAGCGTTCAAATCATCAAACTCTCTGAGAACAAAGTTGTTTACAAACATCAAGGGACAGGTGGATATAATGGATAAATCAAATGTAGTATACAAAATCAATTGCTTAGGAAGGAATGAGACAGCGTGTTCTTCGGTTTACATAGGAACATCAAAACAAAAATTAAGAAACCGTCTCTCTGGCCATAAGTCAGACCTGAATAATAGAGCAGGACAAAAAACTGCTCTCGCGCAACATTGTCTGGAAGAGCAACATAAACCAGACTTGGAAAATGTTGAAATATTGGAAACGGAGCAACATTATTCTAAAAGAATGTTACTGGAGATGCTGCACATAAAAAACAACAACAAAGCTGTAAATAGGAGATCGGATTGCGACAATCTCAGCAACATCTACAGCCAGCTGATCAAAAAGGCAACTAACAATAGTTGAAGTGTTGTGCAATGAAGGCGATTTTGAAAAATATTCTTCTTTTTCTCGACGTAAATTAAATTTTAATATGTTTTTTGTCTTACAACATATCTCACTTAAAAAATTTTTTTCTTGTTTCTTTAGTCCATTCTAATACACAATGTGTAGCAATAGTTCTTTACAAGTTTGTTTTAAATAGTAAATTCCAATATAACGATGTAAGTTTCTTTTGACATCACACAAAAACTGTGAATTAATGTTTGTATAAATTTTCTTTTTCCCATTTATGTTAAAAAAGTCCTGATGATGAGCATAACCATGTTCGAAACGTCGAAATAAAACAAAATACAAAAATAAACTAACACCTCTATTTATATTGACCTATAGCCCACATAAAGAATAATTAATTATCCCTTAAGATAGTAAGGTCACGAAACTTATCATATTATATATATAAGAGGAAGGAGGACATCTTTGGAAACACAATCGGTAAGCATAGCCTTCATGACAAAACCTCCGAAAACGGACTAAGACTAATCCATTTTGCTGCGGGGTTAAATCTTGTTGTAAATAGTTCACGCTTCCCGCATCTCAAAGTTCATAAAGATACATGGCGATCCCCAGATCAATCAATCGTCAATCCAATTGACCATGTTGCGATTGATGCAAGGCACTCTTCCAATGTGGTAGATGTCCGAACTTTCCGAGGGGCCAATTTTGACTCGGACCACACTACCTTGTTGTAGCCAAGGTACGAATGAGGATATCTTGTTCACGACCCACACGAACTAACGCTGTGAAGAGAGCTACAATCGCAAGAGATTGTCAAAGCCTTTTCCAATCGAGTATCCTTTCAATTATCCTTGAATCCCATGCCGTCAGCATTAAGCATTGAAAACCAGTGGCTGCAATGCCAAGAAGCCGTCAGAACCGCTGCTTCTGAGGTTCTGGGTTTCACTCGGCCACCAAAACGAAACCCAGGGTTCGATGAAGAATGCAGGCAGGCAAATGCAACCAAACAAAAAGCACGACAAATGCTGTTGCAACAACGAACAAGTGCTGCCTACGATCAGTATAACGAGATCTACAAGGAGAAAAGAAGGGAAGAACACCGACTTCTCACAAAGAAAAAGAAGCAATATGAGAAGCGCTCGTTTGAGGAAATAGAGAGGTGCCATGACAGGAACGAGATTCGGAAGTTTTACCAAAAGGTAAAAAGATCCTGCCAGTGTGGCAAACCACGAACTCAAGCCTGTAAAGACCAGCAGGGAAACATAGTTATAGAGTCGCTATTGAGGGTCTGGAAAGATCATTTCAGCAGACTGCTTACCGGCGATGAGGACACAAATTTCGCTGTCAGGCAGATTGCCCCATTCAGGTTGGAAGATGATCAAGAATGCCATCCTCCCGACCTAGAAGAAGTTAAGCTTGCCATATGCAAGGCCTTGATGCCGAACTTTTCAAAGCAGCTGGAGACCAGTTGGAAAGGAGCATGCACCAGTTGATCTGCATGATATGGTCGGAAGAAAGCATGCCCGATGAATGGAACCTCAGTATCGTATGACGGATCCTAAAGAAAGGAGACCCTCACAATTGTGCCAATTATAGAGGGATAAGCCTCCATAACGTCGCTTATAAGATCTTGTCTGCTGTAATAGATTTTGGATTTTATTTTGGATTTTATTCAGTTTTTTTTCATTTGTTCGTACAATCATTATTTTTACAAAATAAAAAATTATAAAATCATTAAAGCATGGCATAGCCGTCTGCCGGATTGACAATTATATTTGTACATATGTATGTTAAGATAAAAATAGTAATTTATGAAACGGTAACTATAAATTTTAATATTTTGCCCCTTAAATATATTCATGTAGTGTAACGATTTATATCTACCTACATAAAATGTTTGAATTTTTCAGGTATTTATATTATTAGGTTGTTAAAAATCTTCGTTTTGAATTCTTTCTCTATACTTCAAGGAAATTTTGCAGTACTCGTAAAGGCGTGAAACATCCATCTCATTTAGTTGCATTAGAACTTGATCCTCCGATAAGAAATCGCTTCCGAAAATGCTCCTTCTCGTTTCTCTCAGCGTTGGACATTTTCCAATGAAGTGAATGGTATCTTCTCTTTCCCCTAGGTTGCATATACTACACTCCAATGGCAAATCAGGTCTGTGTGGTATATAATTTAGGTTGAGCAATTCGCTCCGCAGCCTAACCATTGTACTAATGATTTCCACATTATTTGAGTCTTGGAAGTAGTTATGGCTTAACAAGTTGTGGTTGAGTCTACTGTAGATTGTTCTGTACAACGAACCAGTTGCTTCAGCTATGTATTCTTCTCTACATTGTTCGTCTACCTTTGCTATTATTTCGTAGAGATTTCTTCTACTACTTGTTCCATCTTCTATGTTGATGTTCAGGCTCATATTACACCCTTGCGCCAGAGCCAACCATTACCCATACCAGCTGTTTTTATCTTGAATAGCTTTGAGGACAACTTTCCTAATCAGCCGAGTCTCCTGCATATTGATAATTTTTACCAGGTAGTCTGCTTGCATCTTAAGCGTCTTAATGAACAACGGTGATAGACCTGTCTCTAACATGATGACATAATTTGGTGTGTTTGGTGGTAGGCGGAACATCCTTTTGACGAAATGCCTCAAAAGTTGTTCAACTGCGTCGAACTTTTTACATCCCCAAGCCTGTGATGCATACAATAAAATGGTCTCTGCAACCGCTTGAAACACTTTGTATTTGCTGCTATGCGCTATGTTTTGGTTCACAAAGCAAGTTCGCCATGACACATTTATTGCTGTTTTTGCCTGCTGCAACTTTTCTTTGAAATGCTTCGTCATACTCAAGCTCTTGGAATCTGCTGTAATATGTGAACGTCTTAATAGGTCCTTATTTGTATTTTGTATTGAATTCAAAACAGAAGTATATTAAAACATTATGTTTTTTTTGCTATACTTTGTACATTGTTGGTAATTTTGAATTTATATGAAAATATTATTTATTGAAAGATAAAAAGTTTTTTTAAGTTATAACAGTAGTTAATGCATGGAATGAAGTTGTTAAAATTCGTTAGAATAGTTATGCTAAAAATAGAAAAAGAACTTAAGAATTATTACGATAAATGGTTTTAGCTTCTATAAAGGATTCTCAAGGAACTTTCAAAGGATCTGCAGTTGCTCATTCTTCTTAGGTTAGCAGGCAGGGAATTCCAGAGACCCACCGTGTGTACAAAAAATTGGCGTTTGGAGTTGCAAAAGTTAAAACAAGGTACAATCAAAATATTACTTCTTTGTGATGTTGGAAAACTGAGTTTACCATATAGGTACTCAGGGGTTTTCGATTGAATTAATTTAAAAAGAAAGATCAGAGCTTGGAAATCAAGGAATTTGTTCAGAGACATATCAAAGATACGATTCGCATACTCAGAAACATGGTCAAACCGTTTTAGTCCATACACAAATCGAGCAATGTTGTTGAAAGCAACTTGAAGTTTACGTTTACTTCTGCTGTCAGGACAGCAAAAAATAAGGCTACCGAAGAGCAGGACAGGAAGCACAAGAGTTTTAGCTAAAGTAAGTTTAGTACTTATAGGCAGGCAGCTACCAGTAGTATGTAGTACTCGTAAAGCTGCATAGGTTTTCCCCAGTGCGCATGAGATATGATGTTCCCAGGACAAAGTTTGATTAAATACAACTCCCAGATTTTTAACCTTTTCAACATAATTAAGCTCACAACCACTTAGTTCGATGTTAGGAAAGTATGAAGTATCAAGTACCCTATTACTAATAACAATAGCTTGACATTTTTTAGCGTTTAGTTTCAATAAGTTCTGATTTGACCACTTAACAACACGCAGTAGATCTTCGTTAATCCGAGCGGTAGCATCCTCTAACATTCCAATTCGATAACTTTGATACATTTGTACATCGTCTGCATACATATGGATTTTACAGAATCTGAGGTTCAAAGGAAGATCATTAATAAAGAGAGTGAAGAGGAGTGGACCCAGGATTGACCCCTGTGGTACACCAGCATGCGTTGGAACAAAGTCAGAGAGGTTGGTATTGACTAAAACAGCCTGCATTCGGCCAGTAAGGTATTCCCGAATAAGAGACACCGCAAAGGTATCAAAACAGAAATGGTATTTTAACTTTTTTAATAACAGTGAGTGCGGAACGGAGTCAAATGCTTTGGAGAAATCAAGGAGAACCATTGTAGTCACAAGATTTTCATCAATGTTTTGGCGTATATCGTCAACAATTTTCAAGAGAGCAGTGTTACAACTATGACCCTGCCGAAAACCAGATTGATAGGGTGAGAGTAATCGACAAGAGTTAAGGAAAGATGAAATCTGCTGGCTAACGATCTTTTCAAATGCTTTCGAAATAAATGGTAGAATGGATATTGGGCGATATTCTTTAAGTTTAGAATTGGACTTTTTAGGAACTGGAATGACTTTAGAAGCTTTCCAGAGCTTAGGGTAATGGGAGGTAGTTAAGATGGTATTGAAAATGTGGGAAATATAGGGTGAGAGAAAGGGAAGAAGCAATCTAATAAACTTAGGATGAATTTCGTCTAAACCGATTGCATTAGATTTAATTTTCATTATGGCCGAGTACACCTCAAATTCATTAACTCTTTGAAAACTGAAATTATATGAAAATTCAGTTTCATTGACACGTTTGGAAATGTCATAATTTGTGTCAATTTCTCCGGCAATAGGGGAACTCACAAACAGTTTGTTAAGTGCATTTCCGTCGCAGGTTTCGTCAGGAGGTTCGGGTTGTTTAGTCATACCCAATGATTTGATATTCCTCCACATTTGTTTAGAGTTGGCGTTACTAAACTTTGATGAATAAAATCTTCGCTTCGAAACTTTTATCTCTTTATTGACCAGATTGCGTAATTTTTTATAGTTATGAAAAAATGATGGAATTCTGAATCGTTTCCAGCGATTGTACGCAGCATTTCTCTTCGAAATCAATTCTTCAATCTTTTTGCTAAACCATCCTATTTCACTATTTCTTATAACAATTGTTTTGAGAGGAATGAATTTTTCAAATAGATTGTTTACAGTTGCGGTGAAAAATTGCACCTGTTCATCAACAGTTTCCAAGTGGAGTATACTTTCCAAATTGGAGTTCAAGGTATGAGAGACCAATGCTTGCATATTAACAGACTTGAAATCTCTGTATGAAATAGTATTCCTAGTCGGGTCTGAAGCAAAGTTAAGGTCATAAAATGCAACAATCAAGTCGTGTTTTGAGAAACCGGGGACATCAAGCTGCTCATAAAAATTTACAAAATTTGGTTGGCTTACAAGAATGACATCTAGAAGAGTAGAACTTGTGGTTGTAAAATGAGTTGGATTGTAATTATTAATAGAAATTAATTATCAATGTGGTTTTAGACCAGAGAAATCCACAATAGACCAAATTTTCACATTACGGCAGATCTTGGAAAAGACCAGAGAACATAATATCGATATTCACCATCTCTTTGTCGATTTCAAGGCCGCGTATGACAGTATCTACAGAGACGAGCTCTACAGAGCTATGTCTAGTTTTGGCATTACTAACTCGTAGTACTACGCAGGATGACTTTGGAGCATTCACGCTGCTCCGTCAAGGTCGGTAGAGAACTCACTGAGACCTTTGATGTCGAAAAAGGCTAAAGGCAAGGCGACAAACTGTCATGCGATTTCTTCGACATCATACTTGAAAAGATTATACAAAACTCAAATGTCAGCACTAGAAAAACAATCTTTCAAAAGTCTGTACAATTACTTGCCAACGCATACGATATCGACATAATGGGAAGAAAAAAGCGTGATGTCATAAGTGCTTTTGCGAGTATTGAAACAGAAGCGGCAAAAATGGGTTTGATGGTTAATGAGGGCAAAACGAAGTATATGTTGTCATCAAACAAGGACACAGAACATCGACGAATTGGACAAAACGTCACAATAGACAGACATAACTTCGAGGTAGTACAGGACTTCGTCTACCTAGGATCTGCTGTAGACACGGACAACAACATCAGTGCGGAGATCAAAAGGAGAATAACTCTTGCCAACCGTTGCTTCTTTGAGTTAGGAAGGCAATTGAGAAACAAAACCCTCTCCAGAAAAATTAAGATAACGCTTTAGACCTTAATCATGCCAGTCCTACCCACAACGAACTTCAGGAGCTATACCGCCACAAGGGCATAGCTAGAAGAGTACGCTTCGCGAGACTACGATAAATGAGACATGTAGAGCAGATGGACAATCTGACTCGACGTGTATTCGAAAGCACTTTGCAGGGAATTCGTTGAAGGTGAAGACTTCTTCTTGGGTGGCGCAATCAATTGAAAAACTGGAGCGAGATTGCCCGAAGTCGAAATTATTATCGAAATATGGAGATAGTATATGACTTAAGAAATGTAAGGCCACTCAAGTGTTTTGTTAGTTTATAATCTAAAGATTTTTTCAGAAATTATAGTTCTACAGGAGTTTGGACCTAATTTTCCATTTTTTTTTTTTTTTGTTTTAACGGTAAGGAGTGGCTTATCAAAGACTTAAAAAGCTTAACAAATTTTAACATAATGAGCACGTGTGTTTCTTTCCAATCTTTAACAGAAACCCAAACAAATTCTGTTTATGCTGGTAAAACATATCACTAAGATAATTATTATCTCTCACAATTGTCTTAAGTGGAGGACGGGTTTGTGGGTCTTTCTATAAAAACTTAACTAGGTCAGCCTGCACTTTGAGGCAACTAAAGGAACTTAAAAAAGAAGATAAATATTCTACACAATTCATGTATGTTTTCCTGACATAAAACAACTAAATTAAAGCTGCATAAATAAATTTATTGGAGTACCAAGTTATATAAGTAGCTACGTACTTAAGGCACTTCTGTAGCATATGCATGCCAATTGGAGTTTTTCTTACCTGATACATAAACTCAATAATTGAATTCAAGTCTTCAAATTTGATGAACTTAAAGATGATGACTGGATGCGGGTGGGGATTCTCTTTGAAGATTTCTTTGAAATATCCACTACAAGCCGAAAGGAGCACCTTGTGCGCTTTAATTTTTTGTCCATCACAACACAGCGTTACATCAACGAAATCATCATTTAAACGCAAAGAATCAAAAGCATAAGTAATATGCCGCAAGTAGTTATTCCAACGTAGTGAATATTGCTGCGATGTGGCCATTTCTTCGTTGGCGCTTTTTTAATTATTTTCCACAAGAAAAAATATGCTGTTGTGCCACAGATAAAAAGTAGGTTTTAGAACAAGGAGCTTTAGAAAGAATGAATTCTTAAGATTTACGATTAAAGTAAATTGAGTAACTTAAATTCAATTTCAATAAACTGTTTTGTAATTGTTTATAGAACTTTAAATATTAAAGAAACTTTGAATTAATCAATAATAAAATTACGAAGATACGCTTTTTGTGTCAAACAACTTTGATGACACTATATTATCGACATGAGCGACGCCATTTTGTTTGGTTGAAGGGGGTCGAGTTCAAAAAAGAATCGCAGTGGAGGAGTTTTGTTTTGAACACAGAGTAGATAATACAGAGTATCAACTTCCACTCACAGAATTTTGAAGGAATTTTGAGTGGTTGCTTGAAACCAAATCAAGCAAACATGATTTGAGATAAAAATGGGGCAAAAGTGGAATATAAACATGCGGGTTTACATGCATTTATTACTACAGAAGTGCAGGAAAGTAAAGCGGGTGGACAAAGATTATAAAGTACAAAAGTTAAAAAGACAACATGTTCATCTGCACCTATAATTTTTCATCCGCATCCAATAACTGAAGGTGTCTTCCCTCTCTATTACCTCGTTTCCACTTATAATTGAATCACACTTCAATTCGAATTAGTGCCAGTGTATACCAACATCGAATTGAAATAGGATTACCCGATCCGATACAGCTCTTGTAGCTGGATCGATTCAAAAGAGTGTGTTTTATACCTAGGTTACTCGATTCAGTGGGTAAGTAGATACCTGCATCGAAATCTGAATCATAATCCGATTCGATTACCCGATTCTAAGTGGAAACGAGGTATATCAGATAATGAATTTAACATCTTGTGTCTATTTCCTTTTTTCATCTGCACATGCAGATGCATGTAAATTAAGAAGGTTCGAAATGCTTTCTATTACCTCGTTTCCACTTAGAATTGAATCACACTTCAATTCGAATTAGTGCCAGTGTATACCTAGATCGAATTGAAATAGGATTACCCGATCCGATACACCTCTTGTAGCTGGATCGATTCAAAATAGTGTGTTGTATACCTATATTACTCGATTCAGTGGGTAAGTAGATACCTGCATCGAAATCTGAATCATAATCCGATCCGATTACCCGATTCTAAGTGGAAACGAGTAGCTCATGTAGCTCTTGTAGCTCATGCCTAGGTAAACTTTGTTCCCGATTTTCTTCAGCAAAAATTATTCCAAAAAACTAAACTGACATTTATGTGGTTTTCCATTTGTAAAAAAATAACATAGAAGGAGAACAGGAAAACAATCGCTTTTCGTACGAAGTTTGAATTGAATTAAATCGACCAATATGAACTCAGTCATGAACCCCCGTATTAATAAAACGCGGAATAGCTGCGTTCCGTGGATTAAGTGAAAAATGGTATAATGGTAGCTTTAATTAAATGGGAAATGGTATAATGGAAACTTAATCCATGGAATAAGGCTATTCCCCGTTTATTAATACGGGGGGAAAAGTATATGATTTTTCCGAACAATGTAGCCCTGCCCTAAGACACTTTTTATATTAAAAAAAAAATATTCAAGTCAAATTTGTAGGCCACTGTTTGTGTCAAACTTGTCTGTCTCGAAATCGCACAAAGACAAGACTTGATGGAAATAACACAGAAATGGATGAAATAAAAACAAAGTTTTTAGATCTGCTCCATAAGCAGGTAAGCAAAATAACATAAAATAATTTAAATTAAATAAACACAAACAAATCCCCTACAGAACAGACAAATGAAAATCCCAGCAATGGGATTTTCAGAATACTTCATCCAAAATGTTACCACAGAACCAGAAATTGCATCAAAAGTGCAACAGACTGCAACAACAGAAGAGGACAGCCAACAAAAATCTGACCAGGAAATTCTTGAAGGCACCGAAAGTATTTACTTCGATCCAGACAGTGATCCCAGTCTATATGAATTGCAGGTAAATTCTTATGCAAAATTTGTTTTTTTTTTTAATTTTACCATGTCTTTTATGCTTAACAGAAAGTTCTTAGTAACGGAGTTAATCTGGAGACTATAGAAGAAACCATGACCACTTTGAAGAAACAACATAAAGTGCTGTCGAAGCAGGTTCTTCAAAATATTCTGGAACAACGCAGTGCTTGTAATGTTGAGCTTGCAGCAGTAAACGACGTTCAAAAGGATCTCGAAGAGTCCCTATGGACTTGTAGAAAAGCTCGTTCGTACTTGAATTATGCCAAAACCAATTTGACAACCACAAGTCTTGAGATCTTGGCTGCGTATCGGAAACGAGAGGTTTTAAACGAACTGCTCAAGTCATTAAATGCTATTAAAAAGCTCGTAAGTTGATAAGTATTTTTGTATTCAAATTCTTTTAAGAGCAATTCTTTCTGAAAAAATGCATTAGGGTTGGGTTGTTGATGAAAGTTGTCACACAACTTTCACTTTCTCAACACACCTACTTTAGGCAATTAAGAGTGATTCGCATTTTTATGGGGTAGGTGAAGCCGTCTTCCGATATTGTATAATTTATTTTATTACAAAACAATAATTTTTTTCTTAAGTTATTGTTATGTTACCGAAGAAAGGCGATTTTTTTTTACATCATTTTGACATCTTGAAATCTAGGATCGAGTCAACTCTTTAAGGTTCTAACCATGGCTTTGAAGTTTATTTTAACACAGATTGTTTTAAACCTTGCAAATCATCCTTGAACAATCTTCGACGTTCAATTCAATTCCATTCTCTTTCAAACCTACGTTGACTTCAAAGCGTTTGGTTGCTAAAAATGTAAATGAACTTAATTTTTTTTTTGATTAGGAAGAGATTAGTGCAAAGCATTTAGTGCTTCAAAGAATGAGACGATATGACATGTGCATAAGAAGTTTGCTTTAGGCAAAGACAACGGCAGCTTTTCAATTCAATGTAAAATTTGTGCTAATCTCTAGCATGTAAAAAGTTCAAGTTGTTGCTACTCGTCGTCGACAATAATAGGAGAAAAAACGGCGTACGAATAAGACAAATTAGAAGCAACGGAACTTTCAATGTGTAAGGCCAAGGTGCCCAATAATAAGTAATTGTTGTGGTAGAAGATCAGTCACAGAGTTTATCATAGCTAAGGAACGTAGAAAAAACACAGGCAGTTTAATGTTGAAGAAACTAACAATGAATAAGACAGACATAAGTAAAAAGAAGGAACCTATACAATGGCATTTGAACAAAAAGAAAATTGAAGTGTTGAAAGGAGTAAAAGCTAACCACTAAGACAATAAATTGCTTCTCTCTTTGCCATAGCTGTTTGAATTGCTAATGAATACGTAGTAAAGGCAATATTTCTCAAGAAATTTAAAGCAAAACTTGTTTTTCGTCAGATATTTCACCATAAAAGCAACAATTTGGGCTGCAGTGGTGCAGTAGTAGGGCCGCGCTTGGTCGATATACTAGAGCAGTGGGCTATAATCCCGAACCGGGTATCTTCATTTTTAGCTTTGTTGGGAGTAGTACAACAGTAATAGTCTCTAAAGTGCTTTTCAAGGATCCTTAACTCCTATTTGCCTTTGTTATTGCCATTTCCTAAATTATTGACAGTGTGAAGACATCCTTAATCAATCATAAAATTATTTCACACTTTTGTGTTAGTTTTTAGTAAATACAACCCTTGCGGGCTTGAGTTCACAACACCTTTTTTTACTAGAGTACTGAGTACTGCCCGCGTTCTGTATGTATGTTTAATGTTCATAGAACTAATTACGGCCATAATGAGCCAATGTCCAGAGCTATTGTTTCATTCAATGAAGTTGGTAACCAAGTTGATTTACATTTTTCAACGTTTCAAAGGCATCTATTTAGTTTATTCTCACCGATTTAGTTTTGAGCACATAGTCTCAATGTTTGTGGAAATGTATACGAAATTATATCTTTTATTGAAGTTTATAATATTATCTTGTAATCTGTTCAGCTAAGCTGGTAGATAAATAAATATATAAATAAATAAGTAGATCTTACGAAAGATAGCTTTCCAAGGTTTAGAGAAGTGAATATTGTTTCTCAATTTGAAGGATGAATCTACTCAAGCGATATTAAAAAGATAACAAGAATTTGTAATAAGATTTTTTGGGGTTTCTTTTTGTAATTGAAAGATAAAAGAATCTAATGAATGGTCACTACTTTACATTCTTTTGTTTCATTTAAGCGATCAACCGACGTAGAAGTACAAGCTCTATTAGCTGACGGTAATTTTTCAGTTGCAATAGATCTCCTTTTGAAATGCAAAGACAATGCAGAAGAATACACTCAGTACGATAGTGTGCAATCGCTAACCAAGAAGCTCCAAGAAACTCTTCTCCTGACTGAGTTTCAACTGGATACTGTCTTAAATGAGGTAGGTACTTTGTTATGAAAAAAAAAGACTTTCCTTAATGCTCTCTTTTTCTTTCTACAAGATTATACTTAATTTTGATATAAAAAAGTACGGCAAACTGCAAGAATCTTATAAACTATTAAACAAATCACTTTTTGCTATGGACCAGGTGAATAATTTGTCTAGTTTTAACATGCAATTTATATTATCTAATTTTTTCTATTGAACAGCTGCACATTAATTTCATTTCTTCAATACATTCCTCTGTTAATTCGGTACTTCGCGCTTACAATGATCCGAACATGGACGAAAATCTAAAATATTTATTTGAACAACTGTGCGAACAAGTTGCTGCCGACAAATACATTCCCTGTCTAATTAGCTTGTGTAAAACTTGCTGGACAATATTAGCATCATATTATCAAATTGTTATGTGGCATCAAAACTACAAACTATATCCAGATGACGTACATGACTCACCGGATCATTATATTCAGGAGAAATTGAAAAAAGGCCAATCTCGTATTTGGAATGATATCCAATCAAAAATGTGTGTTTATTTATCGAGTACCAAATTGAGAACACTCAAACACGAACAATTTATTCAAGTCTTGTCTGTAATTCAAAGACTGCAAAAAGTTGGTATTGAATTTTGTGGTGAGCATTCAGAGAAACTGATTGCAACTATGCAGTCACAGAGTGAGGAATTCTTCAATAGATACCATGCTTCTTGTTTGGAGGAAATTTGTCTGTTTCTTGACAATGAATCATGGACAATTGTCGATTCGTTTAGTAATATTCTTCAGTTGCAAGTATGATTTTTTCTATTCGTGATGAGATTTTTTGTTGTCATGAAGTATTTTTAGGAGTTTCGTTCAGTACGGAACACACTACGACGGCACAAGTCTACCCATATCGCAATTCTTCCCACAGATTCAAATAACAGCCCAAATAGCAACAACAACTGTGATGAACTAGTTTCGGCACATTCCCATGACGGCGGAAGTTCCATATACGGATCATGTGGTTACTTTTTAAGATTCTCTGAGAAAAGCTCTCCATTTGATGGTGGTCTGGATGCAGCTATGCTTGAAGAAGATATTCTTTCTGGTATTGTTGATGAGGCGTCTTGTTATTTTTCTGAAGAGAGTGATGATGACAGAAGCACTCAAAGTAAGGATGAAGACAGCAACGTTAAGTAAGTTTTGTGTGATGTTTGTTAAGATTTTCCGAACTTATTTCCAATATTTTTTTCTTTAAGGCACGTAATTGTCAATAATACCTCGCTGAATGTCCTTCGATGTATTGGAAGGTATCTGCAAATGTGTAAGTTACTGCATTGTATTTCACCAAAAATTGTCAGTAGTATGCTGGAACTTATTGACTTTTATTGCTTTGCGGTTCATGAAATATTCGCTAAGGATTCTGTAAGTATTCTCTATTATATATATTCTTGTTTTATTTTGTTAAATGTTAAAACACTGTTATGATTCCAAACCTAGCCCCATAAAATTGTTTACTAATGGTTTGATTGAATTTATATTTTTATTCTATTATGAGTAGATTGACTTTGAAAATTAATTTAATTACTGTACCCGCCTACAGTAAGCTCGGGGAAGATCGGGACCGATGCCCAGTGCATTTGTCCCTACCATAACTTTTAAGAAATGGTCACAGGTCTGATATTATTTTTTCATTGCTGAACCAACATCTCGCCTTTTTATTGCTTATATCACTGCTTAGAGTTAAGGTAGCTTGTTTTAATCCTAAAAGTTGAGAACTTTGCCTACATAGTTCAAGTGATAGCTCATCGTACTACCAACAAAAGACTTTATTTCTTCAGTGAGCATGAATTTCTTGGCAGGGCAAGTTTAGAAAAAATGATGTTTGTGCTTTTTCAGTTTTAAGATGCAACATAGTTAATAGTATGTTCAATTATTTAAAATTTTATCTTAAAATTAAAATCATGCAGAAATACTGAGGCATAAGCTGGTAAAAAAAAACTTCCCCCAGAACGCCTTGGGTAGCTTGGCCGGAAATTTTCGACAGTGAAAAAACCATTCAAACTTTGTTAAATTACTATCAAAAATAATAAAAAATATATTGGCTGAATCCGGCTTGCCAACACTCAACGAGAGATATGAGGAAGTAATTCTAAAACTTTCTGCAAAAATCCTGTTTCCGACTAGATCTATTATAAACAAAGACTTTGTTGCTGCTTATCGATCTACACGCCAGAGAAGAATTCCATCAGCAATATCATGTATTTGGGAATCCATATTAAAATTTAATCTGCCGACAAAAATAAGAAGTAACCCAACATCAACTTACCCACCTTGGCTATGTAGACAAGACTCTTTCGAGCTTTCGACGTGTTAATACCCAAATGAACATACTCCAATAAAAGTATACCGTACAATCTTCAATACCATCGAGAATTACCTCAAAACGAGAAAATGGAAATTCATTTTCTGTGACGGTTCAAAAACAAAAAACCATACAAGCTTTGCGGTTACAACAGACAATGGTGAATTACTCAGGCAAGGTCTTTTGCCTGAATGTGCATCTGTCTTTTCCGCAGAGGCACTAGCGATTTTTGAATCCTTAAAGTACGCCACTAAAACAAAGGGACATTGGGTAATTTGTACTGACAGTCTGTCAGTTATCCACGCTATCAAGAACCTGAACAATAATACTCCAGCAGTAATTATGCTTAGAGATATTCTCATTAAAACAAAAACAAAAATCAAAATTATGTGGGTACCAGCCCACATTGGTATAATAGGCAACGAGCATGCTGAACGCTTGTTTAACACATTAAGTGAGAAAGATCTTTTACGAATAGTTACAACAGTAGTCAAAACTTGTCAGATGAATAGTTGGATTACATATAATCACCATTACTCAAGAATAAACAACAACAAAATACCACCTGTTTATCCCTCTCAAGCACCAAAAGCAACTATCACCAATTTTATACGTCTTTGTCTAGGCCATACTTTATCAACTCATCAACACCTTCTAAAAAAAGAAAGTCCGCCAACATGTTCTACCTGCTCGGAAACACTAGATATCAAACACCTTAAAAGCCACATCAATCGTTCTTTGCCCAACAATAATAACAACGTTTACGAAATTCTTAAAAATATCAATATTCAAAATTTAGATATTATTCAAAGTACAATTACAAATCTTAATTTTATATTATAACTTTTTTTATATGTAATAATTTTTTTATAATAGCGAGCCGAAAGCCTTTGCTGCTTGTGCTTTTTAAACTAAGTACTAACCTAGCAATTTAAGATTACTATGTTAGGCTGTATAAATAAAATAAATAAATACTATCAAATATTCCTCCAACGTCCTCTAATAATTTTTCATTTCAATTAAAAACTTCTGGTGGTCCTCTAAAGTGTAAACTATTATTTTCCTCCAAAAACTCCGCCATTTAGAGGGTAGGAAACCACCTTAATAATGATTTTTTTAAAGCACGGGTCACAAAGGGCTGCTTGGCAGCCGCTTTTTACCAGCGGCTAGCAGTAGCAGAAGGAGGCAGCGGCTGACAGCCCTGTCACACTTCATGTATTTTGCTTAGAACGGCTTTATGCTTTAAAGTTATACTCTTGAAATGTTTAACAATAAAATTTGACAAAAAAATCGATTTTTCGAAAGTGAAAATCCGGACTCCTCCTTTTAAGTTATTATATATATAAGTTATATATTTTTGACTAGGGTTTCGTAAGTCTTTGATGATGGATGTTGGTTGTTGTTGATGAGATGCTGAGGTACGACAGTTGAAAGTTAGTATGGGCTTTCTTTTTGGAGTTGGTGTTGGTGGGTCGTTATAGGTGCAATCTTATGAAAATACATTCATTAAGCTCGACATTGTTGTTGTAAATATTGGCTGTGCTTTTTCTTTTTTTACGGTTTAGTAATGATGGTTGTAATTGTTCAAATATGAGAGATATTTTCAATCAGCTATTGACCGATTTCATGAAGCAGATCAAGCTAGTTAATTGTGACAGTTATAAGTTGATGTATGATGGGCTTCAACAGCAGTTTCGTCAGCGAGTTCGTTAACCTTGTTACCGATGTGACTCTATACCCAGTTAATTGTGACAAAGTTATAAGTTGATGTATGATGGACTTCAACAGCAGTTTCGTCAGCGAGTTCGTTAACCTTGATGCTGATGTGACTCTATACCCACATCATTTTTATTTTATTGATTGTTGTTGATAAATCCCAAAATGTTGTTATAAGTCAGTACATACTATGATTGCGATAATTGCAATGAAAAATTGCTTTAACCACGGATAGGTTGTCGGACGCGATGACAAATTTACGATGTGCAGATTTTAATGGTCTGGTATGAGTAAGCTTTGGCAGTAAAAATAGATGCATTGTTATCAAGAAGTCCTATCCAAGATATGATAATATTACCTATATATGTAATAAATTTCGAAAATAACTTCCCAAGGGGATGGGAATGAAATATAGCCTTTATCTCTCAGGCCTTAGACCAAATTACTGTTCGAAATATCATTCAAATCAATCTATTCAATACTATCAAACCAACAAACAATTCTTTTCTCTTTTATTACCTACTTATTATGTTCTTTCTTCGACAGAATGTACAAATGGAAAAATTCTATTCAAATAAAACAGAAGCCAAGCTCAAAACAATAGAAGACAAAATTGTTCCCCGTATAAAAATTTGGCCTTTAAATTTTTCTTCTTTGGTAATATTTCATACTAACTTATGTTGCACAACTCTTTCATAGCAAAGTCTTTCTTGTTATTAGATCAACAATGAACTAGCCAATCCAGATACTCTCTATGGACTATCTCTACGGATAGTTGCTATCGAGAGCAGTTCTGGTATGATTCAACAATTTAATCAGCTGAGAAACTATCTTAATCACTTGCTGCCTATTAATGACCGAAGTATCCTTGCATCGCATTTTGAATATTCTGATTTTATAAACAACATTGCAAGTCCCGTTTACACTTGTGTTACTTCCAAAATAATTGACCTGCCAAGCATTCTTACATCCATGTCTAAAGTAAAATGGGATATTAATCATGTCAGCTTTCAGCACAGTGGCTATATTGATGTTATGAATAGAGTAAGTTGAAAATATGTTGTTTTTTTTGTAAACTGTAAACTGCAAATTGTAAATTGTAAATGTAAATTTTGATTTGAAGAATGTACAAAATTTTGCAATGCGGCTGGAAGAGATTGCTAAAGAAGTTCCTGTACCATCTGAAGCTGTGTGGAATACAATGGCTCGTATAGCAACACACCTGCTAGTCGAAGGGTAAATAAATTTGATAATGTTATAATTGGAATGAAACTAAAAACATTTTTTACAACAGCTTTTCAAATGCTAAAAAGTGTTCAGCAGGTGGAAGAGCTCTAATGCAGTTAGACTTTACAAATTTCATGTCTATAATAGAACTTATCTCTGGTCTTAAATTCATCGAACATCGTTCTTATGTTGATGTTTACCTCAAAGCCTATTACTTTCCTGTCGAACAATTTGAAGAATGGATCGAAACACAAAAGAATCTCGGAATCTACTCGAAAAAACAACTTACCAATTTGGTAATGTGTGTATGTTCTGGCAATAAACGAGCCAAACAGAAACTTCTCACATCCCTAGAAAATCTCACTTCTACATAATTTATATAAAATGTATAAAAGATAATTTAAAAATTCTCTTTTGCCTACTGTCAGGTTATGTTTTTTTTACAATTTTATTCAACAGATCTAGTTTTTTTCTATTCTATTGCTTTGGAGTAGGTAGCAAAATTATGTCTTAATTATGTACAACAATTAACTTCTCAGTAAAGCAAAAGTATTATTTATACTAACAGTTATGTATTTCAAAATATAAATACTACTCTGAAGTTCTGATATGAGCCAGAATATCATGTTAAACATTTTTTTTAGAAACCTAACCATCCCCCTCAGATGAATGGTGATACATTCAAAGTCAAAAGTACATGTAACGAAGAGTGAATCCATAATTTATGAACTAGTTTTAGTCCCTAGTTGAAATTGTTTTTTTTTTTTTATACACACAATTTATTATTATGATTCTCCTAATTTTAGAAGCCTATATCATTCCATCGCTATTACACATGAAATTTTACTGTTAATAGCGATTATTTTATACTTAATGTTTAATCTCAAGCAAATGATGCAGAATTGAGTTGCTTGATTTGCAATGTTTACACTTTTTAGTTTTTAGAATGTAGAAAAGTAAAGTCGGTGAAGGCCAATGTTTTGAATCATATTCATTACATCAATACATATTTGGATTTTATTATCGTATGTAAGAAATAAACACATAAGAAACCTGTCTATAGTCGGAAATTGCAGATTTCCGAATAAACCTTCAGCTTAACTCAACTCAAGTATGAAACCCAATCAAAAATCTAAACTGAAAATGTTTTTACTTTAGACCTTTTTGCCAACGGGTAAGAATTTCCAATGCAATTTTTATTGTCTGAACTCCAGACAGAAGACAAAACTACTATTTGATCAATCAAAATAACTCAAAAGCTTTCAATCTGCATTATTTGTTCTTTTTTTGCTCTCTCTCTGCCCTATCATGGTAACCGTCGGAGCGGAGATTTCTCCGCAACGCATCAACGCAATTTTGCTTCGAAGTAGTTGTCGTCGTAAGAAATTTTTTACAAATGCGGCAATGCATTGCATTCCCAAAACTAGAATCTCCGCAACAAAAACTTATCGGAGAACGTCGGAACGTCCGATCGGAGAACTACCACGAAGCAAAATGTCTCCGATCGGAGAGAATTCCGCTCCGACGGTTACCACGATAAGGCCGTCTATCTTTGTATCTCACTTAACCCCCTGAACAACTTAAAATTCAACTGTGTTAATATATTTTTTATTTATTCAATGTATAGTATTTAATAATGTACAATACTTTACTTATATTTTATTTAAATATTAAATATATCAATATTTTTAAACTTGATTGAATGCGTTTTTATTAATTAAATTTTTATGGGTACTACAGGGTAAATTTTGTTATGTTTTTGATATGCCAATAAAACATGACATTGCAATGGTAGAGTATACAAAAAAATTGGGTTCTGCAGTTCTGTGTGTTTGTTTGTCCGTATATAAATCTACAGCCTGTATCGATTGATAGATTTTCTTCAAAATTTGCAGTTAGGTTCAGTGGGGCAGTTTGCAGAGGGTTTATGAAGTTGGGTTTCTATGTCTTTAAATAACGATAACTGCCATTGAACCTATCTGATAATACTTATATTTATCGAAAATGGTTTCAATTAAATTTCATGTGTGAAATAAATTTTTGGTTGTCTACCTAATGATCCGAAAAAAATATTTGGAAAAAGTCTGAGAACGGTAGCCGCATAGATTCTTCTTTTTTAAAACTGGAATAGCTTTTATGATTCTATCGAAATTCCAATTTGAAAAGTCCTAAGTCGTTAAAATAATATTGCGTATCAACTTTGAAAATTTTTTAATGTTCTATTTTCCTAAAAAAAATGTTGGCTTTTTTGAATATTTTAACGGTATAATTGAATTTTTTTAAAATTTCATGTCAAAATATCTTCTCAAATGATCTTATAACTTGCAACTTGCATGCTTAAAAAAAAAAAATTGAAAAATAAAAAAAAACAAAATTTTAAGCTTTGATATTTTTACTTACGATTGTAGGTACTAGGCAAGTTTTGCCATCGTGCAGAAAAAAAAATTAATATAACAATTAAATATTACATTATGTTGATAGAGAACATGAAAAAAGTGGGACTTGCAATTCTATCTACGTATAGATATCTTGTTGGGGAGGCTACTACTTTATAAATATTCAGCCATATCGTGGTAACCGTCGGAGCGGAATTCTCTCCGATCGGAGACATTTTGCTTCGTGGTATTTCTCCGATCGGACGATCCGACGTTCCCCGATAAGTTTTTGTTGCGGAGATTTTAGTTTTGGGAATGCAATGCATTGCCGCATTTGTGATAAATTTCTTACGAATACAACTACTTCGAAGCAAAATTGAATCTCCAAAAAAAGATGCGTTGCGGAGAAAACTACGCTCCGACTGTTACCACGATATGGCCGATTAATCCACTGTTAATAAAGCAAAAGCATGCAGTCCGCATTTTGTGCAAAGCAAATCGTCGCACTCCAAGTTTTCAAGTTCAAGTCCCTGCAAATTCTACCATTAAGGCACCTTAATTGTTACAAGGTCTTTTTTTTTAAATCTCTGGGTTTTATTCAGTTAGAGTAGATTTAAGTTACAATCTACGTTTCAACAACAGAAATTTTGTCACGCTCCCAAAATTCAATAAAACGCACTTTTTACGGTTTTATTCAGTCACTGCCCCCGCCTGTTTAATTGTCTCCCAGAAATTCTAAGATGCGAAAGAGTGAAACAAGTTTTCTTGCGAAACGTAATAAGGTCTCCAATAGCTATTCTTCTTTAGAATCACTTTTTATTCCCTTGTCATAAATATCTATGTGCTTGGATCATCTGCTTGTTGATTATTTAAGTATTTATATTTTTGTTATTTTTTCTCTCCTCTCTTCATATTAAAAATTTTATTCTCTCCTCTTTAAATTTAATTTTTTTTCTTTTCCTTATATACTTTGAAGTTTTTCCCCATCTGTTTTCTACTTAAACTAGTATCCTATAGATTCATTTGCCACTTGTAAAATTACAACTACAAAATTATTATTTCAAACATCAACAACTTTATTGTTTTTGCTTTTTATGTATTAATTCATAGTTTGTTTAGAAATAATGATTAGCCCTGTTCACACTGTACAATTAGTTGGACAGACTTGGGTTTGAACGACCAATGCTTGATAGTGTGAAGGTGAACCCTTCAGATGATCGCTTGTCCAACTTGTTGGATGGTTTTCAAAAATTTTTTAAAATCTAGAAGTTGGACGGAGTGGAAGGGTATGTGACATAAAGTTGGACGACAAATTTGATAGGTTAGGTTAGGTTAGGTTTAAATGGCTGTCAGGAAAACCAACTGACACACTTAGACCAGTATTTGATCCGTTGTGATACCATAATATTTAAGTGAGGAAGAACCCCACTTAACAGAACCATTTGGAGCTTTTTATGAAGCGAAAGAGATGAAGGATATCTGTGTTCGCCAGATCGTTTAGATCATCGAGGAAATATTTTCCAAGATGCCGTTTTCTTTTAATGGAGAGTGCAGGACATGAGCAGAGGAGGTGTGGAATAGTTTCTTCCTCCTCCTCATCTAAGCAACTTCTACAGAAGTCATTTGAGGGAACACCAAGTCTTATGGCGTGTCTGCCTATCAGACAATGTCCTGTAATGACATTGATTACGGAGCTAAAGTGCAATCTGGTTATGGATAGCAAATGCCTTGTGCGTTTTGGATCAAGTCCTGGCCATAGCTGTTTTGTTGCCACACATGTGGTGATACTGTTCCACCAATGATTTGTTCTATCCATTGCCTCTTGCTTTAGCATAAGTTTACATGTAGCGATTGGTATACCGATATTCAACCTGCTGGTTGATATCGGTAGAACGGTTCCTTTTCTGGCGAGTTCATCGGCCTTACAGTTGCCCGCGATATCTCTGTGCCCCGGCACCCAAATAAGGTGAATATTGAACTGTTCAGCCATCTCCTTAAGAGACAGGCGACAGTTAAGGGCGGTTACTGAGTTCGTGGAAACGGCGCCGAGTGCTTTGAGGGCTGCCTGACTGTCTGAGAAAATCCGGATATTCGATGAGGATATCACGTTTTCTTTTAGCCATGATAGGACCTCTTTGATCGCCAGAATTTCCGCTTGGAACACGCTACAATGGTTTGGGAGGCGGAAAGAGAGACTTACGTTAAGTCGTTTTGAGTACACCCCGCAGCCAACCCCTTCCTCGGTTTTTGACCCATCTGTATAGAAATGAATTGAATCATCTCTCAAAAATTCTTCGTCTTCCCAGGTCGTTCTCGTTGGGATTGAGACATGGAACTTATTATCAAAAACCAATTGGGGGATGGTGTAGTCAGAGTGGCAAGGGATTGATCTGAATGTATTCAGGATTGTGGCATGACCGATGTTGTTATCGGTCCATTGGGAGATAGCTCTGATACGAGTGGCCGTACTTGCGGCCATTTGTTTACTGAAGATATCTAGTGGTATGAGATTAAGGAGTATATTTAGGGCAGCTGAGGGTGTTGATCTCAGTGCTCCGCTTATACATAAACAGGCTGTTCGTTGGACTTTGCTCAGATTATCGCAATAGGTCCTTTTATCAAGAGCGGTCCACCATACCAATACTCCGTATGTGAGTATTGGTCTGATGACCGCGGTGTAGAGCCAGTGGGTGATTTGGGGGGAGAAGCCCCATTTTGTGCCAATGGCTTTTTTGCAGGAAAACAGGGCTACGGTTGATTTCCTGATTCTTTCCTCTATATTGGCTTTCCAGTTTAGCTTTTTGTCTAGGATAATACCTAGATATCTAGCTTCGTTGGAGAGTTGAAGTGGGATTCCATTTATTGATGGAGTTGTTAGTTGAGGAATTTTGTATTTCCTGGTGAAGAGAACGAGTTCGGTTTTCTGAGGGTTGACCCCTAGATCACTTTTTCTCGCCCATTTTACAAGTTTATTTAGAGCGGTTTGCATCAGATCCATAAGGACGTGAGCATATTTGCCGGATACCGCAATGGAGACATCATCTGCATATGCAATCACTTTGAATCCCTCAGCTTCTAGGTCAACTAGAAGTTCATTGACGACTAGATTCCATAGAAGAGGGGATAGAACTCCACCTTGCGGTGTGCCCCTGCTGACAGATCTCTTTGCAGAGAAATCTCCCAGTGTTGAGTTGATTCTTCTGCTTTTTAGCATAAGATTTATCAATTCCACTAAGGATTTGTCTACTTTGAGCTTCGTCAGTGCCTTTGTAATTGCAGAGTTGCTGACGTTGTTGAAGGCACCCTCTATGTCGAGGAATGCGGCCAGAGTGTATTCTTTGTGATGGAGGGAATATTCTATAGTACGAACCAGGGTGTGAAGGGCCGTTTCTACAGATTTTCCCTTACAGTAAGCGTGTTGCGCTTTAGATAACAGTTTAGGATCTATAGCTTTACGCAGGTGGATATCAATCAGTCGTTCTAAGGTTTTGAGAAGGAAAGATGATAGACTTATTGGTCGGAGATCTTTTGGATTTACATGGGATGATTTCCCAGCCTTAGGTATAAACACCACCTTGACTTCTCTCCACTGAGTGGGGATATAGTTTAGGGTGGTGCAGCCAATAAAAATCACTTCAAGGACAGGGATTATGATATCCGCAGCCTTTTGGAGTTCGGCTGGAATTATACCGTCTGGTCCAGGGGATTTATATGGGTCAAAGCTGTTAATGGCCCAAGTTAGTTTTTCCCTTGTAATCAGATCGGGGGTGTTAGTTATTATGCTACCTGATTCTGTGAAATCATAGTTACATAAGTTCTTGGAGCTACCTGGAAAGTGAGTGTCCAGAAGCAGATTGAGCGTTTCTTCGCAGGATTCTGTCCAGCCGTCAGCTGTTTTCAGACTGCTAGGCATGGTCGGACTTTTTGAGAGGATTTTTCTTAATCTAGAAGCTTCTGAAGTATCTTCTATTTTTCCACAGAAGTTTCTCCAGGAAGTTCTTTTATTTTTCCTCAGTTGATATTTATAAGTTTTGAGGGATTCCTTGTAGGAGTCCCAGTCTTTTACATTTTTAGATTGTTTAGCTCGGTTGAAGAATTTTCTACATTCTTTCCTGAGCGGTTCTAGCCCCGAGCTCCACCACAGTGGTTTCTGTTTTCCCCTTATTTTTATAAGAGGGCAGGATTTCTGCAGTGAATAGTTAAGGGCAGTGGTAAGATCATTGACTTTTTTGTCTAGATCATGTTTGTTCGTAGGGTTTTGTAAAAGTTCAGGTTTAATAAACTTTTTCAAAGTTACCCGATATTTTTCCCAATCAGTTTTCCGGTAATTTCGGAACATTGGTTGCTTAGGAGGCTCCTCATTAAGATCGAATTGAATATATCTATGATCCGAAAAGGAGTGTTCAGTCGATACTTTCCAATTAGTGATCCTATGATGAACCAAGTCGGAGACAAGAGTTATATCTAGAACTTCTTGTCTATTTCTGGTAATGAATGTTGGTTCATTGCCAGTGTTGCTTACTACAAGGTTAGTACTTAAAATAAAATCAAAAAGTGACTCACCCCTTTCATTTATGTCAGTACTCCCCCATACTGTGTGATGCGCGTTTGCATCGCATCCGATGATGAGGCAGAACTTCTGCCGTTCAGCTGCAGCGACAATCTTTTTCAACAGGTCGCCTGGAGGAGGGCCAGGATGGTCGTGGCCGAGATAAGCTGATACCAGCCAGTAGGTGTTGTTACTGGTTTGGTAACTAGCAGTAGTTACATCACAATTGCTGTAATCAGGGAGTAAAAATACATTAGTGCTACTTCTTACCAATATGCAGGATCTGGGTTCACCTTTGTCCTTTACATATAGCTGAGTATATCCAGGAGTCCTTAATCCATGAATGCAGGATTTGTTGATCCATGGTTCTTGGATAAGGACCACATCTTCCCCTCTTTTGTTCAGGCGGAGAAGAAGGGAGGCCGAGGCCTGTTTGGAGTGTTGGAGATTAATCTGCGTTAGCTTCACCATCTTGGTTGCAGCTAAGCAGACTAACCCCCACCACTGTTTGGTTGAGGTCGTCTTCAGACTCACTTCCTGAAGTTGACCGTAAGAGGTCATCTTCCTTCAGGCCGTTCTCGGACATTGAGTCGTCTGTTTCATCTTCTGATGTTACGGAGGAGGCACTTGGGGGATCTACTTCCATTTCAGGGAGTTTTTCGCCTTCAGCGCTTACCATGCTTGTTGTGTTCGGGGCAGAAGGAGCGTTTACGCTTTCTTCGTCTTTTTTATAAATTCTTAAGGTTATGGTCGCCCATCCGAACTTAATCTTACCTTGGGTTTCAGCTAGAGGGGCCATCGAGTCTTTGTTGATGACTATAATAGCCGATCTATTGGGACCGTCTGGTTCCTCCAACTTTGCTACCTTCCAGTCATGAGTAGGTAGGGATGGGTTACCAAATTGGATCATCTTAAGAATTATTTCTTTGTCGGAGAGCTCCGCTGGTATTCTGATGCGAGCTCTTGGTCTGCAAGGAATTTCCTCCTTTGCTACAACCTCGATCTTTGCACCAGGCCAGAGACCTTCTAAACGGCTGACTGCAAGCTTATACAGACTTTGCGATCTCTCCCCATCAAAGGCAATTAGCTTGACTCGCCCCTGGTACCAACCCGCATCTTCAAAAGTTGCAGGTTCTCCCGGGTTCTCCATCATGAGAGCCCAATAGGAGGTCTGGAGCTTGTTCAAGATCATTGTCCACTGATCGAAAGTAATCGCGCCATCTGCATTGCTCTTGTCAATTATGGCAACTACTGTTTTGTCCTTTAACACTTCGCTAAAGGACAAGTCTTTTCTGGTGGAGGTGCTGTGCACCTTAGATCGCTTAGGTTCCGGGATGGTTCCTTCGCATGATCTGTTTCTTTTTGAGGAATCGCCGGTGGGGATATTGGCAATGATGCTCTTAGCCCACGTAAGTTTAGCGTCCGCATCAGAAGCTCGCTTGTCTATTGGTGTTTCACCAAGAATCTTAACGAGCCTCCTTGCATTTCGCCGTTTCCTACGATTTGGGGGTGGGAGCTTCTCTTCCTCACTGGGAGCAGAGCGTATTTCAGCGCCACTCTCACTGGGAAGGGAAATTGCCTCAGTGCTCGTAAGGGGGGGGTTCTTCCTCTCGGTCCGACCGTAATTCACGGTGTCGTGAGTTGGAACAGACCCCTCCGTGCACTCTTGAGGATGGGATTGGGTTGTGGAATTGGGAGTGCAGCAGAGATTCACTGCTGCACGGTCAATGATTTGGGTACTAGTTTCCGCATTTGATGAAGTGCCGGCGTGACAAGCAGAGGGTACACAATAATTCACTGCTTCCCCTTTTTTTGCCACGGGCAATTCCACCAAAATTGGAGGTTGAGTACTACCAATGACGGCGTTTGCACCACCACTGGTCGTAGCGTCTAGGATTGAGGGCGTTCCTCCCTCCCCGGATGGTTTTTCAACCCTTCCAGTGAGTTTGGTCGACCCACAGTCCCTACCGCTTTTCGCTTTTTGTTTATCTTCGTTAATAATAGTTGTCACTGGCGACTTATCCTCTTTCGAGGCCAAGCCCTCGCCGGCAGTCGCGACTCCTGCCGACTTTTGGACGTATATCCCCGTCCGTTTTTTATTTCCTTTTATTAACTTTTTTTCCATTTTGATTTTCAAGTTTTCTAACATTGAGGTTATTTTGAGTTACTTTAGTTGAGAGGATTCCGCAGCTGGATTGCTGGAGATCCCCTCGTAAGCACCCTCACCACGACAAGGTCAACTCATGGAGGGTGACACACAAATTTGATAAGTGTGAACGAAAACTACATCAGACCATCCAACTTCCATTAAACGAAGTCTGTCCAGCTAATTGTACAGTGTGAACAGGGCTATTATTAAAAAAAAAACTATATACAACCTGAACCGCTTAAACGATTTTCTTAAAATTTTGCAGTTGGTATCCGTGGGGCAGCCTACAGATTTTTGGAATTGAGTCTCCAGGTATTGAAATATAGGTGCCATACAACATTTATGCTAATACTGTCATACAACCTTTATGCTAATACTTATTTTTCTCGAAAACGGCTATAACGATTTCGATAAAATTTCACATGAAGATCTATTTTTTAAAGGTATTTCTTATGATATCAAATTTTTTTTTTGGAAAAAGTCTTAAAACGTTTCTACCCAAAGTACCTTTTTTTTAAAAGCTGACTTTCTTGTTAGTGAATCACACGATTCTGCCGAAATGTTATACTAAAGAAGTCCTGAGTGGTTTAAAAATAGTTTCCACGAGTATCCCCATTTGCAAGGAACTAGAAAGTTCTCCGATAATAAATTCATTCAGCCCTATCACAGACTCCATCGTAGAAAACTTCCACACGGAAAGCTAAGTTACGAACTACGAAAATTTGTGTTCACAAAATCCGAATGGAATCGAAGAAAGTATTGCCAGCTGACACACTAAATATCGATCTGCTGGTTTTCGAAATCAGCTGTTTTACGCCAAATGTACAAGATCATAAACATTTTTCTGCAAACACAACTTCTTTCGTATATTAAGACGAAGAATTTTCATTCCACTCGGATTTGCTGATACCAAATCTACGAATTTCGAAATTCGTTCCACTCCGAATGGATTATGGGATAGTTACATCGGGAAACTTAGGTTTTTTTCGATTACGATGGAATCTGTGATAGGGCTGATTACCATGAACAGTGCTTTCTCGATTAGCCGTTTATAATCGGCAGAAAATTAAAGATCCCCTCCATTCCCTCACAAGGCATGGTTTTGAGAAATGTGCTAGGCTCCGGAGCACCTCCGGTCTACCCTATTCGTGTTTATTTTGTTTTGACTGAGAAAATTCGGTGTTAAACGATAAAACACGAGCATATACAACCTTTTTTTGTGTGCATCTTTTCGAACAAAAAAGAGGGTTTCTGAATAAAGTGCCATTCTTTTTTGATTTAATTTCTCAAAAACTGTGTTGGACTAAAAAACAGTAAGAGCATTGCTTATTTAAAAAGAAACTCTTGATTAGCAACTTTTAAAGAGAAAAATTGATTTTTTTATATTCCTATTTTGAGATTTGATTCCTCAAAAACTATTAATTAAATTAACTATAACTAAAATCCTTAACGAGGTTTCAGCTTTTAAAAACACTAATACCTCGGAGATAGACCTCCCTCTTATATGATTTTTATCTTATTTCGAGCAAACCTATGCGTCCCAAGCTTTTATCGCACCGTATGCAAATCATCATACCGTATGCAGGACGCGGTACAGAGCGAGGAGAACCGGGCGTAGCGCATTTCTCACAACAATTGCTTTTGGTGAGGGGATGGAGGAGACCTACAACGTTTTGCCGATTCCGGACGAGAATCGAGAATGCGCTTTTCATGGCAATGCATTTTTTTATCGGAGGACTGCGATACAAGTAATAATTGGCCTTTGATTTGTTGTATTGTTCTCCGTCTCAAACTGAAGAGTAATAATTGAAAACATTCCCACGGGAGGGGGAACGGGGACTTAAAACCTATTGTTTCGAACTCTAACATTCTTTCAACGTCAGGGTGCTACATTAGGTCTGTTCGTTGAACTTTCCCCAGGGTTGACTCAGGTTTTCTCGACAACCCCATGAGTTGTCAAAAACCTGGGTTTTCCAGTCCTCAAAAAACGCTAAGCCACAAATCACCTCACATCCCTGTCATTTAAATAAAAATACATGCCATTTGATAGCCCTCAAATCGCCACAGCAAAAAGCTAGGGTGAGTTGGGGGAAAACCTATGGCAAACCTAGGGCTCAAAAAACACTCAATTTGACATTCAGGGCGAATTTAGGTTTCTCAAAAAACGCTTTGTGGTGACCCTAGGGCAACCCCAGGGCTTCAACGAACAAACCTATTATCGTTCAGTAACAGTCGGAAACGGAAATGGGAAGCAAAAAACTTTCATGCAACTTTCAGCTTTGCCCAACGGGTGTTACTGTTACAGTCAAGTATAGAGATTCGTATTTCAGTCGCACCACCCGGCTTTGTATTTCCCCTGCATTACGATTCACAAAGATTCAAAAGCAACGTGCATCGGTGTCTCCTTTCATATCCTCTCCTATTTTCCTAAATGCTCGCACTGTGTTTAACAACATTACTGATTATAAAAAAAAAACTGACAAATTCAGCTTTTTTTTCAATTTGGTTTCATCAACGCTTTAAATAAGTTGTCCCCGAGTAACGCCGGGCGGATAATCTAATTTGATATGAAAGAATAATAACCAATTAATTGTGACCAACAAACGAAAAGAAGGGGACTTTTTAAATAGTTTTTTATACAACTCAATATCAGTTCACTGCTGGTCACACTGCATGAGAATCTAGAATAAATCTTTTTTCTTCTTTTTTTTATTTTGAAATGGATGTTGGATGACGTAGTTTGAAGTTTGATTACAGAAGTTGTAATAATAATAAATCAAATCAACGCAGAGAGTTTGTTGTATGTAAGTTTGGATTCCATCCAAAGAAGTGTTGCTTTACACAATTTTTAAAATGTTTTGGGGACGATATTGTACATCGAAATTACTTTTTATTCATTAAAAGAAAAATAAATTGTTTTTCCTCGTAGCAGTTCTGTTGTCTAGCAATCTTTCTTTTTCAACAAAAGCTGGAGATTGCGCTGTTTGATATCTACATACGCTATGTGGTAAGTAATGTTATTCTTTTGTAAAATTGATTTGATGTGTGTGTTTTGTGTTGATACTTTGTATTCATTACCGACCGTTGTGTTAGTGTTTTTCTATTTATCAACAGAACTGCCAGCAGTTTTTGAAATACGATATAGAATTTAAAATATATAAAATATTTACGAATCTTAAATTAAATTCCTAACATTATTGTCTGTTTTTTGTTTTACTCGAAATTGATTTTGATTCCCCTACTTTCTTTTGTAATCTGTATAAAATTTGTTTTGTTTTAAACTTTCCACTAATAAATAATAATAAATAGCACAAAGTAAACGTTTATGGCAAATAAAAAAGAAATGATAAAAAATTAAAATATTAACTTTACAAGACAAGACTTAACTATAAAATATAAAATATAGGCCACAAAAATTAGTATAGAGAGCTAGGTTTCCACAGCTTTGTTGCTCCACCTTAATTTTTTTTTTTTTTTTAACAAAAACCAATCGTGTAAAGCTTTGGTTTTAAAGGTAGCACCACGGTAGCAGCCTAAAAAAACTTTCTTAGAATTTTAAAAAAGTAGTAAAATTATTATGTTCGAGGAAGTTATTTAGCGCATATTTAAGTAACAAAATAGAAAATTATTAAAAAAAATATTCAAAAATGACGACTCCACAGCCATTTTCGCGAGGCACATAGTATTTGAGGCGCTCTGCGGTACGCTGTGTAGCAGTTGCAAATTTGGATCTTAAAAACAAAAAATCAAAGTACTTTTCAAAGCCTAAAATAAAATGTTACCTCTTGAATTTTCATTTCAAGCTATTTTTATTACGTTAAGCCAATAAGTTAATAATTTATACTAAATAAAAATTGGTTCTATGGTGGGGAGTGGGGACAATTACTTGTCTCCAAATTATGCTTTAGTGAGATCCTTCTTGGTAAATTGAAGCCTATGGACGTGAGCAAGTAGGGAGCATAAATAGCAATGAACTGATGGAGAAATATAAGATCGTTTTGGGTTCGTGGAGTTAAATCAAAGGTAAGGGTTTGCAATTGCGACTTTGAAGCAAACCTCAACAAACAATCTATAGGTTTATTCGTTAAAGTCCTAGAGTCGCCCTGGGGTGACCACAAAGCGTTTTTTGAGAAACCTCAAGTCACCCTGAATGTCAAACTGAGTGTTTTTTGAGCCCTAGAGTTGACCTAGGTTTTCCCTCAACACGCCCTAGGTTTTTGCGATGGCGACTTGAGGGATGTGTTTGCTGATTTGTGATTTAGCGTTTTTTGAGGACTGGAACACCCAGATTTTTTTTAAACACCTAATAAGAAATAACCTGGGTCAACCTTGGGGAAAGTTCAACGATCGGTCCTTATATTATTTTAATTTGTGATATGTGAAAGATCAAAATTATGCAACAAGTTCTTCCGCATGCGTGATAAGACTACAAAGAAGGAAATCAATTAGATAATAACGGTAGCTGTAAATGGGTAGCTAAAAGACCTACATGTGCTTAAATGCTCTGAAGGTCTAAACTATCACAGAAATGAATGCAGTTGAGTGATAGATTTCGTTAAACCTGGTTAAGGTAATATATACTTAGTAGATGGTACCCGCGCGCGAGATGGTACGCGGCCGCGGCCGGCGTGATGGTTAGCATGTCTACTTGTTAACCCAGAGGTTCGTGGTTCGATTCCCAAGAGAGGCATAAATGTTTTTTCACGGGATCGCCCTTCGTGAGGAATAAGCAAGTCCTCCGTTAGTAAATTCATTGCCATAAAAAGCGTTTTCTCGATTAGCCGTTCGGAACCGGCAGAAAATTGTATGTCCACTCCATTTCCTCAGAAGACATGGTTGTGAAGAATGCGCTAGGCCCTAGGGCTCCTCGCTCTGTTGAACCGCTCTATTTTTGATTTTATTTTATACTTAGTTGATAAGTGAAATATTTTTCAGGAGGCTAACGAATAGTTAATTTACTATACTTACTACTTAATTTGTATCTTTCTTACATTCCTTATTTTTTCTCTTCATGTTGTCTCCAACGATCTACGAACTTATACATAATCTTTATGAAATAAAAAAAGAAAGTCTACGTCTACAGCTTGGTTAGTAGTTCTTAGAATTTCATTTAAATAAACGATTCTTCAGGTGCAGTTCTTTTTGGAAAAAACAACTTCTCGCTGTAGCTTTCTTACGGAATTGTTTTGATTATGTATATCCACTATCCAAGTGTTTCTTTCGTTATGATTCACATACACCAAGCCAAGCAACCTCTTGCTTCTTACAACAAAAATGAGAGAGTTTTGATAAATTAAGAGTAAACACTGTGAACAGTAAACAAGTCCAACTGCACTTGATCAAAAAATTAAGCTAATCAAAAGCTTTGCTCTTGCCCCACCACTAATCGGCCTACTTTTATCAAGATAAGTTAAATAAAAATTCACTCTTTTTCTGTTTTTTTGTTTTTAATCCCTCGCTGTTTACAGTGGAATATTTTTATTGATTTAATTCTGTCGTTAATTTACATTAAACAATTTTTATTGTTGTTTATTGTTTAAAGGGCAGAGCTTGAAGCTTTAAACATTTCTAGTGGCCTTATTGGATATTCACTTCATCTTTTCTGTTTACATCTTTTATTCCAAACGCAAACATCACATTTGTTAAAAGATATCATGGCCAGTTGGATAGAATGCACTGTGCCAACATGGCGTGGTCTTCAAATGAAGGAACTAAAAGTGGACCAAGCTTACATTGTACCCAAACCAGCTGATGATGAAAATATCTTCATCTACACTCTCTCCGATGAATGCTATAAGGTAAGTCGTACTGAATGTGTATACCAAATGAAAAAATAAAAGAAATACAAAAAAAATCCAATAAAAATCCAATAAAAATCCAATAGTGCCCATATTCAAGAGTGAAAGTAAATCATTCGAATCACACATATGAACCAATCAATCTGAATGTGGCTCAGTCAATAAGTTTCAAAGTTTTTCATGAGGATGTTGGAAAATATGCTCCAGATAATGCGTAAGAATGTAATGTAAACAATGATTTTGCATAAATTTTAATAACGTTTTTAACAGCACTGCATTTTGTACCGTTCAAAGACCGGTGTTGCAAGAGTTTGGGGTTTATAATTTTTCAATTAACTCCAATGGAACCTGCGAGATGATTACAGACAAGCCTGGAGTTAATGTGAACTTGTGTAGATAAAGAATTATATTTTAACGATAGTTTGGTAAAAAATCAAGTTTTCAGCTTTACTTTCGGTGGTACTATTGGTCATCCTTTTGGCTGTAATTTATCAACTTGTCTTCCGCCTGATAAAGAAATTCAGACCATCTTTGGCTACTGATAATGGCGTTGCAGCAGAAGAGGAGGAAAATATATCGAAACCTGTAGAAAAGAGACGCATGAGAAGTTTGGATGCGTTTAGAGGGTGAGTTTAGGGTTGGGGTTATTTAGGTAAGTGCTTTCTCCACAAGCGTGCTTTTCTTTTTAAGAAATAGAGGCATCTTTTTGCTTTTGAACGTTATGATGAGAGCACTCTACAATCTACATGTTTTTTTTAACTGCAGTACTGTTGCCAATTTTAATTGTTTTCAAATTTGTTTTCCTTAGGTTGGTAATGGTTTTGATGATTTTTGTCAACAGTGGAGGGGGTGGCTATTGGTGGATAGAGCATGCCCCATGGAATGGACTTCACTTAGCCGACGTTGTTTTTCCATCATTTTTATGGATAATGGGCGTGTGTATACCGTTTTCAATAAAGTCTCAACTTTCTCGAGGATCAACAAAAGTGTCAATATGCAAAAAAATAATTTGGGTAGGCCTTACCTGACAACGGAATAGAGAGGTGAAATTATTTTTCATTCTTTTACATTCAGAGATCAATCAAGATGTTTTTGATTGGATTATGCCTCAATTCAATAAACGGCCCTCAACTATCTGATCTTCGAATTATGGGAGTCTTGCAAAGATTCGGAATAGCTTTTTTGGTTGTTGGCATTATCAATACAATGTTCGCAAAAACAGAATATGTAATGCCTCAGGTAAAAATGTGAAATATGCATTTTGCATTTAGGAAAGAATAAGTTTTGTTTTCATGCTTTTCAGTCGGGACTCAGACGAGCTCTCTTTGATCTGATATTGCTCAAAGAACAACTCGTTATTATGATTTCATTAGTCATTATAAGCTTGGCAATTGCGTTTGGAGTAAGTGCTCCGGGATGCCCGAGGTAATTACGGCATAGAAAGTTTTTATAAACAAAGCTTACTAATTTACGTTAAATTGACTTGTTTAGGGGTTATCTTGGACCCGGTGGAAAGCATTTAAACGCTGCCTATCCAAATTGTATTGGTGGAGTGGTTGGTTATATTGATCGTGTCATTGTTGGAGAATTTCATATTTATCAGCACCCGACAGCCAAATACTTGTATGATTCGAAGGCTTTTGATCCTGAAGGCGTTTTTGGTAAGTAATTGTTAATTCATTTCATTTATAATTACCAACTCTATTTTATTTAATGCCATGCTTAGGTTGCCTTTTGACAATAGTTCAAGTATTCTTTGGAGTAATATGCGGTACGATTCTAACAACTCACACCGAATGGAAAGCTAGAATAAAACGATGGTTATTATGGAGTATCGGACTTGGACTTTTAGGAGGGATATTATGTTTGTTTTCAAGAGAGGATGGATGGATCCCTGTTAACAAGAATTTATGGTATTTCTTTTACATATTTATTTTGAAAAGGTTTTAATTTTTATACTATACCTTATTCGGTTTAAGCAAAAATACAATTTGTAGGGCCGCTGCTGAAATTTTTTACTTGTATCACCAGGAAGTGATTTTCGATCCGTTTATAAATTCATTCCGCGTAAAACTTTCGAATAGAAAAATAATTGCTAAGTAGAATTTCCATTTACGGAATAGATTTTCGAAGTTTTTTTTTCGGTGCATTCAAAAAAAAAAAAAAAAAAAAAACAGGAAAGAACGAGTTGAACAGAAAATTATACGCGAAAAATCAAATATTTTGTAAAAGTGTGCCAGAATTTTTGTGGGTGTCAAAAATTTATTTCAGTTTTCACTATTGTTTTTTTTTTATGTAACAATTTATTAAAAAGCAATTAAGTCTCAAAAATTGTTGAAAGAGTCCGCTTGGCCGATTCGCAAACATGGGCCCCTATTGCGAGTATCGTTTGGCTGTCGATACACGATGGTTGTCGACAGTCGAACATCGAAAATGAAATTTGGTATTGCGCATTCTTAGGTGTGTTTCTTTACTGAAAATTCGCACGAAATGCACCGAAAGTCGGTGAAAGTCAGTCAAATATCGTTCCAGCACAGCGATTTTTCGCAGCAGTGCACAAAAGAGAGTGCTCACGAGAGAGTAAAAAATTTCCCCACCATGCGAATTTCTGCCACCTAAATTTCTGTGGGCAGAAATCGTGCACAGCCAAAACAAATACAACAACTGTCAAACAGACGTTTTTCCAAGCGTTGCGTTGCTGCGAATGTTTGTTAAAGACCGTTTCTTTACTTTTGAGACAATTACGCTCTTTCAGAGAGTTTCTGAGCATTTCTGAGAGAATTTTACCCCCACTCCTTAAAATTTGACAGATTGTGAATTTCTGTGCACAAAGTAACGAAACAGACCTCTTGTTGTTCGATACTTTCAATTTTGAATTCGGTCGTTATCGTCTGTATTTTTGCGTTCGACTATCACTGAAACTCAAATATCAAATTATAGAATTTATTCACTGTAACTACTTTTATTATTCACAGTTAACAGATATCCTTGTCGATAGAGATACGCAATACCAAAAGGAAAATTTATCGAAGCTTTCGACTCTTGTCGCATCGAATGTTAGACGACACTCGCAATAAGGGCCATGAACTCCAGTATCACTTCAAACTGCTTTTGTTTTGTGTGAACAAATTTTCTTAATTATTCATTGTTTTGATTTATTTATGGAATAGACTTTACTTGGCTTCGAGCTCTTAATATTTCACTTGCACAATAGAATGACTGGTTAAAAATTGAGTGCACTCAAAACAACACGAAAACTATTGCTTTTACAATGAGTGAATTGAAATTCGTTAGCTACTTATTTGTCGAAAGAAAGTTTTCAAGTTCAAATGGTTTTAACATTCGTAAACGCCTTGGAAGGTGCGAAAAATCTGTTTTTGGAATTACTATTCCGAATGCAGAAGATTCGAATCTGCTTTAGAAATAAAGAGTACAAAATATTCGTTTTCGGAATTTTTTGCTTTCGAAACGAAATATAGAGTAGGGCTCCAGGAAGTTGATTGTTTTTAGTTTTATGATTTCTGTTTTCTCTTAAGATAAAATATACTTTCTAACATTTTATTTTGATGGGCTAACGAAAAAATTCACATGTACAATGTATGTACATACTTGAAACATGAAATTAATGTTACTCATACGCCACAGTTAACAAAGAAATCAAATGCCAGTATGATCTTTAAAAAACTACATACTACATAAACTACATTATATGCTGTCATCAAACAAGGACACAGAACATCGACGAATTGGACAAAACGTCACAATAGACAGACATAACTTCGAGGTAGTACAGGACTTCGTCTACCTAGGATCCGCTGTAGACACGGACAACAACATCAGTGCGGAGATCAAACGGAGAATAACTCTTGCCAACCGTTGCTTCTTTGGGTTAAGAAGGCAATTGAGAAACAAAACCCTCTCCAGAAAAACCAAGGTAACCTTATATAAGACCTTAATCATCCCAGTCCTGCTTTACGGCGCGGAAGCATGGACCTTATCGAAAGCGGATGAGGAAACCCTTGGTCGTTTCGAAAGAAAAATTCTCCGAATGATCTTTGGTCCCGTATGCGAAGGCAATGTGTGGAGAAGAAGATACAACAACGAGCTGTATGAGCTGTACCGCGACATGGGCATAGCCAGAAGAGTACGCATCGCGAGGCTACGATGGTTGGGCCATGTTGAGCGGATGGACCCAAACGCTCCGGCTCGTCGGGTGTTCGAAAGCACATTGCAGGGAAATCGCGGAAGGGGAAGACCTCGTCTTAGGTGGCGCAATCAAGTGGAGGATGACCTCAACCGACTTGGAGTGCGAAACTGGAGAGAGCTCGCCCGAAATAGAAGTCGTTGTCGAAGGATGTTGGTTGAGGCCCAGGTTCACCCCGAACTGTAATGCCCACCTAAGTAAGTAAGTAAGTAATTCATATTCATCGCTATTCCAAAACTTCATTTTCAAAAAAAAAAAAAAATCTTTTTTTAAAATTAATCTAGATAAAACAGGATATATTAAGCAAATGCGCTCCTGGCATAAAAATGGCAGTCCTAAAATAGTGAAAAATAACTCTTGGTCCTTGACAGAGAAGTTTATTACCCAAAAGCAACTGAAACTAAATGGGTTGTTGCTTGTCAAGAGTCAAAAACACAAGAGGAGAACTTTTGACAACGGTATTGGCTTTACATGTTCGATATTTGATTTTACATAGTTCGTACAGGGGCATTTAGCGACTACCTACAGTGGTCGTACACCAGTCGTCAGTAACTTTTCTTACGATGACAACTACTTTGAAGCGAGATTTAATTTCCGAAAAAGGATATGGTCCGGTTACCTCGATAGGGCCGGTTGATATCTTAAGAATAAGCAATGGTCCCTATCGGAGATCAAAATTAGTATGTTCAAATCATTTCAAACACATTCAAAATTTCTCAACGATCGCTCAGACTTGATCATTTTCCACCCCTATTCACAAGCAAATAGCTCGCAAGCATATTTACTCACAAGCAAAAATGCTTCTGAACAAACTAAATCAGTAAGGATGCTCACAAGTCATTTTTTCTGTATTGGACTCACAAGCAAATGACTTGCAAGCAGATTGACTTGTTTGAACTTACTTGAATATATTCAAATACTCATGAGCACGCAAAATGTTCACAAGCAGGCAGTGTATTCAAAAGCAGGTAGCGTGCTTACAAGCAGGCAGTGTGTTTATGAGCAGGCAGTGTATTCATCGGAAAGCAATGCGTTGAAGATTTATACCTAAACAAAAAAAAGGCATACACAGAAAGGTATATAAAGGCATAAACTACCCTTTTTTGTATGATCACATTGCTTGCTTACGAACACACTGCTTATTCACAACCACACTGTTTGCTTGTGAGCTAACTGCTTGTTTACGATCAAATTGCTTGTGATTACTTTTACTCACAAGCACTTTGCTCACAAGCAGTTTAACTCAATGTTATTCAAACTCATTTTGACTTGCAAGCAAGTCTACTTGGTTGGTTCGTTTGAAAATAGGGATTGTTCAGAGTTGCTTGGTTCACAAATAAGATTGTTCAAATTTACTTGCTTGTGGGTCGACTCAGTTTGTTCAAACTCGTTTTTTTTTTTTTTCAAGTTAATACTTATTGTTCACAAGCAGACTTAGTTCATTTTAATCTCTGGCTCACTATCACAAGGCTCGTCGTAACAATTTCGGACTGCGAATGCCGAAAAGGAAGCATCATAGACACCCTCGTAGTAAAAAATTTGTTACCATTGATTAAAGTTCCAAATATCTGTTGCAAAACATTCACTTCGATGATGATTTTAGACCCTTTTCCGGCATTCGTAGTCCGAAATTTATACAATCGGTGTTTTACTATAAATTTTTAAAGTCAGACATATCGAACCACTTTTCTCTTGACATATTGAATTAACTTCTTGATAAAGTAATCTCAACTATTTTTCTTCCCCAACAGGCTCAAAAGCAAAAACATCAGAAAATGCGAGTAACACTATATTTCCATGTTATTCCAATCGGAAATTTAGGTCTCTATTATGATTAGCGAATCGAACGTTCGATTGGAAGCGAATGTTTTTGTGAACTTCTTTTATAGCGGTATTATAGGTTGTAGAAACAAAAACTTAGTGGAACACTTTTTTTTCGACGTTTAAGGTATGTCAGATAAGAGAATGGACGAAGTTTAATGATAATAATCCAATAAATGATTTTCTCTAAAACATTCGCTTCCTGTCGAACGTACGATTCGCTACTCATAATAGGGACCTAAAACTATAATACGTAATATCCATATGAAAAAATGTCAAAGCTGAACTACTCTTACAAAGAAACGCAACTTTTAGGCTTGTTTCAAGACGAAACTTTTTTTGAATGCTTGCACAGATATTAAATCTTTCCATTTGACTTTCTTTAACAATATAATTTTTATTTATTTCTAGGTCATTTTCGTTCGTACTGGTAACTTCTTGTTTTACATTTGCTTTGCTTGCACTTTTCTACTACATAATTGATGTGCAGCAAATATGGACAGGTTATCCATTTGCTGAATGTGGAATGAATGCAATAGTTTTGTATGTTGGCCACACTGTATTTCATAAAATGCTTCCGTGGCACTGGACTATCGGACCAATGAATACCCATTTCATATTGCTCTTGAAATGCACATGGAATACAACACTGTGGATGGGAATTGCTTTGTATCTGGACAATGTCAAATATTACTATGTTCTCTAAACTAAGTAATTTCAAAATTGATATTATTTCAATAAAACAAGACAAATTGATTCCGTATATAAAATAAATGTTTTTATTTTATTTAAGTTAAATATGGTTTAAATCTAATTAAATATTTGAACGCATTGTTTGCGTTAGTATTTAATTGGCAAAAAAAATAATGTACGTACAGGTAAATGCAATGTACATATATTTCAGAATCTTAGTTTGGCATATTTAGGAGATTTCATATTTTGAGATTTTCTTCTTCTGTTTTTCATTAGCTGCCACGGAAATATTCAGTTTAATCTTACTTAGTTAAAATATGCTTAAATGTTCGTAATTAATTACTGTGCGTATTTGATGCTCGTTTATGATATTGTACATTCGCAACACATAAGAGTGTAATACAAGCACTTCACAATCTTATCGTCTTCTTCGTCGCTTGCGCCGTTGTTCTTTAAATTTTTGTTTTTCTTATTTTTTCTCTTTTTGTTTTTATTGTGTGAAGATCTGTAAATGCCATCTGGTATATCCAGGTCGGAATATTGAAGTTTACTTTCACTAACACTTTCAATGGAATTGATGTCAACCTGCGAATAAACCAAATTTATAACAATATGCATTATGTTGTTTTGTTATTCTCTTAGAACTATGTTTTTTTTAAAATAAATTAAGACACAAAATGAAAAATTATTCAAAGCAAGAAATATGGACAAACAGTTCAGAGTTGAAACTATCATGGAAATTATGCATTTTTATACCAATTTTGCGTTCGATGCGTCTGGTGTAATCTCCTTCTGATTTGGTTTTCCGACGAATAAAAAAAAAACTTTCTCAGAAACAAATATTGATTAAAAGCAACGAGTCAACGTTATCCTTTTGTAAATATCCCTACTGATAGGTTGTAATTTGTATCGGCCCATAGTGCACAAAAAATAAATAAATAGGGTGGCGCGACAGAGCGAGCAGCCCTAGGGCCAAGTGTATTTCTCAAAACCATGCCTTGTGATTGAATGGAGGGGAGCTACAATTTTCAGCGCTTATCGAGAAAGCGCTTTTCATGACAATGAATTTACTAACAGATTACTTGCCAATTCCTCGCGAAAGGCGATCCCCGTGGAAAAACATGTTAGCCTCTGTTGGGAAAGTGACATAGTGCACAGATTGTTTATATATTCCAAATGTGCATTCAGCGCGGCAAGTACTCGATAATCCAGCAAAGTCTAATCTGTGTTTTCTATTTGATATGGAATACGAAATACAAATTTTAGTTGACCCCTCCCTAGCCCTTGACCGTTTCAAAAGAAAAATACTCCGATTTATCTTTGTCCCGTTCCTGAAGACGTTGTATGGAAAACTACAGGAGCTGTACTGAGACAAGAGCATAGCTAGAAGAGACAACGTCTGAAACTTATAGAGCAGATGGACACCAACATTCCCGCCCGAAGGAATTTAGAAAGAACCTTGCAGGGAATTCACGGAAAAGAAAAGTACGCAATTAAGTGGAAGAAAACTTTGGACTGTAATGCGTTACTAAGTAAGTAATATTTATATATCTTAAAAGACAACCATCGGTATGTAATGATGTAAACTTTATACAGCTTTTCAAACTATTTGTATGAAAAATATTAAATCCAGTCAAAACGTTTGAATGCTTAGTTTATCTATTAAAGATCTACATCTCATAATTTGATCTTCAATCCAAGGATTAAGCTGCAATTATGTCAAATATTTTTTTGTTATCCAGATAATAACTCACATGACTAACGAGTACATTCTATCAGCATGAAAATCGTACTTAAAACCTTAACCGCCATTTTTTGAAAAATCAAAACTTTCTTAATATGTACTGCATTAACTAATGATCAATCTCATTGTATTTTATTTCGAATAATCACTGCAAACTTTTCTTTCTTGAAAGCTCGAAAATGCAGTAATTCAAGTATTTTCCAATATTAGGTTTATTTCAACAGCGAATTACAAATTAAGTTCTGACTATTGTGCGGTTTATTAATGCGGATGTCCGTTTCTCTCTGACTAATCAAGACATTTTTCTTCGGTTACAATCCTTTTTTAAAACACACGAAACCAAAAATTTTTTTCTTGGATTGCAAAGCCAAAATTGTATTACGGATCCCAGACAGTTTATTGATAGTTTGAGCTTCTGTTAGAGCAAATCTGTTGACCGATATAGTATTCTCTTGAAATACATATGTTTCATATGGCAAAACATTTGCAATTCTATATAAGAGCTTTTTTTGAACGACCAAACTAACTAGGTCTACCCCCTTAAAACATCACTATAAACACTTTTGAATAAGCGATTTCGATTAAATCAATTGACTACAACAACTTACGATATCACATTTTACTCTATTGTGTTTCAATTACCTCTGGGTGGCTATTGGTGTATGACCTCCTTTTGTTCGTATTTAAATGCTTCTTATGAGGACTTTGTTCACTAGCAACATCACTGCTATGTTCGTCACAACTTGGTGGAGATGGCAAATCATCTTCGAGATCCTCATCGATTTTCTTTAAATTATGATTCGATGCTGAATTGTTTATAAGATCGCCAGTATTGACATGATTATCGATGCCATTGTGTTTCTCGCCTTCCCTTGGAGGCGATGGAAGTTGATAATTATCATCAATTTTTGCCATTACAGTCAGTTTGTTTTCCTACAAAGAAAAGAGTAAAAACTATTTGATAAGAAACTCCAAGAGCACGAGCTGAGTTTTTTCAAACCGTTAATGCCGGCATGTCGGGTACAGATACAATAGCAGGCGCGGCGGCACATGTAACTGGCAATAAACCTGATATCGATGGACTGCTAGGTCCTTCAGCTTCCCTGTAATAATTAAATTTTTTTAATTTTATTTTATAAAGAAAATGTGTATGCATATTATTTAAGTAGCAACACCTTGATGAGATTATGAATTATGGAAGCCGAATTCTAACTAAACGACAAGTGAAAGTTGATTGCAATGATATGAAAACGATATGACGTTTGTGAAAAACCAAAGCTGCATACACAAACAGATATAAAAAATTCCCGCTGATCATGCACTTGTGAATACTAATTAGAAAAGTCTATGCATAGCTTGTTGCAACTGCATTTAAAATCCCTAGTGTAGGTGATGATGGTAGGAGAATGTGATGTAAACAGTGACAGAATGGAAACATAAAAATGCTTTTACCATGCCCAAAAACTGTTAAACCATATCACGAGTGAGTGCATTATTAAGTGGTACTTAAAATTACTGATCGATTGTGATGCAATGTGCAATGGTGTTCAATGATATAAAAAAAAAAAACAAAAATTAAAAATATTCACAACGGAATTCCAATTCAATAAATGTTTTTCAGTTCTTCGCTAATCTGAGATTGTAAACAGACTGAAAACCAGACTGGCTGGTTTCAGTCTGTTTATCAAAATGGGTGATTGTTTCAAAAGTGTGTTGGTGGAAAACAAATCATAGGAGTAAAGACGTTGGTGGCATATCGTATTTCCATATAGCGATAGATTTCATCGGAAAAAATAAATCACAAATACTGAGTCAATTGTGACCAGGGAATTCATTAAGATACTTCACAATAAATTTGCTATCATACAACGTCGCTAAGGATTTAAGTTCGAGTGTGTTGATTGAAATGAGGTTTACGAGTTTAACTTGGCTCTTCGCGTCATAAAATCTTTTATTTTTAATTGAAAGACAACAAAAAACCAACTAAGCATTTAGGATTGATTGAAAAAAAGATTCTCCCGAGTCAAAACAACTTAGCGCAATCGTTGGTGGTCCAACAACCAGTACCAGACTGTAAATTAATATAATTTTCCGCTCTAAATAAGGCGAGATAAAATTAAGTATTAAAAAAGAACAAAACGGTATTTAAGCTCGAAGCCGTGTGAGCAAAGTAAGATCGGAGATTAGCATAGGTTGCTGCTTTCTTAAAGATACTGATTATAGTCCAAGGCATGTTCTATTTTGACGAGTATGAACAAATCATGAATGCGGGACGTTCAAAATAACTCTACTCTCACGTTTGAGCAAAGATTGCAGAGAGCAGTAAGTTTAAAGTCAGACACATTAAAATAAAATGAATAAGAGTGCGTAAACTAGAAGGAGTCGGTCCCTAAACGAGTTATCCAAGGGACGTTAAAATCTATTCAAATTCTAAACAGTTAGAGGTTGGACTGATGGAGATCCAGATAAATCACTGTGCAGTAGCAACCAATATTCTTTATGTTTATAAAAGAAAAAAAGTTCTTTAGTGTGCTTGGCTCACCCACCGTTCCTTTTACAGTTTTAAGAGCACCGCTTTTCTTTGAATTGTTTTAATGAGATGAAAATAAAGCATAAAACCTGTTTTTGTTGAATTTCAATATCAAGCAAATATGACAAAGCAACTAGATAATGAAGTTTTTGTGGTCTATATGTTTTTATATTTTAACATCTTGACACTTAAAATATACAAGTACAACAACAACATTCAATATCATACAACTTGGTTTTAGTTACCACAAGTCCAGTGTTAAATTTCCAGCATTGATCCGCACACCAAATTCAAACAAGAAAATGTAGTTAATCAGTATAAACAATGTCAGAAATGAAACTTTAACTAGCAGCTTTGAAACTCCATTCTCAACTGAAACTTGCTCTTAAAAAAGAAGTTTTAAATTGAAAATAAAGTTTAAACTTGAACTGTCAAAGTCGTTGTAAATGGAACCTTATTATGTACATTTATGTGTAGCCTACAACTTACAGCAAACTTCTTTGGCCCCTGCTTCCTCCGAGAGACCATTGTTCGTTAGGTTTTTGCCTGTGACCGTAATCAATACGTTTATGAGTATTATTTAAACTTCCTTTGGGATGTTGTCTTCTTCTGCCCGGTATCCATAGATAACGTAATCCACCTGATCTGCTGTTGTTACGAGACATGAGTTGTTAACTAAAAAAATTACTGGCTGAATGCAAGGTATTGCGAAGCACTAAAAAAATTCTAGTAATCGTAGCAAAAGTAAGTAAAATAACAAAAATAACACATATGTACATATCTACGAGCTATTTACTAGTTCTACTTTTTTCCCCGGTAAACAAGTGTATCATATCATACGCATGTTTTCAACATCCGGCATCTGCATTTTGAGAAAACCTACATCATTGAAGAAAGTAGAGTATAAATCCTATCCTAATCAGATGTTCTTAAAACATCTTTGCACCTACTTAAAAAAATACAAAACAGAGTGTGAAAACTCATAACTGACATTTCAATTATTGTAGGATCTATTTGGTTCTCTTGAACACCATCATTACATTCCATTTAACCAACTCTCGTCTCGCCAGGAAAACCCTTCAGTATCAAGTTCAGCACAAATTCAGTCATACAATCAAGTAAAAATAAATAAATAAACAAATAAAATGGGTGGCGCTACAGACCAGGGACCCTCGGAGTCTAGCACGATGCTCACAACCAAGCCTTATGCGTGAATGGAGGGGACCTTTAATTTTCTGCAGATTTCGAACGGTTAATCAAGAAAGCGGTTTTTATGGGAGGTTCGTAGTTCGATTCCCAACAGAAACCAAACGTGTTTGCCCATGGATATAAAATTTCGCGAGATATTGACATTGACATTTTCTCCTCGGATAGTAAACTCATTGCCATGAAAAGAGCTTTCTCTGTTAGCCGTTCGGAATCAAATAAAGCTTGGAGTAACTCATCTGGCCAAATCTGTTCAAAACTCTTTTTCCCAGAATATACTGAAAAAACATCAAAACTCCTACTGAACATCAATAGGAAAACCCTAAAAATTTGCACAGGACTACTAACCGGTCACTGTTCTTTAAAGAAACATCTTCACCAAATGAGGCTGGTAGCGGACCCCATCTGTAGACTATGCCTCGAAAATTTCGAAACATATCTGCACATCATTACAGAATGTCCAGCACTATTCCGCCTTAGAAAGCAAATACTTCACTATGAGATCATCCCCTTAGATAAACTCAAACTCATTAACCCACAGAAGATTGCTAACTTCTGGTTCACTTTAGGAGCAGGAGAACTGCCCTGAAACCTCACTAGGCAGGCACAATAGGTTTCATTCAGACACCGCAGTGCACAGAGCTGAGCAAGCTCTACCCGTCCCTTAAATCTAATCCTAGCCCTTCGGAGTCGGCAGAAAATTGTAGGTTTCTTATATTCCCTTACAAGACATGGTTGTGAGAAATGTTCTAGACCCTGGAGCTACTCGCTCTTTTGCTCCACCCTATGTATTTGTGTATGTATAATACGATTATCTCGCGATGGCGTTAAGTTCGGTAAAGCAAGAATTTGTATTTTATTTATGTTTTATGATTTCCTTGACATGCTACTGTAAAGCCACCATTTGTGCTTTCAGTATACAGAATTGTGCAAGACATAAATCGAGCATCTCGGACGATGTTGTGTTTTCACCTGACCACACCATAAACAATGTCATGTCGATGTTATTCCTTATTTGTTGTTTCCCCAAGGTTTTTACTAGCATATTTATCTAAAACGCACAAGACACTTCTGTAAGCAGATTGCATATTGACTCCGTAATCGGTGTATTGCCGGACTTTGCCTAATAGCAAGACATGCCATAAAACTGAGCGGTTCCATCAAACGAATTTGAAGGACCTTCTTATATCAGGAGGAAGACAATCCCGCACATGCTCTGTTCATGTTCTGCACATGTGAACACATATACCCTTCACCTCTATCGCTTTATTAAAAGCACCAAATGGTTTAATCATTAAGGTAATCCCTCACACTTCATATGAATCTAATATTGGTCGAAATGTGTCTGTTGTTTTCCTGACAGCCATTTAAACCTAACCTAACCTAAACTGATGCTTCGCCCGGAGTTGACCTGCTAAAATAGTAAGTGCGAGTGTTGACAAAGTAACAGAGTCACAGTTGCTACTGAGGATCTGGAAAGATCACTTCTGCATTCTGAGCTTTTCAAGGCAGATGGAGACCAGTTGGAAAAGAGCATGCACCAGCGGATTTGCACGATATGGTCGGAAGCCAAAACATGCCCGATGAATGGATCCTCAGTATGGTATGCCCGATCCTAAAAAAGGGTGATCTTCTTGATAGCGAAATAAGCCTTCTTAACACAGCATATAAGATCTTGTCTGCTATAATATGTGAACTTCTGAAACTCCACGCCAATAATTTGATAGGTCCTTATCAATATGGTTTTAGACCAGCGATCGACCAGATTTTTACATTACGGCAGATCTTGGAAAAAACCCGAGAATATAATATCGATATACACCATCTTTTTATCGATTTCAAAGTCGCGTAGGATAGTATTTACAGAGCCATGTATAGTTTCGGCATCCTTGCAAAGCTCGTATGGCTTTGGAGAATTCACGCTGCTTCAAGCTCAGTAAAGAACTCACCGAGACCTTTGAAGTTGAATAAGGCTTTCTACAAGGCTACAAAATGTCATGCGATTTTTTCAACATCATACTTGAAAAGATTGAACAAAACTCAAACGTCAACACCAGAGCAACAATCTTTCAAAAGTCTGTACAATTAGTCAGCTTCAGACGATATTGACGTAATGGGAATAAAAAAGCGTGAGGTCTTAGGTGCTTTTGATGGAGTATTGAAACAGAAGCGAACATAGCTTCGAGGTAGTACAAGATTCGGCTAACTAAGATCCGCTATAGACACGGATAACAACATTAGTACGGAGATCAAACGGCGAATAATTCTTGACAACCGTTGCTTCTTTGGGTTAAGAAGGCAATTGAGAAAAAACCCACTCCAGAAAAACCTACCAAAAGGTAACCTTGATCACCGCAATCCTGATTTACAGCGCCAAAGCATATACAAAAAGAAAAAATTAGCTTTTTAACAATAACAGAGTTCATATGTTTTAAACAAAGACGACATGTTTGTTATTCTATCAGTATACGTCGAGGTCCGACGTATGACACATGCATGGGCTTGTGGGGCTTTTTATTGTACGCATAACATAAAACGAAAAATCTAACGAGGTCAACTCCGGAGTACAAGGCGAAAAACTGACATAACCAAGGTAGCTGATAACACGATAATCGAACTTATTGAACATAAGCTCTTTAATGTTCTTATGTACAGAATCTCAGACAACAAAGAAAACCGAAGTTCTCATTTTTATCGACTTGTTAATTTAAACCTTTCTGCGTTTCCACCGGTAAAAATTGCCAAACCCTCTAAATCGAACGTGCAAAAATTTGTATATGCTGCCGCAAGTGATTTAAGCTCGTACGTGTCAGAACACTAAATCAATTTTTGTAATTTAGCACTCCACTACAAAAAGTAGTGAGTGTACAGGCCTATTCTGAATAAGGCGTATCAAAATGTTGAATAATAAAGAGAGTAATTAAACTGTGTATTGCCACAGTTAAATCACGAAGATCATCGTTATTTGAACTGTGTCGTCACACTTGCTGCACGCAATTAATGATTCGTGCCATTTATTGTTTTAGCTCCAAAAGTTTTCAGACAAAACCAACGGAAGCCCAGCAATGTTTGATGAACATATATTTGTCAGTAAACCTGATTAGTAAAATTATGAAGTCAAACCCTCAAAATCAAATGTTTACAAGCCATATAACTTTTGAAAGAAGAAATCTGTTTTGCAGTCTTATAAAAATTAAATCGGGTATGAAAACACTTGCGTTCACGAACTTATGCTTCTTGTTTAATTCTCAAACAGTCATCAAAAACATAGACATTACTATTTGCATTTCTAAGAAGTCATACAAATCATTCGATTCATTCAACTCAAATAAAAAATTTCGTTTTAAATTCAAACGATAAGATAAATGCCCAAGGCTTAATCAACGCACTGAGCGGTGACCGAATAAGAGACGAGCTATTGGTTACGATTACAACAACAGGTCTAAGTTTTAATTGTTGCTCAATAGCTAGTCGCGCAGTCGTTGACTAGCATTAGTTTAGGAACTACATATTTCAATTACCTACCCACAAATTAAATTGTGCATTAAAAATTCACAACGTATTCTGATTAAAAATAAGGATAGCTTTTAGATTTCTCATTGTACTTGCCCTCAAAAGTCATTAAAACCGACTTAATTTCAAGGCAAATCACTGTGTATAAGATTAAAGCACATGAGCTGCTTTTATGTTAACACACATGCGTAATTTGATTAGTGGCAAAATCCGAGCAGCAATTCTGGCTCTCATGATACAAAAACGATCAGGGTTATAGTTTATTTGGTGTAACTATGTACCTACACTAAAAATGTATACTAAAACGCGAAACTTAATGCAGAATTCATTGGAGGCGTTGTGTTTTGCTCCAAAGTATAAACATTTTCTGTCGATTGTATTTTGTATCATCTAACCGGTATTCTGAATGAACAAAAGTACCTTGTTTGGAAAAATAAATTGTAAACATGTATGTATGTCTGTCCTAAATTTGCTGACCCATAGCGAGGTCAGCACATAAGCAATTGATTGTTTTAAACAATAGCGCAAGATTAGTTTCTATTCTATTGAAATTATATCATCCTATCACTTAAAATAAAAAATATAATTATACCTATGTTAAAGTGGAAGGCACTCTAATAGGTGGCTTCCGAATTGGAAATCAAGTCACGAAGAAGATAACTCAAAAGAAGACTCCATTAAACAAAGCAAATCAGTTTCGTTTTGAGACGCCCAACGTCGAAAGCCATCGATGTTTCTTTTAGCCAAGCTCTTTTCGCACATAATGTACTGCTCAAAGGCTTCTTTTTACATACCCCTCCCCCACACATCACTTTGTAGGCCGAAAACCAGCAGATTCAAAGACGATTATCAACTTTATTTGTCGTGTACAGGTTTAGCTTACAGCATAACTGCTGCGAACTGCACTTGTGGCAAGGCAAGTACCTATGGTCATAATTTGAGAGCTGACAATGCAAACGTTTTGTCACAGAATAAGGAAAGTTTTTTTTTTGTTTTTTTAGAAAGAATTAAGGCTTCAAACAAGAATGTATCGGTTTCAAGTTAAATAAATTAACCTTGAACTTAAATAAGAAAGATAAATTCTACTTGATTGATGCAATGAAATTGCAATAAAGCTTACCTGAGATAGATCGACACAGAAGCGAATACACAAAATGAATACTTTCAATTTGATCACTTGAAAGGTTTTGATTTTATACTTTTCAGTTTAGTAAATGCAAAGTTTTTCGACAAAGGATTGAGCCAATCGATTTTATTTTTTCACTATAGAAACCGAGAAAAGGGCTTCAACATTTTACAAAACAACATTCCGTGGATTCCTACAACTTGAAGTAAACTTGTCTCAAAACGCTCATGTTTCTTCTGTAACGAAAAGGCGACTGTAGAAAATGTCAAATGTGTTTATTTGGCCTATGAGTGTGTGTGTGTGTTTTTTGTCATTTCGCTTTATGCTTTCGTTTACAAAAAGAAAAACTTCGAACTAGTGATGTGTTTACGCGCAATGAAATTAGATGACACCCCTGAGTTAAAGTAATCGACAGAGTAAGTTCCATTTTGTGAGTAATCGAGCTCTAGTTTTTAAAGTAGATTTCGATTGGGATTTTCAAAGACAGTTAAAAAACAACTTTTTCCGTGCCCATTGGAAGGTTTACGGTTTAAGACCAGTATGCTTTTTTGTCACTAGCCGTGTTTAATGGGAATCTATAATCACGTTTGCAAAACATCGCACATAGGAAATTATGTTTCATTAGCCGAGTTTTATTGGGAATTCAAATTCACTTCAGCTAAACATCGCAAGACATCGCACATGGAAAACCAACAACTCTAAAGTGAACAACGTAAGTGGACAAATACCACGTTTCCACTTAGGATCGCGAAATCGAATCGGATTATGAATCAGTGCCCCTGTTCTGTAACTATCGCATCGATAACATCGATCAAGAAACAGTGAGAACCGGAACGAAATCCTACTAAATTAATAGAATCTTGTTCGATTTTCCACCGTTTATCGCCGGCTTCTAACGAGGCGATAGTTACAGAACAGGAGCACAGTGCCCCTGTTCTGTAACTATCGCCTTGGCGATAAACGGTGGAAAATGGAACAAAATTCTATTTATGAATTTAGTAGCATTTCGTTCCATTTTCCACCGTTTATCGCCTGCTTTTATCGAGGCGATAGTTACAGAACAGGGGCACAGGTATCTACTTACCTCACCGAATCGAGAAACCAAGGCATACACACACTCTTTCGAATCGATCCAGCTACAAGAGCTGTATCGGATCGGGTAATCCTATTTCAATTCGATCTAGGAAAACACTTACCTCGTTTCCACTTAGAATTGAATCACACTTCAATTCGAATTAGTGCCAGTGTATACCTAGATCGAATTGAAATAGGATTACCCGATCCGATACAGCTCTTGTAGCTGGATCGATTCAAAAGAGTGTGTTGTATACCTATATTACTCGATTCAGTGGGTAAGTAGATACCTGCATCGAAATATGAATCATAATCCGATCCGATTACCCGATTCTAAGTGGAAACGAGGTAAATGTCACTAATTCGAATTGAAGTGTGATTCAGTTTTAAGTGGAAACAAGGTAAAAAATAACTCACTTGCAGAAGTGAACTTGGTAAGTGAATATAGCCAAAAGAGCGTTTTATTGAGACTCGCAAGTCAAGTGATTATAGAAATTCCCAATAAAACACGGCTTATAAGATTTTTAAAAAAACGCACCCATTACATGTTGTTCGATTCCAAACGCAGTAACATAGAAAACGCTTTTCGCGGCAATAAAATTACTCTCCGAGGAGTTGCCAGTTCCTCTGGAGGGTCTATTCTATACCCATGGAAAAATAATTTTATATTTCTGGGATCTGAACCTTGAGCTCCCACGTAACAATCAGACAGCCTATAATCAATATGAAACGGTCAGCAGAGGATCAAAAAAGTTTACTTACCCCATTTCTACTTAGAATTCAATCAATTTGTTGAAAAGTTCGTGGGCAAAGAGGCAAGGGGGGGGGGATCTTAGACTGTTAAGACTTTGATTGGTTTAATTTATCATTTCTGTCAGACGTCCCAAAACGCAGACGTATTATTTTAACAGTCAGCAGTGCCACTGCTCCCAAAAGAGGCAACAATGTATTGCTTTTCGCGAGGAATCAGCAAGTCCTCTGTTAGTAAACTCATTGCCATGAAAAGCGCTCTCTCGATTAGCCTTTCGGATCCGGCAGAAAATTGTAGGTCCCCTCCATTCTCTCACAAGCTGTGGCTGTGAGAAATATGCTTGGCCCTGAGGTTATTCGCTCTGTTGCTCCACCCTATTCATATTTTTAGTGCCACTGTTCTGTAACTATCACCCGATAAAATCCGGGAATAAACGGAAACGGAACGAAGTCCTTCTTAATTCGTAGAATTTCGTTACAACCTATACCCTAAATTGTCGGATTCTATCGAGGTGATAGTTACAGAATAGGAATTGAATTTAGAAACCGAAATTTGTAGATTAATTAATTAAAAGCATTATTTGTACATTAACGTAATTTCTTATGGGAGGGTTCACAATCACTTCGTTAGGCAACGTGTTACAGTCTCGCACTCTGTCTGGCTTTCATTTATCTCAGGCAAATATGTAGAAGCGGATTAGCTATCACTTCTCTCGGGTGTGACGACATACCTTTCCATATCCATGTATTTTTTTTAAAAGTTTTTTGAAATAATTTTTGTTTTATAAAAGACTATCTGAGCCGACCGAGGTTGCTCGGGTCTGTAGTTTTAATGTTTCCGTTCCTGTTTTTTTCATTGCCGTGAGAATATGGCATCTTAAAGTTGATTTTTTTTGTTTAAATCAGTCAAGCAGTTTAAAGGTTCCCGTTTTCGTTCGCTTGGAAATACAGGGATCTATCTATTCTGTGCCAAATTTCATTTAAACCGGTTCAGTAGTTAAGTCGTAGTTGCGTAACAAACAAACTTCCGTTCACATTTATAATATTAGTGAGGATAAGCTTTTTAAAGTGATTTTTAACAATTTTAATCAGTCTTAATCGTTATCATTGACCGTGTTCTGTAACAAAAGCCTCGATAAAATCCGGCAATAAACTATGGAGTTCGAGTGTCGTTTGGTATTGCGTATTCTTATTGTTCGATGCTTTCAATTTTGAATTTGGGTGTTTATCGTAACACTTTCGCAATCGAGATACGCAATCCCAAAAGGAAAATATACCGGATCTTTTGACCCTTGTCGACACTCGCAATAAGGTCCTTCGTTTCGGTTTTCATCGTTACTCGTACCCCTGTTCTCTAACATCGATCGAGAAACGGTGAAAGCCGGAACGAAATCCTTACAAATAGTAGGTAATAAAATATAGGTCAAGAACATGGATACAGGCAACAGGAGCACACGATACCTAAAAACATCTCACATTAGGTCTGTTCGTTGAAGCCCTGGGGTTGCCCAGTCGCCACAAAGCGTTTTTTGAGAAACCTAAATTCACCCTGAATGTCAAATTGAGTGTTTTTTGAGCCATAGGTTTGCCATAGGTTTTCCCCAAACTCGCCCTAGCTTTTTGCTGTGGCGATTTGAGGGCTGTCAAATGGCATGTATTTTTTTTTTAATGACAGGTATGTATGGTGATTTGTGGTTTAGCGTTTTTTGAGGACTGGAAAGCCCAGGTTTTTTTTGACAACAAATAGGGTTGTAAAGAAAACCTGGGTCAACCCTGGGGAAAGTTCAACGAACAGACCTATTTTGTACAAAACAAATCCAAGAAAATTTAGTTCTAATGTATATTTGGTTATGATGATTGCACAGGAAGCAAAAACCTTTAGATTTGACTTTTAACAAAAAGAAGCATTTAACAAAAAAGCACAAATAATAATTTATATTAGTTTAAAATAAGAAACAAATGTACAAAAAAAATTGTAATAACTTTAACTTCTATAAAAAAGAGGTAGAAACTTAAAATAAATATTAAATAGTTTTTTTTTTTGCAAAAAAGAACTAATTTCTAATTGATATAATTTTAGAAGACCGGGCAAGAATCTTCGGATGAAATCGAGTATAATACAAAATCATACAAATGATGCCAACATAATAAAATGCAACTGAGAGGATACACAAAGAATAGAATATCAGCGGTGATGAACGCAAACTCTCCGGTGAAAACCAAATAAATAACGCAACACAAGCGATATTTTGGAAGGAATTAAAAGTGTAGTAGGCAATGTATTTGTTCCTCGTACGTCCATCTTTGGGCATTATATAGGTGAACAAGTAGACGACGCCTAATATCATGCAAAATAAAAAGTTCCCCAATTGTAATTCACAAAATTGTGGTTGATCGATAAAATATGTCAATAGTCCAAAAACAATGGCATGCACTATGCAACCAAAGATTGTCCATAGAGGGAATAGACTAGCCACTAATGATAAACAAAGCGTGCGGGATACTGCAATGGAATTCAAATCATGAAAATTGACTCTCTGTGTCATTATTGAAAATCTTACCTGAGACACAAAAATGCCAACACAGTTGCATGATGAAACCGTTTTTATCCATTTGATGTTTGTCTAACTGAACATATCTATTGCAGCGATGGTATGTCGACAAGCACCAGGCCATACTTCCGAAGTACGAACAAATCGCCACAATTTGTAAATCTATTTTGGATTGTGGGTTAGTATTTGAAGCCTATAGAACAATTTTTGTATACTTACTCGATATTTGTTCCACCTGCATTAGGACAATCGAAATTTGCAGAATTTTTTGCGGCGCCGTTTCCAAAAAACATTCAAAAATTCTAATAAATGCAACATCGCTCTCCTCGCGAAGGGTAAGTTTGTAAAACCTTCAATTGATGTATGAATTTCATTGTAATATTTCAAGCTAAGATAAACTACTCACGTTTTTTGTGACTCAAGATCGCCTCTGCGTTCCGCTTTCTTACAACATACAGCGAAGCATAGAGCGTTCCAATACCTACAACGGCAATGATAGTTTATAGTTTAGGCATTAGTCTTATTGTTATTAAACAGCTTACCGAAACAAGAATGATAAAAGGAATGTATACCATGTAGCCTTATAGCTTGCCTTGTTCAGGTCACGGTCTTGAAGGCACCTGTTGATAAAAGTCGTCTACTAGTCAACTCTTAAATAGTTCAAAACATCAACTTACATATTGGCATGGATTAGAGTAGTCACAACACTTGGGACTAAGATACAAGCGGTTGTCCATATGAAATAGTTGATATTTCCATTCTGGTAATAGCTCAAGGCCAGTTTGAGGTTTATTATCACAGCAATAGCTCGCATTAATATAGACAGGCACGTCGAACCTATATCAAAGTATTCAATAGAATACTTGTGATTGGAATCATCTGTCAGCGACGCGCCTCTTTCTCTGATTGGAATACTTTCTTGCCATTGTTTATTGTTGCTTTTGTTTTCAATAGCTACGATTCCGATATTAGAATCCATTTTAAGGCGTTTGTCATCAGCAGGAGTGTATCATGCTTCCAAAAAACAAGCTTTTAAACAATTTATGCAGATGGTTTTTTTTAGTACAGAAGATAAAAAGTAAAAACAAAAACAAAGAAAACTGATAGTACAAAACTGAATGACAAATACGATGTGTGCATTAAGTTCAAAACTTATTCGGAATGATGAAATTAATTCTCTTGTTCTTATGCTAATTTTGTTCTTAAAAAAAAAAAAAATAATTCTGAGCGAGAGCTGGCCACTGTTTCGGTTCCACACAATTAAATAAATAAATTAATTTTAAATATTTGTTTACTGCAGTGGTCTTTTTTTGACAGTTTGTTGCTTTATTTTGAAGGATTGAAGTTCAGGCGTCAAGAAGCTGGCACTGAAGACTAATGAGTGCGTTCAGCTAAGTTTATTGCGTCAGTCAAAGGCAAAGACTACATTGGTCGATTTGTTAACGTAACAAATCGACCAACATGTTTACGTTGCTCAAAGAATCGACTACAACTGCGTATATTTACCAACTGCAATAAGAGCAAAGGAAAACAGTGGCTTTGTCCGAACCCCCGAAGAGATACAACAAGAGGCCAAACCAAACATACACCACGGCATCTGTTCTCAAACTGATTTTACAAACACCAGTTTGTTTTCATATTTCAAAACCAGGTTTGAAATCCGAAAATAAAGTGGTATTAGTAATTTCACTTACACGGCTTTATATTCAGCTGAATACGTGTATCACATATAATCCTCGTGTTACAAAAGCCACAATGTAAAAAAATGGAAGTCGCAGATCAAGAGAAGTAATAGTAGGGGAGCCCGAGCCGCTAAATTTGCAGTTACTAAAGCGTCATGGGGACTTATTGGATTGTGAAGTTTACGTTCTAAAACGAAAAAAAGTGTATGGCAGTTTTTCATTTCAGTGGGGCGATGGGCGTGTATGAGCTTTTGAAAATGTAAAAAAAAACAGTTAAATTGAAATACTCGAGCGCGTCAGATTTTCATACCCCCGTATTAATAAAACGCGGAATAGCTGCGTTCCATGGATTAAGTGAAAAATGGTATAATGGTAGCTTTAATTAAATGGAAAATGGTATAATGGAAACTTAATCCATAGAATAAGGCTATTCCGCGTTTATTAATACGGGGGATAGAGTATACGCGCTTTGTCTTTCTGATAACGGATATATTGTAACGTGCGCTTAGTTCGCCAAAATAAAACTCTAACTTTCAATTTAATTCTACCACTTTATTCAGTATCTACTTTCGATATACACTTTATTTGAACTCAACTCGACTTTTGGACTATCACTTGTATTTACTCTTAACTTTATCACTCTATAAACAAAACTGACTTCTGGTTGCCTCGGGCGGGCTATTTATATCGAATGACACGCCATCTAGAACTCTCCAGTAACTTCTACATTGTCGCCACATTTGCTGTCTACTCTCTGTCTGTCTGTCTCTCTACACTCACACACACTGGGTTACAAGCAACGCCTGTCATTTATACCATTCCATTAAAGTGTTGCCAGTTGTGTTTTCGGTTGAACGTTTTTCGATTAGGAAATTGGTATAAAATGTTAGGTTCACGTTACACTGCCCCCTCCTTAGGATTGTTCGTCCCGAATAATTCCATCTGCAGCCTCGCCACTATATCGATGCAGCCTGTCACAATGAACTACTTTTAACTTGCCTCTTAGTCCTCTTTGGATGCGGTAAACCACGTCGTTAATCCTCGTGACTACAGTATAAGGACCTTCCCAGTTTTGCTGAAGTTTCGGTGACAATCCCTTTTGACGATGAGGATTATAAAGCCACACACGATCTCCTGCTTGGAATCCTGACGTTGTCGCTTTTGTGTCGTACCGTGTCTTCATCCGGTCGCTGTAGGCTTTCATCCGTTCCCTTGTTCTTTTATGGATGTCAGCGAGTCTCTCCTTGAGGTCGTCCACATACTCGTTTGTGTCCTGTGGCTCCTCTGTGGGGCATCCAAATTTAAGTTCGCTGGGCAGCCGCATGGTTTTCCCGAACAGGATGTCAGATGGTGTTTGTCCTGTCGAGCTATGTACTGCACTTCTATAGGCCATCAGGAATAGCGGTACGTGCCTATCCCAGTCTCTTTGGTAGTCGCCTACGACCTTGGTGAGGTGTTCTTTCAAGGTCCGGTTGAATCTTTCAACCATCCCATCAGATTGTGGATGAAGTGGTGTGGTTCTCGTCTTCTTAATGCCAAGTAGTCCGCACACTCCTTGGAAGATGTTTGACTCAAAGTTCCTTCCTTGGTCGGAATGGAGTTCCATAGGCACGCCAAACCTACTAACCCAGTTAAACACAATCTGGTCGACCACCGTTTTGGCTTCTTGATTTGGGATGGCATACGCCTCAGGCCACTTGCTAAAATAGTCCATTACAACCAGAATGTATTTGTTTCCAGCGTTGGTCTCTGGAAAAGGCCCAGCCACATCTACTGCAATCCTCTCAAAAGGCGATCCAACGTTGTACTGATGCATCTTACCTTGAATCTTCCTACCAGGTCCTTTGGTTGCAGCACACTTGTCACATGTTCGGCACCACTTCTCCACGTCATCTCTAGCATGTAACCAGTAGAACCGATGTCGCACCTTCTCCAGTGTTTTGTTTACCCCCAGGTGGCCTCCAGAAGGTCCGTCGTGCATCTCCTGAAGAACTTCACTGACTTTCGATTGCGGTACGATCAGCTGCATCACATATGACTTACCGTCAGCGGATTCCCATCTTCGCCTGAGGACACCTTCTTGCACATATAGTGAGTCCCACTGTGCCCAATAGGCTTTGAGAACTGGACTCCTGTCAGAAATGTCTCCCCATTCCGGTTTCTCTTCATTTTCTTTCCATGCGAGAATGGGTTCGATATCTGGATCTTCCTGTTGAGCAGTCCTCACTTCCTCCTTGCTCCATCCGCTTATGGGGTCAGTTCTTAGTCGCTGAGCGGTAATGATTTCTTTGTCTTCTTGCCGCTTGCAATGCTTGCAATCCATTTTGCAAGGTCTTCGTGATAATGCATCGGCGTTTGAGTGCAGCTTTCCTCTGCGGTGTTGGATCTGGTAGTCATAGGTCTGCAATCTTTCTATCCACCTTGCGACTTGACCTTCTGGATTTTTGAAGTTCAACAGCCAGCTCAGAGCACCGTGGTCTGTCCGCAGAAGGAATTTCTGTCCATAGATGTACTTATGGAAGTGCTTTGTTGCCAAGATAAGAGCTAGCAGCTCCCTTCTGGTCACGCAGTAGTTCCTTTCGGGTTTCGATAGGACCTTGCTGTAGTATGCCACCACTTTCTCTTCGCCATCATGCACTTGGGATAGTACCGCCCCGATTCCAACGTTGCTTGCATCTGCGTCGACGATGAATGTTTTGCCAGGTGTTGGATGTGCCAGCACTGGAGCGTTACAGAGGCGGTATTTGAGTTCCTGGAAAGATTTCTCACACTCACCTGACCATTTAAACTGCTTCCCCTTTTCGGTGAGCTGATGCAAACTCTTTGCAACTCCAGCGAAGTTCTTAACGAAACGTCGGTAATATGTGGCAAGTCCCAGAAAGCTTCGGAGTTGATGTTTGTCCTGTGGTGTTGGCCAATTTTTGACGGAGTCAACTTTTTCAGGATCAGTCTTTACTCCTTGGGATGAGATGATGTGTCCCAAATACTTGACTTCGGTTTTGAAAAGTGCACATTTTTCTGGATTCAGTTTAAGGTTAGCCTCTCGAAGTCTCTGAAACACGGCTTTAAGGTTCTTACAATGTTGGTCAAATGTTTTCCCGTAAACAATGACATCGTCCAAGTAGACTAGGCAAGCTTTCCACGTCAGTCCTTGAAGAACGCACTCCATCAAACGCTCGAATGTTGCCGGAGCGTTACATAACCCAAACGGCATAACTTTAAACTGCCAGAGCCCATTACCTGTAGAAAACGCCGTCTTTTCCCGATCATCAGGGTGGATGTCAACTTGCCAATATCCGCTCTTCAAGTCCAGCGTCGAGAACCACTGCGCTCCCTCCATGGCATCCAGGGTATCACTGATTCTCGGCAGGGGATAGCTGTCCTTCTTAGTTACATCATTCAGCCTTCGGTAGTCCACACAAAAACGAGTGCTTCCGTCTTTCTTTTTCACTAGCACCACTGGTGACGCCCAAGGACTTTTGGAATTTTCGATAAGACCTTCCTTTTTCATTGCTGTTATCATTTCCTCAACCTCACCTTGTTTGGCCAGTGGAAGACGTCTTGCAGGTTGACGAATCGGTCTTGCATCTCCTGTGTTGATGCGATGCTGCACCAACTGTGTCCTACCATATTGCCCCTTTTGCGATGCGAAGATATCAGTGTACTCTTGTAGGAGACTTTCAGCCATCCTTGTTTGTTGGTGATCAAGGTTGGATGAATTCAGTATTTTTGCTCTGATGGTTTCGAGCTCCTCCGGAGTTATAGGTTTTCTCGGAGCTTCGTCTGTGATCTTCGTAATTGCTGCAACCGATTCGCAACGTCCAACGACTTCTCCTTTCTTCAACCTTACATCGTACGGTCTGGTGTTTAGTAATCGTACGGGGACCATTTTGTTCTTCGGTGCTACCAGTGTTTTCCCAATGATGACGCTTTGGGAGGAACACTCTGGGTCTGGTTCCACCATGAGGTATCGAAGGCTTCCAAACTCACCTTCCAGTTTTGTCCAAACGAACACTTCAGAAGAAGGAGGCAGAATAAGATCTTCCCTGATGACAGTTCTCAGTGTCGACGTACTTTCGTTCGAATAAGTCATTGGAAGTTCCTTATTTTGGTACTTCAAAACCTGATTACCGATGTCCAAAATAACTCCGTGCTGTTTCATAAAGTCGATTCCAATGATGCACTCGTCACATATATCTGCCACCAGGAATTGATGAGTAAACACTAGGTCGGCCAGTCGGATCTTAAGACACACTTCTCCATATACTCTTGCTGCTTCTCCCGTTGCGGTTCTTAGACGGTAGCTATTGGTGTTATGAAGCCACGTCGTCTTTACCAGGTCTCGACGTACTATGGAGGCTGTGGCACCGGTGTCGATGGTAGCCACATGTTTGTTGCCGTTAATAGTAGTCTCCACAGTCAGACTTTTGTTGTCTCGTTTGGTCTGGGAGACCTGGATGGTGGTTTTGGGGCCATCGATACAAGAAACCAGCCTCTGCCCCTCGAAGTTGGTTCTTACTCGTTTCCCTGATGGGAAACGGGCTGATAGGCAACGCTGGTGTTGTTGTTACCTTGCTCTGGGTTGGATCTCTTGCTTCCACAATGTTGACAACCTGCTTTGTTTGGTGGTAGTCGGCATTGACGCTGTAAGTGCCCGGTCTTGTTGCAGTTCCAACATCTTGCTAGTCCGCTCCGGTTCTTTTGTATTTCAGCTCTTTGGCACGAGCATTCTTCGACTATGGCTTCTCTAAGTCGATGTACTCCCTGAGAAGCCTGTTCTGCTGCTTCAATTGTCAATGCGAATGCTAAAGTTTCGGAAAGAGTACGTGTTCTAGCAGTTCGCACAGACCTCTGAAGATGTATATCGGAAATGGCACGAACGAAGGACTCAACAGCAAGCTGGTTGATGATTTCTTCTCCAGCATCCGGGTATGCCAGGTGAACCAGTCTTTCGACGTCTGCTTGGAGCTGCTGTAGACTTTCACCCCTTTTCTGGACTCTGTTATTGAGTTGGACTCGGAAGACTTCTTTCAAGTGGCTATCTCCAAAGCGTTTATCTATAGCTGCCACGAGAGAACTGAAATCGCCACTCTTCCCAGCTGGAACTGTTTGAAGTAATTCAGCTGCTGGTCCTCTAAGAGCAAGAGTCAGTGCAATGTACTTGTCTTCGTCATCCCAGCCATTTGTTGTCGCGGCTGCCTCAAATTGTCTCTTGTAGACTGGCCAAGAAGACTGTCCATCAAATGTTGGGGGTTTCATCTCCTTTTTCTTTACAAACTCCCCAGCAGACTCTCGGATTTTGATTTTCCGGATCTGGTCCAATTCCTTGGTCAGAACAGAAAACTGTTTATCACATCGGGTTTCTACTATTTCGAAACGATTCTCTACAACAGAAAGCTGTTTCTCCACACCTTCAACGCGTTCGTCAAGGGCACATACATTTTTCTCAATGTTACCCAATTTACCTTCTAGAATGTTTTTCTGACCTTCCAAAACATTCTGTTGCGCCTCAAGTCTTTCGAGAATATTCTGTTGTTCCTTCTTTTGCTCGTTTCGTTGCTCTTCAATCAGCTTCTTTTGCTCGCTTCGTTGCTCTTCAATCAGCTTCTTTTGCTCGTTTCGTTGTGCTTCAAGTTGTTCAAGAACATTCTGCTGTTCCTTCTTCTGCTCATTTCGTTGCTCTTCTAGCTTCTTTTGTTGTACTTCGAGGCGTTCGAGAACATTCTGCTGTTCTTTCTTTTGCTCGTTTCGTTGTTCTAACAAAAGTTTCATCATACTAGAAAAATCTACATTTTCACTTACTTCCTCTTCTTCCACTTCTGTTTCAAAAACAAAAGTGTTTACGTCTTCCCCTTGCTGTTCCAAATAGTTACGCAAGCGCAGGACGAGCTCATTTTTCGATCCCGCTCTAGAAAGATTTCGCTTACCTAACTCACTTTTAAGCTCAATGCAGTTGAGCTCTTCTAACAACTTACCCATTTTCACTGTATATATTTATTATTTCTCTTTTTACTTTTTTTTTTTTTTTTTTTTTACACTTTACTAGTCAAATAAGTTTTATTTACACTTCTGACACCAATGTAACGTGCGCTTAGTTCGCCAAAATAAAACTCTAACTTTCAATTTAATTCTACCACTTTATTCAGTATCTACTTTCGATATACACTTTATTTGAACTCAACTCGACTTTTGGACTATCACTTGTATTTACTCTTAACTTTATCACTCTATAAACAAAACTGACTTCTGGTTGCCTCGGGCGGGCTATTTATATCGAATGACACGCCATCTAGAACTCTCCAGTAACTTCTACATTGTCGCCACATTTGCTGTCTACTCTCTGTCTGTCTGTCTCTCTACACTCACACACACTGGGTTACAAGCAACGCCTGTCATTTATACCATTCCATTAAAGTGTTGCCAGTTGTGTTTTCGGTTGAACGTTTTTCGATTAGGAAATTGGTATAAAATGTTAGGTTCACGTTACAATATATTAATCTGACGATTGACTGGGGGCAAATAGGCGTAAAGAGAGGTTAAAAAAATAAAAAAAAAAAGTTATTCGAGCGTGTCAGATTTTCAAAGTGAATGTTAAGTGTACTCTAAAAAGTGTATATTTCAATAATCTGACAATTTGAGTGGGGCGATCAGTCATGGCTGATTTTTAAAAATGTAAAAAAAACACGTGACCTTGAAATACTCGAGCGTGTCAGATTTTTATACAGATTGATCAACTTGATGTCTTCGTCCTCCAGGATGATAATCTGACAATTATATGGGGGCGTACTCTGTCTGACAATTTTAAAGTAACAATTCTTTGTTGTTTCTATTTTTTATTACTGGATGCAATCAAAAAATATGTACACATATTATGTATTTAAAAATTTTGTATTGAAATTTTGTTGAAAATACTTTAAAAAAAAATCCTGAAAGTTTGAGCCCTTAATATTAATTTTAAGTGCTCGATCAAGAGGTGTGAACATTTTCCATTGAAAATATATGGAAACTCTGATTTTTTATTTTTAAATTTCTATAACTCAGCGGCATTTCATGGGATCGCTTTAACCGAAGATGTTTTTTTCTCAAAATTGAAAGCTCTACAAAAATGTTCTTTTTGGCAAAGTCGTTACTCATACCGGGAAGGTGGTACGGGCCACTTAACCAGATTTTTGCATAAAATTCACGTTTTGTCGCAGTTATCTCGTAAATAACAAAAGCTACAGAAAAATTGTAAATTACAAACTTGTAGAGAATTTAGTTTTCTACAAAAAAAGTCTTCTGGACCAATTGCTAATATCAATATTAACCGAGATATTAACTATCATATATTATACATTTCACTGACGATTTTACCTCAATCGCCCCAACCAAAATGTCAGATTATATGTTTTCCGTAATCCTGATAAAATTACTGTAACGTGAACCCAACATTTTATACCAATTTCCTAATCGAAAAACGTTCAACCGAAAACACAACTGGCAACACTTTAATGGAATGGTATAAATGACAGGCGTTGCTTGTAAGCCAGTGTGTGTGAGTGTAGAGAGACAGACAGACAGAGAGTAGACAGCAAATGTGGAGACAATGTAGAAGTTACTGGAGAGTTCTAGATGGCATGTCATTCGATATAAATAGCCCGCCCGAGGCAACCAGAGAGCAGTTTTTGTTTATAGAGTGATAAAGTTAAGAGTGAATACAAGTGATAGTCCAAAAGTCGAGTTGAGTTCGAATAAAGTGTATATCGAAAGTAGATACTGAATAAAGTGGTAGATTTAAATTGAAAGGTAGATTTTTATTTTTGCGAACTAAGCGCACGTTACATTGGTGTCAGAAGTGTAAATAAAACTTTTTTGAAAAAAAACGAGTTGACTATTAAAGTGTGAAAAAAAAAGAAAAAAAAAAAAAAAACAATATACAGTGAAAATGGGTAAGTTGTTAGAAGAGCTCAACTGCATTGAGCTTAAAAGTGAGTTAGGTAAGCGAAATCTTTCTAGAGCGGGATCGAAAAATGAGCTCGTCCTGCGCTTGCGCAACCACTTGGAACAGCAAGGGGAAGACGTAAACACTTTTGTTTTCGAAACAGAAGTGGAGGAAGAGGAAGTAAGTGAAAATGTAGATTTTTCTAGTATGATGAAGCTTTTATTAGAACAAAAGAAAGAACAGCAGAATGTTCTCGAAAGACTCGAAGTACAGCAAAAGAAGCTGATTGACGAGCAACAGCAGAATATTCTCGGGCGTCTGGAAGAGCAACGAAACGAGCAAAAGAAGGAACAGCAGAATGTTCTCGAAAGACTCGAAGTACAACAAAAGAATCTGGAAGAGCAACGAAACGAGCAAAAGAAGGAACAACTGAATATTCTCGAAAGACTTGAGGCGCAACAGAATGTTTTGGAAGGTCAGAAAAACATTCTAGAAGGAAAATTGGGTAACATTGAGAAAAATGTATGTGCCCTTGACGAACGAGTTGAAGGTGTGGAAAAACAGCTTTCTGTTGTAGAAAATCGTTTGGAAAGCCGATGCGATAACCAGTTCTCTGTTCTGTCCAAGGAATTAGACCAGATCCGGAAAATAAAAATTCGAGAATCTGCTGGAGACTTTGCAAGGAAAAAGGAGATGAAACCCCCAACATTTGATGGACAGTCTTCTTGGCCAGTCTACAAGAGACAATTTGAGGCAGCCGCGACAACAAATGGCTGGGATGACGAAGACAAGTACATTGCATTGACTCTTGCTCTTAGAGGACCAGCAGCTGAATTACTTCAAACTGTTCCAGCTGGTAAGAGCGGCGATTTCAGTTCTCTCGTGGCAGCTATAGATAAACGCTTTGGAGATAGCCACTTAAAAGAAGTCTTCCGAGTCCAACTCAATAACAGAGTCCAGAAAAGGGGTGAAAGTCTACAGCAGCTCCAAGCAGACGTCGAAAGACTGGTTCACCTGGCATACCCGGATGCTGGAGAAGAAATTATCAACCAGCTCGCTGTTGAGTCCTTCGTTCGTGCCATTTCCGATATACATCTTCAGAGGTCTGTGCGAACTGCTAGAACACGTACTCTTTCCGAAACTTTAGCATTCGCATTGACAATTGAAGCAGCAGAACAGGCTTCTCAGGGAGTACATCGACTTAGAGAGGCCATAGTCGAAGAATGCTCGTGCCAAAGAGCTGAAATACAAAAGAACCGGAGCGGACTAGCAAGATGTTGGAACTGCAACAAGACCGGGCACTTACAGCGTCAATGCCGACTACCACCAAACAAAGCAGGTTGTCAACATTGTGGAAGCAAGAGATCCAACCCAGAGCAAGGTAACAACAATACCAGTGTTGCCTATCAGCCCGTTTCCCATCAGGGAAACGAGTAAGAACCAACTTCGAGGGGCAGAGGCTGGTTTCTTGTATCGATGGCCCCAGAACCACCATCCAGGTCTCTCAGACCAAACGAGACAACAAAAGTCTGACTGTGGAGACTACTATTAACGGAAACAAACATGTGGCTACCATCGACACCGGTGCCACAGCCTCCATAGTACGTCGAGACCTGGTAAAGACGACGTGGCTTCATAACACCAATAGCTACCGTCTAAGAACCGCAACGGGAGAAGCAGCAAGAGTATATGGAGAAGTGTGTCTTAAGATCCGACTGGCCGACCTAGTGTTTACTCATCAATTCCTGGTGGCAGATATATGTGACGAGTGCATCATTGGAATCGACTTTATGAAACAGCACGGAGTTATTTTGGACATCGGTAATCAGGTTTTGAAGTACCAAAATAAGGAACTTCCAATGACTTATTCGAACGAAAGTACGTCGACACTGAGAACTGTCATCAGGGAAGATCTTATTCTGCCTCCTTCTTCTGAAGTGTTCGTTTGGACAAAACTGGAAGGTGAGTTTGGAAGCCTTCGATACCTCATGGTGGAACCAGACCCAGAGTGTTCCTCCCAAAGCGTCATCATTGGGAAAACACTGGTAGCACCGAAGAACAAAATGGTCCCCGTACGATTACTAAACACCAGACCGTACGATGTAAGGTTGAAGAAAGGAGAAGTCGTTGGACGTTGCGAATCGGTTGCAGCAATTACGAAGATCACAGATGAAGCTCCGAGAAAACCTATAACTCCGGAGGAGCTCGAAACCATCAGAGCTAAAATACTGAATTCATCCAACCTTGATCACCAACAAACAAGGATGGCTGAAAGTCTCCTACAAGAGTACACTGATATCTTCGCATCGCAAAAGGGGCAATATGGTAGGACACAGTTGGTGCAGCATCGCATCAACACAGGAGATGCAAGACCGATTCGTCAACCTGCAAGACGTCTTCCACTGGCCAAACAAGGTGAGGTTGAGGAAATGATAACAGCAATGAAAAAGGACGGTCTTATCGAAAATTCCAAAAGTCCTTGGGCGTCACCAGTGGTGCTAGTGAAAAAGAAAGACGGAAGCACTCGTTTTTGTGTGGACTACCGAAGGCTGAATGATGTAACTAAGAAGGACAGCTATCCCCTGCCGAGAATCAGTGATACCCTGGATGCCATGGAGGGAGCGCAGTGGTTCTCGACGCTGGACTTGAAGAGCGGATATTGGCAAGTTGACATCCACCCTGATGATCGGGAAAAGACGGCGTTTTCTACAGGTAATGGGCTCTGGCAGTTTAAAGTTATGCCGTTTGGGTTATGTAACGCTCCGGCAACATTCGAGCGTTTGATGGAGTGCGTTCTTCAAGGACTGACGTGGAAAGCTTGCCTAGTCTACTTGGACGATGTCATTGTTTACGGGAAAACATTTGACCAACATTGTAAGAACCTTAAAGCCGTGTTTCAGAGACTTCGAGAGGCTAACCTTAAACTGAATCCAGAAAAATGTGCACTTTTCAAAACCGAAGTCAAGTATTTGGGACACATCATCTCATCCCAAGGAGTAAAGACTGATCCTGAAAAAGTTGACTCCGTCAAAAATTGGCCAACACCACAGGACAAACATCAACTCCGAAGCTTTCTGGGACTTGCCACATATCACCGACGTTTCGTTAAGAACTTCGCTGGAGTTGCAAAGAGTTTGCATCAGCTCACCGAAAAGGGGAAGCAGTTTAAATGGTCAGGCGAGTGTGAGAAATCTTTCCAGGAACTCAAATACCGCCTCTGTAACGCTCCAGTGCTGGCACATCCAACACCTGGCAAAACATTCATCGTCGACGCAGATGCAAGCAACGTTGGAATCGGGGCGGTACTATCCCAAGTGCATGATGGCGAAGAGAAAGTGGTGGCATACTACAGCAAGGTCCTATCGAAACCCGAAAGGAACTACTGCGTGACCAGAAGGGAACTGCTAGCTCTTATCTTGGCAACAAAGCACTTCCATAAGTACATCTATGGACAGAAATTCCTTCTGCGGACAGACCACGGTGCTCTGAGCTGGCTGTTGAACTTCAAAAATCCAGAAGGTCAAGTCGCAAGGTGGATAGAAAGATTGCAGACCTATGACTACCAGATCCAACACCGCAGAGGAAAGCTGCACTCAAACGCCGATGCATTATCACGAAGACCTTGCAAAGTGGATTGCAAGCATTGCAAGCGGCAAGAAGAAAAAGAAATCATTACCGCTCAGCGACTAAGAGCTGACCCCATAAGCGGATGGAGCAATGAGGAAGTGAGGACTGCTCAACAGGAAGATCCAGATATCGAACCCATTCTCGCATGGAAAGAAAATGAAGAGAAACCGGAATGGGGAGACATTTCTGACAGGAGTCCAGTTCTCAAAGCCTATTGGGCACAGTGGGACTCACTATATGTGCAAGAAGGTGTCCTCAGGCGAAGATGGGAATCCGCTGACGGTAAGTCATATGTGATGCAGCTGATCGTACCGCAATCGAAAGTCAGTGAAGTTCTTCAGGAGATGCACGACGGACCTTCTGGAGGCCACCTGGGGGTAAACAAAACACTGGAGAAGGTGCGACATCGGTTCTACTGGTTACATGCTAGAGATGACGTGGAGAAGTGGTGCCGAACATGTGACAAGTGTGCTGCAACCAAAGGACCTGGTAGGAAGATTCAAGGTAAGATGCATCAGTACAACGTTGGATCGCCTTTTGAGAGGATTGCAGTAGATGTGGCTGGGCCTTTTCCAGAGACCAACGCTGGAAACAAATACATTCTGGTTGTAATGGACTATTTTAGCAAGTGGCCTGAGGCGTATGCCATCCCAAATCAAGAAGCCAAAACGGTGGTCGACCAGATTGTGTTTAACTGGGTTAGTAGGTTTGGCGTGCCTATGGAACTCCATTCCGACCAAGGGAGGAACTTTGAGTCAAACATCTTCCAAGGAGTGTGCGGACTACTTGGCATTAAGAAGACGAGAACCACACCACTTCATCCACAATCTGATGGGATGGTTGAAAGATTCAACCGGACCTTGAAAGAACACCTCACCAAGGTCGTAGGCGACTACCAAAGAGACTGGGATAGGCACGTACCGCTATTCCTGATGGCCTATAGAAGTGCAGTACATAGCTCGACAGGACAAACACCATCTGACATCCTGTTCGGGAAAACCATGCGGCTGCCCAGCGAACTTAAATTTGGATGCCCCACAGAGGAGCCACAGGACACAAACGAGTATGTGGACGACCTCAAGGAGAGACTCGCTGACATCCATAAAAGAACAAGGGAACGGATGAAAGCCTACAGCGACCGGATGAAGACACGGTACGACACAAAAGCGACAACGTCAGGATTCCAAGCAGGAGATCGTGTGTGGCTTTATAATCCTCATCGTCAAAAGGGATTGTCACCGAAACTTCAGCAAAACTGGGAAGGTCCTTATACTGTAGTCACGAGGATTAACGACGTGGTTTACCGCATCCAAAGAGGACTAAGAGGCAAGTTAAAAGTAGTTCATTGTGACAGGCTGCATCGATATAGTGGCGAGGCTGCAGATGGAATTATTCGGGACGAACAATCCTAAGGAGGGGGCAGTGTAACGTGAACCCAACATTTTATACCAATTTCCTAATCGAAAAACGTTCAACCGAAAACACAACTGGCAACACTTTAATGGAATGGTATAAATGACAGGCGTTGCTTGTAAGCCAGTGTGTGTGAGTGTAGAGAGACAGACAGACAGAGAGTAGACAGCAAATGTGGAGACAATGTAGAAGTTACTGGAGAGTTCTAGATGGCATGTCATTCGATATAAATAGCCCGCCCGAGGCAACCAGAGAGCAGTTTTTGTTTATAGAGTGATAAAGTTAAGAGTGAATACAAGTGATAGTCCAAAAGTCGAGTTGAGTTCGAATAAAGTGTATATCGAAAGTAGATACTGAATAAAGTGGTAGATTTAAATTGAAAGGTAGATTTTTATTTTTGCGAACTAAGCGCACGTTACATTACCTTCAAAATAAAAAAAAAATTAATCGCGCTCGAGTATTTCGAAACATCGATTTTTTTTTACATCTTTGTGACTCGCCTACTTACGAAGGCCCCGCTGAAATTGTCAGATTATTGAAATATACACTCGTCTCGATGTAATCAACCTACCATCTTTTAATCTGACGCGCTCGAGTATTTCCGATGATCGACTTTTTTTTACTAATCTGACGGGCTGCTCTCAGCGAACGCCCCAACATTTAGGTTTAATATATGGTAGGAGTACATTACATGGTGCAAGGTTTCTCCCCATATGATTTTCTGACGCGCTCGAGTAACGCGCGAAATCCCCTCTTGGGCTCCCCTACTATAATGACTTTCCTTCTTGTTCCTTATTCCTCCCTTGTTACTTTGCCCAAAAACTGTTCTTCAATTCGGCCAGTATAAACATCCTCATAAAAGAGACTTGCTCAAAATCACAGAGGTGTTTATAACAAGAGGGTAAGCCTCACACTATGTGTCCACTAGCTGATTTTACAAACACCAGTAATGGTTTTCCCTGTTGTTATTTATTCCTTTATGCTTAAAATTTAAAGAATTTAGGGTGGTATTCACCAAGAAATCTTAAACTAAGTGCCTCATAAACCTATTCACCGACCACTATTAGTGCAGATTTATGAGCGCTCATAGCACTTAAGAGTGGTCGCTACCACTCTTAAGTTATGAGCGGTTGTTGTTTTAAATAACTTCGAAAATTCGAAATTTACTGACAGCGTCATTTGTGGTTGTTATTCAAAAATCATAAATAACTGTTGAAAAAAATAAGAAATTCGAATTATGGTTTGCAATACAGAGAATGAATTAATTTTACGCTCTACCATTTCCTAAATTTCCGATAATTTTTTCTGTTTTTGACTGATTTTGACAATTGACACTGAAATTTTCGAAGTAGTTCGAAAAGTGTGCGTTCAGAGACTCAAAAACCTTATTTTTCGAATATTCGAATTAGCTTAGACTAGACCCTATTATTGCTTGGTGAATAGCACATCCAAATTTAAAACTAAGAGCCTCTTAGCTTTAAGAGCGCTCTTAAGATTGTTTGGTGAATACCACCCTTAATACCACATTAGATCCGTGTTTGAATGTGGTTAAAATGACCACCTTGGTGAGGTGAACAAAATGGGTTGAAATTCATCGAGCTGTGCAGTGGGTTACCGTAAGCAGTCGGTAGTGAGGCAATATCGTTTTGACGATAGTACTGCTTTTCGTAGCAGAAAAGCAACGCTATCGTCTCAGACGATAGACGACTGAACAAATGCTTTTCGTAACATGTTTAACTGTCAAATTCCAACGATAGGACGAAGACTACTTTGCTATCGCCTCATACATTTCTTTGGCGAAAAATCAACTCTGAGACTTAAACTCTTGCGTTTGTCATTAAAACGGGCAAGGAAAGAAAAGCATACGTTTTTGAATGTTTATTTATCATGACATGATGGTTCAAGTCACAATGTCGCAATGGGGGCGTTCATCGCAGCGGAAGTACCGTTACTTCGAAACACTTATCCTAAGATTCTGTCACTTTTCTTGGTTCTGATTGGTCGAAAGTTCAAGATTTTCTGATGACTATTCAGATGACATTTAGATTATTTCAGTTTTTCGAGCATAGATTTTCAGACTGGAAAAAATGGACTTCAATAATGAGTTCCTATAAAATTGTTGACGTGGGGTTTCAAACGTTCACACTTTACAGCAGATAAAATCTCATATGCGACGTAAGTAGGTTTATTCCTCTATAATTGGCGCAACTACGGGAGTCACACTTTCCTAAAATAGGGCATACGATACTGAGAGGTTTCACTCATCGGGTAAGATTTCGTCCGACCATATCAAGCAGGCATAAACAGTACTTTCTAACTTAAAACTGATCTCCACGTGCCTTAAGAAACCTGCCGTCAAGGTCATCTTCATTAACAGTTATATATGAAATTTAAGTAATTTAAACTTACTAAGCTGAGGATGGTATTGTTGGCCATCGTCCAAGTTGAATGGGTCATTCAGCATGACAGTGGAATTTGTGTCTTCACCACCACCAAGCAGTCTACAAGAGTGGTCTTTACAGATCCTAGTGCTCTCAATTTCTTCTCAGCTACTTTTTTTTTTGAGAAATAGGTGGTTTTCTATTCCTTTCTCTTTCTAAAAATCTCGTTGTACTTATAATGATGGTGGTACCCGTGGCGTAATGGTTAGCATGTCCACCTGCTAACCCAGTGGTTCGAGGTTCGAATCCCAGCAGAGGCAAAATGCAAAAATGTTTTTCCACGGGTATCGCCTTTCGCGAGGAATTGGCAAGTCCTCCGTTAGTTAATTCATTGCCATGAAAAGCGCATTCTCAATTAGCCGTTCGGAACCGGCGAAAAATTGTAGGTCCCCTCCATTCCCTAACAAGGCATGGTTGTGAGAAATGCGCTAGGCCCAGGGGCTTCTCGCTCTGTTGCGCCACCCAATTTATTTTTTTATTTTACTTATAATGATAATATAATGACATAATGGGATAAAGTCGGGGGTGGTAGGGGGTGTCTCCTACAACAACTTCCAAGTGCGGTAACGCCCCCAAAAAAGTTATACCCCTCTATTTCATGAAATTTGATGTTTTTGATGAATTTTATAAAATTTACAAGAGTTCCTTTGGCGTGGAAAAAAGTAGGAGAGGGTAGGGGATGTCCCCCATAATAGCCTCATAGTGCAAACACGTTGCATTTACCTACCCCCTTCAAAGAAGTTATACCCCCCATGCCCCCATGTCACCAATCAGCACAGGATTGGTTTGGGAATGGGAGAAACATGGTGGTGTTGGAGGGTGCCCCCCAACAAGTTCAAAGTGCAAACAGGTGGCGCTCAGCCCCTTCAAATTTTTTTAATAATAATCTACACCTTTATCCTTTTTTATATCAACATTTATGATTTTCCAAAATTGCATTCGGCTGCCAGCTTTCTCTTTCGTTTCATGGGTCCCGTTTTGGGGCCGAGTTAAGCCCACAAACATCAGACGCTGCGATTCTTATGGCTTGTTGGCATTATGCTGTATCTGGGGCTAGATTCCGCTAGAGTAAGTATTAAAAATTCACACTCACGGCGTCTAAAAACTCTTCTCTTAATGCTGGCGACATAGGATTCAAGAATATTTGGAGGGATACTCGATTGGAAATGCACTGGCAAACTCTTACTATGGTAGCTTTCCGAGATCATTCCGTTTTCTGTTACTACTCCGCTATCAGTGATTTTGCGCTAATATCAATAAGGATAACTCACTTTCTTTCTATAATTTTCTAAGGTTTTGAATCATTTTTAATTGAGGCTGTTTTTAAACGTAGTCAACTATCTGTCCAACATTTTACCTTAATTACAAGAATTAAATTGGAAAACCCGTCAACATATCAATTTAATACCCTGGCCTTCTACTGAAAAATTTTGAAAACAAATGGGATTAAGTCTGGTTAAATTGGAAGTCAGATTCATCCGCTGCGAACCTACAACAGTGCTGTTACATGAATAAGAAAAACTATGGCCAGTTAAACGTGGCAGAACATTATATTTAGAATATAACTTAACTGACCATTGCTTCATTTATTCATCCCATATTTATAAAAAAAAGCCGACTAACTCACATTTAAGAGACATAACTTAAAAGGTCTTCTTTTTAGAGGACTTTTCCTGGGATTCATAAATGACCGTATTAACCTACTTGGCTGTTTTTGTAGCATTTAACAGCATTTCCACACTATCTTTCCTTTATTAAAAAAGTAAGGAAGCAAAATGCCAACCAAAGAAAAAATATTTACAGCAAATAAATGCTGTGTGCTGGTAATTAATGATTAAAGAAACACCTCAACTCACATCAAGCCACATTATCCGAAAACGTTAAATAATTCCAGCTTTTGTTTGAATCAGTCAAATCAAAGGACATCTCTTTTATTGCGTATTGAATGAGCTTTTAACTTGATTAATCGTTTGACCATCATGTTCACTAGATACTAATATGATGAAACGGGAACCCGAAAAACTCTCTGCTCGGTCGTTAAAAGCCATTTACAGACTTAGAGTGAAAGATTTTTCTTTGTATGAGCATAATATACCCGTACGAAAAACAAAGAAACAAATAACAAAGTAACAAGCATAAGAAAAACTCTAACTTTCCCTTGGGGAATCAACGATAAGACTGGCATACCTAACTAAGCTAGCCAGCATATATAATAATATTCGGCTTTCACCAAATGGGAATTCGTGACAAAATTATTGTCATTTTTGCACGTTCTTCATTTACTTCGGATATCATCTTCTCTAGGTTACCTAAGCCTTAATGTACCCGTACCGTACACATCAACATAAAAAACTTGTTGAATATCCTTCGCCTGCTTCCTGATGTCTGTCAAAGCCAAACCTTAGCTTTAATAAAAGCACATGTAGTATAATCATATTCTCATACACTCACACATTGACGCTATGTCCACGCTAGAAAAAATACGTTTGCTTATAGAGACGTTAGAAAAGAAATCGGAATCTGTGGAGCATCCTCGAGAGCTTTTTGTAAAAAAAGAAAGCAGAAAAATAATGATGGCGTATACCCGACACCAAAACTCATTACTCGACTTTGATAGAACATTATTTAGGTTTTGTTGTGTTGTTTTTTTTGGAATCTAACTTCTAACATGACTTAACGACAATAACACTCTCTTATACTCTCTTTGCTTCAACTCAAATGTCCGTGGTGTAAGCACCAAGTCTTGGATGCTGTGTTCTACGAAAGCCAAAGCTTTCCAACGTCCATACATTTGTATTTTGTTGTGGTTGAAGTTAAAAAATCATCTTCTTGGTCGAACTTGGTGGTTCAAACTTGGTGATTTCATCCCAAAACTACATCGAAAATACGAAAACAAAACATCGGAAATGTCATCATGCCAACAAGTTGTAGTAGTATGATTTGGTCCTTACTATCGCTATAGTGCACCGAAGCAGGCAGCGGGTGTGACATCCGAAGAGAGTCCTTAAATATGAAATTCTGAAAACCGAACGTGCGCCGCGACACCGACCGATGAAGTTTATTCCATTTAAAAATCATGCCTCGTGTGTGATTCCTTAGATTTTTTCCCGTGTTTGTTTTTAATTTAAAATAGTAGAAAGTTTTGGTGTGTTTGTCCTTAGCGGTGCATCGCCGTCGTGTCATAGTCATAGTCACAGTAAAGTTAAGTTACTCTGATGAAAAACTTGTGAATAGATTTTTAGAAACACCCACTTGCTGCAAATGTAATTCAATATTTAACTTTTAGAATTTAGATTAGAGTTATTTGTGCTTTGGAATTTTAACTTGAGTGGTAAGTGAAAAAAATGCAATTTTTCTTTTGTTGAAACTCAAACACTAGTTTTTTTTCTCCACTAAAACTTACAAGTGTATCTTCTCGAATGAATGACAGTTACTGTTAAGTGATAGAAAAGTAGAAAAATTGTTCTTTTGTTCACGATAGTTGCACCAGGGTCGTGAACTCAACTTGAACCTTCAACCATAGTTAATACAAAGAAATTACTCATCTGCAGGACTTTTCTGTAATTGTTTCAGTTACCCCTAGGAAATGTGTATGAGCATTGTCCTGTCGTTTCTAAAGGTTTTGTTTCTTAGTCTTTTCTATGGAGGTTTTGTGTTGCAGCTAGGGCTTGTGATTAGTTTTTCTCGCGAGGAATGCTGTACTCATCCTCATCTACTTAGTATTCACTTTATGTTTGCTGAAAGCAATGAATTTCTTAAAACAAGGACCTTGATGGTGTGTATACTCAGTGCAACTTAATTGGAAAACGTGCCTTTGAAAAAATCGCACAATTGAATTAGGGGTGATGTTATTAACTGAAGGCTTATTGACTGCAAGAGAGTAAAGGTGGAAGCACGATGTGTCCCGGGTGTAAAATATAACAGAGATAAAAATATTTTAGAAAGCCAGTGTGAACCTTAACAGGCACACAAATTAGAATTCAATTTGAATTAACTGTGCTTGTCTTTCGTTAGCCTCCCAAAATGGGTTTCTTGGAGGCAGTATTTTTGAACAACACCCAACAGAGTTGCCAAAATGTTTTTTTTTTTGTAAAAGCCAAGCCTTCACTTTTTAATAGAACAGTTTTACTTGAGTGCTTTTGCTACAATGAAGCGGCATTTACACAGTCAAACGTTTGTTTGTTTTCTTACATATTCCTCTTAGGGGTAATGTATTTGAATAAATCGTAGCAGAGGAGCCTTTTTTTTGAAAAACTAAGCCGTCACTTTTTATCATTAGAATTAAGGCAGTTTTGGCAATAATGAAGCTATATTTACACAGTCAAACGTTTGTCATCATCTTTTTAATATACATATAAAAAGAAGTGTACGGTTGGTTGTGATCGCATCAATTGAGAACCTCTCTTTTAAGTGTACTTTTTACTTTGATGGCAAATAATGTTTATCGCGGCAGGTTTGAACGGAGTTTTTTATACTCCCCACTACGATAAACCCTAAAAAGTCGAAAAACGTAAACTTTTTTAGGTTTAATCTACACCAACTGACAACAGCGGCTGTGGGTTGCCGGTCTAGTTTACCCTTGGAAACAAACTGGTAATACCTTACCGAAGCTTAGATACTATCAAAGTTTACTTTGTGACCAAGACTTTTACCCACCAGAAGAACTCTCCTTCCGAGTTCTGCCTTTTTGAGGATGGTTCAGTTTATTTCTGTGCCGATATGGCTCAAAAACCGTACTCAAACGCGCTAAATGTTTTCCGCATTCCGTTTCTAATCGCTGTTATCACAGAAGTCCTATCATAGCTCAAAAAACGCTATATCAATATTGTTTATCCACAAAACACAAGCCGATAAATCTCTTGGCGCTGTTTGCGTGAACAAAGTAACTACCCCTAATTGTCGATTATCTCACTTGGAAATGATAGAACAGTTCAATATTCAGCTTTTGTTAGTATACTGGCGAGGCACAGAGTCATAACGGAAAACTGCAAGGTCGATGAACTCATCAGAAATAACACTACTGTATTATTCTTTCTGATGTATGTTCTTTCCATTGGACGAAAAGAACCGTCCAGGAGCGTCCAGGAGCATTCTCAAACCGTTTTATAAGTGAAAAACGATCGCTTCTGATGATCCTGAGAAGTGACATCCACTTCTCAATTTCAAGTGAACACAAATATATGTTACTCAAATGTCAAAATCAAAATTTTCTTCATGGATTGCTTTTTATGAGCCATACCGGTGATATAAAATGAAAGTCATCTGTCATCTCATTCAACAACCAACTTCACCCGATCGACCTGCGTGTGCAGAAACCTCCCGCTAGTCTGTCTAATATACTTGAGTAGTCCGGATTTAACATTTTAAAAACCAATTGAACACCTAAAATTATTTCTGTTCAGTTTTGACAGATTGTCTTTTTGTGAGCGAAACTCCTATAGCCTTGTTCACACTGTACAATTAGTTGGACAGACTTGGGCTTGAACGACAAATGCTTGATAGTGTGAACCCTTCAAACAACCGCTCCGAAGTCTGTCCAACTAATTGTAGGTACAGTGTGAACAGGGCATCGGCTGTCTACCTAAATTTTGATCTAAAACGTACTAGATGCTTGTTGTCAACCTGCTCCTCAATCATTGCCATAACCACCCATTCCCTTTTAGAGAGACAAGCTGTAAGACTCGGCATTTTATCAAACGACTTCTGCAAAAGCTGTATCGATAAAAAGCAAGATAATATTTACTATTCCTCCTCTGCTTACACCCTTTTCTCTCCCAGGGAATGCAGTTAAGCATTTGGAAGAGCTCTGCTATGTGAGGTTTGAGGTATCATATTGGACATAGTATTTATTGGTCTAAGCCATTTTATTCCTACCACCTAACATAGATTGCAAACTGTTCAACTTTAATCTACGACCTACGAGTATCTTTTGAATTAGACCTTAGACCCTGGAGCTGAGAAATGCTTTACTACAAAAGGGGCCGAATTAAGGTAGACGAAACATGGACTGTCGCTGGCAACTGAGAAGACTGAGCTAGTAATTCTCAAAAAAACGAATTCCCACGGCTAGTCGATAGCCGTGGGAATTCATCGAAACCAAACTTATAAAAAGCAAAAACGTGGTAAAATATTTGGGATAAAGCTTGACACGAAACTAAGCTTTTGGGACCAGATACGAACGGCTGCTGAACGCGCATCCAAGGTTACAAGTGACCTATCTTGACTGAAGGCAAATGTAGGCGGACCATCCGCAAGCAAGAGGAGACTTCTTCTGGCAACAACACATTCAATTCTGCTGTATGAAAGCGAGATTTGGACTGAAGCACTAAAACAGGAAAAGTACCGGAAACAACTAGCATCGGTACAGAGGCGCGATGCCTAACGAATAGCGAGCGCGTACCGCACAGTGTCTGAGCTAGCAGTTCTTGTAGTTGCTGGTGTCGTACTAATTGACCTCCTCGCAACACAAACAAAATACATACATGAAAAGAAAACAGAAATCGGGGTGGAAGCGGAGAACGCGGAAGCGAAAGCGATCACACAGCAGAAGTAGCAAGAACTCTGGTAGTCGGAAAGCAGAGGACGCTAGACTGCTAGGCTGATCGGAGACATAGGCGAATGGAGTAACCGGAAACACGGTGAAGTGAACTACAACGTCACACAGTTCCTCACACGGGTATTTCAACGCTTTCCTGCACAAAATTGGAAAAAGAAGAAGCCCTTCGTGCCAATACGGAGATTCGCTGACAGACTACGCTTATTATACAGTGTTCGAGTGTAGTAGATGGGAATCTCCCCGTCAAGAAATAAGAAGAGTTATCGGAGAGCTCAGCATGAATAATATCATCCAGGAGATGCTGAGAGACGCGGGGAGTTGGAGGCAAATCAGCCTGTATCTGACGCAGATCGTGAAAACAAAGAAACAAGAAGAGGTAGTTGAGGAACTAGAACCGGCCACCTAGATGCAGATCCCCCCTCGAAGAAATACGCAAGTGGTCCCGAGGTGAAGATCAGCGAGCAACTTTTGGAGTTTTAGTCGGTATGCCAAGCTTAGTACACCTTGGAGAGTTCGAAACACGGGGAAGTATGGATACTTCCTTACAGTAAAGCATTTCTTCAAAAGTAAATAAATAAAAAAAGGCTGACGTTATCGATTAACTCGTGATGGAACTAAGTGAAGGTATTACCGCTCACGTTATCGAGTGATCTAGTACCAAAATTTGGTATTCTCTCATCAGTAGACAAACGGAATTTCATTCCACTCACTGAACATTTTTTAATTGAGAATATAAGATACATTTTTCTTGTATTTATTACGAAGGCATATTACTTAATCCCAGTCAAAGTAAGTTTGTTAATAAGAAAGTGCGAAAAAGAAGTACGTTCATTTTGTTGCCCATGTACGCATGCATCGGAAGACAATTACAACCGTCAAGGTAGCAATTAAAAAGATTTCTTTTACCAACACCACTCGAGTTTATTTAATGTTTTTGTTTTCTGAAGCTCCCACTAAAACCTTACGTTTTTTTTTTACAAAGGAATGAATTTTGCTAACAAAAAAATTAAATTAGTCTTAAGAGACATCAGTGACATCTGTGAGATGTGAGTTAATATAAACCGGAAATATATCAAGGAATTTTCAATGCAACTAGTACAATTTTAAATAGCTATACGATATGTGAGATCACAAATTGGCACCCGAGCAGGGACCTGTAGAAAGTTCAACCGTTTGCCGTACCAGTCCCGGAACTGACGTAGAGTCCACCGACCGATACCGAGACTTGACCTCCAAGATGCTTGCCGATACCGAACCCAAAGTACCTGAAGACGATGGCCAGGAATTCGAGGAGAACCCAAATCCGTACCAGAATTTAGGATTCATATATTTCCTAAAGAAGCACGAATTAATAGAGCCGCTTACCCAACGTAGACTACACACCAGTTGAACGGTTCAGGAGCTAATCAACGCTTGAGACCCCAGCCTTTGAAAAAGAAGCATCACAATGCGATCACGGAAGTAAATCACTCACTCGATAACGTGAGCTCTAATTCGACAACAGATTTCTACCAAAAAAATGCAAAAGACATAAAAACTATTAAGTTTTTTTTACACTTTTTATAAAATAACGGCATAGATGATTCTTACCACTAAGAAAAGTGTCTTTAAGTTAGCAAAAGCATTTCAATTCAAGAAAAAATTACTTTTCGATGTTAAAACTACTACCATACCACTCAGTACCATTTTCATTCTTCAAATCGGCCGAAAAGTAATCACTATAATATGAAAAATTCCCCCAACTTGCATTCTGTTATGATGAAATTTGAAATCTTCTTAATGAAGTTATAAGTAAACTAAGTTTATGTCATACTTAAAATGAACAATCTAACATCATCATCTCTCTTATGGTGAAGTGTATATACCTATTCATCATGTCATACACAAGCCCAAGAATTATTACTTGGAATACTACACCAAAATGAAAATACATTTTTTGGTTAGATGATAAAAGAAACAGAACTGACATCCCTCTAATAAGTAATATCAGAGATTTTGGCTGGAAGAAGAACATAGTTTTACTAGTAGTTGTTATGCATGAAGCATGCTACACATTTGATAGGTAAAACACGAAAGCATGCTACACACTTGATAGGCAAAACACGGAAGCTTAACAATCAGCAGCTTGAGGCAACTGGCCGTTAGGTATTGAAATTTAAATGGAAATTTTATCTTAATAGTGTGTTCCAATATTATTCTGCCAGGAAAAGATTTAACGAGAAGAAAAAAGGCAAGGAATTTTTAAATTTGGAACAAGAACGAAAGGTGGGAATTTGTAAAAGTAAACTGTTAGAATTATACTCTCCATAATGTTGTCACTGGGAATTTATCACCTACGTTCTTTTATGAACATACATTCCGACTGGAATGTAGTGATAAACACATTGACTAATGTAATACTTAACAATCGGCGCGTCCAAGAACCAAGAATCGAATAAGCTATGTCGGATACCCGCTTATTTTACAATTTTATTGAAAGATTCCGGATTGCATTTTCCTTTTTTTCCGAAGTATGGTACAGTTAGCTAGTACGTCTTCTATACTTTCAATAAAGTCTGGCACGATGGCTTGAAGTATAAATCGCAACATGGTCTTAAGGAACTGTTGAATAAAACTCATTTTTGATTCCTTGCAGACTATTCTAAACAGGACAACGAAATGGACATAAAATAGGTAATCTCATAATATTTGAGGGATAGCAAAGCTATAGTTGCAAAGTCTGACTCAATTGAATCAGCTATGGCTTTTTAGTCCCCTGTTCAGTGTACTACGCAGGTATTCCATTGCAAGCATAGCTTAATTTAATAAAAATGCACTTAAATTCGCCAGCATTTAAGTACGTACGTATGTAACTGAATTTCAGAAAAACAAAGTTCAGCTAGGCATTGTAAAATTTATAGATGACATTTATTTTTTTTTGTCTGTGATTTGTGTTATTTTAATTTTACCAAATTTTTTTCATGTATGTAGGTACAGAAATGTTTTTTGACGCTCAAGCTTTTGAAGTTTGAGTACTTGAGGCTTGAGTACAAAGAGCTTAGGGACCTTTTTAGGCAGTTCAACGAAATAGGAAATTCTATAAGAGTAAATTACGTCCAAACGCACTCCGAACTTAGAAAAATTCAATCCGGTTTACCACAAGGAAGTGTCCTAGGGCCAACTCTGTATACCGATTATCCGGTAATTCGTGTTACATACTTTGGGATATGATTAAAGGTTATATTCTATAAGAAAAAAACTGTTCTAGAATAAAGTCCGGTTCTCAACTTTTACATCACTTTTTGACAATTTAAAAACAGGCTAACTTTGGTGTACCCTGACCTGTGTTAAATTCGATATCTCTGTCAATACTGATGATAGAGACCTATACTTAGACTTAATTTTTTGTTTATTTAATTTAATTTAACAACCTTTAAGACTGTATTTAAGTTAAGCTTGAATAGGTTTAGGGTTGCCAGATTTTCAATTTTAAATGGTGTTCAAATTTTCTTCCCCACTCAAAAGCCCATACATTTTATGATACTTAATAAAAAATACAAAATGAGTAAAATAAAAAAAAAAAAATTTGTTTTAGCTTTGAGGTTTATTTGAATAAAACAATAAAATAGGCACTTCTAGTAGTTTTTTTTTTATGTATTTTATAAAAATACAATTATAACAAGTGCTCAAAGTGCCCTCCTTCGTTTTGAATGCATGCCAGAGCCTGTTTTTGTATTTCATTGTGGATATTTGAATAACGCTTGCAAATGGTGCAAACTAATTTTAAAAATAATGGTTCAGTTCGCGAAGTTTACGGCAAGCTCCGTCCGTTTTACGGTCGACATAATCTTCCATTAGAGCAATTAATTCGGTAAACCATGGATCATTTTTGCACTACGTTTACTTTATTTGATAATACGCATCCGTAGAGAAACAGAACTGCGCACCGAAGAAACAATTGCAGCTGTAGAGCAAAGTGTTAAAGAGGACCCGAATGAATCGATTCGCCACCATGCACAGCAATTGGAGCTTTGTGCATCATCTTTATGGAAGACTTTAACTTTGACTAAGATCTTACGATCGTACAAGATCCAGCTTGGCATAAATTGAAGCCGCGAGAACATGCAATGCGTCGCGATTTTGGTGTATTGGCCGAAAATGAGATTGGTCTCGATGCTGATTTTCATTGCAAAATTTTGTTCAGTGATGAGGCTTATTTTTGGTTGTTAAGTTGGTTGGTTAAGTCAACAAGCAAAATTGCGGCATTTCAAGTGAAGAGAGTCCACATGAGTACGCCATTACATCAACAAAAACTGAATGTTTAGTGTGCTCTATGGGCTGGTGGAGTCATTGGGCCATACTTCTTCCGAAATGATACTGGCGAGCGAGTTACCGTTAATGGAGATCGGTATAGAGCCATGATAACCGACTATTTTGTTTCCGATGACATAAATTTGGATGAGATGTGGTTCCAATACGAAGGCAATACGTGATATACAGCGCACTTCACAATCGATTTATTGAAGGGAACATTCGATGAACGCATAATTTCGTGGAATGAACCTGTCAAATGGCCACCAAGTACCAAGATCGTGTGATTTGACACCATTGGACTATTTTCTTTGGGGATATGTGATGTCACTCGTCTACAACAACATTCGTGGGGCTATTGCTGACATACGGCCTCAAATGCTCGAAAAATTGGTTGAAAATTGGACCTTTAGACTTAACTTAATTTGAGCCAGCCGCGGTGGCCACATCCCCAAATCATATTTTAACATGAAATTATCCGACCAATAAAGTCAAATTGATGGACATTAAAACGATTTTCTTGTGTTTTATTTCAATTTGAGGTTCTATACTTCTAAAAAAACACCCTTTAGTAAAAACTATATTCTAAAATTCAATAGTTCAGTAACAGACGATATAAGTTGATACATGGTGACACAAGTTATTATACCCCCCCCCCCCCCCTATAATAGTAATACTTCTGATCCTTGTTGGAAAGAGTTGATACACTCCACTTTTTGGCCGAAAGACTGAAATTCAAGCCAACCTGTTAAATCTAACTTGTTTTCCTAAGTTTTTTGCGGTGACTCTTTTTCTTCTTTTGTCATAATTTTTGGTACTTACAGTGGCCCTTCTTCTGAACACTCGCCTTTCAATTTTTCGGCATTGGAGTTTTTTTTTCTGTTGGAGGTTTATAAAATACCCGCTGGAGCACTCAGACCTAAATACCGATCCATTGTACTGCCAGATAGCAACCTTCTATTTGCCATAGCTTTCCAGATGAAAAGCTGAAATGATAAGGAGCCTAAGTTACCAGCTCTCACCATGTCTGCGCCGAGTATCTGTAACCTCATGCGAAAAAAGCAGAACATACACAGAGGAAGTGCTCTGCGGTTGCCTAATCTTCTCCACAATATTCACAGAGTGTGGTATCACTTAAGCCTAACACGTTTAAATGCTTGGCAAAAGAGAAATGCAACACCTACAGTCTTATCTGCTACGAGCCAGCAAAAATGTTGCAATCTTCTTACTAACGTTGGTTACATACGTCTGCATCTAATGGAGGTATGCCATCTACAGCTGCGCTCTTCACAGATCCAATCGTTGATTGAAGCCCTCACTGAGGACGCTAGCAGACCTAGCGACGGTTCAGGTCCTGAGAAAGCTGTCTGAGATCCCTGCCTAGCAAGTTCATCGGCGATTTCATTTCCAGTTATGCCGGGATGGCCCGGAACCCAAATGAGACTCAAGGAAATAATCTTCCAATCGCATTCAGAGAGCTCTGGCATTCCTGGACCCCTTCGAAGTGGTTAGAGAGTTGAGAAGGGCCTTAAGCACAACTTGGCTGTCGCTGCAAACACAGATACTTCTCCCCGTCCATTAGGATAGCATATGCCTCCATTTAGAAAACGGATCGGCATTGGAGTCCTATCTCCTAAAAAACGTTCAATTTCAGATTTTCTTACACCGGCAACGTGTTGCAGTTCTCATTTGTGTTTATATTTTTTAAAAAAAAGTTGTTTACTCTAATTTGAAAAGGGAAAGCCTTTCTCTGACAAAAATCGACAGTAATGACTGCTGCATAACAATATACAGAATAACATCCCTTATTGAGTTCATTGAAAGGTTTTTTTTATCAAAAATGCTTTCTTGGTAAGAAAAAAAAAACTCCAGCAGGTAGCCATCATGAAGAAGTATGGTTGTGGGGAAAATTGCTTCCAACAAGTGGCTCTCAGTGTTCTACGTGAAACGTGACTATAAAGCTGTATTCTCCTACGCAATGAATACGAAAGACAGCATTATTCTTTAATTGTTTAACTTAAGTCTCATTCATAATCGACCTCAAGATAATTATTTTGAAGATTATGAAAACATTTCTCTGTTCCCTTCTGCATTTAATTTTAGCGAACAGTCAAGTTGTTTCAAATAAGCTAAGGAATTTTAGAATTGTTATGAGTCCTTACCAGTTTAATTAGAGTAAAGCCATTGGTCGTAATAAATGAGACAATTAAAAAGAGCACTACCAGAACTTTTCAATGTCACAATTTAAATGCCTTTTGAGTCCTATTTATTTGGTAGGAGTATTTTTTATTTCACATAAAAACAACATGGTTCTTTCGTTTTTTTCATGCCTTTTATGGATTGAATACAGGGCTATACATATTCTCACGTTATTTGCGTTGTTATTCATTCTACCAATGCAACGTGCGGTATGTAAAAAAATATGCTCTTTAGAATTCGAAACATATGAGAACCAAAAATAAAAATAAAAAAATATTCCTAAGCTTGTTAAACATCAAAATGTCATCAAAAACTCATAAAGTAATATACGACTTGTTTATTCTCCAGCACGTGACTGCTGCCAAAAGTATATATTACCCAAGTAATCCTTCAATACAATCAATATCGAACGAAAGAAATGTTTTCGATGGAATGATTCTAAAAAGTCAACAAAAATATTATCGTAGATATATTTTCGTTAACAAGAACAAAAAAAAAAAAAAAAAAATATATAGAAATTCAAGAACGCCATTTGGTGTTCGGGGAATTTTTATCCAAAGGAACGGAGAAATGTTAAAGCAGAAAAATACTTCAGGGAGATTCCGACCTAATATTGAACTGTGGTCTTGGAAGAGAAATTAAGATGTTCATGAATTTAAGTGTGTTTTGGAGAAATACTGGTAAGCTGTTCAGTTGAATATGTTTTGCAATATTTCAAATGCAATAGGAATAGCAAAAACCGGAAAAAGCAACTGCCGTGTGTGGTGGAAAATTTGCAGTGGTGTGAAGTTGTGTCCAAAGCCGGAAAAAGCCGCTTTCACAATGGCGTGTGGGCTGTGTGGTGGAAATATTGAAGTGATTTTATGTGGCTCACTACGCACTGGCGGAAGCCAGCCTCATTTGCACACCCTGTGCTTGACGCCTAATTATCTCTCATGTTTGACGCCTCCAACACAGCAGTAGGAGCTGTATTACTTCAGATGGTACAACCCAAAGCAGAACCACTTGGCTATTATTCAAAAGTATAGCACTTTCAATCGTAAACTATTAGACAGGAAACAAGCAATTGAACACTTTTATCGTTTCGTGGAAGGTCACTTGTTAACAATTTACACTGCCACTGTCTTCTGGAGAGACTCCGCGGTGCCAACGTTACCTGGACCACATAGCTCAGTTTTCTACGGATATTAGTCACACAAACGGAGAGGAAAATGCTTCAGCAGGTGCTCTGCCTCGAATCGAAGCGATGGCAACTCCAGCAGTCCTGGACTACTCGTCCATCGCAAAAGAACAAGACAATGAACCGGAGCTCCAGAAAATAAAATCGTTGTGGAAGAACTTTAGGTTTACTGATCTTGTTCTTCCTAGTTTATAGAAACCGATCACATGTGAAAAATTTATAACAAAACTCACTTATTTATAACAAAAGGTTTTAGACGGCCAGGAACCCGTGCATCACTCAAGGCAGTTACTTTCGAACATGTGCAGCAGCGGAGTAAGATTCATTGACATACTATCGGAACCTTTCCAGCCGCTGTATGCTTCGCCCATGTACACATGGACATAGTTGAACCATTACCACAATGTTCAGGATACAGATACTTTGTCACCGTTATTGACCAAGCAACGCGTTGGCCAGAAGCAATACCGGTAGAGGATATTACCGCAATCACCGTCGACGATGCATTTTTTCGTCATTGGGTTGCTCGTTTCGGCTGTCCGCAGCGCCTGACTACTGATCAGGGTCGACAGTTGGAGTCGGCCTTATTTGAAAGGTTAGCCCAACTCTTGGGATGCAATCGTATTCACACAACTGCTTACCATCAAAAAGCCAAGGGAATAGTGGAGCGTTGGCATTGTAACGAGAACAGTAAGCGATGTTTTTAGGGTACGATGCCAACGCCCCACTATTCCGTTGACTTCGTACCCTAAAAACATCGCTTACTGTTCATCAGTGGCGAGGGGTGAATAATTCCAAAAGGTAACTCGAAGGAAACTTAGTCACCAACAAAAAAAAGTTTACTCAAAATTTTTTTTGTGCAATGTTTGTCTTCGCATCAAGCCAAAAAGTCAAGTATTTCAAACCAACTTTGCTATTAGGTAGAGCGTCATAACTTGTTTTTTCATAAAACTAAGCTGATTAAAACTATTTGTTTCCTCTAAGTGAAAATCAGTTAAGCAACAGTCAACAGATATTAGGAAAACTTTTCAGAATTTTTGTACTTTTCAATTTTTAAAGTAAGCCTAAATTTGTAATATTTAAAAAAAATCACGAAAAGCACTAAATCAATTTAAATAAGTATTGCACTGCGTTCTGCTGATAAACTGCGTTTTTCAAATAAAATACGGTTCATTGGGAACTGAATTCATTTAGGCCAGTTGTGCCACTTTAGAAAAATTGCAATTATAGTTTGCATTTTCTCCCAAAAATATGCTTTATGCTATGAGATCTAATATCCACGCATATTTGTTATCAGAGTGGCAACCTTTGAGCTTTAACACATGAGTCTAGTGCAGAAACAGATACAAATTCATGAAATAAGTCGGAGCTTTGTATATTAATATACAAAGAGTTCATGTGTATGATTAAGTTTGATTCATGTTGCCAGAAGTCTAAGATGTTTCGGATGTGAATTTCAAAAGGTAAGTCGGAAATAATCGACTTACATGGACGCTTCGCCACTGCTGTTCATCGAGTCGAAAATGGCGTCCATGCGCTTCCATAAGTTCTACCAGGAATACCAGGACTAACTTTAATGATTAACAACTCGGAAACAGCACCGGGCCAGTTGGTCTATGGTATGGAATTGCGACTACCAGGAGACTTCTTTGCAGCATTGAACAACATTCAAGAAACAATTGCTTTTCTTTAGGAGGAGCTGAGGGATGTGCTCCAGCAAATAACACCCAATTTTGCAACTCATCCAACTAAGCCATCCTACCAACTAAAAAAACAAGAACTAGAATTAGCACCGCTTGTGTCATCGCCATCACCATCTACAAATCAAGAACCCACCCGGGTTACGAAGCGAGGTCAAATTGTTAAAGCTCCTATTCGCTTCAATATCTCGTAAGGGGGAAGTATTGTTGTGAGCCACATAGAATCACTGCGAGTTTCCCACCATACACGTGTAGTAAAACACTTCCTAGTACCTAAGACTTCTTATATGTATTACTATGGCAACACTGACATAGTGGTACTTGGTACCAAAGTATTTTCAAACCACACGACTCATTTTGGAAAATCTGATAGCATGGGTGCAAACAAAGTTTTTCACCACAGGACGAAAAATAAATATTGACTAATAATATAAATAAATATATAATTAGAAAATGGTGAACTCATGCATGCTTACCCAAGGGAAATTAGACAGGAACAATAAATATTTCCAAGAAACGCCTACAAACAAAACAAATTTAAAAGACAAAATTAATGTACATAAAATGGAGACAAATTGAAATTGAAAATGCAAAGTTGGCTGTGTCAATGTCATCAGGACTTTACCAAATGAAATGGATTTTGGAGAGAAAAAGAAATAGAAACCGAAACCGCTCATAGTAATTAAAATCTGTTTTGCCCATCCAGCGTTTTGTAAGCTTATACAGTGTACTTCCAAAGAAGCTGCACATAGCCCAAGAAAATTTGATGGGAAAAATAAAGTAATTTACATGATTTAAACTACAATTTTGTGGAGGCAGTGAAGGATATTAAGCAAAGAAGAGCCATTGACCTAATCGAGTGGTATAATCTTGACAAGGGAAAAAGGCAGGCAATTGATTTCGAAAGTGGAAAAATATCAGTATCTTGGTGGTGTTTTAGTCTAAAACGCAGTTGACATAGCGCAAAGTATTCGGGACTACTCACAGTAATAAAATAATATATGTTATAATAAAATACTGCGTATGTGATGGCAGTACAGGAGCAAACATGTTTTGCACTTGTATCGCCTTTCGTGAGGAATTGAGTAGATCCATTGCTATAAAAAACAGCTCGGAAGCGGCAGTATCTGGATGCTTATGGAAGAAGGAAGATGCTTCCCAGAAGGATTAGTATAGTTGCGTAAAAATAAGTATGATTTTCATCTTATTTGCTTAAAAAAAAGATATTCTTTTACCATCAGTTCGCAGAAATGATTTCGGTCTCATAGATTCCAGTCGGTTGAGGTCTTCATCCACTTGATTGCGCCACCTAAGACGAGGTATTTCCCTTCCGCGATTTCCCTGCAGTATGCTTTCAAAAACCCGAAGAGACGGAGCGTTTGGGTCCATCCGCTCTACATGGCCCAACCATTCTAGCCTCGCGATGCGTACTCTTCTGGCTATGCCCATGTCGCGGTACAGCTCATACAGCTCGTTGTTGTATCTTCTTCTCCACACCTTGTCTTCGCATACGGGACCAAAGATCATTCGGAGAATTTTTCTTTCGAAACGACCAAGGGTTTCCTCATCCACTTTCGATAAGGTCCATGCTTCCGCGCCGTAAAGCAGGACTGGGATGATCAAGGTCTTATACAAGGTCATACCTTGGTTTTTCTGGAGAGTTTTTTGTTTCTAGTGTTGACGTTTGAGTTTCTTACAATCTTTTCAAGTATGATATTGAAGAAATCGTATGACAGTTTGTCGCCTTGCCTAAAACCTAAGTCGACATCAAAGGTCTCGGTGAGTTTTTGACCGACCTTGACGGAGCAGCGTGAATTCTCCAAAGTCATCCTGCATAGTCGTACGAGTTTTGCAGGGATGCCGAAACTAGACATGGCTCTGTACAGCTCGCGGCCTTGAAATCGATAAAGAGATATTATTATATATTTTCTCGGGTTTTTCCCAAGATCTGCCGTAATGTGAAAATTTGGTCTATTGTGGACTTCTCTGGTCTAAAACCACATTGATAAGGACCTATTAAGTTGTTGACGTGGGGTTTCAGACGTTCACATATTACAGCAGACAAGATCTCATAAGCAACGTTAAGGAGGCTTATCCCTCTATAATTGGCGCAATTTTGAGGGTCTCCCTTCTTCAGGATCGGGCATACGATACTGAGGTTCCATTCATCGGGCATGCTTTCTTCCGACCATATCATGCAGATCAGCTGGTGTATTCTCCTTTCCAACTGGTCTCCGGCTACCTTGAAAAGTTCGGCATCAAGGCCATCTGAACCTGCATTTTTATTTGATTTAAGTTTACATATGGCAAGCTTAACTTCTTCAAGGTCGGGAAGACGGCATTCTTGATCATCGTCCAAGTAGGATGCGGAATTCTGCAGTCTTCAGAAGTGATCTTTCCAGATCATCAGTAGCGATTGTGACTCTACTGTTATGTTTCCCTGTTGGTCTTTACAGGCTTGAGTTCGGGGCTTGCCACCTTGGCAGGATCTTTTTACCTTTTGGTAAAACTTCTGAATCTCGTTCCTGTCATAGCACCTCTCAATTTCCTCAAACGAACGCTTCTCTTTCTGCCTCTTTTTCTTTTTGAGAAATCGGCTTCTTTCCCTTTTTTTCTCCTTGTAGATCTCGTTGTACTGATCGCAAGCAGCCCTTGTTCGTTTTTGCATCAGCATTTGCTTTTTGTTTCGCTGCATTTGCCTGCCTGCATTCTTCATCGAACCATGGGTTTCGATTTGGTGGCCGAGTGAAACCCAGAATCTCAGAGGCAGCGGTTCTGATGGCTTCATGGCAATGCTGCCACTGGTCTTCAATGCTTAATGCTGGCGGCATGGGATTCAAGGATAATTGAATGGACACTCGATTGGAAAAGGCATTGGCAATCTCTTGCGATTGTAGCTTTCCGACGTCATATCTCTTCACAGCGTACGATGTTGGCAGAATCTGTAAAAAATAAGGTTGGATTGTGGGCATTTCGCACCATCAGAGTTGGTTCCAGTTTATTGTTTACATGTAGATCTCATATTTTAGATTTATTCTCTGAAGACTCAATGGCGGCTATGGTAAACATTGGTCCCTTTTCGCTGGTCCCAGGTCTAATCCTAATCCTAACTAATATTATAAATGTGAAAGTCCCTCTGTCTGTCCGGCTTTCTATGTTACCATCTCCCGCCCAAATTACCAAGCTGATTGATATGAAATTTTGTACAGAGATAGTCTAGAACCAGAGGAAGGACATAGGCTATATATTTTATCCCTAAATTCCCACGGGAACGGGAACGTTTACGGGAACTTAGAAACTACAACACCGATTTCAAAAATTTTTCCACCGTTAAAATGCTACACTATTCCTGAGTAACATAAACTTTAATTCATCCACATATTCCTACGGGAACGGGAGTCCTTACTTATATAATAAGTGTGAAAGTAGCTCTGTCTGTCCGTCGTTCTTTGTTACCATCTTCCGCTCAAACTAATAAACTGATTTAAATTAAATTTTTTACAAAGATTATTCAGAACCTGAGGAAGGACATACGCTTTATATTTATTCCCTATATTCCCAGGGGAGCAGGAACGTATACGGGAACTTTGACACTATGGCACCGATTTCAAAAACTCTCCACCGTTGGAATGCTCCATAATCCCCGAGCAACATAAACTTTTATTCATCCCCATATCCCTCACGGGAACGTTCACCATGTTTCCACGGGAACGGGAGTCTTTACTAATATTACAAGTTTGTTAAATCTGTCTGTCTATTTCTCTTTGTTACCATTAACCGCCCAAACTATTGAACCTATTTATATGAATTTTGGTACAGAGACAGTCTAGAACCTGAGGATGGACATATATGTTATGCAATATGTTTTATCCCTGTATTCCCATGGGAACGGGAACTTGGAAAATACAGCACCCATTTCAAAAAATATCCACCGTTAGAATACTGCACTATTCCCGAGTAATGTAAACTTCAAGTCATCCTCCGGAAACGCCCTCATGTTCCCACGGGAATGGAAGACTTTATTAACATTATAAATCCGAATTTAACTCTGTCTGTCTGTTTTTCTTTGTTTATATTTACCACCCAAACTGTTGAACCGATTTATATGAATTTTGGTACAGAGATAGTCTAGAACCCGAAGATGGACATCCTTACATATTAGTAAGGAGTATTATACAAATCCAAAATTAACTCTGTCTGTTCGTGTTTCTTTGTTACTTTCTGCCGCCCAGAAAACTGATCCGATTTAAATGGAATTTTATGCAGAGATAGCCTAGAGCCTGAGGAAAGACATAGGCTTAATAAGTAATCCCTATATTTCTACGGGATCGACACCGTAAACGGGAACCTTAAGACTGCTGGGTCGATAAAAGTTCTTTCACTGCGGGGTGATTTCTGTCAAACTGTCGAAAATACATTAGACCTGAGAGGAAATGTCTATCTTGATCTTCAAATAATAATTGGCAATCGGGAATGGCTGTTTGAAAGGCGATTTCGGCGCCGACTAATGAGATAGTTAACCATATAAACTAATAAAATATGTTTGACGTATTGGGGACGTTGGCGAATGTCTATCAATAAACAATAGCAAGTCACATCATACCCTATAGAGTTTCTCAATTTCTTAGGATTATTAGAAGTGGCAGCAAGTTGGTGTTCCAGTGCCAAAAATGACCAGAATTGTACACAGCTACAAATTACACATCTGGGATGCGGCATTAATAATGACTGGAACGAAAAAAGGAGAAAACGTTTCGATTCCCCGTTTTCCTTTAATTCCCACTGATTGGACATTATAAATAAGGCTCAGACGCTTTAAGTTGCAGGTGTTCGGTTAGAAAAAAATCCCATGGCAATTTTATGTGGCAGAATCACGTATATCAATCCCACAAAACCTTTTTATTTCGCAAAAGATGGAAAAAATAAGAACGTCGTGTGCAAACATATACTTAAATAAAATAAAATAACAATAAATTATTAAAACGCATGAATGTGTCTTATTTGCAAAATAAGTAGCCTAAAAAATTAAGAATGCTGCCGAAAGTCACTATTCCACGCGGACGAAGTCGCGGGCACAGCTAGTTTATATACATATATATAATTTATATGGGTATAGTACGTTTCGTCATTTTTATTTCGTTTATTGTTGTTTCGCCCAATTTGTTTCGCATTTGGTTGTTTCGCATTTTGTTGTTAGATTTTTCGTTTGTTTAGTTTATTTATTTTTCGATATTTCTCGCTTCGCTGTGCATTCGTTTCGTTTAAAGATCATTTGGCCTTTGATTACTTTATATTTGGCTCGTTTCGCTTTCTATTGTTTCGTTTTGCGATTAGTTCGCTTTTGTTTATATAGATTTTGATCATTTCGCCATCGTTTGATTGGTATTTTGCTTTTTGTGGATGAAAAAAGAGGTTAGAGGTGTAAAAATTCGCGCGAATTTTTACACCTCTAACCTCTTTTTTCATCCACAAAAAGCAAAATACCAATCAAACGATAGCGAAATAATCAAAGATCGAACTGTACCGGTTATTCTTGTATTTTAACAGTTTGGTTAGCTTCTCATCGAACTTTATTGAAAATTGATTAGAACTATCAAAGATATATCATATTTTAGAAGCATTTTCGGAACCAATTAGTCAGAAATAATATCAAATTTCGAAATATTGGGTACATTGTTTTATTGACAAAAACATTCATTTGAACACCATAACGGAACATATCCATAATGCGCGATTTCACAAGCAATAATAATCTGATAATGAGCGAAGTAATTGAATGCCAAAACAATAGATTACCGAAGAGACAAAATGCGAAAAAAAAGTTATCGAGATAAATAAAGTCTAAATAATCGTTAGCAAGTTCAATGGAAATGCGAAAAAATGGTATGCAAGATAAGAAATGCAAAGTAAGTGTGCAGCGAAATGATTGAAAATCTAAGTAACAGAAAAACAAAACAGGCAATGCGAAGTAAACAAAAATAATTGTGTCAAAAGCGAAATAATCGAATGCGTAATAAAATGTGCGAATCAATAGGCACCCAATTTATATATGTATATGCAAAGTCTCAAAACATTGCCGAAGTTGACTCTCTGGTTAAACTCTGTGGTACAGACCACAACCATGCCATTTAAGAAGTGTGTTTTAAAACCAAGCTTCTAAGGAAAAACACCCTTTGCAAAAAAAGAGAGTAGAAGTTGATAGCAGCCAAGATGAGCTCAGTCGTTATTTTCATGAACAAAAAGAGATGCATAGAACTCCATGAAAAACTTATATTATGCACAGTTTCAATACAATTAAGACATGGAAAGACGAAAGGCAAACAAAATATTGGAGTTGTAGCTTCGCCTGCTGCTTTACCTTCAATTTGTTCACTTGTTTTTCTGAGGTTATACTACTACAGAGCTGCATCAAAAGTGTGAAACAGACAAGTGTCACAGCTGTGCTTGCTTTGAGAAAAGGAACACTCAAACTCTGACTCTCAGATCTTTACGTAAAAGTAAAATCATCAAAGACATCTATTTATATTACCACATACTTAAATTTAGTATTTCATATTTTATGCAAGATATGTAATTGAATTCCTTTAGAAGAATTTGCAGCATCCTCCAACCCAACAAATACGATGAGGAAATTTGATTTTTTCTTTTGATGGTTAATAGACTACGTACTCTACATAAATATAAATAAGGAGACAAGAAAGAAAACACCGTGAAATATAATTAGATACTCATTCCTTTATTAAAAGAACAAACAAACTCCCACTTGATTGGAAAAACGTTTAAATGGAATAACATTAACGCGCATTCATTGTGGACGCTTACGGCGATAACAGACAATGTTTAGTCTGCTTCAGAATTCATATTTTTAGACAAAAGTTTGTGTTAAAAAAATAATCTAAATTTAATTGTGGATTCGTTTTTAAATATCCCTGGGCAAACCTACAGATGGTTTTGTCTGTCAGTTAATGACGTATACTTTATACATTTAACCAGACTGATCCTTATACAACAAGTGCTTAGCAAACATGAGCTATTGAGTGGCATCGTTTCGTTCCTACATAGCAGCATCTTGATTTAACACCCAAAACGTATTCCCCAAAGCTATCTCGTTTTCATCACGTAGCTGCTGAACTTTTAGTGTTTTTTCCTACTTCTTTTCTTCGAACAACTTGCCAAAAGTTAAAGTTCTCAATTAGCTCCCCAAGATATATTTACGAAAAAGATGGCTTCCAAAAATAACAATGTCAATTGGGTGAAGATGAAGAAGTAATATCCACAAATGGTGAATGGTCTCATGAGTTGGGAAGAAGTAAACATTTAAACTAACTACTTCCATGCAATGACATAGACTTTTTCTTTATAACAGAACAGGGACGAAAGAAAGGAGGCAGGAGACGTTTGCAAAAGTGTAAATGTATTTCATTCTCTACTGTGAAATTTCGGATATTTAAAGCAACAAAAATATGCTCCTTTGAAGTTTAAATTAAAACATTAATGTCTGCTTGTTTTTATCTGTATGCCACAGAGGGAATTTTAAATCATACGATGTCATTTTCAATCAAATCCGCGTGATATGCAATCACTAGATCAACATATGCATCTCTGCAGATGTTTAAATTGAAATAAATAATTGAGTTGTGTTACTTAAATACTTCGTTGATTAATTTTCTGACTGACTATTCGTCTTCGGTGCGTCTGTATGTCGAAAACAACAACTTCTGGATCTCTTCACCATTTCAATATGGTTTACTTAAAATAACTAAACGTATATCAATTTGTTAATGGCGTCGTGGGTTCAGAACTCGTTAATCTTAAGTTTTCAACTCATTTATGTTAACATGCGAACAGGCGAACACGCATCATAGCGTTCACACAACTTCAATGGAGTGGAATCATTTAGAATAATCTTGGATTATTAATTCTTGAGTAATTTCGCCCGCAATGTATCTACCGCAGAGCATTCTAAACTTAAGTTTTCATGGGCAACAAAAAGATCTACTTACTTTCAAATGAAGCCTTTACTTTAGGGATACCCAACGAAAAACATTGAATTTTTGATAAGCTCTTGGCAATTGTCTTAGGTCCAACAAGGGTTCATATTTTATTTACTGGAAGTTTATAAAAAAATCCATAAATTATTTGTCTTCAGTGCCAAAAAGCTCGGATAGACAATTAAAAATGTCTGGTTTCATTGATAAGAGCATACGCTTTTGGACGACTGAATTGTTTCGAGAAATTGTGACGGAAGTGTTTAAATTTGCAGCGTTGCGATAAAGTCTCCGTTTATAAGTAGACATTAAACATACACTAAGAAATTTTGTAAAGGCGTTTTTTTCATTAATTAAAATTTTATGCTTGAAATTAAAGAATTTCGTTGTTTGTTTGTGAAAATTCTGTGTTGGATGAAAAATAACTTTTGTTGACCATTTATTTGCTCTAAACTTATGTCAAATCAGTAGTGTTGTCAATAGTTTGAATAATATTCTTGATCTTGTTTTCATACCACATGATGAATTTAAGGGTTCAGTGTATAAAACGCTTCCTTTGTCATTATTAAATGATTCTATCAATCATAAAGAACTATATATTGAAATTCAATTATACACTTATTTTAAAATTAATAGTAACAATTCATTATCATTTAACTTTTTAAAGGCCAATTTTATTGAACTTGATAATTATCTTGAAAGTATTGACTGGAAAACTGAATTTTTAAACTTAGATTTACAAAATATGTTTGATCGCTTTTCGCAGATTTTAAATAATGCTTTCAATCAATTAGTGCCACACAAAAAGAAAAAGATTATTTCCAAACCTCCATGGTATAAGAACAGGCTGACACACCTTAAAAATTTAAAAAAATAAATCTTTCGCTAAGTTTAAAAAATCCAATGATTTGGCTGACCAAATACAGTTTTGTAACCTTCGCAGGGAATTCAATGTGTTAGTAAATTCTCGCACAGAAATTATATTATGCAGGTTGAATTCAATTTAAAAAACGACCCAAAAATTTTTTGGTCTTTTAAAAACTCAAAACGAAAATCGCTCGGGATTCCGAATTCTATGTTTTTTAAAAATCAATAGTCTGATGAAATTGAAAACACGGTTGAGCTATTTGCTCAGTTTTTTGAATCGGTCTATTCTAACTCACATGAAGATCTAGTTTACCTTTCTGGTTATAATCCTAAAGTAAGTAAAGGATCCTTACAGTTAGATCTCAACGATGTCTTAGAAGGATTGCATGATTTAAGCCAAACGCTAAGCCTGGAGTTGATGGTATTCCTGCGATAATTTTGAAGAGATGTTTCAGTTCTCTGGCTCTTCCATTACAAATCATTTTCAATTCTTCATTGTCATCTGAACTGTTCTTAGATGAATGGAAATCCTCTTTCTTGATTCCAATTTTTAAATCGGGTTCCAAAAACAATGTAGAGAACTACAGAGGAATTTGTAAACTATCTGCAATTCCAAAGTTTTTTGAAAGCCTTGTCAAAAAAAAACTTGATTTCCTAGTGAAGGAACATGTAAGTGATGCCCAACATGGGTTCATCTCGGGAAGATCAACAATCACCATTTTAACATGTTTCTCTTCTTTCGTTGTTGACGCTATTGAAAATAAGGATCAAGTGGATGTTATTTATACCGATTTTAGCAAAGCTCTTGATTCGGTTTGTCACAAAATACTGCTTCAAAATTTGGAATCATTTGGTTTCCACTCAAGCCTCCTTAAATGGATCTGTTCCTTCCTCATAAAAATGGTTCAAAAAGTCAAAATTGACGAATTCACCTCAAGGCAGATAAATTGTAACTCTGGTGTTCCACAGGGTAATCATCTAGGTCCTCTACTTTTTATCATATTTATTAATGATATTGTTAACTGTGTCAACTTCAGCTAATGCCTCTATAAGCAGACGATCTGAAACTTTTTCTGAAAGTAACCTGTATTAGTGATTGCCAAAAACTCTAATTGGATCTTGATAATCTATCTAGCTGGTGTGTGTTAAACCGCTTGATTCTTAACGCCAAAAAATGTTTTGTGATTTCTCTCTCAAGAAAGAATCATGTGCAAGAGTTTTCATATTATCTTGATTGCAACCCTCTTCAGTGAACTGAAAAATTTAAGGATTTAGGCGTACTTTTTTATTTCAAATTCACTTTTACACCACATATAGAGGCTATTGTATCAAAAGCTAACTCAATGTTAGGATTCATTAAAAGAAATTCAACAGACTTTACCAACCCCTACACCCTTATGTCTCTTTACACCTCACTAGTAAGACCCAACCTAGAGTATGCAGACATCATCTGGAACCCTCACCAACAATGTTTTTCCGATCGAATTCAGAAAGTTCAGAATAGGTTTACGAAGTATGCATTTTACAAAATGCGATGGTACTTTCATCCAAATTCCACAGCTAGGCAGAGTCTTCTAGGTTTGCAGTCGCTCATGACATAGTTTTTGTGCGAGACATTTTATGTTATCATATAAAGTGTCCTTCGTTGTTGTCCTTAATTTGTATTTATGCTCCAGAGAGGCCGTTGAGGGATAGAAATCTTCTTTTTCAATCAAGGCACAGGACTAATTATGGTATGAGTGAACCAATTTCAAGATCAGCTCTGCTAGAGAGTTTAATGAAATTTGTGGTCATATTGATTTAGCCTTCTCTAGAGATAATTTTCGAAATAAATTGTACTACTAATTTTTAGGGATGTTGGAAATGGAAAAATATATCGATATATATCGTATCGATATATATAAAAAAAATATCAAGTATCGATATATCGAATCAGAAAAATATCGATATATCGATATATCGATATATTTTAAATAATGAAATGTGCGACCTTAAAAATGAGAAAAAATAATAAAAAAAATGTAGTAAGAAAAACTAACATAAAGAATTAATTCTTTTTCTGTATTTTTATTAATTAAACCAATATTTTTGAGATAAAGAATGCAGAAAAACTCTTTGATTTATGTGTTCAGCTGTGAGCCGACTTCTGTTGTTGGGCACTGTGAGATTTACAGCAGAGACAGGTATAGAAAAGAGTTTTCCAACTATGAGAAATGTATGCAAGGTATATTAGCTACATTATACAGGAAAAGACCCATAAAATTCATGTACCTATTCATTGACCACTTAGGTTACAAATCCTTTTTATTTGGGTTCGATATTTCGGTTTATTACTGTACACTGTGAAATTATCAAAACTCACAAAATGATTTGCTAAATGGTCAATGAATGGTTGCACACATTTTATGGGTATTTTCCTGTCTAAAATAATATAGTGAAAGGAATAGAAAAGTTTTTTTTTGAAATAAAGGAGGTGGTGCATACTTGGGCCCAGGGCGTACACCTATAAGACTAGTACCAAATGAAAGCTTACGTTCAGCCCAGTCAGCCTGCCAAATATTTTTGAATTCGGTCTTGGTGATTTTGAGATAATTAGACTCGAAGTTGAGCGCCGGAAATGGGAAAAATCTGACATTTCTGCAAATAATTACGTATATCTCGAAAAGCATAGCACGTAGAACAATGATTTTGGTATCATATGAAAGATCATAAAAATATCTTTCATTTCATTTAAAATACAGTTGTTTGAAAAGAAACATTTTCGTTGACGTTTGCCAGCCAATAAAGCATATCACGTACATTATACACAATTCCTAAAAAAAATTAAACAAAAAATATGTTCCACAGCAATTTTGCAAAAATGCATTTTTTCATTTAATTTTTCGCAGTTCCTACTTTGTTTTTTACTAAACATAAAAACAAAATACATTTTAATGCTGCAAATGAGAAAAAAAAGTGACTAATCTTCGTTTAGTTTAGATCTATATCAAAATACTGTAACGTGAACCCAACATTTTATACCAATTTCCTAATCGAAAAACGTTCAACCGAAAACACAACTGGCAACACTTTAATGGAATGGTATAAATGACAGGCGTTGCTTGTAAGCCAGTGTGTGTGAGTGTAGAGAGACAGACAGACAGAGAGTAGACAGCAAATGTGGAGACAATGTAGAAGTTACTGGAGAGTTCTAGATGGCGTGTCATTCGATATAAATAGCCCGCCCGAGGCAACCAGAAGTCAGTCTTGTTTATAGAGTGATAAAGTTAAGAGTAAATACAAGTGATAGTCCAAAAGTCGAGTTGAGTTCAAATAAAGTGTATATCGAAAGTAGATACTGAATAAAGTGGTGGAATTAAATTGAAAGGTAGAGTTTTATTTTTTTTTGCGAACTAAGCGCACGTTACATTGGTGTCAGAAGTGTAAATAAAACTTATTTGAAGTAAAGTGTAAAAAAAAAAATAAAAAAAAAAGTAAAAAGAAAAATAATAATTATATACAGTGAAAATGGGTAAGTTGTTAGAAGAGCTCAACTGCATTGAGCTTAAAAGTGAGTTAGGTAAGCGAAATCTTTCTAGAGCGGGATCGAAAAATGAGCTCGTCCTGCGCTTGCGTAACTATTTGGAACAGCAAGGGGAAGACGTAAACACTTTTGTTTTTGAAACAGAAGTGGAAGAAGAGGAAGTAAGTGAAAGTGTAGATTTTTCTAGTATGATGAAACTTTTGTTAGAACAACGAAACGAGCAAAAGAAAGAACAGCAGAATGTTTTCGAACGACTAGAAGTACAACAAAAGAAGCTGGAAGAGCAACGAAATGAGCAAAAGAAGGAACAGCAGAATGTTCTCGAAAGACTCGAAGTACAACAAAAGAATCTGGAAGAGCAACGAAACGAGCAAAAGAAGGAACAACAGAATATTCTCGAAAGACTTGAGGCGCAACAGAATGTTTTGGAAGGTCAGAAAAACATTCTAGAAAGCAAATTGGGTAACATTGAGAAAAATGTTTGTGGCCTAGAAAAACGCATTGAATGTGTTGAGAAACGATTTTCCAAGCTTGAGAGTCAATGCGAAAGTCAGCTTGCCACTTTGGAGAAACGAATCGAAAACATGACTAAGGAACTAGACCAGATGCGGAAAATGGAGCTACGGAAAACTTGTGGAGATTGTCTAAAGCAAAGAGAAGTACAACCACCAACATTCGACGGACAGTCGTCTTGGTCAGTTTACAGGAGACAATTCGAGGCAGCTGCGACAGCAAATGGCTGGGATGACGAAGACAAATACATAGCACTGACTCTTGCTCTTAGAGGACCAGCAGCTGAATTACTTCAAACTGTTCCAGCTGGTAAGAGCTACGATTTCAGTTCTCTCGTGGCAGTTATAGATAAACGCTTTGGTGATAGCCACTTGAAAGAAGTCTTCCGAGTCCAACTCAATAACAGAGTCCAGAAAAGGGGTGAAAGTCTACAGCAGCTCCAAGCAGACGTCGAAAGACTGGTTCACCTGACATACCCAGATGCTGGAGAAGAAATCATCAACCATCTGGCTGTTGAGTCCTTCGTTCGAGCCATTTCTGACAAACATCTTCAGAGATCTGTGCGAACTGCTAGAACACGAACTCTTTCCGAAACTCTAGAGTTTGCATTAATGATGGAAGCATCTGAGCAGGCTTCTCAAATGGTACATTGTCAAAGAGAAGCCGTATTCGAGGCTGAATCATGCCCAGGAATTAATGTACAAAGAAACCAGCGGAACGGACTTGCCAGATGTTGGAATTGTAATAAGACGGGGCACTTACAGCGACAATGCCGGTTGCCTCCAATTAAAACGGAAACTGCTTGTCGACGTTGTGAAGTCCAAGAAAATCAATCCGCGAGCTGTAGAGTAAGACCGCAGACTTATCAATACCGAATTGGACATCAGGTAGAAAACCCCCAATGGAATTGCTGGCGGAAAGTAGAGACCAAGACTCAGCGGATAAGAATGGAACCCATGTTCGAATGGAACAAGGAAGAATTGAGGTCTGCTCAAAAGAAGGATCCAGACATCGGACCGATTCTCAAATGGAAAGAGAACAACACGAAACCTGACTGGAACGACATTTCTGACCAAAGCTCTGTTGTCAAAGCCTATTGGGCGCAGTGGGACTCGCTTCGCGTGCAAGAAGGCGTACTCCAGCGCAAATGGGAATCTCCTGACGGTAAATCTTTTGTAATGCAGCTTATTGTTCCTCAATCGAAAATCAAAGAGGTTTTACAAAAGATGCATAGAAGCCCTACAGGAAGCCACCTGGGAGTCAACAAGACGCTGGAGAACGTGCGAAAACGCTTTTACTGGCTGCATGTTAGAGGTGACGTGGAGAAGTGGTTCCGAAATTGTTATGTCTGTGATTCAAACATAGCGGTGAGTAGGCTTACAGATAGATTTAATAGAACAGGGACATGGGCCACAGTGTATAGCGACCGAATGAGGACACGGTATGACACAAAAGCGACAACGTCAGGATTCCAAGCAGGAGATCGTGTGTGGCTTTATAATCCTCATCGTCAAAAGGGATTGTCACCGAAACTTCAGCAAAACTGGGAAGGTCCTTATACTGTAGTCACGAGGATTAACGACGTGGTTTACCGCATCCAAAGAGGACTAAGAGGCAAGTTAAAAGTAGTTCATTGTGACAGGCTGCATCGATATAGTGGCGAGGCTGCAGATGGAATTATTCGGGACGAACAATCCTAAGGAGGGGGCAGTGTAACGTGAACCCAACATTTTATACCAATTTCCTAATCGAAAAACGTTCAACCGAAAACACAACTGGCAACACTTTAATGGAATGGTATAAATGACAGGCGTTGCTTGTAAGCCAGTGTGTGTGAGTGTAGAGAGACAGACAGACAGAGAGTAGACAGCAAATGTGGAGACAATGTAGAAGTTACTGGAGAGTTCTAGATGGCGTGTCATTCGATATAAATAGCCCGCCCGAGGCAACCAGAAGTCAGTCTTGTTTATAGAGTGATAAAGTTAAGAGTAAATACAAGTGATAGTCCAAAAGTCGAGTTGAGTTCAAATAAAGTGTATATCGAAAGTAGATACTGAATAAAGTGGTGGAATTAAATTGAAAGGTAGAGTTTTATTTTTTTTTGCGAACTAAGCGCACGTTACAATACCATCCAAAAACAAAGCTGGTGCTATATTCATTGCTTCCTGGTATCTTGCGTAACCCAAATACCATAAAATACTCATGACATGAGCGCAACAACCAACAGTCCTCATTCCAACGAGACAGTTACAATAGTAAGCTTTTATTGCGTTCGAACTATGTGCTACGTTTGCATCGCTATTCACCAAGATGTAATGTAAGCATCTTGGAAACTGTATTTTGAATGAAATGAAAGATATTTTTATGATCTTTCATATGATACCAAAATCATTGTTCTACGTGCTATGCTTTTCGAGATATACGTAATTATTTGCAGAAATGTCAGATTTTTCCCATTTCCGGCGCTCAACTTCAAGTCTAATTATCTCAAAATCACCAAGGCCGAATTCAAAAATTATTTGGCAGGCTGATTGGGCTGAACGTAAGCTTTCGTTTGGTACTAGTCTCATAGGTGTACGCCCTGGGCCCAGGCTCCACCTCCTTTGGTATGTTTGCAGGTTAGTTTCTAGTACCCGAAAAAAGTATCGTTTTTTATACCTTTTCGATACATAAACATTTATATCGATATATCGATATATCGGTGAAAAAAATATCGTCGATATATATCGATATATCGAACGAAATATATCGATATTTTTTTATATCTATATATTTTTGACATCCCTACTTATTTTTAAGAAATCGTACTTAATATTAGGTGTGTTTTTTTTCTCAAGCCTATACAGACTTGATCAAAAAGAGAAAAAAAACACGATTTAGAAATTTGGTAGCACTACGTATTTGTCATATGACGTTTGACGTATATGACTTTTGGGTGCAAGCTTCAAAATAAATAAACAATAAATAAAAATTAAAACGGCCATGTTTTTGAATTTTGTGTTCTTTTATAAACACACAACATATCGCTAGAAAATAACAATAACGAAACAAAATATATATTGCTGCCCTTCACAGAATTCAAGACTTCGCTACTCAGACTAGATATCTGTCCATCAGAGCGTAGGTCCAAGAGTTTTACGATTGCCATTGTCTTTGGCACACTGTTTAGACTTTAGAGGGACATAAATTGGATCGTCGTTCAAAGGACGATATGTGCAGCAATATATATAAATAAATACATTTGGTCCGAAAGGCGTTGATTGTGTCTTGGCTTTGAATCTTAGACATGTGATTATATCTTGACCATCATTCTGGATCTGTCTTGCATTGAATCGGAGATGTTATCGTGCACCTCGTGCAAAAGCAAGGAAAAGGCTATAGAAACCTTAACGAGAAGATAATACCTAAGGAGTACAGACGGATTGTGAATATAAAACTCAACTGAAGATTGAGCTTATCAATAATTATGTACATATCCCAGTTTTAATGAAGATGATGCTGCTGATGCTCGAATTATGTACTTCTCGTACTTTTGAATTTAAAATATCGATATTGCGTTAACATCTCAAAACATTTCCAAATTCAACTACGCAGAAACCATATGCATTATTTGTTGTACTACCTTTGATTAAAACTGCTGTTTTTTTTTTCATTTTTAATCTGCTTAGCTCACAATATACTTTACCACCAATATTTAATTCTTTATTTTCGTTCCATTCATCCTTCTTACCCAGTCACACAACTAAAACATTTTATTCTTATAGAGAAAAATTATCCAAAACTATACGAAGTGTAGAACATCACTCATGAGGACATTTGAGTGTTGACATTAAAATATCATTCAAGATTACAGACTTTTTAATGGCTTAAATGGTAGAAACTTTATTTCGATTCCTAGACATAAACTCACTTCACTAGAATAACTGCAATTATTGACAGTGACATCAATAGCGACAAATTGTTTCGTCTTCTCTGGCTTCGATTGGTATCGCTGATTTGTTTTCGTCGTTAATTACCTCCGGACTGTGCACTGCCTCAAGGTGCTGCAGAAGTTGAAACCCTGTTGAAGTTTCGTTAATGTACTTGACCAATGTTCTGTTAATGAACAGTGCATTAAACGCCTGCTAAATGTGCGTTGGGTTCTCTTGATCCGATAGTGACAACAACTCGGTCACTTTGTCCAAGAACACCAAAATCAATGTAATTGAGAATATCATTCCAGAAATTTGCGTCATCACTTGAAATATGAGTTTAGCTGACCAATTTTTTCAGAAATTCATTTTGCGAGAGTTCTTCATGCCGACTTACGTTGGTGCCCATTTCCTTTATGTGATGTCGTGTCTATAGGCCGGGTCTGTCAGTGGACTAACAATTTCATTATGTAATGATGGGCATCGCTGGGCAAGTCTTCATGCATAAAGTAGTGGGAAGCTAATTGTTGAAATGGGATTTTGAATTGAATGGTGTGGTGCCACAACTGGACTGTCTCTGAAACTCAATTGGGATGTCTTTTCTGTTCTAAGTCGTGTTTGTACCAAAAGAGCATTCCCAATGCTTGTTCTCCATTGTATACATATTTTTCTTTGGCAAATTGATTTGTACTTTTCCATCTTAGGTCTGGAACTTCCTTAGCTTGGTAGTCTCGTCCGACTCGAATTTTTAATTCATATACGCTTTGTTTCGTCTTTGATTTGCCATTTCTTTTTCTTGAATTATCATCATCTGAAATCGTTTCTGGTGTTTCACGAGCTCCAACCACATTGCCATTAGGGCCCTCTCGATCTACATCCAATTTCCAAATTTTGTTCCGCTAATACCATTTTATCACGGATTGATTTCGTTCAGCTTATTGATTCTTCAGCTGTTTTCAACCAGCGTAACTGGAAGAGTGCATACATTATGTACCGATTTTATAATTTTACTTAAGATGAAGTTTCTTTGTAACTCACCTATACATTTTTGATCTAATATCTCGACCATGTCAAAGTGAGTGAGGGAATGGTTGCATTTGCATTTGTGAATCATTGCCAAGAAACCGGATTTTCTGCAAAATCGTATTGATTTGAAGTCCAATGCACTACTAGCCAGCTCTTCTTCTGGTTCTATTTGGAGATTGCAAATTAGTATATTGCCAACAAAACGGAAAAGTCTTTTATGTTTTTAATTTTGAGTTCTTAACGTTGATTCTTTTTAAATAGTCCTTCGTGATTTTTGTGTAGGATATTTGCTTTTCTATCACATAATGGTCTAGAGTACATTTGGCTAGGTCTAATTTTTATGAAAAAAGCACACAAATATTGCGAGGGATGTCATTTCTTGAATTGAGAAATGAGAAATGTCATTTGGTACAATGGGTGCGTTCGGTGAGCTTACAAATTGTTAACTCAAATTTTGTCAAGTAACATAAATTTGTTGACAATTGTTAGCAAATGTATGAATTTGTAGCTACACCAAACGCACCCAATGACAGCCTTCGCCATTTTCGATAACATTTCCAAAAAATAGTTTGGTAGCACATTTTTGTTATCGGGCTAAGGAAATAAGACTGAATAAATTATGAGGCTAAGGGAAGCCCAGATAGCTAAATTTTTGTTGTATTTAGCACGTGAATTTTTTTAAGCTGTATAGGCTTGAGAAAAAAAACGTACCTATTATAAACGCGAAAGTTTGTATGTGTTGATATATGTTTGTTACTCTTTCACGCAAAAACTGCTGAATGGATTTCAATTAAACTTTCCAATAATATAGCTTTTACATCAGAATAACACATAGGCTGCAATGTATCCCTAAATTCCCTCGGGAACGGGAACGTATACGGGAACTTAGAAGCTACAACACCGATTTCAAAAATTCTTTCACCGTTAGAATGCTACACTATCCCCGACTAACATAAAAACTAATTCATCCCCATATTCCTACGGTTCCCTATATTCCCACGGGAGCAGGAACGTATAGGGTTAGCTTACTATCGCAAGATCGTACGACCCAGTCGTGCCCGTTATTTTCATCCAACTTGATGCATACAGCGGGGTTAATATGGAATTTTAAAACTTCTTAATCATTTAAACTTAAGTTACTACAAAGTCAGCCTGTAGAAAATGCCAAGAAAGTGTGTGATTGCTTTTTTCAATTATTTTAAGACGCAGAGAAAACGATTTTTTTATGGAGAACTTAAATTGCCTCTTTTCTTTTGAGAAACGAAGTTCAAATTCAGAGGAACTTTTAAGGGTAAGTCCCCGCCAAAACCCATTTTGTTTCAAAGTGGAAAGTCTATTTTTCGAGGTTAATTTATTTCCTCTGTCGTTAGATATCAAGTATGCGTTTCCTTGCGTTTGGCTCACATTGAGTGTCTTCCCCCATAGCATTGTTATTGAAGACATACACACAATATCAGCCAATGGCAAACTGTTAAACTTGTTAAGGACTTTGTGAGCTATCTAGTTAACATAACACAACATGCCCAACCATTTTTTCCTGATTTTATTCACTCTTCAACCAATTCTATTTTTATCAGCATTGTTTACTTAAACAGGCTTACGGCATATGCTGATATTTTTATAAATAAATTAAAATAAACCCATTATGGAACTTAAGGCCATCACCAGGAACGTAATAATGAGCCTAAATAGTTGGTATGTATATAGACAGCGTTCGTTCATCGTCAACAAAGTCTAACGAGTGTTTATTTTATTTTGCACATTTAATTAAGCTAGATTTAATTTAATTAGCAACATTACTGTTTTAATCTATTCCCATTATAGCAACACTCTGCAAAACCCAAAGACTTTAAGTAGACATCGTCGTGTCGTTGGGTTAGTTTGGTTTTCATGTACGACTAAGTAACTCATTGTTAATGTTGGCATTGTGGTTGAAGTGCTCTCGAAAATATCTATAATCTTCATGCCAAGGCAAGGGTATACATGTAGCTCTGTATATTTGCTCTAAGAAGTTTGATGGTAGTTTTTCTTTGTCCTTACTAGTTCACTTTGCATCCTGCATTGTGTACGGATGATGGGTTTTTAGTTGAAAACGATTCGGATTCTTGGTTCTGTGAATAACTTTGCGTACCATTTGACTTCTTTCATTTATTGAACAAATAGGAAATATTTCTTGTTGACTTGGTGTGAATTTCAATTCAACTTCAATATAAATTCATTTTTGTATAGCTCCTGGGATTATTATTGAAAATAAGATGTTGTCCTTGTGTTTGATCAAAGTGCCTGTGTTGCTCCGAGGCTTTCCACTGGTAATTAGTTCTTTAAAGAAGTACATATTTAATTTGCGGGCTCTGGTGTTTGATATTGGGTTTCTCCGTCGAAAATTGTTCATTGGAACCAACTAATGATTTTCTTTTCCCTATCCAATAGTGTAGAAATTGTTTTTTTTTTTTTTTTTTTTAAGAGTAACGACTTCAGCAAATTATGATTTGAGTGTTGAAAATGAATTGAATCAGAATATATTTTTCTGTTTCAGAGGATGAGGTGTTTTTCATATTAAGCCCGTTTGTGTCGAAAGAATTTGATTTTTTGTTATGATTGATGGATTTAACTTTTGAATCAAATGAAGTGAAGTCAAATATTATCAAAGGAAACTAGGCTGTAGCCTTCAAGATTATCGATACAGCGTAAAATGAATATCTCAGCTCTTACCTTCAACGCCAGCCTGAATGAAAACAGAAGACCGAATACTTTGACACCAAAATTTCCTACTCGATAATTGTTTGATTACAACCCATTTTTGAGACATGCAGGTCAGGTGGTGCATTCTCATTCCAAGCTCATCTCCAGCGGACATGAAAATTTCGGCGTCGAGGCCATCTGCAAGTGCAGTTTTATTTGTTTAAAGCTTACTTACGAGTGTGGCAACCCTAACTTCTTCTAGAACTGGAGTATGGGTCTGTGATCATCGTCTAAGTTGAGTCTGCAAAAGTAGTTTTTCCAGATCCTCAGAAGTGACTGGCCTTTACGGGCTTAGTTTGAGGTTTTCCAACTTAGTATGACTATTTACCTTGTGGTAGTTTTTTACCTTTTGGTAAAAATCTGAAGCTCGAGGTAAAATAGTTGTTGGTGACGATTTTTACATAAATTCGGGTCTTAAACCGGTTACTTACCTCCATGATAGGAAATTCAAGGATAACTGAAGGGACACACGATTCGAGAAGACATCGGCAATCTCTTGCGATTGTAGCTTTCCGACGTCATATCTCTTCACAGCGTTAGTTCGTGCAAGATATCCTTATTCGTACCTTGGCTACAACAAGGTAGTGTAATCCGAGTCAAAGTTGGTCAATTAGGAAGTTCGGGCATCACACTGGAAGAGTGCCTTGCGTTGATCGCAACGTGGTCAATTTGGTTGACAGTTGATTGATCTGGGGATCGCCATGAACCTTTACGATTTTTGAGATGATTGAAGCGTGTACTACTAACAACAAGATTTAGCCCCGCGGCACAATTGATTGGTCCGTTTTCGGAGGTTCTGTCATGGAGGCTATGCTTATACCTATTGTGTTACCAAAGATGTCCTCCTTCCCTAGAAATCGCTATGAATGATTTTCACTTCATGTCTATGGCAATGCTCATATTTTTACTTGCGATTATAGGTACTATAAGGCAAGTCTTGCAATCGTGCAGAAAAAAATTTTTGAGATAACAATGAAATATGACATTACGATGATAGAGAATACAAAAAAAGTGGGTCCTACAATTCTGTCTGTCTGCCTGTCTGTCTGTATATGGATCTACAGCCTGAACTAATAGACCGATTTTCTTCAAAACTTGCAGTTAAGGTCTGTGAAACAGTCTACAGAGGGGTTTTTGGAATTGAGTCTCTAGGTCTTGAAATGACGGTACCTGCCATACAACCGATAATACTTATTTTTCTCGAAAACGGCTCCAACGATTTCGATAAAATTTTGTGTGAGAGATTAATTTTTAATTGTCTTTCTTATGATGTAAAAAAAATTCTGGAAAAAGGCTAAAAACGGTACCTCCAATAGTACCGTTTTTTTCAAAACCGACTTTCTTGTTAATGGCTTTTACGATCTTGACTGAATTTTGGATTTAAGAATTCGTAAACTGTTAAAGAAAGACTGCATATCAATATTTAAAAAAAATTAGTTTTGGAAATTTTTATAAATTTTTTTCAAAAATTTTGATTTTTAGAAATAACTTCAAAAATGTAACTTTGATTTTTTTAAAATTTTTTGTCAAAATAACTTCTATCAAGATCTAAATCTTTGCATACTCGACTTTTAAAAAACAGTTTTAAAAAAAGTGAAAAATAAAAAACCGTTTTTGGAAAAACTGGTCCAACGATTTTGATTAAATTTTCATCATTTATTTGTATTAGCGATTGAAAAGGAATGGCGTCTTTAGATTTTGGCTTGAAACCTTTGGAATATTTAATTTAATTTTTTTATTATTTTGCGTGATTTGATTCAATTTTCATAATTAATGTGTAATTGGCAACCCTGTACCACAAAATACATTATGAAGATCTAGATAATACCAAACCTTTTGACTCGGCCTTTACATTTTGATATCATATTTAGAACACAATCGCAAGTTCGTGCGACCCAGTCGTGCCCATTTTTTTTCGAAGTGCTCGTGAGGGCGTGGGCGCATATTTGGCTAATGTTAGCGCATTTAGCCCTGAGTCTACTTCTAACGACAAATACACACCTAAATAAGCGTTGTTTATGTTGTCTGTAGTAGTTGTCATAATAGATGTCGCAGTTCTTCGCATTCTTTAAGCCCGGCCCATTCCATCGCACTTCTTATGTTTCTTTGAAACATTCTATGATAAATTTGTTAATAAAGCTTTTGAATGTGATAAAAATTAAATTGTTAATTGATGTCATCAGCAAGTCTGAAGTACTTTCCGTACAGTCTCGTTTCAGCTGAAATTTTTCAGTAACTTCCTGCGTGAACTTAATAAAACTACGACAACGAACAATTTGTTTCTCAATTGCCTTTTTTTTAAATTTTCAGTTTCAAAACTCAAAATGGAATCTTAAATGGATTACTACAGAATATTGAAAAACTATTTTTTAAGTTCCAAAAAAGGTACTACACATCAACGTAAGTGATGCCGTTGTTTTAATATTTGATGGAGATGAGTGTCATTTCCATCACGTTTATTTTCCCCCTAAGAAAACGCACAAGAATCATTTCCCAATGTTGGTGTATTATTAAGGAAACATAATGTGGAAGTTCCAAATGATTTATCGTCTCTATGAACTCAAGTCCTAATGGGAAAGAAAAAGAATCAAGAATGTGAAACCAAGAAACTATCAAGTGTTGCGTCAAAGAGGATCTTTTATCACACCCCAAACATACCAAGTTAATCCTCTTAAAGCGAATTAATTAATGTTTTTTTTATTGCTTGGCAAAATATTTGAGTTGAAGTGTCTGATAGACAAAAAGCGACCTTGAATTACGCTCAAATGACCAAAAAACAAATTGCTTTGCAAAAAAGCCTATTCGGTCACACTCGGTTGTTCCTCCCCCCGGAATGTTTTCATTATTGTAAGTAATTTCGTTTTTTTTTCCTTTAGTTCAAGATGATTCAAAAAGTAGGTTGAATGCTGCTTTAAGTGTTTAATTTGTCTGGTTCTATCCTTTAAAACAACAATGAAGGGCTGCATCCAATCATCGACGATTAGGATATGTGAATGGATTTTCCATCGGAAGATGATTGTGCTGGTAAAGGAATGCCGTTGATATGCGGCTCTGTAGGACATTTTGAGTGGGTCGTTAATGACACGACATTATATAGTCAATCGATAGAATACACTCTTCTACCATGGAGAGCAGCATATATTAAAACAAGAGATAGTCAACCAAGATTGGAGACTATCTACTGTCCTTCGTATAACAGAAAACAGATAATTGGGATTAGTTGACCACTTCCTTTTTTCTCTTCGTATTATTTGAACGACTTCCTGGCTAGTTGAGAGAGTGAATATAAATTAAACTTTAAGACTTAAGAGGACAATTTATAGGCGGAACTGCTGAGACAGTCTTCATTAATTTGCGCTTCAATTAAGAATTTTGCTGGGATAAATAAGAAATGAGCTTTGTGACTAATGAAATTGGCAACCATTTAATTGGATGTGATTTGGTAGTTGTTGGGGTACAATTGTTGCTGTTGATGTTTTTTGAGTGGAATCAAACGATTTAAATGGATTTGGATAAGATCTGCAGTTTGTTTTTTGTGGAGCTTATCATTGGAGGACTTTTTTGGCAGGGATATTCCAGACCGTGAAGATTAATTTGAGGATTACTCTTGACAAAGGCTATTTACTTTGGTTAAGAAAAACTTTGAGGGAAAGGTCTCTCTGGGAGAACCGAAGATTTTTATTTTATGTCTTAATGACTTTAGGCGTGTTTTTTTCACAGGACTGTTATATACATAACATCATTTTACATGCAAAGCAAAAACAACATCCCCGACAACCGATGTTATGGATAAAAGGATGGTTAAGATTTGGTCGGGGATAGAGTTTTGACGTTTAGTCGAGTCTCGAATGAGTTTTTCGACTTTTCATTTCTAAATGTTGGTGCGTCTAGAGACTTTCATGTATCTCGAACAAAAGCAAAATGGGTGTCAGAAGGTCTGTTCACAAATGTTGAACTGAATAAAATCCTCTGCCCACTCTTACACTCCGCAATCTTGTTGCTTAATTTTTTTTTTTTTTTTAGAATTTCATTGATTTCAGGGGTTAGATTTGTATATTTATATAAAGATACATAAAAGAACGCAATAGCAATTAAAAAAGGTCTGTTTTGTGATTGAAAGCACTTTTTGCATATTACTTTTCACATTTTTCTGTAAATGTTGACATTTTTCAAAAGTAATTGTTAAGTAATCCATAAAATTGGTTTTATTATTTTATTATTAATAGTTTAATTCGTTTAAAACAAGTAACAAAATAATTTTTCCAACTCTGACATAAATCACAAGTTTCATATGAATTCAACCCCAGCGTGTAAACAGAGTCAAGAGAAATTCTTTGTTACCTTTGTGAACGGACCTATTTTTGACGTTTCTAAGCTAACAAAAAAAGACAAAAAATTGTTTACCTGCATTAATTTCACTACGGAACATTTTTATTTTCCACTCTATACAATTGCTTTAGGTTTTAAACAAACAGTTTTTGCAACTGATCGAGAACAACTGACAACTGATCGAGAACACCAACCCACAAATAAAAAAAACGAAGCGTTTTTTTGGATATCATGTTATGTACATAACATCCTTGTGAAAAAACACGCCTTTTATTCAACGAGACATAGGCGAAGTGGTCCTAAAGTCAAAAGTCCCAAATTTGATTTTTGTGACTTGTAAACTATATGGTTTATTTATCTTTGGACCACACTAAAGTGGGTCATTAGTTCCTAAAACCTAATTTTGGGCTTTAAACTTCGGGGCTTATTTTACTGCGCCGACATAAGTCTATAGTTAAGTGTGAACTTATGTCTCATTGCGGCGGCAGGCGTACCAAACGAGCGGATCACTTTTGTGAAGCTGTTATGTGGGAGCGCTTTAGTCTCTTCGAGATAATGATGTTTGTTATACCGGAAAAATTAAGCAGCAGAATGCAGACTTACATATATTCCACTGAATTAAAGCGAAACTTAATTTTTCCAAAGGAAAATATGGCCCAATTTTCCAGTTTGAAGGTTTTTTTAGACTTGGTGGTTTTCAAGAACAAATAAGACGAACATAATTTATATAATGGCCAAGAATCTAGATTTATTTTAAGGAGAAGGGTATGTGAATCGGTGATTGTTAAAACAACATAAATGACATTTTTATTTTTTTGTAGGAGCGACAAAAATGATGTGTTCTACCCATAACTTAAGCCATAAGCAATGAAAATACGCAAAAATAACTATTTTCAATAATCTGTTACTTTTGATAATAAATAATTATTATTTTTATTATTATTTTTGCGTATTTTTATTGTTTATGGGTAGAAAACACAACATTTTTGTCTCTCCTACAAAAAAATAAAAAATTCACTTATGTTGTTTTAACAATCACCGATTCATGTCATCTTAAAGTTGATTTTGAAAAAGTGGCCGCGTGGATGCTGGATGGTTCGAATAAATATCAGCCTAAAAGCACAATCTTCGGCCATTTTTTGCAGCATTTAGGGCCATATGTCAGCAACAAAGGGGTAAATGTTTATCATATGAGATTCACTATTTTACTTTCAGAAGACTATGTTGTGTATGTTTTTGAGAAAGCAGATTAGTGAGCCAAACCACTTATGTATAAGAAGTTTGTGAAGTTTTGGTTCTATGTACATGGATCATGTGTCCATCACTAAATGAATTGTGCCTTATTCACAATATGTATCAGAAATCAACTGATTATCTACATATGGTCTTCCGTGTTTTTTTTTTTTTGAGGTGGTTTTATTTACCTCAACTTACCGAATTTTCGTTAGGATTAACTCGTCTAAAAATTTTACACATTAAGCAAACGTTTTACAAAATGTTAATACGATACTTTCTGTTAAATTGCTGTGCATCATGTTTTCCAAGGAATCACATAGGATCGACCTACGTTGCTAACAACGGTCTTAACAAGACTTATCTTCTTCGCCAGCGAGTGCAAAACATTTTAACATAAATCCCGGCTAAAACTTGGTATTAATGATAAATATGTATTTATAATGTTCCCTTAGGTGTGTGTGAACATGAATTGTGTGTACCTCTGGCTCTGTTTTAAATACCAACGTTTTAATATACCTTGATGGGATTACAAGAGATGAAAAATGCTGTTATTTTTTTTTGTACTGTGATTTTTTGCCCTTTTTGCTGGTGCGAGTTGCTTCATGGGATGTTGGTTGATGAAATTCGTTGACAGAAAAGGATTTATGCAAAAGGCATTTCTTGTAAAAACAAATATTTCCAGGATGCAATAGATTTTGGGAGGTATTTATTTATGTAAGCCTTAACAACTTAAATTGTTCAGACAAATCTCAAATTTTTTTGTCGTTTTTGGATTATTAAAATGTCCACCACACCATTCACGTCTATCTCTATGGTAGGCAGTGCTACTTGAACGTCCAGCGACAGATGTCTTGTCTCGCAATTTTACAATTAAAGACTACCGATAGAATTTGTTCGCCATATTTGTAGCATTTGATGTTAATTTTTACAGTCAGCTAGCTGAAATTCTCATTGACATCGTCTTTCTCTTGGGAAGGGAGATGGGGACCCTTAATATCCTTAAGGATGTCGACCGTGTTCATTTTTCTTTTAGTTAATTTGCAAAATGTGAATGTTTGTCTACCGAAATGCCACCATCAAAATCAGAAGACCAAGAAGTTCTAATTTTAAAAAAAAGCTATGTAAAGTTCGGGGTCTAACGCATTTTATGAACCAAAGGTCTTCGTTGGGAAAATCCTTTCAATCTGCCTCCTTATAAAATTGTATTCGCTTATAAAATCTTCAAACCCTCTCACAGAGAAGAATCAACAATGATTGAGTATTTTTCATCGATTGATAACCGGTATAATTGATGCTCCCGACTTGCTCTCCCACATAGGACTCAACTATCGCGGAGGAACTCACCAACTACGTAATTTAGAGTTCATACATCGCTCCCACCACCGTACTAACTATGGAATGCATGAGCCATTAGCAGACATGAGTAGGTTATTCAACTCTAATCTTTTTATTGCCGATTTCAACATCAGCAAAAATAGTTTAAAATTAATATTAAGAACTAGTGTACCATCTGCATGATTTATGTTTAGTAGATTTCTTATTACTGTAGTTTAATTCATTTTTTATTTATAACCTTGTTTAGTAATGTTTCACTAGTTTAGTTTGTTCTGTGAATGTTAATTTAATTTAAGTTTTACTTTGTTATATTTTTGTTTTTTATGTTTTTTATTTTTATTTTTCCTCGTATACAATCTCTTTGTGCTTGTGTTGGCGTTATTTACTAACCACTAACACTTGCATTGATGATGAAGAGCATAGATAAGTGTGTACAGACGAGCTTGCTCTAAGTCCAGTGCCACTTAAGTCTCTGAGATGCAAGAAAAAAAAAAAAAAAAAAATCCTGAAATTTTATGCCGATTCAGAACGATCAATTTAGAAAGTGTTTTTCGTATAGGAGTGTATTTTACGAGACACCTGTGTGGAACAAATTTCTATTTAAAACGTATATCCTATTATTTTATAAATTTAAAATAGATTAAATAAAGAATTTATATCTCCTCAGCGTTTACAACACGTCAAGATCCTTATGATTGTGTCTTTGCCTAAGGACCAGATTATTTTTCAAAAACCCCTAATGTCTTTTAATTATTTTCAAATTTAGGTGGTGTTTTGTTATTCTTCAATCAAATTATTGATTTTCTTACTATCTTATCATCTATCCCCTCTTCTATGGAATCTAGTCGTCAATTAACTTCTAGTTGACCTAGAAGCTGAGTGATTCAAAGTGATTGCATATGCAGATGACGCGACGTCTCCATTGTGGTATCCGGCAAATATGCTCACGTCCTTATGGATGTGATGCAAACAGCTTTAAATAAAATAGTAAAATGGGCGGGAAAAAGTGATCTAGGGCTCAACCCTTAGAAAACGGAACTCGTTCTCTTCACCAGGAAATACAAAATTCCTCAACTAACAACTCCATCAATAAATGGTATCCCACTTCTTCTTTCCAACGAAGCTAAATATCTAGGTATTGTCCTACAAAAAGACTGAAAATCCAATATACAGGAAAGAATCAGGAAATCTATCGTAGCCCTATTTTCCTGCAAAAAAGCGATTGGCACTAAATAGGGTTTCTTCCCCCCCCCCCCCCCCCCAATCACCCACTGGCTCTACACTGCGGTCATCAGGCCAATACTCACATACGGAGTAGTACCGATCATTGGAGACAACACATTGTTGTCTCGGTGAGCCTCAATACGTATAGCATTTCCAGAATATACAATTTTATGCCAAATTCTAGCTACCAAGCGAGACGGTACTTTTCATGGCAGTTTGTTTCTGTTGACTAACCACTTCCTCGTTAAAATCGAAACGTGCTTTAATGGTTTCGAAATTGTTGACATAATATCGGTCCTTTACAGTCCACACAAAAAATAGCAGCTCCTAGCCGGCCAATTGACACCGCCAAGATGGCTGATAACACAATTTGGCAATTAAGAATGCAAAGATTAAGACACTGGTATCGCCTTTGGCGAGGAATTGCCCTAGTACTCCGTTAGTAAATTCATTGTCATGAAAAGTGCTTTCTCGATTAGCCGTTCGGAACCGGCAAAAAAATCTACGCCGCTCCATTCCCTCGCAAAGCATGGTTGTGAGAAATGCGCTAGGCCCTGCGCCCTGTGCTGCGATCCCTCGCATCTATTGCGCCACCCTATTTATTGATTTTATTTTATAGCTGTGTGGGATGTATAGTCATTCTGCATAAAACAGAGGTTGTCTTCGTCTATGTCATCAATTTCATTAAGCCAGTTGGTATCTGTAACACCCTCTGATACCCGAAGCGTAGAATCTTTGATTGATTTGCACACTCTCGGCTACAGCAGCCACATTCTGTTCGGGTAGGACTGGGGGATACTTTGTGGTTTGTCCACATTATCTTTTGCAGAGCGTCGCTCTGGGTGCTTCATTTCGGCCAAAAATTCTTTCAAAAAACGCACTGTTTGGGCATACAGCGTTCCCCAACTTTGTTGAGGCACACCTTTTTTCGTTCCGAGGAGGTATGCCTTTTTGATTTTTTGTGAAAAGTTCGAATCTGAACCTACTGAAAGTGTCAAAATACGCTTAAATTTGAAAAAAAAAAAAACCAATAGGAGGCCGACCCCAAAAAAATTAATTTTTTCGTTTTAGAAAAATAAAGATTTTCCTTTTGTTCCAAATCTACCCGGGATATTTTGCATTAGCTTAACTTTTTTTTCAGAATTCCTTCGAAATTTCATTACTGAGATTCGAACACTGTGCCAAACATTTTGGTGAGATATCCATCATCCACCATCACAAAACTTTGAGACGATCTTCGAATAAAATGAGAAACAAATACTTTTTTAACATTATTTATTTCATTTTATTAAATCGGCGGAACACGTGAACATATATGGTTGCTTCTGAGGATTTCATTTTGAAGTGAAAGTAACCGTCGTATTTTCTTCAAAGTTTTTTCTTGTCTGTGCAGACTCTTCTTAATTTTTTTTATTGTACGATTAACTTTTTTTCCGCATTTTTTTTTATGTTTCCGTCTGCCTTCTCTTGGAAGGTGAGCTTGATTTTCTTCATAATTATTGTCCTCTTCGTCCTGTTGGTCACACTCATAGCCATTTTGACTTTCTTGCTCCTCTTCTTTGAAAGAAGAATTTTCCGTTTCTGAAATATTGAGTGGTATAGTATGTTTATGTGACATTGGTAAAAATTCAAAGCCAAACATGTGTATAAATACGTGTGTTGATATAACAAATAGAATTTTGAATATTATGAAAATTAGAACTAAAATTCAGTGACATTTTAAGGAATGTGAAGTGTAAGAAATAATAGAGAGCAAAGTTGTTCCATGTCGCAAAGTATGCTCTTATAAGTTAACCGCCGCAGCCGACAAAGGACACCCCAGCTACAGGAAGGATGTTCAGACAAAATTTGTTGAACAGAAAGCGAAATCATGAAATTCAAATAAGCACACGACCGACGTCACGGCGGCGGCACGGCGTCGCGTCGTGCAGTTAAAAAAAAAGTAGAACAAAAAATGGACAATGAGTGTTGGAACATATAGAATTTTGATGGCTCACTCTTATCGTCTTCTAACTGATAGGAAGGCCAATGAAAAAGAGCAAAATTACTTTTTGCCATTGAAGGGCTCACGGCTGCTAATCAATCATGACCCTCAGACAGCAACGACGATTTCACCGTTGATGATCCAAGTAAAAGAAGGATAAGGACGTGTTCATACACTGCCAACCACTAGGATGAGGCCACAAATTTTGCGATCGATTTTCGCTTTTCATACCTGTTGGAAGTTTCGTACCCGGAAAAGTTTATTACCAGTTAATAGATATGTATTTTCAAACAACAAATTCATAAAATTAAAGGGTAAATTCAAAACGACCGTTGGAATTTCTCAAGATCAATTAATGAACTACTGAAAATAGGTATAAAAAGGTTATCCACTAGCATGAGGCCATTGCGAATACCTCCGTGCAGGAGTGTGCATGTGCGAATTGTTGTATGAAATATCTAAGAGAGTGTTAAAAATAACCGTTTTATTTAGTTTGAAGCACACATGGGTTCCGAAAAGACTTTGACATGGACAGAAAGAGCAAAAATAGATGCTTTCAAGGAAGTAGGACTCTCAGTCCGTGAAATAGGAAGGAGACTTAACAGAAGCAAAAATCAAAAAGGACCTACGGAAAAAGCCACAACACCAAGAGAAAATCGGTTGATTCTACGACTTGCCTCAAATTTCACTCTACCAGCGACTATGATAAGGGCCAAAAGCGGAGTTTCAGCCAGCATAACAAGGGTTCGAAGAATAATACAAAAAAGTCATAGGTACTATTCAAAGGAGGAAACTAAAAAAGAAACCTGGGTAAATATTTAGAAGTGGGGCTCCAGTCCCAATCGGTCCAAAAAAATTTTCTAACAATTCTGGATTATTTTATAGTATAAAAATAGATGTTTTGAAGTGGGGGAAGACATTTTACCGAGGTAACAATTGCTATCTCCATATTTAGCATGAGCAGCTTAAAAAGGGTAATGAGCCCCGCGAAGCGGGCCATGCGGAAAGCTGTTGCTTATGGAAAACAATTGCTATTTCCATATTTAGCATGAGCAGCTTAACCCTGCGGAAAAAGGGTTTAAATAATGAGCCCCGCGAAGCGGGCCATGCGGAAAGCTGTTGCATACGGAAATTAATTGCACAAAAGCACTTGCCTGACGAATTTTCATACTTTTACTACTCTATTTCTTAACATTTATTGAAAATTCAAAATGTCTTCCCCCACTTCAAAACATCTATTTTTATACTATAAAATAATCCAGAATTGTTAGAAAATTTTTTTGGACCGATTGGGACTGGAGCCCCACTTCTAAATATTTACCGAAACCTGTTTTGAAGCCAGTACGCAAAGAGCATCGTAAGGATTTTGCAAGACAGCATGTTGATCATAGAGCAGAAAATGGAAACGCGTTGTCTTTTCGGATAAAAAAAAGATTAACCTTGACGGCCCTGATGGTTACAACTTTTATTTCCATGATATATATATTAGAAAGGATGAGCTTATTTTGGCAAGACATCATAGCGGTACATCAAGTGTAATGGGGTGCGGGTGGGGAGCTATTACCTACTATGACACGAATAGTAGAATTGGAGTTGGAGTTTTTGTCCACAACAATGAACGAAAATAGCTACAAATGTTTAAATGTTTGGTGGAGCGGTCATTTCCAAATATGAAAAACATTTTTGGACCTCTGACTTGGATTTTTCAATAAGACAATGCCACAATCCACACTAGCAGGGTTGTCAGAAGCTGGATTCAATCAGAAGACGTGGAACTTTTGTCATAGCCGCCATATTCACCAGACTTAAACATTATTGTAAACGTTTGGTCATGGCTATCTCATATAGTTTATGAAGGTGGCAGACAATTTGAAGATAAGGACGCCTTAATTGATGTTATTCGTAGTGCCCGGGCCCAAATTTCATATGATTATTTAAAAAAAAACTGTATGATTCTATTCCAAACCGTCTAATACATGTTATATCTATCCAAAGTTATGGGAAAATACGAACCTATGAACTGGTAATAAACTTTTCCGGGTACAAAACTCCCACAAGTTATAAAAAGCGAAAATCGATTGCAAAATTTGTGGCCCCATCCTAGTGGTTGGCAGTGTGCATCAATGCAACCAACACGAGCTAACATGAGTAGTTTGAAGGGTAAGAAATGTTCGTGTAGTTCTTATTTGATTAACACGACTTTTTAAGAAATTGAAATTCGTGTGTTTTGGTTTGATTCGTTTAAAACGAATCCAGGCAGTCGTCCTGGCGAACGAGTTTCCAACCATTATTTATCGAACTGCAGGCTGTGTGCTTAAATTATTTTTAATTTGCACTTCAGTCACACAACTTAAAGTTAAAAAAACAAAAATCACTGAAAACTGGCATGCCCGAATGCATATCAATAACAACACAAATAAGATCTTAAGATTCAAACGAATTCCAAAACACCATGAGGCTGCTTATTGCAGTCGTTTGAGTTGAAAAGCTCATTTGACATGGACCAATAGGAAAGATTTTTTTTATCGCAGGTCACTGAGTAATTTAAACAAGCCAACACGACTCACACGTTGTGTTTTTTATGCTTAAATGATACGATTGAGGTGGTGTTATACAGCCTATCATGTCCCATACTGTGGGTGCATATAGACACTTTGCTAAATATAGAACAATTTCCATAACCTTAATCATTTGCTTTTATCAGAATTTCAGAATATTTTGCCACAAACGTACTCCAACCACCAACATAAGCACAAATCTACCCCACTTACAAAATGTCACAGCATCGACAAAATGTCAATAAATTATGTGTGCTGTCTCCTCACTAATATCAGTAATTTCCACAGTAATTGCGTTTCCGATCGAAAACTGAAGACATTCTCATTTCGCAGCCATAAAACTAATCCTCGCACTATTCCCTTTCATGTGAATGTTCTGCTTAAAAAAAGAGGATAGGAGTCGACAGAAAATATTAGCTGGATTTGTCATTTGAGTTTTCTTGATTTTCACTCAATAAAAATGTATTGCCCTTTCCTTGTCTTCACCCATATAATAATTATGTACAACAATTGTCTTCTTTTTTGGCAAAAAACCAAACAAACGGAGGACATCATCTCCAATAAACCCCTACAGTTGTTCATTGGTAGTTGTTTTTTCTTTGCTTTTTTATAGCCTTGGGCTAGGAAAAAATAAAAATAAAATATAAAAATTACGAGATCTGATAACTGAGGCGTTCCAAAATTCGATGAAGTGGTATACTAAAATTAGGAAAATTCATGATATTTGTTGTTTGAATTAGAAGAGATGTCCTTCGTATTGGAAGCTGCTATTTGTGGTTTTTTTTTCCTGTAGCAAATCCTCAGTGGCTTTTAGACAAAAACACAAAATGTCAAATGTCAAATGACCTCATAAAGAGCTTATTAGATTGGTATTGTCATTCTTTACAACCCTTTTTTAGCTCTGCTTTGCTGATCACATTCATTGTTTAGTCTTTAAACCTGAAAATTTACGATAAAAAAAGCCTTTCATTCAATGAGCTATGCTATCATAGTATCAGCAGATGCGTTGTGTAGCAAAAAAAACGACACTCTTTGTTATAAAAATTATGCCAATCTTACAAAGTCAGTTCGTTATGAATGAAAGGTATACCCATTGCTGGAACGAAACAATTTTTTTATGCTATGAGTTATAAGGAAACCTTTTCCGCTTCTAGGTTCTTTATGATATGGAAGGCTTTTGTCTGGTTTTATTTTTATCTCCGGGAACAAATTATCATTTAAATTTCATTCTTTAACAGGGACCCCATTGTCAATACAAAATGGCTTCCATTGTTGCCTTTATATGTGTTTATTTTGATGTGATGGAAGATATTTTTAAGTGCTGGCAAAAAAAATTATTTAATTCAAGTACACCATAAAACTTTTACTTCTCATTTTTACAATTAGATGAACATGAACGATGTGGAGGAGTACAGTTGAATTTTTTATTTCTACTTTTATTCAGAGGTAATTGAAAAAATCAGTGAACCTTACAGGCGTTGCATATATGATGTCGAGGTGTAACAACGGCCCTTTTACCTTTTCAAACAAACAATAAACAATATTTCAGTTAAGTCTCTTCAAAATGTCCACAACAATTTTCTTACAAAATGTTTTTGGACTTTGTCGAAAACACAAAAAAAATTAATTTTTAAATTTTAGGTCGCTAGACCACCAACCAACATTAAGTTTGTTACTTAAAATCTGAAATGGAAGTCCTTTCGGATCACCGGAAATTGTGTGATTTCTAAATCTGATGATCTGGTTATTAGGGTTGAGAACCCTCCCTGAGCCATTTGAAGTTCTGAATCAACTTTAGTATTCTATTCTGTGGCTTTAATCCTAGTGTGGGCCGAGCTTAAGCACTTACAGAGAAATGGAACGATCCTTCCTCTGCTTCTTCATCTTGTCATCCTCTGCATACGTCAGATATTCAAATAATCATTTTCGCCATGTGGGTGCCCAATGAATTTTGATCCGTGAGAATGCAAATAAACGAAGGGAGCCGAGGCCTGCTAAGGAGTAGAAACTATTTTTTCTTCTTGGAAATAGGTCCCTGGAAAATGGGCAAGTTTCTAAGGATGACCACCTGTCCTTGTAGGTTCTTAGAAATTTTGAAATCCTCGAGTGGCTTGAGACAGAAAAATGTTGGTCCCCTCCATTCCCTCACGTGGATGGCATGGTTGATAGAAATGCGCTAGAACCCGGAGCTGCCCATTCGTGACGCCTGTGACGCCACGTCTTTTTTGCGACTTTTCTAAACGACGCGACGGCTTTCTAAAAATTTGGATTGTGATGATTGATAAAATATCTTTTATGGCCGTAAACGTTTCATAAGAGAAAATGGTTTATTTAATGTTTAAATGTTGTTTGATCTCGTAACCGCAGAAATAACAGTTTTTTGAATATGTAAAAGCGTCTGACAGTAAAATTATTTCACTGAGCCTTCTTTTACAATGCCGAATATGTACTTTCGTCTACGCACGCTTTTCACAAAATCACTCTCACAGAATCCAGAAAAAGAGGTAAGTTGTTGTTTAACAGAAATGAAACGTATTTCTTTTAAAACCTGTAGGTGCGTTTCCAGTTCTTCAATTTATATAAAAATTAACATTATTCTTAAAAATTATTATTAAAAATCAACTAAGCCACTTTTTAACACTTTATATAATGCGTTGAAAGCTTTGTTTTAAGTCGACTTAATTTATTCGATAAGTTTTTGAGTCTCTTAGCTTTTTTTTAATTCTAAAAAACTAAAACTAAACTTTTAAGAAAAAGTGAAATTCAACAACGCAATATTTAAAAAAAATATTTGGAAAAAAATGTACTTAGAAACTATTGAATAAATTAACGTGAACTAAAATATTACTTAAAGAATAAAGTATTATTATTAAGTATTCCAATAACCGAAAAACTATAGAATGCCATTCACAAACGTTCAACAAGATGGTGTCATCGAACACATGCCCATCCCGACGAGTGTGTTCAGAGCACTAAAACACCCAACACCACAGCCTTTAAGAAACATCAAAACTGAACAGGTGAGTCTAAGTTGTGTCTCAGAGCATTTTCTCAGTTACATTTTACCGCGCAAAAAGTGAATTAAATAATCCCCAAAACCAGTGAGCCCTATTTTTTATTTTTTAACATCTTGGTCACACAAAAATCCGTTGCTTACTCTGGTGGACAATTTTGCTGTAAATTTGGGGAAAGAAGGAAAGAGCTTTGCCGTTTCAACCTTTGGATACCGTTTTTCGACTTGGTTATGGTTGAGAAATAAAAAAATAGGGTGGTGCAACAGAGCGAGGAGCCCATGGGCCTAGCGCATTTCTCACAACCATGCCTTGTGAGGGAATGGGGGGGACCTACAATTTACTGCCGGCTCCGAACGGTTAATTAAGAATGCGCTTTTCATGGCAATGAATTTACTAACGGAGGACCTGCCAATTCCTCGCAAAAAGGGATACCCGTGGAAAAACATTTTTGCCTCTGCTGGGATTCGAACCTCGAACCTCTGGATTAGCAGGTGGACATGATAACCATCACGCCTCGGGTACCACAAGATTAAGGTTGAAAGCCATTTGACGAAGATCGTTAAGAAGGTGTTTATCATCTCTTACTAACTTTTATATTTAGTGGTGTTGTGCTGTCTTGTGTGATATTGCTGTGTTCTCACAGAAACCACCCATTCAGAAATTCATTTCCGTTCGTTGGTGGTCATCTGTCTCTTATTTTGGTCTATAGCTTTGACGACACGTTAAACCTACGTTAGATGCTTTTGCAGATTGCTGGGTGAGTAAGCCTTAGGCAGATGAAACTTTAGCGCCTAACTCTCCTTAAATTACGCAGCCATATTCGAAAAACTAAGAAGGGGTTAGAATTCGAGAAGGGACCCAAAGGTTTGTTGTTATAGCCGAAAATTTTACAGCTACACTAAATGAGCAGTCCTTGATCATTCCTTCATCAGGTTTCTGAAGATTCGTGATAGTGTCCCGTTGAAGCTTCTTCTTTCAACGAATTGGTGTTTTCTTAGTAAGTTTTTTGTAGGCATACTTTGTGCTGTCTGTGCTCGTTGCCCTTGGTTCAGTGTTGATGTACTTATCGTCTTTTCCAACGAACACTGGACTAGAAATAGCTGGCCCACGGAGAAGATTTTCTTCTTCCCGGAATGAGGCTTAAGAGGTCTTAACAGGAGGGCCCACTTTTCTGTGATTATGTCATTTCTCTTCTAGTTCAAAACTGTAACCAGTCTTCATATCAAAGTAACCACACGCTAGTCTCCAAATTTTTCCAATCTGCTTAAATGTTCTCCCAGCACTCGAAAACCGTGTAGTTCTGACCCGAGCGCTTCTGTTTGGTTCTGGAAGGGGTTATTATCATGTGTAGAGTGTTTCAATAAAGTTCAAAGCTTCACAACAATCTTCCGGTGAGTTTTGAGACGTGTATGCGTCGGCGACCTCTAATCATGTTTGTCTCTGACTTTTCTGCACATTTGAGAACGAATTGGAAAGTTCTTAGGTGCGACGAGTGTCGTTACATTCTAAAAATCAATTTGAAATTGCCATGGAACTGAAAAAATTCTGTCAGTTTTTCGATTTGCTTAGTAAAAACATAAGATTTCAAAACATTGATTGTTTAACTTGTCTTTTGACCTTTTTGATGCGAATCAGAGGAAGAAACGACCATGCGAATATGTATGGCCAAGAAATACTAAAGAAAACATAATTTTATTTGTAACTGTTTCTTGAGCATACATGAAATAAATAATTCTTCTTTAAAAACCAAAAAGTAAGCATCACAAGTGAGTAGTTGTGCTCCAGCCCAGGGCGAACATGGTTGTCGAAGTATAGTCGTCGTTGTCTCAATATAATTTCAAATTCCAATATCAGCTACTTGACTGAAGGTCTCCAGGCCAACAAACCTTCGATAAAGTACATCCTCCAATGGAATGGGATGTCTTTTACTTGGTTCATTTTATGTTCAATTCGTCCGCAGCAGTGTAGTGAAGGAAATCGGAGATTTACATATCCCATATTCTCTTTGGTAGAATATTCTAGCCATGCCATAAATTGTTTTGTTTGTAATTCATGTATGCATGATGGTGTTCCAACCCCTATTTGCTCCTGTCGTGCCAAGCATTCTTTTGGTCTAAAAGAGGTGGTATATGGGTGCACAGAGAATTATATCCTGCGGACAGAGTTCAAACTTGATCAAATTTATCTCAAGGTGTATTATTACTTTCATGTGTGGCTGGGATGGCGTACAAGAGGACTATCAATTGATGTCTTTTTTCTTCTATATCTTACCACAGGATAGAATTTCACTTTGGGGATACGAATTTCCAACCCAATCGAGATTGTCGTTAACGAGAAAAAAAATCTTTAAGAAGTTCAAGGCAATAAATTTACTTGTCCTGGACTATTTGTGGGCAATGTTTGTAAAATTATTTGGTTTGTCACGTTTTTTTTAGGAACTCTACAGATTAACGTTTCAAAATTTATGAGTTCGTCCTTTCCAACTCGTCCTTTTAATACGGAAAAGTTTTGCTTTAGTTTTCAAATTAATTTGACAAAATGATGACACAGAGAGGGTGCACGTATGTATGTGACCGGAATAAACGAATTCGATTGTTAGGAATGAAAAATGTTACAAGGCAATAAAATATATGAAGCGTGTGGTGTTGAAATGTCAGGACATTATATGTGTTCGTCACCACATAGAAAAATTGAACATTTGTCGTGTGCTTCACGAAATAGTTGATTTTGCCTTTGTGTAGAAAGGCTTCCTTGTAATCAAATTTGAACAATAAAATGGAAAATGCGTTAGCATTCCAGAAAAGTGCCAAGGCACTCTCTAAAATTAATATAAGCTGGGGGTGGTGCCTTTTTTGCAGTGGAAAAAAAAGGAAGAAGAAAAAAACCAGCAGCTTTCTCCTGAGACATATTGGTTTCATAAATTTTGCTTAGAGTCTTAAGGGGGCAGATTTCTTGGAAATCTTATTTGGATTGCTGACTTGAAATGAAGAAGAAGAACATTTTCCTTCCAACTGTTTGGTGTTTTTCTTCAAAATCATTGAAATTCAAGTTTTGAACATGACCTGCCTCGTTTGCATTTGATTCGATTGAAACATGTATGCCTTGAGACTTTATACGGATCTTTCCACGTAAGATGCTGATGTCAAATTGCATGTAGTGTTTATATTTGTATATGCGTCACTATGAGTTACTTATCAGAAATCTACGTTCATTACTTTTGTTTAAACGCTTTTCCAATAAGGACTTGACAACTTTGAATGTTATGTGACGTTATGTGAGACCAGGTGCCGTTCTTAGTAAACGATCCCAATCAGTCAACTCCACAGTCTACTTAAGAATTGGGCATCGTTGGGACCACATTATGGCGTATTTTGATTAAAAATTTTGGTTTGCACCCATAAAAGATCAAGCTGACTCAAGAATTGATGCCGATATGGACCGCCAACACTCTCCGAACGGACTCTGGAGAAGATGCGCCAAGGTGATGAATTTCATCACAAAATCTTCTTCAGTGACGAAAATGGTTTTTGCCTCAATGGTCTTGTCAATAAGCAAAATGTGCGTTATTGCCCGTTTGAAAATCCAACTGTATTTCATGAATCACCACTTTACTATGAATTGAAATAAAAAGTTATTTTTGGATCGAACAGGAAGATTTGTAGTAGGAGGACATGCGGTTTCAACAGGATTATACCACAAGTTCCACAGCACACGTTAAAATAGATTTATTGAGGATTATGTTTCAAGATTGTGATTTCAAAAAATGTCTAGATTGGCCGCCTCGTTCTTGCGATTTATCGCCTCAAGGCTATTTTCTTTGGAACTACGTTAAGTCATTTTTTCATGCCAATAGACCGACGACGTTAGAAGAGCTCAGAGCAAACATTGAAGGCGAAATAGCGGCCGTTTCGCCGAAATCTGTGGAAGGATCATCGAATATTTGGTCCAACGAACCGACAGCTGCAAACGTTCCCGGAGTGACTAAATTAACGAAATTTACTTCATTTATAATTAAATATACTTCAATTTGACTCTACTTCAAGGCAATCATAAAGTTGTCAAAAATGATTTGTGTTTTATTAAAAAAAAAAAAAAAACTTTTCAAGTCATTTTTGGAGTAGCCGATTTATCTTAACGCAACTATTTTTTTTTTTATAATTTAAGAGCACTTCAAGGGGTTGTTACTACCGTTAAGAACACAGTGCGGGTGTTAGGAAATAAGGAAAGGATAAGAAAGGAGATGCCGATGCACATCACTCTTGAATTTCTGTACATTGTGTTGTTGAGTGGGGAAAATTGAATTGGGTAAAGCATTTCCCATCCGGGTTGTGCGGCTAAAATACGAATTTCTATACTTAACTCTACGCCCGAAGTTGGACTGAAGGGAGAACTGATTAGCATTCCTTGCGAGGCGAGTATTGTGGCTTAACTGTTTCAGGGAAGGAATGCAACTGGATTTTCACTAGAGCACTGTTTGTAAAAGAAGCGATATAAAAGAGTGAGGCAAGTAACATTTTGAATGTGTTAAAGAAAATCAATCGATTCTACAATTGAACTGTCACCTATTAATCTCAACGCTCTATTTTGTATCCTATCAAGATGGCGCAAAGATGTTTATGAAGCACCTGACCAGATAAGTGAGTTATACTCCAGTTTTGAGCGGATGTATGCCATATAGATTGTAGCCAGATCAGAGGGGGTGAAATATTTCCTGCATCGATTTAGGAAACCTAAGCACTTTGCAGCATTTTTGGCAACTTCGAATGTGTGATCATTCCAACGAAGTTCGTCGTTTACACACATACCCAGTACTGACAGCTTTTCGGTTTCTTAGATACAGGTACCATTCATGGATAGTGATAATGAGGAGATGTTAAGCCTTAACGACAAATGACAACATTAAGTTTTCGAAGCATTGAATTCTACTCGGTTCTTATGACGCCATGTAACAATGCTGTCAAGGTCAGAATTCAATGAGCTTATCATACGCAACCGTTCCAGTTCCACATTCGAAGAGCAGGGAAGTGAATTTGAAAACGAATACGAAAAGCTGTGTATTGAGTCGTCAGCAAAACAGTTAAGCGGATTAGAAGTTTCAGACAAGAGATCATCTATGAAAATGAGGAAGAGAGTCGGAGACAAAAGGGAGCCCTGGGGCACACCAGCATTTATAAGGTGGGTATCAGACTTGAAACCATCCAATACAACTTGTATTGAACGGTCGGAAAGGTAATTTCTAATCCAACTCATCGATACCAAAAGCACGCATTTTCGATAAAAGAGCCTGATGCCAAACTCTATCAAATGCTTTAGAAATAGCAAGCGCAATAATCTTACTTTCTCCAAAACAATGTAAAAATTGGTTCCACTTTTTAGTGAGATAAGACATCAAATCACCAGTGGACCTTATGCTACGAAAGCCGTACTGTCGGTCATTAAGAATGATTCGTTCTTCAAGATATATGAGTTGTTGATATGAGTTGACTGTTTATGAACGTTTCCATGACCTTGGATAGAAGGGACGTAAGTGCAATTGTACAGTAATTGGAAGGGGAGGAAGATTCGCCTTTTTTAGGGACAGGCTGGACAAATGCTGTTTTTCATCTACTTGGAATGAGCCCATAATTACTATACAATATTCATATAAGTTAAGAACGTCGATATCATTCAATTTAATTAGAACTTTGCTGCTTTGTTAGAAAATTTGGATGCTTCTTCTAGACTTTCTAACAGTTGGGCACCTTATGACGATATGATTGGCATCTTCTCTTTCTTTTAAGTTGAAAATACTACAATCCAGTGTTAGATCGGCTCGGTGTGGTATGAAGTTTGTACTGAGTAGTTTCGTGTGAAGTTACTGTTTTAGCATTTTCGAAAAAAAACTAGGCTTAAGTACTTATATTCCCTGGCTTATTCTAAAGCTTCTATCACTAAACGTTAATCGCTCGTTCCAGGAGTTTCGACTACCATCGCTTTTAAACATCATTAATTAGCTTTGAAGTTTGCGTAAGTGAAAATTAGTTTCAATTTTCAATATAAAACAGTAACGATGCATAATGCACTCCTTTTGTCATGAGCTGTAATTGTTCCGGGTAGTAAGCAAACATGACGATACCATCCGCAAAACAAATGCGTTAATCCACACCACCCGGAAGGTAATCAATAAGGTAATTAATAAAGAGCGAAAACAATGTTCGACTCAAAGTACATCCCTGTTTCACTCTGGATGAGGTTGCAAACCAATCGGAGAGCTGCGTACCGTTTCACATTGTTACTTGTGTTCTTATATACAGCTCCTCTAGGACACGACAAAATTTCAGCGAATATCATAGGCTATGCGATTTGTAGAACAAATAGTCTGGGTTAATTGTGACGAAAGTAGATTTGAAGACGATAAAAAATGCATAGTTTTCTGTGTAAAATGGGAACTCCCTCAGTTTGTTCTGTGAGGTTATCTACAATTTGAGTCGTTTATGGAGCATCGTTTTTAAACGTTGAATTTAGAAAAGAAGTTCCACGATGATTCGTAGCATCTAACAACGAACCTTATTTGTGTGTTAGGGATATAACCGCATCCTGAAAATCCTTCACGACAAGGTCCCCTTCTATTTCGCTATTAAAAGCGCCAACAAACGTTCCTTTAGTTGAACAATATCAAGTTTGTTTTTATCTTTGAAAGTCCTTGACGCTTGCTCTAGTTCTTGTAAAGCGAATTCAAGGTCCAAACATTGGTGAACCGAGATTCCGCATACTGCCAGTTTGGTGGTATCGTTACTGGATTGGGAAGTTCCTTGAAGTGGGGATTTTTGCGGATAGCGGATTCTTCCACTTACTTCCTGTACAAGCTTCCAAAAATCTTTTGCATTCCTACAGCCTGCCCCCTGGATGCCTGCCGTTCGTCACACTTCATGTTTACTTGTGATTATAGGCAGCTACTGTAAGGCAAGTTTTGCCATCGTGCGTAAACAAAAATTTGAGATAACAATAAAATATTACATTACGATGGTAGAGACTACGAAAAAATTGGTTACTGCAATTCTGTCTGTCTGTCTGTCCGCATATGGATCTACAGCCTGAACTGCTTGGTCGATTTTCTTCAAATTTTGCAGTTAGGCGCTGTGGAGCAGCTTACAGGTTTTTGAAATTGAGTTTCTTGGTCTTGAAATAACGGTATCTGCTAAACAACCGATATGATACTACTTATTTTTCTCTCAAGAAAAAATATTTGAAAAGAAGTCTAAAAACCATACCTCCCATTGAACCGATTTTGCCAAAACCAACTTCCAAGTTAATGGCTAACACGATTTTGACGAAATTTCGTGTTTTAGAAGTCCTAAGTTGTTTAAGGAAAAATTGCAAATCGACATTTGAAATACTTAATTTTGAAATTTTTATAAATTTTTTGAAAAAACTTGGTTTTTTGAAATATGTAACTTCAAAACCGTATCTTTGATTTTTTAAAATTTTGTTGAAATATCTTCTGACAAGATCTTAAGCTTTGCAGACTTGACATTTACAAAACCAGTTTCTAAAAAAAGTGAAAAATAAAAACCTTTATTTTTAAACTCGTTTTTTGTTTGGTTTGGATTACTTCTTATGATTTATTTTAACCTCAATGTAGTTCTTTCTAAATTAATATTTGCCAGCTTTTTGCTTTCTCTTTTAAACCAAGGCTAACTCCCTATTTTGCTTCTTTTAAGCTTTACGGTTGATGCGGATTTGACGACTTTACAATCTTCTGTAGCTTGAGAAAATCTGCACTTTAGAATACTTGAAGTTTGATGTACAATTACTACTTGTATGTCTAGTCACTAAAGGATTCTAGGAGGTAATTGTTGGTTTATATTCTCTTGTGGAATCAAATCGGGCTATTGTAAATGAGTTCGATGTTCGACGCAATGTACTTCGAAAGATAACGGCTAACAGCCATGAAAATTCCTTTCTCGCATCAATCATAATCGGCCAAAAGAAAATGCACCTCTCCCAAGTTTACATCGAGCCATTGTTATAAATTTGCTTCATTTTCAAGCAAATCATCACAATTGCCAGTTTCATGAACAAAACCAATGAAACTTAAATGTTATCGATGAAAACACATTAAAAAGGTAAATAGCTTACTGTATTTTTTCCACAACAATCGCAACATAATTTTAATTTGTACTAAAAAGAACAAATGCTGGAACGAATCAATACAAAATATGAAATCGAAATGCTTTATACAATGTTAGCCTTGCGCTACATTTGTTTTAACTGTCAGTTTTTAATTGAATATCGTGCAGTAGCCCATGATATGCACAACTGTTACAACGAGGAGAACACGTTTTGAATATTGTTTTGTTTTAATTAAAACCGACGGCAACACAATATAACTTCAATTCAAATCGGTTTTAAGGATTTACATGTGTATAGATTTGAGTTGTGCTGATGAATAATTTTGTGATGTATTCACACGTTTTCCATATCAAGATAGTAAGCAAAATTTTAATCGCTGTATTGGAATGGAGAACATATAGGTATTATTGTTATTTGATTGGTATTCAAGGTTTTGTAAAAATGCATAATAAGGTAACATAATAACTGATAATAGCCTTAGTCTTTTTTTATAATAATATAATAAAATTAAAACACATTTCACATTTCACACATTTTACTTAAACTTTTCTTAAGGTCTTATTGAAAGTATTTGTCGAGTATTTTAGCAAAAGGCGAAACTACAACAAAAATTGCACTGGAATATGTTTACGCAATTTCATGGCCATATTTGCAACCGCATTTGCAGGTGCACCACACAAGCTTGCAAGTCTTATTCATTATTGAATGAGGGAGCCCATGCATTATGTATGTCTATGTCTACAGAGCTTTTACAAAGATCAGCGTTATTCTTCAGACGAGGAAACCCATAATACTCATAGTCGAAGAGTTGATTCTTGGAGCGAAATCGTATCTGTTGAGAATCTCTCATTACAAATATTTTGGAAATTTCATTTTGTATCGCAAATGGCCTTCAAACTAATGTGGTATGGAATGATTTTTCCAAAGGATTCGACCATTTTAATGATCATCTTTTGGTTAAAAAAATTTCAAGTTCCAGTTGGTCTCTAAACCCTGTCCAATTCTAAGCTAATTACCATCTTATACTTACTATGTTCATTTCAAGTTTCAAGTATATTGTGCATTCAGAGGACAGAAGTGGTGCAGTGGAAGAGTTTTGGGACAGTGGATAAGCGGGACAAGACAAGTTTCATCTGCACGCCATCCTTCAGTTTATGAGTGGAAATACAACCATATCTTACTTCCATCTCCACAAAAAAGGGAGATTTGTATGCTGGTGGTACAACAGACAAGCAAATGGCCTAAGTACTCCATCTTAATATTAGCCTCCTCGCTGGACAAACAAAAATCATCCACAATAAATGATAAATCCGAGATACCTCAAGGAAGTCACTTGGGAACACTATTATTTGTGATATTTATAAATGATCTACCTTCTACCTATATTTATAAATGATCTACCTTCAGATAAAAAACTGTAATGTACATAGGGTTGGCCCACCTTAGTGGTTTCTTTTCCAACCATAGCTCACTGACAGCTGTTTTCCGCCTCGAAATTTTGACAGAAAGTAAGTATCATACCTCAGCGGAAATGAGTACCTTTACGATAGAACAACGTTGGACAATTTTGAAAATTGAATTCTAAAGTGAGTGCTGTGTAGCCAGTGCGTTTCTTGGAAAGATGTTTTGGTTTAACCGCTGGTAGAGTTTATTGCACAGTGTGAACCGTCCTTAGAGTACAAAACTGGAGAGAGCTCGCCCGAAATCGAAGTCTTTACAGAAGGATGTTGGTTTAGGCCCAGGTTCACCCCGAACTGTAATGCTTACCTAAGTAGGTACGTAAGAACCGTCCTTATATTTATAAAGTTACAAGCTGACCTGAACAGGTGGCGTCGAGTTGCAAAATACCAGCAGCAGGAAGTGAGTGATTTGGAGGCATTGTGCTTTCATAGTTTTCGTAAAATGGACGTCACCCCAAACATTTTGGGAACTTTTGGTCAGCGATCTTGTTGCACTGCTCAAAATATGAGTCAAGTCAACTTTGCATCTAATCAAATCCGAATAGGAAACATCTCTTAAGTTATAACATACACGCATTTTGGTGCTTTTTGCTTAGTTTACGTGTTCTGCGTAGTAAACGTATTTTGCTTATTGTGTGTAGCTTGCATACACTGCGCATTTTGCATCGTTTGCGTGTTTCACGTTAGGTGACTGCTTTATGTAATTTGAGTGATTTTTGAGTACTTTGCTTACTTTGCATTACTTGCGTAATTTTCGAAATTTGCATGGTGGGCGCATTTGCATAATTTGTTTACTTTTGCGCAGTTTGCTTACTTCGCGCACTTTGAGTATTTTGCGAATTTCGCATATTTTGCGCAGTTTGGGTAATTTGCGAAATTAGCGTACCTCGCATAGTTTTCGAAGTTTGGACAGTTGGCGTATTTTGCGGATTCCGCATAATTGACGTACTAAACATGCTTAGCACGTTTTGTGTGGTTTTTGTACTTTACTTACGTCATAACAAAAAAAAACTCATGATTACATTCCGTATACTCGAATGTATATGCTATTTTTGAAATTGGTTTCTTAGTTTCCGTTTATGTTCCAAATCGTGTAGAATTATGGTAAGGAAACAAAGTCTGTCACCCTCTCAGGCTCTATACTAATTCATTGCAACCAGTCCAGTAGTTCAGTCGTGAAAGCATAATAGACAAAAATATATTTGAAATAGTAAGGATTAGTAAGGACAAGGATTGTTTATATTTTTGTTTTACTTATAAGCCAAAATCTTACACCTAATGCTTAAACTGTACTTAGTTGCAATTAATGCAATTTAAATGCCACCTTCAAGCTCCCACTTTATTTTCCTAGCGAATGCATTTGTGAAAAAAGAAAATGCACAAAGATAAAAATCTACGACGGATGTAATAAATCACTTTTAAAGGAAAGAGTCGCAGGAGTGCTTTGGTTCATTTATCATCATGAAAACGTGATATGAAGTTAAGATTGCAAATTTCAACTGCTGACAAACTTCTGATGGAAAAATGGAAAAATATTCATTCGGTGCTTACCAGTGCATTTTTACCATTTCATTTAACAGCAACTACGAAAATGGTGTACAAGTAGGAAAAGATAGACAGTTTGCCTGTGACGATTTCTCACTGACAAATCCTTTTCAAATGAATGATTAGATATTGCTTTTCTGTCATCTGTCTATACATCACCTCGCTGTAATAATTTCTCTTATTTAGTCAATTTTGTTTTCAGTAAAAACTAAAGATGTGTAAATTTCTTACTTCTATTTATGATTTACATCTTTATTTCCAGAGTATTGTAAAATCATGCAGACCAACGTTCAAATCGACTCCAAGAACCTTCGAAAAGACGATAACTATCGTGGAAGAGGACATCACATAACCATAGAGGTAAGTTTAAGTGTAAGGTACTTTTGAATAAATAGTAACAAATAAGGGCCGACCTAGCAAAATGTTACATATGGACTAATAAATTGGACTCTTTGTTAGCTTTCAAAACTTTGAATTCAATGACCCACAGCCTAGAAGCATTTCAAACTGATTAGAGAAGTTCATTGACGTTTACAACTGGATTATTTTGTTCACATTGCAAGTGGCCTTCACCAGCATTGTGAGTGTTAAAAATAACTTCAAATATTCGATTTTTCTGATGTTGTTAGGCAAAAACAGTCATAATCCTTGCATCCGAACTTTACCGCACATTTTGCAGTCCACCCCCTCAAGTTAGCACCATATAGTATTAAACTTCAACGAATTTATACACAAAATTTAATATGGCATGCCTCAAGTCTATTGGCAGTAGATTGCTTGGGCTGCTCTTTGAAAACTTTTAGTATTAGCATAATTATTGCCTCACGAAATGGAATGCCTCTGTCAGAAATGGAAATCTTCTTTAAGCTGCTTAAGGCAACCCTTTTCTACACTATGGCGCCTTATATGTCATTATTGCTTGCCCACTATTGACACCATTAGGAAAGACCATTGATGTGCGTTGTTGCTGGAAACTATTTGACGTTGGCGTTTCTATCGGTTGATTGTATTTCCCTAAAGTAAGGCAAACAAAAGAGATATGGAACAAGACACATATGGAATCCTTATCAATTTTTTTCTTCCCTCTTTTTGTATGTTCTTAGTTGACGTATTTTTCAACTACACAGGACATGGTTTGAAAAATTCAATTCTAACAATAGTTTGAAAGTGGGAGGGGTTGTAAATGAAAAATACATAATTTTTATGCGTCATCGTTTATAGGACTCTAGAAGCAAACAAAAAAAAAGAATCTAAAAAATTCCTACACACAAATGTGGTGTCTGTGGAGTCCTTGGATAATATAATTTTATTAGAATTCATGTGGTGGGTTTAGATGTAGACTGTTGCTTAAATCTCGGCTATTGTGTCACTGCCTTAAACCGCAATTTATTTTCAACAATTCATTTAGGTTCAGTTACAGAGAGGGACATGTTGCGTTGTGGGTTTATTCGTTGGACATGCTTTTGTTCTATTTATTCTATGAACAATTGCGGTTAACACAAGCCTTAATGATATGGTTAAGTGGTTTTTTATTTTTTTTTTATAAATCGCACTTTTTGCTTTGGATTTTCGCATGAGATGTGATGAATGGGTCTTGAAGGTATGGTTAAGACAAATAATGCATACCCACCTTCCTTTCGATTTCCAAGACATTATTTCAACTTATTTCAATTATTTTCCTCCATCATTTTAGGCATTAGAGCTTGAGATATGCCCGAGGTAGGAATGTCTGTCGTAAGATGCGAATTCAAACGTTGCATCCGTATGCTAAGTACAATATTTATGTGTATATAAAAATGAGCACGACTGTTTCGCTCGTACGTGCGATTATGTCCTTAGTATAACATCAACATCAAAATCTGAAAGCTTATTAAAAAGTTTTTATTTTTGTAATTTAAAGTGGATACAGGGTTGCCAACTGCTTATTCGTAATGAAATCTGAAATGAGTTGAAAATCATATGAAATATAAAAAAATTAAATTAAATTTCTTAAATGCCTTTTCGAAAGCGTAGAAATTCTCAAACAAAAACATGAAGAAACACCATTATTTTGAAACTGTTAGTGAATATAATTGCTGAAGGTGCACTCAAAATTTTGGAGCAGTTTTTGTTGAAATTGGTTTTTTTATTTTTCATATTTCTTTAAACAAGGTTTTTTGAGAATCAGGTATCAGGTAAGTTTTAAGATCTTGCTTGAAGAAGTTTTGACAAAAAATTAAAGGAAAATCACATTCAAAGTTATCAAAATATTCAAAAAGTCATTTTTTTAAAACTAATAAAAACTTTAGAAGCTGAAAGTTTTAAAAAGTTGATACGCTATCTTTTTGACACAACCTAGGACTTCTTAAACACAAAATTTCATTAAAATTGTATAAGCTATCAACAAGAAAGTCGGTTTAAAAAAATCGTACCGTTCTTAGATTTTTTACTAAAATGTTTATCAATCAAAAATGAATCTCTCACATAAAATTCGAAATTGTTAGAGCAGCTTTCGAGAAAAATAAATATTATCATATATACGTCCTATGGCAGAAACCATAGGAAAAACCTAGAAGTCCAATTCCAAAAACAGCTTTGTAAGCTGCCAGGTAGACCTTTAAGTGAAAATTTTGAAGAAAATCCTTCAAACAGCTCAGGTTTTAGATTCATATTCGGACAGACAGGCAAAAATGCAGGACGCATTCTCTATTATTACTATTTCAAAATTTTAACGATATAAAATTTGTACGATATCAAAACTCGCCAGTAAAAAAAGAAATGTATACGCAAGTTTAAGGGGAAGTGTTTTGATTAAATTTATGTGCTACGGAATTGTATATCTTAAAAACATAAATAAAAGTGTCTGCGACAGCATATGCTTATCTTAAAATAAAATAAATAAATAAATAGGGTGGCGGAACAGAGCGAGGTGCCCCTGGGCCTAGCGCATTTCTCACAACCATGCCTTGTAAGGGAATGGATGGGACATACAATTTTCTGCCGGTTCCGAACGGCTAATCGAGAAAGCGCTTTTCATGGCAATGAATACTAACGGAGGACTTGCCAATTCCTCACGAAAGGCGATACCCGTGGAAAAAACATTTTCGCCTCTGTTGGGTTTCGAACTCGAACCTCTAGATTAACAGGCGGACATGCTATCCATCACACCACGGGTGCCACTTATCTCCTAAGGATAATTAATGAATATTTTTGAATTGCAGGACGTAGCGTTTACGGTGCCGGCGGTACCAGCTGGCTTGGGCGGAGGGAGCGAGCCTATAAATAGCGCGTAGGAGGCCACGGTTCTCCCTATAGCACTTTGAATTGAGCAGCAATCGGACGCGTTTATTTTTCTGTAGTGTAACTAGTATCAGCATTGTACCCGTATGAAGCAGTAGTAAATAAATAATTGAATGTAACGGAGCAACAAAAATATTAAAAAACTCGGTGCCTAGCGCATTTCAATTACCAAAAATTTAATGCTTTTCATGGCAGTGTGAAACTGTACTCGGATGAGTTGAGGGAATTGCCCTCTAAAGGTGATACCCTCGAAAAAATTTTATTTCATTGATTTTTTTTATTCCATTTCTAGGATTCCAAGCTCGAACCTTTCACTTGATATAGGTGTATGAGTCATAACCCTTTGATGTAAAATAATAACTTATGACCCTTATAATGTTATAGAACACAGTGCGAGTATTTAGGAAAGTAGGAGAGGATTTGAAAGGAGACACCGATGCACGCTGTTTTTAAATTTTTGTGAATCGTAATGCAGGGGAAATACAGAGTAAGGTAAAGCATTCCACATTCGGGTGGTGCGACTGAAATACGAATCTCTATACTTGACTGTACGTTCGAAGTTGGGCTCAAGGTAAGACTGATGAGCATGCCTAGCGAGGCGGATGTTGCGGCTAAATTGTTTCAGGGGAGGAATGCAACTGGCTACTTCACTAGATCACTGTTTGTAAAAAAAAAACGATAAAAAAGAGAGAGACAGGTGACGTTTCGACGATGTTCAAGAGAATCAATCGATTCTACGATTGAATTATCACCTATCAATTTTAGCGCTCTATTTTGAACCCTATCAAGTAGGCGCAAAGATGTTTGAGAAGCACCTGACCAGATATAGGAGTCATACTCCAGTTTTGGGCGGATGAAGACCCTATAAATTGTAGCCAGATCAGAATCAGACCAAAAGTTTTTTTTTCACATTCCCTTGAGAAAATCAGATAGAATACAGCCCTTATTACTCGAAGATAACATTACATTCTGTTGTACCCGTGGTATGATGGTTAGCATGTTTGCTGTCAACCCAGTGGTTCTTGGCTCAAATCCCACCAGAGGCAAAAATGTTTTTTCACGGGGATCGCTTTTCGTGAGGAATTGGCATGCCCTCCGTTAGTAAATTCTCTACCATGAAAATGAAAAGGAAATCAAAGGTCCCCTCCATTCCCTCACAAATGTAATGCTTGTGAGAAATGCGATAGGCTTTGTACAATTGTTACGCGTAAGAGTGGAGATCCCCGGGTCTTAGCGTATTTATCACAACCACACTTTTTGAGGCAATGGAGGGGACCTACAATTGTCTGTAGGTGATTCTGAACGGCTTTTCAAGGGCATGAATTTACTATTAGAAGACTTGAAAATGCCTAGCACATGGTAATATACGTGGAAATATTAAATAAATACGACTGCGCCGGCGCAACTGAGCGGGAAGACCCAGGGCCTAGCGCATTTCTCGCAACCATGCCCTGTGAGGAAATGGAGGGTACCTAAAATTTTCTGCCTATTCCGAACGGCTTATCGAGAAAGCGCTTTTTTTGGCAATGAATTTTACCATCGGAGTAACGGTCAACTGCTTGCGAAAGCATTTTAACATTTGGAAGTCGAAAGAATTTTTAAAATCGGTCAAGTAGTTTCTAGGTTCCCGTGATTGTTCTTGTGTATGATCCCGTTGGATTAATGTAAACAATTTTATCATTCTAACAGTAAAATTTAGAAATTGGTCGAGCAGTTTCTAAGTTCTCTTTCCCGTTACTGTGGAAATATATATACATAAAAACCTTTTTCTTGAGTCACTGTGTCAATTGAAAAAAAAACCACATCAAAATCAGTTGTGTAGTTTCAAAGATTTTAAAAAAGCGTACAGGCAGACATCGGAAAGCGACTTTGTTCATATTTTGCAAGTATAAATATAAGGGATAAGGAAGTTCGAATAACAGCGGAATCTATCTGTCAATCATCCAACTGTTGCAGATGTTTAGTAGCTTAGTAAGTTAGTTTAGGAGACCATCGCGGACAAAAATTGTGACACGTAATTTGTATATATCAAGAAGACAAGAAGATAGGGTATTTCGCATAAAATGAGACAAAAGCCCAGGATGGATAAGTTTAAAAAAAAAAAAAAACAGATGGGACGATAGGCTATTTGCATTCGATTAAGCGGGAGGAAGGATAATTTTATAAAAAAATTTCTTTATTTAAAATTATCGAAGTCAGTTAATACTCTTTTCTTCGAATAGCACTTTATTTCAAGTTTTATTTAGTGAACAATTTTTGAGAAATCAAGTCTCAAAGGCCGAAACGGAGAAAAATAAGCCCCCTTCTCGTACATTTTTATTTTTTACTGACCAAATCTATTCGATTATGTCCTGGGCTTATGACTTTTCTTTGGCAAAACAGTCTGCATATAGATTTTCTTAAAAAGTTAGACCGCTGTAGAAAAAGTTTGTATTAAAAGGGTCCTCCTATTTCTCGGGCTTGAAAAAATCGATTTTTTTTCATCAATTCACAACATATATGTAGAAAAGTGTGCCAAAGGTTTTTCCATATTTCGAAGTGGCTTACCGACCGAGTGTGAGGATAAAACACACACAAATTGGGACCAGTTTAGAAACTACTGCACCGATCTGGTTCAAATTTATAAAGCAACTTTAATATGTTATAAGCCAGCGATTGAACTTGGATTATCATGATTCCTTCGATAGCTTTTTTTTTAAGAACGAAAAACTTCAGAAAACACGAGTAAAAAATTTTATGTAATTTTCAAATGTGTATAAAAAAGTAAATTTTTGTAATTTATAATTCACTCTAATTCAATCGCTTGTCTTAAGATTAAATGAAGATCAAAACACCGTTTGGTTTTTTAATTTAAGATAAGCAGAAAAGTCACAATCTTGATCACCGTCAAAGACTTCTTTTACTTGATGTCATCCTGTCGAACACTATAACTTTTGTTCTTTTATATTTTGACTTTACAAGTTAAGTTTATTTCAATCTTAATAAAGATATTGATTTTTAGATAGTTTGCCCGTAAAAAACTATTAAAAAAGCCACGAAAAATAGCAGAAGACTAGACCACCTTAATATTTAACTTTATTCTTAGTGTGTTGTCAAAAGTTTTCCCGAGGAGCACAATGGATCCTTGAGATCCGAGTGCAAAACGCCAAATTTTAAAGCAAATACGCTCAATATCAGTCCTGTAGAGTATATCCTTCCTTGTTCCTTCCTTCCTTCGAATTCCTGTTGATAACTTTGAGTTACCAATTGATGGTAATTAGGAGGGTTTTCATAGGAAATAAGCTTTTAAATTTTCATCAGAAAAGTCTAAAGTTAAAGAGCCATGTAGTCTTAAATCCAAAATCAATTAAAGCAACAAAAATGGCAAGAAAATCATTTGAAGAGCTTAGATGATGAAGGACTTGTTAGAAATTAGAAACACTTCAAAGTCTACTGTCTATAGCTTTTTTTTTGCTAAGAATAATAAAAATACCATATTGTTATAAAGAAGTCAACTAATTAAATTTTGGTAAATTATTTTATTCGTTGCCAATAGTTTTGGAAATATAATAACACCTTTATCAAGTGAACTTTAACACATTCATCCCCTAAATTATTACCATTACGAAAATACTCTCTCTTTATCTAAATATAAATCTATAGGTGATTGAAGAGTACAGAGGAGTCATATTAAAGTCATTCTAAAGTTTTGATATCAGACTTCCATGTGTAGGGAAAACGCCAAATAAAAGTTCCATCGCAAAGAACTAAATGCGGTGTGAGCTCTTCAATGAAAAAGGCTTTGTTTGACTTATTCAAATTTCATGTGATATTTCCATGCAAAATCGTTTGTACTATGCGATTAGTCTCTTTACGCAGTCCACTGGAAAAATATTCTGCGGTGACGTGAGTAATAAAGCCAATTACCAAATAAAAGAATCCTTCACATACATATATACTCGTGGGAGATCATTGGTTTAGCTTGTTAAGGCTTTTCTAATTTTTTCTCCTGTATTTTGTTTAGTGACATCACAATTTTATTAAAAAAAAAGATGTCAAAAATAATACTCGTCTTAAAATAGAAATTGAAAAAGAAGTTGTACAAGAAATTGTTGGCCAGGACGAAATCACATTTACTTGCTTTGTTTTTAATGTAAGCTTACGGGGCCTACTCATTTCACTGGAGTGGTATACATTTGATTTATTGAATATTTTCCTGTTCTCTTCACAAAAATTGTATTTAATGTACACATGTTGAGTGAAAAAATGGATGTATGCCGACGCTATTAAGGGAACGAAATAAACAATTTATCAAATTTGAAGTTCGATCAAGTTAGACTCTGTGTATCCTCTTAAATCTTTTTTATCAGTGTCCACACATATTCTTCGTTTTAACATGATAGACGACCGAATTTTGTATTTGATTACTTTTCTCAAGTAGAGTTTTTGAAGACAATAATTGACCCGCGCTTGAGATATATGCTGGATTTTTCTCAGTTGGATTGACATTTCGAAATCAATTGAACGTTGTTGATTAAGGTGTAAGTTTATTGATTGACTGTTGACCTTAATAACGAACTGAAACTTGTTGTTGCGGGGTTTGAAGGAAGGCAGGTGGTATCTACCTGTGGCGTAATGGTAAGCATGTCTGCCTGTTTATCCAGAGGTTCGTTGTTTGAATCCCAATAGAAGTAAAAATGTTTTTCCACCGGTATCGTCTTTCGCAAGAAATTAGTAAGTTCTCTGTTAGTAAATTCATTGCCAGGAAAGCGCTTTCTAGGTCTCCTCCATTTCCTCACTATGGCATGGTTGTGAGAAATGAACTTGGCTTTGGAGCTCCTCGTTCTGCTGCGCCGAACTATTTATTTTTTGAAGGTAGGCATTTTGATTTTTTCTTATCATTAAATTGTGCTCCAACTAAAAGTAAGTGGAATTAAGCGAACATTTTTAGAAAAGCGTTCATTTTGAAGACTCTCATATTCCACTTATAGAATTAGTACATTTACAGGGTGTTTTGCATACGGTGCAAATAGGATAAAGACAAGAAAAAGTCTAATAGGAGGATCAGAAGGAGTCTATCTGGTTCCGTTTAAGCGGGAGGGGGACTTTTATAAAAAATTCACTAAATTAAAAAAAAAACTAAGTCATTTAATACCACAAACTATAGTGTTTTTGAAAGCCATTGCTTTGATACACGAAACTTTGTGGCGTATTAGGTAGCGTGTCTGCTTCTTCCATTGGAGGTTCAAGTTTCCAATCCTAAAAACATCAAGATAAATAGAATCTTTGGGCAACATCGGTGGGTGTTACTACTTGTTAACCGACTTGTTCTTTTAACGAAATCGGTCCCACTTTTTTAACTTTTGCACTTTTAGTCGATAGAGGTCGTCTTCCACTTGATTGCGACACCTAAGACGAGGTCTTCCCCTTTCACTATTTTCCTGCAATGTGCTTTTGAAAACCCGTTGAGCAGGAGCGCTTAGGTCCATTCGCTCTACATGGCCCAACTATCGTAGCCTCGCGATGCATACTCTTCTGGCTATGCCCATTTCGCGGTTCAGCTCATAGAGCTCGTTGTTATATTTTCTACTCCATATATTGTTTTTGCATACAGAACCAAAGATCACTGGGAGTATTTTTCTTTCGAAACGACCAAGGACTTCCTCATCCACTTTCGATAAGGTTCACGCTTCCGCGCCGTAAAGCAGGACTGGGATGATCAAGGTCTTTTACAGGGTTACCATTGATTTTCTGGAGAAGGTTTTGTTTCTCCTCAATTGCCTTTTTGACACAAAGAAGCAATTGAAAGTGAAATCTAGAACCTCAGAGGCAGCGGTTCTGATGTGTTGTTGGCATTGCTGCCACAGTTCAGAATTGATCCCAGCTTTATAAACCAACACGCCTCTTCACTCTGTCCCGTCCCAAGATATTTTGCTTCAGTACAGAGTTTTGAAAGATTCTTTCTCTTGTGTTGACTTTTGAGTTTTGTTCATCCTGTGGTACGAGTTTTGCAGGGATGCCGAAACTAGACATGACTCTGAACAGCTCGTCTCTGTTAACACTGTCATAGGCGGCCTTCATGATGTATATCGATATTATAATCCTGGATTTTTTCCAATGTAATGTGAAAATTTAGTCTATTGTGGAGGTCTCTGGTCTAAAACCACATTGATAAGGACCTATCAAAAGGTTGACGTGAGGTTTCAGACGTTCACATTATTGCAGCAGTCAAGATCTTATACGTGACGCTAAGGAGGCTTATTCCTCTATGATTGCCACAATTGTGAGGATCTCCCTTTTTTTGGATCGGGTATACGACACTCAGATTCAACGCGCATACTTTCTTCTTCTTCTGTTCTCTTCCTCCCTGGAAAGGTTTGGCATCAAGGTCATTTTACTTGATTTAAGTCATTAGCTTAACTTCTTCTAGGTCGGGAGGACGGCATTCCTGACCATCGTCTAAGTTGAATGGGCATTCTACCTGACAGTGGAATTAGTGTTTCATCGCATCGCTTGAGTTCGGGTTTCGCCACCCTGCCAAGATCTTTTTAACTTTTGGTAAAACTTGCGAACTGCTTTTTTAGTCATGGCATTTCTGAATTTTCTCACGATATTGCTTCTCGCTGTTCTTGTCTTCTTTTCTCCTCGTAAATTACATTTTACTGGTCGAAACAGCCCTTGTTCCGAAGACTTTTCCTTTCAACAAGACCCACAACAAGATGTTCACCCAGCTGTGGCCTTTACTGGGTCAGTAAAATTCGTAAAGTGACTTTTGACTCTTCAAAAGAGATTTTACTAATTAAATGCCTCACTATCTTCATAGAACACGATCTCTGCACAAAGTCATTGAATTTTTTCAATTTTTCCTTTGTTTTTTTTAATCTTTCATATTTGCTTGCAAAATAGCGGGTATGCTTTTTATGGAAGGTTGTAAGTAAATTCGTAAGGTCAAAGATTTTTTAAAGCAGCAAAACTTTAGTTTTTCGAAGTTAGTTAGTTATTCCGATATTCTTCAAAATAGTCTTTAAGTTTCAAAAAATGATATTCATATATGATTCAGCAAGTAATTCCGGTATAATAGGTTAGTCTGGTGCACTCTGGAGAAGCTTTTTTCTAGAAGAAAAGATTCGGCACTGATTTCTAACTAGTTTGGTTATACTTTTTTTTTATCATGGTTTTGTTTATCATGGTTCTGAGATGATGATAAGCCAGGTATATAATTCTTGGCCTTGATACTTGAGGACTGATGCGGTAATTCTCAGCTTCATGCTTTGGTTCAGGTAAATGCGATAAAATGATTAAGTTTCGCGTTTCTAATTTTTCAGTTCCACAGTCCATCCTTGGAATTACAACTCCCGTCTCGTGTGAGAAATTCTGAAATACGACTGGAAGCTAGAACATGAATAAGGGGCTCTGCTCTGAGATAGAAGGAGCCACTGAATTCACAGTGATTTAGCAGTGGATGTTAAACTTACAGCGAGATAGCACTGGACATTCTAATGCTTACCTGCATATTTCCTTTCGATCGCTTACTAGAAGCGACGCGACGGACGGTGCGAGGGTGTCGCAGATTGATTTTGTTCGATTTCTTCTGCCCTCTTATTGCCCTTCTGGGATGAGTTGTATTTTGTTCAATGTATGATGCTATGCGTATCATAACGTAACACCAGTGCCTGCTTTGCTGTGTCTTTTTCTTATGCTGCAGAATTTGTGATCATACTTTTTCTTAAGTTATTTAGAAAGTGCATGTGACAATTCGTAAAGGCTGATAACAAGCTACACTTTTTCCACTGCACCTTCAATCACTACGAGTAATGCTTGACTAACAGTACGTTTCATTACCTGGATATAGTTATAATCATCAACGGAACGAAGTTTGGTTTAGTGTTCTCATTTTTCTTGGATGCGGCATATTAACGGTGAATGCCTGATTGGCATGCTTTGGTCGTAGCAAATATAGTTAGTCTAGTAACATATCATAATCATAAAAAAAATTTTATCTTTCTAGACGTTCCTTTTACACAGAAAATCAATTTTCATCTCTATATGTTTTTTTTTATAAAAAGCACGTATACGCCCCAGTGAACCCAAATTAATCTTTTGCAACTCTCTTGAAAAATGTTAATGTTGAGGGAATTTTAGAACAAAAAATAAAGAAACTAGTCTCCCGAATAGCTCATTTTACTCCTACTGCATAAGCATCCAATTTATACAGGCACAGTTAATATTAAAAAAAATCGAAGAAAATGTTTCAACAAACCATGTTCGTTGGCTTACCCGTGTTTCGAATTTTATGCAATGATATGAACATTTTTAGCTACATGCGAGAGCCCTTTCATAATTTAAATTTTGTTAAGAGTGAGGTAAAGTGCAAATCCACGTAGCTGTGTATACTCAAATAAAAAACCAACTTCTGGCGGCATTATTCTTGTTTCTTCTTAATGTGGATGTATATTTTCAAATTAATTTGCATAATGGATGGCCAGGATGGCAAAAAAACAGACCAATAATTTTCGGAATACGCTGATTACATGCGACGAGAGTATTTAAATCGATAGAGGACTTCTTGTTTCCAATGGTTAAGGATACCATTTCATTTTCTGCCAAGTTTTTTTTTATTATTCGAAAGCGGTAGGACAAGTCTTCTATTTTCGAAAATGAAATTTTCTTGAAAAATTATTTTCCAGAATGTGAGAAAATCCATCAAAGCAAATGAAACGATAAAGAATTACAATTTGTGAAGGGATCAATTCATATTATGATTTATTCAAGTTAAGTGAAATGACCTTTAATGAAAAATGATAAAATATTTAAAATAAAACTGGAGACTGTCCATCATCTGTCAGACTGTCCGTCATTATTTACAAAAAATGGTGCTATTACCATTCAGTGTGCTTAGATTAGGATATGCGAGCATTTATTTTCAAAAGAAGAGCACCACTTTGTTGTCTTCATGGTGTCAGTTCAAATACCAAGCAAAACAACTTCAATTCGCCAAGTAATGACCACTTACAAAACCCCAAAAACAAATTCTTGAGAACAAGGAGTATATGCATGTACAACATTCAATATTTATGAATGTGCCAACATGGGCATCAAATTTCATGGCCTGCATAAAACTCACATAAGAATATTTCCTTTGCTTTTCATTTTTATAAGTCCCACTTGAATAATATGTCAATTTGATATGCCATCATAAACATGAAAGCGTTGACATCTGAAACAAATTGCAGTTTCATTAGACAAGAGGACCAAGAGGTTGGGTCTGCCTGTCCGCCTAACTACTGTTGGCACAGGACTTAGATTTGCAGATCAAACACTTTTCTTATACTCTCAAGTCTCAATTCTCTGTCTCGCTCACACGTGCTCTCTTATACTCTCATCTGCTTGTCTGCAAAAAGCTTGCAAATTGTTGACTTCATCAAAAAAGCTCCAAAACAGCTGGCTCTGTTTGTGCCAATCATCTGAGTCTCTACTACCACGATGACAACAATGACGACCATCTTTCTGAAATAGAAGACATCCCTGTACCAAACAATGCTGATTCTGGCGCTAGTTTGTGTCTCTGTGTTGAGTCACCTTGGGTGGATGCTTTTCGTACGAATTGGTATATTTTCAGCTCACACAGGTCCCATGGGCATGGGTTGGTTTGGGGTAGGGCTTTCGTTTTCGTGCTGTGTTGTGTTTTTTCCTTCATAATAACATGCAGGTTGGAAAAATGTATACTCATACAGTTTAACGGCTTTTATACGTGTGTGATGAACGCCAAGCTTAAATGCCAATACGATGAAGTTCATATTCAGTATCCTGCTGATGATTGAAAGGACTTTTCTCCAGTCGAAAATTATATTCTCGAGCGTGTTGACACGCCATTTTGCTTTTTAACGCTGTTTCTAAATCGAGTCTTTTCATTTTCTTCTGTCTTTGCTTCTTTACGCCTTTTTTTGTTGTTTACCTTTGTCTTTGTTTTGATTTGTCGGGTGATTGTTTTGGCGTTCGGTTTCGGTTTCGGTTTGGATTTCGGTAAAGTGTATTCTTGTTTACGGTTCATCGTGTGTTGCGTTATATTTCGCCTTATTGTTGTTCTGTTTGGATAAGCAAACTGCAATGGAATCATTTATGCCTTAGTTAACCACATAAGTTCGAAAACAAAAAGGAATTATCAACACAAAGTTTGGCTTTGTTCGGTTTGTTTGTTTTCAAAGAAAAAAAGGAAAGGAACAAACGAAGGAAAAAATACAGTTATTTCGGTTTTGTTGTTTCGGATTAAGTCATGCAAAAGTAATCAAAACAAAGTATGTGTTTTCCTTCCACTTGAGCTATTTTTACGACTCCACTATAGTCCGTCGTCGTTGGCAGTGTTAACAGCAGCCTTCCAACCAAACGCCTTTTATTCTCTGCTCTGCATCTCCTGTCCTGTGTGCTTTCGTTTAAACTTTAACATCCAACTTCACGATTAATTAACAATCTTGCAACCTTGTAAATTTCCCTCGAAGATGAAAAAAAAAAAACCAATTTTGCTCTCCATCCCCGCGGGATGATAAAAAGCAAACAACTTTCATTTTTAATATTGAAATGAGTTAAAAAAGTAAATGAAAAAATAGAGTGCAAAGCACAAGTTATTGCAGAAAGAAAATAGAAAAAGAAAAAGAAGAAATAAACAAACTCGTGAAAAATTGCTATCGCGACACATTCAGTGATTAAATTTATTTCAAGGATACAATGTAATCACTTTTGTATATCTTATGTGATATTGAATTGAATTGAATTGAATTCGGCGTAAGCAGTCTCACATCACCAGTGACTCCAGGATTTGTAAGAATCGAGATTGGTAATACATTTTGATGGGCCATCGTTCTCGTTTGTTGTGTGACTTCAGGGAAAACAAAAGACAAATCCATTTGGAGATGAATTTTGTATGAGGGGCCGGTAGGAGTACCTTGTTTGTATGTGGATATCCTGAGACCCATGATGTTGCTCGTGTTCAGGATTTCAATTCAAGCAGAAATGAATATTGCTTTGAGTTCTGAGTGTGAACAGATTTGGTGTTGTTGTTGTTATTGTTGGTGTGCACGAATCTTGATGTTGAAGAGTAGAAGGTGAACATCGCCTTGAGGCTGATTTGGGGTTTCGAATTTGCAACTCAGTTAATCTGGGTATGAAATACAATTGAAGAAATTTCATTCAGGAACGGTCGAAGGACCATAAAGCATCGTGGAATCCATTCGTGGTGTGATTTTCTTTTTTTACTGGTACCTATCTTTTGTTTTGAAAGCTTTGCTCGAGTAAAGTGGCCAGTTGCAGTTCGCTTACTGCTTCTTTTTCAATTACACTTGGCTAATGCTTATAATTTCAAATTGGCTTGTTCTTTTGTAGCATGGGACGCTTATACCTTTTGTATCTGCGACAGAGGACTAGTCGTTTTATTTTGAAGTTGATAGTTCTGTACTTGCCCAAGCATATCTAAGAAAAATAATGCAAGAAATCAGAAGTAGTTATGCTTACGTGCTATGTTTTAATTGGAGACTGACCTAAAAGCATTGAGGTAAACATAAGAAACATTTGTGTTGAGTGCAAAAAGTGTATAGTACTTTTCCTTTCATCTATCGCTTTACGGGAGTTACAATAATATCTCAATAAATTGGGAATATAATGGGTGTGCCCTTGACTTATGAATAAATTTAAAATGATTCAGTTCTGTTTAAATGGCGATTTACAAGTGCAGTTTAGCTAGCCCTTTTCCTGAGAAATGGAAGGGACCTTAGAGTTTTCTGCCGGTTTCTGTTTGGATCCTTACCTGGCTCTACCCGTCCCGTTAATCTTATCTAAATCTAGTCTACCTGGATTTGAACCCCGAACGAAAATGTAATCTATTTGGTACCTACCATCGTTATTCTCTAAACAGGCTTACAACAAATAGTGTCTTAATAAAGGAAAAGCAAAGAAGGAGTTTCAACAAAATTGTTGTCAATCCTGTATCGATATATCGAGCCTTTCCCGCAAAATTATCGTAAGCGACATTTTAAACAAAATGGTTTTTCTTATGCTTTTCAAAAGTTTACATTGTTTCGCAGTTTTCTGCATTTTTAGTTTTACATTATAACTGTTTTACGACAAGTTTCAGCGAAAATAAATTTTATCGTACAAAGAAAACGTCTTCCTATAGAACTTCCTTTTTGTCGCTTACGATAAATTTGTTTTTGTCGCTTACGATAAATTTGCGGGAAGGGCTCGATATGTACAAGTAGTTTTGCATCGAAAAAATATCAACTGAGGCAGCAAAGTGTGTATTTTTCGGCTGATACTTTCAGATTGATGGAACATTTCAACAAAGCTTCAAATTCAGAACTTGACACAAAAAAAAAAAACAGGATTTCAGAGCATATGAAGTTGGTGTTAATTTTGAAATAATTCACGTTGGACTGATTCCACCAATTTATGTTGGTTTTTAAAATTTAACTTAAAAATTGTTAAACACTCGTGGCTTGAGATTTTTAAGATTTTATTTAATAAATTGTTATAATTTTATTGATCTGGCTGTTGATAAGGCAGTGTATCATGGTTTTCTCATGAAATTTCAGATGTAAGATTTCGCAACTAGTATTTTTAGTCTACAATTTAAAATGGCAAACTTGAGAAAATTGCTTTTATGCTACTTTAGTTGAAGTCCTGTACTCGTCCTGTTTTTATATGAAGGGTGTTTTTTTGTTTTTTTAAATTATTGCATTTTGATGAGCAAAATAAACAAAATTTGTATTCAAATTTATGGTTTAATTAGGAAGAGCAAATACTACCATCGATTATGGAGCACAATGTCGTTCAAGTTGCTGCCATTTGAGGTTTGGATGCACAGTGAGGTATTTGTCTCGAAAAACCGATCTTATAAGTTTTTTACGAAATGTAAAATGGATAGGTGATTTTTTTCTTAACCGTAGTTATATACCCATAGAAGAATGCACCGTATGTTTTTTTCATTTTTAAGCAGTCACTGCACCACACCATCAGTTGATCAGTTGAAAGTCATAGCTTGTAAGCCTTTAATGTGCTCTGTGAAAAATGATTTGAAAGATTAATTATCTTTTTTGGGCTTTGCTACTGTATGTTTACATTTTGTCATGCAGGTTTCAGTTGCAAGTGTGTACCTTATTTTGAAACTATTTCCATGGGTTTCGAAGATTATGTTTAATAGAAATTGAATTTACTAGAAATGTATGCAAAAGGGCAGTGTTTTTTTTGGTTTTTTTATGGACCTATCGTTACATGATTCGGTGTTATTCGGTAATAATTTTGATATCAGTTTAAAGAAGGAGATTTCACGAAGCAAAAACACGAGAGAAACTGCCCCCAAAATTTTATCGTCCTAGAGGTGTACCGAGTTTTGTGAAAATAAACAACTTTTTATTTACAAAAAGTAAGTCTTTTCTTTGACGTGTCAACTAGATTACGTTTTTTATATATGAAACATCAAAAATAGTTTATTAATACCTCAAACTATTAGAAATTAGACGAACAACTTTCTTTAAAATATTAGTCAAATATCACATCATACAGAGAAAAAAAATTTCATGAGAGATTTTTCGAGGCAAATACTCCTATGTGCGCTGTAGCGTATTCTGTCACTCCAATTTTTCAACACCACGTAAATAGTTTCGGTTAAATGTTTGGATGATATTGGTTTCAAGGACTTGAATCGTTAGCGGATTGTTTGTATAACAATTGGCCTTCAACGTTTCCGGAAAAATAAGTCCAAAGTCGCAGGTCCGAGTCAGCTGATAGCACGGTTTTGGAATTTGGCAAACAAAAGATGAGTTGTGCATGAGTTGTGCCATGCCACACGCATGTGTGGCCTGTTTTTCAGAAATGCAGTATTTGGGTTAGGTACTGTTTGTCGTAAACTTTGGAAATGTGTTTTCAATATTCCCGAATACTTTTCAAACGCAAAGCGACTCATTTTCTTGAAGTATGACACCAAAAAGAGCGAAACTGCTTCAAGTGTCAAAAAAGTAATAACAAATGATTTGATAAACAACAATCTCACTCTCTATATTTTGAACAGTTGTATTTTCGACTTGGTTCTCTGGATAACTCCTTTCGTGTTGTATTATCGGCAAGATGGTCCTTAACTGAAATGTGAGCTTCTAAAATTGAAAATTTCTTCCGAAATGAAATTTCTTCTGCAAAGCAATGAATTCGGATTTTTAAAACCTGTGAGGGTTATCCAAAAATTTAATGGTGTTTTATCACAATTAATATTTTACATGGTTGTCGTCGTTTTCTCCGCTTTCTTTTTTAAGCATAGTGATCCCAAAGGGATCACAACTGTTACAATATTTTTCATGTTTGAAATATTGAAAAGATGAGTTTTCGTTTGCATTTATTTATTCTTATGTTTGAGTTTTTTGCTTTACTAAATGATTAGGATAAAACTAAAATTTTGAGCTTTAAATCTACACGTATTGAGCACTACACTGGATTGTGAGTCGGAGTAGTATTCTGCAGTCTTAACAAATTTCAAATTGCTTTGTAGTAATTTTACTGACAGATTTAGATAATTTATCCACTTTTAATTTAAAACACTGATCAAAAACTTTTAAATTATATTTTTTATTTGAAGTTAATTCACTTTTAAGATCTTTCACTGATGTTGTAATTGAATTGGTTCTTTCTTTTAATTGAATATCGATATTCTCTTTGACGTTTTGAATGTTTTCACTTACTTTGTTAACATTCATGCAAATCCTTTCACTCTGTCTTTTGAATTCCTCACTATAGCAACTTAACTTTTAAGCATCTAATCTAGCCATATAATGTGATTTGATTGACTCGACCAATATTTTTATTTCAGATTCATTTCTCTTAAGACTTTCTTCAAGTTCCAGTTTACACTCTTTGAGATAACAGCTATTCCTTACAACTGGCTTTTGCATATCTTTTAATACAAGGCCCACATTGTGTATGTATTGGACACAGCTTGTAAACACAAACTTCAACATTGGCTACAATAGACGACCACTAGAGTAATTGTCTAAGCCACAACTTTGCTGCGCTATAATAAAGTTTACTACACTCACCCGCACGTCTGATATCCGTTTCTCCGCGCATCGGTGCTTTACATTTGAAGCAATTGTTCTCCTCCATTGTCACCAAAAGAATTTAATCTCTCGTTTTTATTTTGATCACTGTTTTGTTTACACTTTTTAAATATCACTCAGAAATCTCTTAACAAACACGTCTATACCGCTCAGCTGTTGCTAATAAGAGTTATTGAACATGTTTTTCCAATGCCACTAAGATCTCAAATAGAGCTCCATTGGGAATGGCTCTAACTCTTTCTGGAAGCCTTCTGCATTCTGTGTTTTCATCTAGGTGTAAGCATCCCCAGACCATCGCATTTTTTCAGAAGTCACCGCAAGATGCATTCAGATCTAAGTCATTCCATATAGTTCTCTTCGCTTTGAGTTGATTTTTTTTTTTGTTTTTCACGATCTAAATGCAAATCATATTCGTATTAAGAACGACTCTTGTTAGCTTTTGATTGACATTTTGATCATAGCTCTTATAAACTCCTAGCTTCTGGGTCATACCAACATTTTTCCAGCGGGACTATACATCCGAAGGAGTTCCACAAGAATAATTTGTAGACCTTCTTTTACTCCTTTTATTCATCTGTAGTAATATACAGTTTATCGTTGGAATTTAAATTTAAAAGCGTTAATGCTATCTGAATTTTTTGAACTACCACTCAAATTAACGCACTGAAGCAAAGCTTTCATCGCAAAACGCTGACTTCTAGATAAAGGAAGCTTCATGTAGTATAAACACACATTGTACAGAATTAAACTAGCCCAGCTGTGATAGTGTCATATTTAAAAAAAAATGCTGGTATTAAATTAAAGCAAAAACTAGCAAATAGAAGAGTTGAGAATTGAAAAGAATGATATTTGAAGTGCTGTTTCCGAATGAATTTCTATTTATTTTGAAAATCTAGATTTGTACGAAGCTGTCGTGCCCCCACCGAAACTAAGGGAAACTTTGATTTGGTTTTTTAATTTTGTTGCTGTTTATTCGAATCATACTAGGGCCGGTTAATAAGTCTATGAATTGTTGAACTTCCCGCTTATTACTTACAATTGGCAACACTGCTCCCATCAACAGTCATCTGTCAGTTGACGCTTGTCAAAAATTGAACAAGTTGCGACATTAAGTTGGTTTTTGACAGCCGTTAATATCAGACCCGAAAAATCCACTATTTTGATTGCTGTACGATGTGTCTCGTACTCGAAATAGATAAATAAAACCAAAAACATATTTTCGTTTGTTGTAGCTTGTAGGTGTCCTCTCAAGCTAAAACTATACTACTTAAGAAATTCATCTTCATTTGTTTGGTTTTCTCTGATTCACACACTCTTTTAAACTCCTCCTTGCCTGCTCCAGCCATCACGACCAGAACTCAGATTTGATGTCTACATGAGATGGATGGGTTATTAACAAGCGAATAAATCGATATTTGTTTGGACTCTAGGCAGAGATGTTGTAGCAGTAACCACTTGATGTGGTGGTATAAATGATTAGTGTCACTTTTGTGTACCCAAAGATATTCAAATTTCAATGGTCCTCTTAAAAGCTGACAAATGCAAATGAGCTGAATATGTATTGGTAAACATAAATGCGGTCTAACAGTTGCCGGTGGGAAGTGAAACATATTGACATAGTTAATTTAAAGCTCATTCAGATGCGGGTCGACTTTGTAGTTATTAATAAACTAAGGGTTATTTTTCAATAGAATTTCAAAATTCATAAGGCAATTTAGCAAAATTGACTCATAATTTCATTTGGCTATACAAAACTGTCTGAAAAAGATAATATCTGGATCTATAGATATAATATACCCACAACAAGAGTGGTGCTTAGAAAATTTATAGCCAAGCATTCAAAATTGATTATCTCGATCAAGTTTTATTTTCCAATGATGTAATTTTATTACAGTCTTCCATTTATGTGATTTTCTTTTCGTTTTACTTTTTGTGCCCTTGATCTTGAAGGATGCTCCTTATAAAATGAGAGTCTTAAAGTTATTGGTCAGTTATTGCTTTTCCACTTAAAGGAATATACATTAAGCTTACCACACCTGGGGGTGCAAATGTTGTGAAATTGTAAAAGTGTGAAGGTGTGAAAGTGTGTTTGGTACCAAGGTTGACAGTTGTATCGATAGGGAATAGGGGACAGTGTTAGAACGTAAGAGGGCGCAGGATGTCTTAATTTAGATTACATTTTTCCAGTAAGTTAGTTTTGTTGTCCTTCGGGGAATTTATTTGAAAATGTGTGAATGTGTTATGTTTGTGGATTTATGTTAGTGACATGGCATCTGTTTATAATGTAGTTTGTTTGCACACAAAATTAATGCCACAAAAATGCCACACCCATTTTATAGTGTAGCATTCTTTTTATAAGAAGGGCTTTTTGCTTATTGTTAACAATGCTTTGTTGCTGTCAAATCGGCTACAAAGTAATTTTTATTTATGTTTGAATGCATATTATCGTTCATTGAACTTCTTTTTTATAAGAGGTGCAATATTTCTGAGATTTCAGGTCAATTTCGAACTTATTGGTATTTTAATAGTACAATCTATGACAATAAAGGAGTTACAACTTCACAAATAAACCCAAGGGAGGAACCCACACACAACTGGGAGGCTAAAAAAAGGAAAACAATCTTCGCGGAGATCGAGCCCACGCCTCCCTAGCATCGAGCTCGGTTTTCAAACCTCAGTCATCCAGTAAGATTTTGAGATCAACAATGCAACTAAAAGTCATACCTGAAAACTCAACTTTTACACTGTCATCCCCCCTAGTGAAGACTGGGAGATCACAAAACCTCATCCTTCAAAGCAAGATATGGTCTGGTATACGGACGGCTCAAAAATGGAAACTGGTTCAGGTTCCGGCATTTTCAGCGACTGTCCCGGAACGAATTTCTCAGTAAATCTGGGCAGTCGCTCGTCCATTTTCCAAGTTGAAGTCTTTGCCATTAACGAATGTTCGTGAATAATATGTTAAACACGAAAAACAAAACAATATTCATTTTCTTAGACAGCCAAGCTGCAATTAAAGCGTTAAGGTCACCTGTCATCAGATCCAAACTTGTCCAAGAGACAGTCATGTCACTCTCTGAACTAGCAAGGAAAAACACTGTAATCCTTCACTGGGTCCCAGCACCCAAAGGCTATGATGGGAATGAAAAGGCAGACATCTAAGCTAAAGACGGCGCATCTAAACCATTCGGTCGGTCCTGAACCCTTCTGCGGTGTAAATAAAAGCATCTTCAAACATACTGCCAAGAACATCCTACTGGAGGAATCAAATAAAGCTTGGAGTGACTCATCTGGTCAAATCTGTTCAAAACTCTTTTTGCCAGAATATACTGAAAAAACATCAAAATTCCTACTGAACCTCAATAGGAAAACCCTAAAAATTTGCACAGGACTACTAACCGGTCACTGTTCTTTAAAGAAACATCTTCACCAAATGAGGCTGGTAGCGGACCCAATCTGTAGACTATGCCTCGAAAATGAAGAAACATCTCTGCACACTATTACAGAATGTCCAGCACTTTTCCGCCTTAGAAAGCAAATGCTTGACTATGAGATCATCCCCCTAGATAATCTCAATCTCATTCACCCACAGAAGATTGCTAACTTCTGGTTTGTTCAATTCAGGAGCAGGAGAACTGTCCTGAAATCTTATATTGGCTAACACAATAGGTTTCATTCAGACACCGCAGTGCCCGGAGCTGAGCAAGCTCTACCCGTCCCCTAAATCTAATCTAATCTGCTCTTGCCTGAAAAACCAGAACATTGTCTTTTATTTCGGCACAAATATCGCAATGACACGCTCAAGCTGTACACAGTTCTGTGGTGCCCCTATTTTATTTCGAATACTAGACAGAAGTTTTCGGGTCCATGCACAAAATCTTGAGCTAACACGGATCATTTCAGAGGCAAAAGAGGATTGTGTGGATCGTGTTGGTTCGTTTAAAACGATAAGTTTTAGTCATTCCGGTTAGTCACTTTTCTGTTGTGCTGTTGGCGTAACGGTTAGCATTTCTGCCAGTTACGCGATTGGTTCGAGGTTCGAGTCCCAGATACATCAAAGAATCGCCTATTGCGAGAAATTGACAAGTCCTCTAAGAGTATTAAGACACTGCTAACTTAGTCCTTCGGAAGCGGCATAAAATCGAAGGTCCAGGAAATGCTTAAATCCCGAGGTTTCCTCGGCTTTGTTGCCGAACTCTGTTTATTTTATTAAACACGGTTTACATGATGTGCTATCTCCCGTCAAATTGGTTAATTGAGGTCGTTTTACACAGCCAGATATGACAAACATTGTTATTGAATACAGACACTTCCGAAGCTAACTTTGCATTTCATTGTTTAAAAATACTGTTCTTGGCTACTTAGGGTCAAGTTCATACGCCCAGTTTTGAGTATTTTATGTGCCAAAAACGGTTTCTAACCCACTTCATCTCCTTCATCTTCATTTACGACGCATGAGCATGGTGATAGTGAAGGGATCACAGTTCTCCCTCCAATCTGCTTCACTCTACTAGTTCACCCGTTGACCTGAGCAAGCTTCGTCAATTCTTCTAAATTTGAGTTGCTTTAAGTCAGACGCCAACTAAATTCTGATGAAAGTGATGTTATTTTGGTTTGTCTATCGTTTTCAAGTTCAAAAAAAATTTTGCATCAAAAATAGATTCCAACGAGTTTTAGAATACAGAATTACTCAAAAGGAAATGGAAATTGAGATAATCTGTATATTTGTTGGTGTAATTCGAAAAGTTTCATAGCCCTAAGGGCGTCTGTTACGCTGTCTCGTATTATTTATACTCACAGGAATTGTGATAGATTCTCAGCACTTATTGGTGTCAAAGATACATTTCCAATAATGGATCCATTCAACCTTTTCAACCCCTTCCTTAGGGATGGCCTCGGCTTAAACGTCTGTCACAATTACGATGATAAATTGCCTCAAACATCTGAAAATAGGGTCCCTTAGGAAATGAGGAAACTCGAAAGTCACAGTAAAATTGACTTTGACTGCGACTTTGGCTACGAAGAAGTTTACTCCAAATTCTTCCCAGCTCTTTGATTTTTGTGATTAAGTCAAACCACACTATACGAGTACATTACATAGTATGTTGAAAATAATCATTTGTTTGCCATGACTTTTAATGCAAAAGTTTTCCTTGGAGGAACATACAAGGATAGGAATGGTATTAAATGAATATATCTTCAGATTAATATTAGCCCTCCCACAGAGAAACGTATCTCACTTAACTTGTTTCATCAGAACTTACAGGCTTACCATAACCTTTAGAAGTTAAGACTCAAATAAATCTATTCGTAATAAATTGCCTTGAAATTGCTTTCTTTGAATGAAGTCATGAGGCAATCTTCTATAAACTCGGTATAACACAATCTTCTCTTTTTGTGTTTTTGTATTTGAGTGTGTAGGGCTGGAGAAGTAACAATTTTGCATTTGAGTATCTACATATCACATTTCGGAAAGAGTGAAAATCTATACTCTAGTCCGGAAAAAACCAATAAAAAAATACAATACATACTTTCAAATCATAACGACAGAAGTGTCAAAAAAGTGAAGTGACAATCGGAATAATTTAAAACCAAGAGAGAAAAAAGGGGGTGGCAATTCGGGTTCAGAAATGTTGCCACCAGATGTTGAAGACATTAGATTTGATAGAACAGTAAAGGTAAAAGAATGAACATAAAATGCCAAAGGTTGAATCACAACTTCAACGCATTCGAAATAGGCAGGCGATGTCAAAAGGTGAAGGAAGAATGAAAAAATACAATTTGAGTAGGTTGATTTGTACTTTATAAATATCTTAAGTTATGATTCAAAGTGAGTTTATAGCGATTAGTAGTATGTTCCTATGCAGTTGGAACTCAGATTTTTTTTAAATTCTGATTTTGACATTGCAGGATGATGAATAGACGCGAAACTAATGTCGTTTTCCATTGGTAATCCGGAAAAACTCTCCGATCCGGGATGCTAAAGTAACACTTTTATTTGCTTTGAAGTTTCGTTGCTTGTATTGTGTATCGGTGTGAAACGTCGAGCGCTATTTTTTTTCATTCACTTTTTTCATTTTTTTCATAATTCACTTAAAACGACAGGAATATGTCTTAAAATGTTTTTAGAACACATCTCACAAAATTAATTAATTAATAATTGTTTTCAGTTCACTTTTTTTCAATTTTTAGAGGTGGAAAATCACATTTGTCAATTTTGACGTCAACAGTGTTTCAGTGTGTCTCTCAAGAATCAAATTTCTCTTCTTTCGAGGAGAGGCACTGTCATTTGATGCCAATGGAATGATTTGAGAAGCGTTCAGAAGGCTTCCGTACGACCAATGGAAAACGACATAAAAACAGATTTTTTGGCAACTTTATCTAAAATGGCGTCAATTTTCATTGGAGCTGTAATTTTTTCTTCTTCTGCTATCCAAAATTATAATTTTCATAACTATGCAATAAGAAAGCAGGGATAGAATTGATTCATTTTTTAAGTATTAATTTTTTTTAAGCCAGTACATAGAAAATAAAAATTTCTCTTGGGAAACACCAAGAAAGCATTTTACTGTCGCAATTTACCATAGTAAAAACAGGGATGGTATTCCTGTGGGTAAATAGTTTCAAGTTCTTAAATGAAGATGACACCACCACTGAATTTGACCAGTGCCAACATCGTCCATGTTTTTGAAAGAACGTGTTTTTAACACATCATTGACATTTACAAAAAAGTTTTCTCTCAATTGAAAATTAAAGAAATGAAAATTATAGGTCTGTTCGTTGAACTTTCCCCAGGGTTTCTTGACAACCCTATGAGTTGTCAAAAAAACCTGGGTTTTCCAGTCCTCAAAAAACGCTAAACCACAAATCACCACACATCCCTGTCATTAAAAAAAAAAATACATGCCATTTGACAGCCCTCAAATCGCCACAGCAAAAAGCTAGGGCGAGTTTGGGGAAAACCTATGGCAAACCTATGGCTCAAAAAACACTCAATTTGACATTCAGGGTGAATTTAGGTTTGTCAAAAAACGCTTTGTGGCGACCATAGGGCAACCCCAGGGCTTCAACGAACAAACCTTATATTCGTATTGAATTACCGACCTGTTATTCGCTTGTTTGTATATATCTCACCAGGTTTTGCACTAATTCCTCTTTGCTGACGTTAATAGCTTTCCACATGAAATTAACTAAATGAAAAAATATTGCCAATGCAACCAAAAAACTTACTCTTGTATCTAAACACACGTTTTGAACTTGATATTTTAGAAAGCAGAGTGAAAATACCTGTGCGTGTTTTTTTAATTGCCAATGTACCCTGATTTGTCAGAAAAAGTTGAATTAGACGGCAGAATTCATAAATGCGGCTGATATTCATTACTTCACCAGAATAATTAGTCGAAGGCTCACCCACATCTTTTGAATTTATACTACATTTTTTGACATCAGAAGGCAGAAGAATATGATCAAAAGAGAAGAAATATGTAAAAATAAAAATCCAAATTTCGAAGTTAGCGTACGTGTACTTCCACTAAATTTATTTTGACGATGTACTTATTTACACGGCAATTTAAATCAATTGCATGGTCCATTAGTAATTTGAATCAATTTATTTTCCATCCAGATCTATCGAAAAGTCAGACTAATAGATCAAAAATGAATTGATTTCGCTTGCAAATGAAAAATCTCATCAATTTGACATCAGAAGGCAGAAGAATATGATCAAAAGAGAAGAAATATGTAAAAATAAAAATCCAAATTTCGAAGTTATCGTACGTGTACTTCCACTAAATTTATTTTGACGATGTACTTATTTACACGGCAATTTAAATCAATTGCATGGTCCATTAGTAATTTGAATCAATTTATTTTCCATCCAGATCTATCGAAAAGTCAGACTAATAGATCAAAAATGAATTGATTTCGCTTGCAAATGAAAAATCTCATCAATTTGACATCAGAAGGCAGAAGAATATGATCAAAAGAGAAGAAATATGTAAAAATAAAAATCCAAATTTCGAAGTTAGCGTACGTGTACTTCCACTAAATTTATTTTGACGATGTACTTATTTACACGGCAATTTAAATCAATTGCATGGTCCATTAGTAATTTGAATCAATTTATTTTCCATCCAGATCTATCGAAAAGTCAGACTAATAGATCAAAAATGAATTGATTTCGCTTGCAAATGAAAAATCTCATCAAATAATTGATTTTAGTCTTTTTACATACTCCCCGAACATATCCGAAAGGCTTTTCAACAGCTGATGTGTCTTTTTTGACGTTGAGCACTACTGGTAACTGGTGACGGGGAACATAATTGAAAATACTGTGGAAAGAGTGTTTTTTTTTTAACTAGCTACTTACTGGCTTAAAAATCGCACCTCTGTGTGTAGTAGATGTGATAGTTTCTTTTGTATTAATAAATTGTTCCCTTCTATTCAAATAATGTGATTATGCTAAAATTATAATTAAGGGTGGTGTACAATAGATCTACTGTGTTTCACTCTGACGATATGGAAATAGTTCAAGCGATTCACCTGAATACTTCCTTGTAGATTTTCTTGTTGTTGATTAATAGTTATGCCTCTTGCATTGGGTGGGAGAAAGCTATAACTTCAATTAGAATACTCAACTCGATTTGGCTTTAATGAATGTGCATTACTTCATTTCTTACAATTCTATTTATATAAAATTAAAGCTTACTTAGCTATTACTAAGAGTGTGCCAGAAGGGCTTAACAATTAATTGCATCAACACATAATGCTGACTAGCCCATTTGACCCAACAATAAATGAATACGAACTGTGTCAATGAAAATGAATATGATGATATGATCTGTGTCATAATACGTAATAATAAAAGTGTATTCGCTGTGATTCATGTTTTGAAGTCAAATGGGCATATAGTGCAGCTTTATGTTGATTGCTTGATATAATATTATGTGTCATACAATTCTATGCGTAGCTAGAGTGTAAACATTCTGCCCGCGTTGAAACGTGTTTCAAAATTACGGCAGCATCTTAAAGGTGATGGTTCCTGGATCTTCAGTACCAGTGTTCTCGGATGTCTTGATTGGTTTCGTATTTGGTTTGAAGCTTTTGGTGTATAACCTTCGAAGCAGAAAAATCAAAATGATGATGGAAAATAGTAAACCCAGGTAGCCCACCGCAAATTGATGAACATCATTCGTTGAAAGATCGTTAGAAGGCAAGGCCATCGTGAGGTTCTGAAGTTGCTGTTTTAGCGTATTCAGTTCTTGTAGATGGTTTTTGACCGAAAATCGATTATGTGTTAATCGGTCAAGTTGACCTGGAACAAGTGTGTTAGATAGATTGGTGTGAGGGGAAACGGAAATTTTGGAAAATGATGGGTAGATGGAATGACCACGTAAGGTAATAAGATTGCTCTTTATTACTCAGCTCGGATCGATACGTAGTTTTCCTGTCCCTTCTAGTGTTGTTTGGGTAACTGTTCCATTGCACACAATATTTCGGGTCGTCTGCTCCTTCAATACGTAAATCCATTCGTTAGGATTGCATAGTTGTATCCAGTGAGGGCCCTTGCTGGTTATGGTAGGTTGACAGTCCGGAGATTGCAATTCTTGACTTAGATAAACAAATTCGCATGCACTGATTTCTGCTCCTTGTTTGTAAATGGGATGATGCTGGTTGCATAGATGCCTTTCTGTGGTATAAGAGGCACATTGTTGAAATTCGTCTTCGGATAGGGGATAGTATTGATCTCGATGCAAGGTAACCAGGTGATATACCTTTTAGATGTGTTTAGTGTTACCTTGAATAGTTTAAAATCATCCAGACTTAGCAATGGTAAAGTTATTTTAAAGATTATGTGATCTTTAAGTGCTCTGCCGTGGATGCTCATAAGATGGTAAAGCGTCAAAACCTAGTCTTGAGAGACGGAAAGTCGAAATGTTGATGGTAGGCTTGATTTTATGTGGAGAAATTCTTGTCAAAGTTGGGCAGGAGAAATTAGTTGAGGATTTATTTTGCCATGCTGAGTATCGGTTAAAACATCTATCAAGGCAGTCTGGGTCTTTTGTATTTGCGATAATGCAAGGATAAGTTGCACGGAACACGAATGTGTTATAGAATTAATACTTATTCCTTTTCCGGAACTAATAAAGGTGCTGCTATTCTAAAGTATATATAATAGAGAGCTGTAACAAAGTGAATTACACATACGCACTAACTTAAAACAAACATGAAATCAGGTTAAAATCAGGACTTGCTTTTTTCCCAAAAGCTACGTTTCTACTTTGTGAATTGCATTTCAACAAACTAATATCCACGCGGTTTCAATAGATCAACTTAAGCATTTAATTTAAATTTAATAGAGATGTGACTTTATAAATTTTTAATAAATGTGAAAGTAGCTCTTTCTGTGTAACCGTCTCCCGCCCAAACTACTGAACCGATTAAAATGAAATTTTGAATAGAGATAGTCTAGAAGCTGAGGAAGGAGATAGCCTATATATTCCTATATTCTCACGGAAACGGGAACGTAAACGAGAACTAGGAAACTTCTGCACCCACTGTTGACCTAGAGTCATCATAACAATTGATACTTGTAGACATTTTGACTCAATGTAGGAAGAACTAGAATTGCCAAGATTAAAGTTCACAGATAATAAAAAGACCAAAACAAATTACTTGTCCTTAAATAAGTAACAGCAATACTTTGAAATTTAAATTAGTACGTTGACTAAACTTCTTCAATTACTTAAACTCGTGGGAACTGTTTTCCGGGATGGTAACTCATCAATTTTTGAGCACTTCCATCGAAACAATTTATTCATGTTCGCTTCGTAAAATGAATTGAAGTCTCATTAAAATTCTTGTAATTCTTCGACGAACAAGAAAAAAAGAGAAAATAATATTCATCGTTTTGAAAATTCATTCATTTAGCGAAAATTCAGTAGCCATGGAAGACGCAAAAATGCCAAAATATTAAAAGCCACGTGTAGATGAAGACCATGAACACAATTTTCTCATTTCGCTTGAAAATTATTTTTCATAAGAAGTTCTCATGAAAAACCATTCGGCCCCAATCTAGGACTAGCATTAATGCATATTACATTGTTTTTTTTTTTTTTAATATAACAAAGCCATTCATCATCATGAATATTTATTAGCTCAATTTAATAAACAAAGCAACAACCATAATCGTCTATGGAAGGCATATCTGCTTTCGTCGTTTTGATTTTTAGAATAAAAATAACGACCCATCTCGCATAGACTGGTTTTCTTTTAGATTGAGTCTTATTATTCAAAACAAAAATAAAAAAACACCACTCAATGAAGTTAAACCTAGTTAATTTGGTAGAAAAAATAAAAAAAAGGAAAAAAAAAAATTAAGAAGAAGAAAAGCTGTCAGCTGCTTAAATTGTTCAATGCGCGTTCGGCCTTGCAACCAATGTGTTGGTTAAATGTAACATAAAAATAAATGAGCAAAATCATTGAAGCCCATTCAATTCCACACCATAAAAAGCACATTTTATTCTCGTACAGGATGTTGCACACCTATAAAAGGGATTTCACAGATTGAAAAAAAAAGAAGATTTTTTTACTGCTGATTCTTGGCTAAGGGTAATCAAAATCATTCAGGCATGAAATATTTTTCGCAGCGTCCTTTAGACATGTTTTTTTTTCCTTCAATGAAAGTTGAAAAAAAGTGGTGTCAAGGACTCCTGCTAACAACAATATTTCAAAATTAAGCACCGCAGAAGCTTTGAACTTATACGTTCTCGAAGATATGATTTAAGAGCTGAAATACTTTTTGAAATTTAATTGGTTCAGTGCTCTTTTCTCCGATAAGGAATTGAAAAATAATGTGGTTGGGAGTGCATTTTCCGGTAAAGTCCTTATAAGTATCAACTTGACGGTGGCGGCGCCCAGATGATGCAACTTATAATGTACGTAAAATGTGCTTGCTATACCTCCTCGTAGTAACCACTGGGCACTGGTCTCTTCTAACCGGAAATAACCTGCCAAAATAGAAGGTGCGAATGCTGACGAAAGGGCGAAGAAAAAAAGCAAAATGAAAATGGTCTGCGAGTAATTACTGATTGTCCGAATTTCAGTGCTCTGCCAGATAATATGAGGAACAGAGTGTCACAGTAGATGCTTTTGTCATTTTAGCCCGTGGTGATACTGCGTGATTCGGGGATTCGGGTTTCATATTGAGTACCCGCAAATAAATCGAGTACTGCTGTTATGTTGCACTAACGCTGCGCCATCGCATGTCATCCTTTCGGGAAACAATACTCGAAAAAATGACACCAGGATTGTAGTGGTTAAAGCGTGCTCGAAATAATAATTTCTGGCGAAAGATGTTGGTTCGCTAATTCACTAGTAGTTTCCATTTATTAAAAACTAGTTGTGCCTGACTTTCGGCTGCATTTTCGCAGCATTTTTGCATTTTGCTTTTTTGCGGCTAATCATTTTGCAAACAAAACACATACATGCAATAAAGTAACCTATTGTTAAATTATTTTGTTTAAGTACATTTTTGTACACGACATTCTGACTTTTTCCATCTTATGCCAAATGGAAAGGTTTTGCGGGTTTGATACACTTGAGCGTGCTACATAAAGTTGCCATGCGATTTCTTTTCTAAACGAACAACTGCAACTTTGAGCGTCTGAGCTTTGTTTATAATTTTTTTGTTTCGAAGGATACTGCACCCTTTTAAATTGAAATGACAAATCAGTGGGAATTATAGGAATATGGGGAATCAAAACGTTTTATGCTTTTGCAGTTCCAGTCATTATTAAAATAAATGTGTAATTTATAGCCGTCTACAATTCTAGATTTCTCATTATTGGCACGGGAACACCAAGTTGCAGCCTCAACTTATTCGAAGGTAATCCTGATATTTCTAAGCAATCGAGACACTCTATAGGGCATGATGTGACTTGCTCAGTGTCCATAATATTGTCTGCTGATAGATATTGGACAACACTCCCTGCTACGTTTAACATAATTTGGTAGTTTATATGTTAAACTATTCCACTATTCGGCGCAGAAATTGTCCTTTCACTAAGCCATCTCCGATTGCCCATATTTATTTGAAGACCAAGACAGACATTTTTTCTTAAGTCATCTGTGTTATCGATAATACGACAGAAATCACCTCACGGTGAAAAAACTTTTGAAATCGGTTCAGTAATTTCCAGGTTTCTGTTCACGTTACCGTTCAGATAGAAACATAGCGGTAACGAATATATTGCACAGTAGTACCTGTGGCGTGATGGTTAGCATATCCGCCTGTTAACCCAGTGATTCGTGGCTCGGATTTCAACACAGGCAAAAATGTTTTTCCACCACTATCGCCTTTCGCGATATATTGGCAAATCCTCCGTTAGTAAATTCATTGCCATGAAAAGCGCTCTTTCGATTCGGAACCGGTAGAAAATGGTAGGTCCCCTCCATTGCCTCACAAGGCATGGTTGTTAGAAATGTGCTACGCTCTGAGACTCCTCACCCTGTTGCGCCAACCTATTTATTTGTTTTATTTATTTATATGTTGCCCATGTCTTTCGTCAGGCTCTAGACTATCTTAGAAAATAATTTCATTTAAATCGGATCAGTGGTTTGGGCGGGAGATGGTAACAAAGAAACACGGAAAATCAGTTCTACTTTTGCATTTATAATATTAGTAAGGACTCCTGTTTCTGTAGGAATATGATGAAGAATTAAAGTTTATGTAATTCTGCAGCAAGACAGCGCAATCAGATTGCGTATATCAGATTCCGAACTGACTGCGTTTAAAACGGCGGACTTCCGGTGAATTTTTTTTGAGAGTTACTTGACCACAGATTGAATGGTTAAGGTTAGTAGATGAGAAGAAACCAAGTATATGAGGCTGCCTAGTAAGTGTTTTTGGTAGTTAGTGGCATCAGTGACCGAGTGAGTGACGATTGTGATCTCTCACTGGTATATTTCGAGTCTCTTATAACTCAAAGATGTCGCTGATGTCTCATTAGACTACTTCATTCTTTTTTTAAGAAAAATTCATTGCTTTGCAAAAAAGGACAACTTTTCTTGAGAGTTTTTTAAAAAAAAACTTATCTTCATGACCTTTTTCACCACTCCTTCATACATATCCTCAATTATCCAAACAATGTCCTCTTAGAACTTCTAGCTTTCTGAAGACCACCGAAGAAAGTTTTCTTGAAAGCTTTCTTGGCTGTCGATGTCTTGGTTGTGAATGTTTTTTCGAGTACAGCATATAAATCTTAAAGGAATCAAGACGTTTTCCACTTTCGTTATTGACCGCGACAAATTCGCGTGGGTTACCAGACAGTTTTAATATTTTTCGCTAGTCGGCTACCCAATTCCTCGCTCAATGATCCTCAAAGTGTGGGACATCAGCTTGATCGAACGGGAGTTATCCCAATTTCGTATATTTCCATTGCCTTTGTACATTGATAGAAGGTAATTCTTCCTCTATTGCTGAGGTTTACTATCTACTTTTATAAGCTTGGAGATAAGAATCATGAGCCATCTAAGCTCGATGTCTACCATCTTTTTGCATAACTCTTATTTTTTCTGGTCTGGACCACCACCTTTTTTTTTTTTTTTTTTTTGGAGTTCTTAACTCTATACCAACTACTTTTATTCTTATGTCGGGTATTACTGTAGAGCACTTCCTCTGTGAATGTCTTTCTTTTTCTCGCATGAGGTTACAGATACTCGGCGCAGAGATGGTGAGAGCTGGTAACGTAGGCTCTTATCATGGCAGGGTCTTTTAGCTTTCCTCCGAACATCTGGAAAGCTATAACAAATTAGAAGGCAGCTATCTGGTAGTACATTGGATCGGTATCTAGGTCAGAGTGCTCCAGCTGGTAGGTATTTTAAAAACCTCCAACAGAAAAAAAAATACTGTTTGGTTAGCTTCAGCTTCCGTAATATGTACTTTTGAGCAAACTGTTCGTTCGAAAGGACATCACAATACTGTCGTGGAATAGAATCTTGTCGTTATTCACGAGAAGCTGTCCTTGAACATTATTAATAAACTCTGAAGAAGGAGTCTCCTAAGCATTTTTCAGTCCTTGAGCAGCTACTTTTCTGGAAATATTTCTTCGAAACTTCCACCAACCAAACTTGCGACTCTTACACCTCATCCAATTCGTCGCATTATTTTGCAACCTCTTGGAGTCAGTACCACTCTCAGCTGTGTTAGTTACTGGTGAGGTAATATTACTACAGTTAGCAAGTACTTCCAATATACTTTACATTTTAGCCAACGGTCATGTCATTCTTAGGCATTGGTTTCCTTTAGAAAACTGCAATTAAGTCGATTTGTGCGCTGTTAGTGGTTATATGGGGGAGCGTCTGTCCGAACAACAGCGTGCTATTGAAACAAATGACAACAGCCCGCGGTTGTTCTGTTGTGTCTCTTGTGGGTTTATCAACCGAAGGTACTTGCAACCAGTGCTGCAGTATGTAACCATAGTTTGTTGACTCCCTACCTGAAATTTTACAGCATTTCACCAAACGTATTTTGAAATTATTCGACACGTACTTCACTCTCCATTTTTTAGTTGAATCTCTCTTTTGCTCCACAGGTGATCTCCAGCTGTGTCAATCCTAGGATATGCATGCACACTAGTGGGAAATTTTAAAGTGTTAGGGGTGTCGCTGTACTAACTTTGATGTTATTTATCCAGATGTGATTTCTCCTTTAATCGCCTCTTATGATAAGCCCCTTCGGTGATATTTCAAGCCGTTACTGCACAGCGATGCGGCAGAGCTCTCCACTGAAAAAACTTAAAATTTATATCATAACAATTTACGTTCATTTACTGAGGAGCACTACTGACATTTCGAACCCTAAACTTCAAACTCAGTTTATCATACCACACGATGAAAAAACAGCTGCGGTGCATTGCCCTCTGTATAATTATGATCCGCTATCACAAACTCTTACTTCTTGATTCACCTTTTTAGAAAATTGAATTATTGTCAGCTTTTCTGTACAGTACTCTTAGCATTCTCTCGATTGAAAATGTATATGTACATCAAAGTAGAGTTGCCAATACTGCGGTTAATCGAATTTATATTTCCTTTTTGTTATGCCTTTCACAAAGAGCTTTAGTAATTTGTGCGCTGTTGTAACTTTTGAAAACAGTTCACTAAGTTTCGGGTGATGTTTGCCATTTGTTGTTTTGTTCTTCACTTCTGTTTGATGTATAGAAAACCACCGAAGTAAAATTAAATGATTTTTTACTTCCTTTTGTATGGATATTAAAAAATGCGTCCTCAAACATTCAGACATCATATCAACTGCTGTACTGTGATAAAAGCTTGTTCTAATCCTTCAAAGTCAGAGAGCAAATTAAAAAAAAAGCAGTGAGGGGGTAAAGTCGAAAAGCTTTCCTGACTCGTTCTGACCAAAATGCATTAAATCATTTTTACGGCTCTGTACGAACCTAACCAATCTACTTTAATTAAGCTGAAGGATCATGCTGCTTTCGAGTTTCAAAGGACTACATGATGCCCATCGAATCTATATACTGAAAGAGAAAAGCAGTTGGCACTGAAATTTACAACGTCTCAATGCTTCCTCAATCAATTCTTTTAGAAGATTTCACTTTTAGATTTTCATCATTTTTGTTAAGTGGCCTAGTGTATTCAATGAACCAAAATTAATTCCGAATTCGCACGATTCCATAATTATATTTACAAATGTACTGCTTCAGATGGAAACTAACGAATAACTATATAAGGAGGTGTTATTCCTATTCCACTCTGAGAAGAGTAAAGCTACTCCTTACGATACGCCATTTTCGCAGTACAGGTATCTTTTGAAATAGAAGGAAGATAACCTTCACCTCATTTGATCCATCAAAAATTGTGCCATCCTCCTCTGGGGAGTGAAGGTGCTACTCTTCATTTCTCTGTTTTCTTCCACGTGTCTATTCCTCATTTTCACTACCTCTAATGAAATTCACTCATTTGTTGATGATATAACGCTAAGGTTCTAATACTTACTCTCGCATTCCCAGCCATGTCGTTGCAAATAAAACGTCAACGTAATTAAATTTAACTAATAAAGCCTGAGTCTCGAAAGCATTGCGAAATGGATGCTGTGAAAAATTTATTGCTTCTAAAATGCTCTGCTCCCTTCTATGTCACTGAGTGGTTCCTCGTGATTCTCCCTAAACTGGTTAACATCCATACCTTTCTTTTAAAAACAGATGTTAGCACATCCTATAAAATTGCTCCAAAGAGCAGAGTCTAGTTAAGTTACATAGGTTGATTAACGAAATACGATATTTTCCACATAAAATTTTGAACCGGTATAATAATTAGCCGTAACTACTGATTTAATCACCCATGAACTTGTGTTATTTTGCAGTTGACAGAAATTTTATTTACGATCAATTTTATACCCCCCAGAGTGGGGTATCCTTCAATTTTGTCTATGTGCAACGTGACACTTGAAACATTAAACCGCCATTAAATGTTAATATCCCTGGGTCCTGTTTAAATTGCGTGGTTGGTTCTCGTGTTCCTCTTTTTTTTTTGTTTAAAGTAAAATTTCCCTTCAAGTATAAATGTCACCGTGCGTCGCTGTCGTCGTCGGTTGTCATGTTATTTTTGCGTTGTGAGGAATTTTCATGGGAATTTAATTTGTTGTTTTCAGGTAGGTAGGTACTTCATTTTTCAAATAACTTAGCTCCCTTGTTACAGATGATGTGTCCCCAAATGTAAAATATGTTAATTTTATGACTGCAAAATGTGTAGTACAGAGGTGGTATTTTGTTGAACGAGGTGATACATTGCGTAAGTCACCTTGCGACTAAGTTTTCACGTCAGATTCGTATTTAATCAATTTGTGTTGAATAACGCTATTAATTTTGTCATTGTGATACATTTGTCATCATTACAACATTCCTTTTTGTTAAGATTTCTCTTACCTTCGTCACTTTATCGATTTGGTGGCCTTCCTTTATGCTGTCCTTTCCTTTCCTTTCTTATTTTTGTGATTGTAGAAGAGTCTATTATCGTGACACTAAAATGATGCTATAGATGTAGCTTTGAAATCAGTATATTCACACCCACACTTAAAGCATAGTCCTCGTGCTTATAGATGGATGTGCAGACAGCAGGTAACTCTAACTATAGAGATGAATAGAGCAGCTGGTTGGAACGTGAGTTTTTCATTGTTTGACATGCCATGGAGTTTCATTTAATACTCTTATCATTTCCACGAGAACAAACTTTTTGCAATCCCAGCTTTTATAATGGAATTACATAAAGGAAGAATGTGGTCAACAAAATGCAACGGGTTTTAAAGTTGGTTGTGTATTGTGGTAATAAGTAGTTGTGGTTGAACTCATTCATCTTTGACTTGATTAAATCACAATGAATTTAAGATCATGAAATATTGTAAAACAACAAAGAAATTGTTTCTCTGGCGAAATGAATTCCATTTAAATACTCGTTTAATATTGAAATTCCTTCGTCTTCTGTGTCGGAATTTTTGCACATAAGTCACGATGAGTTAAAAAGATAGCCTTCAGCCTTTCGCTTTATTTTTGTCTTCAGTTAAACCATCAGACCTTCTTTTTGTGTAGCCTTCATAAACAAGAAAAAGGTGTTTGATTCATTGATATGGGCTCCAAGCATTTGTTGTTGTTTTTGTGATTATTCCTGCCCCCATGTGTATGCATATTCATCCTGAAAAAGGCATTTAGCTAACGCCTCTTTTCTTCTTAAATAAAGAGACCAGGACGCTTTTTTTTATTTTTTTCTGAAGGGATAGTACAAGTCCATTGCCGTTGGCTGGGTCAGAAATCCAAGTAAAAGGTAATTTTTGATGTGTGAGGCTTTTCACTGCCACTTCTTGTTCTTGAATGGCTAATGTCTGTTTAGGTTACTCTGCCCAGTGCTGAGACTGTCTTTTTTTCAGAAACAATTCAGCTTAACTCATAAAGTCTTTCAAGTGTTGTGGAAGGATCTATATAAATATGAATGTACATTTATGTACTATACAATATGTCATCAGCGTTATCCTCAAAGTGAGAATGTCTTGATACAAGTCTATGTTACTCTATTTTCTAAAATTTATGGTTTTGCTTACATTCGAAAACTCCTGTTAATACTCCTCAAAAATGTAAGACAAAGCAAAGAGATCAAAACAAACATTTAGGAAATATACTAATGTCCTTTTTAAAACTGATATTGTTTTAAAATTTAAAGTGGAAATTCCAAAAGTTCTGTGAAACATTTAAGGTTCTTTGGACCTGTAACACAGACCTACAAGTGCTTGTAATGCAAGTGAATTATGAAGGGAGGAAATTTTTTTTTGCAACACAAAGCTACAAGCTCGCTTGCTCATCTACAAGTGTAATAGACACAGTCTCACAAATGTGTTTTAATTTGTTGATTTGTAATTAAGTGTTACTAGCCTTTTCTATTGGCCGTAAGTGGCAGTTTTTGACACCATAGTGTTTTTGTTTTGTTCTTATAGCTAAAATATTGTAAGGTTCACCAGGTTCGATAAGTAAAACTTTTCTTTCAACTCTTATTTCGAATTCGATTACATTACTTTTTAATTCTTTATACGATTCAATCAAGACACTTTGTCTTATCCAATCTTTAACATCATTATTTCGCAATAAAAACTGACTCTGCCTGCGACAGCGGCCTCCTTAAAAAATACAAAATTAGACCGCCCAATACCTACTTCTCTCTATGATAAGGCGATTCTATTCTCTTAAAAATTAAAACACCTTGAAATTATCAAAGACATTAAACTGTCATGGAACCCACAATTAGAACGTATGTACCGCATGTGCGGGAGACCTGGAGCCTGAAACCGAAAATGGTGTTTGGCCTCTATATGCTATGGTAGTCATATCAACAATGACATATGCAGCCGTGGTATAGTGGCCAATAAGCAATAATAAAAGAAAAAACGGCAATAGAAGTCTTATAAAAATTTTACAGACTAGCAACGACATGTATCACTGGCGGCACGCGTACGACATTCGTATTTGCTCTAAACGTCGCGCCGTCCCAGAGCTACCATTTATAAAAATTAAATAAAAAAGATCCATTACTGGCAATCCACCATCTCTTTAAGCAAGAACACCTCAACTCAAATTCAAACTTGACAAGTTGCAATTCGATTAACTACTTAGAAAGCTTGAAACCTTTAGTAGGTATGTGTTTGGATGTGACTATTCATACAATTTTGAGCTCAACTTCTCCCGAGTCATCCCTCCCAGGAAAGACTGTGAGAACTTAAAACCTCACAAGGCAAAATATATTATGGTATACTGTCGTCCAATCAATGGAAAGTGGCACAGGTTACGACACTTTCAGCGACTCATCTAAAACGAACTCTCATTTAAAAGCAGTATTTTCCGCACCTACTTTTGAGTTATTGCACAGTCTTTTGAAAGACTATGTCTCTGGTGTTGACGTTTGGGTTTAATACAATCAATACAATGTTAAGGTGATGGAGAGTAGTTTATGCTACTCAAAAAGCAGATTCAAACAAAAAGCATGATCGATAAGAGCGACAGTAGTGCAGTGGCAGACTGTTTAGTTGACAAGTGGGTTCAAATACCCTAAAGAGTAACTGAATATGACATTTCGAAAAGGGCACATATCTGAATATTTAAACTTTCCAGGAAATGAAAAAAACTAATTATTTTCTAATTAAGTATAATATTTAGCAAAAATATTTTTGAGTTACATTTTAGGGTATCGTAACCCTCGAAAGTTACAGAAACATTTCGATGTTAACGTTATTATATATGTATATTTCGATATTATAAATTCATGAGATGTACCCTTTTTGAAATCCGAGATGTGCCCTTTTCGAAATTGCATATTCAACTGCATTTCTTTCAGTTTCCCTCTTTCATCTGGACGCCGCCCTTGAAGCCGATAACTAATTTGCGTCTACTATACCACAAAAAATCTTGTTGTACAATGGACCTGAAATTGGTCTGAGTGTTCCAACTTAGTATAAACATTCTCCTTTTTATATAAAAAAATATTGTTTGACCTCAAGGGGGCGTTTAAGTTTTATGACATTTCAATAAACTTTTTTGGAGGAGGCACCAGATCAATGGACAATCTCATTAGTAGTGGTGAAATCTTGCAAGATCCTTTGTTTTGCAGAAGCTTCTTTTTTCAAAAAGCAAACTTACTACTCATTAGAAAGTAGAGATATGGTTTTCCGGAATTAGGAGAATTTAGTAAAAATTTTTGGTTTAAAAAAAAACTTAAAAAATTTTGAATTCCGTTTCGAAGGGTCTGTTCGAAATTTGTTGTAAGGGCAGTGGGCGATGGAAAATGTTTACTTCAACTTCCTCCGACTTTTTACTCATTAGAAAGTAGAGATATGATTTTCCGGAATTAGGAGAAAATATTTTACTTTTTAATACTTTCCATCGCCCGCTGGATGGAACATAATATTTCGAACAGAGCCTCCGAATCGGTATTGAAAGAGTATTAAACGATTCTGAGGCTATCTAGAGGTTATTAGTTCCATTACCTAAAATCACTTGAGAGTCAAGGACCAACAACTTTATGGCAAGCAAAAATTGTTTGGTTGCCTAGTAGAAATGTACAACGATTTACTAAGCTCTATTCCTGAAAAGTTGGGACTTATGTCCCATCTTCAACGGAAAAAAGTTGGCACTTATGCCCCGATGGCGTGGGACATAACTTCCAAATCGAAGTTGGGACTTATGTCTGACTTAGATGGGACATAAGTCCCAAAAATAAAAGTTGGGACGTATGTCCCGGGGACTTATGTCCCTGCGCCGAAAGCACGAATTTTAATGCACTCCTAGAACGGGAAGAGCAGATTTCGTCCGCGCATTTAGCAATTTGCAACAAATATTGTGATTCACGAACGTTAGCGCTATACTACACAAGATTAGGCTCTGGTGGGTCCTGCAAGCTTTCTTCAGGCTTTCTATATTCTGCCGAAACATCGTAGTTGTCAATTTTCATTTTACTCCAGACACCTATCAACAGTCATTCCTTTGTGGTCGAGATGAGAACCAAAATGCTCATGCGGAAGAATGACTCCAAACAGTCGTCTGCTAAGAGATCGTCAGGATCCACTTTGGCTCTTGCGTACACAGATGGAATATGCTTGTGCCGCTCTGCCACGATCCAGTCATGGTAAGGTAAAAGTACTTTGTATTCCATAAGCATTAATATAGGGCTTTGTTTTTTTCAATTCCGGTAAACCTATTGGTACATGGGCTTTATCGTCTTGAGGGAGAACAAGTACTTGCTACGAATCCAGAAACGACGCTAGAGATTCCAAGGAATTGATTATAGCAATAAAATGTTCTTTAACGTGTTGCGGCAACATTCCCTTCTCTCATGTAACGCACCGTAAGTTTTAACAGGCCTAGGTCGTATGTACTAATAACATATCCAAAAATGTATTAAATTTTTTTATTTTACATTAAAACCAACAAGTACCAACCTACAATTCAAACAGACTATTTAGAACATCAATTGATTTTTCTTCGAAGCTGGTTAAAATAATCTTTAGAGTTGTAGTAATTTTATTCTGCAAAAAATATAAAACTTTGGTTACAGTATCAAGTTATAGTAACAAAACTTTAAGGCAAGGCTTAAGTATTTAAGTTATTTGCCCTTTTGTAAGCTGCCTCATATTCCCTAATTGCTAATTTTGAAGAGACATACAGACAGGTTTATCATCGTAATGTCATGTTTTATTGTTACCTAATTTTTTTTTCTTCTTGATTGAGACTTGCCTACTAATACCTTGAATTAGCTTCAGGTTATCCTTAATTTTTTTCAGATGAAGTCCATCACATATCTTGATGTCAGTTCGGTCTTCGATACGTATAGTTCTAGTGTCTTGCTTGTTTCTTGGCTCATTTCATGTTCTGGGCTCGTAAGAAGAAAAATCTTGACGTTTTCATAACAAGGACATTCCAACAAACCTTTGCCCAGTAGACCATGCCCTTTTTTGGAACCTCTTTTTGTTGAATTGTCCAGATATCCCAGAGAAAGTACTTTGACAATTGGGTTGTCTCATCAAGAAGTCATCTAACATTACCTGGAGGAAATGGATTTCATTACCCTGTAGGCTATGTATCATTCGTAAAAAAATATAGTGTTGGTATTTAGGTCATTGGCTTACCATATATGTATTTTAGTTATTTTTGAAATATTGTTCTTCTTCAGGTGGTGTCCATGACGTAATGGTTAGCATGTCTGCCTGTTACGTCCGAAGCTCGTGATTCGAATCGAAATAGAAAACAAAAAAGTCCTCCGATAGCAAATTTATTGTCATAAAAAGCACTTTCTCAATAAGCCGTTTGGAATCGGCAGAAAACTGTAGATCCTCTCCATTCCCTCACAGAGCATGGTTGTTAAAAATGTGCTTGGCCTTGTGGTTCCCCGCTCTGTTGCGCCACCCTATTCTCATTTCGTGTTCAACATATGTCGCGTTTTCGTACCCTGAAGTTTTCATTGGCATTAAAGAACCAAACGGAATTTTTAATATGAAAGCCATGTCTTTGACTAATTTGAAGTCTCAAAATATATTAACTGCGTATATACAGCACTTGAGTTACAATGTGTAGAAAGTGTGGGTGAGAGAGTCCTCTAAGTTCATGCAATCATCATTTGAAGTAATACAAAACATTCCTGAAATTCCTTTCAGACCATTGGATGGATATAATCCCATTCTTTGTCTAAAAGCATTTCCAAAGTTTGTCTTCTGTAAAAGTAATTCCATCAATGTTATCGGCCAAGTATTTTCCTTTCATACAGTTATCAAGTTAAATGGAGCAAACTTTTTTATTTCTCTATCAGTATGTGTCAAGTTCTATAATCACATTTTCAGCACATCAGATGCGGCTTGATACATACTTCAGCTTTAAGGTTCATCCACTGGGAGACTTGAAAATATCACTTTACTGTGTGGTCTACACATTTTGATGGATTTGGTGTGCTTTGGTTTTATTTTATTTCGTTTTACTACAAACTTTGATGAAAATAGATTGCAATCTACTTTATTGAAGTTTTCATTTGCCCTGTTACACAGATGATTTCATAAATAACGAAAAATGAGAGACACGCGATTTGAACGATGGCGGGCTAGTTGCAATAGTTTATAACTTGTGCGCAAGCTTTTTAATTGCAGCTGTTTGCTTTTAATTGCATCCTTTTGTGTACTTGACTCTGCGTCGTTAAATAAAAAAGGTTGAAATATAATTTGGTTCTTGAAAATAGCTCAAGTTACTTGAAAATGAATCTGTGGACAACGTGACAGTGTAATTACTATGTTGTTTTATAGATATAAAAGAGAAAATGAAAAAAGGAATTCTAAAGGACACCTACAATTAACTGCTTTGTAAAAAGAATAAATCTTTCTGAACATAGAATAATAGAAATCGAGAACACTTTAAACTAACTGCAAGAGGCGATCACTTACTATACTTACTAACTTATCTCAAGGACCAAACAACTCAAATAGAACACAAGCTCAACTGTTTTTTTTAAAGAAGAATAACGTCAATAGAAAAGCTTTAACACGTTTCACACATATCTACTTGCACATCATTTACGCACCTCTCTCTACAACCAGATATTTCTAAAAATTTGTATACAAACTCACCATAACAAATCGTGACTCATAAATAAAAAAAATAAAAAAACAAATAAAATGTCTGTGGATTTGAGCATTGCACCAGAACCAGCTATTTCTATAGTGGCAGCTGCACCCGTAGCACAAAATGGAGGCGAAATGGATGCTCTTCTATTGGGCCGAATCGGGGTAAGTTTTTAATTTTCTAAAGCTATTCTTTCAACTAATGTTTTTATATAACATACATACATAGCTAGTTTAACTAATTATGCATGTGTGCTGTAGTGGTTTTGCACGGAGAAGAATTTTATCTCAAACTATTCTTATTTTCAAAGACTAAAACTGTTGCAAGTCTTGTTTAGTGCTGGTTTGCTGGTTTGATCCTATAAACATTTTCTTCTTAAATACATACTATGCATTTTACTGATATTAAAGGTAGAATAGTAGACTATTGTTAACAACTAACATACATATATCTTTTTTTTTCAAATTTTATATAATAAAAAAAAACAAACTTTTAAAATGAGTTTAAAGCAAGTTAATTTCTATTGAATTTAGATCAATTCGTTACAAAAATTGTGGTTGTGCTGAAGCAAAGCACGAAACTTCAGAAAGAATGTATAAGAACCTATATCTAACGTAACCATACGTCCCGCTTTGGGTGGGACAGACAGTCCCCCCGCGAGGCCCGCTTTTGCAATTTTTGTGAGGGTTGAGTTTCTTTTAATTCGATCAAATTTAAGCAAAAACATTTTCATTCTTTTGTATTATGCTTTTGACTGGGAATTCGTGCTAGCTAGGTGAAATCTGAAGTTATGGTGACATTTGAAGTTGTGGTCAAAGATGGACCGGATTTGTTTTTTCACTAACTCAACTAGTGTAGATGACAAAGCGAAATGAAAGTTGTGTAAGTAATTGTCGTGAAATTGTGTGTGATCAGCCGCCACGGCCATAGACTGCCATCTTATAAGTTATCGATGGTTTTGTTTTAGTGCAAGAAGTGTTTTTTAACAAAACAATAATGCCTAAACGCAAGTGTTCCTTTTATATTAGTTTGCAACAGAAGTATCTATTTATAAAACAAAGAAAAGATAAAACCGCTGACGTAACATGTGAAAACTGGGACATGGTGGTACCAGTGATATAAAAAAACATTTAAATCAGAAAAACATACATTTGCCGATCAAGCCGCTGCTTCAAGGTCGTCAATGCTTAATTCTTTTAAGAAAACCGAGTCGCCGATTTCTAAGGATTTAAATATAGGGGCAGCTGAGGGTACGTGGTATCACACCGTGCAACATGATCACAGTTTTCTCTCAAATGACTGCTCTTCTTCTTTGATTCAAGCATGTTTTGAGCAAAAATTTAGATGTGCACGAACAAAGTCTCAAGCTATTGTGGTAAATCTGCTGTCAACCATGGCAACCGAAGATTTAAAAGACCATTTACGTGAAGCCAACCGCATAACTTTATTAACGGATGCTCCAAATCATGGCTCAATCAAGTTATTCCCAGTTTCAATTTGCTATTTTTTACCATACGAAAGTTAAGGTTTTAGAGTTTCGGGAGCAGCCAAGATCAGATATTATTGTACATTATTTGAAGGAAATATTGTCTTTTAATGACTTAAATAAAAACATTGTTGCGTTTTGTGGAGATAACAGGTACTGCAACTACGGGGGAAAGAGTAGGAGAGGAAATAATAATGTTTACTCAAAGTTGAACCAATCACTCGGCAGACAGATTATTGGGATTGGATGTGGAGTCACATAGTCTACAACGCGATCAAAACTGCCGCTGATTGTCTTCCTGTGGATTTTGCATCATAGTTAAAATTTACTCATTTTTCTACATCTACAGCGTTCGAGTAGAAGCTTTGGAAGAGTTTTGTATTTCTACTACTGCGCTACAGTAAAACAAGATGGCTTGCGTTAATAATGTGAAATCTTGACAAGTCAAAGCTACGTAACTGTACAGGGCTACAAATTACACATCTTGAAGCCAGCGCTACAAAAGCACATATTTGAAGTCGCCAAAAACGCTGCTAAGTGCTTAGGCTTCTTGAGATGATGCAGGAGGTTCTTCAGCCCTTCTGATCTGGCTACAATTTATAAGGCCTTCATCCACCCAAAACTGTAGTATTACTCTCATATCTGGTGAGGTGCTCCTCAAACATTTTTGCGCCTACTTGATAGGGTACAAAATTGATCGTACAATCGATTGATTCTCTTGAACATCGTCGAAACGTTACCTGTGTCACTCTCTTTTATCGGTTTTTCTACAAACAGTGCTCTAATTAAATAGCCAGCTGTATTCTTCCCCTGAAACAGTATAGCCACAACACCCCCTTCACTAGGAATGCTCATCAGTCTTACCTTGATCCCAACTTCGAACGTACAGTCAAGTATAGAGATTCATATTTTAGTCGTACCACCCGAATGTGAGATGCTTTACTAGACCCCGTTTTCCATTGCGATTCACAAAGGTTAAAATGCAACGTGCGTCGGTGCTAAATCCTCTCCTATTTTCCTAACTGCACTGTGTTTTATAATATTAAAAAGCAATAATACAATATTTCTGTGAAAAAGTGTTTTGTAAAATAAATTTTGAAATCATATTTTGTATGTGATGTATGATCTGCGGATTAGACCCTTGGTTTTTATTTTTTATTTAAACTGAGAATTTTTAAAGTGGAATAAGTAGACGAATGGTGTTGGTGCAACAAAGTTATGGAAGCCTCGGGTAGTGGTGGACGGTTTAGTCGACAGCGTGTGTTTGAATTCCACCCCGGGTATCACTAGCCCAAATCTTAGGATCTGGCCTTATGACCTTAAGTTACCGCACCTCCAGTTTATCATCAGCTTCCCGTTTTAATCTGGTCACCTTTGAGTCTGTAAGTCACATTTTTTTTGGTGTTGAAGGTTTTTCAAAATACTATCAGGAGCCCTCACACCTAAATACTCGTACTATTGTACTACAAGATAGCAACCTTCTGTTGCTTCATTTATTTTTCAGATGTTTGTAAGCCGAAGGCGTTGCCATAATTGTGAGAATTATGTTACCAGCTCTCTCCATGTCTGCGTCAAGTATTTGTAACCTGATTCGAAAAAACGCCACAAAGTCACAGAGGAAGTGCCAGCATTTTCATTATAGAATCCTTAAAGTGTGGTATCGTTTAAGTCGACACACTCAATTGACTGTGTCAACACCAAAAAGATTTCCACAGTCTTTTCTACAACGGGATAAAAAAATGCTGTTTGTTTTCTTGTTAATATTATAGAGCGTAGTCTTTTTGAATCTAAGGTTGTACCCTTGACAAATCCAATCTCATTGAAGATCATTGCAGACCAAACGCTGATTTCGGTAATAAAAAGATCATTGCCTTGCAAGGTTCATCAGCGATTTTTTTTATGCCGGGATCTTACAGCAAGAGTAGCTCTGTTGTTGGCATATACAAACTAGGGCGTCGACTTTTAGCCTATTTCAAGTAGGGAGTCCATCAGCATGCACGAAAGGGTAACAGAACTCTTCCTGCGGGCAGCCGTTATTCACTATTGTTTTAACAAAGTGTTCACATTCACACTCCCTTTAAACGATCACTTTTCTATTCATTATCATTGCTTTAAGCCAAAAGATCAATGATTGGTCCACAACATGTTCTCTGCCAGTTTTGCACATGCCATCAAAGCCACATTGTAAAGGAACCCCCTATGTTGATTAATTTACCAGTGCAGTGCAATAAGCCTTGCGGCAATGAAACACGTGGGTAGTGGGTCGCGGCTTGGCTTCGGGCACTAGGTAATAGCACGGATAATACCTTGATCTAAAACAAATAAAGAAGTTCAGGTTTATTTCTATCCCCTGATGGCTTATAAGAGAGTAGATAAAAGCATTAGCTAGTCAGTAGGCTTATCTACGGCTTGCTTGTAAGATATCAGACAATGGCCCCTATCATAAGACCCGTCGCAACAATTTCGGACTGCAAATGTCGGCAACAGAGTTGAAATAGATTCCATTTACTTTTAAGAGAATTCTTGTAGCAACATTTTGGAAAAATAGTGTACTATTTCGTATATATGCAAATACATCGTGTATTGATTAGAATTCGTTAAGAAATGCGCCATGTTTTCGTCGATTCAGAAACTTATAGTTTAAGGTTCGTTGTAAAGATGAATAAAACTAATTACACCGAAGTTTGTTCATCAATATGACAAATTGCTAGCGCACTTTTTCTCCATAATTAATTTCTTTCCATCAATACAAAATTCCAGTCAATAAATTATTTAGAAGGAAAGCCAAATGGTTTCATACCTTTTCTTCACAATGATGATTTATTGTGTTCACTACGCCAGTGGCTTCAAGAAGTAAAACTACCCATTCAATGTTAACCTAATTGTTTGAAAGCAAATCCCGGACTAGCCTGAAGGCATTTGAAATATTACTAGCTTTCGATTATCTTCAGTTTGATTTATGTGACTTGTGCTCCTTTTGATATTCGCAAAACCTCCGACAGCGTTCAATTCAGATAGAGACTACATGCAAATCAGTACTCCTTGCTCTTAATTTATTTACCCTTTCAACAACTTCCAATTTAAATGCATATTTATACGACAAATTTATCACATATCACTTGTGCCTTAGAATTAAAAGAACGACCTTCATTGCTGAGTCATCTTTTGAAATATTCATATGATCGATGTCAATTGCACCGAAATAACCTTCGGTCGTGGAGTTGTATATTTCCCATTGAAACCATGCTGTAGATGTAGGTACAAGTGCACAACACCTAGTCCTGCATTTCAAAAACACCCACTTCCACAGCAATGAATTTCACTTCAATGTTCAAGAGAGCAAAAACATTGCTTTCGTCCTTGTAGCAGCAATAAAGACTCTTGTTTAAAATAAAAAAAAGAAGAAAAAGAAAAAAAAAACATACTCATTTTCCACAACAATTCATGGAATCCATGCTTTTTGGGTTGTAGGCTTAGGCCACTGGGTTCAGATAATTATTTTGGCAGGTATGCCATTCCAATCGAACGATTTCACAGTGCTTAGACTTTGCATGGTATCCCCGTGTGTATTCAATGAAATTAAATTATGTAAAACAGTTTTTGAATTTAATTTCGCAGAAATCTGGGGTATATGGGATGAGTTTTTGAAATGATTTTTGGTATTTCATCCCACAGAATTTCACAGGAAATCGTTCAAGGGAGAAATACGTTCAGAGTATTCTTTTTCCGTCAGCATGAAAGAGAAGCTCTGTTGAATTTCCTTGAAGTGACTCGGTTTGAATCAAAAATATTAAAAGCACACATACATACATATAACGACTGGTTAATTTTCCAACCCTGAAGTGAAAATGCCATTGGCATTTGTTTTTAAACCTTTGGTGACCTAACCAAAAATACCTTGTTTTCGAAGCAATTAAAAGGTGACCTCTTTCGGTATTTAAACATCTTAGCAATTAGGTAATGTTTTACAAACCTTTTTTGCTGTAGTAATCTTTCTTCTATAATACTGATAATAAGCTTATGGCTTATGAATGTTGACTTAAATTTTGCTGCCTGTCAAATTTTGTTGTTTGTATTTTTTGTTACCTTTCGAGCAGTTGAAATATCCGGTGAAGAAAATGATGACTCTTTTGTTTTGAAACTACCTCGAAGTTAGGGTTAGGGTATTTGGACTATTTTGAGCCAGTGTCCCTCCATATTTTGTAGAGCTGGTAAATTCAAAAAAGCCAACAATAAATCTCACTTGAAAATTTCCTTTCACAGAAAACTTTGCAAAACTTTACTTTATGACTCATTTTGTCTATCAGCTTTTTATGATATTATATTTTGTGTATTTTTTTCTGTTGGAGGTTTTTAAAATACCAGCTGGAGCACTCACACCTACATAAATATCGGTCCATTGTACTACCAGATAGCAACCTTCTATTTGTTATAGCTTTCCAGATGTTTGGAGAAAAGCCAAAAGACGCTGCCATGATAAAGAGCCTAAGTTACCAGCTCTCACCATGTCTGCGCCGAGTATCTGTAACCTCATGCGAGAAAAAGCAGGACATCCACAGAGGAAGTGCTCTGCGGTGTCCTCATCTTCTCTACAAAATTCACAGAGTGTGGTATCACTTAAGCCTAACACATTTAAATGCTTGGCAAAAAAGAAGTGCCCGCTGGCAATGCCAATAAGCTTTCTACAGTCTTTTCTGCTACGAGCTAGCAAAAATGTTGCCGTCTTCTTACTAACGTTGGGGAGCATACGTTTGGTCTGTCTGCATCCTATGGAGGCATGCCATCACACATCCAATCGTTGATTGAAGCCCTCACTGAGGACGCTTTCAGAACTATCGACGCGACGGTTCAGGTCCTGAGAAAGCTGTCTGAGATCCCTGCCTAGCAAGTTCATCGGCGATCTCATTTCGAGTTATGCCGTGATGACACCAAATGAGACTCAAGAAATTTGATCTTCCGATCGCATTCAGAGAGCTCTTGCATTCCTGGACCACTTTCGAAGTGGTTAGAGGGTGGAGGAGGGCCTTAAGCACAGCTTGGCTGTCGCTGCAAACAAAGATACTTCTCCCCGTCCATCCATTGTTCGTTTCGTGCCTCAAGGCCATTAGGATAGCATAAGCCTCCGCTTGGAAAACGGATGCGTATGATTCCAAAGATGTGTGCAGTCGTATGTCGTTGTTCTCAACAAAGGCACCAGCACCAGAACCCTCGTCGGTTTTGGAGCCAACGTGAAGATACGGTAACAGTTCTTTACATGCTCAGATTCTGGAGCGAACCAGTCCTGAACCGAAGGAAAGTTGACTGAGTAATTTTTAAGTAGTTTGAACCTTGGGACGTGTCAGACGGCATATCCTTTAGACGTGAGTCAAAAGATATGCTGCTTGCGAGCTTCTCAAAGCTCCAGTGCAAATTGTGACAGAGACCACATCTTTTTAAACGAGAAATGATCTTAAGAGTACACCCCATGATCTAGGTATCAAGGGGAGGAAGATTCAGCAGTGCGTTGAGAGCAGCTCCCGGTGTGCTGAAGAAGGAAGGCCCCAGTAACACCAAGACAAATTGTTCTTTAAAGTTTGGCAAACGAGGCCATAACATATTTACGCGAGAACTTATTCCATAAAAAAAAACTGACGCATAGGAGATCATTGGTCTTATCATAGCCGTATAAATCCAAAGGACCCTTTTCAGTGACAGACCCCATGTCTTGCCAAAGGCTCCTTTACATTGTCAGAAGATTGACAGTGCTTTAGTAGTCTTAGACTCTACCCGCCGTATTAATAAACGCGGAATAGCTGGGCTTAGTCTTATTCCATGAACTGTATTATCTCTTGCCATAGCATTTTCAACTTAATCCATGGAAAAAGACTTAGCCCAGCTATTCCGCGTTTATTAATACGGCGCGGCGGTTAATGTTTATTTTGTATATTCTAAAAATACACGAAAGAGTTCTGTATTTGGGTGGATATTAGATTAAGCAATCGAAAACTTAATTAATTTAGTTTAAGCACAATCAAGCCATTGAAGAAAAAGAGAAGCAAACGAATAAATTGCATTTTCACCTGTTGTTACTGACAAATTAAAAAAAAAAAAAATTAACCAACGACTCGGAAATCCATTGTGGCACATTAATGAGCTCTAAGTGCTAATTTACCGCAAGCGACATTTTCATCATTACCCTAACCGACAACATTATTCCGATTTCACAGTCGACATTATTATTTAAGCATTAAAACTTTTTAATTAACATGAAATGAGTAAAGCAATTTTGTCCTTCACATGGCTTACATGTTGAGCTGAGCAGCAAAAAATTGATATTCTTTAAAATGGCAGCCTTTTATAAATTGGCGGGTAGAGCTCGATAGATAATAAACACCCCGTTTTCCATATATATTATCTAAAGCTTATTAAACATTTAAAAACGATTTTGCTCAAGAATTTTAAGGGAAAATCTATAGCTTGATGTGAAAAGAAAAACATCATTTAACTGGAAGCTCCAATGAGTCAAGTATTGTTGCTCCCTGGTGTAAATTACGGTTTCAGTCAGTACTTGTCAAAGAAAAGATGTGTACAGTGCCAAAATGCAATCGATTAACTTTACTGGGGTTACATGAAGCAAAAATGTCGACATAGGGATGGATGAATATCATAAGTAAAGAATGGCTGCTTTTGAAATTAGAGGATGTCTGTGAATATTTGAAATTAATCAATTTTTGTGTGCATCTGACAAAACCAAAACGGAAAGGCTCTCGACATCAAAAAAAAAAAAAAAAATTAATCATTGGCTATAACAAGGCCTGTCGTAACAATTTCCGAATACGAAATCCAAAAAGGAAGAGACTCCCTCGAAGTGAATGCCTTATTACGAGATTTGGCACATTTGATTGAATTATTTACAAATTCTTAGTAACTGTTGCAAAACATTCATTATGAAAATATTTTTAGTCCTTTTCATTTGACATTCGTTGTCTGAAATTGTTACTTCGGGCCTTGTGATAGGAGTGAATATTCCGCTCGGAAAAAGAAAAAAAGGTAGACAATCTTTTCTCTATGCTAAACTTTATTATTCGTAAAAAAGTTTTAAGGTGTATTTACACTTTCATATAAATATCATAATTGTCACCATAAAAGTATGTTCGTCTTGTGTCAAGTTGTGTAGAAATAGACATATATGTTTTTTTTCAGTATTCTCCCTGTCAATTTTTATTGAAATTTACAAATATGTACGAGTATGCATGTGTAATAAAAGATTTGACACAAGCACTCCATGCATTCAACGTACAAATAGAAATAAAGAAATAACTACAAATAGAGAAATAAAAATAAAAAAAACATAGGATGCCGATTGTATGACAAGCGCAAGTCATATATGTAGAATCAATCGATTTTTATATGGTTAGTTCATTAAATTCATGCTTGCCGTTCTTTATATGGCACAGGCTGCCATATAAGTGTGATAGCGATACTTTTTCTTGTTATAAAATTATTGTTTGCCATACAAATCCTAACTAATATTATAAATGTGAAAGTCCCTCTGTCTGTCCGGCTTTCTATGTTACCATCTCCCGCCCAAACTACCAAACTGATTGATATGAAATTTTGTACAGAGATAGTTTAGAACCAGAGGAAGGACATAGGCTATATATTTTATCCCTAAATTCCCACGGGAACGGGAACGTATACGGGAATTTAGAAATTACAACACCGATTTCAAAAATTTTTCCACCGATAGAATGCTTTACTATCCCAAAGTAACATAAACTTTAATTCATCCTTATATTCCTGCGGGAACGGGAGTCCTTACTAATATAATAAGTGCGAATGAAGCTCTGTCTGTCCGTCGTTCTATGTTACCATCTCCCGCCCAAACTAATAAACCGATTCAAATGAAATTTTGTACAAAGATTGGACTGAACTTAAGGACGGACATAGGCTTTATTTCATTTGAATATTCCCTCGGGAACCGGTCCTCACTATTATTATAAATGCAAAAGTAGCTCTGTCTGATCACCTTTCTATGTTACCATCTCCCGCCCAAACTACCAAACTGATTGATATGAAATTTTGTACAGAGATAGTTTAGAACCAGAGGAAGGACATAGGCTATATATTTTATCCCTATATTCCCACGGGAACGAAAACGTATACGGGAACTTAGAAACTACAACACCGATTTCAAAAATTTTTCCACCGTTAGAATGCTACACTATTCCTGAGTAACATAAACTTTAATTCATCCACATATTCCTACGGGAACGGGAGTCCTTACTAATATAATTAGTGTGAAAGAAGCTATGTCTGTCCGTCGTTCTATGTTACCATCTCCCGCCCAAACTAATAAACCGATTTAAATGAAATTTTGTACAAAGATTGCTCAGAGCCTGAGGAAGGACATAGGCTTTATATTTTATACCTATATTCCCACGGGAACGGGAACGTATACGGGAACTTAGAAACTACAACACCGATTTCAAAAATTTTTACACCGTTAAAATGCTACACTATCCCTGAGTAACATTAATTTTAATTCATCCACATATTCCTACGGGAACGGGAGTCCTTACTAATATAATAAGTGTGAAAGTAGCTCTGTCTGTCCGTCGTTCTATGTTACCATCTTCCGCTCAAACTAATAAACTGATTTAAATTAAATTTTTTACAAAGATTATTCAGAACCTGAGGAAGGACATACGCTATATATTTATTCCCTATATTCCCAGGGGAGCAGGAACGTATACGGGAACTTTGACACTATGGCACCGATTTCAAAAACTCTTCCACCGTTGGAATGCTCCATAATCCCCGAGCAACATAAACTTTTATTCATCCCCATATCCCTCACGGGAACGGTCACCATGTTTCCACGGGAACGGGAGTCTTTACTAATATTATAAGTCCGAAGTTAAATCTGTCTGTCTATTTCTCTTTGTTACCATTAACTGCCCAAGCTATTGAACCTATTTATATGAATTTTGGTACAGAGACAGTCAAGAACCTGAGGATGGACATATATGTTATGCAATATGTTTTATCCCTGTATTCCCTTGGGAACGGGAACTTGGAAAATACAGCACCCATTTCAAAAAATGTCCACTCGTTAGAATACTGCACTATTCCCGAGTAATATAAGCTTCAAGTCATCCTCCGGAAACGCCCTCATGTTCCCACGGGAATGGAAGGCTTTATTAACATTATAAATCAATTTAACTCTGTCTGTCTGTTTTTCTTTGTTTATATTTACCACCCAAACTATTGAACCGATTTATATGAATTTTGGTACAGAGATAGTCTAGAACCCGAAGATGGACATCCTTACTAATATTACAAATCCAAAATTAACTCTGTCTGTTCGTGTTTCTTTGTTACCATCTCCCGCCCAGAAAACTGATCCGATTTAAATGGAATTTAATTAAGAGATAGCCTAGAGCCTGAGGAAAGACATAGGCTTAATAAGTAATCCCTATATTTCTACGGGATCGACACCGTAAACGGGAACCTTAAGACTGCTGGGTCGATAAAAGTTCTTTCACTGCGGGGTGATTTCTGTCAAACTGTCGAAAATACATTAGACCTGAGAAGAAATGTCTATCTTGATCTTCAAATAATAATTGGCAATCGGGAATGGCTGTTTGAAAGGCGATTTCGGCGCCGACTAATGAGATAGTTAACCATATAAACTAATAGAATATGTTTGACGTATTGGGGGACGTTGGCGAATGTCTATCAATAGACAATATTATGGACACTGAGCAAGTCACATCATACCCTACAGAGTTTCTCAATTTCTTAGGATTATTAGGAGTGGCAGCAAGTTGGTGTTCCAGTGCCAAAAATGAGTAATCCAGAATTGTACACAGCTACAAATTACACATCTGGGATGCGGCATTAATAATGACTGGAACGAAAAAAGGAGAAAACGTTTCGATTCCCCGTTTTCCTTTAATTCCCACTGATTGGACATCATAAATAAGGCTCAGACGCTTTAAGTTGCAGGTGTTCGTTTAGAAAAAAATCCCATGGCAACTTTATGTGGCAGAATTACGTATATCAATCCCACAAAACCTTTTTATTTCGCAAAATATGGAAAAAGTAAGAACGTCGTGTGCAAACATATACTAAAATAAAATAAAATAACAATAAATTACTAAAACGCATGAATGTGTCTTATTTGCAAAATAAGTAGCCTAAAAAATTAAGACTGCTGCCGAAAGTCACTATTCCACGCGGACGAAGTCGCGGGCACAGCTAGTCGTCCATATATGTATATATGGCATAGTGTAATATCACTTGGAATATTTACAGAAACTGTGCCATACATTATATGACCACTTTGTTCATATATATATGATAGTGTAATACCTCCTTCAATGCTCTGCTGCAATGGAACCCACACCTAAGACGCATCCATAAAAGAACAACATTATTAAAAAAAAACTAGTCCTTGAATCCTTAAATGAAGTACGACCTTCAAAATCTAGTACAACAATCACCTACTGAGCCGTGGCTAAATAAATACATATTTAAACAAATAGGGTGGCGCAACAAAGCCCGTTTACCCTTGCAACTACTACGCTAGGCCTCGGGGCTCCTAGGTCTGTTGCCCCCACTTTATTATTTATCTATGTTTTTACTCGATTGAAGTTGTGTTACACAATGTTGCATGATTCATTTTCATCTCCACAAGTTACTTAACTTTAATTGGACAAAGTTTATCGATTGTAGCGTACTTTTATTTGAAAACGTTTTATTTATAATTTTGAATATACGAAAATGAAAAATGAAAACAAGTCAGCCGAAAAAGTCCCTGTATTACAATCCAGAACTATACCAAAAACAATGATAAATAAATAGGGTAGGGCAGCAGAGCGAGGAGCCTCTGGGTCTAGCGCATTTCTCACAACCATGCCTTGTAAAAAAGAGGAGGGGACCTATAATTTTTTGACAACTCCGAACGGCTAATCGGGAAAGCGCTTTTCAGGGCAATAAATTTACTTATGGAGGACTTGCCAATTCCTCGCGCAAGGCGATATCAGTGGAGAACTGAAACTGGAGCCATTCCTAAAGAATTTGAGGAGTCACTTATTTTTCCGATTTAAAAAAAAGGCGATAAGGCAGATCCAGCAAGCTACAGAGGCATATCATTTCTAAACGCATACATACAAAGTCTTCACAGAAATCTGGAGAAATCGACTGACAATGTGGATGAATCGTAATAATAAAATCAAAGAATACCAAGTGGGTTTTAAATATGGATATTCTACAGTTGATAACATTTTTGTCTTAAGTAGTATAGCAGAATCCTGCCACATAAGAGGTCATAAGCTTTATACATTTTTCGTTCAAGGCAGCACTCGATACCGTGGATCGCAGAGCACTTCTCTACAAATTATATGCGAAAGGGTTATCAAGGATGTTCTACACTTTAATGGAAAGAATAAAATAATCATAAAATAAAAGCCCTTTTATTTGCTGACGACATTGTCATAATGGCTAATTCACCTGAAACATTGCAAATGATGATAGACACACTGGTCGAGTACTGCAACATGTGGAACCTTGCTGTAAGCCTAGATAAATCAAAAGCTATGGTCTTCAAAAAGAATTCTGGAAGAAACGCAGGAAATGAACATTGGTTTTTCAACAATCAAGCTATAGAAGTAGTCTAAGAATATAAATATCTTGGGGTATACTTCACGCCAACCCTCAATATGGAGAGACACCTTAAAGAAAAACTGGTGAACGTCAAACCAGCAATAAGCTCAACTTGGAATAACTGCTTCGCAAACAAGCATGTAGCTCACAGCAGCAAATATCGAGTGCTTGAAGCTGTATCGGAGTCTGTATTTCTCTATGCGGCTCAAGTGTGTGTGCCAAACAGAATGAAGCTGCTGCGATATTTTGTGAAAAGGATCTCTCAACTTCTAACTTCTACTCCAAATTATGCGATAATGCTCGAAACTGGACTATCACCACCCTTCATCAAGACCCTTAAACTACTGGTGAATTATATCTTAAAGGTGCTGAATATGCCTAGCGGAAGACTACCCGAGATAGCTGCAATAAACCCAATCAGGAACAAAACCGGATGGTTTGGTGAATGGATGGATCTGGCAGGTGCATGTGTTAGCCCGTTGAATCTTGACATCGAACAACATATTCTATCCCATTCGCTATGGGCTGATCAAGAAGAATGACTGGATGTGCAGGGATGATTTCCTCAGGGAAGCGTCAAGCTCGGTTCACAGAGCAACGTATAGTGTGCTAAACCACAACTTGAAGGAATCAAACTACTTTCGAGACGAATATAGCATCCGACAAATCTCAATGATGGTTAAGCTAAGAGTGGAACTAGTCAAACTTAATTATACACCACACCGGGAGGATCTACCAGTTATATGCAGCATTTGTAACCAAGGAGTTCGAGAAGATGTTGTTAATTTTTCGGGGGAAAATGCCCAACACTAAGAGAGACAAAAAGATATTACTTCGACTTTTTAGACGAAAAAGGTATTCTTCTTTTGTTAAATGAAGCGGATGTGAAGAAATTAACTAACTATTGTAGAATAGCTCTAGCTTACCGGAAAAAAATAATAAATGAAAATTTTTAAGAAAAAACAAGAAACTATCGATAGAAGCAATAACTAAATATGCAACTTAATAAAATATGAAGTATGTATTTATAAAATAGAAATTATGTCAATCGACAGACGGCAAAGCCATGTCCAAATTGATTATTTGTATTGTACACACAAATCTAATGCTTATAAAGTTTGAAAACTTATAAATAATAAATCTAATCATATATTTGCTTTAGTTGGGATTCGAACCACCAAACTCTGGGTTAACTGACAGACATGCCTAGTGTCGAATTATTTATGTTTGGGATCCAACTTTTAAGAGCACAGAACAAGAGGCCATCTTCAATGGTTACTATACAATTACCTCCCTCAAACTTAAGGTAGGCTCCTACCATTCCACCATCACTAACGTCCTGCTGTTGTTCACAAGTAAATACAGAAAATAGAAAGAATTTCCTTATTACACTTTTAAAGAAAACATTTTTGAAGAAACATGTCTTTTGTTTCGTTCTACATTGACCATTTGAGAGTTTCTTAGCGCTTTTAATCATATTCAAACTGTCATTCAACTTACGGGTGTAGGACATCTACTTTTAGATCCATTTGAAAAATTTACTAAAAGTAACCCGTTCTAAAAATAAACATTTTGAAGTTCAGTACTAGCAAAAAGCATGTCGTCTCGCAGTGGCGTAGGTGGATCAAAGGCCCTGGGCTAGACAACAAAATTAGGTTCTCTTAATTGCTTAAGTTCTAACAATTTATACTCATGATGCAAAGCTAAATTAGTTTTCTATGTTGCGAAAGGGCGTGATGGTTATTATGTCTGCATGCCATACGAGAGGTTCGTGATTCGAATCGCAACAGGAGGAAAAATGTTTTTTCTTTCTTATGATAGGAATTGGTGAGGAATTGGCAAATGCTTCGATAAGAAATTCATTGCAATGAAAAGCGCTTTCTCGATAAGCCGATCGGAATCGGAAGAAAATTGTTAATTACCTACATTTTCTCAAAATGCAATGATTTTGGGAAATGCACTAGGCCCCTGGGCATCTGGCTCTGTTGCGCCTATCTATCTACTTACTTATCTCCGTTGATAATTAGTCTTGTAACGTTTGAATGGAAACGTTAATAATACTCACAGACAAATATAGAAATTTCGCTGTGTTTCTTACGATCGTCTTTTAAACAATATTGAAGCCTATTTGATTATCAATTTGAAGGTGATAGAATTTTTCGGTAATTCAATAAGAAGTTCCTTATGAGTTCTTATGGAATGTAAGTTTGGAGGGCAGCGGAACTTGTATAGGAATGGAAAATTTCACTATTGGGGATATCAAAGGTATACTTACTCTTTCCAATCGCTGCTACTTTGGGTTGACACGGCAATTGAGAAATTAAACCCACCTAGTTCTTCGGTAGCTACGCCACTGCCGTCACGTTTTTGAATCGAATACCTATTCCCTCCTCAACAGACTCCATTCAAAAGGAATGTAATAATTCCTTAAGTGACTCGTACCAGAAAAATACGAGGGTTGCCTGATATTATTTATTTACATACCGAGATCTGTCGAAAGGTTTGACATTTATTAACATCATTCGCACTCAAAGTGATTTGTCAAAAATGTAGCCATCCTGAAAGCATCTCATAGAACGATGTCTTTGAAAAGTTCTTCTATTTACTTTCAATTGTACGCCTAATCCGTCTATTTGTTGAAATTTCACGCATTATTAAGCGTCTATTGTTCAAACAAGTACGAGTACTTTTTTGCTTTGATTCCCCCTCAGTAAACCAAGAGAGTCTCGTTCAATTGAGGATATTACTTTGTACATGGGGAGAAAACACCCCATAGAAAAGTACACAAAATCAACTATCTTAAATACGAATCTGTTCCTGGGACTTTCTGAGGAGTTTGTTTAACATAAATCTTTCTCTCGCCACTAAGTTTTTGGTTGTAGACCACATCGTTTGCACGTTATTCACCTTCAATTAAGATTTACAAAAGAGGGAATATGCAAACCACCGCCAAATCTCCCATAATAGCTGTGTTTGCAAAACTTTCCAAACTGTCAACCGCATTCTATTTGAAGTTCGTTAAGATTGTCTGAAGTAATTTTTGTTTGGTTTGTTAGGTTTCTCTTTGTGACAGCTTGACAAGTGGCTACAAGAAAGTTAATAAATAATTGAAATTGCAAAGTTTCTTCCTGATTAAGCTAAAAGGGGAGGATGAAAATGGCATGCATACCTACACGTATCAGGACATCGCTGAATTTCACGAAAATGCCTCTTAACTCTTCCAATTGATTTATTCATTAAAATCGAATTTGTGTTTTGATGTGGAAAGCTATTTTTAATTCGATTGATAAACGATTTTCAATTCAATCGACAGTCGCACATTGCGCAGTGCGGGCGTAGATAACCCAATTGAGTGAAGTGTGAACGAGAATGAAAATAAACCTCAAAACCGATATTTAAATCCCCGATGCATTATTTATATTTTGATAGCTCGTGCATTGTTAATTATTTCAATTGTTCAACATAAAATGGCAAGCAATTTGAATTTTATCTCAACAAAAATATAAATACAAAGTGTTCAATGTGAGCAACTCGTACATAAAGGATGAAGAGAAAAACATGCCATAATTCAGCTTTGTTTGTTTCCCCTGCGGTACCTCAATTCAACCAAATTACGGTGAAATTTATTTTTTGTCTGTTAGTAAGTATCCTGTGAGTAAGAAAACAGTAGAAAGAGAATCCCCGAAGCGTTGAGTTAATTATGAAAAAATACTTCTTTTAATGACACACAATTAACAAGATGTATTTAGCTAATGGGTAAACGAGTATGATATCGGGCTGGGTCTCTATTATATTGATGTAACCTTGGGAGAACAAAAACATAATGCTTTGTGAACTTGAAAGAGAAAAGGTTAAATACAAAATAATCTTTTGAGGGAGGTCATTGGATGAAATATTGATGTAATGCAGTATGAACCTTCAATGTAACATGTCTTTGAGCTCAATCATTCTGACTTGATGATTGATCTACTCTTGGAATTATGTGTATACCGTTGAATATTTTAGTCAGGATTAGGCAAAGAAAATTCTATAGGGGGTTGAGTTTCCAATAGTGCGAAGTCAATGAAAGTGTAATATAATGAAATGAATATTCAATGATGGTGAAATAAGAGAAAGCAAATTAATGTTTTCTATGTTTTTCGTTACTGAGGTCCGAGAATATACACAGTATACAAATCTGTTTTGATTAATTAACAGATTATACTTAGAAGAGACAGAATGCAACATATGATATTGATATTTATGTCCTTTTCCACTCAAAACGAACAGCTTCTAATCTACGAACTGACCTGAGAGTCGTCTTTCAAAAGCTTAGCGAGCATGCAAAAGCTACTTTTCAAAGTTGTTGACTTAAGCAATAGGATTACTAAAATTTCCAAACTTTTACGGTGTCCTGTGAAGCCTAAACACCTTTGCTAAACAAAAGCTGAAAAGCCGGGCGGACATAAAAGCTATCTTACCATCGTCACAAAAAAAATTAACTGGACACAACCTACTAGGTTACCAGAAAAAGAAAATGGGTCTTTGCACCGATGACCTGTGCAGAGGTTGCAATGAGGAAGATGAACATGAGGATACTACTCACTTAATTTTTCAATGCCCAGTAATCTGCCACATTAGGGAAACATTTCTAGGCAATTACTTTTTCAATGAACTAGAAGAATTATCAGACACTTCAAGAAGCAGCCTGTTAAACTTCATTGAGGCCACAAAGTGGGTAAAAACTGACCAAACATAAGCTCACAGGTTTCTAGAACGTTACAATACTCACAATCACAATGGATCTACATTGATCTAAGTAGGACGGTAATAAGATCAACCGTCAGCCCATTCTACCTTACCTAACCCAACCTATCGTCACAAAATCCAAATAAGTGGAAAGCTGTCACTTTGAGATTGCTCAGCTAAATGATGGACATCTTTAATTTGGGTTCCAGGACACCGCGTCACAACTCGGAACAAAATGGCAAATAAACTGGCCGAAATCGGGCCATGAGTCTATTTCAGCGGGACCAGAACTTCTATAATCAAACTACTAGAGCAAGAGAAAAAAACAGTATCCAGGGAAACTTTTTGAAAAATATTAACTGCAGGAGGTCATATTTAGGACTACCGGCTTTTCGGGAACCTATGGTCAAATATTTGCAAGAAATAAACAGAATTTCTATTCCAGCTAAGCAGACCTCAGCTCTCTCCGTGGATTGGCATAGGCCACAATCTTCCACAATAATTCCGACGAGTAAAATGGATCCTTGAGACCAAAATGTTTACTTGATTTTGCTTTAAATTAAATAGACATAGTTAGGCAATTTATAATAGGAATTGAAAACATAAGAGCAACGTAAATGCAGTAAGTTGTAAGGATCCTGATATCAAAAGAATTTAAAGTAGTCAAATCAATCGAAGCAGTAAAAATTAATTCAAGCAGTCAAAAGACTCCAAGCAGTAAAAAGGACTTCGAACAGTCAAATGACTGCATTACTTTCAATGTAATCAAAACATTTCATGACTGCAAAGAATGTCAAAGACTTTTAAAGGACTTCCAAGATTGCAACCAGTTAAAAAGTATTGCATTTTTTTTACTTCAAGTCTTTTGACTGCTCTAGACGATTTGTTTTCTAAAGACTTCAAAATTAACTGGGAGTTTTTGATTAAAGTTAATTTGTAACATGAAGTCAAAATATTCAAAAGATAAGTAGCTGCAATACAAAAAGGAAGGAGAAAGGACTTTTTGCTTTTTTTTTTTAATCTGTTTATTCAAATCCAATCTCTTTTGACAGCAATGATTTTAAGTATATTACGGATCGCTATGTTAGCCCTAGCCCTGTTTCAATCACTATGGAAGACCTTATCCGTAATCTTAGAACCATCGATGTTACCAAAGGTAGTGTTCCCGATGGCATCCCTCCTCTGTTTTTAAAAAACACCGCTGAAACTATTTCCAAGCCCCTGCTTCAACTTTTCAACCAATCTTTGTCTGATGGGATATTTCCTAGCACGTGGTCTCTAACGCCAATATTTAAAAACGGAGACAGATCCAACATAAAAAATTATCGAGGTATTGCAATCCTGTCAGCGATTCCCAAATTATTTGAGAAACTGGTAACTGACAAGCTGAGCATGGAGCTGATTTCAGTTTTAAGCCAGCATCACAATGGCTTTCTTAAAAGTAGATCTACAACTACAAATTTAGAAGATTATACATCATTCATTCTTTTAGAAATGGAAAGAGGGAACCAGGTTGGTGCTACCTATACTGACTTCAGCAAAGCTTTCGACAAAGTTGATCACAATCTGATTATTTTTAAATTATTAAAAAAATATGGCATTCATGACACCTTATTACTGCGGATTCCAAGCTTATTTGTCGCAAAGGACGCAGTGTGTCAAGTTTTGTGATGTCTTGTCACGTCAAATCAATGTAACTTCTGTTGTTCCCCAAGGCAACTATCTTGGCCCACTTTTATTTCTCCTTTTTATAAATGACTTGCCATTACTGTTTGAAGGCTGCAGATTTTTGATGCATGCCGACGATCTAAAGTTGTTTCATATAGTTAACAATATTGCCCTTACGCAATTATTGCAGCAATGTTTAATCAGCCTATTTAAGTGATGAAAGGCTATTCCGTTAGCCTTTCACCACTTAACTGGGCTGATTAAACATTGCTGCAATAATTGCGTAAGGGCAATATTGTTAAATGTGGAGAAATGCAATATAATTTCTTTTTTTTAAAAAATATGTGCAATAAATTTTGACTACTCCATACTGACTGACAAAAGTTAGTAAGAATTGACCTAGTAAAAGACTTAGGAGTTTTAATTGACAGAAAACTAACTTCTTAACATCATATTGATAAAGTTCATTCCAAGAGTATGGCCATGCTTGGTTTCGTTAAGCGAAGATCGACAAAATTTAGTGATCACTAAAGCTACATACTATTCATTCATCAAGTTACTGTTAGAGTACTGTAGTGTTATTTGGTCTCCATTGTATGCTGTTGATATAAAGAAACTTGAATCTGTCTAAAAGTAATTTTTGTTGTTCGCCTTGGGAGGTCTTGGATGGAACCCTGACAGTTTTGTCTTACCTCGTTATTCACATCGACTAAATCTAATTATTTTGTGCAGCCTTGTGAATCGTAGAGAGTTGTCCGAAGTTTTATTTGGGTTCGCTCTCTTAAATGGAAATATTAACTCACCATTTTTGTGTTCCAAAATATCTGTAAATCCTAACGTTCGTATATTAAGACATACCAAACTTTTAAAGGAGAGCAAATCAAGGACTAATTATGCTTCCCATGAATGTTTCAATAGATGTTCAAAAACATTTAACAAATATTTTGACTTGTTCAATGTTAATATAAATATGGAAAACTTAAGGTTTTTATCCTTAATCCTTAATCTATCTAAATAGAATGATGTTTGAAGACTCTTCTTGACTATCTTTTGTGTATTTTTGTATTAAATCAAACTTTCATAAATAATTAACCAATTAAACAATGTCTATAAACAATGTCCAATTTATATAGCAAATCCGTTTTATTAATGAAAAAATTGGTTTTATATAAAACTTAGTACAACAAATGTACATTATTTTATTTTCTATGTCTTTGTTAAATCTCTTTTGTTTTTTTATACTTAATATTGTCTTACTTTGGCAAATTAAACTACGTTAATAATAATAATAGAAATAACTATAATGATTAAAAAAAATTCTTTACAGTTTAGGTCATTTCACTTATTTGACCTTCATACATCTTCAAAATTTAGCTATATTCATGCCATTTTGTGTTTAACTATATACAAAAAAAAAAAATGTAAAAACAAATCCTTAAGCTGTACTCAAAAATGATACGAAAAACTAAAATCTCGAGAGACCCACGTGCATCTGTCTAAACAAAAATTCTTTTTGAGAGAAGCTCATAAATACCTACCTATGCAAACAATGTTGAAACATAGGTATATATGTATGCGCCATCTTCAACAAGAACAGTGTTTGTCTCACCGGAATTTCCTGCAGTGATTCAGATAAAGAAATGTCATAAAAATTCAGCTGCAAGAAATTGAATTCATTCCAAGTGGTTGCAAATGGCATTTCAATACAAGTGTCTATCTTTGTGCAGGACTGTTATGAGGTAAAAGTATCTCCTCGGAGAGACGTACTTTGGCTAAAAATAAAAATAAAAAAACACATAAAACACACTATTAAACAACTCGAGCAAATGCATGCATTATTCTGTTATTTATTTTCAAAACTATATAACTCTTCTTGAACAGCCAGCTATAGATTCTTTTTCTTGAAGCGAGCAATGTAGGTTCGCTGAATATTCTTCTGCATGACCATAGTCAATATAAGGTAATGTACACGTTCTTGTAAATATACTCAAAACAAATAATATAAATTTTTTTATTAGAGTGTTTGCATTTTCGCTCTTTCTCTACATGCTTCAATTAAATAGCAAAAAATAATATCTACAACTTTAATAACAACTATACTACACTTTAACGCATCTTCTAAAGGACACACTCATTGACATGAAACCACTCTCATCTATCTATCCACGCTTTTATTAGATAGCTAATTTTGGTAAAGCAAAATTATAATCTAAAACCCATTCCATTTGGAAGCTAATATTAATAAAAATAATTTGTTTTCTTTTTCCTATTTCCATATTCGAAACAGCATTCGGTAAGTGTTTTGCTTATTTTTTCCCTTCTTGTCTATTTAAAAGCTAATCCAGATAAACAGATAAGTCCGTATACTAGGAAAGTAAATTTAATTTCCCACCATTTCGCAGAGTTTTGCCTTGAAACTTTTTATATTGCGAGTAAAGTTGTGGTGCGACGGAGTTCCGATGCAAATGGTTATATCGTCATGCCTCTCTTGGCGGATGTGAAAATAGGATTACTGAGAATAATGTCTATAATGTTTGTGATTTTTTAATAAAATAAAGTTAGACCTAGATTTGTTAGATGTAGAGAGAGGATACGAGTGAATTTTCAATTGGAAATGATTTTCTTTTGGTTCCATTCATCAGGTCTGATGACAGTTTAAGGAGTGTAGAGATGTGAGTGTTTGGTTTTATGTTTTCACAAGATTTTCTTTCATCTCTTCGTGTTATTGTTATTACTTTTTTTTAATGTGACAGTTTAGCAAATGTGTTCAACAAAAGCTCTGGACTTATGATCCATGTTTAATGTTTTGAGAGAGTTTGTAGTTGACGAGAAGTCCCAGTGTGGATAATCCAAGGTCTGTAAGAAAGACAAAAAAATACTGCAATACAAACTGCGAACACGTTCCCGAAGGAAAACAAAGTAAAACGAACCAAAACACTCCTCATTCAAGTTAATACCATGGCATTGGCTTTTGATATTACAACGTAACGTGATGTACCCTAAAGGCACTCTTGGACTGTCAATTCTCAGTTCAGTTTTCAGTTCAGTGTGTAAATAAACATCAGTTCAATGTTCAGTTGACCTTTTTTTCATTTGAGAGAAATCAAAATCAGGAAGAAAACTGAGAACTGAACAAGAAACTGATGGGAATTTCATCAGTTGCCAGTTAAGTTTTCAGTTCAGTTTTCAGTTCAGTTATCAGTTCATTTTTGAGCGTTTAGACATAAATTTGACTGAAAGTTTAACAAAAGGCTCAACTGAAATGAAAACTAAAATGATCGTCCAAAAGGGCTTTAAAATGGAAGATAAATAGTCTGAAGCAGATAAGTGGGAGAACTGTTATCAGGGATGAAAATGCAGAACTGGGAAAACCTGTGATAAAAGAAGAAGAATGAGGAGAAGAAGAAGAAGAATGAGGAGAAGAAGAAGAAGAAGAATGAGGAGAAGAAGAAGAAGAATGAGGAGAAGAAGAAGAAGAAGAAGAAGAAGAAGAAGAAGAAGAAGAAAAAGAAGAAGAAGGAGAAGAAGAAGAAGAAGAAGAAGAAGAAGAAGAAGAAGAAGAAGAAGAAGAAGAAGAAGAAGAAGAAGAAGAAGAAGAAGAAGAAGATGAAGAAGAAGAAGAAGAAGAAGAAGAAGAAGAAGAAGAAGAAGAAGAAGAAGAGAAGAAGAAGAAGAAGAAGAAGAAGAAGAAGAAGAAGAAGAAGAAGAAGAAGAAGAAGAAGAAGAAGAAGAAGAAGAATACTATCAGATTGCTGGTCGGGATTTGGTTCGCAGAAAAGTACAATCGTTTTTCCGCAATGAAAATCGAAAGAAATGCAATCAATAAAAAAAAATAAATAAATAAAGTAGCGAGGAGCCCCTGGGCCTAGCGCTATTCTCACAACCATTCTTTGTGAGGGAATGGAAGGGACCTACAATTTTCTGCCGGTTCCGAACAGCTAATCAAGAAAGCGCTTTTCATGGCAATGAATACTAACGGAGGACTTGCCAGTTCCTCGCGAAAGGCGATACCCGTGGAAAAAACATTTTTGCATCTGTTGGGATTCGAACTCGAACCTCTGGATTAACAGGTGGACATGCTATCCATCACACCACGGGTACCACATCTAGGCATCCGGATCCGATAAAAAGCCGTAGTTTCTTCATCGAAAGGCTTCTTGAGCTATTGTGGCCAAATCTTCAATTTATGAAATTTTATGTTGGATTAGAATGAATGTAGATTCTTTGGGTGCGTTTATAAAATACATTAATTACAACTATCATAAGCCCAACTGTTTAAGACGATTGATGATCACATAAAATAAAAAGAGCACAACAGGGTCGCACGAACTTGCGATTGTATGCTAAGTATAATTTCAAGTTCTTGAGGCTTGCTACAGGGTTTTAGTACTCGCTCTTCCTCACCACCAAATATGATAACTTAAAAAATTGGCAAAAAATATTGAAAAAAAAAATAAATAAATTCAATATTCCAAAGGTTTCTGAATACACCATTTTTTTGGAGTTACTAATACATATGACAGGGGTATGGTACGTTTCGTCATTTTTATCTCGTTTATTGTTGTTTCGC